>OX454419.1:28415671-29883677 GCA_949715475.1 Microchrysa polita | reverse complement strand
TAGCTAACGACAAATTAAAAACAAAAAGAAAACATAATGGCTAAAAACGCATACTCTAGAGCCAAAGAAAGGCGTTTGGGCTCTAAACTTGGAAATGGGAGTCAAACTTCTTTTAGCGGTGCAGAAAGGTGTGAAAGCTCTGTGCATCTATGTGGGTACGAGTTATGATTCGTCAATGTTTGTGTCCGCGCAGGTCTAAGTACAAAAACATAGCTGCTGCGATAGGGTTTTCCCACAGCGATATAGGGGTAATATCAGTGGGCACAGCGGGGCATTGAAACAAATAACCCACATCATGAGGAGTACCATCGCAATTCGGATAGATGTTTTGGATGTCCGGGTTTATGCAAGAAAGGTACAAATTAAGGCGTGAACAAAAGCCCGACCGATGTTGAGCTAGTGTTACTCTGGTGGCTCTCGGGAGCCTAATCTCCTCAGGCGAAATTGGCGGTGGGCGCTCTGAGAGGACTCTAAGCTCGCAATGGACCGATTCACTTCTTCAGTATGGATCGCTGCGATGCCGGCTCGGTATGTAACTTCATTGTACGCGATGCGTAGAGCGGCATTTTGGCAGACCTGAATTTGAGACCAGTTTGTGTCACATAAACTATGTGTTCAAACTGGGGCTGCATAATCAGCGGCCGCTCGACCCACTGCTTTATAAGTAGCTAGCATGGGTTCTTTATCTTTGCCCCAGGTGCTACCAGCTAGAGCTTTTAGGATTTTATTCCTACTGCGCATTTTCTCACAAACGGAATCTGCGTGCTTCGCAGACGTCATCATGTTCTCTGGGTGAAGCCCGAGAATTTTGGGGTTTGCTACAGTAGGAACAGAATTGTTGCCAATACGTATATCAATCACCCATCTAATGTCATCCCACCAAGTGGTTAGAAAAGTCGCAGAAGATATGGACGCAGAGATGGTGAGGTTTCGGCTTTAGAAAAATGCCTGTGATCGTCCTAGATAGCGATTAATTTGGAGGCGAATTTCATCCTTATCATTACCTGTGGCGAGTACGGTGCAATCGTCAGCATAGAAAATCACCTCGATTCCTTCAGGTGGTGTGGGAAGGCCGGACATGTAGATGTTAAACAGAGTGGGGAAGAGTACCCCTCCCTGTGGAACACCTAATTTGATTTTCCTAAGCTTAGAACGTTTGCCACGAAACTCAGTGAAGGAGTGCCGACCAGCTAGATAGTTGGCAATCCAACGAATCTCTTGTGCAGGAATATGCATATTCAACAAGTTAGCGAGAAGCATTGAGTAATTGACCTTTTTAAATGCATTTGATAGGGGTAGCTTCGCATGTGCAACAAGAGTAGGACGAATAAGGGCCTCCGGCGTCTTTGCGACGGAGACCGTATCTTAATGGGGCGGTAGGATTCCCCCAGATTAGGGCTCTTTCCTAGGATTGGAAAGGGCGCGGACAGTAGACCATATTTTGCTGACACCTTCATTAAGGTTACAGTCATCAAGGTGCTGATTCCATTTCGCCCTCCTATAATCTTTAATTGGCCGGTCGATTTCGGAGTTAAGCGCCTGAATTCTGGGATCATCAGGGTGAGCGCTTTTAATGTTATCACGTTCATCGGCTAATCTGGCGGCACTGGAAGGGAAGTTAGGCCGAATTTTCGGGATACGTCCTGCAGGAAAAAAAAGTGCCGCAGCCTTGGCAATGACGTTCCTAATATTTCTTTCGGCCTTATGTATATTGGTAGGTGATGGTAGCTCGATGAACTTCGCCCGCGAGTATGCTTTGAAGCCGTCCCAATCGGATTTCTTGTCATTGACAAATGTTCGCATCTCAGACTTAGTTAGCTTCGCTGGCTTGTCCATTCTTATAACGATTGGGAGGTGATCAGATTTGAGGGAAGTACGTACTTCCCATCGAGTAGCAGCGATTAGGCTGACACTTACAATGGTTATGCCAGGAGAACTACTGCAAGTGCCCATGACTCGAGTCGGCGAGTCTTCGTTGAGTGAACAGAATTCTGAGGCGTCAAGTGATTCGGCGATAGTTATACCCCTGGCATTGTTGTTGAGGTCCGAATGCCAAAGCTCATGGTGCGCATTAAAGTCGCCAAAAAAACTACTCAAACTACTCGTTCAATCAGCTAACCATTGCATTTAGTGCATAATTCTTTAAGAACTAAAGAGAATCAGTCAGAAGTACGATAAAGTAATAAGGGCCTCATGGATAACTGACATTCACATTATCACTATAGCCGAAAAATGTCGCTTACCGCGACAATTATTACAAATGTCGTATCTCTCCAAAAAGTTAATCGAAGGCTGCAAGAAAGTAAGTAATTGTAGCGAATAACTGGGAAGTTACATTTGCGAAAGTAAACAATATTGACGATGCTATCAAATGTTGAGAGGAAGAACTATTCCTCTCTCCTTGGTTTAAACTAAAAAATGAAAACTAGCGGAATATTTTGCCTTAGTGATGTTATCACTAATAATAACAGTAAAACTCGGCTACAGCCAACACGGTCTACAACAATCGGCTAGAACGAACGAATGCAGAAGTCCCGTTTGAAATTCCTTAATATACATACATTTGCATTTGTATTTGGATGTAACGAGTCCGGCTATAACGAACACTCGGCTAAAGCGCACCCATTTAATGGCATAAAGACTTGTTTGTGTTCGGCCATAACGAACTATCGATGTGATTCCTTCGTCTGGCCTTGAGTATTTTATAACGGCGAAGCATATTCCTAAGAATTCCAAATGCATGTCTTATCATTTTTAATGTGGAATGTTTCCAGAGTGATTCAGAAGCGATATTTTGTTCCAAAAGTTTTCTTGTAAGGATCGTGGTTTTGTGTTTTGTGGTTCGTTATTAAAAATAAATTACTGGTATAATGAATAAGCCAAAAAGGAAGAGTATAAATTTGGGGGACAAAATTGAAATTGTACAAAAATTGGATAATGGTTGTGGAAATTCCCAAATTTGCCGAGAATATGGACTTTCGAAGTCAACCATATCCACAATTTGGTCTCAAAGGAGTAAATATGTAAATACCCACTCAGAGTGTACCCTTGCTGCTAGAAAACTACGACCAACAGAAAGAAAAGAGGTGAATCGAGCTCTTTTGAAGTGGGTTTCTATTAGATGAAGCGAAAATGTTACAATTTCTGGCTCAGTTTTACAGCGAAAAGCAGATGATTTTGGAAGACTGGGAAGTGATGTGAATGGAGGTTCTGTTGAACCTTTTGAATGTACGAGAGGCTGGATAGATAGATTTAAAAAACGCCACAACATACGCAGCGGCAAAGTCAATGGTAAAAGCGCTTCTGTTTCAACGGATATTACGCAAGATCGGATAACACATGTTTGGCCAGGTATGTTGTTTCTTTGATTGCTTTTGAAATAAATTAAATTGGATTAACATTAGGTGTACGGAGACGGTATTCCGACGTAGATATTTTTAATGGCGAAGAAACTGGTGTGTTCTATCGTATGATACCAGACAAAACTTTGAAATTCAAAGGTGAAAAGTGTTCAAGAGGTAAAAACTCCAAAGAAAGAATTACCATTTAGTTTTGAGCGAATTTGGACGGAAGCAAAAAAACAGCTTTTTGTGATTGATAAATCGAAGTCGCCGAGATGTTTCAAAAATAATCGGAGACTTCCTGTGACTTACGATTCCAATAGAAAAGCATGGATAATGGCCAATATTTTCGAGAAGCACATTCGGTCCTGCGATGAAGAACTATCAAAGGAGCAAAGGAAAATACTTTTAGTGATCGATAGTTGCCCAGCTCATCCCAAAATTCAACGCATCAAATGGATCGAACTAGTTTTCTTCTTCCTAATGCGACAGCGGTGTTACAGCCAATGGACCAAGGTATAAACGGAAAAGTGGAAACTTTTGGTTTATGATATTTCTAATTAAACTCTTAAATTGCAGGTGTAATACGAACTTTGCAATCGATCTATCGTAAGCAATTATTGTTGAAATTGATCGACTGCCTCGATAAGATAGTATTGTAATGATTAATAGCTCCTGGAGGAAGGTTACCCAAGAAATGATTTCTAATTCCTTCCGACATGTCGGCCTCTCTGGACTTTAGTGATGATGACGATATTCCTCTCGCAACATTAATTCAAAGAAATCGAACTGAAGAGGTAATCTCTCTCACGCGATGTGCTGAAGACAATGGCATTTTTGACTTCGATTCTACTGATCTCAACAAATATGAGAGAATAGAGAGACCTTGAAACAGCGGAATGTCCAAGTGATGCTGAAATAATTCAGTCGATAGTTTCACCTTCGGATTCAGAAAGTGACGACGACGATGATAATGAGAATGACAATGCCATGCCCTCAACAAGCGAAGTCATTTCTGCTCTTAACAAATTAAAAGTTTATACCCAAAAATAACACTTACCTAACTACATTAGATGAATTGGCTGATACAATTAGCGATCAGATGCTGCAGAAAAGATGCGCATAGTCGCAAATAACAGATTGTTTCCCCTAAAGTTTGATTTTCTGTGCCTTTAGGTATTATCATTTTTTTTGTTATATTTGTCTAAGAACGTAAATATATGTTTCTATTACTCATGGAAATAAAGTGAATGTTAGAATTAGTAAATCTATTGGTTTAAATTTTCTGGTCACCTATAAAGATCCCCGAGTATAACTAACAATTTTCGAAGTCCCTTGGCCGTTCGTTATATCCGAGTTCAACTGTATTTGGATCTACGCTATATCGAAGGACTATTTCAAATGGAGGCAAAAGTATCATATCATAGCAGTTTGGTCTCAATCAAATACAACTAATAACCGTTAATGTCAGATAATTCCAGTATAAGAAATACTTCTTCCTTGCTTCGTATATCGCTCCATGGCGTCGTAGGCACTCGATGGTCAAAATGCAGACTAATCAAACAGCCCTCATACATCAATATTAATCGCCAAGTTTCGCTCCTTCAGAGGTTTCAGTATCTGCGGCGCCAAATTTTGATGATGCCATTTCATTAACCCATTGCCGGACACAACGCCAAAATTTGACACGATTTGTATGTCAAATGCTCAAAATTGGACGTCTATAGACGTTCTGTCCGGGAAAGGGTTAATATTGGCCTGAAACGATCGAATGTTGCAATTTTTTTTTGACGAAATCGTAACGGTTCTTCAGATATTCAATGTCAAAGTTTGACATTTATATGAGGTAGTCTAGTTTTTAATGGGAAATTGGGGGTATTTTTACTAGATATTGATGTGAATCAATTGCATTGCACCGAAAATAACATTTTTAATTTCATTTGCCTCCCTGTCTAGCAAATTTTACAATTCTTGCTCGCAAATATATTTTGACTTTTCATACTTACTATTAACATCTTTGCCAAATTGGTAAAACTTACTATTCTAGTAGGACTGATTAATTTTAATTTCAATTTGATGGCATTGAACACTTTCCCAGGGGTCGTACGCATTACACAAAATAAAAATATAGGAATATAGGAGAATATACGAGAAAATATAGGAGTTATATAGGAGGTACATATTTTGTTTGTAACATATCATCACACATACATATATGGCCAAAAAAATAAGTACACCCCTCTTGTACCATTTTATTCATGATTTTCGTTGCATTTTTTATATTGTATCGAAATAGATAGTAATTATAAAAGAACTCGGATACAACAATGCCAGGGAACCCGAAAAAGAAGATGGCTCTCCCCTATCTTCTTGGTCCCGACCGGAATAAACTCTGAAGTGGATAATGAGCTTGGTCCAAATTATAAGTACGTCAGCGTTTTTTAACTTTTTTTCACAAACGGTTTCTGACTTTTTATCAGGATTTGTGTTTTGTTATTTTTGGTGTGTAACTAACGTCAAATTAAAAACAAAAAATACTTAAAAATGCTTACCAGGCCTATAGAAAATCGAGTGGGGTCCAAAACTGAAATTGCGGTCAAACTATTCTGTCAAACTATTCGCTCAATCATGAAAGGAATCGGCTGATCGTGCATTCAGTTCATAATTCATTAAGAACTAAAGAAAATCAGTCGGAACTACGATAAAATCCATAATATGGCTCTCAAGGATAATTGACAATCACATTATCACTATGGCGAAAAAAGTTCCCTTGGCATTATTGATGCTTATCGCGGGAGTATTGGAAATATTTCATCTCACCGAAAAGTCAATGGAAGACTACAAGAAGTAAATCAATTTTGGCGAATAGATTCGAAGTTTCCTTCGCCATGGAAAAAAATATAGAAGGTGCGATCAATTATGGAGAGAGATAGTCCTCCTTGGTCGAAACAAAACAAAGAAATATTCAGAATATTTTATTTTAGTGCCGATATCGTAATAAATTTGAATCATAAAAGACTCCTATCGAAATATTCTTTGTCTCAGAGAAAAATAAATTTGATCAACGCTACATTAAAGGACTTTTTCCAACCGGAGCCAAAATATTATGGTCAATGGTTTTTTTTTTTAGAGTTTGTTGTCATTCAAATCCATCTAGTAACTATTACAGTCAGACAATTCCAGTATAAGAAATGTCTGTTAAGAATCATATCGCATTATGCTAAAGAATCTATGCCAGTTAGGTGACCATTCTAGCAGAATAATAACATTAACCACACCTCATAAGCTGGTGAACGATTAGCTTCATTAACAAGGAGTGTAATTTTTACTTGGTGAAGTCGTTTACCGAACTTTAATTCACTCGAAATATCAGAAAGAATTAAGTTAAAGAATTGGAAAAAGGTATGCCCAAATAAGGACAGAATCATAAAGGTTTTCTTGAAGTTACTTGGTATACGGTACCATTTGAACCATGCCGCCAAATTATCTCCAGAAAGTCAACAAGAACGGATTTTTCTCTGAAGAAAAATGGACAATATGATGAGAAATAATGAAAGACAGTAAGCTCTCGTCGAATTAGAGCATGAAGTTGGAACTAAAGCTAGTTTGAATTAAATTAATTGAAATATACTTATTATTTCGTCCAGCCTTTTTTAGTCGTCTCACTTTTTTAAGGGAAATGAGAGCCGTTGTTTTAAATTGTTACTGTTTATATTATTTTATTCCTCTCCAATTAGGTAACATAATATTATTAAACGATTTTTATTTTCTTTAATAACCGCTGGGCTACAGGGGGTTAAGAAGAAAATTATTTTACTGTACTTATTTTTTGGTCATTATGTGTATATTTTTTCACATTTATTTCTTTTTATGGAGCATTTCAATTTCCTTTTCAAATTGTTTTATGTTTCACATATATTGGAATTTTTAAAATTTTTAGCCTTTTTTAGAGAGACAAATGAAAAATATTGGAATATATAGGAATAGGGGCAAAATATAGGAGAATATAGGACGTGCGATGCAAATATGGGAAATATAGGAAATATAGGAGGAGTACGGACCCTGCTTTCCCCAATGTGTAAAGCGGAATTTTTCTCATTGAATTACTTAACTGGCTTCATAGAGAAGCCAACTTGACATTGAATATCTGGAGAACCATTACGATTTCGCGAAAAAGGATTGGTCGTGTTTTTGCAACAGCTAATCTACACTGGCCGTGTTTTTTTTTACATCGGCTGCAGGTTTGCTGACCCAGACGCGCAAAAAAACTATCGAGGGTAGCCATTAATTTCAAAACATTGATCATAAATATTAATGCCCCGTTTTCACTTTACAAACGCAAAAGTTCAAATGTAATTTTTGTTAATGAAAACATATTTTATGTACGAATCAAATGTAATTTTTGTTAATGAAAACATATTTTATTATGAATCATAATTTTGTTAGAATAAGAATTCGACAAACTACATTAATTTACAAACAAAAACAATTTTTTTGCACACAGTTGTGTGTTCCATGTAAACTATACCTTAGGCAGACGTGTCAAACTCGTCGCAGTTCTATGCGGCCCGCGGCCATGTCGAAGCAGCACAATCTGTATCAACACAAAAATGGTGAATGGTTGAACTCAAGTCTACAAAAATTACTAAAACTCATCAGTGGCTTATGCAAGATTATTTTAAGATTTTTTCTCCCAATTACTACCAACAATTTGAGGCTGGTTTTTTGATTTTATAAGACAGCTTATCTTTTTGTACAGGACAATACTACTCTTCATGAAACTGTTCTGTCCCGAAATGCCGTTAATAAAAAATGGGTTGGCTTTACTGAACATGAATTGAGATTTATTTGGAAAAATGGCAAAGCTTTAAAACCTATGGACATCTTGGAATTTGTGACTAAATCACCTGGATGTGAATTAGAACTGTACTTATCAAGCTGTATTGGTGCATGAGTTTGTTTAAATCATATCACAAACAACTTTTTGTCTCTTTTAGCTACCTTTCTGCTGAAATTAATTTATTCTGACTATTTTGCCTTCCAATGTTATTTTAGGCGACCTGGATGGCTGGTGCTAAAATTGTTTAATCATCTGTTCAAAATTTGGCGCAAAACATGTAATTAACAAAAAGTGGTTACTTGAAGATCAATCATATTTTCACGTTTTTGCTTCTTGTCCTAATTTTTTAATGTTCTTGAAGTACATTTTCCAAAGGAGGAGGCTCTCATGGATAATCTTGAAGCCACTATAGTCATCCAGACTCTCTACCATATTTTAAAAGTAATATTCTGTAATCAACTTTCGTAATACGATTACATAAAAGTTTTAAAAATTTTCCTCCTGCGGCCCACCAAAACCTGAGGAGTGTCTTATTTGGCCCGCGCCAGGTTTCGAGTTTGACACCCCTGCCTTAGAGCTTTTCATTTCAAAATTGAATTTTTGCTAGTCATTGGAAACGTACTAGAAAAAAATTGGGATTGCATACATTTAGGCGAGTTCTGGAAAGCTCATTCAATCTGGATAGCAATATAATTTCTAACCTGAATAAAATCACAGGTTAGCGTTTGTATGAAAATTACCCCGTATGGTGTAGGTTGGCTATTTAACTAGGGGGCTTCGCCCCCTGCTCGCTACACTCGCCAACCCCCGGGGGCCGAGGCTAATTTCGGGCGCGGCCGAAATTTGGATACCCTTCGCTCTCCTTGGGCTAAAAGTTTTTTTCGGGCGTACCTATGACTTGTATTTTAATCCCCCTCCTCATTCTTTTTCTTCCGTCTTGACAAAAGTTTTGGGCTTGGTTGAAATAAGTGGGCGAATAAAAATATTTACTCGGAAAATTTTATTGTGGTTGTGGGAGCATGACTCCACAGTACGATTCCATTCGTTTTTAAGTTTTTTGTTGCTTTGGTAAAGACACATTAATTCAAGGTTTTGTGAAATTGGTGCAAAAAATGTTTCTTAGAAGAACCAAAATGGGGGTTGGGTTTGTATGGCCACCCCATGGCCCCATGGTCAGATTTGATCAATTCTTAGATATGTGTTGTGTCATCAAGAGAAATACGTTTGTGTGTAATTTTGTTGAAATTGGTGCACAAATAAAAAAGTTTCTCTTAGAAGAACCTAATTTGGGGGATTAGGTTTGTATGGCAGCTGTGCCTACACCGCAGGTCGAGCAACGCGGAACCATGGAGCGGTATAAAGAACGAGGCAAGGAAGAAGGAAGGTTTGTATGGCAGCCCCATGACCCCATTATCCGATTTCATCCATTCATAGATATGTTATGTGTCATCAAGAGAAACACATTTGTGTGAAATTTGGTTGAAATCTATGCACAAACAAAAAAGTTTTTCTCAGAAGAACCTAATTTGGGGGGTTGGGTTTGTATGGCAGCCCCATGACCCCATGGTCCGATTTGATCGATTCTCACATATGTTGTATGTCATCAATAGAAATACATTTATGTGGAATTTGGTTGAAATCGGTGCACAAATAAAAAAGTTTTTCTTAGAAGAACCTAATTTAGGGGGTTAGGTTTGTATGACAGCCCCATGACCCCATGGTCCGATTTTACCGATTCAAACATAGAAACTGCCTGCAGCAAAAAGAAGCATTTGTGCAAAATTTCAGCTTCATAGCTTTTAAATTGGCCGAGTAAAACGCGTAGCAACAGACGGACAGACGGACAGACAGACAGACGAGCATCGCCCAATCGACTCCCCATGTTATGCTGATCATATATGTATACTTATTATATGGTCGGAGATGCTTCCCTCAATGCGTTACAAACTTCATGACAAAGTTAATATACCCTTCGTTGACTCTACGAGCGAAGGGTATAAAAACACGGCTAATATACGGGGTAATTTTCATACAAATGCTAACCCGTAGCCTTATTCAGGTTAGCAGTTCAAACCCGAATAGCAAGTTATTCAGTTTTAATGAGCTTTTCAAAATTCGCCTAAATGTATGCAATCCCATCATTTCTAGTACGTTTTCCAATGACTAGCTAAAATTAAATTTTAAAATGAAAAGCTTCTAAGGTATAGTTTACATGTTGCATACAAGTTTGTGCAAAAAAAAAAATAGATTTTGTTTGTAAATTCATGTTAAAAGCGTCATTTGCCAAATTCTTATTGTGAAAAAATTATGATTTACGCAAAAAAATGTTTTCATTGAAAAGATAGCATTTAAACTTTTGCATTTGTAAAGAGAAAACGGGGCTTAAGTAGATGAGCAATATTTAGAAATAAATTGCAATGCCTACGTGACAATATGAAATTGAACTACTGACGATGATGATGCTACCCTTCATGGTTTTTTTTGCGCGTCTGGGTCAGCAAACCTGGCCCCGATGTTGAAAAAACACGGCCATTGTAGGTTCGGTCGTTTCAGGCCAATATTAATGAAATGGCATCATCAAAATTTGGCGCCGCAGATTATCACGTTAGAATTCGGTCAAATCCGTCAAAAACGATGTGTTTCATTTTTCCTTGGTCCATCGGTAACACAACACCAACTACTGTAAATTTAATTGCATCCAAATGAATAACTAAACGGAAGCACCAATTTCTTCCTATTTCCAATGTAAGAATTGAATCTGCCTCAGAGATAAGTCTCTTGCTAAATGACTGGAGAACCGCGCAGTTTCCGCGAAAGGTAAGTGCAGGTTCTTTCATTTCAGGTCAACAGTGAAACCACAGATATAGCAATCTCCCCCCTAATTTTTCAAATTGTTCAAGGTAGTACGTGAAACATAACGAGAGTAAAAAGTTTTAAACATCACAACAGAAGAACCGATCATTGAGGCAGCATAACTACCGGTTAACTTCAGTCAATTGATCAAAACTCAGTTTTTTGCTACATAGCTCTGTTTCTTTGTCTTCTTAACAGGACGTGATAACAATGGGTGAGGTTACGAAATAAAGCAGCTGCGTATGTTCCGCAAAACATGTTTGCCGTTTTGATCCCTTAACTGCTATTTCGCAGATTATTTCTGATCCGCAAAATGGCAGTTAGGGGATCAGAACGGCAAACATGTTTGCGGAACATACGCCACTATTGTATTTCGTAACCTCACTCAATGATATAATTGTGTCTCATCCTGTATGAGACAACAAGATTTATATGAAAAAAGTACTTTATCCTGATCTGTCATAAAGTCAAAGAAACACAGTTTATAATACAAAAAAAAATATCTACTTACCCCGCTCTGGTGAACTACACGATGACTTATTCACTTCCTTCTTTGGTATATTCGTAACGGTACAGGATTCATGGTATCTTTGAAACCGACTTCTCAACGTTTCCATCTCACTATTGAAATTTTCAAAATTCTGCATTCGACTACTATCCCTCCCGATTAAGGCAAAAATTGTTTGCCCTAGCAGTTCCCATAACTCCGACAAGTGGGTATGCGTTACTGGCAACACATTCCCCAAAACGGCATTTGGCTTGGTCCAGTCATTTGGGGCGCCGATGTCCTCCCTGATATAATCTATTTTGTTTCGCACGTTGCATAACTGAGTACAAGTGCCCACCGAAATGGTGGGACGAGCATCTAGGCTGACGGTTTGTGTCTCCACGGTGCAACTTGATTCAGATATCTCGTTTATTGGTGACAACAAGGAATGACTGTCCATGATTGTCTCCATTAGGATATCTTCAATGGCAAGAGGGACGACTTCTGGAAAATTAACACCGACGCTTTGTTTCTTAATGAAAGCTGACGTACATGTTGACCTGGTTGTCGTTGATGACTGGTATTGTGTTCCTCGAGAAACCATGCGAGAGACCATATTCGAGTCACGTTTCTTTGCCCCGATTGTAAAAGTGTTTAGATTCTTTGAGGGCGAAGGTTTATCCACAAGTGCACGTGAGCTGTCATTTTCGAGTTTTTTATACTTTTCCTTGAGGGCTTTGTGATCGGCTTCCAGACGGACGTATCTTTCCTTTTCGTCTTCCAAATTCTTTTTCCAATCTTCCTCCAGTTGACTGTGGAAGAAACGACTCTGAACCCTCTCATTTTGGATGCTCGTGAGCTCCAGCTCAACGGTTTCGATCCGCTTCGACAGCTTCTGATTATCACCTTGTAATTCTCCGACCCGTATAGATTCCTTCTGGTACATCAATTGAACTTCACTAGCGGATTTCGTAAGATCACCAAGCTGATTTCTGAGCAATTCATTCTCAGCGCGAAGGCTATTTACAGTTCGCACGAGGTTATCTGTCTCAGCAATACGACGAGAAAGTTCATGAGAATCAATATCCGAACATTCTATTGCTTCAGGTTGTGCTTGAGAGAAGAAGTCCAGATCGAAATCGAAGCACTCTTCCATTTTAAAAACTAAATTTTCTTCAGTATATTTCAACGCAATCCGACTCCATTGCACCGCAACTGCACAAGTTCGAACGACAAACACAAATCCTAACCTTAAAATGACGCAAGGGAATCGTTGTTGTCAAAATGACAGCTCTAATTGACATATGGTCTGCCGCAAGTTGCCGGCGGGTTTGTTTATGAGGTTTATGTTGCAGAGCATGTTGCCGAAGATAATAATGTCAAATCGGCAAATATACAAACTTACCTCCAAAATGTGTTCGACGTTTTGTACCCGCTTCAATAGCTCCAAAAGTTTCATTTCAGCACATCCAAAGTCAATAACCTATGTTTCAATGCTACAAAAGTTAGAAGTTATGTCTACAGAAAACGTTTATACCTTCTTGATGTGTCCTACGAACAAGCTGTGCTCGAGAATCCGGACTGCCATGCAATACCTTTGCTCATAAACGGGCGGATCGAACTTTAATTCTTGTGTGTTCGAGTAGTAAGTTGAGGTTTTCGAGCCTCCCTCCAATTCAAAATGGAACATATTAACAAACTGTACTTTGAGTACTTTAAAGACCACCCGAAATAACTGCAAATAGACTTCTTCTTCTTCTTTCTCCTTGACTTAACAGTCGGTTGTCTAAGCATGGAAGCTTGTATTGACAGGTAAGATTGGCCATTTGGCGGTGTTCATTTAGTTTTTGAAATATATTTGTTAAAAGCACAAATCATTGTAACTTTAAAATTTTAGTCGCATTAAATAAGTACCGAAATTTTTAGGTTAGAGATAACCTTTTAAACATGTGGTTATGAAATTTCTTCGTCTAAATCATTTTATAAAATACTGTTACACAGTACTGTTACGAGAACAGTTAATGTTAACTGTTATGAATCACATTTTAAATTATCATGATTATAAATTATGTATAAATTTCACGTTTTGAGATTTTATCTATCATTTAAATTAGATATATTAATTCGCGTATATTTCGTTTTATAATTTGATTAACATCACTTTTGTTATTACTAATTTTCAATTATCACTTCATCAATTTAATACGATATGAGTCTCCGTCTCGCCATCCGACCAGGATGGGAGCTGATAGAAGACTGACTGCAAATAGACGAAGGAAGTTTAACTGCAAACTAGACATGTTGGTAAACATTTCATTTAAACAGATGACTGACTGGGTTTATACCGCATGCCGTTTATGCTGTCGTCTAAAATAAACTTGCCAAAATCGTTTTAGGTGTTAGAACCAGTTCTCGTCCAAGGGCTTTTCTTATGTGAAAAATAAAATTAAGCTTATGGAATTCCTCACCGTTTGCGACATATTCCACGACAGTAAGTATGCATTTTTAGGGTTTTTAGATATTTTTTTTTTTCAAAAAACCCTTATAAAATCGGTTTTGTCCGTCCGTCCGTCTGTTCACTAAATAACTCGCGAACGGCTCACCCGAATGTCATGAAATTTTGGTGGGAATGTGTAGAATGGTTACAGTCTTTGGCACAAATACCTTAGAAGTTGGTAGGAAGAAGATAACAGGGTGTCCCGAACGTTTAAAAAAAGTCGACTTTTTTAGTTTTTATCGGAGATTGACGTATGGGTATTCAGCTCAAAGATCTAAACGAGTACATCTCATATCACTCAAAATTTTCCAGTTTTGAGTAACGGTAAAAAAGTTATTAGCGTTTAAAGTGAAACTTCCTTTTCGACCTCCGTTTTTCTAAACCGTTATAGGGATCGATATGAAACTTTGCACAAAGATTGGTCAGTATGGCCTTATATACGCTAAATATAAAGACTCTTTACTTTTGCTAAGGAAAAGTAAATAACAGTAAATTTGTTCGTGTGTAGCCCCTCTTAGGTTTCCAAATATGAAAATTCTACTAAGGGTTTTTAGAAAATTACATAGGGAATATGTCCACGAATTTTCATTTGAACAACTGTATCCAAACCGGAAATATAGCCAAGTAAGTATTTAGTAAAGGGCCTTTCACAATGCAAGGGAAGCCTCTTAAGCATTCCTTCAGTGCATATCTTTTAACTTGATGAAACAATGAACAGGAAATTTGGTAGAAATGCATAGGATGGTAATAGTGTTTGCCATAAATATTTTTGTAGTTTGTAGGACCAAGTTAACAGGGTGTCCCTGAATAGCTGCAAAAGTATACTTGTTCAATACTCATAGGAAAGCTTGCGTGGGCTCTTATGACAGGGGACACAATGGAATAATTTCATATAAGTTGCTTTTCCTTGATTAAAAAACAGTAACAGTAGATTTGCAGCTAATAATTCAGTTCATATATAAAGCCAAGCGATCCTTACGTTTGCCTGAGTTTCTTTTTGCTCAAAGACCACCACGAATCTTAAATCGAAAAATGCCTGTAGATTTGCCTTGGAGTACTTTTATACAAACTGGGTAAATAGTAAATCTATTTTTGGATTGGTCTAATTAAAGGTGCTAACGCGTTTATTTAGACCAATCCAAAAATAGATTTACAGGAAGCATTTCATTAATGTTGTGCACAATTCTTATTTATTGCTTATAAAATATACGTACAAAAAATATTCACTTTGCATTAAAATTCTAAAAAACCCTCGTATTGCGGGCGCAGCCCTCTGTACGCCGGTATTTTTATTGATAAAATCGCGGCGGGAAGAATTTCGCTCTCGATCTTAATTCAGCCCATTAGCGGCACAGAAAGTTGTGAGCCACTGTGAATCTATACGGATTCGATTATGTTATTGTTCTCGTCCGTGGTCTCTTGGGACATGAACGTGGCTGCTGCGATAGGGTTTTCCCTTAGTGATAGAGGGGTAAGATCAGTGGGCGCTGAGCATTGAAACAAATAAACAAATGTTTTGTGTGCTCCGGTCTATACGAGATAGATACGAATTAGGGCGTGAACAGAAGCCTGACCGAAGTTGGGTTAGAGTTACTGTGGTGGCTCTCGGGAGCCTAATATCTCCTCAGCCGAAATTGGTGATGGGAGCACTGAGAGGACTCTATTCGTACCTAAGCTCGCAATAGACCGACTTGTCTGCCTCGACGAAGGATTGCCTACCAGCTAGATAGTTAGCAATCCAACGAATCTCTTGTGCAGGAATATGCATATTGAATAAGATAACACTCTAAAAGAGTCTTACAAGAGCAAGCATCAAGACACCAACTCTTGAAATTTAACTCTTCAAGAGTACTATAAGATCCTTATAAAAGTCTTATAAGTATTAAATGACGCACTTCCAAGAGTTATTTTGATCTTGTAACAAGAGTTAAAATCTCATTATAGGAGATTCACATGTCTTATAAGAACACTTTAAGGCTTCTTATTGGAGTAAATTGTTAATCTTGTAAGAGTCTCAAAACAAATACTATACATTTGTTATGAGAAGCAAGCTTTTCTAATGAGTGTAGCGAAAAAGAGTATGTCAAATACAAGTAGATATTACGATAACGTCTATTAATTATCATGTGTTACTAATTCGACCTCAACTAAAATGTAATTTTTCACGTAGATATTTGCTTGGCAAAACTTTGTAATTTTTCAGAAATATGGGTCGAGATTTCAATGCAATTAAAATTTTATCGTTGAATATGGCTATTTTGCTTCGAAAAATGGCAAAGCCCCCTAAAAATAATCTACTTTTTTAATTTTTTTTAATGTTGGAGGAAACATAATATATTTATCTACTGCTGATAACTAGTACAAAATTTTCTTGAAAATTTTTTTCATCTTCCACAATAACTATAATTTCAATTTTGTCATAGATCTTCAATACAAATTGTTATTTTCCTCAAAACCACAGCCTTGTAGGAAAAATATGGCAGCCATTGATGAAATCTTCATACAAAGCTAAAATTCTAATAACAAGAGGGTGGCTCTTTTTACTATACTTAAATTCTTATTGCAAGAGGGCGGCTCTTTTTACTAGAGCGAAGCTCTTATTGGAAGAGAGTGACTCTTTTTATAATAACTAAAGTCTCTCTATCAGAATTTAATTCTTTTTACTAAAATTAAACTCTTCTGATGGGACTTAAAGACATACAGGCGGCGGCGCTTCACCTTCATTTTCGTCGAGTTATACATTTTAATTTACCACAAAACATACAGTCTATATATATATATATAGTCTATTCAAATCTGAGTTAATTGACACAAAAAGAATTGTGTTTAGATTTTTTAATATTGATTTATAATTGCTCTTCGAAAAAGAACACAAAAAATAGCCATTTAAAATTTGTCATCAGGATAGCACATGCAAATTCTTTTTTGCCTATCTTCCCCAATTAAAGAGGTAGGACCCCCCATTTTTAGGGTTTTTTAGATTTTTAAAAAAAAAACCCTTATGAAATCGATTTTGTCCGTCCGTCTGTCCGTCCGTCTGTTCACTAAATAACTCGCGAACGGATTAACCGATCGTCATGAAATTTGGTAGGAATGTGTAGAATGGTAACAGTCTTTGACATGAAATACTTAAAAATTGGTAGGACCAAGATAACAGGGTGTCCCGGATATTTACAAATTTGTTCTCTAACCGACATTTCATATCAGTCGCTTTTTTCCAGTTTGGAGTCATGGTAACGGTGTTGCAGTTAATAAATCCAGTTAATATGTGGAGCCATAATATATGGTAAATCTATTTTTGGATTGGGCTAATTAAAAAGTGTTCCAGAATGAAAGGCTAACGCCTTTCATTCTGTAACACTTTTTAATTAGCCCAATCCAAAAATAGATTTACGAGAAGCATTTCATTAACATTGTGCATAATTCTTATTTATTACCTATAAAATATATGTGCAAAATGATTCACTATGTATGTATTCAAAATCTAAAAAACCCTCGTATTGCGGGCGCAGCCCTCTGTACGCCGGTATTTTTTGTGGTTGTTTGAGTAAGATATTGACTTTTATATGAATAATTAAAAATCATTATCTGCGGAAGAGGGACCCAAATTTAAGGCATACAAGGAGTCAAGGCGGTCAAAAAGTGAAATTTCGAGAAAAAATTAATAAAAGTTGATGTCAAAATTTACCCTACTCCTTGCGACCGAGTCATGAGGACTGGATGCTTCTCTCAAAATTACTCTCTCATAGGGATTGACAAATACTCAATTTTTATCGCCTCTGTTATTTTTATCTTAACGCTACTTATTACAATCAATTCGGATTCAACTTATCGACTTTTATTAATTTTTTCTCGAAATTTCACTTTTTGACCACCTTGACTCCTTGTAAGCCTTAAATTTTGATCCCTCTTCCGCAGATAATGATTTTCCCTTATTCATATTAAAGTTAATATCTTACTCAAACAACCACAAAAAATTAGGGGTCCTACGTCTTTAATTGTGGAAGATAGACAAGAAAGAAATTGCATGTGCTATCCTGATGACAAATTTTAAATGGCTATTTTGTGTGTTCTTTTTCGAAAAACAATTATAAATCAATAATAAAAAATGTAAACACAATTCTTTTTGTGTTAATTAACTCAGAATTGAATAGACTATTAACAGTTCTAATTTTGAAATTTTAGCTCTTTTAGTTTGGTTGGAAATCAGCCGAAACTATTCATGCGAAGGGGTGGGCTAATCTGATGACGAGCAGTGTAATTAATCTAATATGAAAAAAAAAACCCTAAATATATCTTTAAACTCGCTTACTAGACCAAGTAATGAAAGCCTAAAAAGGGGGTGTAGAGAACATCGAAGGGGGTGACGATTTTTTTCTTTGGTATTTTATCAGGAGTAGTTAGGAGGTAAAGGTACTAATTTTACTCGGAGCTGAGGGGTGCGCTAACGCGGGGAGAGGGGGTTAAAGGTGCAATTTTGTGCAATTTTTGGTGTTTTGGGCTATATCTCGAAAACGGTGAGTCGCACAGAAAAAAGTTGTGAGTAAGCATTAAAGCTTTCTAAATATCCTATTTATTTGCCCATATTTGCAAAACTCCTAACGGTTCTTCCGATATTGTTCAATAAAAGTAAAAAAATTTTTTTTTTGCATTCTATTGACTCTGTTGTCTCTCCGATTTGTTTTTCAAAAAACTTTTATAGAGTAAAGTTAGTAAGTGGTAAATTTTCCTTAATTTTATATACTTCTTCTTGGCTTGTCTCCTATCATTCGAGAGTTAAGAGAGTCTCAACGAAGTAATATTCTATACTCATCATCAGAATGAAGACAACCATTGTGAAAAAACGGCAGGGGGGGACGGTTTTTTATTTCATGGATCCATAATGGGCGGTTCGGAGTAAGACATACTACAAGCTCGCGGTCATGAGGTGTGCGCTAACGTGGGGAGGGGGGGGCTAAAGGATTCATTTTTGCAGGTTGTCGACTTAATCTTGGAAATATCTCGGAAGCGGTGAGTCGTCCTGAGAGTATTTGTATGGCAGTACTAAAGCCCAATAAATTTCCAAAAACTTTTTTGAACACACAAATGCCGAATTCCTAACGGTTCCCCCGATACAGGTTATTGAAATCCGAAAATTGTTAAAAAATCGTTATTTTGTTTATTTTTTTGGCTCTGGTGTCTCTCGCGATTGCTTTTCGGAAAACTGTTTCACGACCAATTTGTACGGTGTTTAATTGGCTCTCATTTAATATATGTCCCGTTGTCCGGTCTTCAATCAGTCAAAAGCTTAGGAGTTAAAACCGAGCTTCCGAATTCAATTTTCTCTATTTTCAAGGATAAAGCCAAACATTGTGAAAAAACGGCAGGGGGACGGTTTTTTATTTCATGGATCCATAATGGTTGGTTCGGAGGAAAACATACTAAAAGCACGCGGTCATGGGGAGTGCGCTAACGTTGGGAGAGCGGGTTCAAATATCTCATTCTTGTGCTTATTAGCTCTATCCCCGCTATATCTCCGAAACCGCGAACTCTACGAAAAAAATGTCTGAACAAGAATGAAAGCTTACACAATTTCCTATAAAGGTCATCTTACATGCATAGGTCGAATTCCTAACATTTATCCAGATATAGCTAATTTAAAAATCAGAAATTTCACATAGAAAACATCAACACAGCGTACATGCATATAGCCAATCTATAGATAGACGTATACCAATTATGTTGTGTGGATGTTTTCTATGTAAAATTTCTGAACTTTATAGGAAATTGTGTAAGCTTTCATTCTTGCTCAGACATTTTTTTCGTAGAGTTCGCGGTTTCGGAGATATAGCGGGGATAGAGCTAATAAGCACAAGAATGAGATATTTAAACCCGCTCTCCCAACGTTAGCGCACTCCCCATGACCGCGTGCTTTTAGTATGTTTTCCTCCGAACCAACCATTATGGATCCATGAAATAAAAAACCGTCCCCCCTGCCGTTTTTTCACAATGTTTGTCTTTCTCCTTGAAAATAGAGAAAATTGAATTCGGAAGCTCGGTTTTAACTCCTAAGCTTTTGACTGATTGAAGACCGGACAACGGGGCGTATATTAAATGAGAGCCAATTAAACATCGTACAAATTGGTCGTGAAACAGTTTTCCGAAAAACAATCGCGAGAGACACCAGAGCCAAAAAAATAAACAAAATAACGATTTTTTAACAATTTTCGGATTTCAACCACCTGTATCGGGGGAACCGTTAGGAATTCGGCATTTGAGTGTCCAAATAAGTTTTTGGAAATTTAATGGGCTTTAGTACTGCCATACAAATACTCTCAGTACGACTTATAGAGGTTTATTTTATTAATTATATATATATTGGTCTCTATATATTAATATATATTTAATTATATATTTAATTGTTTTTAAACATTATACAGGGTGTCCCGCAACCGGTGGTACATAGGATAATGGGAGATAGTACAGCTCATTTGAGGACAATAAATGTTCTACACGACCCCTCTATCTTTAACCGTTAGAAAGTTATAGCATTTTTTGATAAAAGTGTCAGAAACCCCGACTTGCCGAGCAAAATCACTATTTGCCACGCTCCCAAATATTGGATCCGAAATTTGACTTCACTTTCTGAAACTGCACAAAATTCTACATAAAATAACGGTTTTGCCAATTAAATTATTTAAAAACCTACCCAGATACAACCACTCAAACTTAAAAGAAATTTGGAAATTGATATTTTCTTGTAAATTCAAATTGCAAAATCGTAACGGTACTTTGAACTGACAAATGTGCAAAGTTTACAAAAGTTGCATCATTATGTCAGCTTTCGAACGACATATAAAAAATAGGGTCTTAAGGACTGAAAAATTGAAAATATTACGTGTAAATGAAAAAAAACGCGAAACTAAAGCAGAACAAATCTAATTAAAATACATACATACTTCAATTATTATTAATGGTTTTCAAAAAATAGTGAAATTAAGGTGTCAACGAACTTTGCCTTGAAGATGTTTCATTCTGGAAAAATGTGAAAATGTACTTGTTGAGAAAACGGTAATATTAACGGTTAATCCTTGTTATTTTAAAGTCATTTGCTTCAGTTCGTTATTCCACCAGTTTAATTCAACTGATTAGCATTGATTATCACACAATTGATCTGTTGCTAGAACGTTAATATTAAAACAGGTATTATTATTAGTAGTATTTATTAAAATCGTTATTAGTGTGATGTTTTATTAGATGGCGACAAAATATTCGGATATCGAGTACGCTGATATGGTGTTGGTGTATGGTATAGCTGGATGTAACGGACGCGAAGCAGTTCGCGAGTATGGTCGTCGCTTCCCCCAAAGACAGGTTCCGGACAGCCGAACGTTTGTTAGGGCGTTTAACACACTGCGACAAACTGGTAGAACACCGAACCATTACACGTTAGAGCGAAGTCAACGTACTACGGCACGGCTGCAAGAAGAAATTCTTCGTCACTTCAGGACGAACTCGGATTCAAGCACGAGAAGGGCGGCTATTCAAATGGGTGTGCCTCGTATGACAATTCACCGAACACTACAAGAGGATAGTCAATATCCATATCATTTAACGGAAGTGCAAGATCTACTGCCTTCCGACTTTGAAAGAAGAAGGACTTTCTGTAGTTGGTTCATACAAAGATTGGCAGAGGATCGGCACTTCCAAAGAAAAATAATATGGACAGATGAGGCTACTTTTACTCGGAGTGGTGTATTCAATACCCGCAACACCCATTTCTGGTCTCATCAGAACCCCCGCGAAACTCGTACTTCGAGATACCAGCACGAGTTTAGTGCAAATATCTGGATCGGTGTTCTTGGAGATGAACTACTACCTGAAATTATTCTTCCTCAAAGACTCAATTCATCCGCGTTCCACCAGATTCTCGAAACAGAAGTCGTGCCGAAGGTCGTAGATGAAATTCCATTAGCTAGATTATCAGAAATATGGTGGCAAATGGACGGATGTCCGGCTCACAGCGGAAGAATTGTTACGGAATTTTTGAATAGTGAGTTCCATGAAAAATGGATTGGACGATACGGGCCTGTCGCTTGGCCTCCTAGAAGTCCCGACTTAACGCCGCTTGATTTCCATGTATGGGGTAGACTCAAAAATGAAGTTTACGATGAGCCAATAGTGTCCCGGGAACATCTTTTGCAAAAAATTAAAATGGCTTGCAATAATTTGCGCGAAAAAAGGGAAGAGATGCTTAAGGCGGTCTCTTCTGTTGGTAGAAGGTGCCGAATTTGTGTCCGATATGGAGGAGGACACTTTGAACAGCATTTATAATATAAAAGTTCCTATTCTCAATAATCTTTCTTTTTAGTTTTTATAAAAAAAATATTGTTTACTTAATAAAATGTATACTTTGAATTTCTCTTGAGACCATGTTTTTTTCTGTTAAACACGTAATATTTTCAATTTTTCAGTCCTTAAGACCCTATTTTTTATATGTCGTTCGAAAGCTGACATAATGATGCAACTTTTGTAAACTTTGCACATTTGTCAGTTCAAAGTACCGTTACGATTTTGCAATTTGAATTTACAAGAAAATATCAATTTCCAAATTTCTTTAAAGTTTGAGTGGTTGTATCTGTGTAGGTTTTTAAATAATTTAATTGGCAAAACCGTTATTTTATGTAGAATTTTGTGCAGTTTCAGAAAGTGAAGTCAAATTTCGGATCCAATATTTGGGAGCGTGGCAAATAGTGATTTTGCTCGGCAAGTCGGGGTTTCTGACACTTTTATCAAAAAATGCTATAACTTTCTAACGGTTAAAGATAGAGGGGTCGTGTAGAACATTTATTGTCCTCAAATGAGCTGTACTATCTCCCATTATCCTATGTACCACCGGTTGCGGGACACCCTGTATTATTTATAATAAAAATTGAATTTTTAAGGAATGAATATTTTTTTTGTCTTATTGAAATGAAATCAAATTTTTTTGAATTGATTTTTTTTTTACATTTTTTTATCATAAAAAAAACTAGATTGATTTTTTTTATAATAAAAAATGGCTAAGTGGATTTTTATTTTTTAACAAGTAAAAATTTATCTTACGTTAATTAAAAATCCACGACAGACTCACCGCTTCCGAGATATTTCCAAGATTAGGTCGACAACCTGCAAAAATGAATCCTTTAGCCCCCCTCCCCACGTTAGCGCACACCTCATGACCGCGAGCTTGTAGTATGTCTTACTCCGAACCGCCCATTATGGATCCATGAAATAAAAAACCGTCCCCCTGCCGTTTTTTCACAATGGTTGTCTTCATTCTGATGAGTATAGAATATTACTTCATTGAGACTCTCTTAACTCTCGAATGATGGGAGACAAGCCAAGAAGAAGTATATCAAATTAAGGAAAATTTACCACTTACTAACTTTACTCTACAAAAGTTTTTTGAAAAACAAATCGGAGAGACACCAGAGTTAATAGAATGCAAAAAAAAAATTTTTTTTAACTTTTATTGAACAATATCGGAAGAACCGTTACGAGTTTTGCATATGTAAGTATGGGCAAATAAATAGGATATTTAGAAAGCTTTAATGCTTACTCACAACTTTTTTCTGTGCGACTCACCGTTTTCGAGATATAGCCCAAAACACCAAAAATTGCACAAAATTGCACCTTTAACCCCCTCAGCTCCGAGTAAAATTAGTACCTTTACCTCCTAACTACTCCTGACAAAATACCGAAGAAAAAAATCGTCACCCCCTTCGATGTTCTCTATAATGTCTTGTTTGATTGGCTTATACAAGTTCCTTTACACAATCATAAAGTCCCTAAAATATTTGTTGTACACCAATTCATACATGTGAGGCGATAATTTTTCCGCCGCACAATCCCGAACAACAACTTAACACGTATTAAAACATTCACCCGATTCTCTATGGGAGAATGTACGGAAAAAAAGATGCCAGTGAGGCGAAACAGAAATCGCCTCAGCGTGTGTATCTGAATCGAAACAGTGCGACGATTTGTTCTCGATTTGTTTTACGTATGCTTTGCGCATTGAAATGTAGCTCTGCAAAATGAAGTTGAGATAAGAACTTACTGAGCATAGTTTCGTTTTTCTATTTTATGTATTTTATTTTGGTTGAAATAGAAAAAGGAAAATATTAGATGATGTCGCTTCTTGCATAATGATTTGAGAAAGGCTCGATAGTTGTGTGATTTTTGTCGCTGTTCATTATTACATTTTAATATTTTGACGCCCAAACTTTTCAAAGTCATTTTGATTGTTTTTTAATTTATGCCGAAACGCCAAATATTTAAAATGGGATATTATGATGAATGCGATTTCGGTCAGATTTTCTTAGGAAATTGTCGGTCGCGAAAATGTTGTTAGGCAAATTTTAAGCCAAATTTTAAGAAAGAGCAGTCTGGCAGCTTTTTAGCTCGTCTATATTCAGTACTATTTTTGTCCCTCGGGTTGCATGTCCCCTAATGGATATGGCACGGCACTAGCGGCAGCACCTGATGAGAGTGCCGTGTCATATACATTCGGTCGAAACCGACGAATGTGGTAACATTTTTACACTCTCCGAGTGGATATGCCCGTAAATCGGGAAATCACTCGGAGAGCAACATTCCAAAACACATATACTCTTTGCAAACATTGTTGCTTTAACTACTAAAAACATATTTCGGACGCAGCCACCGCACACCACGACACTCCCGTGGGGCCCTCTACGCTGCCGTCCTGTTTCCCGTTTAAGTGTGGGTAACACTCAAAAAATGAATCAGAAATAAACAAGAAAAAATGTTTTTCCCCTTTTCTTTATTTTTTGTTGGAATAATGTTGTCGCCGCAAGGGGGATCTCAAAAAATGGCATTTCGATTTCGTTGCTTTGCAAGCTGCACTTGCAGAATGGTACGCCCAAAAATATTTCATCTCCACGATCGTAGGTAGGATTTTTTGGCGGGTACAAATTTTAAATCTCTCTTCTTCTCTTGATCCCTAACTCCTAGTGGAGAATGGTGCGTTGACGACTACCGTGTGTAATCGCCAACGTTTCAACGACAACGGAGTGTGATACGGTTGTGATGTGATCCATACCACTTCCTAGTCGCATCGTTAGTTTATTATTCTATCATCTATCTTATCATCTTCTGAATAATAAACTTGCGATGGGCCATGCCGAGTTTGGAAACTCGTTTCTCTATGAATCTCTATATTACAGAGTGGCGATCGCGGTCACAGAGCACCACAAAAATATAAAAGTGGAAATCGAGTAGGCTTAACGATATGATAATATTTTTTATAAAATATATTATCGTCTTCAAAAGTAGCTACATCCGAGGCAGCTTTTCCATAGACCAACCAGTAACCGAAAAGCTCGAAGACCGACAAATATTGCCAAAGCCGTCTGCCTGAGAACCCCACAAAGAAGGTGATACCAATGAAAGTTGCTCTTGATGGACCCAAGGCCAGAGACAGACCGAATAATAGGTGGATGTGTCAATTGAAAAGCAACAACAGCGATGGCACGATCCACGATAGTTGCCTGTAGAAATAGGTTGGAACATTGCCGCCAGAACGGGCGATGCACTTATACCGCAGTCGGAGCGGTGCGACGCCGTGTATCAGTAGAAAGAGTATACATATACTACCCACAACAAATCAGGTCCATTAGCTGCTCCTTTTTCGGTCCATTAGCAGAAATATGGGTACTTTTAAGAACTGTGCTAAATACCCTAAAAATAAATAAAGGGAACGTTTCGTGAATTTACAATTATTTATTCGTGTGGATCGTAGGGTTATTCCTTGCGACCTGCTACCAGGCAACCTACAGTTTTATTCTGGTGTCATAATTTGGATTCCTGAGCTATACTCGACCATCCAACACATTGCCGCACCGCGCTGCTCTACAAAAGATTGATATGTGATGGACAACTAAGCCTATAAACAAATTTAATGCCCAGTTACAGTGTTAATAATTAAAGTCGTGTTATATAATTTTAAGATGTAATTTAGAACGAATACAAAATAGAACAGAATCTCTTCAGCTCGTCTCATCTAAAGAAAATAAACTTCTAATGTTGTTGATAGTAATATCACCGCTACCCCATTTGCCCTGATGGTCATTAGATATGGTATTGTGAATTTTTTCCTCGATGGTGTCCTTCATGATAAAGCGATGTACAGTTGTGGGCCTAAATAAAAAAAAATCAGTTCTGTACTCTTTAAATTTTTTAAAACAAAATATCACCTTGTTTGACCAATACGATGAACTCGTCCGATAGCTTGCTGTTCTTCGCCAGGATTAAGAATTGGCTCGACTATAAATACATGTGTAGCCTCTGTTAAGTTTAATCCTTTACTGCCTTGTGAAAGCAATAAAAGCAAACATGTAATATTGGAGTTGGGTTCCTGTAAGAAAATATGTATGTACTCTTAAACACCCGATAATAAAGACGTCATTGAGTGGGGTCTAGAGATTCACTAAAAACAGTGGAAGATTTTACTATGTAATTTAATCGTGCACAAATGTTTCCTTGACCCGTTACTGTTACTGTTGTTTTGGAAGCTCTTGACCGATTAAATTGAGACACAAGTTGTTCCTTTGCTATAGAATCGGTTGTCAGAGAAACTGGAAAGGACCGTATACAAATATAACGAAAGTGATTACCTTAAATAAGTTAATGGACTTGGTGACATTCTCCTTGAATGCACAAGAAATCTCGTTCATTTCCAGAGCCTTTACAATTACTCCAAGAATGGCGTTCCAATGTGAAAATATAATTATTTTGACCTAAAAATAAATTTGAAAATCGTAGATTGTGCTATTTGAATCAAACATTCTTCACTCACATTATTTTCCAACATTTTTAATCGAATCACTTGTCGAACAATTTCCTCAACTTTAGACGAATGTTGTCCTTTCACTTCAATTACATCTCTATCGAGCTGTGTTGGCTTCCGAGTAACAAAATAAACCCTGAAATAAAAAAAAAGTTCAGCAAATATACTTAGTTTAATAAAATTGATATTCTTACTCATTATATTTCTGACGAAAGCGACAAACAGCACATGTTAAAATATTCCGCTGATATTCTTTCATGCCAATCATACACATCATGCACATATGGTGTCCACATTGAAGCATCGCATACTATAAATGAATGTTTAGTATCAAGCAAATTCAATAAATTTAAAAATTAATACTTTCGAATCTGGCTTTTGTTGACAAATCGGACAATCGCCAGGCTCTTCATTGTTGTCCAAGTGACGTATATATTTCAGTCGCGAAAGTTTCTTTTGGAATTGAGATTCGGCAACAATATATTCGTCCATTAACTCTTCTAGATAAAAATCGACCTATCGATGATAATTTTAATACATAATTTAACAGTCCAATAGTGGCATATTAAACTCTTACCTCCGATGGTTTGATTTGATATTTGCATTTATCACTTCCGTCGTCGTCGCTATTGGAATCGTTTCCGTTGTACAATTGCAAGCGTAGCTTGCACATATTGATTTCGTCATATGCTTTTACAGTGTACTCAATTTCAACCCACAATTTTACAAATTCCTGGATCATAATTGAACATATTTAGCTCCGTTTCATCAAAAAATTACAAAAAAGTAAGTTACTTTATATTCGTTCTTAATGCAATCCATCATTTTCAGGAACTCGCCGGCTTCATTCGTATCGTCATCATTTATGTTATTAGCACGAACAAATCGCAGAATAGCTTAACCAAGAATACCAAAAAGAGATGTCGTTAGAATCAAAGTTCAGAGAAAAAAACAAATAGCAAAACAGTCTAAAATTGCACCATGACTTCCATTCTTTCTTATACTAGATTTGCACCTTCATTTGAGTCATAAGAATCGTCGGTGCAGTAATCAATTCAACTGGGAACCTTGCCTTATGGGAATTCAGCGTCTCAGTGGCGGACCCGTTTTAACGTTTCAACGGTGGACGCCCAAAAAAAAGGGGTAATTCGCTTACATCACCAACTTGCCAAACATACGAACACCCTTTAAGTAAACGACTTCGCCAATATGCGTATGGAAGAAAACGAAAAATATGCTAATGTGCCGCATTTACACAGTACTTTCGCGAATTTCGCTCAAAACAATACAAGAAGAAGATGTGTTCTCTGTCACTTATCGAAACATTAAGGATGCTCCTTATACCACCACTATAAATAAGACGCTTTAAATTGGGGATACTTAGAGATCTAGTCACGAGTCTGTTCTGTGTGCTCAACTATTTCTATCCGGATGAAAAGAAAATTCACTAGCAAGCCATACTGAGTTACGACTTAAACAAACGCAGGAAAAAGCTTCTTCTGACGAAGAATATTTTACACTCGACATAGTAACTACTTGAATATCTGACTGAAGTCAACGAACCGAAAACAGAGTTCCAGGTGTTGATGCTTGCTTACTTTATCCTTTAATTCAGACATCAATCGCGAATAATGTCTCGAACTAAGTTATCTCCCCCAAGTCCCCAAGTGTTGCCTGAATGCACTGAACAAACTAGGCGGAAATAATAGATTAAAACTCTTCTGAGTCAGGGAACGAACAGGCGGGTGAGTTGGCACCCACAGTCGCAGCAACCCACTTCTGTGGACCAGAACCCTTTAGTAGCATCTCTACATGCATCTGAGCACCGGGACAAACTCCCCGGGCTCAGGTAATCCAAACTGTTCATAGCAGGATACTCCCATAAAAGAGCGCCTGATCTGCTTCAGCTAAGCAGAAATAAGGTACGTACCATATGTGGGATTCTTACAGGCCACTCCTGCCAGAGATCACATCTGCGCATAATGAGGCTCTTACAAGACGCGAGCTGTCTATTCTGTGAAGAAGATGACGAGACCTCAACCCACGTCCTGTGCGAGTGTGATGATCTGGCCCAACGCCGCTGGATACAATTTGGAGTGCCCTATCCAGACATAGACGACATAGCTTCGACGTCAATTAGCAAAATCAACTCATTTCTTAGCACGATCAACCTTGATCGTCAGGCATCAGGACTATGCCCACATATGACCAGGGCGATAGTACAATAGGCCCATCGCCTTCCGTTTCACGCCTCCCACAATCTAATCAAATCAAAATACTAGCTACTGCCTACAAGCTGTGGCTCTCCTACAGACCAAACAGGTAACGAGCTCCCTTCATTCGTAGTATCGGCACAATTGTCCCTAGGCTGGCACCCTTGAACTTCTTCACAGGTCTTCCCGTTTACGAACACAGCAAGTTGATTGATATCTTGTCACCTGTAGTAAAGACGCTGGAAGCCCTCATCCACACCACTCTCGTTTCACATGCGAAGCTAAAGCCCCATCAGCACGGATTTAGACGCATGCACAGTACGACTACCGCTCTGGATGCGATCACTACACGTGTAAAGGCGCGTACACATTTGAGCATTTGTGCGCGCACGAACGCTGTTCGCGCACAAATGCTCAAATGTGGACGGTTGGAGCATTCGTTCGCGAGCATTTTCATACGCACAACTTGCGATCCAACCATGAACGATGTTCGTGCGCGCACAATTTTTCCTTGCAATATGCATCATGCGTTCAACCATGCAGCGTCCACAATTGAACATTTATGCGCGCACGAATGGTTGCGCGCACAAATGCTCAAATGTGGACAGTTGGAGCATTTGTTCGCGAGCATTTTTTCGCCGCACAAATCCGATCCGTCGCTAGTGGATCGCCATGCGAGTAAATTTTTGTGCGTGGAATTTTGTATGTATGTAGGTCTGTTCTATAGTGTTAATAAAAAGTATAAAAAAATACGTTGAAAATCTGTGGTGTTTTCACCATTTTTTGGGTGCGATTTTGCCAAATTAAAAAAAAAAGATGAAAAATTCGAACTCTTGATCCCTGTGCACAGAAGGCCAGTGTGCTACCGACTAAGCCAGCCGGACTACAAAATTTGCATTATTTTTTCCTACTATACCATACTTTAGGATTCATCTGTCTAAAAATTGTGTTCAAAATTGTGGCGTCCATATATAGATTAATTATTATTAACTAATTATTACCATTTTCTATCTCTGAATTTACAACTAGTAAAATAATAATTTAATTTAGAACTACAACTAAAAAGCTACGTTTACACTAAAAATTTATTGAATTAATTTCAATTTAACCCTCCGTCGGGCGCACCACAAATCGAAACAAGATCGGGCGCACTCGGCCTGAGAGGCCACCCATCTATTTGGGTCCTTTTTTCTTAATATGTTACTATAAATTTTAGATACTTTCGGAAATTAAGTTGTTACTATCTAAGGGATGTAATTAAACTAAATATCGTTCTCAGAAACCTATTTACTAAACAGTATAATACAGAAATAAAATTATCGATTTAACAGAAAAGAACCAAGAGAGAAAATTTTATGAAAAATACCGCATCGATTGTTCGTTAGAGAAATTGAAATTAATGAAAGGCAGGCAGTGCAAATTGATAATCGTTATTTGAAAAGGTTCTTAATGTTCCAAATTAACCGCTTATTGTAAATCTATTGTACGCCTATTGCACTAGCATAGTATAATCGCTCTCATTCTTCGCTTAGCCAACATAGACGCCACTCGCATAAAGACAAGTTAACCTATTTTCTAATTTTGGGAATCATAATTTTATTTATAATAAATATAAAACAAACAATATATTCTGTGTTCTGTTAAAATAATTAATTAATAATATTAACCAGAACATCTAGTACTTTCACTAAATCGTAGCTCGGCTAACAAACTCGCGCCACCACTTAAATCGCGATTTTCGAAGATTTTTGTTATCCACCAACGCCTATATTTAATTTTACGTTTTTTATTTTGTAATAATTGATGAATTGGTATAAAAGCGGCAGTAGCGACGACTATATTTCGATTCGACGGCATCTTTTTAAACCGGAAGTCAAAACGGAAATGAACATTTACAAATCAATCATAAAAATGTAATCGTCCAGGTTTGAGTATTTGTCCGCGCATGGATTTGTTCGCAGAAACGTTCGTGCGCACAAAAAATATGTCCACACTTGAATATTGGTGCGCGCACAAATTTTGTTCGCAAAAATCGTTCGTGCGCGCAAATTATAATTTTAAAATAAGCCGTCCACATTTGAGCATTTGTGCACGTACAAAATTTGCTCGCGCACAGCGTTCGTGCGCGCACAAATGCTCAAATGTGTACATGCCTTAAGAGACGGACTAAACGAGCGTACACCATGCCATAGAACCATCATGGTGGCGATTGATCTATCAAATGCGTTTGGTAAGGTCAATCACTCCATGCTTCTGGCAAACCTCCTCAACATGCATGTTCCGACACAAGAGATAAGATGGATTGCCAACTATCTAGCTGGTAGGCAATCCTTCACCGAGTTTCGAGGCAATCGTTCCAAACTCAGATTAAATTAGGTGTTCCTCAGGGTGGGGTTCTCTCTCCCACCCTGTTTAACATCTACATGGCAGGTCTCCCAACACCTCCGGAAGGCATTGAAGTTATCTCCTATGCCGATGACTGCACTGTACTCGCCACGGGAGCGGATAGGGATGTCATGTGCGTAGATATCAATAGATATTTGGCGCGACTAGAAGCTTTTTTTTTTTCTTAGCAGAAATTTAACCATCTCAGCGTCCAAATCGTCTGCGACCTTCCTTACCACCTGGTCAGGTGATTGTCGGTGGCCGGTTGGGCTACGTATTGGCAACAAACCAGTTCCTATTGTTGCAAATCCAAAAATTCTCGGGCTTCACTTTGAGAAAATGATGACTTCATCACGCGGAAGCGGTATGTGAAAAGATGCGCAGTAGGAACAAAATTCTTACAGCAGTGGCTGGCAGCACCTGGGGCAAAGATAAAGAGACTATGCTAGCCACTTTTAAAGCGGTTGGTCGAGCAGCGACTGATTTTGCGGCGCCAGTTTGGTCGCAAGGTCTTTGTAACACAAACTAGAATAAAATTCATGTCTGCCAAAATGCTGCTCTACGCACAGCCACAGGGTGACTTCTGATGTCTGCCCAGGATCACCTACATCAGGAGACACATTTGATGCCAATACGTGACCACAATCGACTACTTACAAAACAATATTTAGTAGGTTGTTATCGAGAGGATCATCCTAACCGTGACCTTATGGACAAAATTCCCCCTCCACGCAACATCAAACGTGGCCTTCGTGACCTTGAGAGAGAAGTCCAGGGTTACAAAAGGGATCCTTTCGATGAAGATTCATACCAGGCCGCCATTGCAATGATTCACACTGAGGCAGTGAATCGGTCTATTGCGAGTTTAGGTACGAACAGAGTCCTCTCAGCGCTCCCACCACCTATTTCGCATGAGAAGATTAGGCTTCCGAGAGCCACCAGAGTGACTTAAGCCCAACTTCGGTCAGGATTCTGCTCACGCCTCAATTCGTATCTATCTCGCATAGACCCAAATATACAAAACGTATGCCCCAATTGCGCTGGCACGCCACACGATGTGGCCCATTTGTTTCAATGCCCAGCTGCACCCACTAATCTCACCCCTCTCTCACTATGGGAAAACCTGCTTGTATTTCTGAACCTCTCCCTCAAGATCTCGACGCTCACGTCTGACATTACGCTGAATTTCGGTCCATGAGATTATTGGGATGGCCCCTACGGTGGCAACCGACAAGATACTGTTGATAGTAAAAGGTTGTGATCGCATATTGGCATAAACTGGGTCTCCTGATGTAAATGGACATGGGCTGACATCAGGAGACATCCTGTAGCGATACGTAGAGCAACATTCTGACATAATGGAATTTTGTTCGTATCGCAAACTGCACCAAACTTGAGCAGCATGATCAGGGGCTGCTCGACCCACCGCTCGGTACGTGGTCAGCATGGTTTCTTTATCTTTGCCCTCAGGAGCTGCCAGCTTTTAGGCTCTGGTTTGTACTGCCAGCCTTTAGGATCTTGTTCGTACTGCGCATTTTGTCACAAACCGCCCGCCGCGGCATGATAGACTGAAGACATAAGGGAATAGCGATATACGCCAATATTTTCGGGTTATGCACAATAGGAACTTTGTTTTTGCCAACAAAAATATCAGCCTTCTACTTACAGTCCCTCGACCAGGGGATTTAGACGCAGAAATACCCAGATTTTTACGATCATAAAGGATTATAGGCGGCCTAAATATTTGTTTAATTGGAGTCGCATCACATCTTTCCCCGTGACGAGTTCGGTGCATTCGTTAGCATAGGTGACCCGTTCGATTCCATCCGGAGGTTCTGAAATTTCGAGTAATAGGTGTTCAACAAGGTGGGAGGGAGTATCCCGCCTTAAGGAACATCTATGTTGGTCTTCTTAAGCTTTGAACGCTTGCCTCAAAGCTCGGTGAAAGATTGCCGACCGGAGAGGTAAGTTAGCAATCCGACGTAACTCTTGATCAGGAATGTGCATATTGTACTGGCACAGTACTACCAGTTCTCGTTTTTACTATTTACCGGTACCGGTTTTAAGCAATCTTGTCTGTTAGCTCAACCCTACCGATTGAATCGTGTACCTAGTAACATGGAAAGTGACATCGAGACTGGAATAAAAACGAGAACTGGTAGTTACAGTTAGTTCTGTGTCGTGGAACAGAGAGACGGGACGACTTGTGTCGTCGAAGAGGAGTCGGTGTGAGTCGTTGGTGGTGATAGGACGTGCGGTCTCAACGAGATTCTGGTTGTGCCTTTTTTTTTTAGTGTCTTTAAAAGAAATATTAAAAAAATAAAACTGAAAATAAATTAGATGTTTCTAGTGAAGGCAAGAAGGTTGACAAGTCCTAAAAGGGGCGATGCAGGAATGGAAACCAATCGATGGTAAGAGGGTGGACGTCGCCATCGTCATCGTTGCTGGTCGGGGGACTGTACAGAAGACGGGTAATTTCTTGGTAATATTTGACGAGTAGCGGACATTTCGGTGAGTTACATATCTTTATTTTTTGTGTGAACACTCGGCGGTGATTTTAGGATGGTGACATTAAAGATGGCATGGGTTCTATTTTGTGATCTTTGACCGATCTATGCCAATTCTTGAGGAAGCCCTTCGACATTTATAGTACTTAGTGCTGGCAGGCAGCACATGAATATTCATCGTGTACTTTGTGAAAACGTATCATACATATATTATACGTAACATTGCGATAAAGAAGTGTTAAGATTGTGGGTCAAGTTGTTGCTAGATTATGAATGTATAACGGACGTTGTTACACTCATAAAAATCTTAGTTCAGAATAAGCGTGTTGACGCTTTATCATTTTTGAAAATGTAATAATAGACAAGCAAATTATGAATTTTGGAATTAATTTCGTGCTCAAAAATAAAAGTGAATAGAACCTGATAGTAAATTCGCCCATTATCACAAGTTAGGTGCCATAATTGCCTGGGTGTTAATGCAGTGGTTATATTGAGCCCGAAAATTGCAACTATGCCCGCACATCGCTTAAAATTGAGGCTACACAAGGTATCCTTTACGTAGACATAAGGTCGGGTTCAATTTTGGTTATTTCTTTTGGAATGTTTTAGAAATACATAAAATAGCATTTCGATCGAAATGTATAATACATATAATGTTTTACATTGGACCGTTTCATATGCAAACAAAATTAATATTTAGATTATTGTTGGCCTGAAGGTCTATTTTTTTTTCTTTCTTCACAATTTGGTTTAAGACTCTTAGATTAGTTAACCCCGCTGAAAGCTGAGTATCTTGCGTTCGCTTTCTTTTTTTTTAAACTGGTTGCTTTTAGTACAGTTTTGGTACGCTACTGTAATGCAACGTACAGAAATGTTTAAATGTTGAGCCATTCCTTAGGTTCAAGCTCATGCATTCTAGTCAATAAAAAAAAGGAATGTTCTTAAATTTTGAATTCAATGAAATTGTGTTTTAGGTCATCATACATATATCGAATGAATTTATCGAATTACGAATATACGAACTGGTATATGTATGGTAGAGACGTTTGATGCGCCAAAAACCAATCAATTTCGAGTGTGATCGTCTGCAAAGGATTGCAGTATTTTGAATATCATTGGACTGAAAATAGTCTGCATTTATTTGCGTTTTTTTTTGCAGTCTCCATTTTTGCTAATAGATGAAACAGTTTTTATTTAGTCGGATAAGATTAAATTTTATGTCTTACGATTGGATTATTAGATTCGGTGTACTCAAGTAAATTCAACCGTGTATATGATACACGCATTACGTATGCGAATGCCAAAAGGATATTGAAATGCAACCATACCGCTAGGTTCCACATCGATTTTTTTTTTTGTATCAAAAAGGCGATTTATTAGTGTGTGTACTATGTATTTTCCATAAAAATTTTCTTTTAAGTAAAAATAGACCTTAACGAGTTGTTCGAAAACTAAAGTTAAACTTTACAAATTTTGTTTTTGAATTAAAAATTGTCTTGAGTTCTCTCATAAAAAAAAAAAAAAAAATCATAAGAATAGTATGACTACACATAGACAGAAACTTCACACTAAAAATTCAGAAAATTTATGTATCTAGACATATATATTGTAGGATAACAAAGAGTGCATCTTTGCACTTAAAAAGATTTAATTTACCCGGACACTCTTTAATGTTCTTTAAAAGCGTCTTTTGAGATATTAAATGTACAAACAAATACATTGCGCTGATATCGTGATTAAGCTTTATCGGTCAAGGACGTTGAGAACCTGCCGAAAAGAACTTTCTTTATTTTATCTTTAAGACTTGTAATTTTTAATAAATCTATTCAGCAGATGTCTATGTGCTCCGTAGAAAGCATGGTAAGATTATTATGCATAAGGGAATCCATTTATGTTAGAATTACAGATTCGGATATAAATAAATAAACGTAATAAACCAAAAAAAAAAAATCAGATTAAGGAAATCGCTTCATCCGTAAGATACATGAAATTATAACTTTGAATACGGAATAATTCCAATATAATGAAAACGTTTTGGCAGCAGTGCATGCCATCTGCTGATGGCTAGTTGTGCCTCATGGTTCACCTCCTTCTTTTCTCCGATCGAATGACATGAATTAAAAGTTGCTCCTGGTTGGGGAGTCATAATTTTTTTTTCGCGCTATGGACTCCACGGTTGGGTTGGGTATAGAGCGCAAGCCTTCATCACCTCGGCTATCCTTCGAGCCGTACAACACCTAAGGTTCAGCATCGGATAAGAAGAAGAAACAACTGGGTCATCTTACTTGATTTTTTTTTACACTTTCTTAATTGAAGATTGTGTTTTATTTTTGCTTCTTGCCTTTTCATAGTTCCACTTCCGTTTAGTAATTTTCTCCTCTCGCATATGCGAATCTGCACGGTGGGATTTTGTTTTTGCCTTATCCTTGTTATTATTGTAATCGGGCTTACGCACGCTAACGAAATAATGTAATGGTCAGGTCACCACTGCCGCTTTGTATGAACCCCCCCCCCCCCCCCCATTTCTCACGATAGCTGAGCTGGTCTACGAGCGTGCGTATCTGGCAGTCGGTTGAAGAGGGTTCTTCGGGACTGGTTCCTGTTTCCAAGATCATCTAGGCCTTCACGGCCATAATTTTACCCTCAGCCTTTTGGCATTTATTTGCTTGCACACGAAACCCATTACAATATTTAGCATGTCAGCCAGCAATCTTGAGTGATTGACTTTGTCAAATGCACTAGACAGGTCTATGGCTACCAGGATTGATCTGTGGCAAAGTTGTGGCTGGTTCAGTAATTCTCTGATGTGTTTCCTTATTAACATCGCTGTAGTTGTGTTGTGCATATTTCTGAAGCCATACTGGTGGGATCCTTGAGCATGTGCAACAAGAGTGGGTGCCGTCTTCACGATTGAGGAGAGTATCATAGGCCGATAGGATTCGGAGGGGTTGGATACGATATCCATCAAATTCCGTTATTCAAAATCCCGACATTTATTATCCCGCCATTTCAATATCCCGCTTAATTGAAAACTCATCTAATCAAAATACTGCCAAGTTAATACCCCTTCATTTCAATAACCCGTGATTTCTTTAAACAATGAAAATAATTTTTGGCGACATTTTTACGGGATTATTTCACTATCCACTAGCTGGATTTTAAAATGGTGGGGTTGTTAGTGGGCGGGATTTTGATGTAGCGGGATTTAGTTATGGCGGGATTATGTAAAACGGGATTATGTAGGTATTTCGATTCGGACAGATTCGCACTTTTTCCAGGCTTAAGACAGGGGGCAATTCATCCTATCTCATAGAGTTTTGGGATGTCAAGCGTAGATATAGACAACTTATAGGCTGGCTGTTTTGATTATAGTATGGCCTTGGAGTTTTTGATTTTCTCAATTACTGCTTTAATTTGGTCTGCAGTGTAAGTTGGTGTGATGTCAGCAGTTCTGCGGTAGATCCTTTTTTCTGATTCTGCGCCTAAGCTTATACGGTTTAGGATGTTCAATAACTGGTCTATTGGAAAAGCTGGCGCACAGTTATGGTTTGTTGATCTGCTGACTACCGAATTTTATGGAAATATTACTTTTATCCTTGTTGGGATTGGATAAGGCACGAACAGTAGACCATAATTTACTGTCATTTTGAGGTGCTCGTTCCAATTTGGCCTCCTTTAGTCTTTAACTTGTCTCTTGATCTGATTGTTATCCTCCGGGGTTCTTGGATAACCTTGATTGATGCTTCTAAAATTATCATGTTCATCTGACCTAGCGGCACTAGTTGGAATGTTTGAACGTACTTTTTGGGATACGTCCTGCCACTGTTTTGTCAATGACAATCCTAATGTTCCATTCGGCCTTGTGTACATTGTTGGAGTAGGTAAATCGATGAACTTGGCCGAACGCAGTGAAACCAGTCAAATCTGCGTTTTTATGATTGACTAACGTTCGCCGTTCTGAAGTTCAGCTGGTTTGTCAATTCTTAATATAATGGGAACATGTTCCCATTAGGCTCTTGCCAGGTAGGTATGAACCATTGTTGTCCAACGGGTAGATTCCGCCGCAAAAATGCAGGTTGTCCTGGAACCCAACAATAAACTGCTAAATATCATTCATAGTTGTTCTGCTTATAACCACTATACCATAAGAACTCCAAAGTTTAGTAGTACGCGTATTAATTAGTTCAATAGCAATTGTTCCTTGAATCTAAATTGGGCAAAACTTACTCAAACAAATATTTTCTTGAGTGGTTGGTAGCCACGATCCCTGCATATGATCACGTCTATCATCAAAAACTTTTCTATATATCACGCATTCATACTCATCCAGAATCCTTTTCGCTTTACATAAGAAGCAAAATCGTTGTTTTTCCTGCCGAGGTTTGGAATTGGTTTTTTCTTTTTTATTGTTCAAAAGCACCTTGAAGAGTACAAAAAATAAGATAAATAAAAAGATATTAATGTCAATATGTCAAGCTTACATTCAAGTGACAGTCAAATGTAATTTTAACGAATTCTTCAATCACAGCTCGTCCTTCGGGTGTCAATTCGGTCTGTGGCTTTATGTTTGCGATGTATTGTTGTAATTTTTGAAATCCCATCAAAACATCGTCTCGAAGTTTAAACATTTTATCAATCCAATTTGTGAGAAAGAATGAGACTCCTTCGATCATGCGGAAGCTTTAGAGAGAAAAAATGGTATAAAGCCCAAAAGTAATAAAAAACACGTTTACCCTTTTATTAATCCCGTGTCACTCAAAGCAAGTTCTTCCTGAATCTTAGCTAAAAAGCGTTCATCCAAATTATTATCTTGTAGTGTAACTAATAAGCTATGCCAACACAAGCTTTTGTCTTTTGGCAATTTAGCTAAAGAATTTCTACATGTCTGCTGAGCTTCATCGAAGTTCGCCCGAGCCTTGAGAAAGCTATCGTTATAAGTCGACAAATATTTCCATTCCAGCTTTGCACAACAATTTCTGTAACTGCTTACAAGTTCATCGTCCAAGCCTGCAGATACGCAATACCATTTAATTTCACATAGATTATGAAGCGCGTGGATTTGAAGAAGAGTGTCAACACTGAAATAAAGAATGAATTAATAACAGTTCGTTTGTTGCGTTTCTTTGGCTGGCTAAAAATTCGTGTCGAACGCGATCCAGTACTGTCGTATCAAGTCATAAAGCTAAACTATTCGTGCACCTGATATTTGCACGGGGACAAACACTTCGGACTAGTTTTAATTTACCTTATTGTTTGATTGTATTTCTCCGATAAATCAAGAACAGATTGGTATAGCTGAACCGCTTGAGAGTATTCTTTACGAATAATTCGTAGCGCAGCTTGACCTAAAACAGATAAATAACAATTATTCGACTTGTTTATGTTTTTTTTTTTTTTCATTTTACGCACCATTTATGCTGGATGCCATACAGCGAAGATGGTTCTTTGCTTCATGCTCATTCGTTTGTATCAAATGACTGGTTAATTCCTTTGGCGTCAAACATTTTTTCACTTGAGATTGTTCAATTTTCTTGAATAGTACTGGAACGGTACAATCCTGGCGAAGCTTGCGCAGCGGTTCCATTATCTGAAAAAAAAAACAAAATTACCTATCATGTCGCCTCTTGTTGCACGATGTAGGGATATCTTTATAGAATCTGCTAATGCTCCAACTACAAACAACGGTAACCGAAAAAAAAAGCATACTGCTAATGCTATTATGCCGGATTTCTACCGGCTGAAATAAGACCACCTTCTTCACCACGCTCCTAGTGCAACTACCTCACGATCCGTATGTGAGACATACTAGACCAATATCCATGCATGTCAGAATGCTGTTCTTCGTATTGCTACAGCTGCTACCTACAGACATAGTACAAAATTGATCGGAGATTGCTTTGAGTATAAAGCTCATTGGCTTCAAAATTGTCGCAAACAAACTGTTTACAAATGTGAGATCAACAATACCAAAGCTTGCCCTGTTGTAGGACCTTGTTGGCTTCATCTGCATGACTGCGATCTGAGTGCCACCAAAAAAGATGATCCACATCATGAGGCACAACATTTTCAATAGCCGGTTCTATTCCAGATAGGTGAGTCTCTTTAGGTGACATAGGTGATGGGGCGCTGAAGTTTCGCCCGGTGCGTTAATTCCCAGCAAGTTGATTATGATGGATTCATATCCTTCTATCGGAAAATTCGTCACTCATAAAATATTCAGCGTGTAGCGAGGATAAATGGATAAAACCACATCTGCACTTTTATCGCATCTAAGAATGGCGACCAAATTACCGGGCCGATCAAGCGTCTTAATTCTCGTCAAAATAAAATAATGTGCATACTAACCACTTTCAACAGCCGCGGATCAATTTGAGACAAATGCATTGTTTCTGCATACTTCTGTATTACTTTTTCAAATGCCCACGTCGAAGCGTTGTGTTGACTATTGTAGAAAAGACGTTGAACATCCGACAGGATTAGATAATGTACTTCTTGGGTTTGCGGTGGAATTCCTAGTTCTTCCAGCACACTGTCCTTACACGTTCGCCACATAATTTTTGATAACACATCCATTAGCGGTTTACGATCACCCCTTTGAAATGCCTGAGACAATGATCGCCAAATATGTTCCTTATGGAAAGGCTCGAAATCGAGAAACATGAATAATCCTCGAATATCATCGATCGATTTCTGGATAGGTGTGCCTGTCACAGCCCAACGATGGATAGCTATATTGAGAAAAACGCATTCAAGTTCTCTAGAAAAATGTAAATTCCAAACACAACTTGCCTGGTAACTTTCGCAACATTTGCGCACATTTTGTTACGCCCGACTCTACCATTTGCGCCTCATCGAGGACGACCCTCCACCATTCAACCATACTTAACGGTGAAGACTTTCGTACATATTTTCGCTTATTTCGCAATATTAGCTGCGTGTCTCCGTCAACGGAGAAATCGATTTCCCGTGCAAGAATGTTGTAATCAGTTAGCACAATGTCGTAGCGAGAAAGCTCATGTGGATTGATCCAACCGCTGACTACAACACCATCATAAATAAGTACGCGAACATTAACAGTATGCCTTAAAATTTCTGATTTCCATTGTTGACGAATGGTGGCAGGCGAAACTATAATCGTAGTACCAGAGTTTACAATCGGCTGTCTCTCCCAACACTTTGGGCAAAAGTAAGATCGCTCATCATCCCTAGTGTCTGCGTATTTTCTAGTGCATTGAAAGTGCTGCAGGGTCCGACACTCGCTACATTGAATAGTGTTGTGTCGGTCCTCGCGGCCACACAAGCATCGAACTTCCATTTTTGACTTTTTATACCTAGTCTCCGTTGCAACATCGTTAACCATGTTCAACGCTTTCTCTGGGAGGATTCTTCTGTTTTGAAGAAACAATGCTAGCATTTCGACAGTTTTACCTAATCCCATTTCGTCGGCCAATATTCCACCTGAAGGAAGGCGAATGTTTTCTGGTTCTGTATCACTGACTTCCAGATAGTTTGGTTGCAAATAGAAATTTACATCTGGCGATTCAAAGGATCTCACGATTACAGACTGGGGGGAAAGTGTATCTTCGGCAATCTCGCGATGGATGAGCCAACGAACCGCTCGTGCCTGGTACGGTCGTAGTATTGCTTTCAATTGTACGCTTTGCAGACTATCGGGTACTAAGGAATGTAGGATGTCAGACATATGATATTCGCGAAGAAACTTAAATAGGTTGGCAATAGTTTGCTTTCGATGTTGAAAGGATTCAACATAGCCTGTGATTGCATTTTGTTCGATATTGGGTACTGGAAGAAAGCCGTATACATTGAATCCCATGTGCAGCAGGCTAAGGCGTCGTTCTGGGCGAAATGGATTGTATCGGCCGGCTATATAGAATAGTCCTAGCTCGCGTAGAGGAAACTGAGTTGTTGATGGTAGTAGTCTCAGCGCAAAATCTTTGTTTGATGCCACATCTGCCAAGTAAAAATGGAGATTATAATCACTGAAATGTCTAAATGATTCGTTAAACCGAACATACTAAGAAAATGTTGATCCTGCTAAAAGGTGCCATATTTATAGCATATACATATGCACATTTCGGGAGGCAAGTTTCCCTTTTTCATTGATTTAAAGCAGCATAAATCTGATTTTGTCTAGTACATATTACGAGATTCATCATAATACAACTTGACGTCTTGCAAATTTCGAAACAAAACGTTTTTACAATCTCTTAATATATATGTACATATGTAATACAATGAAATTCAAATCTTACTTTTTACTATTGCATCAAAATCAAAATCGAAATATTTTTTAAAACGATTTTTTCGGTACTCAAAATCACGATCCTGTATGCCGTCCGCATCGTCATCCAGTGCATGCCTATCTTGTCTCACTTCAATGGCAATTTTTCGTATCAAATAAACCCTTTCCATTTATTTAGAATATGTATACAAACACGACGACAACAAATAATAATTTAATTAACAAACGTACTAGCGTACGAGTAATTTAAACGTGCCGGGTTAATCTAATCTTAGGCCAGAACAATTCAGCAATTTGCACCAAACAAAAACACGACACACCGACCTGTTCGAATGTCAAAATAACCCCAAATGCTTCGGTTTCAGTTTCCATTAATTTTTATTGTTGTCGGTTTCCATATTTCAATCGTTCCGCAAACAGGCGCCAAATCACCGCCATCTTGAATACATCAGGCCGCAAAAGGGCCAAATCATGCTTGAAATAGATTACGCGCATCAACACCAACAGCAGCATTGGCAGAATTTCATAGCTGACAAATATGCTGAATGCCCATAGTCTTCTGCTCAACATTAGCGACGTTTTTTTCGTATCGCGTGTAAGTCTGACTCGAAAAAACGATCGCGGGTAACATCCCGGTTAAGACCAAACAGCTGACATTTGACAGTTTTTGTGCATCTTTGAGCGCTTATATACCGGCTCTTAATTTACATTAGCGTCGTTTTTTTCGCATCGCGGGTAAATCTGACTCGAAAAAAACGATCGCGGGTAACATCCCGGTTAAGACCAAACAGCTGACATTTGACAGTTTTTGTGCATCTTTGACTCGCTTTCGTCGGCCTATTTTTTAGATGTGGTGGATTTTATCACAAAAGATGATTATTTCTTTGCAAAATCTTTTCTCGTGATTAGAAAAACTCTCACATTTGCTTTGAAAAAACAAATTCCCTCATATTTCCCCTATGCATCCGCCATCTACATTTGAGCTCTATCCCGTGTAGGGTAGTTGCACGGGTTAACTTTACCTGGGTAAGTGTCATTTTTTTTATATGAAGTTCTACCCAAACCTGCACGGGATAAACACAATAAAACGTCCCTTATATTAAAGCATTTTTGGAGATAGTACCTTTTCCATAGGGTGAATATACCGTCCTTCTAGTTCGCGTATTAACTTTCTTCTTCTTCTTTTTATTCGAATTGGTTGTGGAATGTGCAGATGTTTAGAAATGGTTTATCTGACGTTTCGCTTATTTGGACAATATTATGATTGGAATTTGTTAATCTCGCGTTTTTACTAACCAGGAATTTCATACAAACTTTGTAGCGAAACGAAAATCGAAAACGATATCATTCCAGTAACAAGACGACTTCGCTCTTCCTGGATAAATTTCAGAGACAGTCGCTTGGCTAGGAATTATGGATTGGTAAGCACCTCGCCATCTGTTGCGAGCGGGACTAAATTTAGTTTCGATTAGTTAGTGCAGCCCGTATATGCCGTCCAAAAATAATTTAAATTTGTCTAAAACTTTTTATTTTTGCTCCGGTATATAAGGTGTGTTTTTTTGGTTATCCCGTGCAGGTTTGGGTAACGAAACTTCATATAAAAAAAATGACAGGTGCGTCAGCTGTCATTTTTTTTATATGGAGTTTCGTTACCCAAACCTGCACGGGATAACCAAAAAAACACACCTATAAGCGGTCATTGTGTTTATCCCGTGCAGGTTTGGATAGAACTTCATATAAAAAAATGACACTTACCCAGGTAAAGTTAACCCGTGCAACTACCCTACACGGGATAGAGCTCAAATGTAGATGGCGGACGCATAGGGGAAATATGAGGGAATTTGTTCTTTCAAAGCAAATGTGAGAGTTTTTCTAATCACGAGAAAAGATTTTGCAAAGAAATAATCATCTTTTGTGATAAAATCCACCACATCTAAAAAATAGGCCGACGAAAGCGAGTCAAAGATGCACAAAAACTGTCAAATGTCAGCTGTTTGGTCTTAACCGGGATGTTACCCGCGATCGTTTTTTTCGAGTCAGATTTACCCGCGTACAAAATTAAATTCAAAGTGAGCTTTTCGCAAATTAACTAGCAAATGCTGCTAAAATATGATGGAGACAAACGCTGTAGATGACGCGCATGTATGTTTTTAAGGTCGCGAACAATGTGGTATATTTTTCGTCGCGAACGCATATTATACGCACGTTGGAGGGCCCATAGACTCAGCGATTAATTGGACGATCAAAGCTCACTTCTGTCGAGAAAGCACATTATCTGTGGAAAAAGCTGATTTTCTTGCGAATTCGGTAGTGAAACCTAAAAAATGTGCTTTCTCCACAGAAGTGAGCTTTGATTGCCCAATTAATCGATGAGTCTATGAGGGCCCTTATGACCATGAGTGAACATCAAGTGCCAACAACCGTTGCGCAACGTATTTTCAATCTTTTTTTTGTGGGGAAAGGCGTTAAAAATACGAAAATTTTGCTGCGTTTGCAAAATCATTTCGGTACTGAGTTTAAATGGCGTTGAAGAATGGCCGCGAAACCGTCAAGAATGAGCCCCATGATCGTCGACTACGAACCAGCATCACACCAGACAAGAGACAACATTCGCCGCGTAGAACAACTAATTTTGGAGGACTATAGAAAGAATGTCCGCGACATTTCGCCTGAACCCGGCATAAATATTGGTAGTGTAGACTGTACCGTAAATGACGTACGTAATTTGCCGCAGATTACGTGATCTGGCGTAAGTGTGAAAACCTCCTTATCGGATTATTCAAACTAAAATTTTATTCATTTATTTTTAATATTTTAGTATCGCAGTTTTGAAAATTTGTTAAATAAAAATGGAAATAAAGTTTTAAAAATGAGAAAGAACCAATAAACTAAAAACATTAACTAATGATTAAATGGGTCTGTTTGATGAATTGGCATAATGCTGCTGGAATTGGCCTCCTCCATTTTGTATGCAGACTCGACACCTTCGGCTCATGGAAGAAACGGTCCGAAGGATTTCAGGAGGATTTTCCTTTATGTTGTCACTAGCATCATTAATTCGCTGCAGCAGCTGTTCCCGGATTTTTTGAAGAAACCAATTGCAAAATGTTATCCTCCTCTCACAGTCGCTCGGTAATAATTCCTGAACTTGCATAAGGTGGTACGGATACCGGTTGTCCGAGTGAAGAGTCCTTTGGATCGTCATCCGAGGAATATCCAGCTGAAGTGCTGCTCTACGCGTGCTCAATCTTGGGTTAGTATCGAAGAGATTAAGAATCTCTTCTTCTCGTCCAACGCTAGTACCGCGAACTCCTTCTCTAGCGGTGTGGTTTCGTGTTCGGCCTGTCTCTCCAAGAAGCCGATACGTTCTTTGGAAGGTACGTCTATCTGGAATTCGTCGCTGTGGGAATCGCCGACTATACTCTCGAACTGCTTCAAGTCCATTTCCTCCTGCTACCCCATACACAAACACCATATCCGCATACTCTCTATCGGAGAATTGGTTTTCCACCATCGCGATTTTATTTAATTGGTCTAAAAATGAGGGCTATATTCGAAAAATAAATTGTATTATTAACAAAATTGTACCTGAATTTTCTAACCGCCAAGAAGTAACAACACAATCACGCTTGCAAGTGAAAACATAAAAAGAATAATAGCTCTTCGATTTATAAATAGGAAATAATTAATTTTAACTGTTATAAGTACCGTTGCATTTGCCAAACAATGTACAATTTGCAAATATCTTACAGTTCTGGTCAAAATAATGTAGCGAGATTCGATCCCGAATTATAATAGCCTTTGTTTGTATTTTTTCGAGTAAAGGGAAAATTTTTAGCGATTCCACTGAAGCCTTGATTTTTACCATTAAATGCGTGTTTCTCTAAAATTCTGCAATGTAAATATGAAAAGTGATATACCGTTGGAAAGCCAGCATGTTGAAGCAACTTTTATCAACTTTGCAGAGTTGTACGTATAAAGCACCGTTATGAAATTACTGTTTGAATTTTCGATGAAAAATCTATTTTAAAATTTCTATTAAGTTTGAGTAACTGTATCTTGAAAGTGCCGATAATGTTGGCAACAGGAAAAACCTCAGTTTTTGTGAAATTTTATGTAGTTTCTGAAACTGAAATCAAATCTTGGATTAAGTCATCAGGAGGGCTGTAAATTACGATTTTGCGTGACAAGTCACGATTTTTGATGACTTTCACAAAAAGAGCGATAACAAAGTAACGGTAAAAAAAATTCCGATTGTATTGGTAATTTTCTTGCTGAAACAAGTTGCGCTATCAACCCTTACAGTATTGACCACCCAATGCGGGACACCCTGTATAGACGGCGGTGGCAGAGTCCGATTTTGGGTGTACGTCAAGTTTTGATATTCTATGGCAACTCACTCAACCAACCGCTTTGACAAGCGCTTGTCAAATTCAAAGTGACAATTTTGCAACTTTTGCTTGTTCTTTTGTGTGAAATTGAATAATTATTGAATGGCCGTGTAATAATTCAAACGCACAGAGTCTGATTTTGATAATTACATTTAAAAAAAATTACCAAAATGAAATTTTGGTTATGTCATTTTCTGTCTCCATTTGGCTGCTAGTGTAGGTGCTAAGTAGTAGCCAAATGGCTGTACGCGATGCCAGTTTTTTGGCGCGCAGCCATTTGGCGACTAATCTAGATGGACCTTAGAGACATAAATGCAATTCTCGCTTAAAGCCTAGTACTGACATCGAGAGTGAAATTTCTGTCCATTGCCATTTTTTCAATGAAAATGTATTTATTTATTTATTTATTTATTTAATTCGTAAGTATTACAAAAACGGGAATAATTTCCCAAAACATGTAATTTAAAGAATTAAAATAAGGATAAAAAATATAAAGAAATAACAAACTAATAAAGATGATACTAAAAAGAAAAGAAAAGAAAGTTAAAAAAAAAAATTTTTTAAGAAAAAAAAAAACAAACAAAGTTAAGTTAAAATTTAAAAAGTTAAATGAAAAACAATTAAAGTTTTTGTAGTACGGTTTTTTTAAAAGAGTAATAAGAAGAAGGTAACGAACCAATCTCCAATCGGTCATAGTTTCTCATAGCTCTAAGTAACGGAGAATTTTTATAAATATAAAGTGAAGATTGTGGAGGGTTAAAAATGGCAACGGATCGAGTGTTGTAAGACGGAACCCGGTATTTTATATCTTCTACCAGAGATGAATTAGTAAGACCCTTGCATAACCTGTAGAGGAAACACTGGTCAAGACAGTCTCTTCTTTTGTTTAGTGATGGTAGGTTTAGGAAATTTAGTCGATCTTGATAAGGCCTATAAGCAAAGTTATATTTGAACATTAAGGTTCTAGAGAACTTTCTCTGAACTTTTTCTAAAGCATCACGTGAAACAGAAGAATATGGAGACCAAACTACCGAGGCGAATTCTAATATGCTGCGTACTAGCGTCACAAATAAATTCACACATGTATTAATAGATTGAAAACTAGAGGAGCATCGTAAAACGAACCCAGCTAGTTTCGACGATTTGCTAATAATCGACGAATAGTGATCAATAAAACGTAATTTAGAATCAAAAATAACCCCTAGATCAGTAATCGTAGAAACACATTGGAGAGGAATAGAGTTTATTTGGTACTGAAAGGAGAAAGGAGTAGATTTTAATGAATACACCATAACGGAGCATTTAGAAACATTAAGATCCAACTCATTTGAGACACACCAAGACGTAAAGCAATCTAAATCGGATTGCAAAGCTATACGATCAGAAATAGATGAGACAGTTGAAAAAAGTTTGCTATCGTCGGCGTAAAAGAGAGAGTGACAGTTAAGACAAGATGGTAGGTCGTTTAAGAAAAGTAAAAAAAGAAGGGGACCTAAAATGGATCCTTGTGGCACACCCGATGATGGACAAAATTCGGAAGAGGTAAAATTTTGGAAAACAACTCTAGAAGAGCGATCATTAAGATAAGAGAAGAGCCATACAATAAGATATGAAGGGAATCCCATTGCAATTAATTTATTAAGAAGAATTTGGTGATTAACTGTGTCAAATGCTTTTGCGAAGTCAGTATAAATCACATGCACGTCAAAGTGTTTATTAAAAGATTTTGTTACAAAATTAACAAGTTCAACTAAGTTGGTCACAACGGATTTGTTTTTGGAGAACCCATGTTGTTCATCCTTTATAAGATAACTAAAATGTTCATGAATGTAGTTATAAACAATCCTTTCAAGAAGTTTCGAAAAGGATGACAGAAGAGAGATAGGTCTATAGTTAGACACAGAGCCAGGATCGCCCTTTTTCGGAATGGGAACCACATACGACGATTTCCACTGAATTGGGAAAACACCTTCATGCAGGCTCTTAGTAAATAAAATTGCATGAGGTTTAGATATGGAAAAGTTTGTTTCTTTTAAAAACGAATTTGGGATTCCATCAGGTCCAGAAGACGAATTGGTTTTAATTGAGGATATAAGCAATTCAACGTATGACGGTAAAATGAGGGGTGGTAAGTGTAAATTGTGCATTTCTTGAGGTACAACAGGAGGACAAGTTAAGGATGATGTTTTAAATGTACTTGCGAAAAATGTAGCAAAAAGCTCACACATTTCAGGAGGATTGTCTGCACTAATATTGTTGAACGAAAGTGTGGAAGGTTGATTTGAAGAGGATCTCAGATTTTTTACATAGGACCAAAAAATTTTACTCTCATTGTTCCTCAGACTGTCCTCAACAGTCTTAATATAGACAGACCGTGCAAGTGAAATTAGCCTTTTGATCCTGGATCTAAGGCAACGGAACGAACGTTTTAATCGAGTGTGAAGACGCTTTTTCTTTAGAATCAAGTTGCGAATCTGGGGTGTAAACCAAATCGGACCTTTACGAAGCTTTAAATTAGAAATTGGGACGCACTCATATATGATGTTGTGTAGAATAGCATAAAAAGTAGCTACAGCAGTTACGCAATCAAGATCTTTTAAGATGAAGTACCAATTGATAAGATTCAATTTCTCGTTAATAGCTACATAATTTGCTTTCCTGAAATTAAACCTACGACGCATAACCTCTGTAGGATAAGGTGATAGGTTAATGCTAATCTCATTGACAATGTATTCTCACTGTCGTCGAATATGTCACTTTGAATGATGGGGAATTCCATAAGCTACAATCCGAGACCGGTTCTATATATCTCCTCGACCAATTTATGTATTTTTTTTCCGATAAAGCCTAGTACTGAGTTCGAGAGTGAAATTTTTCGCCGCTGCGATTTTTTCAATGAAAATGTGTTCTTACTGTCGTGGAATGTGTGGGGAATGCTGGGGAATTCCATAAGCTACAATCCGGAAACAGTTCCATAATTTTTCTCGGCCATTTTATATATTTTTTCCGATTCCACTGGCCGAGGAGAATTATGGAACCGGTCTCTGATTGTAGGTTATGGAATTCCCCACCTTTTGTGACATATTCCACGACAGTAAGTATGCATTTTTATTGATAAAATCGCAGCGGGAAAAATTTCACTCTCAAACTTAATTCAGCCCTTAATACAATTTTTCTATCGAGAGCTGATAGCGTAAATGTTCCAATTTTTCTTGTAGTGGGCACGTTTTTTTGTGTTTATCCCGTGCAGGTTTGGGTAGAACTTCATATAAAAAAATGACACTTAACCAGGTAAAGTTCAGGCGTGCGACTACCCTACACGGGATAGAGCTTAGATGAATCAAATATAGATGGCGGACGCATCCCAAGTAACAATTTCAGCCCTATAATACTTCGTAAAATACTCTCTTCTAACAATAATAGGGGCACTTTACAGGGTATGACCACTGAATAACAGTCCAATAATGGCATTTGGCGCCGTTTTTTGATCCAATTGAACCTTATTGTAGCACTGAATTACACTTTGAAAAAGACATACTTAATGTGTGTTATGTCATAATTTTCTGTCATTTTCTCGCGTTTGCAAAAAAAAAAGAAAAAAATTCCCGCAGCCAGCGTCGAACCAGCGCCTGTCGTACGCAAGTCCGACGCCTTAACCACTCGGCCAACCTCACATATAGTCAGCATTGCTCGTAAACACTACAAGTGGTTCGTTGCTTCTATCGAAATGCTCAACACTTCTACTCAATGCACCTTCTTCTTTATATGTCAATCAGTTGAAGCTAATTAAATTCACACGTTCGTTTCTAGGCTTAGATTATCTTAATTGATTCATAAGTTAATGAATTCAATTCAAGAAACGTGGTGTTCCAGAGCACTTCATAAGTGTCAATTCTTTAAAAATCACAAAGTCCATCCTTCTATAAAACTACGGTGAACAATTTATTGGATGACCATACGAATGTCACACTATAAAAATGACACCGACTGTGCTATAGAAGAATATATGCGTGTGGGTGAGTTAACTTAGAGAGACTATTGCATGTGTGTGCTGTATCATCCAATAAACACAAGAGTGGAGTATTTAAAGGGGTATCTTTTTAGGTTAACGTTTAGAGACAGTTTTATCGAAGTGTTATACGACCATCTTTAAATTTATTCCAATATGATGATAGAAGCTTTCCGGAAAATACTTTAAGGATGTTTAATCGGATCAAAATATTACTTTAAGCGATGTCACACGATAAATGAATTTCGTGGTACTATATGATTGCTACAGTGTGAAGTGCTTCTTTAAAGCAAAAACTGTCAAATGTCAGCTGTTTGGTCTTAACCGGGATGTTACCCGCGATCGTTTTTTTCATATAAAAAAAAATGCCAGCTGATCCACCTGTCATTTTTTTATATGAAGTTTCGTTACCCAAACCTATGATATTTAACTGGATTGGAAATCATCGTGTAGATGAGCGTACGTGTGTGTCTAGAAATTTTTTCTCCTCTTCCTCAACGCCACCTCTCGTACACCCCTCGGGCAACCCACAAGATGGTCGGCCGATGAACAGACTGTCAACAGTGTGGTTGTCACCCAATTCGCGCCAAGTGAACGCAGTGAGTGTGAGTGGACAAAATCGAGTTTTTCCAAGTGAATTGTAAGAAATTGACTTAAACAGTGTAGGCCGTAAGGCTGCGAATTCGTTCTAATTTAAAAAAAAGTTAATTTCAGAACATGAAGTGCATTGTTGTCGGGTTTTCCAGCGACCAACAGTGAAACACTATGAGTGTATCTTTTCACAGGTAATCGCGTGAGAGCCTACATTTTAGTGGTCATATGTGAATTTTTGTGTCAAAATTATAGTTTATCGCATTGTTCATACATGTTTTCTTGAAAACAAGTGCGCGATTGTGTGGTTGACAGCCAATACAATAGACGAGTTTCCGTTCGTTTGAGTTCGTCCCAGGTTCGTACCTTGTTCGTGCATGTTTTGTACGAAGCGGGCACGAAAGGTTACGATGGAAATTCGTCTCGTCGATGTGTTCATGAACGTATCAATTTCTTTCTGTTTCGGGGGCTCATCACATTGTTAGAGTTTTGCAAATTTTTTTTGCAATTTTCGTGCAAAGTTTCGAGTCAATTTGATAATTAAACTGCTTTGGTAAAATAATATGCTAATTCTTTCATAATGTAAACCGTTTCTTGCAGATTTCTAATTGATGAGGCGAACGCGCTGTATGGATAGACAAACTACTGTTAAGAGGTGTGTAGATTCCTAAAAGAGCTGTGGTTTGCACGAAACATTTGCGTAATGACGGCATATTTTGATTTGAGAAACGAACTGTGCTCAAAGAAAATGCATTTCCGGAACTGAATCCGTCTGGTATTACGGTAAGTAAACAAATAAATTTAACCGACAGTAGTTGAATTGTTAAAATATAAATTGGTATGCATAATGATTTATCGATTGTTTTCAGATGTCTAATGAGTCTATCGGCGAGCCAAATGCAGTTCCAGCAGGTTTAGGATCGTCACATGCAGGACGCGAGCCGTGAATCTGCGGGACAGTGTACTAGGGAAGCAGTTATGCTCCGCCACCACGAGAGGCTGATAGTGTCTATCAAGCACCCGAGCCCCATTCAAACATATCACCACGTGCGGCATTTTCAAATCTCATCAATCGACTGGACGAACAGTATGGTGTGAAGCAAACGTTGACTCCTTGCGTGCTGCTTGGTGCATTGATCGTTTTCCTCGCCGTGGCGACCTTCATGTATGTAACGATCAGTCTCGATTTGGCCAACACCATCAACGATCGAAATACTTTCTATCAGATATGCGACGATTCACACAGATGACGTGCATCGATGAGGAGGGTTTGAAAGGAGCTCTGGAGTTATTGAGGACCACAAATGTAAAGATATTACAGCACAGTTTAGTTTGGGTACCAAGGAAATTGTTCGATTGGTTCAGGCCACTCATCTGCATCTGAACGTTCGTCGAATGGTTCGCGATCTGCACAATGTCGAATATTTGATTCACCAAAATCCGCAGTGGAAAATAAGTGCAGTCGATGAAGACGGCACTGCATTGTCTTTTGATCAAGTATTGGCGGTCCGCGATGCTCAAGCCTACAGTTTTGCAATTTTGAATCCCCGCCTTCCGTTCACGTGTTCCGTGTACAATAAGCTACAGAATTTCTTCTTTATGTTGGACTCATCGGGCTAGCGGTTATAGTCGCCGGAGGAGTAAATTTTGCATACAAACTGATTGTTCGGTACAAGCAATCTAAACGCGATGCTGTGGCCTATTTGAACGACGAGATCATCAATCATTTAATGCGAAAGGCAGCTAATAGTCCAGACGAGCCGCTGGTTGTTGTGAACCATCTGAGGGACAAGTTGATTCCGCTGCATAAACGCCTAAGCATGGAGTGGGCGTGGAATGAATGCAGTCTTAATCGCCTTAATTCCGCCAAAGCCGGTCCCAAGCCCGGTTATAAAAGGAAGAGGGAGGCGATTAACGAAATATAATTTATTTTCTACCCAATCAAAATGTGACATTCGTAAGTATTATTCCCCTGGAGGAAATTAGTATAATGGTGAAAAACTTCCATACAAATTTGACAAAAGTTGTACTCGACCCAATAAAACACACCTGAAGCCTTATTGATTCGTTACTCATTACCATTACACCGATATGAAAATCATAAGAAAACTTAAACGTAATTTGCGGAAAACAAGAATTTCGATTTATGTATTTAGTCTTTATCTTTTTTGCTTAGGGCTCCATTACACAGTCATATTTATATTATAATATGTATGTCATATGCCTAAGCCTACTCGATTCATTCAGTATAAATTTTTAGACGTGCAATAAGCGAAATCAAGTAGGCTTAAGCATATTATAATATAAATATTACCAAATATGATTGTGTACTAGAGCCCTGAGTACCGAAATTGTTTCCATGCAGTTCATAAAAATCTATTTGGGAATTCAAATTTTTGCGCCAAATGTATGCCCCCATCGTATGAAAAACTTACGGCGCCTATGGTGTAGTTGATAGTATGTGTGTTTTTTGTGATTGTGTTATAAAAACCTAGACAAAATTTTTCCTTAAGGGCTTATCCATAGTCTACCTAATCCCAGACCCAAACCTACACGGGATGTAGTAAAAAACGAACCTCCTAGAGTTTGTATGGATTCCGGCGTACTTTCCCAACGCCATCTAGATATATCATAGCCACAACTCAGCTGTACAATGACGTCATGGATCCGTATTGAATTGTTCGTCGAACACGGGCAAACAACAACAATGTCATAAGAGGCAACAACAATGCAATGCAATTTCAACTGCGGATTTGACGTTTACGAGTCTACATTGCGGCCTTAATATATAGACGGCGGTGACTTTCCCTAACCACTCCATAGACTATCTCAGACGCCCATTATCTATTGCACCAAGAGCCTTTCCATTTCGTCTACTTCTCGAAAACTGCGAATCCGGTGGATTTCGTGTTTCGTGTTCGTACAAAAGTCAGTTCCAGTCCAGTTCCAACTTCAAACATTTGTGTCGTGATTCGTGAAACGTAGAGCATTCTATTTGGTAGCTAGTTTAGTGTCTACGATAGCTAGAAAAATGGCAGAACAAATGTACTCCTTGGCCGATGTTGCCAAACACAATACAAACAAGAGCGTTTGGTTTGTTATCCACAACAACGTTTATGATGTAACCGAGTTCTTGAACGAGGTAAGTGCACTTTTTACAAATACCATGATTTCACGTGCCTACAATTTTTATCTGTGTACCTCTTTCTCGGACTTTAATCGGGGTCGTGTATTTTTTTGGGTAGTGATCAAGTGTGTCGTATCTTCAGCGCAATAGAAAGATGACGGGCTTTCTCTTTCAACTGACCGCACTTCGAACACCACGTACAACCAAATATTTTTTTTGCTGTTTGAAAACTGGTCCAGAAAATGTATGGTTTCTGGGTAACCTTTGACTTGGTGCAAAAGATAAGTGTTTAGATCGCATCTAGAAGATTCCAATGTTCACGAATTGATTCATCTAACGACATTTTAGACGAGGATGACATTGCGAGAATGGTTAAAATCCATGGGTGGCACATAGGGTGTTAGCTGATTACTCCAATGTTCACAGTGTTTGCGCACATTGTACTTCTTTATTCTCTATACTATAAGAAACATTCCAATTGACATTGGTGTGGAGATTCGAGAAAGTGGAATCCCATCTTAGTGGCGTCAATTTCAAGCCCTTGGTGTTGACCCCTGTTATTGTACTTCATTTCGGCCGATCTATTATACTAAAATATTTCCCATCTGATCTTAACTCAACAGTATCTATCAAGTGTCACGGTGACCATGCGTAATTGTCGTCTATCGTCATTTCGTTGAAGTCATACATATTCGTAGTCGCTAGAATTGCATTGATAAAATATGCTCGCATGTATGTATTAATGATAGCCATACACTCCGATTAAATATACTGTTGTGCGTCTATTGAACATTTTTTATTCCGTGTTATTACATATCTACAATTAGCCTTCACGATTAAATTTGTTTGTTTCCGTATAGTATTAAATGAATATTCACAAAATTTGTCGATTGCATAATGAACTACAAAATGTCCATACAAATACAAAACCAAAACAATAATACCAAAAACTGCATAAAATTTCCGTAATTCGATTTCAAATCGCTGGGCCTGTCTGCAAAGAACAGGAACATTGTTTTTTCCTGTATTGCTCCTCACTGCATCTCCTGGAAAATTAGTCTTTTGGTAACTGTTCTCTTTGCAGCCACAAAATTCTCCAAGTAGGTGACTTTGTATGGGAGATACTTATGCTTGAAATAGAACCAAAGCAGCACAATACATTTTAAATGGGTGACGTCATGCTGGTAGCATGCTGCTTCACAAACAGCAAAATGACGTTATCCATTTGAAATGCATTGTTCTGCCTTGGTCCGCTATTTTGCTGATTTGCATTAGTTTGGATCCGATTGAGCTGATTTTTGGTGGGAAGTATAATGAGGCTAGAACAATACTAAATCCCTAAAAACGAAATGCCCCTCATATAAATTCCCAAACACAAAATCCTCACGCAGAAAATTCCCACACACATAATCACCAAATGCCTAGTCACTAATTTGTAGAGGACGAAGCTATAGATCTAAATTTCATGCCATGCAGAGTATTGAAAACTCCTTTCTCTATGAATCTCTATATCTCAGAGTGGCGACCGACCGATCACGGCCCCAGAGCACGACTTATCTTATGGGTATGAAAATCAATACAGCAACTCAGTCCAATAAAATTACATTAATTTCGGACAAAATTTCTGACCGGGTTGCAGTGTGTTTTTCCTTTCACAAGTCTTTATTGAAGGACAGTGCACAGATGGTATAGGGTATAACTATAATATACCGTAAGATGGTATAGGGTATATTGTTTTTGTTACGCCGATATTATGTAACACCTGAATGTAGCCATGTCTGACTGTCTGTCCGTGTGTCTGTCTGTTCGCACGAAATAACGAAGCTAGCGATTTGAAATTTTCGTCAGTTATGTGTTTTGATAAAATCTTGGACGGCATAAAAAGGGGCCAAATTGAACCAAGGGTTCCCCTACCTCCCATACAAATTACCCCTCGATATTTTAATTCGGCCATAAATTTCGACAGAATATCGCTAGCGACCTGAAATTTTGATCAATGCCTAATTGTGGCATATCCTTGAAGTTGATGGAATGTGGAGTAGGCCTAACTACCCCTAACCTCCCTACAAAAATATATTCAGCCATATCTTTTGATAAAATTTTGCTTCAAATTTGTGTCAAATAGCAGCTAATGGATGTGCTTATAAAATATGAAAGGTGTGCGAGAACCGACCCATTTACCTCTTCATCTCCTATAAAAAACTCAATATTGAATACTTTGGGCTTTGCATGTCATCTAGGCCAGTCCATGGGTATAGGGTATACATTAGAACTCGGTATCGTTTTGAAATCATTCCAAACGAATGGCACTAAATGAGCACGGCACAATTTCTATTTTCTTCTTTTAATCATCACAGAATAAAATACGAAAAAAAAACTATTTTTATGGAAGTCACAATTTCCAATGTGTGATACTAAAATGGCACACACGTCACATTATATAATTTTTTATAAAAAAAAATGTTCCACGTTCAACGTTTATCAAAAGCCACCGGCAGAAGCACGGCCGGCGCGAGGCGTCCTTTTTTTTTGGATCCTATCCTCTCATCCATACATTCAAAATGTTCGGTTGCAATGCAGCGCCAAGGTTCAATCAACGCATGCATAAAAAAATGCATCATTCCACAACGCAACGAAGATCGCCCTCCGACCGTTTGCTATTACAATCAATTGTCATGGTCGCTGGCTATTGCAAATCATATCTACAATAGTCGAAAGAAGACAGCGTTCTAAGATCACACCTCAAATTTGGGGATGGAAATTTTGATTTGGGGATATTGTATCCAACCTAATAGCACTCTCCCTTGGTGTTGAATTAAAATCTATTATAATTTTGGGGTGAGCTATAGGTATGCTATTTTTCTAAATATGAATAGGGATCCTACTCGCGTCGATCCCGCGTCATTGCAAACCTTCGACAGTTGAAAAGCATGTGCCTCGCACCTTCCACTACCCTCTTACACCAACTTATTATCTAAAAACAAATGGTCAAGCAGAGAACAGTGGTCTACAGTGAAGGCAGCATTATTAAAGTCATTACAAAATAAACCAAAAACTAACTGATTATGAGAATGAATTCTGTCTTCAAAATTTTCTATTGGGATAGCGGAATACCCAACACTCATCTACAATTCTTCTCCAAGCGAAATGATTCTCAATAGATCAACAACACCTAGATTTGATATTTTGATACCGGAACAGATATCGGATATTACAGAGGAAAATAAAAGTGAGTTACATTTAAAAAGAAGTAAGGACCGACAAACTAAATATGTATTATGACAGGAGGAGAAAGGAATCGTTTATTGTAGAAGACTATGTCATGATAAGTGTTTTAAGGCAAAACAGTTTATTTGGCTCCATGCGAAGATTTAAAAAGTACTTAAAAGAACATATCTATGTCAACTGGAGAATGATGAAATCATCAAGAGGCATATTGAAAATATCAAGCTCGTACGTGGAACTCTACATTGACACTGTCCAGGAAAACCGAAGTAAAATTTGAATTCAAAAATGTAACTTGTTAATTCACTATTTATGACAATTATTTTGCATTTTATTTAAAAGTGAAGTGAGTCACAAGTAATTAAACTTCTTCTTCCTTCTTGCCTTGTTATTTTTATCTGGGTGTGAGAACAGGCAGCATAAGAACTCAGTCTTTGTTATACTAACTCCCAGCCAATGCACCTCCAGAATGTCACACCATTTTGTAAGTACAACTTGTAATTAAACTTAGTTTTGAAATTAGAGGCGGAGGGTGTTATAGCCTCTATGGCAGTAAAAATCCACTGCACTGATAATAAACCAATTCATGACAAATGTTCTTAGACTAAAATTTACTTACTAAGGTCCATGGTCTTGTATTGAATTGAAACTTTGGTCAGATGTTTGTATTGATAAAATCTAGAACGGTATTGAAAATGATCCCATTTGAATTACCTCCCATGCAAAAGTTTCCTGCTTAAAACCTATTCGGCCATAACTTTCGACAGAATATCGCTAGCATGCTGAACTTTTGGTCAATGCCTAATTGTGACATATGCTTGAAGATGGTGGAAAGCGGAGTAGGACCAACCGAAAAAAGGATCACCCACCTCCCCTACAAATTTGTTATCAATTATATCTTTCGGTATGGCAATGAAACCACTACTGGAAATAAAAATCCACCCAAACCATTACTGTTTCAGAAAAGTTACTTTTTACTCCGTTTGAAGATCGTGCCAATAATATTGGCAACATCCGGAAAGTCTAAATACATTTTTTTTTTCACTGAAAAAAACGGAGTTGCATTCTTCCTACCACAGAATTTCTTTTGTCTGTTCGTTTTCTTCAGCCGGGGAATTTGCTTCCGCGAAATGTGCCTTTCAAAAGTTGACGGACACGTCGAACTGTGTTTGGCAACTTCAATTCTATTTGGATATAACCTGCTATCAGACCCTCCTTTACTAACCTTTTCTTTCCCAAAGTTCTCTCAATTTTTCCTATATGTGTCAACATTTGGCGATTGCAGAGGACTTGTGTATGCCTTAATGGCAGCAATTTCAGTTTTATTTAGCATTTTAGCTCGACCTAAAGCAAAACTGCTTCTATAAATGCTACTCATGAACGGAGTCAGCTCCTCGTGCTCTCTTTACAAAAGTGCCGGAAAGATTCCTTCCATGCTGGGCGATTTGAGAGATCCGAAAGTCCGAAGTGCCCATCTTATCCTTTCATCCGTGAATATGCCTCTTGCTGCTGCCCAGTCAAACCTGTTAGCTCTGCTGATTCAGATTAGTACAGCCAAGACCATGATTTCTGATATAATCTAGTCTGCAGTCGGGGAAATGGGTTGCTAGGAGCAACATTCAGGTTGTTTTGGTATACCTCGTGATGTCACAGTCTTCCCCTTTGAGAGTACTGATCGAACTACAACCATTTTTAGCCAATACTTTATGCAGCCTAGCTGCTTTATTAGTATTGTTGACACTTTCACAGAATCATCGGTTCATTCTAAATATGCACAAGTTGTCATTACGAAATTCGGAAAAAACTGCCTTAACTTGAATTTTCATATTGATGTCTTATCTAGTGAGCGCTACAATGAGAACTTAAAGCATAGGATTTACATTATTGCAACACTATGGTGATGATTTGGCATATTTCCTCTTGTAGACAGGTAATGCCATTTTCATGGTACATATTATCACAGAATATGAATACAATACACATTTCTTATCGTTGAATTGCGTGTCTGATAAAGAAGTTGTATTATCAACTACACTCGTCGGCATATGTATTTTGACATCTCGTACTCTCGAGCCCCATTCTTTTTTGAACTAGAACGAATAATGGTAAATTTTTTAAAAGGAAATCAATATCAGCTTTCTTCTTCCTTGCCTCGTTCTTTATACCGCTCCATGGTTCCGCGTTGCTCGACCTGCGGTGTAGGCACATCGCCCGTTTTGGCGATAATTTCTCAGCATATTTCTACAGGCAGCTCTATCTTGGATCGTGTCGTCGCCGAGACCAATGCGTTGTTGTTGCTTTTTCATTTGACACATCCAGGTGTTCTTCGGTCTGCCTCTGGCCTTGGGTCCATCAAGTGGAACTTCCATTGATGTCGCTCTCTTTGCGGGGTTCTCAGGCGGACGCCTTTGAACATGGCAATACCAATCCATTCGTCGGTCTTCGAGCTTTTCGGTGATTGGTTGGTCTATGGACAAGCTGCCTCGGATGTAGCTACTCTTGATGTGTTCCCTTTTGGTTACACCAACTGACATGCGTAACATTTTCATTTCAGTCGCTGTCATTTCTTTCGCGTAACCTTCATACATGGTCCAGCATTCTGATCCATACATGAGTGCGGGACGTACAACCGTTTTGTACAACTTGCCCTTTAGCTTCAGTGGCATTTTCTTATCGCAGAAAACTCCAGAGTTTTCTCGCCACCTCATCCACCCAACCTTTGTGCGATGTTTGATGTCATCATCGCATGTAGCTCCGCTGTTCACCATCGAGCCAAGGTACTTGAACTTGGTACAAGACTTAAGCTGCTCTCCTTTGACGTACATTTCTGGTATCGGTGCATTTGGGTCTGAGAATTGGCAGCATAAGAACTCAGTCTTTGTTATACTTACCCTCAGTCCATGCTCCTCCAGAATGTCACACCATTTTGTAAGCGCAGCTTGCAAGGCAACGATGTTTGGGCTACTGAGGACTATATCATCAGCAAAAAGAAGAGATATTTCTAGGCCGTCGGAGACACGTGTTAATAAGTAGCACATGATGATGTTGAAGAGCAACGGACTCAATACACTGCCCTGGTGTACTCCGACATTCACCGGAAATTCTTCTGATTCACCGGCTGTGCATCTAACCTTAGTCGTAGCTCCATCATACATGTCTCGTATCATCCTGACGTATGCCTCAGGGACATTAAGTGCTCTCAAGGCCAACCATATCAGATCACGAGGTACTCTATCGAATGCCTTCTCCAAATCGATGAACACAAAGTACAAGTCCTTTCGTGCTTCTCTATACTTTTCCATTGCAATACGAATGCACTGAATCGCATCGACTGTAGATCGACCTTCATCAAAGCCGCATTGATTGTCATTCAACCGCACAATCTTTCTCAATCGGTTGCAGACAACTCGCTCGTAGATCTTTAGTGTATGAGGTGTTAACTTTATAGCCCTATAGTTGTTGAGTTTGCGTGAGTCTCCCTTGTTCTTATAGAAAGGAAGAAGAAAACATTCCCTGAAAGCCTCAGACATCGGTTGCCCACCTTTGATTTTGTTGAAGAGAACTGTGAGCCAACTAAGCCCGACATTTTCCATTTTCAACCAAAATTCCGCGGGGATTTTGTCCGGGCCGACTGCCTTTCCGCGTTTCATCTGATGCATTGCCTCCATCACCTCTTCCTCTGAGATCATATTAATTTTCAATATTCAATATTTGTGGTATTCGGCACAACATCTTGAAAAGCTGCTCGAGGAAATTCTTCATTTAGAAGTTCGTCAAAATACTCTCGCATCCTGCTACAAATTGCCGTATCGTCAATCAGCAACATTCCTTGCGAGTCCTCCACGTACTTTGGCGCCTGTATTTCCCGAGCGTTCCTTCTCCTTTGGGCTGCGACCCTAAATATCCTGGCGTCGTGCTTAGATCTCGCGCAAAGACGGTCCTTCGGTCGCAGTCTGAGTTTCTAATTCTTGGTAGAATTTCTCAGCTGCCTTCGCCTTTGCTTGAGCTACCAAGCGCTTTACTTTCTTCCGGCATTGCATGTAATTTTAGCGAAGTTGAAGCCGTTCGGCTTCACTGCTTGACTCACATTTCGTCCATGCCTTAAATGCGTTCGATTTGGCTTGCACTGCTTCCTTAGTTTCGGTGTTCCACCACCATGTTGCTTTCTTCGTGTGGAGTGGACCTTTCGAAACTCCAAGTGCCTTTTCCGCCTCACCTACTGACATTTCAGCGAAACTATTCCACATTTGTGTTGGACTGTGCTCGGTGCAGTTTATGTTGTTTTGAAACCACTCCGTCATTTTATCAATGAATGGAGTTACTACAGGTTCAAAGTTGTCGTTTGTGAGATTGTGCCACTTGATTTTTTCGACAGGCTTGGGAGTTCTTCTATTTCTTGCTCCTCCTGCTTTCAAAATAAATTCTGACAGGAGCAAACGATGTTGGCTGACGACAGATTCACCCAAGATCACCTTGCAGTCTTTTACCCACCTTCTCATAAAATCGAAACAGAGGTGGTAATCGATCTGCGTTTCGTGTTTCCTATCTCCGTGTCCACTACTGTAGGTGATTAGGTGTCTCTCGTTTTTCACAAACCATGTATTTAGGATGACCAAACCATGCGATCTGCACATGGTCAGAATAGCTTCACCTTCGTCATTTCTGACCGTTGAAGGGCTACCCTTTCCACCATGGCAATCCTCGTAATCATAATTTGATTCACCCACATGGCCATTTAAATCTCCTCCCAAGAACAACAATTCGGTATCTGGAATGGTCTGAATTAGGGTGTCAACGTCGTTCCAAAATGTCTCTTTTTCTTCTGGTAGCAGTCCCACTTGGGGAGCGTAGGCACTTATTACGTTCCACACCCTTCCGCAGATAACCAATTTGATGCTGATCAAGCGGTCACTTCTCTTCGCGACACTTATTATACTGCCAAGTAAAGACAATAAGCCTTAATATTTTTCCTGTCCTTTCTTGTACTCTCTTCCTATAAAGAAGAGAACAGATAGGGGCGTAATTTTGTTGCGGCATAAGTATTTAGACAATATTTAAATCTCTGATTGTACCTAAACCTATTTTTAATTTTTGGTGTTTTGATATCAAATAGAAAATGTTACCAGGCCTCCAACAAAAAATCTTAAACTAGAAGTTTGGTTTGGGCAAAAATAAATTAATATGTATTTAAACATGCCCGGTTTGTGTTGAAAAAAGGTTATTAAAATGAAAACCGCAGTGGAGGCTCTGTCATGATGTTGGGACATACATACATATTGCTTACAATGGCTTAGGCTGCTTAACTGCAAATTACTGTTTCCAAGACCAAAACTTCTTTTGAACGTCACTTAATCGTCTAAAGTCAAATTCGTTTTTTTTTGCGGCATAATTTGGTTTAAACCTCACCTCTTTCCCAAAGTTCTCCTGTGTCGCTCACTACGCGGGGCTGACATTCGCTTTCTGCCGGACAGTTGTTTTTCTTTTATAAAAGTTTTGTGTTTAATAATGAACAGCAGTCCGTCACAAGCTCGTGAGTTCGAAAAACACCATGATCCATGGTGAGATTCGAACTCATGACCCTGTGCACCGAAGGTGCGCGCACTAACCGCTAGACCAGCCAGACTACACGTACACAAGTAAATGTGCAATCAAAAATATTGTCAAAATATTAATGCTGTAAGAAAATTAGACCCTTATCTTTTCTCTTCTCTATAGCACGGTATGTATGTACGTTCATTTCGTTAAATTAATTTGCCGCTATTCGCTCTAGTGTCAAAATACATATGCCGATGAGTGTAGATTTCAATTCAAATCGAATGAAATTGTTTTGAAATAGGAAAAATATAAATTAGGCATTGTGTAACAATCTCTTATTCAAACGATGTACTCATATAAATTTCATTTTTGTTGTAGCAATGTTTTCTTTTATTTAAAGGTTATACATACATTTTTGGAATGTACAGAAAAACATAGTATCAGAAGAGGCGTGGCACCGTATTATTTTCGTAAGAACAGAGATAGAGATCGCTGCTGTTTCTGAATGTATGCGTTTAAATGTCGTGCATTCAAGGCAGAATATGTACATATATTGAGGCGATTTATATTGTCTGAACTGCCGAAATTAATAGTAATAACCATTTTTTAATACTATCCAAAAAGATTTGTTTTAAATGTCACGCTTCTACTTATTATTTTACAAATCACTCTGATACGCATTTTTTCTATCTTTAAAATGTTATCAATTATCACCGTTTTTTCACTTAGTCATTGCGCTATCAACTTGAAAATAAGTTTAATATGTGCGTACATACGTATACATGTATTTACCTATACAAATTAGAATCTATTTCTAGACTACACACTTATTTACATAATTAGAATTTGGTGATTAACATTGACGAGTGTTAGAAACTATCAATTTATTTGCTTTCATTTCTTTACAGCATCCCGGTGGTGAGGAAGTTCTTATCGAACAGGCTGGTAAAGACGCAACAGAAGCATTTGAAGATGTCGGGCACAGTTCAGATGCACGCGAACGCATGAAGAAATATAAAATTGGCGAAATCGTTGAAAGTGAACGGCGTCTGGTGCCAGAAAAGTCGGAACCTGACTGGAAGACGGAAACCAAGCAAGAAGATACGTCTATGAAATCGTGGATTTTGCCTCTTCTAATTGGTCTCCTGGCCACATTGCTGTATAAATATTTTTTCTCTAAATAGGTCGCTATAGAAAATATTATTTAATATCATTCCCCCCGTCGGGTTAGCATTAATTTTTCACGCATTTTTGGGTTATTTTATGTTTTAAAAAAATATAATATCTTGAAGAAAAAGTACCATATGATCGTCGCACTAACGAAAATTAGACAGAAGAGGAACAACTTTTCATCAAACATTAGTAAACAAATCTTTGTCTATGACCAACAATATTCGTAAAAAGTTTTATGAAATACATATTTTGTAGAAAATAACGCTTTAGAGCAACATTTGTATGCATTTATATTGAAAGACAAAGAAGAGATATACCGAACTTGCAATATAAATATCTGTATGTCGTTCCTATATCTATGTTATACTGCAAGCATATTGAAAGCTATAGTTTTTGTTTAAGAAAAATATTGTTACGTATTTTACATAAATATTGGTTGTAGCACAATAACTACATTTTTCATGGTGGCTAAGAGGAATAAAGTTGTTTTTGTATGAAGTATTTTTTATTAGAATTTTTTTCGTTACAAATTAGGTTGATGAGTGTTGTAGCACTACATACGGTAGTCGTCATCTTCTCTTAGAGTAGATACTAACATCTTCACTTGAAATGCATGCAAATACTGTCAAAATGATGATGGTCGTGAAATCGAATTCGCTTGATGGTACTCACCCCACACGAACATCTCCACATCGGTTAGTGACATTTTGCCAGAGAAAATAATGAGCAAGGGCATTTTATTTCACAGGTGAAAAGGTGCCATCGACAATCAATCAGCCCACGAGTGTATGTGCATCATAAATTGAGTGAAAAAAGGGCAAATCTCCACGGCACATTTTTCGCGGGAGCATTTATGTTTTTTTCTCGGTGAACATAGTACTTACCTTTACTATTAATAAAAGCAAATTGTTCCCTTCGTTTTCAGTTATTTTGTTTCCTTCTTTTTCTTCTTCATTGCTAGGCTCTGCCGAAAATTTCCATATGTACGCTGTCTACAGGTATGGTCAGAAGCTCATCTACCCACACGTACCATTGGCTGCATTCAGTTAACGAAAAATGTAGCAGAACAGTTTTAATTCAAATTGGATATTCATTGCATATAGCGATTTTGTATTCAGCAGAGAAAGAGTTCTTCTCAGTACCGTATAGCCCCATGTGGGGCCATGGTACGTTAACTCAGTCGTTTATAGGCAATTTCGAGTCAACATTACATTGCATATCATTTCGGAGATTATATAATGTTGCAAGCACTATATATTTCCTATCTGCATATGTACGGAAATTTTGGACCACGCCGAGAGTCCATCTCCGGACCTCTAGATTAATAGCATCGTAGAGTGCGAATCAACCACGTGAGCCACAGTACCGCTGTGTGAGAGAAAGATTTCGGTGTTGGGTAAATTCTTAAATTCTTGTAGCGTTTCCAGTATTTTTCCAGTGAGTTTCGTTCGCTGAATGCAACCAAATGTAGGTACACAGTAAATATTCTTATATTTGAAGTTTACATACAGGGCCAGCCCAATATGTCGCCAAAACGGCGACGAAGTATGTATTCGCGTTCGCGATGGCCGCGTTAGTTTGACGATTATGGAGTGGGCATGTTGGGTGTGTTTATGTATTTATACAGGGTGTCCTAAAAGTCACCTCTAAGCCGGAGGGTTATGATAGCGCAAATGGGGCCCGTTACGAAAGAAAATATGTATGTGAAAAATGCAGGCGCTTATTTCTAGTTCTAATAATATAAGAATGTCGAAAAAATGAACAGCTTGTTGCGATTTTTGATGCGCTGTAACTGCAACGCATAAAGAGGGTTAATTAGGCTCGTCAACTACACTTCGTCCCAATCGATTTCTTGCACTCGTCGTCGCACCAGTCTGTTCGGTTTGTACCTCACGACCTCCACACAACTCCTTTGATTATGTCTTTGAGCTCCTCCCAGAACTCATGAACGCCTAAATTACTGATGTTATTTTGCATGGGCGATGGGACGATAGTGTGCGTGCGCGGGTGCCGTGGTACCGTTCGTCATATTGCCAACCTCGAAGATTTTGGCAGTTTTGATTTTCAATAAATGTACCGAAAAAATTTTGCACTTGTAGGTTATCTTTACTAAATAGTGGAAAGAGTCGCAGTTGGCTCCTGGATAGGATCGGACGTCTTAAGACATCTGAACCATACAGTTTGCTCATAACGACGTGGTCGATTTGGTTCACGGTGTACTCATCTGGAGATTTTCAGGTTACCTATGCGTCGATGAGGGAAGCATGAGAAGCTTATGACCAAATTTTTACTGCTTATGAAGTCGAAACTCACTGGCCCTTGTCGTTGCCTTTATCGTGGAGTCTGTGACCTCCATTCCATTCCCCTATGCCAACTTTCGTTTCCCGCCTTGGCGTTAAAGTCTCCCAGCAGCAGATTGACGTTGTTTGATGGAAGTTAGTCGAAGATTGTTTCTAGGTAGCTGTAAAACTGGTCCTGAACCGTCTTCATTTACTTCTTTGGAGGCTTTGATGAACCAGAGAAGAGCGAAATAGGTCTTGATTTCACTCGTTTATGGATTTGAATGTGTGCGATTCTCAAGCTGCTTACTCACGATGAAAGCCATTCCAAACTCCTTGTGTGTGAATTACGTTCTCTAATCTCGCTTTGAGCCATTTTGTTTCTAGTGTAGTCATTACGTGATTTGAGATTGCAAAATGTGGTGGAGATTTTTTTTTTATTCTTATGTTTTTGGGATGCCTAATACCCCATGACTTCCCCGCATAGCTTCTACTGATCCACAAGGCCTTTACTGTTTTCTCTGTTACCAAACTAAGATGCTTTTTCCAGAGTAATTTCTTGTCAAGTGTGTTTTGACCCCCAGATACTTGACAGTTTCTGGCATTTTTAACTCTGCATTATACATTGAGGAACACTTCATTTCTTGCTGAATGGCATCACGGCCACCTTTGTTGAATTAACACGTAGCCTGTTTGCTGTACACCATCCCTGTACTATATGCAGAGCACTTTGCAAAACATCCGGTGAGACCTTTTCGAATTTGCCTTTAATCGTGATTACCAGAGGTCATCCGCATAACCCTGTGTGGAGAAGCTAGCTGAGTTAAGTCTCCACATCAATCCATCAACTACCAAACACCACAGGAGGGGGATAGTACCCCTCCTTGGGGTCAGCCACGAGTGGCTAGGGCAGAGAGAGTAGTCTGGCCTATACTGGTAAAGATGATTCTAGACGAAAGCATAGGCTGCACCCAGGTTACAGTGGTATTGTCGGCTCCTTTGGCTCTTAATGTCGTCCCGATAGATTCGAAAGACGTTTTATCAAAGGCGGAAGGAATGGACATAGTGTCAATTCCTTGTTAGACATGGCCACCTCGATCTCTCCAACCAAGTTTTGTAACGCCGATTCCGTCGATTTTCCCTGTTGGTAGTGTGCCCCTAATATAAGTAGCTTTTCCATGGCTTTCATGAGGAAAGATGTAAGGCTTATAGGGCGGTACGACTTAGGGACGTCCGTAGGTCTCTTTCCCACTTCGGGAATGAAGACTACCCTGACTGATCTCCAGGCTGTTGGGGTATCTCCCAAAGCAAAACTACTTCTGTAGATACTAACCATGAATGGAATCAGCTCTTCTTGTCCTCTTTGCAGGAGTGCCGGAAAGATTTCATCTATACTGGGCGATTTGAAGGGATCGAAGGTCTCAATGCCCACCTAATCCTGCCATACGTGGAGATATCTTTTCCTTCTGCCAAGGCAGTTCTATTTGCTCTATTGGGCGGATTCATGCAACTGTGGCCATCATTCACGTTATAGTCTAGTCTAAAGGCGGGGAAATGGGTTGCTAAGAGCAACCGTCCTTTCGGCATCCCTTGTCATGCCCCCGTTTACTCCCTTCAGAGTGTTGATAGAACTGCAGCCGTTTTTTGCCAGTACTTTGTGCAATCTAGCTGCTTTGGTGGTACTGTTGACGTTGTCACAAAAGTTTGCCCAACTTCGTCTTTTAGCGTCTCTGATCTTTTTGTTATATTCGGTGAGGGTGGAGCGATACAGAGCCTTGTCCTTGGCCCTGTTAAACAACTGCCTCACCTTTTCCTGAAGCGAGCTATCTTCTGATTCCACCACGGAATACACTTATTTTCTTTGATAACCCTCAAGGGGGGGGGGGATTATGGGGTGTCTCACCCCCTAACATTTTCAATTTTCATCTGCAGTCGGCAAATTTGACCTCAATGGGAATATGTAGGATTACGATTTTCGGCATTAACTAATTTACAAAATACCTGTCGATGTTTAAGGTTATAATAAAAACATTTGAAAGTGCAATATTAAAAGTATGTAATTGAATGTACACTCCCAGTCACTTGAATAGGGACAGCCTATTCGAGAGTTGTTTATCTCAAAATATCCTTTTCCTTGCAGCAGAGAGCATAACTCAGTATTTGTTTACAAAGGCTATTATGTTGCTCATAGTTTGCGAGAAAAAAAATGAAACATTTAATAACAACAGTAATGTTTCATCAACATTATGCTGATGCACTAATAAATTCTATGTTCAAAATTGGGTCACTTGAATAGGGACAGTTGCGATTTGGTCGTTATTTCGAAAGTTCTAGCGTCACATCCTAACTGTTTTTGTTTCAATCCACTCAGATTGTGTTTTGACTTTAATTTTTGTAAGTTTCGGTAATCATGGGTAGAGCAAAAGCATTAAATACCGCGCAAATGGCTCAAATCGATGTTTTGAGAAATGAACAATACAGTTTACCCAAAATTTCGAAAATAGTTTGTTCATCCTGGAAACGGAAGGATACAGGAATTATTAAGGAAAAAGAGATTAGTTGTGACGTCATCTTCACTCAACCAACGCCATCTACTCAGCTCAGCTGTACGGGCAACCCGTGTCCCGCGAACAAGTTATGCAAGATCCACACCATCATCGTACAGCTGAGCTGAGTAGATGGCGTTGGTTGAGTGAAGATGACGTCACAACTAATCTCTTTTTCGTTAATATTTCCTGTATCCTTCCGTTTCCAGGATGAACAAACGCCCTACAAAATGAACAAACGTCTGCCTTTCGATTGATACCAAACCTATACCTTTCCGACCCATATTTAAAAATGACTGGCTAAGTTCACACTCACAATTTTAAAGTTGCTATAATTAAATAATTAGAGAAGAACAAACGATATTAATTGGCGAACAATCAAGAACAAACGTAGCCGCTGTAGAACAAACGGTTCACCGAGCAAAAGGACCTAATTTCAAAAAAATGACTGGCTAACTTCACACAGCCCCAAAATTAACCGGCTGTGTGAAGTTAGCCGGATATGTGAAGTTAGCCAGTCATGTTTTTGAAATTAGGTCCTTTTGCTTGGTGAACCGTTTGTTCTACAGCGGCTACGTTTGTTCTTGATTGTTAACCAATTAATATCGTTTGTGCTTCTCTAATTATTTAATTATAGCAACTTTAAAATTGTGAGTGTGAACTTAGCCAGTCATTTTTAAATATGGGTCGGAAAGGTATAGGTTTGGTATCAATCGAAAGCCAGACGTTTGTTCATTTTGTAGGGCGTTTGTTCATCCTGGAAACGGAAGGATACAGGAATTATTAAGGAAAAAGAGATTAGTTGTGACGTCATCTTCACTCAACCAACACCATCTACTCAGCTCAGCTGTACGGGCAACCCGTGTCCCGCGAACAATTTATGCAAGATCCACACCATCATCGTACAGCTGAGCTGAGTAGATGGCGTTGGTTGAGTGAAGATGACGTCACAACTAATCTCTTTTTCCTTTATAATTCCTGTATCCTTCCGTTTCCAGGATGAACAAACGCCCTACAAAATGAACAAACGTCTGGCTTTCGATTGATACCAAACCTATACCTTTCCGACCCATATTTAAAAATGACTGGCTAAGTTCACACTCACAATTTTAAAGTTGCTATAATTAAATAATTAGAGAAGAACAAACGATATTAATTGGCGAACAATCAAGAACAAACGTAGCCGCTGTAGAACAAACGGTTCACCGAGCAAAAGGACCTAATTTCAAAAAAATGACTGGCTAACTTCACACAGCCTAATTTTGGCTCGATTTCGATTTGAATAGATTTTTCCAATTGCAGATCTTTAGGGGCAGTCTGAATTGAATTGTATTGAATTCGAGCTAAAATAACCCTAGTTTTGTGCACTTAACGTATAAAGACTGTTAGAAATAAAGGAGCTAGAAGAAAATGATGTAAGAAAGATATGATCGTAAGACTATGGGCCAATTTTTAAAAGAATCGTACAAGCACCTCACTTTGGCAGAAGTTGGAGAAAACTGAGATGGAAAAATAGATTGTTTCTCGGTAAAATAACACAAATTTGACTTCGAAGTTCTGTAAAAACGAAACCTCTTATCCGATTTTAGTGCCGCTAGTTTTATTTTATAGGTAAATTTGTTGGCTGTGATAATCACTTTGTTGGGCTGTTCTAGCTGGTCTAGTTTTGGAAATATTGAGCTTTAAGTCGTGCAAGAAAATTATTTTTACAAAAATTTTCAAATGCCTGTGGCAGCTAAAGGGTTAAGCTAAGGGGGTATGTTCCGTACAACTTTTTTGCTGGAAATCAACTGAGGAATCAAAATCAATTCGAGGCTCCCGCTGCTTCTTTAATGGACATTCCATCCTCATAAAATTTTATGAGCAGCTCCTTCTCTTGTCTGCTGTATTTTTAATAGCGACCTGTGTTCCTTCTTCTTCGCCGATTCCGATTCGTCGTCCCTGAAGCCAGTGAGGGTTGTGGCGCATCAACGTTAGAAGACCCCGGTGAGTCGTGATTCAGGTGGCGGAAAGTAGCAAAATCCGGCGTGAATTTAAAGCGATTTACACGGAAACACGTAGATGTATAGGAATATCTGGAATCCATGGATTTTAATGGATTTTTGTTCTGTCCAAGGCGCTTATCCAGACCGAATTGGAGCTTGACAGAATGAAACTTTTATAAAATTCATGGATTCGCGGGCGGCTTAGATAACCCTTTTGTTTTTCTTGATTGTTGTGCGGGAGTAAAAACGAACACAAAACACAAACTATGAAAAATTTAGTTACATCACTATTCCTGCCGTAATCAATACATTTTTATATTTCCTTGTGAACCCCCGGTATTTTCTACCACGAGCCGCCACTGGTTTAGAGACAGTTTTATCGAAGTTTTATACCACCATCTTTAAATTTATTCCATAATGATGATAGAACTTTCCGGAAAATACTTTAAGGATGTTTTATCGGATCAAAATATTACTTTAAGCGATGTCACACGATAAATGAATTTCGTGGTACTATATGATTGCTACAGTGTGAAGTGCTTCTTTAAAGCAAACGAATTGTTGCTGGGAATTTTGTTTTATTTGTGAGACCATTGATTTCATTTGTGGAGACCATTAATTTCATTTCTGAGATCGTTGATTTTATTTGTGAGAGCGTTGTTTTCATTTGTGATACCGATAATTTCATTTGGTGGATCGTGAATTTGTGTTGAGATATCGTAAATTGGTCTTGAAAAAGACATTCGAATGCATTTTTTCGGATTTTAGTTTTGTGAAAATCGAAGAAAATGGATCGAATGAATCCATTTTTTGGACTCGGATTCTCCGTGTGTGTGCGACCTTGACCCTGCAAACCAAACTTCCAAGATTTTCCTATAATCCTATGTAATAACCAATAATATCGAATGGTATCTGGCATTGTGTTAGTGCACTCGTTTCAATTTCAAGAAAGCTCATTACCCCTTTTAAAAGTAATAACGTTCTTACATTTGAGTTGCATATGATATGATAGCGGGGAAACCCACGTGACGATCTTACAGTCCTTATACACCTGCAACTTGGTTGCCAACCTAAGTTGGCAGCACGCAAAAAAACCGGAAATTAAGTGATTTGTAGGCATGTTGCAGGTTGCAAGAACGTGAATGGCGTGGTTGCCGGAATGTTGCAAGTGTGTAGTAACGTACCTGCAACCTAGGTTGGCAACCAAGTTGCAGGTGTATTTGGCGTGTTACAGGTAAATAGATTGCACTTGTTTCGCGACAGTCATGCGTGGTTGCGTGTGCAGTAGTCGTGTTGCAGCATGGAAAGCGGATTCAAAGTGCGGTGCGGTTTGTAATTTTTTAATAAATAATACAAATTTATCTATTGTGACTGTTGTGAGTTAAAAATCTGTGGTTCAAACCGTGCATCGATGTTTATGCAAACAAAGAAGAAACAGCAGTGTAAGGTGTGATATGTGAAATTGAGCGAATCATAAAATCATCGTATAAAATATACTAATTTAATATATTTTTTATATGATGTACTTAAATATGTTAAATAAAACAAAATATTAACCAACCTATTGTTTTTTTAATGAAACACCCATATATTTCTCCTAGAATGGCGAAAATTATTATTATATTAAATCCTCAATAATTATTGCATCGGTTCTCAAATAATTCTACGGAGCATTCTGCAATAAAGATTGTGTCGCTTCTCATATAATTGTACAGAGCATTCTCTTATAATTATTAAAGAACGCTCAGTCATTTTGCAGCGAAAAGCTCGCTCACACGTATTCATGTACGTGGGAAAACTGGAAATTATTGGAAGTAAATAAGTGAATTTTGTCCCGATGCCCTATCCATTTTCACTGAAAGAGATCGAGAGTGTTACTCGCATCTTTTATTTATTTATTTATTTATTTATCAAATATAAAATATCTTCCTCGCATATTCCTCACAACTTGGTTTGTAGGGTGAAATGGTCTCGTCTCTCTCGATTACCGTAACTCCTAGTGGAGCATGGTGCGTTGATGACTACCGTGTGTAGTCATCAACGTCCCTGCAAACCACCCTGCAAACCAAACTCCCAAGATTTTCCTATAATCCTATGTAATAACAAATACTATCGAATGGTTTCTGACATTGTGTTAGTGCTCTCATTTCAATTTCAAGAAAGCTCATTACCCCTTTTAAAAGTTATAAAGTTCTTACATTTGAGTTGCATATGACATGATGGCGGGGAAGCCCACGTGACGATCTTCCAGGTAAATAGATCGCACTTGTTGCGAAAGTCATGCGTGGTTGCGTGTGCAGTAGTCGTGTTGCAGCATGCAAGGCAAATTCAAAGTGCGGCGCAGTTTGTAATTTTTTAATAATAAAAATTTATTTATTTTATTTATATGTTTAATAAAACAAAATATTAAGCAACCTATTGTTTTTTTAATGAACCACCCATATATTTCTCCTAGAATGGCGAAAATAATTATTATATCACGTCCTCAATAATTATTGCATCGGTTCTCATATAATTCTACGGAGCATTCTGCAATAAAGATTGTGTCGCTTCTCATATAATTCTACAGAGCATTCTCTTATAATTATTAAAGAACGCTCAGTCATTTTGCAGCGAAAAGCTCGCTCACACGTATTCATGTACGTGGGGAAAACTGGAAATTGTTGGAAGTAAATAAGTGAATTTTGTCCCGGTGCCCTATCCATTTTCACTGAAAGAGATCGAGAGTGTTACTCGCATCTTCCTCGCATATTCCTCACAACTTGGTTTGTAGGGCAAACTTCCAAAATTTTCCTATAATCCTATGTAATAACCAATACTATCGAATGGTTTCTGACATTGTGTTAGTGCTCTCATTTCAATTTCAAGAAAGCTCATTACCTCTTTTAAAAGTTATAAAGTTCTTACATTTAAGTTGCATATGACATGATGGCGGGGAAGCCCACGTGACGATCTTCCAGGTAAATAGATCGCACTTGTTGCGAAAGTCATGCGTGGATGCGTGTGCAGTAGTCGTGTTGCAGCATGCAAAGCAAATTCAAAGTGCGGCGCGGTTTGTAATTTTTTAATAATAAAAATTTATTTATTTTATTTATATGTTCAATAAAACAAAATATTAGCCAACCTATTGTTTTTTTAATGAACCATACCCATACATTTCTCCTAGAATGGCGAAAATAATTATTATATCAAGTCTTCAATAATTATTGCATCGGGTTCTCATATAATTCTACGGAGCATTCTGCAATAAAGATTGTGTCGCTTCTCATATAATTGTACAGAGCATTCTCTTATAATTATTAAAGAACGCTCAGTCATTTTGCAGCGAAAAGCTCGCTCACACGTATTCATGTACGTGGGGAAAACTGGAAATTATTGGAAGTAAATAAGTGAATTTTGTCCCGGTGCCCTATCCATTTTCACTGAAAGAGATCGAGAGTGTTACTCGCATCTTCCTCGCATATTCCTCACAACTTGGTTTGTAGGGCAAACTTCCAAAATTTTCCTATAATCCTATGTAATAACCAATACTATCGAATGGTTTCTGACATTGTGTTAGTGCTCTCATTTCAATTTCAAGAAAGCTCATTACCCCTTTTAAAAGTTATAAAGTTCTTACATTTAAGTTGCATATGACATGATGGCGGGGAAGCCCACGTGACGATTTTCCAGGTAAATAGATCGCACTTGTTGCGAAAGTCATGCGTGGATACGTGTGCAGTAGTCGTGTTGCAGCATGCAAAGCAAATTCAAAGTGCGGCGCGGTTTGTAATTTTTTAATAATAAAAATTTATTTATTTTATTTATATGTTAAATAAAACAAAATATTAACCAACCTATTGTTTTTTTAATGAACCACCCATATATTTCTCCTAGAATGGCGAAAATAATTATTATATCACGTCCTCAATAATTATTGCATCGGTTCTCATATAATTCTACGGAGCATTCTGCAATAAAGATTGTGTCGCTTCTCATATAATTCTACAGAGCATTCTCTTATAATTATTAAAGAACGCTCAGTCATTTTGCAGCGAAAAGCTCGCTCACACGTATTCATGTACGTGGGGAAAACTGGAAATTGTTGGAAGTAAATAAGTGAATTTTGTCCCGGTGCCCTATCCATTTTCACTGAAAGAGATCGAGAGTGTTACTCGCATCTTCCTCGCATATTCCTCACAACTTGGTTTGTAGGGCAAACTTCCAAAATTTTCCTATAATCCTATGTAATAACCAATACTATCGAATGGTTTCTGACATTGTGTTAGTGCTCTCATTTCAATTTCAAGAAAGCTCATTACCTCTTTTAAAAGTTATAAAGTTCTTACATTTAAGTTGCATATGACATGATGGCGGGGAAGCCCACGTGACGATCTTCCAGGTAAATAGATCGCACTTGTTGCGAAAGTCATGCGTGGATGCGTGTGCAGTAGTCGTGTTGCAGCATGCAAAGCAAATTCAAAGTGCGGCGCGGTTTGTAATTTTTTAATAATAAAAATTTATTTATTTTATTTATATGTTCAATAAAACAAAATATTAGCCAACCTATTGTTTTTTTAATGAACCATACCCATACATTTCTCCTAGAATGGCGAAAATAATTATTATATCAAGTCTTCAATAATTATTGCATCGGGTTCTCATATAATTCTACGGAGCATTCTGCAATAAAGATTGTGTCGCTTCTCATATAATTGTACAGAGCATTCTCTTATAATTATTAAAGAACGCTCAGTCATTTTGCAGCGAAAAGCTCGCTCACACGTATTCATGTACGTGGGGAAAACTGGAAATTATTGGAAGTAAATAAGTGAATTTTGTCCCGGTGCCCTATCCATTTTCACTGAAAGAGATCGAGAGTGTTACTCGCATCTTCCTCGCATATTCCTCACAACTTGCCCTACAAACCAAGTTGTGAGGAATATGCGAGGAAGATGCGAGTAACACTCTCGATCTCTTTCAGTGAAAATGGATAGGGCACCGGGACAAAATTCACTTATTTACTTCCAATAATTTCCAGTTTTCCCCACGTACATGAATACGTGTGAGCGAGCTTTTCGCTGCAAAATGACTGAGCGTTCTTTAATAATTATAAGAGAATGCTCTGTAGAATTATATGAGAAGCGACACAATCTTTATTGCAGAATGCTCCGTAGAATAATATGAGAAGCGACACAATCTTTATTGCAGAATGCTCCGTAGAACCGTTGCAATAATTATTGAGGACGTGATATAAGCATTATTTTCGCCATTCTAGGAGAAATATATGGGTGGTTCATTAAAAAAACAATAGGTTGGTTAATATTTTGTTTTATTTAACATATAAATAAAATAAATAAATTTTTATTATTAAAAAGTTACAAACCGCGCCGCACTTTGATTCTGCTTTGCATGCTGCAACACGACTACTGCACACGCAACGACGCATGACTTTCGCAACAAGTGCGATCTATTTACCTGGAAGATCGTCACGTGGGCTTCCCCGCCATCATGTCATATGCAACTCAAATGTAAGAACTTTATAACTTTTAAAAGGGGTAGTGAGCTTTCTTGAAATTGAAATGAGTGTACTAACACAATGTCAGAAACCATTCGATAGTATTGGTTATTACATAGGATTATAGGAAAATCTTGGCAGTTTGGTTTGCAGGGTGGTTTGTAGGGGTTACAAAGACAATTGAATTCGGAGTGTGATACGGTTGTCAGCCATACCACTTCCTAGTCGCATTATGTTAGTTTATTATTCTACGATAAGAATATTTCTTATCGTCTTCTTCTGAATAATAAACTTGCGACGAGTCGAGCCGAGTTTAGAAACGTTTTGTTTCCCTATGAGTGTCTATTTTCACAGAGTAGCGACCGAACGATCACGGCCACAGAGCACGACTTGGCACGAAATGGTCTTGTAGTGTGACTTAAATTTGCCCCCCCCCCCCCCTCGAAAATGCCCTATTTCAGTCGCACTACAAGGATTATTATTAATTATATTAATAAATATTAATTACTCAGTACATCCTAAGTTTAACCACCCATAGCTCTGTTACCCATACTTGGCGAGCACTTTTATTTGAGGAGCTCCACAACCACCTCCGACGACAAATAAAATAGTCGACCTTTTTACTTCATGTTTTTAATTTTACGAACAAAATCGATTTTAAAGCGATTTTTTAATCTGCACAACCCTAAAAAGACAGTCAGCTGACGCTGAGTAAGTTCAAGTTCATATTTTCGTTTCCACAAAAACTTGTCTCTTTTCAAGCCGACAACCGTTATGATTCTGGAAAATGCGTTGCATATGCACTGTTTTGATTTTGATTGAATTGATTTTGCCGTTTCAAAAGTGTCAGGTAAGTATTTTGCTCGCGGAGTTTTTGCGTTTTCGTTTGAAAAAGCTCACTTCATTCACTTTCCAGCCGCCAAAATACTAAATCAAAACACACCGGACTAGCGTGAAAAATACGAGTGTGTGGTGCGTAGTGCAGCCCTTCGGCCGAAGTACTCCATGCAGTTTGCCAACGCGATTTGTGTTCGAGTGAGATTTCCGATTTGACCGTGTCTTGATATACTTTTCCGTTTAACTGGTGAGTGTGATAAGGTACCGCCCCCAAAACAGAAAAACTAAAAACCTACTGGTTTTATACGTCGCCCGGATCCTGATTGACGATAGTCCTCGTTTTTGGGGGTGATTTATAAATACATAGATGTGACATTGCATTGAATGTCTCATTCAAAAAAGTGGAATATAACGGTAGCATAACAACGCTTGTCAATATGCAACGAGGCTTCTTCACATTATCGACAAACGGAACGGGCAACAACAGCCTCCAGTCGCAGGATATCAACCCACAATCCGACCATCAAAATCAGCCAAATTACTTCAGCATTGGCGGAGAAGGGGTATACCAGGATCGTTACCAAAATTATTCACTCGTCATCGAAAATCCTACCATCAAAGGCATTTTCACTAGTTGCGGCGATAAAGTGGCCCAAATTCCAGGCGGTCCGCCATGTGAAGAGTCACAATCGTACGACCATCCGGATAATGCACTTGGCATGTTGCGATTGGAGGATCAAGTGCTCTACATAAGGGAACCATGCACGGTTATTGGTCGTAACTCTTCCACGTCGTTAGTGCACTTTCACGTGGAGGGTAGCAGTTTCGTATCGCGCAGGCATTTCAAGTTACTCTTCAACGAGCACTCGTTGGACTTTCACTTGATATGTCTTAGCAAGAATGGTGTATTCATCGACAGCATGTTCCAGCGTCGCAGCGCAGAAGGGACGAAATTGCCGCTGAATGGATGTACATTTCGTTTTCCCAACACTGACATTCGAATTGTCTTTGAGAATTTCGCCTACAAACGACAAAGCGTTAGTACCAGCGACGACGCTAATTTCAAAACAGACCGAAGCCCAAATGTGATACCTTCGCTAGATGTAACTATTCCAGAAACCGAACCGAAGAGTCCATGTCCGTCACCAACAGGTACCATACGAGCTACTAACGGTCATACGACAAGTCCGCGCAGACATCAGGAATATCACCCTCGCCCTCCATCAGCCTCTTCGAAAATCGATCTTGAGAAGCCTCCATACAGTTATGCTCAGCTAATTGTCCAGTCAATATCGGCTGCACCTGATAAACAGTTGACATTGTCCGGTATCTATTCGTTCATTTCCAACCACTACCCGTACTATCGTAAAGAGTACAGTAAGGGGTGGCAAAATTCAATTCGGCACAATTTAAGCTTAAGTCGGTATTTCATCAAGACGGCACGATCGACAGATGACCCAGGCAAAGGCAGTTTTTGGCGCATTGATCCTAACAGTGAAGCGAACTTAATCGCGCACAGCTATAAGAAACGTCGTCAGCGAGGCAGCCAGTGTTCCCGACCACCCTATATGCCACAATCCGCGCCCGTATCACCAAACCATACAGATGATTCTCATGATAAGTGGCCATCACAGGAAATTGTTTTGAAATCTGAGTCAGGATCACCTGGAGGTAGGGGTCCATATCAAAGCAGTGAAGTCGAGAGTCACGCATACAACTACAGCAACGCACCACAGGCAATAAAAGCGTACCCTACAATATTTGGCTCATCGTCATGAAGCAACTAATCAGAACAACATCCAAAATTCTAAACTCTCTTATCACGCAAATTAAATTCTCAACTTTTTTATCACGCAAATGTTAAAACTTTTTCTGTAAAATCTCTTCGCTAGTTATTAAGTTAACTTAATTTTTTAAGAAGTATTGTTTATAATTTTTCTAAGAGTTTCTTTGGTTTATTAGGGTGTCCGGAAATTATCGCATAAACGCACCGGAAAATGATTCCTCACGTGATTTCCAGCAAACAAAAGCTGTACGGAACATCCACTAATTCTTAACCCTTGAGCTGCCACAGGCGTTTGAAGATTTTGGAATAAATCATTTTTTTGCACGACTTAAACCCCATTATCTCCAAAACTTTCTATCACAGCTAACAAATTTTCCTAAAAAATATAACTAACCGCACTAAACTCGGATAAGTGGTTCGGTTTTCACAGAGCTTCAATGTCAAATTTTTATACTTTGACCCAATAATTTTCTTCCACTTCTACCAAGGTGAGGTGGTTGTACGATTCTTTAATAAAATTGGGTGATAGTCTGCCGATCATATCTTTCTTATATCATTTTATTTTAACTGCATTATTTCTAACAGTTGCAAAAATCGCAGAATATTAGGAGAAATTTGAATCAAATCGAGCAAAAATTTAACTCTTGCTTCGCTATTGTAGATAGGATAGTTTTGTAGATATTGGGGTTTAAGTCGTACAAGAAAATTATTTTTCCAAAAATATTAAAACGCCTGTGGCAGCTAAAGGGTTAAAAACTGGGGGTATGCTCCGTACAACTTTTTGCTGGAAATCACGTGAGGAATCATTTTCCGGTGCGTTAGGCGGTAGTTTCCGGACAACTTGAATAGATTTCTGGATTGAACTCGAACCAAAGAATTTACATAAATATACTTTTACGGTATGGATTATCCCGTGGAATTTGTATACAGTTTGTATTGTTTTATCACTATTGTCTAGGATGTATTTTAATTCATTAAAATTAAATCGGATAACAAAAATGTCAGTGGCAATTTTATTAGTTTGTTTGAAGGGCAAGGTGTTATTACATATTTACATATTTGGCTTTTTTTATCCTCCTCTTTCTCTCATCTCCTTTCGATTTTCATACGGCACAGCTTTCTTAGAATTTCATACTTTTTGAATTATTTTGAATGGGCCTGTCCACTTTATATCCTTTTTCGTTGGATTCCGGGAATCCATGAATTGCGTGTATGTGGGCCCTAAGGCGGCCCACACACGTAGGGTTCGAACTCATTTTTTGGATTCATGGTTCTGTCCAATTCATACATGTTTGGCATAGTGCACACGGTCAATCCGAATCCATCTTTTTGGATTTTCGCTCTGTCATCGAAAAAATTTATGAATTTGACAGAACGAAGAATCCAAAAGATGCATACGGAAGCTACGTGTGTGGGCGGCCTAACAAGTAATTTCACCGGGGTATGCTAGGGTTTGTTTAAAGTAATATTAAGTTTTGTTTTTAGATGCTTGAAATACATTTGACGCGTCAGGATCGGCAGAAGAATTTCAATTTAGAACACACACATTTGCGTTTGATGACCCACATTGACAGCACTAGAGCCACCATAGACCCTCCGATCGATCGGCCAGATTTTTTGTTTGCGAGATAAATCGGAAGGTGTCTTGTGGACCGTGCGACTGTCTATTTCAGATTGCCCGATAAATTGCCTAATGTATGTATGTGCTGTACAGGCGGCAGATCGGTTGTGGGCAATCGATCGGCCGAGAAATCGTCAGGTTTGTGGCGCCCTTTAGCAGAAAAAAATGCTTCTGCTGCTGTTGCTGCTGTCAATGTGGGTGATCAAAGGCAAATGCGTGTGTTCTAAATTGAAAATTTTCTGCCGATGCCAATGCTGATGCTGACGCGTCAAATCTATTTCAAGCTTGAGGGTACTGTGGTAAAATGTCTAGAGAGAAACGACTAGGAGGAGGAGGAATATTCTGACCTTGAAATCGTACAACGAATGTAGAATCGATCAAAATGATGCTAAAAATGTATATGCTTGAAATATATATGATGCAGCAAAACAGCGGCAAACGCAGCACCAATGCATTTTAAATTGGTAACGTCACTTTGCTATTGAACAGCAACAGCATGCTGCCAACATGATGTCACCCATTTAAAATGCATTAGTACTGCTTTCGCCGCTGTTTTTCTGCCTCATATCTATTTCAAGCATTACGGTATAGTATGAATTATCAATATATGTGCATACTTCTACCGGCGTGTCGTAGAAGGCGACTAAAAAGGGACCTAATCCAAGGTGGATCAGCATGCGCCGAGGGATGCATGGTCAAGAGGGTGCTTGGCCGCTAGTATGCGAAGGTCGCAGGCAACCATGACATCTGAAGCCTGAGGCACGTTTTAACATCAACAAGACCTCCCATAGGTTAGTGTGTGTGTGTATGGGTTGCCGCGTCTGGAGATAGCCGGCGGACGTAAAAGGAAAGTCCATAAATTTACTTATTTCCACACACTAGTGCCAAAAACACAACCTTTCTCCAAAAGGTGTAAAAGAATGGAAGGCCTTATGGAAATTGACGCAGATACAAGCACTACCCCGCTGGCCACTACTTCTGCTATGCGGTTGAGTGATCCCGGGGCGAACCTAGTTCGCGCCAGAGCTCGACGGTTTCCGGGGGCGAGCAATATAAGGCAGTCCAATTACATTGTGGAGAAGCTGAGGGTTGCAAGCTGGAATGTCGGTTCCATGACGTCAAAGAGCGAGGAGATTGAGGATATCATGAAGCGGAGAGGGATAGACATTATGTGCGTGCAAGAGACAAAGTGGCGAAATACCCATATCGACAGAGCCCGGTTTCTTACGAATTCCATGAAGTACAAATTGTACTACTATGGAATTACAAACCAAAGAAACGGAGTTGGCATTATTCTGGCGTCGTCCTTACTTGGCAGTATAATAAGTGTCGCGAAGAGAAGTGACCGCTTGATCAGCATCAAATTGGTTATCTGGGGAAGGGTGTGGAACGTAATAAGTGCCTACGCTCCCCAAGTGGGACTGCCACCAGAAGAAAAAGAGGCATTTTGGAACGACGTTGACACCCTAATTCAGACCATTCCAGATACCGAATTGGTGTTCTTGGGAGGAGATTTAAATGGCCATGTGGGTGAATCAAATTATGATTACGAGGATTGCCATGGTGGAAAGGGTAGCCCTTCAACGGTCAGAAATGACGAAGGTGAAGTTATTCTGACCATGTGCAGATCGCATGGTTTGGTCATCCTAAATACATGGTTTGTGAAAAACGAGAGACACCTAATCACCTACAGTAGTGGACACGGAGATAGGAAACACGAAACGCAGATCGATTACCACCTCTGTTTCGATTTTATGAGAAGGTGGGTAAGAGACTGCAAGGTGATCTTGGGTGAATCTGTCGTCAGCCAACATCGTTTGCTCCTGTCAGAATTTATTTTTTAAGCAGGAGGAGCAAGAAATAGAAGAACTCCCAAGCCTGTCGAAAAAATCAAGTGGCACAATCTCACAAACGACAACTTTGAACCTGTAGTAACTCCATTTATTAATCAAATGACGGAGTGGTTTCAAAACAACATAAACTGCACCGAGCACAGTCCAACACAAATGTGGAATAGTTTCGCTGAAATGTCAGTAGGGGAGGCGGAAAAGGCACTTGGAGTTTCGAAAGGTCCACTCCACACGAAGAAAGAAACATGGTGGTGGAACACCGAAACTAAGGAAGCAGTGCAAGCCAAATCGAACGCATTTAAGGCATGGACGAAATGTGAGTCAAGCAGTGAAGCCGAACGGGTTCAACTTCGCGAAAATTATATGCAATGCCGGAAGAAAGTAAAGCGCTTGGTAGCTCAAGCAAAGGCGAAGGCAGCTGAGAAATTCTACCAAGAATTAGAAACTCAGACTGCGACCGAAGGACCGTCTTTGCGAGAGAGACCTAAGCACGACGCCAGGATATTTAGGGTCGCAGCCCAAAGGAGAAGGAACGCTCGGGAAATACAGGCGCCAAAGTACGTGGAGGACTCGCAGGGAATGTTGCTGATTGACGATACGGCAATTTGTAGCAGCATGCGAGAGTATTTTGACGAACTTCTAAATGAAGAATTTCCTCGAGCAGCTTTTCAAGATGTTGAGCCGAATACCACAAATATTGAAGATATCTCAGAGGAAGAGGTGATGGAGGCAATGCATCAGATGAAACGCGGAAAGGCAGTCGGCCCGGACAAAATCCCCGCGGAATTTTGGTTGAAAATGGAAAATGTCGGGCTTAGTTGGCTCACAGTTCTCTTCAACAAAATCAAAGGTGGGCAACCGATGCCTGATGCTTTCAGGGAAAGTTTTCTTCTTCCTTTCTATAAGAACAAGGGAGACTAACGCAAACTCAACAACTATAGGGCTATAAAGTTAACACCTCATACACTGAAGATCTACGAGCGAGTTGTCTGCAACCGATTGAGAAAGATTGTGCGGTTGAATGACAATCAATGCGGCTTTGTTGAAGGTCGATCTACAGTCGATGCGATTCAGTGCATTCGTATTGCGATGGAAAAGTATAGAGCAGCACGAAAGGACTTGTACTTTGTGTTCATCGATTTGGAGAAGGCATTCGATAGAGTACCTCGTGATCTGATATGGTTGGCCTTGAGAGCACTTAATGTCCCCGAGGCATACGTCAGGATGATACGAGACATGTATGATGGAGCTACGACTAAGGTTAGATGCACAGCCGGTGAATCAGAAGAATTTCCGGTGAATGTCGGAGTACACCAGGGCAGTGTATTGAGTCCGTTGCTCTTCAACATCATAATGTGCTACTTATTAACACGTGTCTCAGACGGCCTAGAAATATCTCTTCTTTTTGCTGATGATATAGTCCTCAGTAGCCCAAACATCATTGCCTTGCAAGCTGCGCTTACAAAATGGTGTGACATTCTGGAGGAGCATGGACAAAGACTGAGTTCTTATGCTGCCAATTCTCAGACCCAAATGCACCGATACCAGAAATGTATGTCAAAGGAGAGCAGCTTAAGTCTTGTACCAAGTTCAAGTACCTTGGCTCGATGGTGAACAGCGGAGCTACATGCGATGATGACATCAAACATCGCACAAAGGTTGGGTGGATGAGGTGGCGAGAAAACTCTGGAGTTTTCTGCGATAAGAAAATGCCACTGAAGCTAAAGGGCAAGTTGTACAAAACGGTTGTACGTCCCGCACTCATGTATGGATCAGAATGCTGGACCATGTATGAAGGTTACGCGAAAGAAATGACAGCGACTGAAATGAAAATGTTACGCATGTCAGTTGGTGTAACCAAAAGGGACCACATCAAGAGTAGCTACATCCGAGGCAGCTTGTCCATAGACCAACCAATCACCGAAAAGCTCGAAGACCGACGAATGGATTGGTATTGCCATGTTCAAAGGCGTCCGCCTGAGAACCCCGCAAAGAGAGCGACATCAATGGAAGTTCCACTTGATGGACCCAAGGCCAGAGGCAGACCGAAGAACACCTGGATGTGTCAAATGAAAAAGCAACAACAACGCATTGGTCTCGGCGATGACACGATCCAAGATAGAGCTGCCTGTAGAAATATGCTGAGAAATTATCGCCAAAACGGGCGATGTGCCTACACCGCAGGTCGAGCAACGCGGAACCAAGGAGCGGTATAAAGAACGAGGCAAGGAGGAAGAAGGTATAGTATGAATTATGGCAAACGACACGAAGAAGGTTGAAATAGCTCGATTTCCCGCCTACAAACGGAACGGATGTAAAGAAAAGCATTGAATAAGGGGCCATATTTTGGGTCGTATGACAGAGAATCTTCAACTAAACACCTCTAGCGTCCCGATCCACAAAACATATCGAGTTGACGAAAAAACAGTGTTGATGCGGGAACATCCCTTGATGCCAGCCCCTTTAGCTTCCATTGAAGTTCATAAGCTGAATTTCGCAAACAATAACAAATCAGAGTCATAGTCGAAAAACGGTTTCCGTTGCCCAGTCCGGATAGGTTCTTCATTCGTATCATGACTTTCAGAAGGAACCTAGTATTTCCCTGGTATGGTAACATTTTCGGATAAGTCCCGTTATATAACGGGGAACCATATTCCAACAAGTATCTAGTCGGCTGGTTGTTATTCAATTGTCGCACTGAAAAATATAATAAAATAAATGACTGTAATTTTAAGTAAAATGTTCCCAGCGGAAGACGCAACAAAAAGTACCATCTTTTTGGCTCATCAGAGTAGGTTTAACGGTTTAATTAGGCTTGTAAAGTGATTTCATTGTATAATTGTAAAAAGTCATGTAGTGTTCGACAATAAAATGCTCCCTCGAATCAAGCGTTACCCTAACCCTAATTTTCTGCACTTAAGGCACTAAAACTTTTAGAAATAATGGAGTTAGCTCGAAATGATGTAAGAAAGACATATCTTTCTTACGTCATTTCGAGCTACATCGTAAATGCACCTCACTTTGGTAGACATTGGGGAAAATTGAGATGGAAATATAATTTTTTTTTGGGTCAAATCACAAAAATGTAACTTTGAAGCTCTGTAAAAACCAAACCTTTTATCCGATTTTAGTGTGGTTAGTTTTATTTTTTAGGAAAATTTGTCGGCTATAATAATCATGTTATTTTGCTATTTTAGCTAGTCTAGCTCTACTGTGGTAGCTAAAGGGTTAAGAATTGGCGGTATGTAGTTTCCGGACATCCTGTATAGTTAGTCTAAAGCCTAAAGGAGGTACATATTACACTATCAAATAAAACTTGATCAATGACGCAAAAAGTTTGTCCCACTAGTGTAATAGCAAAATAGATGACCAAAAATGTGTTTGACCAAAAATGAGTGACCATCGTGGTCATTCATTTCTGGTCAAATTTATTTTGCGGTTTTTGGTCATTCGGTCATTTTAAAATTACAATTTTTTGTGTGGCTCATGGTGGTCAAACCAAATGATTCGATTGGGTGCATTTAATGATCAATATAAAAAATATCGACAATTTTATAATTTTATAACTGTGGGATATTGGAAAATTGAAAATTTAAATTAACCCGTGGAATTACATCGAAGAAAAATGTTGAGTTCAGTGCACAACTCTAGTTTTCGATCTCATCTCTATCAAAAAGTGTTGGTAGACGCACGTATCGCTTCAGTCATTTTCTCGACTTCTAAAAGTTTTTTTTTCTCAACAACTTAGAACCTCTTGGCCATAGTGTCAATATTAAGTTCAATTAGTAATCCACGATTTATAAATGAAATAATATTTTTTTCCAGAGGAAAGAAAGTACATCATATTTTCTATAAAAAAATGTGGAAAAATTGAAAGAAGAATGAGAAATATTGATTTATTTGTAAATTTGGTATTACCTTTAGGTAACTGTTAGATATTGGCCCATTCTCTCGTAGATCTTATAGAATGGTTAGTCTTATCGCCCAGAGAAGACACACACAATATTCAAAAAGCTTCTCCATTATATTGAATTGATTTTTTGTTAATTTTGCATAGCTATGTTATCTTTTGCTTATTTACGCTGTTGGATGAAAGTGCGCAATGATTTTCTCAATCTAAGATGATGGCTTAAACAAGCAAAATATGGCGTAGCTATGCAAAATAAACAAAAATTCCATTCAATACAATGGAAAAGCTTTCTAAATATGGTGTGTGTCTTCTCTACGCGATAAGACTAATCAGCCGACAGGTACTGAATAAGAGCTATCAGAAACCCGGCCATTGTATCTTTACTACCAGATATTCGCAATAAATCGGGAACAGAGATATGAAACTAACGTTGTCATTGGCACTCTTAATGTCATGATAAACCCGTTCCCGTGCTCCAATTATTTCGATGAGGACTGTAGCTTTTTTTAATGGTCGAACGGACTCACAATAAAATTATGTCTTGAAACTAGACGCGATCCAACATATGTGTATATGGGCTTGGGGGTTCCAAACCCCTCGGAAATTTGGTCAATCTGTAGCAAAATAACTGACATTGAGCAAGAGCAAGGGATACAACATTACATGTAAGTTTAGTAAAACGATCGCTTTATTTATCAAAAACAAATACTTTTTTTTTAAATAAAAGAGGACCCTATTTTTCAAGCTACAAACGAGAAGGCGGAGAACATTTTTTGAAAGTTTAAGGATCGGATGATCCATTTATTAACTCTCAAGATAATGCCCCCCTTTTTTAAGGTTGCGGACCTCCAATCGGTTGGGACATTTAATGCCATAAACTGGGGACCATCCCCAACCATAATCAAAAAAAATTACAATGTAGGATTTTTGCCGTTCGATGGCCATATTTTGGCCCAATTTTCTTAGACTAATAGAAAGGAAGAAGAAAACTTTCCCTGAAAGCATCAGGCACCACCTTTGATTTTGTTGAAGAGAACTGTGAGCCAACTAAGCCCGACATTTTTCATTTTCAACCAAAATTCCGCGGGGATTTTGGCCGGTCCGACTGCCTTTCCGCGTTTCATCTGATGCCTCCATCACCTTTTCCTCTGAGATATCTTCAATATTTGTGGTATTCGGCTCAACATCTTGAAAAGCTGCTCGAGGAAATTCTTCATTTAGAAGTTCGTCAAAATACTCTCGCATGCTGCTACAAATTGCCGTATCGTCAATCAGCAACATTCCCTGCGAGTCCTCCACGTACTTTGGCGCCTGTATTTCCCGAGCGTTCCTTCTCCTTTGGGCTGCGACGCTAAATATCCTGGCGTCGTGCTTAGGTCTCTCGCGCAAAGACGGTCCTTCGGTCGCAGTCTGAGTTTCTAATTCTTGGTAGAATTTCTCAGCTGCCTTCGCCTTTGCTTGAGCTACCAAGCGCTTTACGTTCTTCCGGCATTGCATATCATTTTCGCGAAGTTGAACCCGCTCAGCTTCACTGCTTGACTCACATTTCGTCCATGCCTTAAATGCGTTCGATTTGGCTTGCACTGCTTCCTTAGTTTTGGTGTTCCACCACCATGTTTCTTTCTTCGTGTGGAGTGGACCTTTCGAAACTCCAAGTACCTTTTCCGCCTCACTTACTATTCCACATTTGTGTTGGACTGTGCTCGGTGCAGTTGGTATTGTTTTGAAACCACTCCGTCATTTTGTCAATGAATGGAGTTACTACAGGTTCAAAGTTGTCGTTTGTGAGATTGTGCTATACTTGATTTTTTCGACAGGCTTGGGAGTTCTTCTATTTCTTGCTCCTCCTACTTTCAAAATAAATTCTGACAGGAGCAAACGATGTTGGCTAACGACAGATTCACCCAAGATCACCTTGCAGTCTTTTACCTACCTTATCATATAATCGAAGCAGAGGTGGTAATCGATCTGCGTTTCTTGTTTTCTATCTCCGTGTCCACTACTGTAGGTGATTAGGTGTCTCTCGTTTTTCACAAACCATGTGTTTAGGATGACCAAACCGTGCGATCTGCACGTAGTCAGTATAGCTTCACCTTTGTCATTTCTGACCGTTGAAGGGCTATCCTTTCCACCATGACAATCCTCGTAATCATAATTTGATTCACCCACATGGCCATTTAGATCGCCTTCCAAGAACACCAATTCGGTATCTGGAATGGTCTGAATCAGGGTGTCAACGTCGCTCAAAAAAGCCCTCTTTTTCTTCTGGTGGCAGTCCCACTTGGGGAGCGTAGGCACTTATTACGTTCCACACCCTTCCGCAGATAGCCAATTTGATGCTGATCAAGCGATCACTTCTCTTCGCGACACTTATTATGCTGCCAAGCAAAGACGACGCCAGAATAATGCCAACTCCGTTTCTTTGATTTGTGATTCCATAGTAGTACAATTTGTACTTCTTGGAATTCGTAAGAAACCGGGCTCTGTCGATATGGGTATTTCACCACTTCGTCTCCTGCACGCACATAATGTACATCCCCCTCCGCTTTATGATATCCTCAATCTCCTCGCTCTTCGACGTCATGGAACCTACATTCCAGCTTGCAACCCTCAGCTTCTCCACAATGTAATTGGACTGCCTTATATTGCTCGCCCCCGGAAACCGTCGAGCTCTGGCGCGAACTAGGTTCGCCCCGGGATCACTCAACCGCATAGCAGAAGTAGTGCCCAGCGGGGTAGTGCTTGTATCTGCGTCAATTTCCATAAGGCCTTCCATTCTTTTACACCTTTTGGAGAAAGGTTGTGTTTTTGGCACTAGTGTGTGGAAAGAAGTTAATTTATGGACTTTCTTTACGGCCGCCGGCTATATCCAGACACGGCAACCCATACACACACACACTAATCTATGGGAGATCGCGTTGATGTTAAAATGTGCCTCAGGCTTCAGAATTAATGGTTGCCTGCTACCTTCGCATACTTTTTAGCAAGGCTATAAAAAGAAAAATTACTTCGTATAATCTTTTTTGTCATGAGATGTGAAGGAATTGGTTTTCCACAAGAATTTTTTAAGAATACTCTTGTTTTTTTTTGTTGATTGATAATTTCTTATAAGATTATGGAGACTGAAGTATGTATATAAGAGTTGAAATGCGATTGTATTTTACACTTGTTGTTTAGAAATTTGTTTCTTATTCCAAATCGATTTTTTACTGCGAAAGAAATGGCTTCGTGGAATCTGAGGTGAAACTCCGAAAAAACACAGATCGCGTATCAAATTCGGCCATTTTATTAATTTGTAATCCAAAATAAAATAAATGCCTTTCATGAAATTCAGTTCGTTTAAGCTCTAAATGAGCTAAACATGTATTGGGGATGATTTTAAGAATGCAGAATATTTCAGATATGTATTAAACCCGATTTTCCATTAATTTTTCAGATCGTTATTCACCGTCCACAAAATTTCACAATGGAAAATATGGCGGAACTCTCCAGTTCTTGCTTAAAGATTATATGAGAGTGTGGCCAGTTGTTGTTTTTTAATAAGTAAATTATCAAATATAGATCCCATTATGCTCTTATCTAAGAAGTTACTAAAATAAAAACTTGCCTGGAACTTTTGTACGACTTTCTGTAGAATTCTCTCGTTCTACATTCTCATTGGAATAAGTTGAACTCATACTTTCTTATTGTAAACTATCACAGGATTCATACCAGAGTAAGTTCATTCAAATCATCCAAATTTGATCAAAATATAATCTCTATGAGATTGTTTTCATGGGTCGTTTATGGAAATTCTAAAGGGTCAATCCCGATTTCCATACTCCATAGGGAAATTAAATGCATAGATCCAATTTCACTAGAGGTCCACTTTCAAAATAATATAACCAGTGAAAAGTTTATTTACAATTTTTAGGTTAAAATAGCGCATAAAAATATACAAAAAAAAACTCCGAGAGTTTCCCTTAGGGGAAAAATCTTAGATCATGTATATGTCTACGTTATTGCTTATAAAATAATCCACATTGCATCAGCCGTTATATTGTCACTCCAGCAGCCCAAAAATCCTTTCAAACCGATTACATACAGTATCCCAAATGTCGACTTTCGAACGACAACCATAATGCCCATTCTCAGTTTCCTTAGAGAAGTGTCCTTTTTGGTAGTACATATGTACATAATATCCTTTGAAAACCCAACATGAGCTTGTGGTGATTTTAAAGGGCTCAACTCACCGAATACTATAAAAGGGACCTTTTTTGTCCAAGGACATCTTTTTCATAACAAGTGCTATCATTCTTCCGTTGCCCAGAAGCTCTTCAACTAACGATGACAATGGCAATTATGCTCTGCCTGCATGCAATGACCTGTGCGAGATAATCTGTGATGATCGCTAGATTTACCTGCCATCATCGAGGTCAGCATAGCCGAGTAGGTTAGATGATAGGTGTTTGGTGCATGGGGTGACGTTTTCGAGTCGCCACAGGGGCGTTAATTTTTTTCTTTTTTATAGTTCCCTGAACACTCTTTTGATTTTGGTGATCATACTAAAACGACTATTGATTTTCTACTCTTCGTAAATTTACACAACAAATCGTATGCATTTTGGATGCCTCTTTTTTACGCGCGTTTTACATGTGACAAATTCGAAAGTGCACGCATATGCAATCGAAAATTCAATTTATACCTGCTCGCTATTTGCAATTGTAACAGGCATTTGCATCAGCCATCCGTTGCACGTCTCCACGTAACTATACTGCACTGTGTGATGACTATAGATATGATGCTAAAGACGCTAAAGTTATTCGTACTGACAAGGCGGTTTGGTGGTCGTTGTTGACTTTTTGAAAGGTATTGACGACGGTTTGGACTATGGTTCGCACCACTTAACTTCCATTCGAGTTTCGTCGACATCGGTCCACCCACGGGGAGAGCCAGGAGAACCAATTGAAAGATGAATTTTCGTTCGCTTCAATGGCGAATTTACCGCTATTCCCGCAACTTATCGAAATCGTAATTGTCGATTCTGAGTCAGAGCGATCAAAGGATAATGTATACAAAATTTGGTGAAGATTGAACTGCGGGAAGGTCGATTTTAAGCGTTAAACGTTTTCGTAACAGTTTTTCGTGACGCTTTTTCACGGAACGACACCCAGTATTTCTCAGGAAGCTTCCGCAAAGACATATACATGTCAATATTTAACGCTACGCAGAATAAAAATATACTTAGATAAGTACCCCAGACGTAAATTTTATAAGGCTCACAAAGAATCTTTAATGAAGAGTTTACAAGTGTAGTACCTTTATTCAAAGTTTATGTATGCGATACTTCTTGTAGTAGTTTAGTAACAGTTCTGCCGAAGAGGATCTTATACAACTCACAATCAAAATGTTTAAAAATCTAAAGTCTTATAAAACTTTTTGTAAGCATATTATAAGGCTGCAGCCTGGATAGGCTGAAAATAGCTTTCATTAAGAATAGAGTCTGTATTAAGCACATTAACAGATCCAATGCGTTAAAGCAATTTGACGGAATATGTTACCAGAGCCCTGTCTTATCATAAATGTTTATAAATATTTCTCCTTGCAAAGTGTCTTATACATGCTTTATCAGAACTATTGTTCTTAGCCAAAGGTTAAATTGTTAGTTGTGGGTTCCTGAGCCGCAGACCTCCTATCGGTCAGAAATTTTTTCCCATAATCAGGGACCGTCCCCCCACAATACTGCAACAATTCTGAGATACATACATGATTTTTGTCTCTAGATGGCCATATTTCAGTTTATATTCCTTCGGCTATAAGTGTATGCATTTTCTTAGGCGGTTCTTAGCCAAAGGTTAAATTGTTAGTTGTGGGTTCCTGAGCCGCAGACCTCCTATCGGTCAGAAATTTTTTCCCATAATCAGGGACCGTCCCCCCACAATACTGCAACAATTCTGAGATACATACATGATTTTTGTCTCTAGATGGCCATATTTCAGTTTATATTTCTTCGGCTATAAGTGTATGCATTTTCTTAGGCGGTCACTTCAATCCATCAACTTAGTCTCCTGAAAAATTAAGACTTTTCCTGAAATAAAACACTTTTTTTTATACTATATTTCTATAAGATTCTTTCTTGCAGTTTTTCACTGTTTATATATAAGTAGTAAACTCAAAAGCGTATAAACATTTAAATAATGATTGAATATACTCTCGTAGACTATGTAATATTACTAAAAAATATGTACAGAAGACTGTATAGTTAATTGAATATATTAATATATAGATAATCAATAATTCTCTACAAAACTAAAAGGTATTGTTAAATAAAAAATCTATATGACAAAAATTCATAAAATTAAAAATAATTCCCTACGATTACCCTCCAATTTAGTTTTTTATTAGCTGCTTTTCATGAATTAACACTTTCCTTGAATTTTCCATTCAATAACATTAGATACTCAAAATTAAATCAATATATGTAATGATAATGTAATATATGTATATGTTAGCCTCTACACATTCATTTATAATGCTCATTCGAAAAGAGAGAAACAAAATGTTAAAAATATAAGAGCGGTAGATATTTGGCAAGAATAGACACAGATCCTTAGTACTTTGTTTAACTTGCTTTCACAAACATGTTACGAAAATCACACTTGTTTCTTTAGAGAGATTATTGTTATTAGGATCATTTTGGGAGTCCGAGCTCCTATACTGGGACAGATATTGATTATAATTTATGTATTTGTGATGTACTTTAATATAAGATATTGTACATTTAATAATTAACACGACATATATGGATTTAATAAAAAAAAATACGTATAAATAATAACAGTATTTCTTTATTTTTTGTTGCGATCACTCTTCAAATTCCGGTTTTCAGTCCGAACAGATACAGTTAATATATAGGATAAAAATGTATCTTCTTTTTCTTAATAAAATATGATATAATAGCAAACCGCATATAGTTGAAATCGTTTAGATATGCATTGACTGTCCCAGTATGTGAAACAGACTCAGTTCTTATTTAAAAATAATCAAAATTAAATACACTGAATAAAATAAATTCCATGTTTTCTATTCGAATCAAAATAAAATCAGAAAAAAAAACAAATTCATAACAATTCATAAGCGCACATGTGTACCGTTCGTGAAAAAACCTCAGTACATTATTAGTTTTGTTTCGTTAAAATACAAAGTAAAAATGTTTATTGAGTTAATGGTATTTTACTTTGTCGTACAGACATTTTTATGTAAAGTGTTAAAGTTTTATTGGTAATATGTATATATTCAAGTTTTACGGGTTTGTTAGAGTCTTATGTCAAAAGACTTAAATGTTATTAATTTCTTATAGTCTTTTGTATCAGTGCGCTTCTAATGCTTCCACGGTTTATCTCATTTTTATTAAATTGATTGTAAAATTTATCGAATTTTTGGCGCACTCCTGTCGTTTATAGTTCTATTACGTTTCAGAGTTGCCCCTCGTTTTATTTGATCCATTAGCGATTCGTGGCACAGTCTAGGATCGGGCTGAAAAAGGGAAAAGCACATCAATAGACATAATTAATAATAATAATATTTAAGGCGAACTTTTATATTAAAATTCACATAACATAATATTTGTTGATACGGATGTTATTGAGTGATGCAGCTCCCATGTTCAAACTAGAGTTTAAATCGAAGATCGAAGTAGAGAAGACATACATAGTTTGTAGGTTATACTAGATTTTCAGGGGCTGTGGCAGTTAGATTACCCTTGGCACCGCGACCGGTGGTCTATTGTGCCATTAGTATGTAGTTAAATTGGGTGATTCATCGAAAGGTTAACTTTTCAACTTCATATAAAACACATAACAATTATTTGGACGGAGATGCTTTTGTCATTCTAAAGAAGAGTGTTTGACATTTATTTTTATACCCTATACCCACAAGATGGTTAGGGTATATTGTTTTTGTTACGCCGATATTATGTAACACCTCAAAGGAGCCACCGGAGGTATGGCATAGTATATATATAAATGATCAGGGTCGGTCCCCGAATCGAATAAGCCATGTCTGTCTGTCTGTCCGTGTGTCTGTCTGTTAGCACGATAACTCCCGAAATAATGAAGCTAGCGGTTTGAAATTTTGATCGAATGTTTGTTTTGCTAAAATCTTGGACTCCTTGATATTTTAATTCGGCCATAACTTTCGGTAGAATATCGCTATCGACTTGAAATTTTGATCAATGTCTCATTCTGATATATACTTTGAGTTGATCGAAAGTGCAGTAGGTCCGACTTCCCCTACAAAGTTATATTCAGCCATATCTTTTGATAGAATGTCACGAAAAACTTCAAATTAGTATCAAATGGTAGCCGTTGGATGCCTTGACGAGGTAATAAAGATGTGTCAGGTCCGACCCATCTAGCCCTCCCTCCCCCACAAAAAAATATAAAATTGAATATTTTGGGTTTTGCGTGCCTTCTAGGTCTGTACGTGGGTATAAGGTATACACTCATCGTGCTATTCGCACGATTAGAACTCGGTCTCGTTTAAAGATAATTTTATTTAAACGTTGGCCGCGATTAACCCATAGTCCATTTCAAGGGTGTGTTTTTCAAATAGTTCATACGGTGCAAACGATGGTATGATCGATTCTTCGATCCCACTATTGCAAATTTAATTCAAATTTTAGTGTTAACCTACGTTGTTCAATGAATTACGACCGATGAGATCACATTTATTACTTTTTATTGTGCTTTAGGGTTTTGAGAGTCATCCTTTGAAAATAAGGCAGGGCAGGAGAAAACACTTTCCGTTGTTTGAAAATGAAACCAATGATATCACCTACATTTCTTCTTCTTTACGGCACTATAGGCCGACGTCGGCATTTTGGCCGCCAGTGTGATTGACCTTCAATCGGTCAAGAATAGTTCCATAGTCGTTTCGAGGCGAACAGGAGAGATGAAAATTCTTACAATGAAATAAAAAAATCCTAATCCAAGGTGGATCAGCATGCGCCCAGAAATGCATAGTCTAGAGGATGATTGGCTGCTAGTATGCGGCATCTATAACATCTGAAGGCAACCATACCATCAACAAGACCTCCCATAGGTTAGTGTATGGGTTCCCGGATCTGACGACTGCCGACGGATGTAAAAGGAAAGTTCATAAATTTACTTTTCCACGCACTAGTTTGGAAATGCGTCCTTTCTTCAATAGGTGTAAGAGAAAGGAAGGCCTAATGGCAGTTTATGCAGATAAGCGCACTACCCTGCTGGGCACTGCTATACAGCTGAATGATCCCAGGGCGAACTTAGTTCGCGCCAGAGCTGGACGGATTCCGGTGCCGAGCAATATGAGGCAGTCCAACTGCACTGTGGAGTAGCTGAGGATTGAGTGCTGGAACGTCGTAAATATGATCCTGGTTATGGTTATTACTCGTCCTCGCCATTGCTTTGCTAATGAATCCTAAAGCAGCGAGACAAATATGTTTATCACAAAAATTGTAATATCTCAAACGAAAACTTTGAACCTTTAGTAGCTACATTCATTGATGAAATTGGATTTGATCTTGCTCCGACTATTGACGGGATTGATCGCTAAAATGGTCCATATTTGACAAGGTGTGCTTCAGCTGGTGAGCACTACTCTATTCTATTGTACTATTGGCCATTTACTGATTGAATGAATTTGTGTATTCAACTTCTTTCAAAGAATCAATTTAACAGTCCTGGCTTAAGAGAACCGAGATGCTCGGCCGGGGGAAAGCATTACGTAAATTTGTAGATATGTCAGCTTGTCCTCCATTTTCTGAAGCCCATCAGCTGGTGGGCGTCTTCACCTACCTACACAGTTCGTTCTCCCAGCGAGCTCTCGGTCGTCCACGCAACCTCGCTCCGTCAATTCGTTGCGCGTTCATCACCTTCTTTGGTGTGCGATTATCGTCCATTCGTTGTACATGTCCCGTCCATTGCATACGTTGAAGCTTTACGATTTTTGATACTTCCAGCTTATCGTACAATTGATACAACTCGTGGTTGTACCGGATTCGCTCGCGGCCCCAAAAATTCGGCGAACGACCTTTCGTTCGAATCTGTCCAGCAAAATTTCGGAGGCTTGGGTGAGGGTCCATGTTTCGCAGCCATAGCACAGCACGGGTCGGATAATTGTTTTATACACGCGAAGCTTCGTGTTTCTGTGCGCATGCTTCGGGTTAATAATAATTGGGAGGACTGAGAAATACGTCTTAAGTCTTATTGGCTATTGTATCCGTCGCTTAATTTCGTCGGTCCTTTGATAAGTTACAACCCAGGTAGTTGAAGTTGTCTACATACTCGATATTGAGAACACATACCGAAACGATAGGACTATTTCGGGAATAGACACGAATACAGTCCTCTCAACGCATCTACACTTCTTGTTCCTATGTATTGCGGCTGTCTCCTCCTATTCCTATGACTGTGAGAGCCAATCCTTTTATTACCTCATTTAAGGTGAGGACGATGGTCATCTTTACTCGCCCATCAGCACATCGTAGTGCTGATGGTAGTAGCACACCGCAGGCTACTAGTCACCGATACGACTCGGGCCGTATGAACATCAGCCCACGCACGAAGTACGTAGACCCTTTCCGTCTTCGAGGCTTTATTCGCTCGTCTACTACAGCTTTTCTAACCTCCGTTGAAGGACTGCGAGATGTGCCCAAACTTGACTGACGGAGTAGGCGAGCAGAGACGACAATCGTCCTCATATTAAATGAGGTAATAAAAGGATTGGCTCTCACAGTCACAGTCAAGGAATGGGACCAGACATGAGAGAGGAACATATTCCATACCCCTCTCCAGTGCACCCATTTCAATTTATACTGATGGTTCTAAGACGGACGCAGGAGTAGGTATCTGAGGAACTGAACATTAATTTGTCTCTCAGTCTCCCTAACTTCTGTAGTGTTCTGCAAGCAGAGGTATCATCGTTTTTTGAAGCCCTGAATTGGTTGGGTAGTCACGTTGTCACAGGAAGGAACGTTATTCTCTTTACCGATGGTCAGACTGCTATTAGATCACTAGAATCAGTGCTAACCACATCAAAGATCATCGAGAAGTGCCGCTTAGTACTTAGGGAGATGGGTCGTTTTTTCGATATTACGTTAAGTGGCTTCGAAGGCAATCGATGCGCAGATGACTTGGCGCGAAATGCGTTAGCTGGTAGCGTTGAAGGCGATCGTTGCAACATGAAAACACCATCTTCGGCTTATGCAATGGTAATAAAAACCGCTGTAGAACGCAGGACCAATGCAAAATGGACCTATGGTTGTACTTGCGATACGACGAGGATGATATGATGATGATATTACTGTCTTTGAACAGAAAGCATATTCGTAATGTGGTGGGGGTTACAACGGGGCATTGTCCTATTGGAAATCTTGCTAGAAGACTCCGTATTCCCCACAATGACTTCTGTAGAAGTTGTGATGACGAAGAGGAGGAAGAGAACGTACACCACTTACTTTGTCACTGTCCTACTTTGGCCGAGAAACCAAGCCGTTATCTTGGTTCCAGGTGTTTTTATGATACGGACGATCTTCGTGATGTGAGCCCAATACTACTCAACAAATTAATTTTTACACGGGTTGGTTCTCAGCTTAAGAGGTTAAATTCGAATTCTTCAGAGGTATCACAACGGACCAAGTTTTGGTCTAAGTGCGCTGAGTGTAAACCTAGCGGCCAATTTACCTAACCTAGCCTAATCTAATATATTCCATGGGAGAGCAGCATAACGGCAAAGACTGGCTTCTCTTAGACCAGTAAACTTACATATCTCTGGAAGATTTTCAGTCCCATTTTTGATCTGTCAATTTGTATGAGTTCTGTAGTTAATCGCCTCTCCAGAGTTAAGTCTATTGTCCATTGTTTGTAGGTTGCTACTTATGCTGGAGTTGCAGCCCTTGGTAATGGGTTTTTGAAGGAGAAGCCGAACCGCCAAAGGTTGAAAACGGTTGGACTAATCGCGGGAGATAACACTACCAGCTCCCTAATAGGAGGTCCCATATACAGGGTACCCCAAAAGAAAATGTCAAGCCGGAAGCGGATGGTGTCCATTATTACAAAATATTAAAAATTCCAGTCACCTATTTTTACAGTTATACGCTTTCAGAACAAAGCCGAAAAAATGCACGCCTTGTTGTGATTAATAAGGCACTGTAACGGCAAATTTTGAATAATTCTCAAATTTACTTTTTGCACTATAGCGGCAACATAATGCTCGGTCAATTGCAACCGGAATGTAATTGTTTTCCTTTTGAGAGAAATTCGACCTTTTTTTGTGGAACCGAAAGAACAAACCGTTTCTTTAAGTAAAATTGTAAAAAAATACATACCCCACTTATATTCTCAAAAAGATATTTGGCATGTTCAAAGGTAAAATTAAAAAAATGAGTCGACGTGGCAAAGGACGAAACCATTGGACAACGTTGAATTACATTAATGATCTATTCCCGGGATCATACTAGCCGGTTCATAAAACTAGTTAATATGAATGAAAATGCTGTATAGTGAATATTGTTTATACAACGATTATTATGGAAGATGCCGTTTTCAACCGAAAATATCGAGGCCGTGTCTAAACTAATAATAAATAAATGGCTGTGACATGGTAATGGGTCGATTGGGTCAGCCGCCGTTCAGACCTGCTTGTGGCCACACAAGCTGCGTGGTGAACGTTTTTCTAGGCTCAAAACATCTGCTGAAGGGATAAAATTATAAAATAATTTTAGAGGTGCCTCAATTAGAGCAGCACAAAACTAGGTATTAGCCCGTGCAAAACTGCATGGACATTTATCATAGATAACATTCAAAAAACCATCTTTGAAGCGCGCTTAATAATACATATTGCTAAACAATAATCTATGTTATTGAACAAAATCGATATACTTACCAATGCTTTACTATTTATTAAATTTCTAACAGCAAATGCACGTCCAGATATTCCTTGTTTCGCTAATTTTGCATTCAAATTGTGTAGAAATTCCGCTTTGGTTTTCGTTAATTTACTTCCAGATTTATCGACATTCGAAGGCGGCGCATGATCTGTATTGGAAAATTATTTGGATAGTTTTTGTACTTATTCAAAACTTTTCTGTTTTTGGTTTTCGTTCAAGAAAAAGCACAAAACAAAACATCCAAATGAGAAACAAGGGAAAATAGAAAGAAAGATTTTCATTTAGAAGAAACCGGGATTTGATTATAGTTATAAACAAAAATAGGGTATGGATTAAAAGTGCAAATGAATGAAAACAGAAATCTCCACAGTCCACATCAGCATTTTTCCTAAAAATGTATGATCAAACAGCATTTAATTTGTTAAGGAAAAACAAAATCGAAAATCAAAACCAACCCTTTAGTCACTCAAGTCGAAATAGAATGAAAATTACTAGTTTTATCATAAAGGTGTGACGAGAGGAACGTTTCTGTACCTTACTGTATATGCCATTACAACAAAACACTCCCCGACAGTAGGATAGTCGCACTCGAAAATGCGACGTAATTTTTTGTATGTTGAGAATATTTCGATTAAATTTTATATATATGTAATACCATTTTGTGATGCTACGTGTTAGCTAGCACCAATGAACCGAAAATGTATCAAATCAAAACGGTAAATTCAAGATTATCATTTTGCGACTGTTTAAAAGTACGACAATAGGATAGACGCATTAATTTGTTTTCAATTTTGAAAGCGCTAAGTGATTGTAACTATGTAATTCAAATTAACCTTTATCTAATTACCGTTGAAAAAATGGGCCGAGGTAAAACATAGACGAAGGAAGAGATTGGGAAAATTGTCGCATTAAAACGGGAAAATTATTATAAATCGAAAAATTGCAACCAAAATAGGACGAAGTGACAAGTTAATTGGTAGTTATTTTCAAAATCCGGAAATGTATGGGAAAACCAAAAAAGACGTACAGCAAGAGCTACAACAGGACGAGAACGTAGGGCAATTACACAAGAAGCCTCGAATTCTGCGTCATCTGCTGCGGAAATCAAAGCAAAAGTTGGAACTTATGTTTCAATGTACTGACAGTACAAAGAGTCCTTTAAACGTATCCAAATGTAAAACGAAAAAAAACTCATAAAAAAAAACAACTTTATTCCATCGTCATAAAGTAGCTTGTTTGGAATACTGGCGGACTTACATTCATTCAAAATTAATTTGAATTGGCCTGATGGTTTCCAATGTTATTTTTACGATTTTAGGAAGTCGGAATGGTTTTTACCCCGTCATCATAGCGCTGTCGGTTCTGTCATGGTATGCGCTGCAATTTCCTGTGGTGAAAGACCGGCAAACCCTTGTGGACTATATTCAACTTTTAGAAGTTCGCGAAACTAACTACGACGAAAAGTTTAACGGCCAACGATGGTGTTATGTAAATTAAATTCATTATTACATTATTTTGTCGCAGACTGTAAATCAAATGTAATTCTGCTGACTTCATTACTTACTTACTTACTTCATTACTTTACACTAATTATAGGTCATTGGTTTTTTTATCGATTTTGATGACTTTAGCAAAATATGTATATTTAAGAAATTGTATAATTAAGAAATAAACGAGTCTAAGAAGAATAACACGCGTTTTCACTTCTACAAGGCAACAGATAAGTTTAGGCTTTTCTGTGCAATTTAGTAAATACTCGTACACAAACAATTGAGTCTTACTCTTTTGTTAAGTACAAAAACAAGTGGTCCGTCGAGCAGTCGAAGAATACAACCAGGACAACGGAGTCTTACTCTTTTGTTAAATACAATTGGCTATACAACGAGCCGTCGAGGCATACACCCAGGAGCCGTCGAAAACCTTCGAGGCTAACAACATACACCAGGAGCCGTCGAGCACCCTCGAGGCTAGCATCATACCACCAGGAGCCGTCGGGAACCATCGAGGCTAACATCAAAAACGAGGAGCTCTAGAGATTCGTCACGTCTATCATTACAACCACACAGATAAGTTAAGGCTTTTCTGTGAAAATTGTTACAAAGCAACAACTGAGTCTTACTCCTTTGTTGTTACGTACAGTTGGTTATACAAGTACAAGTACTTCATTGGAAAATCGCACCATGGCTGATCTGGAAAAGCAGAGGTTTAACCTGGAAGAGTTCAATCGGGTTATATCCAGTTTCCGAAAGGATTCCCAGAGTCGGCACAATCCCCTATACTTCAGGATGAAATTAGGGAAATTAGAAGCGAAATGGAAAGAGTGTGAAACCTTGCATTGGGAGACGCTGAGGGCAGTACGGAGTGATGCTACTACCTTAGCCGAATATAAGGAAGCTTACAACAACTCCGAACAACTATGTGAGGAATACCAGATGATATTCCAACAAGGGATAGGATGCTTCGGAATGGAAAAACCTGAACCAACTACGGAAACGATTCAACAGAGTGCAAATGGTTTAATTGCAAATCAGTCAACGAGTTCAGCGGGTGGTGTATCAGAGGAACAAAACCATTCTCCACCGAGAGGAGAAGAAGCTGTCAGACTTGAACGAATAAAGATTCCTAAGTTTGATGGGAAATACGAAGATTGGCTGTCCTTTAAGGACATGTTTCGGTGTCTTGTTCATAGCAACGAGCACATCAGCGACACACAGAAGATGCAGTACTTAAAAACCGCGGTCGGAGGAACAGCGGAACAGGTGTTAAGACATCTTGCGGTAACAGCATCGAACTACAAGACAGCATGGGATCTTCTAACAAGAAGGTTCGAAAACAAACGTGCCATTGCGCACTCGATGGTCAAGAACTTTTATAACATCGAAAGCTGTTCGTCAAGGAATGCAGATGGTATCAGAAAGCTGTTAGATACCACGAACGGATTTCTATACAGCATGACAAACTTGGATGTCGATGTGTTAAATACGTTGATGCTTTACTTACTGGAAGAGAAGCTAGACATAACATCTAAGACCGAATGGCAGAAGCGTGTCGCAGAAGAAGCAGAGCTGCCTACTATCGAATCATTCTTAGAATTTCTACAATCGAGAATATTCATAATGGAGTCTACGCAGCCTAACACTTCAAAATCAACAAAACAAGTGACCTTGATAGCCGCAACACAACAAAAATGCCGGCTGTGCCCAGAAGTGCACGAACTAAGCAAGTGCAACAAGTTTCTTCAAGGCAATACAGAAAAAAGAAGAGAAATGGCAAAGAGCCTCAACGCGTGCTTTAATTGCCTCAGGAGAGGACACGGCTCGAAAAACTGTACTTCTATGTACAAATGCAAACAATGCAGCAAAAATCACCATACGTTACTTCATATGGAAGCTAAAACAGAAGGAAACCCAAACAAAACCCAAGTCCACTATGCTGATGGAAGTAAAACTGATGTTCTTCTCGCGACAGCAGAAATAAAAGTCAGAAATCGGTATGGCAGCTTGACCCAGCTTCGTGCCTTAATTGACCAAGGAGCTCAGCGATCGATGATAACTGAGCGAGCTGCCCAACGATTGGGCTTACCCAGGAGGCAATCCGAGTTTATAATTCACGGCATCGGAAATAGTTCCATCATCCCCAAGGGAACAATGTCCATCAATATAAAGGAAAAATGGTCCGAGGAGTTCATCAACGCTGAAGTGATGGTGATCAAGGGTCAAATAACAAAATTGATCCCATCTAAAAGTTTAGACTTCAAACCTAAATTGAAGATAAAGGAGGAAGAACTAGCCGATAGAAACTTCCATGCTAGCGGCAATATTGACGTTCTCATCGGCTCTGATCTGTATGGAACCATTTTGGAGAACGGTTTGATTAAAGGAAAACCTACCTATCAGCGAACTAAATTAGGATGGATCTTATCTGGACCCACGGATGGAGGAAATGATAGGACTTCGACCATGACGTTCATAAGCGTAGCGGAATTGGATAGGAACTTAACAAAGTTTTGGGAGCAGGAAGAAATTCCTGAAAATCGGATGCCTACTCCTGAAGAAGAAAATGCGGAAGAGCACTACTGTCGATACACTAAGCGAGGCGAGGATGGGCGATACACGGTGCGCCTACCGTTCGCAGCGAATCCAGCCAAGCATCTCGCAAACAACGCTGCAGATGCTATTGTACAATACGAAAAAATGGAGCGGCAATTGAGAAAAGATCAACGTCTCTTCCACGAATACAACAAGTGCCTGCTAGAGTACATTGAGCTAGGTCATATGGAGGAAGTTAACCCAAAGGTAAAGGTACCTTGCTACTACATGCCTCACCATGCTGTAGTTAAGGAAGATAGAACAACGACTAAAGTAAGAGTAGTCTTCAACGCTTCCGTGAAAACCACTTCTGGACATTCGCTAAACGATTTGGTGATGGTTGGACCTAGGACCCAGGAATCGTTAGTAGAAATCTTGATGCGTTGGAGGTTTCATCCCATAGTCCTTACCGCTGATATCGAAAAAATGTACAGGCAGGTGAATCTTCATACCAAAGATAGGGATTACGAACGAATTGTTTTCCGGCCATCCGAGAATGACATAATAAGGCACTATCAAATGAAGACACTAACATTTGGCGAAGCAAGTGCTCAGTTTCAGGCAACTCGAACATTACTACAGCTCGCTAAGGATGAAGAAGTGAGGTTTCCCGAAGCAGTCAAATACCTAAAGAGGGATTTTTACGTAGACGATCTATTAACTGGCGCCGATACCGAAGCAGATGCCACAAGTTTGCAGAATCAAATGACACGCTTGCTAGCTATGGGTGGATTCAAGCTCAGAAAATGGAACTCAAATAGTATTCGCGTTCTGCAAGATACAGAGCAAACCTTGAACAATTCACTCGAGCCAATTGCGATTCAATCAGAAGCAAAACCAGAAGCAACAACGAAGATATTGGGCTTGCATTGGATATCTACAGAAGACAATTTTACCTTCTCAGTAGATAAATCATTTCAAGATGACGAAAAAATAACAAAAAGGATGATATTGTCTCAGGTGGCGAAGCTGTTCGATCCCCTCGGTTTGCTGCAACCTGTCGTAGTTACGGGAAAAATATTAATTCAAGAACTCTGGGTGGAAAAATGCGAACTAGATAAACCAATATCGCCAGAATTGCAAAAAAAATGGTCTAACTACGTTCGAACGATCAAGGCATTGAACGGAATCAAAATTCCGAGATGGGTTGGAAGCTCTGCATCATCAACAATTGAGTTACATGGATTCTGCGATGCATCCCAACTGGCGATTGCGGCTGCTATTTATGTGAAGGCCATTCCGAACGATGACAAACCACCAACTGTGCGCTTGTTAATAGCAAAAACGAAGGTTGCTCCCGTCCAAACTCAGTCAATTCCAAGATTGGAGCTATGTAGCGCTGTTTTCCTGATAAAACTAATGAATCTAGTTAAAGGAGCCATTACACGATTTGAAAACACAAAGGTGCATTTTTGGACGGATTCACAGGATGTTTTAGCTTGGATCAGGAAACATCCATCTCATTGGGGCACGTATATTGCTAATAGAGTTAGCAAAGTTCAAACTTCCTCCGAGGTTCATCAATGGCATCATATCAACACAGACGATAATCCCGCTGATTGCGCTACTCGAGGTCTTACCGCAACACAGCTCTTCAAACAACAAATATGGTGGACTGGTGCTGTACGGATTCAAGAGCGAATCGTCGATTACACTGCATCTCAACCCGCATGGTTCGCGAACACTATGACATGTAGTAACGAAGAAGCTGCAAAAATCTTTTCCGATGACGACGATGATGACGAATTTGTAAATGATGGGCCTTTCCCTCTTGAAAATCACGAAACGGCTAATGGTGAATCTTCAAATTCAACCAGTTTATGCAGCGAATATCACCAAACAGCAAGAATTGAACCATCTACGTCAGCTGCAACAGGCAACGGTTCTCCCCGAACAACTGCTATTGAATCTCCAACTTCGTCTGATACTATCAATGAGGATTTCGGGCTCCAGCTTCTTAAAAGGTATTCATCATTACAACGACTGTTGCGCGTTATAGCACGATGCAGAAGGTGGAAGCATAAGCAACCAAGTATTCCATTGAACATATTAGAAATTCGCGAGGCAAAAACTATTTGCATAAAGTGGTCTCAGAATGCGTTCAGCGATGACATCCGTGCTATTTCCAAAAAACAACATCTGCCAAAGGGTTCTCGCCTTCTGCAGCTAAATCCTTATCTGGATCAAGTAGGAATCCTTAGGGTGGGCGGTCGATTGCAGAAGTCCAACCTATGCCAGGCTGCAAAGCATCCCGTCATTTTAAGCCCTCGATGTCCCCTTGCGAAGCTAATTGTACGGGAAACTCACCAAATAACAACCTTGCACGGAACTGTCAATGAAGTTTCGGCTACTTTACGCGAACAGTATTGGATCCTGAATGTTCAAGGACTTATAAAATCGACGATCCATCAATGTATAACCTGTTTCAAGGCCACAGCTCAATCAAAGCAACAGTTGATGGGTGTATTGCCTCGTGAAAGGGTAACACCAGCTCGAGCATTTTGTAATACCGGAATTGATTTTGCTGGTCCCATCAAAATCAAATGGTCAAGCGGTCGCGGGAGCAAGACAATGAAGGCCTATATAGCTGTATTCATTTGCCTGACCACGAAGGCTTTCCATTTAGAGCTAGTTAGCGAACTAACCACCAAGGCATGCATTGCGGCCATCAAACGCTTCGTATCAAGAAGAGGAAAATGTCAGAACATATTCTCGGATAATGGCACCAATTTTGTGGGAGCGAGTCGAGAGCTGAAACGAGATTTTGACAACGTAGTGAAGGAAACAAAGGAGAGCTTAGTCCATGACGAAATAATGTGGCATTTTATACCACCCGGTAGCCCACATTTCGGAGGGTTATGGGAAGCTGGAGTTAAGTCAACAAAAAGGCATCTAATCAGAAGTATCGGTGAAAAGCTGCTTAATGTCGAACAGATGTACACGGCATTGGCAGAAATAGAAGCGTGCCTGAATAGTCGACCTCTCACGCCAATAAGCAACGACCCGAACGACTTCGAAGCGCTGACGCCTGGACATTTCCTCGTAGGCAGATCTATGTTTGCCATTCCTACTCCGGAAAAAACTGGCCGAAATCTGAGGGATAAATGGGAAGAGATTTCTGAGATATCCCAAATCTTTTGGCGAAGATGGCAACGAGAATATTTAACGCGCCTCCAAGAAAGACCAAAATGGCTCAAGCCGCAAGCGAATCTTCAATCCGGTCAATTGGTATTAGTCAAAAATGAAAATCTTCCATCTACAAAGTGGCCTCTTGCACGTATTGAAGAGATTCATCCTGGAGAAGACAACTTGGTTCGAGTGGTAACCTTGCGTTTCGGCAATGGGAATCAGTCTTCTAGGCATATTAACAAATTGTGTCCCTTGCCGGTGCCAATAACTACGCGCCACGATGAAGGTACAACAGAAAATCACGAACGGAAACAGAAAACTAAAGAAGGAGCTAGGTCAAATTTATCTCCATGGCTGTACGTTCTTTGTTTCATCGCTTGCTGCATTCCAACATCAACAAGCCATGTAACAACAAGGGAATTAACTGGCGGAACTTACATCGAACATATTGGCCAAGCTCAGCTGCAACATGGAACTCTAAGGCTGGACTTAAGAATTCCGTGGAGTGAAGTACAACTCGACCAAATAAGGTTGAAGGCCGTCGACGTCAACATGACGAAGCTATGTGAATATCAATTTGAAGCCGCAGAAGAAGTTCATTGTGATGACTTAAAGGCGCATCTCCAGGAGGCTATAAATTCAACTCAACACAAAATAATGACATTAAGGCTTTTTCATAGTAGATCTAGGAGAGGACTTTTTGGCACATTATTAACGTCAGTATTCGGCGTAAATGATGAAGCATATAAGGATATCGAAAATCTTTCACAAAATCAGAAGGAGATAATTCATACAACCCAACAACAAGGCAAGCTATTGGTCAAGGCTCTGCAAACCATGAACAACACCAATTCCAAAATACAACAACAATTTTCCAAGTTCACTGATCAACTAAATACTCGTTTCCAAGATCTACAACAAATACGCAACAAATTGAAGACAATTGATGGAAATTATTTGAAAGTCCAATTCCTGAGCAGTTACCTTTTGGCAAAAAATCTCGTGGAGGAATTAAACAATAAATATCAATCTATTCTGAACACCATCTATACGCGACGAGGAATATTAGAATGCCTTGATCCCTCCGATGTTATTAAAGCAATTGAACAAACCGAAAGGATGATTCCATCAAACTTACAGGTTTCTCGAATTCCAACAAACTTATTAGATATAAAAAACACGGATGATTACATGGCATTGAGTGGATATTTGATGATCCTTGATACAACGGAGAGCGATCTTATTAAAGTAACAGCGGTGCCCAATTATGTCAGAGATAACATTTTCTCATCAAAACTGTTCCAACCATCTATTTTTGCTGTCAGAGTTAAACAACAACATTACTTTGAAGTAACCGAAGATGACCTGAAAACCGCTGTCCGTTTAAACGAAGGAGTTCTACAGTTACAAGCGAGCATGAGTTACAATTTCAACAATACTCCCAACTGCATAATCAAGGAACTATACGGTCTTCAGCAAGGTAGCAATTGTCCTTCTCAAACGTTCCGTTTAAACAAACCAGTTTGGAACCAATTGTACGATCGAAATTCCTGGATTGTCACGTCACCCATAGCCCTCACCGTTGATGCTGTTTGTCAAACAGAAGAAGAAAGGATAGCCATAAATTATACGACTCTAATTAACGTACCTCGGGATTGCAGTTTGCACACTCCAGAATTTACGATAACGCCAGATCTTCAACAGCATTTCCCACCGCTTAAAGTTTGGTTTAAGTCAGAAGCAGTCAATTTTGATATTCAGTCGCTACCTTCCAAACCCGTAGACGTTAATATCAGTCTCATAAAGTCCGATGAAACATTTTCCGATTTTATCCAGGAAGCCAATAGCTTAAATGATCATTTCGGAAATATTGAATGGAAGGCTATTATCAAACACCAAGGATTACCGATCGCAGGGTTACTAGCATTGGTATTCACTCTACTAGTGTTACTGTTCCTATGGAAAAGGGGAACTCGATGCATACCGAAGAAACGCGTTCATCGTACACGATCTTCAACGTCCCGAAAAATATCAACAACAGAACCCGCCATCAATTGGAAAGATCTCACTGCATCCATAAATGACTTGAGAAATTAATAAATTAAGAACGGAGTTCTTGGTGGGCGGTTTGTTATGTAAATTAAATTCATTATTACATTATTTTGTCGCAGACTGTAAATCAAATGTAATTCTGCTGACTTCATTACTTACTTACTTACTTCATTACTTTACACTAATTATAGGTCATTGGTTTTTTTATCGATTTTGATGACTTTAGCAAAATATGTATATTTAAGAAATTGTATAATTAAGAAATAAACGAGTCTAAGAAGAATAACACGCGTTTTCACTTCTACAAGGCAACAGATAAGTTTAGGCTTTTCTGTGCAATTTAGTAAATACTCGTACACAAACAATTGAGTCTTACTCTTTTGTTAAGTACAAAAACAGATGGACAACGCTCCTATACGGATACACTCTGCACGTCGTGTGAAGCAATGGTTTGTAGACCAAGACGTAGGAGTTCTGGACTGGCCAGCTAAGTCTCCTGATCCTAATATGCACATATAAATTGAAAACTTGTGGGAGTGATTGTCGAGAAAAATTTACGCGGATGGAACGCAGTTCGAAAGCAGGGAAGGACTAATACCGGCAATCAAACAGGCTTTTCAACAAGTACCGTTATACTACTTACAAGGTTTGTACAATTCCTTGTCAAAGAGACTTTTTGAAGTTGTATACAATAATGGAGGATATACGCATTATTAATAATAAAAAAAATGCATAAAACAATTCAAAGCATTCGTTTAACTACCTATTTTTGTAGGTGCGTTGTAGGATATACATACTGTCGCATTTTTAACAGTCCCAAAATGATAAACCTGAATTTTCCGTTTTGATTTGATACATTTTCGGTTCATTGTTGCTAGCTAACATGCATCATCACAAAAAAGTATTATACATAAAACTTAATCGAAATATTCTCAACATATAAAAAATTAAGTCGAATTTTTAAGTGCGACTATCAGATTGTCGGGGAGTGTGTGTTCACACATTTTTTGGCAAATAACCGCACACCTTATTATTTAATTAAAAACAATCCAAACGATAAACATTAAATAAAAAAAAAATTCACGAAAGACCAAAATCATATAACCCTGCACATTTCGAAAAAGCCAGCACAATCACTTAGATGAACATAATTAAAAAATTACTTTGGTCTGCGCCATAATTTCCTGTCATATTATTTCCATAACTGGAAGAGCTATAATGTACTTCATTGGCTGTTAAAAATGGATTTGTTGATGCAATTGTCTTTTGATGCATTGCATGACGATTCTGAGTATAGTACAAATGGGACTGTGACTGAGATTGTCTTTGCTGTGTTATATTAAACGGAGACGCGGAGGACGGCATTTGTTGCTTGACCGATGTAGGAGAGTGATAATTAACAGAATGATTGATCGATTGATGATTATGATGGTGATGTTGGTGATAGAAATGAGCTTTTAAGAAAATTATCACAAGATGACAGAGGAATGTGAAAATTATTTAATTTGATCTAGAAAACATTAACATGTTCGAGATGTTACCATCTGCTTGTTGATGTGGATGCTGCTGATGATCGGACCAATAGCCACTTTGTTTATCGTCTAGATATGAAAATGATGATTTCGGTTGGCTGTATGTTGTATGCGCTGCTGATTGTTTAGCCGTTGAACCATAAACAGGCTGCTGTTGAAAACTCGATTGTTGCTGATTATTTCTGTTTTCCTGATATGCTTGCTGTTGATATACGTTATTTTTACTGCTTGTAATTGGCGGCTGTGGTTGTTGCGGCTGTTGTTGGTGGTGTTGTTTGTTTGGCATTAATCGAGCGTTTATTTGTGCCAAAATGTTAGAACCGCTTTTCTGTGATCCTGCTACATTGGGATAGCCATGTGAATTATTGTAGAAGCATTCGAAATGCAAACTATTACCTGGACTGGGTGTGCGGAAACTCGACATTTTTGATACCTGTTTTGGTTGAGCATAAACTGCCGTTGATGCATTTGATGAATTGTATGACGGCTGAAAAAAATAAATAAATGTTAATTAAATGGAAAAATTCTATTCTAGGAGCTTGGAACCTTCAATAGGAAAAGAAGGGAAAAGGAGATATACATAGGTTCATAGGTTGAAAGGCTGCAGCCGATGCCTACATCTTTTCCAGTTATGGCTCCAATCCCATTCCTCGAGACGGATTACCCGAGTAAAGCCCCTGTGGTGTGGGCACTAAACCAGAGTTTTGAGTTTGCAAAAAACACACTTATTGCTGACAAATTCGAATGGTATGCAAATATTCCAGAGGCATTTGTATTTCTAGTTGTCCTTCTCTCGGTCCTGCTTTTTTACTGGCATTCTCCTGTCAAACGACGTTTTTTGGTGCATTTTCCTGATTGATTGTTGTTCGGGTTATAAGCACACCAGAATAATGCCAGAATAATGCCAACTCCGTTTCTTTGGTTTGTAATTCCATAGTAGTACAATTTGTACTTCATGGAATTCGTAAGAAACCGGGCTCTGTCGATATGGGTATTTCGCCACTTCGTCTCTTGCACGCACATAATGTCTATCCCTCTCCGCTCCATGATTTCCTCAATCTCCTCGCTCTTTGACGTCATGGAACCGACATTCAAGCTTGCAACCCTCAGCTTCTCCACAATGTAATTGGACTGCCTTACATTGCTTGCCCCCGGAAACCGTCGAGCTCTGGCGCGAACTAAGTTCGCCCCGGGATCACTCAACCGCATAGCAGAAGTAGTGCCCAGCGGGGTAGTGCTTGTATCTGCGTTAATTTTCATAAGGCATTCCATTCTTCTACACCTTTTGGAGAAAGGTTGTGTTTTGGCACTAGTGTGTGGAAACAAGTAAATTTATGGACTTTCCTTTTACTTCCGCCGGCTATCTCCAGACACGGCAACCCATACACACACACACTAACCTATGGGAGGTCTTATTGATGTTAAAACGTGCCTCAGGCTTCAGATGTCATGGTTGCCTGCGACCTTCGCATACTAGCGGCCAAGCACCCTCTTGACCATGCATCCCTCAGCGTATGCTGATCCACCTTGGATTAGGTCCCTTTTTAGTCGCCTTCTACGACACGCCGGGAAAGGCGGTGGCATTATTCGCGACCCATGCCACAGGGCAAATAATCGACTTTCTACTATACATTCAAAAGGTTTTCCTCGATTTCTTAGCCTAGTGTGCTTATAACCGGTGAATCAGAAGAATTTCCGCTGAATGTCGGATTACACCAGGGCAGTGTATTGAACCCGTTGCTCTTCAACAGCATAATGTGCTACTTATTAACACGTATATCCGACGGCCTAGAAATATCTCTTCTTTCTTCTTTCTCTTCTTCCGATGATATAGTCCTCAGTAGCCCAAACATCGTTGCCTTGCAAGCTGTACTTACAAAATGGTGTGACATTCTGGAGGAGCATGGACTGAGGGTAAGTATAACAAAGACTGAATTCTTATGCTGCTCATTCTCAGACCCAGATGCACCGATACCAGATATGTACGTCAAAGGGGAGCAGCTTAAGTCTTGTACCAAGTTCAAGTACCTTGGCTCGATGGTGAACAACGGAGCTACATGCGATGATGACATCAAACATCGCACAAAGGTTGGGTGGATGACGTGGCGAAAAAACTCGGGAGTTTTCTGCGATAAGAAAATGCCACTGAAGCTAAAGGGCATGTTGTACAAAACGGTTGTACGTCGCGCACTCATGGATGGATCAGAATGCTGGACTATGTATGAAGGTTACGCGAAAGAAATGACAGCGACTGAAATGAAAATGTTACGCATGTCAGTTGGTGTAACCAAAAGGGACCACATCAAGAGTAGCTACATCCGAGGCAGCTTGTCCATAGACCAACCCATCACCGAAAAGCTTAAAGATCGACGAATGGATTGGTATTGCCATGTTCAAATGCGTCCGCCTGAGATCCCGCAAAGAGAGCGATATCAATGGAAGTTCCACTTGATGGACCCAAGGCCAGAGGCAGACCGAAGAACACCTGGATGTGTCAAATGAAAAAGCAACAACAACGCATTGGTCTCGGCGATGACACGATCCAAGATAGAGCTGCCTGTAGAAATATGCCGAGATATTACCGCCAAAACGGGCGATGTGCCTATACCGCAGGTCGAGCATCGCGAAACCATGCAGCGGTATAAAGGACGAGGCAAGGAAGAAGAAGAGTAGAGTGTAGATTATCCGAACCACCCGGATAAACGAAAGTTCGGTTAATTGAGCTTTCATAGAAAACTTGAAAATAGCCCAAATGTGAAATTACGCGACAAACTGAAAACGTGTAAAGCGACTAGAACTAAATAAAAATAAAAACTTTTTGTTATTGAGCGACGAAGATAAGAGGTTGCTTCTTTAGACCCTTAATTTTTTGCCTGGTTCGGTTAATCGAATGTTCGGATAATCGGCGTTAGGATAATTGACGCTCGACTGTATTATGTTAAAAAAAAACTCTTCATGTCTTCTTTGTCGTGGTACATAGTTGTCTGTCTTGAAAATACAGGCCATAAATACTAGATGGCCTCTGTATATTTTGGCGCATGACCATGCAGTTGTTCCTTCTGGAAATCGGTAGGAGACAATAGATATTGTCAGAATAGAAAAAGCAGGTAATGTACAATACTCTGATGGGATGCTAACGCTCATCACATTATTATTGTTGTAGCAGTGCATAAGGCGGGAACCGCTTATTGTCTCAAGCGACAAGAACGTAGCAGCTGCAATATGGTTGCCCATAACACCATCGGAGTGAGGTTAGTGAGTGCAGCGGCCCATCAAAACATATGGTCGACATCATGAGGCGCACCACCGCAGCTCCGACAAATGTTCTAGATGCCCGGGTCTGTTGGAGACAGGTGGAGATTGAGGCGCGAACAACAAACTGACCTAAGTTGAACCAGTATCGATCTTGTGAGCCTAGTCTCCTCCGGCTGAATGGTTGGTGGGGCCTCTGAGGGGACTCTATGCCTACCTAGCCTCTCTATTGACCGGTTGTGTTCATATCTGCGATGGCTGGTTATTCTGTCTCATCAGAACTATCGGGAGATACCCTCTTGCATCTATGGACTTCACTAACTGAGTTTACTACTGACATGTCGTGGAGAGGGAGTATTGGCCATGGGATGATGGTTTTGGTGATCGTCTCGATAACAACCGACCAGATATTGAATAGAAGGGGAACGATTATGATCTCACACTGGTAACATGCTTTCCTGATGTAGATGATTCTAAAACGACCTGCAGCGACACATAGACCAACATCCCTGGATCTTGCTCCAGATCGTGTCACATACGGCTTGTGACCACACCGGTAAGGGGTTGACCGATCTATCGCTAAGTAAGTGACCAACATGGTTTCTTTGTATATCCCCAGGAGCTGCGGCACAGCGCATTTATAACGTTATTCCTTCTGTGCATTTTGTCGATTACACCATAATCATGGTGTTCAAATAGACGCCAAGGATCTTAAGATTGCTAAAATTACGAACAACCTTTTCATCACGCTTACCAGTACGGATCGTAAGCTGTAAGCTCCTTCGAAAATTCCTGTTGTTGGATGTAGATGTTAAACAGTGTAGGAGAGAGTACTCTACCGTGTGGAACTCCCTGCTGAATTCTCCTATGCTTTGAACAATCGCCTCGAAACTCTGTGTAGGATTGCCTCCCAGCTAGATTCTTGTCAATCCATGTGAACTCTTGTACAGGAATATGCATATTTAGGAGATTGGCCAGAGCGCAGAGTGTATGATCGTATCAAAAGCTTTCGATAGGACGAGGGGCACTACGGACGGTTCTGTCACAATTTTATATATGAATTATGTGAGAACCACTGTAAAGTCCTCGCGGAACACCTAAGGTCTTCCTATAGAGACTAGCGGTTGGGCTAAACGATTAAGTGACTGATGGCAATTTCCACTACACACTTACGCTGAGCTTGGGATTCGCTGTAGTTTCATTATCAATGTGTAGCACCTTGTCCTCCAGTTTCGGAAGCTGGTGGGCATCTTCACCTACAGAGTTCTCCCAGCGAGCTCTCGGTTGTCCACGCAACCTCGCTCCGTCAATTCGTTGTGCGTTCATCACTTTCTATGGCATGCGATTATCGTCCATTCGTTGCCCCTAGTCATCGTCTTCCTTATGAGTCGCACTAGATTTGCCGGTATACGAAAATGCAGGAATATGTTGTACAGTGCACTTCGATCGATACTGTCGTATGCCTGCTTAAAGTCGACAAAGATTTGGTATACGTCGATGTTATATTCCCAACACTTCTGAAGTAATAGCTTCACGGTAAAAGCTTATCGGTCATTGAACGACCAGGTCTGAGGTCGCCTTGGTATTCGCCAATAATTTGTTCTGCGTACGGATTAATCTTTTCCAGAATTTTGGATAAAATCTTATAGGTAGTAAAAAATAATGATATGCCCCTGTAATTCTCACACTTCAGCTTGTCACCCTTTTTGTGGATTGGGCAGATTATGCTGTTGCGCCAATCTTCGGGGATTTTCTCGTTGCTCCATATTTTCAGTAGTAGCACATGTATAGCGTTGGTTAGCCACGTTCCACCGCGCTTCAGCAGCTCTGCTGGAGTCTCGTCAACGCTCGACGCGTTATTACGTTGAAGTGATTGGATGGCGAGACTCACATCCTCTACTGTTGGGGGTTGAACGGGAGGGCCTGGTTCGGCTAGCTGCTCAAGAGCTGCATACGTGGGGGAGGTTGAAGGTGAATTGAGGAGCTCTTCAAAATGGGAGGCCCACCGTTTATTTATGCTTTCGATTTAACAAATTACCAAATATCAAATTTGTGTAGTTTTAGTGATGTATTCAAAAGATCCAAGCAAAAACTTTAATAAAAAAACGAGACCGAGGCTAATTTCGGGCGCGGCCGAAATTTGGATACCCTTCGCTCTCCTCCGGGCTAAAAGTTTGTTCGGACGTACCTACGACTTGTATTTAACCCCCTCCCATTCTTTTCCTTTCGTCTTCACAAAAGCTCCGTTGCGTCGACAAAACAATATTTGTGTGGGGTTTGGTTTGAATAAGTGGGCAAATAAAAATATTTACTCAGAAAATTTTATTGGGGGATGCGGTGGCATGGCCCCATAGTTCGATCCCATTTGTTTTGACCTTTTTGTTGCTTTGATTAAGACGCATTACTTCAAGGTTTTGTGAAATTGGTGTAAAAAATGTTTCTTAGAAGAAACAAAGTGGGGGGTTGGGTTTGTATGGCAGCCCCATGACCCCATTGTCTGATTTGATCCATTCTCACATATGCTCTGGGTCATCAATAGAAATGCATTTGTGTGGAATTTGGTTGAAATCGGAGAACAAATAAAAAAGTTTTGCTTAGAAGAACCTAATTTGGGGGGTTAGGTTTGTATGGCAGCCCCATGACCCCATGGTCCGATTTTACCGATTCAAACATGCAAACTGCCTGCAGCTAAAAGAAGCATTTGTATGAAATTTCAGCTTCATAGCTTTTAAATTGGCTGAGTAAAACGCGTAGCAACAGACGGACAGACAGACAGACGGACATCGCCCAATCGACTCCCCATGTTATGCTGATCATATATGTATACTTATTGTCTTAGATGCTTCCTTCAATGCGTTAGAAACTTCATGACAAAGTTAATATACCCTTCGTTGACTCTACGAGCGAAGGGTATAATAAAAATAAAAGACAAACCTGCATAGCAGACATCTGATTGTGAATCTGTTGACTTTGGGCTCGCCTGAGAATTGTTGGGCTGGCTGGTGTGTGTCGTATTACTGTCAATGCTTTCACGGTTTCCGCTACATTCACGACCGACGATTCATTGCCAGCACGATCTAATAAGAAAGCGGGTGGTGGTGGCAGACTCTCTGTTGATAAGTTCATAGCATTATCCTGAATAAGGTTGGGCGAATTCTGAAATTTGAATTTTCGAGTTGATACTGGTACATTACAAAAGAAGAAGAAATTAAATTATCGGCTTACCGGTGCTTGCAAATTATGACTGGGGGTGACTGAAGAGCTTCGTCGAACAGGAGGCGGTGGTTTGATACTATTACTGGACGATCGTCTTGTCATTCTTGAAACGCATCCTTCAAAACGAAAAGTATGATTAGAACATGTAACAGCTAACAATAACGGAGTGTGCAACAAATAACATGATTATGAAGGCATTGTGTAAACGTATTGACAAAAGTTTGTTAAAGACACACCAATCAACCCAAATGAGTGAAATTAAAGCAAACAAAACTATTTAAAAACTGAACAAAAAACGCAGTATATAAAAACGAACCCGACGACAAAGAGGCTGGTCTAGTGAAAATGACGGATTTAGTCTGAATTTGCTTATTCGACTTGGTAGCGATGGAATGATGATAGCGCACGATTCGACTAGCAGCATATGTTGCTGTATTTAATGATTTACATACTTATATGAATGAAGGCAATGATTAAGTCCTTTGCTGATAGAAAAGATTTATTTTAACATTTAGAAATACCGTACCTGCATCTTTACCAGCTGAAATCCGATGATCTGCAAACGACGTGGGCGAACTATGATTGGAATGTTGTTCAGAACGAAATGAGCTTAGCCTCTGCTTGGAATCATTCAAATCATTGCCAACCGTCGTCGTATCAGCTTTCCTCTGATCTTTACACCTTAGCACAACAACGGCGGAATTTTCCTTCAGATAATCAAGATCACAGGAATCATTTAAATTCGGCGAAATACAAATTGTCAGATTTTCATGCTCTCTTTTGAACGATGATGGCGAATCAGTCACATCCTCGCTCAATTTATTGTTCGATTTTTGTTCGTTGTGATATGTGTACTGAGTCGTTTTGAGGTCATTTAAGTTGCACTCATTTAGGCTACGACTCGTATCCAAATCGCTATAGTTTGATCGTGTCTCGTTTGTCGTCATACTTTGCAACGATGAACTTAAACTGCCAATTGATATTTTATCACTGGCACTGTCCATGCCGAACATATTAGGCATGTTATTGTCAATGATAAGAAGTGCGGTATTTTTCGTTTTTCCGTTGAGCTCCTTCAGATCGTGTTCACGTTGAAAGGAGTCAAGTTCGCCAATTAAATTGTTCAATTCCTTAATGGAGTCTTCATACATTTTATCTAATTTATTGAAGAATAATTAAGAAATAAGAATGAACAAAACATAAATAAAAAATAATAACTAAAGGCTTAAAAATAAGACAAGGCGTTGATAAACTTTTGTGATAGTCTCGTTCGATGTTGTGATAACAGATACAATCGAGCGATGACCAGATAGCTTAATTTGGCGAATATTTTTTTAATGAAATTTCTTATCAATTAGTAATGTGTACGAAATGAAGTTTGCCATTGATATGTATTTCGATTTTTTGGAAGTGTATAATTTCAAATGTTTACTATTAATTCAGACAAAATACCTCTGCATCTAATAAAACCTATAATATCTACTTTTACTCTAATAAATTAAGAGGCAAAATATTTACTAAAAACGCTACAATTCTAAAGAGAAGCCATGCTTACCTGAGTCCTTTTCACTCCATCCAGGGCTCTTATAGATCTCCTCTTTTCGACTTACAACATTATTGTCCGTATTGGGCGGCGCCGATGGACAACGATTCGGTGCCACATTTGGCAAATTATTATTGGCATTTTGTTCTCTTTCGAGTTTTTCAAATAGGGATGCCTTTTGCTGTACAGATGCTCTCGATATATCGTCGCTTTCTGGCGATAAAATACTTGCATTATTACTAGACGTATTTTGACATGTTTCGCTCGATATTAAATCAGTCTCAGTTATTTTCAGTTCTCCCTCGAGTGGCGTTTGATTAGTATTATTATCGGTGGTAGTTATCGTTTCATTTCCCGTAACCATTGTTAAATTGTCGGTTTGTGGTTGATGTTGTTGTTTTTGAGTTATGTTTGTTAGATGTGATGATGATGGCGGAGAGCGACAATCTTCATTGGACGGTGGCGGTGTGGCGCTTTCGACGAGCGTTGAGCTCACGGCTGAATGTGTCGTCATGGCGCTCAACGATAGATCCGAAGAACTATTCAATTGATGAATATTTCCTATTGATGAATCGGAAGATATTTGCGATGAAGCTGTTGACTGATTGGGTGAATTTAATTGTTTGGGAGATTGTTGCTGATGATATTGTATTAGTTGTGGTTGCTGTTGATGTTGCTGCGATGACTGTTGGTTAGTATTTTGTAAAGCCGCCATCGCAACCAGTTCCGACATGTTAGCGTATGTTGGTTGAAATTGTGGAAGTTCTAGAACCAATAAACCGTATTAATAAATTTGTTATATTAATAACTGCATTATATAATAAAATTAAATTTCTTCTTCTCAGTACCGTATAGCCCCTTGTGGGGCCATGGTGCGTTAACTTAGCCGTTTATAGGCAACTTCGAGTCAAAGTTACATTGCATATCATTTCGGAGTGTTATAATTTTGCAAGCACTATATATGTATATCACATGTACGGAAATTTTGGACCATACCGAGATTCGTTCTCCAGACCTCTAGATTACTAGCATCGTAGAGTGCGACTCAACCAAGTGAGCCACAGAGAGTGCGAAAATTAAATTTAGCTGACAAAAATTAACTGTATTTTCGTTTTTAGTTTATTATTCTACGATAATAATATTGCATATCTTCTTCTGAATAATAAACGTGCAACGGGCCATGCCAAGTTTCGTAACTCGTTTCTTCATGAATCTCTATATCACAAAATGGCGACCGTCCGATCGCGGCCACAGAGCACAACCCGAAAAATATGAATTATGTATATAAACTGATCTGGCGAGAGATTAGAGTTCATCAGCTGAATTTTGTAGAGATAATTTAGCACCATTGTGGAAAAACCTATGCACCTGTTACGATATCATTACCGGACAGGTCCCGTTATGTTATGGGGAATGTTGTTGTAGCGACTCAAGAAATTTTTTTCTCTTTTTTTTTGGCTGCACTTGGCCATTGTAACAACATACATCTTCGGGACGATTTACATCGAAGAACCGGCTGCCGTAGGAGCATTTTTATAGATAACACAAACATCCAGCTTAAATGTTGATTTCATAGAATGAACAAATGAAGGCGGTACTACCCGTAATATGGAAACTGTATTGCGATAAGCTAGACAAATTTATTTCTGTGCATTAATTATATACATACCACCAATTCCATCTTTATAGAAAATTGTAATCGTAGTCTCTGATGTATTAAATCATACATTCGAAGGCGAGGCCTGATTGAATTTAGAAAATTTGTATCGTACTGATCGTGTTGATTGGATTAGCTGACTAGAGCCCCTAGTCCCCTTTTGAAAGCCCGAGCCCGAGGAGAAAGCCCCGTCCACCCTCTCTACAGGCGTGGCCCCCACCAAAAAGCATTCCCATGTGGGAATCTGAACTTTAAATCCAATTTATCTCCTTTCATTCATCCGTCAAGCCTCAACCGATGCGCAAAAATTTCGCGATCGGTTCAAATGCACATGATGAATAACGATTGTCATACCATGCGTAAATCTTAACTTATCAGGTGAGTGTATGTGATTTTTTTTTCAATTCAATATAATTTTTTTTTATTGTGAGAAGGTTTATATAGGTTTACCAAATTCTTAACAACAAATCCAAAAAAAAGTCCCCTACAATCGAAAGTTCCGGCCAACGGATTTCCCTTACTCATTGTCTGGGAAAGGTTGAAAACTAAATCCTTAAGAAAGGATGAGGATCGTTATTTAAGAAAGCTTGAGGTCGGCTCAATAAACTTGCAGTAAAAAGCTTAAATCTAGATGCTCACACGTATTCATGAAAGACGGAAAAATAATTTGGAAATTACTGGAAGTAAATAATACAATTTTGTCCCAAGGGCGTATTAATTTGCACTGCAAAGGATCGAGAGTATTCTGCACATCTAATGTGGGTTTTCCACACAACTGGGTTTGTAGGGAAATGTCGCAAGCCGTGGTCTAATTGTCCCTGCAGAGCTGAAGTTTCCAAATTACAAATAAATAGAATGGAAAACTACATTATTAAGTAAAAATGTTTGATACTCTTTTATAGTATTGAAATATGTTTCAACGAAAACATAATTTAAAATGGTTAAACCGTCCTTGGACCTAGGTAATTGAAGCTTATCTATGTCACGGAAGTGTATTACCCTAGTACCCAAAAGTAAGGAAGTTTTCAATGGATGAGAATGTTATGTAACTTCAGCCAAACATGGATGCAATCCAACCCAAGACATGATTTCCCCGCTTATAAGGAGGGGGTGAAATTTTATTGAGCGTCAAGACACAGTCCCATGACACCCTCCACCAAAAATTAGTTCAATCGGATGAAAACACCTGGCTCCTGTATTGAATAGTCGATTTTTTTGTTATTATTATTTTTAAATATTTGCGAATATTAGAGACGCGAAATTGTTTTGCAGTAATGAGTTTTGAGCCCTTGTTTCACTATGAATCTCCAGAATTTCTAGAGTAATAGTAAGTTTAACAGTAACAAAATGCACAAAATTGCGAAATTTCCGTACCTCTAATAAATTATTATACATATTATCAGTGGGTACCGTGAACCATAATATAAATAAAACGTGAACCATAATATAAATAAAACGTGAACCATAATATAAATAAAACGATCTAAATTACTTACCTTTCGCTATATACGCGGGAATAGGAGACGGACATTGTCTTTGCGATAAATTTAAATTCGAATTACGCATTCCGGTCGAGGGTAGTGGCCGCTCCAGCGATGAACAGCGCTGCAATTTCAAAGATGCATATTTACGGTCAAAAGGTGAATTTGGAAATATACGGGTAGTAAACTTACAATCGGCAAGGGTGGCCTACATGATATGGAAGCCGGCGACTTTTGTGTTTCGACTATAGTTTCGGGTTTTTGGAAGGTATACACTGTAAGGGCAGGTCGTTGGTGACCTTTTTCATAAGCTACATAATCAAAAACACTTGTGTTAGGAATAAAAGGTTTTTGTTATTTACGACACGACTCAAATACCTGATGATATTGTGTGTGGACGATCGGTTGTTTGAACAATATCCTGCGAGTGTGGCGGCCACGTAGATATTGCATGCGATTGACTGGTACTGGCTGATGACTGCAAAAGTAAAATTGATTTAAAGCAAACGGATGAGCTTATTGAAATGATTTGTTTAAATTAAATAAACAAAAACAAACGAATATAAAAAGAAAATAATAAAAACCTGTGTAGTAAGCACTGGTGATGAACAAAAGCCACTATCACTCGATTCACCAGGTTTTAACCGCATTGTTGGTGAAATCAACTAAATGAAGAAAATCAATTGAAAGAAAATATGAATTAAGATATAGAAAATATATATAAACGTATCAAAAAATAATGAGAACTCTAATAAAAGCATATAATAGCAGATTACATTCGAAATATGTCTATGGACAGTGTCGGTGTGTGTTTTAAAGAAATTTATATCTATTGCCGCCCAACGGCACATTCATATATAACTCATGCAAATATTGCGCTCAAATTAAACATTTTATGTAAGATAAATACGTAATTACTGCTACAGACAATCTAACTTATTAAACGAACAATAATGTTGCTTAGAAGAAAACAAAATTATAGTAAAATTTTACATTACAAAAAACAAATCTTACCTGTGATAAAGATCTTTGATAATGATGATGTCCTGGTGAGCCACTCGACCCACTGCTATTCACGGAACTGATGGAACACACCGAACTTTTGCGGGAACCTAGTGAATTCGAACCACCTCCTGGCGATTCAGGATACAAGTTTATTGATGATTTTGTCTCTAAGATTATTTCTTCAGAAGATTGTGGCAGAACGTTTGGATCTTTCGTTATAATTGCAATTGACTCCATGGCTTCCTGTAACGCAAACCAATCGATTAAATCGAACACACGATTATGCATATCACTCGGGATCACGACTCAATAATTTTCTTCAATCAAAATTATTACCTGCAAGTGACCTAATTCCGACATAACTTCACATTCTTCTTTAACCACAGGCTGTAGCATGTTAACAAATGTACAATATCTCATTCGCTCCTCAATCATAGCGGCGCGCAATGATTTTCTCTCGACCTCCTCCAGTTCAGCACGTCTTTGCGTTACATCTTGCATGTGCGAATCGACCAACGATTGAATTGTATCGGATTGATCTTTTCGTGCCTTCTTTTGAAGACGAAGCGTATCATTGGATCTTTTCTTAAGCTCCGTTCGACATCTCTTGTATTCTTTGGCATGTTCTTTATCGATACATGCTACCTGTCGTCTCCAATCCTCTAGCTTTTCCTAGATGAAAAAGATTCAAATTACAGATAATTGTAGTGTGGCTAATGTGTTTTTTGTTTGTTGGTTAGCCTACCTGTAGAGGAAGTATCAGGCAGTCCATGATTGCTGAAGTAAAAGTCTTCATTCGAGTCTCAACAGCCTTGTGCCTTAAGCACACCCGCGTCAGGGCTGTGCCAATTTCTTTTGAAGCACCCCGTGAATTTGTTGCAGCATCCGCAATTTTTTGAAATGCGTCCAAATATGAAGCTATCGCCTGAATAACAGCCCTGCAATTAGAAAAAAATTTATTTTATGTAAACGTGGTTAAAATGAAAAACGGTAGTCGCACTATTTTAATTAAATGAATGAATGAAGCTAAAATGAAAGGGGCAATTCTCGTCAATGGTCCCCTTTAATAATATCACACCTAGGGCGATTACCACTTCGGAGTCTCCACGTCGAAGGGTCCATTTGCACACTCTTAAATTTGATATTAACGTCTAGACGGATTTATATCACGCGTCGTCTGTATATACATATGTTGGTATGTGTACACCAGAAGGAGGTATTTTAACTCCCCTACTCTAGAATATAGCAATCAATCAAATGCCTGTGCATCTCGAAAGGATTGGATGCAAGGTCATTGCTTATGCTGATGATGTCGTCATTGCTCCCAGGTATGCTCCCGGAAGTTCTCAGTTGACTGTTGGAGAACGCCTTGTTTAATTAATAAACAGCTCAAAAGGGAGTTGATCCTCTTTACTAGAAGACTACCCTCCTATTGACCCTCCCATTTTACGGGATAGACGACTTACTTTTCGTCAAAAGGCTAAATTTCTTGTACCGTTGCTGGACAAAACGCTTATCTGGAAACATCACATTCAAGAAAGGGTCGATAAATCAACGATAGGACTTTATTCGTGCAGGAAAGAACTTGGAACTGCAACCAAAACACTTTATTATATTTACACTGCTATCGTGCGGCGACCTATTCTACTGTATGGTATATGCTTATGGTGATCGACGCTTAGTAAAACAACTTATTATAACTTGCTTGCAAAAGTGCAAAGATTGACTGAGACATCAGCGCCAGAACGGACGTTGTGCCTACACCGCAGGCCGAGCGGCGGACTCCATGAAGCGGTATGAAGAACGAAACAAGGCAGAAGACACAGAAACTAGAAGGACACGCGAGGATATTAAAGTGTCAGATGATACAGCGAGACTCACAATGATCCTTTTCTGGTGACCCTGCTCAGGATATTACAAGTGATCATAACGTTTTATTTATTGATTATAGCTGAACCTAAAAAAAACAATTTAGCGTTCATCTTTTTGTTAGTTTCCCAGCATTAATTTTCAATACAGAACTGTGACTGTCGCGGTGCATAGCAACCGCCAATTGAGCCAGATGATTTGTTTCATCATCATCATCAATGTGGCACGATAGCCCGACGTCGGGCCTTGGCCGCCTGAATCGTTGACCTCCAATTGTCGCGGTTACGTGACCTTGTCCTCCAGTTTCGGAAGGCCGGCAGCTGGTGGGCGTCCTCGCCTACGGAGTTCTCCTAGCGAGCTCTCGGTCGTCCACGCAACCCCGCTCCGTCAATTCGTTGTGCGTTCATCACTTTTTTTGGCATGCGATTATCGTCCATCCGTTGAACATGCCCCGCCCATTGCAAACGTTGAAGTTTCACGATTTTCGATACTTCCAGCTCATCGAACAATTGATACACCTCATAGTTGTACCGGATACGCCACTGATTTAGCTCGCGAACGGCCCCGAAAATTCGCCGAAGGACCTTTCGTTCGAATCGCTCTAGCAAAATTTAAGAGGCTTGGATAAGGGTCCATGTTTCGCAGCCATAACATAGCACGGGTCGGATGATCGTTTTGAACACGCGGAGCTTCGTGTTCCTGTGCGCAAGTTTCGAATTACATAAATATAGGGAGGACCAAGAAATTGGTCTTATTGGCTAGTTGTATCCGTCGCTTAATTTCGTCGGTTTCTTGGTGTCCTTTGATAAGTTACAACCCAGATAGTTGAAATTGTCTACATACTCTATATTAAGGTACTGTGATGCTTGAATTTGCTGGCGTCCTTGTTTTCGATTGCATCATGACCTTTGTTTTGCTTTCGTTGATATGTACTCCAACTTCCTTTGCGGCGTTTTTGAGGTTATGCAGAAGGCTTTCTGCATCACCCAATCTTCGAGACATTATGTTAATGTCGTCGGCGTACGCTACTAATTAAGTCGACTTGATGAGTAGCGTTACGTTGCTGGCTCGAATTACATACTCCAACGCAAGGTTGAAGAGCGTCGGCGCCAGCCCATGGCCGTGCTTAAGTCCAGTACGAGTTTCACATAGGTCAGTGAGTCGGTTCTACACTCTGACCTGCGAGACGGTATTAGTCATCGTCATCCTTGTGAGTCGCACTAACTTTTCAGGTATACCAAAATGCAAAATGGAAGCCGAAAAGAATATAAGGAACGTCATTGTCAAAGCGGCAGCTCGCTACATTCCGGCAGGGCGTACCCCCAAAGTCCGGCCATATTTTCCAACTGCTGCCGCAAGGTTAGCCGACAAACGGGACGATTTAAGACGCGCAAATCCGGCAGACCCCAGAATTCAGGAGCTAAACTCCAAAATAAATCGACTAGTTAACACCTATAAAAAAGAGAAATGGAACTAGCATCTGGATAGTTGCAGCCTCTCACAAGGTGTCAGCAAACTATGGGCTACGGTCCGCGCCCTGTCTCACCCAACGAAAGACAAGGGCAGTGTAGCCATCAGATTCGGCAAGAAAACCACCGCAAATCCAAAACTCTGCGCGAGCTTGTTTAATAAGCAATTTTTTGAAGACCCCAAGACCAAAATGTTCAACTGCAAGATAAAAAGAAGGATTCGCAACCGAACGGTTGACATCATCCCTACCTATACAGCGGACCAAGTTTCAGCAGCAATCAAGAATGCGAACAAATCACAGGCCATTGGACCAGATGGCATTTCAATGGTCATGCTGAAACACCTAGATCTTCCGGCCATCGAATATCTTACGATGACTTTCAACTTGTCGATATCTATGCTTGTCATCCCTGAATTCTGGAAAAAGGGACGAATCATTCCCCTTCTCAAACCCGGTAAAAGCGCGAAACTCGCCCGTTGCAAAGACGCTCGAAGCACTCATCCACCCCACCCTTGTATCGCATGCTGAGCTAGCTTCTCACCAGCATGGCTTCAGGAAGATGCATAGCACCACAACAGCCCTGGATATGATCATCCATCACATCCAAAATGGCCTCAACCAGAAAGAGCCTTGTGACAGAACCGTCCTAGTGGCCCTTGACATGTTGAAATCCTCCTCCACTCTGCGTTGTTGGTCGATCTCCTAAATATGCATATTCCTGCACAAGAGGTTAGGTGGATTGCGAGCTTCACAGAGTTTCGGGGCAGTTGTTCAAAGCATAGCAAAATTAAGCAGGGAGTTCCTTCCAACACCACCGGAAGGTGGAAATTAAAGGTGTTTTTAATAATTTACTCAATAATAATACCACCGGAAGGTATCGAACTAATTTCCTATGCAGACGATTGCACCGTACTCACCTCGGGGAATGATTTAAATGGCATATGTCCTCGACTAAATGACTATATTGAGAAACTGGTGGAGTTCTTCAATATCCACAACCTAGTAATTTCGCCGTCTAAATGTACTGCAACTCTTCTCACCACCTGGACGCAGGAATTTTCGGAGGTGCTTGGGATCCGTACTGGTAAGCATGCTGAAGACGTTGTTCCTACTGTTACCAACCCCAAGATCCTTGGTGTCTATCTAGATACCATGATGAAGTCGAAAGATCACGTCGAAGACGTAGTCGACAGAATGCACAGTAGAAACAACGTCCTAAAGGCACTAGCCGGGAGTTCCTGGGGCAAGGACAAAGAAACTATGTTGGTCACCCACAAAGCGATGGGTAGGGTAATCCCTAGCTATGCAGCACCGGTGTGGTCACAAACCGTTTGTGACACAAACTGGAATAAGATCCAGGCATGCCAGAACGCTGCTCTACGTATCGCTACAGGTTGCTAGCTCATGTCGTCCTAGGATCATCTTCATCAAGAAACCAGCATGTTATCAGTGCGTGATCACAATCTCCTCCTGTCTTTACAAAATCTGGTCGGTTGCTATCGAGAGGATCACCCAAACCATCATCTCATGGACAATACTCCCTCTCCACGAAATGTCAGGAGTGGACTCAGAGATCTCGAGAGAGACGTCCAGAGATACAAACGGGTACCTCCCGATATATTCGATAACACAGCATACCATGCGGCCATCGAAGATATTCGCACAACCGTTGTGAATCGGTCAATAGGGAGATTAGGTCCGAATAGAGTCCTCTCAGTGCCCCCACACCTATATCACCTAGGAGACTAGGCTCCCGAGAGCCACAAGAGTGACACTAGCCCAGCTTAGGTTGGGTTTTTGTTCACGCCTCAATTCGTACCTATCTCGAATAGACCCGAACATCCAGAACATTTGTCCGAGCTGCGGTGGTGCGCCACACGATGTGGACCTCCTGTTTCGATGCCCCGCTGCACCCACTAACCTCACTCCGAGGGCATTATGGGACGACCCTATTGCAGCTTCTACGTTCTTGTCGCTTGAGACAATAGGCGAGAACGACGACGAAACTTAGAGCACATCCACAAACATGCACGGCGACTCACACCCTTCTGCACCGCTACAACAACAACCAATAGGCTATCCGCAAACTGTGTCCTTCGCGCTCGACCAGCCACGAGCAACAACTGCCGAGATCCACACGTACCACCTTGAGTCAGCTTCGTTCTGGATGGTGCTCCAGATTGAACTCGTTTTGGTCGCGCATCGACAACGCCTTTGGAAATATTTGTCCAGCGTGTGGAACCAGCCCACACAACGTGGATCATATATTCGACTGTACTGCCGCACCTACGCATCTAACACCCATCTCACCATGGGAGAACCCCATCGAAGTTGCGATCTTCTTAGGACCTGACCTTGAGGAGAGGATGCCTACGATGAATGATGATGCAAGTCCCCCCTGTCTCTTGTGCGCTATAACAACAACAACCCTCTTTGTGGATTGGGCAGATTATGCTTTTGCGCCAATCTTCGGAGATTACCTCGTCGTTCCATATTTTCCGCAGTAGCACATGTACATATAGCGTTGGTCAGGTACGTTCCACCATGCTTCAGCAGTTCTGCTGGTTTGTGGAAAATTAATGTACAACGGGACCCCTCTATTTTAACCGTTACAATGTAATAGCATTTTGTGTAAATTGTAAATTAAAGTGGCCGACTAAATCAGAATCTGCCACACCACCAAACACTTTCTGAAACTACATAAAATTTCCAATAAAACGACACCTCGTCCGTTACGAAGTTGCTCATATTTTCCGAGTTCAAACTTTAAGGAAATTTTAAAATTTCATAAAAAATTCAAATGATAAAATCGTAAACGTAACTGATTTTAAAATTTCTTTTAATTTGGTTTAATTTTCTCTTTTTACATAAAAATTTGTCCAACGTTTTGCTAAAGGCTGAGGCCTCTATGATTATTTATTCGAAGTCCCTAGCGGGCCTGAAGAAAGACCGGGCCGTATATCGGACAAGTCTGCCTTAGAAGCATACGTCAATCGGTTTGCTGAGCTACACATTTTGCTAGCATCTTTTCTGTAGCTCAGGAAAATAATTGATGTGCGTATGGTTCTACGCACTTTTGAAAAAATCTCAATCTAGTTTTATATGACCCAACAGAACCCCTTGCAATAGAATTAAATCATTCGGTTTTGCATTTAGCAGGCTTATTTAACTGTAACTATCGGATGGAGCATCGCGTATGTCAGATACGAGTAAGTATCGCTTTCATTGTAGGTACAGTGCGTACTCGATAATCCGGACTATTTAAAACCAGGGTCGATCCGGACTACAGAGGAATTCAGACTAGTGGAAGCCTTTAATTTGCTCTAAATTTCGAGGAAATGGACGAATTTAATCAAATTGTTCGAAGAATCTGTTTTCTATTTTGGAAGAATTTCACTCTGTTATTCTAGATTTTGTTTTTTCAAGAACAAAGAAAACTGTTGTTTTTATTTCGGACGATAATATCACTGTTATTATGAGAAAAAAGTCAGATTCGGATTAGAGAAGCTCTTGAAATTCGGACTACAGAGTGGTACAATGTAATCTTTGAGGTGATCCGGATTACTGGAAATTCGAGGTTTCGAGGCTTCGGATTATCGAGTACGCACTGTATTGTATTATCCTGAGGACGAAATAAATTACAACCACAACCAGTGAGTCTTCCAACTGAAATTTTGGATTTTCATCCCAAATGGTACAAAAAAATAACAAGAGTGTATGCAACAAATTGGTGTCAACACTTTTTGTGATTAGGTTTGGTCTTTTTGGCTTAATTTCATGTAACACATTTAATTTGTGCGAAATGAAAATATGTACATACATAGTTCCGCCGGATTTCCTCAAATGTTGTGTTCCCTTTAGCTCTGTACATCGAAAATCTTACAATCTAAAACAGTCCATTCCTAAAGCTCATTTGGAACATTCTTTATTTGTACGACATTCCTTCCATATTATATAATATAACATACACGGTCGGAAATTTAGTTTATTTTTAAAACTTTTACCGTAAACCGAAAAAGTTTACACCATCTTTTAAGCAAATTTTGTTTCAAATCTAAGCAATTCAATTGTTTTATTAATTTTAGTAAAATTCGGTTTATTTCTTAAGAAATCCAAAAGTTTTATAAATTTTTAAGGCTAAAAGTATTAGAAAGTAAACCAATTGGACCTTAATGATTAAAATTTTTCAATAAAACCAGACTTATATTAAAGTGTAAACTAAAAGTTTAAAATTGAGACTAAAAGTTTATAAGTTGTAAACTCAGAGTTTAAAATCCAAACCATGAGTTTAAAATTTAATCTTTTGGACTAAAATTTTAACTTTAAACCAAAAACAGTTTTAAGTACTTGCCATATAGCCAATTGTTCATGGAATAATAAATAATCATGAGGTATAAGCCCTCTGTGGCGCACTCGGTTGAGTCGCACATGCTATAGATATCTAGGGGTCCGGAGATCGAATCTCGGCGTGATCCAAATTTCCATACATGTGCGGCCTGATCAAAGTGTCTGAACATTATATACTTCAAATAGCCCATAAACGGTTGAGTGAACGCACTCATGCCCCACAAAAAATGTAATAAGATAAAAAAAAAAACACATAAAGAAAAACATTTTAAACTAAATTCTTTTTTAAAGTAAACCTCTCCAGTTTTAATATTTCACCCGATTCTAGTTTTGGATTTAAATATTTTAGTTTTGGATTTAAACTTTTATTTTATTACAACCTAAACGGAATGTATTACAATCAAATATAATGCAAAGTTTTGTATTTAAACTATTCCGTTTTATTTAGGTGTAAACAATCGAAAAGTTTAAAAATTAAACTTTTTTGTATTGGAACTATATACAATCAAAAAAGGTTTAATAAAGAAACTAAATTTCCGACCGTGTACGTTTCGAATAATACAACATACTTATGTAAAAAGAAAGTCACCATTCAAATGATGAAATCGGCATTAATCCTCTCCTTCAACATATAAGCAAACTATTATCTTATAATGTGTAAATAAAATTTGTGGATAAATCAAGAAAAATATATTTTTACGCTGACGTTCCTTCATTGTTTTGACGACTGAGTGATTCGTCCTATTCTTTTGTTGTAATACGCCGGATATAACGCACTCAATATATTTTCATCTCTGGACTATTTTCAGCCTACGCAAATCACTTTCAAATCCCATTCCCTATCACCGAAATAGTAGCATTCATCTTACAACATTAAAAATACATTTTCAAAATTGTCAAAATCTGATGAGCGCTTTCAACATTTGCATTTCAACTTGAACATAGTGTTCCTGTCGGTCGGCCACTCGTCCGTCACCCCACAAAATTGTTGACAAAATCAGAAAAAAATAAATAGAAAAAAAACGGCTTATGTTATTTTTGTGTTAGAATCGAATCATTCAGCAGAGATTTTCAGGAGTATTAGTCCAATCAGTTTAGACAGAAGAAAAAGCTTAGATAAATTTTGTTGTTTTCGCATCTCTACGGTAACAAGAATGCACTTCTTTCTATTCTGACGTATCATGTCAAAAGGACGTCGAGTATATTTTCGGTGATATCCTTATCTTAACTTACCACCCATTATTTAAGCGAAAAGGTCCCAAAAAAATTTTGAATTTTGTAGTCTTCTTTTATCCTTTTTAGGACCTTCAATACTTTCCTACCAAAATCACCCTTAGATAATGATTCCAAAACAATCAAAATTAGCCTTATGTTAGTTTTTCTATTTGAAATGCTAGAATGATTGAACTACATACATATATGTATGTACATACATAGATGTACTATCTTGAAGATACTGTTGAAAGACTTTTGTTAGACATACGATTGTTTGGTGATTTGCAATCAGATCAATCCACTTGTAAGATTTTGATATGTGAATATAAAACTAGTTCTAGTGAATTTTAGCCGATAAGTTTCACATATTACATGCATGCACGCTATAGATTTTTTTTTGATAAATTATGCAATTCGTGCCAATTCCCTTGAAAGTGAAAAATCAACAAATGCAGTGTCAACATTTAATTTTCATGATAAAAATGCAGTTGTTGCTGAGTCTCGTAAAATACATCCGCTCGATTTACAATGTTTTGCTGATATCAACGGACGAAATGGAAAAATATTTACATTTTCAATACATGGGGCACGGGCACATCCATTCAAAGTTTTCTGCACATATAAAACGATTTGTCTGTAAATATAATACATATATTATATATATATATATATATATATATATATATATATATATATAATACATATATATATATATAATACATTTAAAAAATGAATGAGCCTACGCTTGACTGCACCGAAAGCACAATGTGAAATGCAATCAACGTACGAATTAGTATGGAAGCATATTAGCATAGGAAATCGGTTAATAACCTGTTGAATTGGAGGTGTGCAATCTAGCGATCCGAAGGCGTATAATTGTTAATGAAAGATATATGCATAGGTATACCATATACCTTTTTCGTTAGATCGAATATTAATTCGGATTTAAACGAGTTTTTAATTAGTCATGTGCATATAGTTTTAGTTTACGTCGGAGCAATCATTAAATTGTTCCGAAATCTCTACATAAACTATATTAAATACATACACCACAGGAGCACATGTGGGATTACTCTTCATTGGAGGAGTATTTGGCACATCTGGTACCTTTGCAGTAGTAGTCTGGTGGTTGATGTAGTGGGTAATTTAGTGTGATCGCCTTCGCAGCAGAGGGCAGTGGGTTCGAGTCCCACTGTGAGCGGATTCAGTTTGTGATAGGTTTCAAATTCACGGACCATCATCTCAGTCAGATGATAAAGGAGTACCCATTTATGGGGATAAAAGATTCTGCAAAGAGTGCTGTTGATCTCCTCTACAAAAAGCAGTTAAGATCTTAAAAAGTATCGTGCCATAGGACATAAGCTACGCCTGCTTTTTAATAAGAGACCTATTTCTTAATACAACTCATTGTACCGGATGCGCGATTCTTTTCTTTCGTAATCGACCTCGAATAATCTTCAAAGAAACTTTCGCTAGAATGTGTCCAAAGTGGAGTTATAATCCACGCTTTGCAGCCATAGCACAACACAGATCGAATAATCATTTTATATGTAAGTAGAGTCCCAGGAATTGTCAAGAAACTTTTTTTTTATATTATAACCTACGACATAGACGCTTCCTGCATCAATACCATGTATTTTAGCATTGATACATTTGTTGGAATCACTCATGGAGCCGTTTTTCAAAAGCAGTTTGAGTCGCTTCGTCGCATTTTAAATTTATCACTAAATATCCCTATTATTTTTCAACCGCGGAAATCTGCCAGTACACAACCAGAGAATATGGAGATAGCACAAGAATGGTCAAAGGAATTTTGGCATGTAGTATCAATAACCTTTAAATTTCTGATATTTTTAAAATTTCGCGTCACATCGATATCTAGTGCTGAAGTAATGCCCAGGACAACGTTACCGTTTCGTGTGTTTCAAGTGAAGAGCAACACGCCTTAATTGCTACGAGTAGTTGTCTCTCTTCATTACCGTAACTCCTAGTGGAGCATGGTGCGCTGATGGTTACCGTGTGTAGTCATCAACGTTACAAAGACAACTGAATTCGGAGTGTAATACGGTTGTCAGCCATACCACTTCCTAGTCGCATTGTTAGTTTATTATTCTACGATAAGAATATTTCTTATCATCTTCTGAATATACTTGCGACGAGTCGTGCCGAGTTTGGAAACTGGTTTCTCTATGAGTGTATATTTCACAGAGTGGCGACCGAACGATCACGGCCACAGAGCACGACAAGTTGTTGTATCCATCGCTTATTCTTGTCCGTTTCGTTGGCATCCTTTGGCAAATGTAAGCTTCTTCTAAGCTAAAAATAATTTCTACCGCATCTTTATGACGTATAGTGTTGCGTTCCCATATATTTTTTGAGGCTTTACAAGAAGTTTGGTTAAGATTGGTTTATACAGGGTGTCCCGCATTAGGTGGTCAATACTGTAAGGGTTGATAGCGCAACTTGTTTCAGGGAGAAAATTAGCAATACAATCGGATTTTTTTTACCGTTACCTTGTTATCGCTCTTTTTGTGAAAGTCATCGAAAATCGTGACTTGTCATGCAAAATCATAATTTGCATCCCTCCTGCTGCCTTAATCCAAGATTTGATTTCAGTTTCAGAAACTACATTAAATTTCACAAAAACTGAAGTTTTTCCTGTTGCCAACATTATCGCCACTTCCAAGATACAGTTACTCAAACTTAATAGAAATTTTAAAATAGATTTTTCATCGAAAATTCAAACTGTAATTTCATATCGGTGCTTTATACGTACAACTCTGCAAAGTTGATAAAAGTTGCATCAACATGTTGGCTCGGAATAGACTTGCTGAGCGGAACCTGACTCCCAAGAGAGCTGCAGCAGGTCTAAAATTAACGGCAGCCCACCGTCGAGCACTTGAATTCGCTCGAGAGCATAAGGATTGAACGTTATAGAAGAGTTGAGTAATGTACTCATCACTGATGAGACCAGCGTGAGTCTATATCAAAGTGATCGACGTCAAAGAGTATATCGTCGCCCTGGAGAGCGTTATTCTCAGTGTGGCATCGCGGAATCTGGTACTTTTGGAGGAGGATTTGTAATGGTCTAATGGTCAAAGCTCGGACTCGCAATAAATAAAAAACTTATGGGATAAGTTGAAACGTCGGATTCGAGCCCGCGTTCCTGCTTAAACAACGCTTTCAGAGCTGCGAATCGCAATTGAAGAGGAGTGGAATGCAATTTCCCAAGACTTCATCATCAGCCTCGTGAGGTCTATGAATACAAGGATGCTAGCAGTTTTTCGAGCAAGGGGGGGGGGGGGGGGAACACTGAATACTGACCAAACACTTTATTTTAAATTTTTACTTGGTTTTTAGCTTAAATCCAAATATATCTAGGAACGGATGGAATCGGAACATTACGTCATACCAATTCCTGAAAATTAAGTTTTTCTAAGAAAAACTTTTTCTATTTTAATCTGACCTTAACCAAACTTCATCCAAATGTGTTCCTAGTAAAGCCCCAAAAATATCCAGGAACGGATGAAATCGAAACATTACGTCATAGGGCTGCCATACAAACCAACCTCTGGAAATTAGGTTCTTCTAAGAAAAACTTTTGTCTTTATGAACCAATCTTAACCAAACTTCACCTAAATGTGTTCCTAGTAAAGCCTCAAAAGATATCTAGGGTCGAATGAAATCGGAACACTACGACATGGGGCTGTCATACAAACCAATCCCTGCAAATTAGGTTCTTTTAGGAAAAACTTTTTTCTTTATGAACCAAAAACTTCAGCCAAATGTGTTCCTAGTAAAGCCTCAAAACATATCTAGGAATTGATGGAATCGGAACATTACCTCATGGGCTGTCATACAAAACAAAATATTAGGTTCTTGTAAGAAAAACTTTTGTTTCTTTTTGAATCTTAACCGAAATTCATTCCAAGTGTGCTCCTGGATTAGCCTCAACGCATCCGGGAACAGATGAAATCGGAACATTGTCATAGGGCTGCGGTAGAAATTGTTAAAGCAAAAGAAGCTTAAGTTTCATTCAAATGTGACGGGCATTCAAATTTCGGCTGCGCCCGAAATTAGCCTCAGTCTCGTTGCTTTTTCATTTGACACATCCAGGTGTTTTTCGGTCTGCCTCTGGCCTTGGGTCCATCAAGTGGAACTTCCATTGATATTGCCTACTTTGCAGGGTTCTCGAGCGGACGCCTTTGAACATGGTAATATCAATCCATTTGTCGGTTTTCGAGATTTTCGGTGATTGGTTGGTCTGGTCTATGGATGATGTGGTCCCTTTCGGTTACACCAACTAACATGCGTAACATTTTCATTTCGGTCGCCATCATTTCTTTCGCGTACACAGTAAAAACAAAGTTGAATTTTACATCGAAAAATCGTTGAATTTTACACCTTTTTTCTCGCAAAATTACAGTAAACGTTTATTTTTCAACAAAATTTCTAGTAAACCCACAAAATAGTGTAATATTACACCGATTTTTTAATAATACTCTATTTTGGTGTAATTTTATACCACATTTGGTGTGAAGATGTGTCATTACTTCATTTTTGTGTAACATTACATTTTCAGTGTATATTTACCAATTGGAAGTTGTAATTTTAAGGAAATTTTCATTTGTTTTAGACTGAGTATGTTACAATACTTTTGTGCATTATTGCATTTTCCTGCATCTCACAAGTGGCTTGTTCTGTATGCAGTTAGTCTGTTCTGGCCAACGTTCGTTCGTGTGAGCATCATATTATTGTTGTTCTTGTAGCGCTTTTTTGCTCTTGAACCGAAGGAGGTGTGGCAGCTCTTGGCCGTTGGAATAACGGATAGCTCCAGGATCGATGAACCGGCTGCCGTAAATAGTATTAAAAACCCGGATGTAAATTTACATATTTGCCGGTGTAAACTCACATTTTTTCCAGTGCAAATTTGCTTATTTCTAATTTGAATTTACATAAGTCTAAGAGTAAGTTTACTTATTTATGTGTATAAATTTACTTATTACCGTTTGTAGATTTACACCAATTTTGTAGTAAATATTTACACCGCAAAGCGTAAAATTACTCTCGTTCATATCGTGGTGTAAATTTACTACTACATATAATAGAAGGAAAAAAAGTTTCCTCCTATTATTGGAGTAAAATTTTTTCGAGTGTAACCTTCATACAGCATTTGGATCCATACATAAGCGCGGGACGTACAACCGTTTTGTATACAACTTGCCCTTTAGCTTCAGTGGCATTTTCTTATCGCAGAAAACTCCAGAGTTTTCTCGCCACTTCATCCACCCATCCATTGTGCGATGTTTGATATCATCATCCCATGTAGCTCCTTTGTTTACCATCGAGCCAAAATACTTGAACTTGGCACAAGCCTTTTAAGCTGCCCTCCTTTGATGTACGAGTACATGATTTTTTTTCTAGTAATGATAAGATGGAAATTAGTTTGGAAATGACAGGAATATTTCCGGTTAAAAGTTAAAACCGAAAAATTGAACAACCAACCGGGAGTGCGTTCGTTAATTCACTCGTAGTCGTAGCTGTATAGTCACCGCTGACTACGTCAGAGTTGTGAGAGAGCTCTCAGGGGAACAATGGAAAATTAAAAAGTTAAAGAATAATCACCAATTGATTAAAATACCATCAATAAGGAAAATATGCCACTAAACCCGAAATCGGTACTGTGGAGAACAAACTCGATAACATTCACAATTAGTGTTCATATTCATCGAAATCAATCTTTATTAATTTTAGTGTCGATAAAAAAGTAATTAATAATCGTAACATTTGGTAATAACACCGGCAACCGACTCCACATAACCTCACAAATTTGAAATTTCTCAACAGTCATTTTCAATAGCTATCGCGGTGGCTAAGCTGGAGAGTGCGAGTGGAAATGTCAACGACAGTGGACCATTTGAAATTTGAAACGTCAAAAGCGGACTCATAGAGATAGCTATTTGTAACTATTGGAGTTTTAGAACAACGGAAAGTGAATGTGAGTAACAATTTTTACTCAGATCGTATAAAAGGAACGCGCTCTGGATTAAAAAAAATGGGAGACAGATAAGCCGAAAATAATGGGTTTTCGGTCTAACTGTTCGGTTTTTGAGATTCCTAATTCTAATCAGGGAACTCAATTGGCCAAACATCAGTCGAAACAATGTCTAGCAGAATGGGCGAAAAGAAGGATATATTTTTTTTTCTGGAACAAAGACAAACCACAATTTCTGGTTGCCTGAAAATCATTTGGTATGAAAAAATTCTTTCGAAAGAAAACTGAAAAAGCTTAAGCTTTTTCTCAATACTAACTTTCTCATAACTAAGATCTATTACCAAAACGTTGGCAGGACCTTGTTGAAGGAAACGGGCAGTTTTTGGTTAATTACTATAATAGATTTGATGTTAGAAATTTTACAAACGAGAAACACTTTTTAGAGGGTCTTTTACAACCGGGAAACGCTTTCTGAGGGCTCACCTGCCTACACCGCAGGTCGAGCAACGCGAAACCATGGAGCGGTATAAACAACGAGCCAAGGAAGAAGAAGATTTGATGTTAGATGTTGAATGTTAATATGTTTTTATTAAAAGACCATAAAGATTAGAAACTTACCGTAAACATGTATGAAGTTTACTAGCTTTGGCAACAAAATCATCCCATAGCGGTGACGTATTCTGTAAATGGAAGAAATGTTAAAAAATATTAGTGGAGAACAAATTTCTTCTATAGAATTAAAAAAAAGTTATACTATACATACTAAGCAAGCAACACATACTATTTCTGCAAATTACAGATGAAATAATTTTCACCTTTTAAATTTATTATTGCGCTTGAATCGTACCTTGAATCTTTAAGTATTATTTTATTTTGCAATTTTATATAAAAAAAATCAATTAAAGGTTACCAAGCTCGAAACTATAAAAGATCTTAAAGTTTCAGTAAAAGTTCAAGTTTAAAATTTTGAATGTCAATTTCCTAATTGCGGTTCATTCAAGGTTATTATTTATCCATCAAGCACTCAAGCACTTATTAAAGAAGTCTTGCTTCCAAAACACGCTAATAATTCGGCTCAATTTATCGAAATAACCCAAGTTCAATTAATGAAAAATACAGTTGTCATGGGGATCGTGGCTCTCTCTTGGATCGATACAAAATAGTGATAAGGATATTCTTCTTCTTCTTCTTCCTTGCCTCGTTCTTTATACCGCTCCATGGTTTCGCGTTGCTCGACCTGCAGTGTAGGCCCATCGCCCGTTTTCGCGATAATATCTCAGCATATTTCTACAGGCAGCTCTATCTTGGATCGTATCATCGCCGAGACCAATGCGTTGTTGTTGCTTTTTCATTTGACACATCCAGGTGTTCTTCGGTCTGCCTCTGGCCTTGGGTCCATCAAGTGGAACTTCCATTGATAAGGATATTCGATTGTGCCAATTTGTATAATAAGGTTTGTAGATCACGGACAATGGCCACCCTATGATAATTTTCTTCCGAATTTGGACTTGCGGAAATATACGCATATGCGGTTCTAGTAATTGAAGAGGAGGATTTTGACCATCATATGGATTTCCCTACAGATCTTTCGAGAGCATAGATCAAAATGAATAATGACTAAGGCGATCAACTTTTTCAGAAGCCAATGTCCTCTGTACAGCTAAAAAAACGAGATGTTCATTTGTCAAGTGCAGTGCTCTTCACTGTCACTATCACGATGTCTGATGTCTCAATAGTAGGGAAAACAATAGCAGAATCCATCCAAAGTATATCTCCCAACAATAATCGAAACGGGACTGTAACCTCAGAATCCCATTTTCACATAACCAAAGTAACTGAGCCAGAAATAATACAACTAATAGACAACCTAAAAGTCAACACAGCTGCGGGACATGATAATATTTCTGTGTCTATATTAAAGCGTATTAAAAATCAAATTTCACAGCCGCTGAAACTAGTACTCAATAAATGTATATATGAAGGTAATTTTCCTGCTATTTTTAAAAGAGCATTAGTTGTACCAGTATTTAAGGGGGGTGATTTTCAGGATCCATCAAACTATAGGCCAATATCACTCCTTCCGATTTTCAGCAAAATATTTGAACGCTGCATCAAAAAACGCCTAATAAAATATCTTTCTGAGAACTGTTTGCTATCAAATCAACAGTTTGGTTTCCGGCAAGGAAAAAGTACCGAAGATGCGGTACTAGAAGTAACAAATTTTCTTTACTCTAATATAGATCAGAATAATAAGCCTCTTGCTATTTTCATGGACTTATCAAAAGCTTTTGATACTATATCTCATGAAAAACTGATTAAAAAATTGGTTAATATAGGGATAACGCATACTCCACTGAAGCTATTTACCCACTATTTACAAGGCAGAACCCAACAAGTAAAAGTTGATTGTACCCTAAGCGATATAAAAATTAATCACGAGTATGGCCTACCTCAAGGGACGGTTCTATCTCCTATATTATATTTAATTTACGCAAATGAATTATGTAACATGAATATTAGAAATGGTAAAGTAATAGCATTCGCAGACGACACAGTGGTACTACTTGCCACAAAGTCCTGGGAGGATACAGTTAAAGCTTGCGAAGAAGCAATGACTACAATTAAAACTTGGCTAAATAGTAATCAACTTAAACTTAATACAGATAAAACCAAAGCTGTTCCATTTTCCATTCAAAAAAGTGGACTACCAAACATTGATTTCATACACATTCATAACTCACGCTGCCTAGAACAACAAAGAAGTTATCCAAGTTGCACATGCGCTAAAATTAAAACAAACCACACAGTAAAGTATCTAGGAGTTGTAGTTGATAGTCAACTGAAATGGAATGAACACATATCATATATTAACACTAAAATCAGAAGATACTTATGTCTGCTAAGCTATCTAAAGCAAACTCTGCTGCTACATCAAATGAAAATGATATACCAAGCCTTAGTGGAGTCGGTTCTCTCATACTGTATCAGCATGGGGGGGAACCTATAAAGAGCACTTAAAATCTTTAAGAGTTTCACAAAAAACCATAATTAAGCTTATTTACGATTTACCCCGACTTTTTCCGTCTAACAACCTGTACTACTTCACTGGATTATTTGAAATTAAACAAATGTACCTTAAAAAAGTAATAACTAGAACATACGGGTGTCAAACTACAAATACAAGAAATGAACCAATCAGAAATACTCGCTTTAACAGACTGAACATACCATCTCCATTTTGTAAAAAGACTCAGACTCAAAGATACATAAATTACATTGGTCCTAGAGCATATAATGTCATACCAGAATACGTAAAAAACTCACTATCAGCCATAGAATTCAAAATTAAGCTATCGAAGTGGCTTCATAGTTTAAATGTTGAAGAATTGAATTTATTATTTCCATTTTAATAACATATTTTATTAACAATAAACTAAAGAATTACTATTATTAAACTATAGTTAAGCTCACTTAGCCAAAGACAACGTAACATATTGATATAAACACTCCTTACTCAAGCCATTCGCTTAAAAGGAGAACTAGTAACAATGAATGAATTATATAATAGATTTGTAAAACATTTGTAATAAATAAATAATAATAAAAATAATAATAATAATATCATATCATCAGACACCTACGTTCGTCTTCTGGTGGAAAAAAATGCAAGCAATTATTGTAAATAAGTTTTCATCTCAGATTGATTTTTCACGTTAACGAGAATTGAGAACTTTGAATCACGAGCCCGATGGCTTCTAAAACACCAAGCTAGCTGCTTTATAGGAGGTTCGATAAACGAGCTGTGTTTTCTGTAAAGCAATTTTTCTATATGATGAGTTTTTCTCTATGTTCAGCGAGCCCCAAAATTTAAAGTAACTATACATAAATAAAGAGAACGCTTTTTCGACAACACAATTCAGAGTGTGAAACAGTTTTTAGCCACAGTATATTCATAATCGATTTTTTTGTTATTTATTTTATTACTATTATTAAATATTTGCGAATATCAAAGACGCGAAATTTTTTGAAGTACTGAGTCTTGAACCCTCGTTTCACTGCGTGAATCTCCAGTGTAATAGAGAGTTTAACAACAACAAAATGTACATAATTATTTTTGTGAGAATTTCAGCGAAATTTCTAATATTCGAAATTAGTTTATTCCTTATTTGCGAAATTTCCGTACCTCTAGTGATAATAATTGACAGACAGTACTGACCTTGCAATGATTCTCAATTTGTGGAGCGCCACCCAGCCAATTCGATTCAAGAAAAAATTTCAATATCGTGTAACGATAAATATATACTAGCTGGCACGGCTAAAAATATTTATTACACAGTCATATTTCTATTATCATATCAATAAGCATACTCGATTCATTCGGTTTAAATTTTTACACGTGAACTAAACGAAATCGAGTAGGCTTAAGGATATGATAATATCTATTAAAAACTAGACCGAGGCTAATTTCAGGCGCGGCCGAAATTTGGATACCCTTCGCTCCCCTCGGGCTAAAAGTTTTTTCGGGCGTACCTACGACTTGTATTTAATCGCCCCCCCCCTATTCTTTTCCTTCTGTCTTCACAAAAGTTCCGTTGCGTCGGCAAAACAATATTTGTGTTAGTTGGAATAAGTGGGTAAATAAAAATACATGTTTACTCAGAAAATTTTATTGGGGAATTGGCCTCATAGTACGATTCCATTTGCTTTTACCTTTTTGGTTGCTTTGATAAAGACACATTAATTCAAGATTTTTGTGAAATTGGTGTAAAAATGTTTCTTAGAAGAACCTAATTTGGGGGATTGGGTTTGTAGGGCAGCCCCATGACTCCATGGTCCGATTTGATTCAATCTTACATATGTTTTGTGTCATCAATGGAAATACATTTGTGTGAAATTTGGTTAGAATTCGTGCAAAATAAAAACGTTTTTCTTAGAAGAACCTAATTTGGGGGTTAGGTTTGTATGGCAGCCCCATGACCCCATTGTCCGATTTTACCGATTCAAACATACAAACTGCATGCAGCAAAAAGAAGCATTTGTGCAATTTCAGCTTCATATCTTTTAAATTGGCCGAGTAAAACGCGTCGCAACAGACAGACAGACGGACATCGCCCAATCGACTCCCCAAGTCATGCTGATCATAATGTATAATTTTTATATGGTCGGAGATGCTTCCTTCAATGCGTTACAAACTTCATGACAAAGTTAATATACCCTTTCACTCTATGAGCGAAGGGTATAAAAACACCATAGACTACGTTTTTTCGCCTCCAAGGGAAAGTGTAGCGTATGTCATATTATTTCCTTCTTGAATATAATATGATATGATAATACATATCTATTATCATCAGTGGCGGAACAACTTCACTCAGGGCCCTCCCGCCATCTTCTTGAGTGGGCCCCCCTACACTGGAAAAAAAACAGAGTAAAATCAATCGAAAACACTCTTGAAGGTCGACCCACACTTTTTGTCCATACAAGTTTACAGATTTTCAGTTCATTGATTGATTGACTATCTGTCAATTCTGTATGGGAAATTACTGTGATATTCTTATACTGAGGATATAATTAATGTTTTAATGTTTTCATCAATCGTTTTTTTTTTTAATAAAAACGCATAAGCAGGGCAGCGCAACACCTCTATAGGTGTTGGTGATATTTAAGCATATAGTAAATTACCTGCGCTACAATGGTACTCGATCCCGCGAACTTATGATTTGAAGACGAGCGCCCTATTTACTCCAATGCCGCACACACACGGCCAATTCAAATCCATTTTTTTTAATTTCCGTTCTGTCAAAAACAAAGGAAATGCATGCATTTGACAGAACGAAGAATAAAAAAATGGATTTGGACGCTTCGTGTGTGGGTGGCCTAAGTTTGTAACTTGCTAGACAATTGAATAAAGCGACACGTTATTAAATATTTTAATTTAATTGTGCTCTAATTTAAATCCTTCAATTTTAAAAACGTTTGTACTTAATATTAAATGCAATAGAGAAATCTTGGTAAGACTCATTTTAAACCAAATGTGGCTTCCAAAGATGATCAGACTCCGGAAGACCCAATGCTGTAGGTACACATACTTGCGGAATTCGGTTTTTAGGCAAACCATCAGTTATACCTACTATTTCTGGAGGAGAATATGTGTTTCTCTATGGTAATATTAGTGATGCAATACCGGTCCCCTGTGCTTGCAAATTTTAAAGGATTCGAAGGGTATATTGTGGGCAAAATTTTATCTAAAAACCCTTGCAGAGTCCTTTCTTTAGTCTGGATTTTGCCATAGAGGTTGATAGGGAAATCGGATGGATGGAGCTTCATAGCACCTTGCTTGGCTAGAGCCTTGAAACGTTCACCAAAATATGGACAGTGCGAATTTCTACAAGTCTGCCTAATTTCGAAATTCACATCAAAAAAAGTTATGGGCAATTTTCGATATGAAAACACAATAATGCGATTTGGGCAGCTCTAATTTCCAAACGGAACGGGGATAGGTAGGTTAAAACTTGAAGGAAATGTGCGCCAAATAGTTCTACAAGTGTGCCAAATTTAAGAAATTTTGATCGGTTCGCGATTTACCAAAAATGTACGATTGAAGAGTTGTTATCTCGTTAAATATGGATTGCACATGAATTAAACTTTACTCCTTAAATTGCATGTTTCGACGGCCGTATCTTCTTAACCTTGACGGCTTGAGCCTTGAAATTTTCACCAAATGTGAGCAGTACGGTGCTAGACAATTTTCAATTAGAAAACTGAAAATTTCGGCAGCCGTAACTTCCGAAGGCGGATAGTGTGTCAAATTTCAGATAGATCGGAAAGAGTTCCTGAGTAATCGAAAATGGAAAGAGAGAATCAGAAAGAATTTGTTTGCCCATATGATACTTGGCTAGGAAAAGTGGTGGGTCGAACTACAAACCGCGGCTTCATGTAGCTACATGTAGCAACTGCAAATACAGCAAATAGCGCAGCCATGCCAGGACCTGGTGAAAGAGGAACAATCAATTTAGCATTTGTTTTGACCTCGGAAAGTGTTTTTATGGTTCGAGAAATCATTCATGCGGTTTTTGGGCCCCTAAATCTCGTGGGCCTCACCGCCACGCGGGCCCTGCGGGCCCTTATGCGCCGCCCCTGATTATCATATATGTATATGACTGTGTAATGGAGCCCTTAGGTTCAGAAAAAAGTCAATATTGAAATTCTCGTTTAGGCTTGCACTGCAATAAAATGATCACAATATGTATATTTTTATTTTGCGGTATCACGGTCGGAGCAAAAATTGGGACCACTTTAAAAGTAAAAAGTATTAGTGGCAGTCCCACAGTTCTCAAAAATTAATTTAACCTGAGGCAGAGCAAAAGCCTAAAAGGAAACGTTTAAATTAACTTACTACTACTGAGCTTTCATAATGGTCTTTGTAAACGATCAGATCAGATCCCATCATTTCGGTGATACTTAGCAGGATCACCAAAACTGAATAGTTTTAAGTTATACAATCTCGCAGTATCCGAACTATTGATATCTGAGACTTCAATATCCTCGTGTGTGAGGATTGCCAAAGATACAGAGATGCGAAAAAAAGGTCGTAGAAGGGGATCAAAGTTCCTATTATTATCCCTAGCTGCGATCCAAGAACAAGATATGCAAACGGGGGTGAATTTTCCGAAAATGCGCCATAATTTCGGGACAGACTTGAAAAATTCGAGGCTGTCCCACAGGATTCGGGACGGTTGGTCGCCTTAATAATGACACATTTCATGAAAACTGGCCATAGACTATACCAATACGTTTCACAATATCATTGGCCTGGTCCAACCAAAGACTTCGGTCAATTGAATTTATCTTTCACTGACAAACGCCATTTACTCTTCTAATTTTTCTAGTCATGTTTTTAACAAAAAGTATAACGTCATTTAACAAAGAGTTGCCATATAGCGGAAAACGTGCTTGAATACAATAGCAGATGTATTTGCGAGTTTATAATGTAACAAAGCAAAAAATAAATAATGCATACTACACAAAACGTTGATTTTCGCATTGATATCTTCCTTTATGGCGTACAATCAACTCTTAACCCAGTTAAGTATGTACATAATTTTAACACGGTGCATCCAGAATGTCCAATTCGATTTTTTACGACATTTTAATGATCACTTTTACTATCAATCGGGGTCATTCATATTTTTTTTTTGTGTAGAGCTATAGTGTGTGGGCCCTCGAATTAATAATGTATCTTTTATCAGCATGAAAACCAGTTTAAGAAATCGCATCCATATAGGTCAACAATCGCTGAATGTCTATATAATTTTCTTATCAACCGGTTTTTCGCGTGTTCGAGTATAAAAGCGCAACAGTCTATTTCTATTGTATCGTATACGGTACGACGAATAAGATATTTAAATCTCATTTTACTGTGACTGTGGCTATTGATTTCAGACAAAAAAAAAGCTATCGTTTCAGCGTTTCTTGTTTTATTTCTTGAATTTAGCTTTGCAGCTATATTTGGTTTGGATTACTCCAGACAACCGTGGTCAGTCGAGGAAGAAGATGAAAGTTGTGTGATTTTACGATTACAAGCACCATATGTGAATTTGAATAAATCAAGGTCAATTACGAGTGCAAAGTACATAAATTACGAGTGAAGTGTACAATATCCACTTGACAATGAATATTTTGTATTAGCGGACGATGACTTGCTGCTTCAGTACACGCTTATTTATTAAACATGCCCGAACACAATGTTCAATTAAAGTGCGTTAAATTCGTTTGCATTTTAATGCAAAAAAAAGCATGTGTACCGACATAAAGTTGATAGTCGCCCAACGTTTTAATCCGAGCGTAGGAAAAACGAAACAACAAAGTTTACCGTTAAGCTGATTAAACAAGATAAATTACCAATTACTAAATGTAACGTAAGAAGGTGGGAAAGAACATTGTCGGAGGGGTTATAGTGTTTCAAAATGATGTACTACCTGTATACTGTATTTACTCGTATTTGAATTTTAAAATGGAACCTTCGAAGACAAGGAACTATGTATGTGAATGAAGCAAGCAAATACCAGAAGAATTTGGTTTTAATAAGAAACACTTTTTTATCGAACCTAAGGAGGCGAGGATTAATGATTTTTTCCTTGGAATTAGACTACGTCTATGGCGTTTGTGTATTGATTGAAAAACTCCAATGGCGTAATATGCATTGATGGAAGCTTTTAATTAACTTGCTCATGGGTGGCCGGAGAATAAGCTTGTGTAATAATAATAAGTCAACATAAAGACGAAAGTATATGATATTTGAAAGCCCCTGTATGAAAGGTGGTGCAAGTTACGAATTTCGATGTCGTGCATTCGTTTTGCACTTAAGAATACGATTGTTGTTTTTTTTTTCCGAAAATTAATGCGATTTTTTTCTGAAGGTTCTGTGCACTTAAGAGTTTAAAAATGCGGACCGCTGTAAATTTAACAAGCAATTTAAGATAGAAACGCGCAAATACTAGTGGCTTACGGCTGGATAAAACATGATACATACTATGAGTGGCAAATTTATTGACACAAAGTCACCCCCAATGAAGAAGGAAACGGAATATCTGAAAATAAAGGGGACAATTTGATTTTTTTTATAGCTAGCAGTGACGTAGGAAATTTAGTGTTTGGGGCTGGTATGGTTTAATACTTTTTGGCTTTTTCATTGGTTGGAGTATTCAACCGCAATGCACTGGAATTGGAATACATACTTTTAAAAAAATTTTATTTAAACAAATTTATACCACGCAACGTTTTGCAATCCCATTTAAATGTACTTTTCGCAATAGTGTCAATGTTGATGCTGTTGGTATACAATTATGCAACAGGAATGTTGCTGATTAATTAATTTTAAGCATCTATTAATTTTGAAATTTCGTATTCATTGCCCCCATTTTTCCGACGCCCCTACTACGAAGTTACAGCATTAAGCTGCGCATGTGCATAATTGTGTTTAAATAAATTTTCCATCTAAAATTCGTATGAGAAATGTCATCGAAGTTACAAAATCTAGTTACCATAGAAAATATTTTGGTCCCGAAAAAAAGTCGCATATCAAGTGTATTTTGTGGTTATTTGCATTTCCTTTTTAGATTTTCTTATTCATTGGTCACCTTAAAATAACGAAATTCGAACGAGTAAAAAGGAAATGGAAGAAACGTGGTAAATAGTTATTTGCATATGCCTATTTGAAATGAAAATGGAAATATTGTCAAATTTTGCCGTTACTTTTGTTTTTAATTCTTCAGGTTTCAGTATGCGGCGCCTTGGGGCCTTTTCCGCCTAGATTTTGACATTTAATCAATTGCATTCTAATAAAAATTACGTTCTGATTTTTTCAACTTGGCTATTAAACTTAATTATTTTTGCCCGTTAATTCATTGTGGCGTTTCATATAGAAACATCTTGGACAATTCGTAGAATTTAATATTCTCGTGATTAAAATTAAAACGGAATTGTATTGCATTACATTTTTTGTACTAAATCAATAAAACTGAAATATGTATCTTTGGCAGAAAATAGTCTCTTTTTTCTAATCTTTATACTCCGCAACTCTCGAATCTGAAATGAGCCAAAAAAAAAAACGAAGTTTAAAAACACAAAATTTCAGTAAATTCTATTCATATGAACTTCGGCTTCCAACAATGGTGAACATCAGCATAATATTTCACCATAGTTGGAAGCCGAAATGCATATGAATAAAATTTACTGAAATAAGTGGAAATTGCGTGTTTTTAAACTTCCTTTTTCGGCTTATTTTAGTGTTGATAGTTGTCGTCTATATGGTGTAAAAAAATACTTTTTTCTGTGAACCAAGACCCCAAAACTTTTCCTCAAAAAATTTAAGTGATTAAAAACTTAATACCCTCTTTCTATGAAATACATATCTTGCTTTTCCAATCGAATTACTGGACCATCTTCATGGAAAAGTCAAAATTTGACACTGGATATCTGGATCTCGCTCAAAGGGATTGCAGATACGATTGTTTCAGGCTAAGATTAATAAAATGCCATGATAAACATTTGATGACTCTGGGAGGTATATTTCAAGACTTACTGATTTATTTCTATCGAAAGGTTTTAATCTGCAAGGCTGAATTTCTCAACGCCTACTATGTTTTCTAGAAGAAATTATTCCCGATAACTTCTGATTCGGTGCAACATCAGTTGTATTATAGGAGAATCTTACATGTGGATCTGTATGATATGCAATCACATTAGTGTATCTTAACAATCCTTCCCTTTGGATACGCAGTTAAATGTTTCGCATTATTTCTACCATTAAAAAAATGCTATTTGCATAGAATGCGTTTCTTTCCTAGTTCAAGCAGTTACACCCGTATGAAGAACATGACTGAAAATTGATTTCTTCGAAATGTTCTTTTTAGTTAACCGTAATCTAGCTTGGTTGTTGTTGTCTGTCTTATATTGGGCGACCTATATCCTTTGTTGTTGTTGTTGGTTATAACTTTCTTTCTAAGAATCTTTTAATAACTCTGTTATTGAACTCTACAAATAAATTCCATGCCTAATTTTAACATTGTCCTTCGAGCAACGGTATCATTTTTTATACCCTTCGCTGATAGAGTGAAAAGGTATATTAACTTTGTCATGAAGTTTGTAACGCATTGCAGGAAGCATCTCTGACCATATAAAAAGTATGCATATATGATCAGCATGACTTGGGGAGTCGATTGGGTGATGTCCGTCTGTCCGTCTGTTGCGACGCGTTTTACTCGGCCATTTTAAAAGCTATAATGCGGAAATTTTGCACAAATGCTTCTTTTTGCTGCAGGCAGTTTGTATGTTTGAATCTGTAAAATCAGACAATGGGCTGCCATACAAATCCAACTCCCCAAATTAGCTTCTTCTAAGAAAAACTTATAATTTAAGATGTTTTTTCTTGTTCCTTTGCTTAAAATAAAAAAATAAGCATAATTTTAAGCAAAAACTTTTCTTGGAACAAGATAATACATCTTAAATCAGAAAAACTTTTCTTGGAACAAGAAAATACATCTTAAATCAGGAAAAATTATTCCTTGGCTGTTTTTTATTGTATTTTTACTTGTTTCAAGCAAATGATTTTTTTCAGTATATGTACTCCCGAAAAACTTTTAGCCCGAGGGGAGCGAAGGGTATCCAAATTTCGGCCGCGCCCGAAATTAGCCTCGGTCTCGTTTATTTATCTTTTTTATCCTTCCACTCCTAAAACAAAAACTTTAAAAAAATTGCAATTAGTTAAAATATGTGTTTTCCCTGATAGAATTGTCGTTTTTTCAGTTATGTGGCAGGTGCGTTCCGCTACACCCCCCACTTTGGAAAATTACTAAAAAAATCATTGCACCGTTACGTGCTCATTATGTGCTAATTATGTACCACATTTAAACATTTTGTGCTAGTCAACTTTTAGAGATATTAGCAATTCAAAGGGGGGGTGTAGCGGAACGTTCTTCTACACCCCCCCACCAAAAAAATAAGCTTACGGACTTCGAACCTATATTTTCGTAATTGTTGAGTTATGTGCTAATTATGTACCGAAATTAAACATTTTGTGCTAGTCAACTTTAGAAGATATTAGCAATTGAAATGGGGGGGTGTAGAAGAACGTTCTTCTACACCCCCCCAAACAGAAAAAATCAACTTACGGGCTTCAAATCTATATTTTCGTAATTGTTGAGTTATGTGCTAATTATGTACCGAAATTAAACATTTTGTGCTAGTCAACTTTAGAAGATATTAGCAATTGAAATGGGGGGGGGGGTGTAGAAGAACGTTCTTCTACACCCCCCAAACAGAAAAAATCAACTTACGGGCTTCAAATCTATATTTTCGTAATTGTTGAGTTATGTGCTAATTATGTACCGAAATTAAACATTTTGTGCTAGTCAACTTTAGAAGATATTAGCAATTGAAAATGGCGTGTTTAGTCCAGTCAAATTAGGGCTCTGAATTGAAAAAATAGGTGACGGCTCATTTTTGTTGTTTTTAAATCAGTTAGCTTCCAGGAATCTAAAGCTCATTTTACCGAAAAAAAAAAATTGATGGGCAATGTCCCAAAAGGACGAAAAAGGATTATATTTAATACTTCTCCGGAGGTCGGCATGCGGGGTATCAGTGCAAAGGGTAGGTCGAGTACATTATATATCCGATGATTTTTTTTTGTTTCAAAGACCTTCAACAGAGTAAACCGAGCTTAGATGGAAAATTATCGCTCGCTCAAGTCAAGTTGAATGTACTTCTTACATGGGAAGAGAATAGTAAAAACACGTCGCGAAAACTCCGAAAATCTGCAAATTCGTCGTACTTAATTGCGGTGCGTACAGGTTCAATTAACGCCCTCGGGACGTATGAAAATTGGCCAGATACATGACGTGAAATTGTGCGTTCCGTATTCCCCCACTTCCATAAATTACGTAAACAATCATTGTTATGTACCGCATTTAAACATTATGCGCTAGTCAACTTTGACGAATATTAGCAATTTAAACAGAAAAAAATCAATTTACGCTTTTCGGACCTATGTTTTTGTAACAGTCTGGTTATGTGGTAATTATGTATGGATTTTTTTTTTGTTACTTGACATTTGATAAAAATATTAGCAGTGGGGGTGTAGACGGAGTTTTTTTACACCCCCAAATAAAATAAATCAACTTGCGGGTTTCAAACCTATATTAATATAACGGTCTGGTTGTGTGCTAGTTATTATGTACTGCAGTTTTTTTTACTAATCAGTTTGGAACAAGTATTAGCAAAGAATACTCCCCCTATTTAAATTTCTAATATTCGTCAAAGTTGACTAGCGCATAATGTTTAAATGCGGTACATAACAATGATTGTTTACGTAATTTATGGAAGTGGGGGAATACGGAACGCACAATTTCACGTCATGTATCTGGCCAATTTTCATACATACCGAGGGCGTTATTTGAACCTGTACGCACCGCAATTAAGTACGACGAATTTGCATTTTTTCGGAGTTTTCGCGACGTGTTTTTACTATTCTCTTCCCATGTAAGAAGTACATTCACTTTGACTTGAGTGACTTGAGCGAGCGATAATTTTCCATTTAAGCTCGGTTTACTCCGTTGAAGGTCTTTGAAACAAAAAAAAAATCATCGGATATATAATGTACTCGACCTACCCTTTGCACTGATACCCCGCATGCCGACCTCCGGAGAAGTATTAAATATAATCCTTTTTCGTCCTTTTGGGACATTGCCCATCAATTTTTTTTTCGGTAAAATGAGCTTTAGATTCCTGGAAGCTAACTGATTTAAAAACAACAAAAATGAGCCGTCACCTATTTTTTCAATTCAGAGCCCTAATTTGACTGGACTAAACACGCCATTTTCAATTGCTAATATCTTCTAAAGTTAACTAGCACAAAATGTTTAATTTCGGTACATAATTAGCACATAACTCAACAATTACGAAAATATAGATTTGAAGCCCGTAAGTTGATTTTTTCTGTTTGGGGGGGGTGTAGAAGAACGTTCTTCTACACCCCCCCCCCCCATTTCAATTGCTAATATCTTCTAAAGTTGACTAGCACAAAATGTTTAATTTCGGTACATAATTAGCACATAACTCAACAATTACGAAAATATAGGTTCGAAGTCCGTAAGCTGATTTTTTTGGTGGGGGGGTGTAGAAGAACGTTCCGCTACACCCCCCCTTTGAATTGCTAATATCTCTAAAAGTTGACTAGCACAAAATGTTTAAATGTGGTACATAATTAGCACATAATGAGCACGTAACGGTGCAATGATTTTTTTAGTAATTTTCCAAAGTGGGGGGTGTAGCGGAACGTTACCATTCATAGTAACTAATAAAATTAAGTAAAACTGGGACGCTGGAAGCAATTTAGATATTGAAAATGTTTGAAGAGAGCAATCTACTGAATGATTAAAGCCTAACACACACTTTAAAGGTACGTTTTCCTCGGCACAGCCCCAGCGGCTCCACAATGAATGAACCGCGCGGCTCTTGTTGTATATAATGCTCGCTTGAGTGGTGAACGTGGTGCACTCGCTTGTTTGCAGGCTTCGGGCGACGGCTGCTTGGGGTAGGGTAGTTGTTTCGCACAACGGTCGTATTCGTTCGGCCGATATACGAATAGCATGTACATATATAAAAAGCAGTCGCGCGGCTCTTGTTGTACATAACGCATGCACGAATGGTGAACGTGGTGCACTTGCTTGTTTGGAGGCTTCGGGCGACGGCTGCTTGGGGTAGGGTAGTTGTTTCGCACAATAGTCGTACTGATTCGGCTGATACACGAATCTGTCTGTATATAGAAAGCAGTCGCGGGACTCTTATTGTACATTATGCATGCACGAATGGTGAACGTGGTGAACTTGCTTCTTTGTGGGGCTTCGGGGAACGGCTGCTTGGGGTAGGGAACTTGCTCTAGAGTCGCTGGAGTCGCTAGAGTCGGTACAGCCGCGTAGAGGACAACGTACCTTAACCCACTTTTTGTACTCTTAATATCCTTCAATCTTCAAATTTTTTATGAATCTGTCCGAAAACGGATAAGTGAAAAAAAAAAACGGATAAGTGCATTTTTTCTTGTTCCCGGAGACGATGACACTTATCCGTTCTCGACTGTAAACGCAATCAAAAGATTGTTGGAAAATTGCACGCCCTGTTGTAATTGTACACGTAATCTAACTGTAAATTTTAATATTTTATTTTTCACACCAAATTTCCCTAAAATGAGTTACATATAAAAAAATATATATACAGGGTGTCCCGCATTGGGTGGTCAATACTGTACGGGTTGATAGCGCAACTTGTTTCAGCAAGAAAATTACCAATACAATTGGAATTTTTTTACCGTTACCTTGTTATCGCTCTTTTTGTAGTCATCGAAAATCGTGACTTGTTATGCAAAATCATAATTTGCATCCCTCCTGCTGCCTTAATCCAAGATTTGATTTCAGTTTCAGAAACTACATAAAATTTCACAAAAACTGAGGTTTTTCCTGTTGCCAACATTATCGGCACTTTCAAGATACAGTTACTCAAACTTAATAGAAATTTTAAAATAGATTTTTCATCGAAAATTCAAACAGTAATTTCATAACGGTGCTTTATACGTACAACTCTGCAAAGTTGATAAAAGTTGCTTCAACATGCTGGCTTTCCAACGGTATATCACTTTTCATATTTACATTGCAGAATTTTAGAGAAACACGCATTTAATGGTAAAAATCAAGGCTTCAGTGGAATCGCTAAAAATTTTCCCTTTACTCGAAAAAATACAAACAAAGGCTATTATAATTCGGGATAGAATCTCGCTACATTATTTTGACCAGAACTGTAAGATATTTAAAAATTGTACATTGTTTGGCAAATGCAACGAGTAGAGCAGGACTTCAGCTGGATATTCATCGGATGACGATCCAAAGGACTCTCCAGTCGGACAACCGGTATCCGTACCACCTTACGCAAGTTCAGGAATTACTACCGAGCGACTGTCAGAGGAGGATAGCATTTTGCAATTGGTTTCTTCAAAAAATCCGGGAAGACCGTGATTTTCAAACAAAAATAGTGTGGACGGATGAAGCCACGTTTACACGTAGTGGCGTTTTCAACATCCGGAATAATCACATCTGGGCTCAAAGCAATCCCAAGAAACTCGGCAATCTCGATTTCAATATGAGTTTCGTGTCAATGTTTGGGTAGGTCTTGTGGGCGATAAACTTATTTGATCCTTCCCCCTCGACTAAATTCCAGAAGCTTTCTCGAATTGTTACAAAACGAAATATTGCCCATAATCAATCAGATGCCTCAGCGTGATGAAATCTGGTGGCAGATGGACGGGTGCCCCGCTCAAAATGCGAGACCTATCAAAGAATGTTTAGAAAACGAATTTCCCGGAAAGTGGATTGGCAGATTTGGGGCAGTTGCGTGGCCTGCGAGAAGCCCCGACCTTACTCCACTAGATTTTTATTTATGGGGTAACTTAAAAAACATTGTCTATTCCAAGCCGAATGCCTCTCGGGAACACTTGCTGCAGCGAATTAACGATGCATATGACAACATAAAGGAAAACTCTCCTGAAATCCTTCGGACCGTTTCTTCCATGAGCCGAAGGTGTCGAGTCTGCATACAAAATGGAGGAGCCTAATTCCAGCAGCATTATTCCAATTCATCAAACAGACCCATTTAATCATTAGTTTTTATATTTTTAGTTTATTGGTTCTTTCTCGTTTTTAAAACTTTATTTCCATTTTCCATTTCAAAATTGCGATACTAAAATATAAAAAATAAATGAATAAAATTTCAGTTTGAATAATCCGATAAGAAAATAATTACCTTGATTTTTACCATTCAATGTGTGTTTCTCTAAAATTCTGCAATTTAAATATGAAAAGTGATATACCGTTGGAAAGCCAACATGTTGAAGCAACTTTTGTCAACTTTGCAGAGTTGTACGTATAAAGCACCGTTATGAAATTACTGTTTGAATTTTCGATGAAAAATCTATTTTAAAATTTCTATTAAGTTTGAGTAACTGTATCTTGAAAGTGCCGATAATGTTGGCAACAAGAGAAACTTCAGTTCTTGTGAAATTTTATGTAGTTTCTGAAACTGAAATCAAATCTTGGATTAAGTCATCAGGAGTGCTGCAAATTACGATTTTGCGTGACAAGTCACGATTTTCGATGACTTTCACAAAAAGAGCGATAACAAGGTAACGGAGAAAAAAATTCCGATTGTATTGGGAATTTTCTTGCTGAAACAAGTTGCGCTATCAACCCTTACAGTAGTTTATTAAAAGCAGTAGCCTCCTTACTACAATATTTTTTTATTTGTAAATATATATTTCGGGAACGACACATTCCCTTCTTCAGTACATTTGCTGCTACTGCTTTTAATAAACTATTAAAGGAACTACAATAGTCGGAAACATGGAAGACTTATTAACCCTTACAGTATTGACCACCCAATGCGGGACACCCTGTATATTCAGTAGTGCCCCGATATTCCGGATTGATTGGGACCGGACACTATCCGGATTATCTAATTTTCGAAATGCACTAATTTACACACCGTTGGACAGTATTTTTGACAAAATCAATAAAAAATAAAACATTTTGACGATAATTAATAATTTTGTGCCAGCTTGAATAGATTGTATGAATTTTATGAAAATTAAAACAAAATTTGAGACAAATCCGAATCCGGATTATTCCGGACTTTCGAGGTACGCATTTTTGGGGTCCTACTGTAAAATAAACGATAATGTCAAGAGTTATACGCTTTCTACATTGGTAGGTCTCATTTGGTCCACCCTGCGCATGTTGTCTAGATTTAATAACGGTATCACATTTGGTTAAATATTTTAGTCAGAAACTGCAAACTTGGTTAGATAGCGCCACTTAAAACTAGAACTTTACAGATTTTCAGGTTTTCTTTTTTTACATTTTGAGTTTTGCAATTATTATTTTGCTAAAAATACCATGGAATCTGGTCGTTGAAAAACTGTTCTGACTAAAACCAGGAATAATGAAGTTATGGAATCGAGACAACATGTTGCGAAATCCTGGTGCGATTTTTTACAGTACAGTTATTTGAACTTTGATGACTCATTGATTTTGATCTCTCAGTTCTACAAAGAATTTTTGTCAAAACTAAAAGAGTTACTTTTCGATTTGGGCTGCAATTGATAGAACATTTTGTTGCTCGTATGTATGCGCTATCATTCACTTCCGGCTTGGCCTTGATTTATGGGACACCTTTATGTAAGTGCGGATGGTAAATTGGGCTGTTACAAATAAAACAGAATGTGTCGTCATCATTATGCCCCGGAGAAAGTACTTTGTCTCTCTCTCTCCATATCACAGTCAGAAAAACCGTCATTTGGATACCTGGGAGCTAAATAACAAGTTGTCCAACTTTTGAGCATTCCGACTAGTTAACGAACTATGTAAACCAGGGCTGTTCAACCCGCGGCTTACTCAGACTGTCATTGCGGCCCAGAAAGATTTTAGCATTGCAAAGACTTTTCTGATGACCCATAGCAACAGACAAGAACATCTTTGGTATACAATTACACCTGAATAGAATTTTTCGATTTTGTTTTTGTGCGGGGTAGAAATAAAAACTCGAAGAATAATTTTAAAATTCTATTCGTTAAAATGTTCAACATTTACATATTCAAACAGATAGTTCGTATTCGGCAAATCAAAGAAATTTCAAAGGGGCGTTGCGAGGGTTGTGATCAAATTATATGTAACAATTAGAAATATAGCGAGAAGTAAAGCGAATTGAACCACGTAGTTTGCGAGCTAAAGGTTGACTGCCAAGCTGTAATGTACTTTTGGCCACTTTTTGACTCGCGTTAACTGTATGCCTCGATGAGTGCAGCTAGCACTACTCAAGTCGTACAGTTCATCGATTTTCTCTATACAAAAAAAAGGCTCCATAGCCAAAAGTACATTAAACTTACTCTCCAATACATGTTTAAAAATATCTTGCATGCTACATTATTTAATATCCAAATTTACCATTATAATGGTGTACTGACTAATATCCACGAACTTGACGAAATAGCTAAAATAACCAATTTAACGAAATGGTTCGCGTTTATGATAAATGTAGGTCAGTTTATATACATAACATCAGCTGATTATTGACAAAAGAAATGTAAACATACAGACTAGAAAAGGTAAGTAAATTTTAGAGTTAATTATTTCAATTCAAAATATTAATGATCTACTATTATGTGATATTTCAGATGAAATCGGATGTGGCCGATGATGCCAAGGATCGGCGATGACGTTGTCCTATTAGTAGACGAAATGGCGAGGACGATAACCTTGGTTTCGGGACGATCAGAAACATTCTCCCCCCGCTGGGCGATATTGAGCCCAGAGCCATCTCGTGGAGGATAACAACCAGCTTACGTGACCGAGCTAAAATGAATAATATTCCGAAATAATAATTAAAATGCAAATTAAATGGAATTTCAACGATAGAACCGTCATGATGTGTATGCCGCTTGCAGATGTGGTGACTGGATTTCCATCATGCTGATAAGCGCTTCAACGTCAAGGATGGCCGCATGTACGGGTGGTGTGGTAAGTAGCGTCCTTTACTCCATATAGATCAGCGATATATGTTCTACTAATGAGATGTACTACATCTTTGGCAGGGTGAAGTTCACACGGCTATGCCGCAGGTTCACCGCTACCATCGACTTGTACAAAAAAAATAACGTTGCGAAATTGATTGATAAGGGGAAGTGAGGGATAGGATATAAAGGATTTTTTTTTTAAAGATGATTATTGATGATGCGGCGTTTGAGCCGGCAATAGTGCAAGTTTTGTAATGTTTCGCTTAAGCATATTCCCGTTGATCAAAATTGTAACTACTCGTACGATTGCGTCTTTCCCCGGATGTAGAGCTACGATTTTAGCGAGTGGCCAACGGTACGGAGGAAATCTTTCATCCTTTACTATGCACAGGTCACCGACTTGCGGCATTTTTTGTGCAGTGAGCCATTTCGGTCGCTGCTGTAGGCGAGCTAAATATTCCTGGCTCCATCGAATCCAAAACTGCTGCGAAAGACGTTGCGTTAGCTGCCACCGATCGAGACGATTTAACCTTTCTTCAAAGACTTCCTTTTCAGGAACGCTAAATAGCGGGCCACCAATCAAAAAATGCGCCGGAGTTAATGCTGAAGCATCATTAGGGTCGTCATATAGCGGGCATAATGGTCGCGAGTTTAAGCACGCTTCGATTTGAGCTAAAGTGGTGGTGAACTCTTCGTAAGTGAGCGAAGCATTCCGTAGGATTCGATATAGATGGAATTTGATGGATTTAACACCAGCCTCCCATAAGCCGCCGAAATGCGGTGAGGCTGGGGGGTTGAAATGCCACGATATTCCCTTGTTGGCCAATTTTTCCGATGCAGCGCGTTGGGCTTCCCCGATTCGTGTGAGTTCAGCATTCGCTCCTAGGAAATTTGATCCGCAATCACTGTAAATATCGGAGCATAGCCCTCTTCGTGAGACAAATCGCTTTAAAGCTGCAATGAAGGCTTGTGTCGTCATATCACTCACCAACTCAATGTGAATTGCTTTCACCGCTAAGCATACGAATACTGCGACATATCCTTTATAGAATTTTCCTCCTCTTCCGCGCCGATCTTTTATATCGAATGGCCCACAATAATCGATTCCGACGTGAGAAAATGGGCGAGAGATGTTTACCCGCGGAGCCGGCAAATTTCCCATGAGCTGTGACGAAGTCTTTGGTTTAGCTCGAAAACACGCAATACATTTGTGAATTATCGATTTGACCATATTGCGGGCATTCAGAATCCAATATTGTTGTCTGATAGTCGCAAGCATCAATTGAGTTCCACCATGCAGTGTACTTTTGTGAGTGTGTTCGATTAGTAATGTAGTGAAGCGACAATTAGGAAGAATAATCGGATGTTTTTCATTGTAAGAAAGACCAGCATGAGTCAGCCTTCCGCCAACTCTCAACAATCCCTTTTCCAGAAAAGGGTTTAAATTCAGCAATTTGCTCTTAGAATTTAAATTGACTTGATCACGCAGACATCGTATTTCCGTAGGGAATGCAGTGTGTTGTATAAATTGTATGTATATATTTCGGACGTGTTCCAATTCACACGATCTCAAAAAGCCTTTGTAAGTGTTGAGCTTTCCAGCTAGTTTTCGAAATCGGATACAATAGGCAGTAACTCTAAGTAATCGAGTAAATGATGAAAACTGATCAATTAGCGAAGATAAGCTATCATCCGGAGTTGATACCAAACATGTAATCTTCGTTTTCCGCTTCTCCTTGTTCGCTACATTGATGTCGCTCTCAGTCGGATCGCTTTCCTTTGGCCAATGCTGTTCATCGTTGATTAACCATTGTGGGCCATTCCACCACAACTGGTTATTGATCAACAGCTGAGACGTGGTTCCTCGAGTCGCTACATCCGCAGGATTCTGCGCCGATGATACATATTTCCAGGGTGTATTCGAAACGTTTTCAAAAATCTGTGTTATTCGATTAGCCACAAAAGTTGTCCATTTGCTCGGATGTCCTGCAAGCCATGCAATTACGATTTTGGAGTCCGTCCATAGAAAGGTATTTGATATCGTGACATATGTTGGTAACGAACTTGTGAATTGTTTAATGAGTTTCGCCAATAACACTGCACCACATAATTCCAACCGTGGTATAGTTTGCGTAAGACCAGCTGTCGATAATGGAATTTTGTCATGAGTCATAGGAGCCACTTTGGTTTTTGCCATGACAAGATGCGAATTAGCTCCAGTATTTCGTCGCGAGACAACATATATAACTGCTGCGTACGCCTTTTCAGAAGAATCGCAAAATCCGTGTATTTCCAGTTTCGAATCAATGTAGGTCGATGTCCAACGTGGAATTCGTAAATCGCCGAGATATTTCATGCTATGTCGGATGTCAATCCATTCTGCCAATTCGTCTCCAGATAAGTCGTCATCCCATTGAAAACCGAGCTTCCAGAGAGCTTGCATTAATACTTTGGCTCTGATTATAATAGCGGCTATCCAACCCAAAGGATCATACAGGCGGGCAATTTCTGAAAGAACAACACGCTTCGTAGTTTTCAAGTTAATCTTATCACTGACTTGTGCTTGATAGGCAAATGTGTCGCTCGAAGGGTGCCAGATAATGCCTAAGGATTTGTATCCGCGATCCATCTCAAAATTCAAAATATCTTTGGACTCGATATCCTCAATTGGTAAACCATCCAATAATTCATAGGAATTAGACATCCATTTCCTCAGGTGAAATCCGCCGGTTTGCAACATTTGCGTCAACTCGTTCCGTCGGCTTGTAGCTTCTTCCAATGAATGTCCTCCAGACAACACATCATCCACGTAAAATTCCTTGAAAATCGATTCTGCAGCCAATGGATATTTAGTTCCTTCATCAACAGCTAATTGGTGTAAAGTGCGGATGGCTAAGAACGGAGCGCACGTTAGCCCAAAAGTGACTGTTGTCAAGCAAAAATCCTTAATCGAAGATGAATTTTGTGGACGCCATACAATCCGTTGAAAGTTAATGTCATCTGGATGAACATTGATTTGACGATACATTTTCTCTATGTCCGCGGCAAATGCAAATTTGTAAAATCTCCATCGTATTAGCACCGACAACATATCATTTTGAAGAATAGGACCAGTTAAGAGAGTGTCGTTCAATGATACTCCTGTGCTTGTTTTACGAGATGCATCGAAAACTACTCTAGTTTTTGTAGTGCTACTCTGCTTAAAAACCGCGTGATGCGCTAAGTACAGGCCTTGCGTAGTAGCACTCGAATCTTCTTTCAGTGGCGGAACTGGTACTAAGTGCCCAGAGTCGATATACTCTTGAAGACAGCTTAAGTACTCTAGCTTCAATGTTGGATTCTTTTCCATCCTGTTCTCCATTGCTCTCCAGGATGAAATTGCTGGATTTCTCGACTTTCCCAAGGTTGTCTTCGCAGCGTCATCCTTGAATGGCAAGCGAACCGTATATCTTCCAGAATCATTACGAGTAACTGTGGCTTTATAATAGTTTTCCGCTGAAATGTCATCATCTGAAGTGGGTTTAGCAGGCGGAACTTCTTCTAACTCCCAAAATTTTCTTAATTGCAGACTAACATCATCTTCAACCATTCCGACACTGAATGATTGAATGGAAGGGGTAGTGTCGCATTCAAGCCTTCCTGAAATAATCCAGCCAACGCGAGTTTTCTGTAATAAAAGACCGTCATCCAACGAGATTATATCACCCATGATGAGTTGTGCATAAATATCAGCACCAAGAAGCAAATCGATTTTGCCAGGTATGTTATAGAGCGGATCTGCCAAATTAACGTTAGGAAAGTTTTTCAATTTATTTATAGAAATATAGCGATTCGGAATCATATTGGATATTTTCGGGAGAACAAGAGCTTCGAGATTGTATATTTCGTGATTACCAAGGTGAAGTTGAACTTTGATGCGCCCGGATGTCGATTGAGGGGCCGACCCGATTCCGTAAACATTCGTTCTGTATTTCTCCTTCCGCAAACCAAGTTGTTGAACGGCGTCTTCGGAGATGAAACTAGCTTGCGACCCTTGGTCCAGTAAAGCGCGTAGCTGAATTGTTCCTTTGGGTGACGAAACATTGACTAATGCTGTAGCCAGCAGAACATAAGCCGATTTGTGCGTTACGATTGAACGAGTAGTTGTTGCGTTCATCACATTTATCGAGTGATTGGATGACGAAGAGGCAGAGGTCGAGGAAATGACATTTGACGATTGTTGCGTGTTACCATTTGCAGAAATCTCACGATGCAGCATCGTATGATGATTCTTCTGGCATTTCGAGCACTTGTGTGTGCTACGACAATTCGAAACAAGATGTCCCTTGCTTAGGCAATTAATACAAAGATTATTTCTTTTCGCTGTTGTAAATCTGTCCGATATACTAAGTTGAATGAATCGAGGACACTTCATTAAGGGATGTTCTTCTTCTTTGCATATGATGCAGGATGGACGAAAAATTCCTGCGTGGAACCCACTAACCTTACGAGGGGTGTTGCCGAAGCCTTTGTCTGAATGACGTTTCGTTCGAGATTCGGAAAAGGGATGAGTTGCAGCCGTAGCTTCCAACGCACGAAATCGCGTTTCCAAGAAAGTCAACAACTGTTGAAGCGATGATTGTTCTTTGGTTGCCGCCTGGGATTGTTCCCACAATTCACGAGAAGCAACGGGTAGCCGTTGCGTGGCCAAGAAAATTACCATGGACTGCCACACGTCCTTGACCTCCAGATTTTCAATGTTTTTTACAAACTGCGTTAGTTTATCCAGTAAACCTTTTATTGAATTGGACGTTTCTGTGGCGGGTTTTAAATTGAAGAGCTTTTGAAATTGGTTGTTTAGCAGCACATTTTTGTTATCGTATCGTTCCAGTAGGACGGCACACGCGGCGTCGTAGTTCCCTTCCGTAACCTGAAAGGGACGCAACAACGCTTCTGCTTCGCCTGACAGACTACATTTCAAGTAGTGCAATTTTTCTACTTTTGACAATGACTCTTTTCGGTGGATCAATGTCATGAATAGATCCTTAAAGGCTGGCCAAGAATCGTACTGACCATCAAATTTTGGAAGAGTGATCCTGGGTAATTTGACGTCGTTATCCCGCATACCACCATGCATCGAGGAGTTAGCAAAGTGGCGTGAGGAATCAAATGAATCCATGGTATTTAAGCTCTCCTCCATCTCTGCCAGAAATTCCATGCATTGAATTTCGAATTTTGTGTAATCTTGGTTTTTAAAATAGGGAGTATTACCTTCCGCGGTACCATTAGATTTCTTAACGATTGCACGATGTGTCTCTAAGTACTCGCGGAGGAGCGTTTCGACCTTTGAAATCCACCGTTTGAGGTAATTCGTCGATTTGGGTTTTGGGGTGCATTCAAAATTGGCCATTAAGCTGGTGAGTTGATCACTTGCCAATTTTTGTTTGTATAATAGCGAGTTCATCTTGTAATAAAATGTGCAAAACCGAAAATGTGCACGGCGAAATAGACCAGATGGTAGCGGAATCAATGAAAAGTAGCGGAATCGATGAGAAGTAGCGGAATCGATGAAAAGAAGCGGAATCGATGAAAAGTAGCGGAATCGATGAAAAGTAGCGGAATCGATGAAAAGTAGCGGAATCGATGAAAAGTAGCGGAATCGATGAAAAGTAGCGGAATCGATGAAAAATATGCAACACAAACGAAAATGTGTAGCGAACGATATAGCGAAATGTGCAGCACAAACGAAAATGTACCAATGTACGCGACGAAATGGACCGTTAATAACGGTATTGCGAAATGTGTAGCACAAGCGAAAATGTACCAATGTACTCGACGAAATGGACCGTTAATAACGGTATAGCGAAATGACGGCAGGGAAAATATGGGAATAAGTAAGGATATATTGGATAGGACTCACCAATCAATTTCGTGTGACACGAAATTTCCAAATTGCAGAAAAACCACCAAAAATGAATCTCACTTATACACCCGCGCCCAAACACACTCGCGATAATTAGCAACAAAGAAAAAAAATGAAATTATGCCGAATCCGGCTCGACGGACCAAAAATGTGCGGGGTAGAAATAAAAACTCGAAGAATAATTTTAAAATTCTATTCGTTAAAATGTTCAACATTTACATATTCAAACAGATAGTTCGTATTCGGCAAATCAAAGAAATTTCAAAGGGGCGTTGCGAGGGTTGTGATCAAATTATATGTAACAATTAGAAATATAGCGAGAAGTAAAGCGAATTGAACCACGTAGTTTGCGAGCTAAAGGTTGACTGCCAAGCTGTAATGTACTTTTGGCCACTTTTTGACTCGCGTTAACTGTATGCCTCGATGAGTGCAGCTAGCACTACTCAAGTCGTACAGTTCATCGATTTTCTCTATACAAAAAAAAGGCTCCATAGCCAAAAGTACATTAAACTTACTCTCCAATACATGTTTAAAAATATCTTGCATGCTACATTATTTAATATCCAAATTTACCATTATAATGGTGTACTGACTAATATCCACGAACTTGACGAAATAGCTAAAATAACCAATTTAACGAAATGGTTCGCGTTTATGATAAATGTAGGTCAGTTTATATACATAACATCAGCTGATTATTGACAAAAGAAATGTAAACATACAGACTAGAAAAGGTAAGTAAATTTTAGAGTTAATTATTTCAATTCAAAATATTAATGATCTACTATTATGTGATATTTCAGATGAAATCGGATGTGGCCGATGATGCCAAGGATCGGCGATGACGTTGTCCTATTAGTAGACGAAATGGCGAGGACGATAACCTTGGTTTCGGGACGATCAGAAACAGTTTTTTTTTCTTTAATTTCCTCCCACTCTACTGAAAATACGATATGATTTGGGACACCCATAGTGTAAACTCCAAAACTATGCACCTCAATTAAAAAATGCTTAAACGCTTGATGCGTTTTCATCAAACTATGTACATATATATTATGTTGGCTGCAAATTGTATAAAACGTAACGCATAAATACATATGGGGTATTTCATCAGTATTAAAGCTAATTTTAATCATTTTATACACTCTTGAGTAACACATCATATAGTTTACTCGTTATGACGTAAAGTACAAACATAAATACCTTAAGGCCATTATGCGCACACAATAATGTTTATTTTCGATTAATTTTTTTACAGTTTCCAGAAAAGCTCTTTTTGTTAATAAGCACGTGTCTTATGCAATAGTGCGCGATACAGCTTCCTGATTTTATTAAATCAACGGTCCTCCTGGTCAAGAAAGTAATCTCAACGGATAGCTTAAAGCGTCATTTGCGAATATTGTTAACCGACGAAAAAGCTGTTATATGAGATAATATTATTATCATTGAATTCGCGCCATTAATTTATTTTCAATTTAAAACAATTTGGTCCAATGAGCAAAATACACATCTTTGTATGGCTTTCATGCTCACATCTTTTCTTTCAACTTGATGTATGTACACTATAGTCAAGAAACCAGCAATGCCGTCAGCATATTTATTGAAACCATACATAATGAAATGATAAATAAATGACCATTTTGTATTCGACGAAGCAAAAACTTGTCTTATAAATGGCAAAACAATTGAAAGCATTTAATGTCGGCGATATCTGTATGGAATACTGAAAGATCTCAATGAATCCGTTGAGTCCTTGAATGCATAATCTTGATTTTTTAAAACCAAAATAAGTGACAGTTGCACTCCATATTGCTAAAGTTGGATTCAAAGTAGAGCAATTATACGATTCCTGTCTCGTAAGGGGCACGTGCTCCGGTATTATAGAGCATTATAATGCAATGTGATCTCCCATTCCTTGTGAAATCTTTTGCCGCCCCTAAAACCAAGGGAAAAGTAGTTCTCGATAAATCTTAAAAGCTACAGCAAAGTGATAGAAAAACGAATTGAACTACAAAAAAATATCTTTGCAATGATATATAACAGACTAGACTTATTTCTGCAGATTACACCCGAGTGGCGGGTGAAATTTTCCCCTTCTAATGTGTAAAAAAAAATCCACAAAATAAATAGTGTAGTACAATTGGCTCAAAAAAGGCCCAAACCCAAACATTCAAAACAAAAAGAAATTTTTGATGCCAAATTGTTCAATACACTGCCAAGTATACACAGTAAAAAGTTACACTAAATTGCGTCTTGGGTTAAGGCGGGAGGAGGTGGCAAAGAGGTGAAAATTCTGTTTTTTTGCAAATATCTGGAAAACGATAAGTCCGACCGCAAAACTCTAGACATTTTCTTAGAAAATTATACCCTAGACTCAAAAGTATAATAGTGAATTTACATTTTTTGAGTTTTACATTTCGCACTGTAACTCTTGATAGAATAGACCTAGAATCATAAGATTTTGTCCATATATTGCTAACAAAATGCATATGATTCGAACCAAAAACTTAATGGGTCCCACCATTGACACCCCCCCCCCTCACTCCTCCTAACATTTTTCAAAAAGGCGGCGTAGCTTCTTTTTAAATTAAGCCAGGCAGATCAACTTTGGGGTGGTGCCTAGCCCATTATGGCCCCCACCAAAAATTATTATCATCCGATCAAAACTAAGGGTATCCCCGTACAAAGTGAAGAAAAACCTAACAAATTTCTCATTTTTTCACTTCTAAATTCTCTCTAAAATAGAAAAAAATATTTATCTCTTAGAACGTCATTATAGCAGTTAATTGTAGTCTTCTGAGCGCTTGTACTTCTACTTCTAAGGCACGTTTTCATCGGATGGTAATAATTTTTGGTGGGGAGCATAATGGGGGTTGGACTATGCACGACACCAAATTTGATCTGCCTGTCTCAATTTAAAAACCAGACCGAGGCTAATTTCGGGCGTGGCCGAAATTTGGATACCCTTCGCTCTCCTTTGGCTAAAACGTTTTTTTTCGGGCGCTCCTATGACTTGCGTTTTTAAACGCCGATTAAAGAATTTTTAGTTAGGTTTGCTTGGAATTATTGGGCAAATAAACAAAACTACTTTAGAAAACTTTATTTCGGGGAAGCGGGGGACATGGTCCCATAGTAGAATTCCATTTGTTTTTACATTTTTTGTTGCACACAATAATAAAAGGTTTGGTGAAATTTGTTTAGCAAAAAATGTTTCTTAGAAGAAAAATGAGTTTTACGTATATTTTGCGGCATCAATTGAAACATATTTGTGTGAGGTTTGGTTGAAATTGGTGGACAAATAAAAAAGTTTATCTTTGGAGAACCTAATTTTGGGGGTTGTGTTTGTATGGCAGCCCCATGATCTGATTTAATTAATTTTGCATATGTTTTGTGACATCAATAGAAATACATTTCTATGAGGTTTGTTGTAAATTGGTGCCCAAATGAAAAAGTCTTTCTTAGAAGAATCTAATTTGGGGGGCTAGGTTTTTATGGCAGCCCATGACTCCCAGTCTGATTTTAGCGACTCAAACATACAAACTGCCTGCAATAAAAAGAAGCTTGTGTGCAAAATTTCAGCTCCGTAGCTTTTAAACTGGCCGAGTAAAACACTCAGCAACAGACGGACAGAGTGGGGTCTGACAGACTATTCACTATTGTGTCATTACCTTATGACTTTTAAGTCAAGTCTTAAATTAAAGACTTTTCTTAGCATAAGAATTAGGTGGGTTTTTATATATGTATATGTATTACATATATAAAAACCCACCTAATTCTTATGCTAAGAAAAGTCTTTAATTTAAGACTTGACTTAAAAGTCATAAGGTAATGACACAATAGTGAATAGTCTGTCAGACCCCACTCTGTCCGTCTGTTGCTGAGCTTCCTCAACGAGCTTAGCTATACTTGTAGAACCTCTTCTAAGAAGGAGGAAATTAACGGGCAATATTCGTCGAAGCGCTGGAAAATATTGACGATATTTTGAGTATTTTTCAGCTTGCCCCTCCCCGCATGAGGTCATATGACCCCCCCCCCCCACATTGGGGTCAGATGACCCCCTAAAGCGGCAAAGATGTGTTCTATATCCACGAACAAAGGATTGGAAGACAAAATACAATTGAAACGAGTGCAAAAAGCCAATCGGCGAAGACCATCGAGGGAAAAAGCTGTGATGAATGCTCTAAATATTGACTAACCTTGGATCCCGATTTAAGAAAAAATATTAACCTTAGCTCAAAAATGTTGATGTACTTATCTTTGTTAATTAGATTGATTTATTTGTGATAAGTTCAAATTACCCTCAAATTTGACACCACCTATTTTTTTCTTCCACATACTGAAAACTCCGAATTCCACTTTTTTTTATACCACTTAATCAAAAGGCTTCACAGTTTCTTCTAGTTGAAACAAATGTGCCAAAAAACAAAAATTTAGGATTTAGAGCGATTTTTCCATTGGTGGGTGGGTGACTATGACCCTCCAATCGCAACAAACCAAATTTTAGCACTCTGCTCCAATTTTGGGGGGAGTTATGGACATGGGATAATGGGGGTCCTTGACCAGAACGACGCAATGTTTACCTTAAAATGATCTTGAACTTATTGTGAATACTTGTACAAAATTTTACAGCTGAACTAGTATTCTTTCAGAAGTTAAGGAGCTTTAAAAAAGGTCTAAAATGATAATATTCTAATTTCATTTCTAGTCTAACGCCGAAATATTCAATTAAACTCTAATGTGTTATATATCATTGCAAAGATAATTTTATGTAGTTTTTTCGTCGTCAGACCATTTTTCTGTATCTCTTAAATAAAATAAAAATAAATAACAGGCGCGACAATCCAACATTGGACTAAGGCCGCAGGATGTGTTAGTGGCATCCTATTTCCAAGATCTTATCTGCTTTTTGTTGAGGTAATGAGATCAGCATCACGCTGAGCAATGTTATTCATCCCCATAAATGGGTACTCGTTTAACATCTGAGTGAGATCATAGTCCGTCACTAGCTCGTAAGTTCGAAAAACACCATGATCCACGGTGAGATTCGAACTCATGACCCTGTGCACCGAAGGTGCGCGCACTAACCGCTAGACCAGCCAGACTACATCTGTATCTCTTACTGTTTTTAAAATAATTGCAAAAAAAACGAAAAATGACCCCATTTCCGCCCTTTTTAAGGTTGATGACCCCCAATCGGTTGGGACTTTTAATGCCATAATCTGGGGACAATCCCCAACCATAATCCAAAAAAAATTCCGATGTAGGATTTTTGCCGACCAAACATGCCATTTTTCTTAGGCTGATAAGCTGCAAAAACATCTCTATACACTTTGAGGATCGCTGATTTCTTACTGTGACAAACATCGGTACAAAATTGTTTGCAGAAAGAAACTTCATGCGATAACTGGACCACTGTGTGCCGGTCCTATCCAACTCGGATTATACTCTACTTTAGTAGTTCCCACCCACCTTTTAAATCTTAACAGATGAAGTTTAAGTCCCACTAAAATTTTTTACCATAAAGGCAATCCATATTGCTCCTCTGGTTTCGTCCGCCGACTGGCCTACTCTTCGGTGGATGAAACAAGAGGAGCCCTATGGATTGCTTTATGGTGAAACCTTAAAGAAAAACGAGACCGAGTTCTAATCGTGCCAATAGCACGATGAGTGTATACCCTATACCCATGTACAGACCTAGAAGGCACGCAAAACTTAAAATATTCAATTTCATATTTTTTGTGGGGGAGGGAGGGGTAGATGGGTCGGACCTGACACATCTTTATTACCTTGTCAAGGCATCCAACGGCTACCATTTGATACTAATTTGAAGTTTTTCGTTACATTCTATCAAAAGATATGGCTGAATATAACTTTGTAGGGGAAGTAGGGGTAGGGGCAGTCGGACCTACTCCACTTTCCACCAACTCAAAGTATATGTCAGAATGATACATTGATCAAAATTTCAAGTCGATAGCGATATCCTACCGAAAGTTATGGCTGAATTAAAATATGAAGGAGGGGTAGTTTGTATGGGAGGTAGGGGAACCCGTGGTCCGATTTGGCCCATTTTCAATACCGTCCAAGATTTTAGCAAAACAAACATTTGATCAAAATTTCAAACCGCTAGTTTCATTATTTCGGGAGTTATCGTGCTAACAGACAGACACACGGACAGACAGACAGACAGACATGGCTTATTCGATTCAGGGACCGACCCTGATCATTTATATACAGTCAAACCTGTCTAATTGGACCACTAACGGGACCGATCAAATTCGGTCCGATTAGCAGGTGGTCCGATTACCAAGGGATGCCAGAAAAGAATGAACAAAATAATTGTTAAACGTTGCAATATATATTGGAAATTTAGACCACTTATTCATGAACATTGGACTTGTACAAAGGTCACGCACTATGCAATTAATGTTATGAAATCGCTCAACACCATAACTGCTTTGTGATTTTTTTTAATTAGTTTCCTAATGGACTCCCCATTTCCCAATATGGGATCAGGATTCTATCAATCCTCGATTCCTTTGGTTCTCAGGTGTTTTGTATTACTAGCTCTTTAACTTCACTGGCATCTTCTTGTCGCAGAAACTCCAGAATTGTCTCGCCACTTCATGCACCCAATTTCTAAGATTGTTTTCTTTGAAGAACAAAATGTCTCGCCAAATTGTCTTGTAACTGTCTGTTGTTCCGTGTGGTGAAATTTACCTCGTACTAGTCTAACTGCTCCAGGCAAATAAAGTTAGCTATTTGTAGTTTTGGTTCGATTTTGGAGATTTACCCAGTGGTTGGTCCGATTGTGGAGGTTCTTCTAGTACTGATCCATCCAATTAGAGTCACCGACGGTGGTCCATGGTCCGATTAAGAGGTGGTCCCTTTATAAAGGTTATTTTCTATGAAAAACCAAATAAAATTGATCGAGTGTGGTTCAATTAGAAGGTGGTCCGATTATAGAGTGGTCCGATTAACAGGTTTGACTGTATATACTTTGCCATTCCTCCGGTGGCTCCTTTGAGTTGTTGCATAATATCGGCGTAACAAAAACAATATACCCTATACCATCTATGGGTATAGGGTATAAAAAACAGAGGCAAAACATTTTTTGTCTTTGTCTATCAGGTTATCCTGTTCTTATCTGATTTTGAAACCTACACAAAACGGAACTACGGTCTCACCGATTTTGACGGTTTAATAGTCAGAATTTATCGGGCCCAACTTTCTCCTTAATTAATGAAATACATTTTTTTAAACTAAAATTCAATCGCAATCCACCTAAATTTCGATTTCATCTAGAATTCCCACGCAATTATGCTTCCGAAGAAGATACGAGTAACTGTTTGCTTGCAATAGTCCATTACCTACCGAAAAAGTGTCGCAAACAAGCCATTAGTTGAGTTGAATTTGTGTTTCATTCATTCATGGAAGAAGTATATCGACAAACCGGCAATACTTCATTCAAATGTGACAGCAAAAACAACTCAGTAAATTATTCCGCTGCAATCGAATCGCACTTCCTACGATCAAACCACTCTTCCACATTCCATTTACGAACGTGGAGGTAACAACATTTTATACGTGGATTTGAAATATCGAAGGGCGTCTGTTGCTATTATGGTTCTATGCTCTGACAAAAATACGAATCAGCATAAGAGCATACATATGTTTGCACATAAAACGCCCAGCTGTATAGATATCAATGAATGAAAACTGGATGTGAACTGTGCAAAAGCAGCTCTTACGCATGCCTATTAATTTATTATATCTTCAGTCTTCAGAGCTGCAGACTATGCTTAGACTTAGCAGCATATAATATAGATTCGAGTTCGAATTCATGCACACTGTATAGAAATGACATGTGAATCACACAGACGAGGCTAGATTTGTAACTAGATTTCCAATCGAGTTACCGATGCTGCTGCCTACGTTCTGAAATCTATTCAAAATGAATTGTGCGATCTGCCTACAGAAAACCTATAACATATTGGTTTATCGTTTATGTCCGTCTATAATACAGGAAAAAGAAACAATAACATGATGGCGAATTATTACATTGCAGTTACAGCGATAGTAACATAAAAGACATTCGTTTCGCTGAACATGGAATCCATGTTGACTCCAGCTATTGAACGAAGCCAGTTGTTGAATGTTCAATCCTCCTACGCTAGTTTGGGGTCTATCCACAACATTAATCCCATAATTATTCCTTTTGTTGCATAACCGTTTCATCGATAGACATGTCCTAAGACAATGCACACTTATTCAATCATTGCGAAATGGTTAAAAGATTTAAAAGAGAGAAAGAGTAAATGTCGATTTTGCATAGTTTGATTTGTGTTTGACAATAGCAATTTGCATTGTGGAGAACTACACTTACGGACAAAAGTATCGACTCAACCTATAATCGCGTATATCTGGACGTATTTTTTGAAAAGGACGATAGTTATCCATAAAAATCGTATGTGATCTAAAAGTTTGAAACCTTAGCTACCTGTTGGTACCCTTTTTATCAATATTTGCTGATCAAGCGGCTCAAGTTGTAGCCCTATTATCTGAAGGTCTTAGTCAGCGAACCGTCGGCCGCCGTCTTGGAATGAGTCAGTCTGCTGCCTCGAGAGTTAGCAGGAGATTTCCAGAGACTAGTAGCTATGATTCGAGACCAAGAACGGGCCGCCCTCGATCCACTTCAGAGAGAGGCGACCTTGCACCGGCATCCACGTTTTCCGGCACAATGGCTGCTTTTGGACGACCTTCATGAAACTCGTCCTTGAGTGAATTACGCCCACGTTGAACTAGTTAAACTAATTATAAATAATTGTCGGTGAGATGAGATGGTGCTTCATCCCCAAATGCAAAATGAAGCCGATCGAGACACCCTTGTGTGTTAATTCCATTTTTTTTTTTGCTAAATTGACTTTTTAACTTACTGTAACTTACACGAGTATCACTTGTCATCAAAGTGTTCTGAGCTCGGAATAAGTAGATAATGGAACGGCTTACTTAATACAAACGCTTGTTCATATGTGGGTCCAATTTTGTAGCGTATGTATATCAACTGTAAATTAGCCCCGCTTCGAAAACCCACGAAGATGGCACGAAGCTTGACGTCGGTAACATGCCATTGCATGTGCGCATGCGTGCGATTTGTTTATTTGGTACAGACTCATGGGCGTATCATTAAAAGAGCAATCGTGGGGTTTATCTAAAAATATATGAATTAAAGTAGCTTTCTCTTTTCATCTTTTTGTTGGTAGTTTTTTATTCAATTTGATAAAAAAGTATGTATATTGATCGTCCAGGTGTTAATAGTTTGGAAATTATGCATTCAATCCCGAAAAAACTTTGCTTATTACCGAAATTCGAATTATCCAATGATCCAACAATACAGCCAGTGAGTAGGAAGGTCATAGAGTTACGTACTGGATACGTTTCTCTTTTAAATAAAATAATATGGAAAATCTATGCCCCCTGAAATATTATCCCCACCGGCGCTAATGTTTTTTTTTTCATATATGTAGCGTTGTGTATAATTGGAGACACATTTTAACAGCTGTGGCCATTCCATTTTCTACTTGTTCCAGTGTTCTGAGCAGCTATATGCTAAAAAACGTCAAACTTTCTGATGGAAATAACATATTTGACGAAAACGTACTCGAACATGCTTAATCTAAAAACTTTTGTAGTAGCCATAGCCTACGTAAAAACTTAAAACTCACAATTGTATGTCATTTTATGTTGGAAATTGTATATCTGCTCCTTTCATAAGTTATAGAAATCTGTTTTAATTTATTTTTAGGACTTATATCAACAGCTCAACAGATGCTTTGTCGTAGTTTGTACGGTTTAAGTTATATATTTTTTTTTGAGTAATAGCACACTAAAAACTAATTGTATAGAAAAAATATTTTATTATTTCTTAATTTAAAATCAATACTTCTGGAGACTTTCTTTAAATTTTGAATGAATATGAAATATTTGACATATTGTTGGATAAAAACAAAAAAAAAAGATTCAATAAATTCACAGGGTTGGGTACGATATCCCGCACATAATATTCCCGTTTTCCAAAATTCCGACATGCATTATCCCGCCATTTTATAATCCGGCTTAATTGAGATCCCGTCAAATCAAAATCCCACCATTTCAAGAACCCGCTAATTCAAAATACCGCTTTATAATACCACCATATTTACCGTTAAAAGAATGGGTCTCGTCGCATGGGAATACATTCTTAGTTCTCGGAAACCTACTACTACCAGGTGCATTAATAAGAAAAATAGGTAGTCTGGTATTTCGGTAGTCGAGTCTTAAGTATCCCCCAGTGCCGGATTAAGCAAGCGCGGGGCCCGTGGCAAGAGTTAAGGGCGAGCCCCCCTTTCTTTGCATTAGGTGATCATGTCTGGAGTACACTGGCACCTCCACTAGTCCAACTAATAGCGTGTTTCAAAGCTAATGCAAAATTTAACACTAGCATCTATTTATTAATTAATCTTATACTTGCACCGTGACATTTTGTTCCTCTCTGACCAGCTTCTCCTTAGCTAAGACTGTTAACCCTCAAACCCGCAACTCTTAATGGCAAGAAATATTTATACAATAATTTTGTATTTAGTATAAGTATGTTCTGGTAAATGATATTCTTAAATCAAATTTATGATTTTTGTCGATGATTAGTTTAGAAACGGAAAATAGGCGGGTATACGGGTTTACCATGTAAAAAAATTCCATTTGCTCGAACAAAAAGAGATTTAATTATGGTGTGTTTTAATTTAAATTTTTGGTGTTATATTCGATTTTTTATATTTGTTTGAGTGTTACAACTCAAAGACAATGTCAGCTGTCAACCTGAGGTGAATATTAGATAGGGCATCCTTAGCAAATAATAGAATAAAATAAATTTACTTATGTATTTCAATTCCAGCTGGTAATTCAATTGTGGTCTAGTAATTGTTGAAGCAATTCTGGATTTTGAGCATTACAAATGCATAGTTCATTTCCGCCAAGCAACAGTCTTTTGATTTGTTTCTTTTTTTTATGCAAATAACAAACTTTCCTTCGACCATAACATCCCATACATTAGCATAAATAAACGCCTGTTAACGTACTGGATACCTTTCTATTCGCAACATTTTACCATATCCTAGTCCGTTTGCTAGAATTCCTTCAAAGAATTGATAATACCATATTTAAATCCGCCTTGGAGTCTCCAAAAATGGCGAAGCCAATGGAAACCTAAATTTCAGGGCCCAAAGCAAAAGCAAGTCGGAAACACTGTGGATTAAATATGTGAGATGAAAAGGCAAAACTAGCTCGTATGTCTCGGCGATGACACAACCCACTAGCTACATGCACAGTGGAGCCGAGTAATTTTCGCCAAAATAGGGGATGCGCCAACACGAGCAACGCGACAGTTTGGTTTGTATAATACGGAAAGTCTTCAGAAAATCGCGCTAATTTTATGCATTGGATTGTACTAAAAAATCATAGAAACTTATTCACATGTTTAATTGTTTGCAGAACAAAGCTTTAATAGATCCAGATGAATTAGAATCTGGTTGAAGGTCTTTACGGACAAAGGTGATAGTAGCCTGTCAAGCGTCCAGGGTCAAAAAGACCCTGTCGGCAAAGTAGAGGTTTGGGGAAAACAAACAATTCACTATATGTTTAATGCATTTTTATTAATTTTGATTTAAGTTCAGTATTTAGATTAGATCATTTTCTTACGTATTGGAACACTTAGCAAACAGCCCCATAATTCCAAGGGGGACTCTATTGCAGCCATTGAATATTTTGGGGGTTTCAAGTGCACAACACATTAATTACTAAGTCTAAAACTGCTTTTAACTTAAAAGCCAACCTAATGCCATCATCAAGTTATTGCAGTACCCCTATTGTTTATCAAAATACTTGAGCATTTTATATGGAATATATTCAATGAAAAATTCCTTAAACCCGTATACCCGCCTGGAGACGGGTATTGGTTTTTTTTGTCAACTAACACCTCCAAATTTTAAAGTTTTCAAAAATTAATAAATAATCGCATAAACAACCTTTTTACCCATGCTCTCGAAAATTCCGGGTAATATTTATCGATTTTAAATACTCTTTTTTCACTTTTGACTTACGCAATTTTTAGAAAGTAATTTTGATCGTGATTTTCACACTTCTTCTCCTATGATTGCTAAAAACTGCCACACTATTAACTGGGTACAATGAAAACTTAGAAAAATGAGTTTGTTATTTAGTAATGTAACGAGATAACTAAATATGTTTACAGAAAATGCATAGAATAACTCACTGATGAGGATTTTGTGATACCCGCCTCAGGGCGGGCTTACGGGTTAGAGGGTTAATTTAAATTTATAACATCATTTTGCTAAATTTTTTGCTTTATAGCCACAACACCTTTTTTTCAAGATATGAACAATTACTACGCTGAGTAAAGTAGTGACCTAGGCCTGTAGCCTGAGTCACCGAGCTTGATTGATGTATAGTGACTGAAAAAAAAAGTTGTACGAAACTGAGATTTTCAACGAAAAAGCCGACATGTCATTCTCTTAGAAGATTTTAAAGTTATGTATTTCCAAAAACTAAAAAGCCAGCAAAGGGCTACAATCCTTTTTCTTTAAATCGAAAAGAAACTAGTACCTTCTTTTATATGTCAGAACGGGGGCATTCAAGAAGCTGGCGAAAGGGCCCCAAGTCAAGTTGTTCCGGCACTGATGGACTTACTTTTATATTGGATCGTGAAGTATACTGGAATAGGATGAAAAGCATTTCTGACAACTGGCCTCTACAGATTTGCTGGCATATAAGCAATTTTTTGTAAAAAATGTAGATGATCAATTTTGCATAAGCTACGCCAAGTTTCGTCCATGCAGCTTTGAGTTTCATTTTAAATATGATTTATTGATCTAACTCTTCTACATAAAATAGACCCATAAAAAGAAATCGACTCGTATCAAACCACGCGGTTCGATCTAGGGCAAATTCTCATAACCGAAAAGAAATGTATACAAGAATTTAATTTCCCGGGCTTTATGGCTCTGATTTTGATATCATTGTACATTTTCCCCTCATAATTACCATCTAATTAAGGGGAGAAAGGCGTACATTGGGAAGTCACGATATAATCATGATAAACCTTATTGGGTGTCTGTAGGACTATTATATTTATATTGCAAATAGTACCACTCTTTTTTAGCCCCCTTTTGCCACGAGGTTAATCCGGCACTGATATCCCCTATATGACAGTCATGTTCTGTAAGAGCTCAATTATCTTCTTCATCGTGAAAATAAACAAATATTCCAACGGATGTATGCTAAGAGACAGTATCATATAACATAACTAACAATTGATTTTTTTAAACAATGAAAATAATTTTTGGCGGTATTTTGACGGGATTATTTCACTATTCACGGGATTTTAAAACGTCGGGATTTTTAGTAGGCGAGATTATGATGTAGTTATGTCGGAATAATGTAAAACGGGATTTTTTGTAAAAAGCGGGATTATGAACAGTCGGGATTTTGGTTTTCGGGATTATGTAGTTATCGCAAATTCCAGGGGTCGTACGCATTACGCAAAATAAAAATATAGGAATATAGGAGAATAGACGAGAAAATATAGGAGTTATATAGGAGGCATTTTATCTATAACATAACATATCATATGGCCAAAAAAATAAGTACATCCCTCTTGTACCATTTTATTCATGATTTTCATTGCATTTATTATATTGTAATACTCAAAATAGATAGTCATTATTAGAACTCGGATGCAACAATGCAAGGGAACCCGAAAAAGAAGATGGTTCTACCCTATCTTCTTGGTCCCGACCGGAATAAACTCTGAAGTGGATAATTAACCTGGTCCAAATAATAAGTAGGTACGCCATGGTTTTTTTTTACTTTTTTTCACAACAGTTTCCGATTTCTTTTCAGGATTTGTGTTTTGTTCTTTTTTTGGTGTGCAACTAACGTCAAATTAAAAACAAAAAAAAAAATACTTAAAGGGCGAAAAACGCTTACCAGGCTTATGGAAAGGCGTGTGGCGTCCAAAATTTTGAAATTGCTGTCAAACTATTCGCTCAATCATGAAAGGAATTGGAGATATTCAGAATATTTTATTTTAGTGCTGATACCGTAATAAATTTGAATCATAAGGGACTCCTATCGAAATATTCTTTGTCTCAGAGAAAAATAAATTTGATCAACGCTACATTAGCTTCATTAATAAGGAGTGTAATTTTTTACTTGGTGAAGTCGTTTACCGAGCCTTAATTCACTCGAAATTTCGCGAAGAATTAAGGTCAAGAATTGGAAAAAGGTATGCCAAAATAAGGACAGAATCATAAGGGTTTTCTTGAAGTTAGTTGGTACATATACGGTACCATTTGGACCATGCCGCCAAATTATCTTCAGAAAGTCAACAAGAACGGATTTTTCTCTGAAGAAGAGAGGACAATATGATGAGAAATAACACGGGAGAACAATTTTGACACTTTTTTCTGTTTTCTTGAATTTTGCATCTAATTTATAGTAAAACGGCCTCGCTGATTCCAAAAATGCAATCCGTTTTTCCCCTATACGTCAGGTTTTTGAGATATCGGGGACCTTCTAGTACCTGTATACAATCAAATTAAAAACAATAAAAGAAAGTAGTTTGTCGCTAACTTGATTTTTTGTTAAAAGTTGTAAAATTCTTCGGCCATTTTTAAGGCTCTTTTATGCAAAAAAATGAATTTAAAGCCTCTGTTCCAGTAGATTACCCTATTATTGTGCTCTTAATTTGTGTAATGGAAGCCTCTACTATCCCTCGTCAAAATGTCTCAACACTCCGGACTCATTTTGCTATATATGTGGCAGTTATACATTTTTAAGTCAGAGGGCAAAAATAGGCCCCTTTGTCCACCAGGCATATCTTGCCTACTTCAAAGCTCCAATTTGCAATCAGGATAAATGGTGGGTCCCTTATAAAGAGTGTAACTTGGCTATACAAAATATCCGCGCTTTTTGTGTATGTAAGATAGCAGAGCTCGCGATAAACATTGTACACAAAGAAATTGGAACCGAGATCTGATCTGAAGACTGGTGATCCGAATATTGTTCATGAACCGCTTGTGGATCGACAAAAAATAATATCCCCGCCGTTGCATATAAAACTAGGCCTGATGAAACAATTTGTAAAAGACTTACCAACAGAAGGACATTGTTTTAAATATATTCTGTCGGTACTTCCTGCGTTATCATACGAGAAAATAAAGGCTTGTGTATTTGACAGTCCACAGAGTCTGCAGCTTCTTAGAGATAGAAATTTTATAGAATCAATGGAAGAAAATGAAAAGACAGCATGGCTGGCATTTGAGAGTATAGTCAACAACTTTCTAGGCAATATACGTGTATCAAATTATGCGATAGTAGTCGAGCAACTATTGGACAGTTTTCAAAGGCTTGGCTGCAACATGAGCATCAAAGTCCACTTTTTACACAGTCATCTAGATTAATTTCTGGAAAATCTTGGAGCTGTGAGTGATGAAGAGAGAGAGCGATTTCATCAAGATTTAAAAATAATGGAAACTCGATATCAAGGCAGATGAGATGCGAATATGATGGAGGACTATTGCTGGGGCATAAAACAGGACTGTCCTGAAATTGAACACTCCAGAAAAAGCTACAAACGAAAATTTTTGCCATATTTTTTTTTTTAATTCTTAGGTAATATTGTTAAGATGTAAAATCAATATTTATAAATAAAAAAAAAAGTAACGAGTTTCGTTTGCTTTGATTTCAATGAAGGAGGCCAAAATTTGAGCCCCCTGTATCTCAAAAACTGGACGTATAGGAGAAAAACGGTTAGCATTTCCGGAATCTACGACCAAAAATTAGCTAGAAATGAATATCAAATCTAAAAACGGTTAGCATTTCCGGAATCTACGACCAAAAATTAGCTAGAAATGAATATCAAATCTAAATCTGACAGTTTTGAAAATCTGTCAAAACACGGAAGACAATTTTATAAATAAGAAAGCCCTGAAGATGAGCCAATCCGGCTCGAAATATATAGGCTAAAATCAAAACTTTTGGTTTTATTCATCGGGTTAAAAACAGGAGGCAACACAAAAGTTGCATATATGATTTTTATCTTCTGTAATAACCGCTTGGCTACAGGGTGTTATGAAAAAATAATTTCACTGTATGTACTTATTTTTTGGTCATATATGTGTAGATTTCTTCACATTTATTTCTTTTTATGGGGCATTTCGATTTCCTTTTCAAATTGTTTTATGTTTTCAGTACATATATTGGAATTTTTCAAACCCGCGTCTATTAAATGTTTAGACTTTTTTAGCATTTTTTAGAGAGACAAATGAAAAAATATTGGAATATATAGGAATAGGCACCAATTTTCTCCAAAAAAACACCAGAATCTAAATAGATATGTGTCTCAGTAATCACTGAAAATTGGCCCAACATTTATACCTCAATTTTGTAGCATTTTGACCCTAGTGTCGCCCTGTGGCGCGGGTCAAGAATAGTGCCTCCGTCTTTCCCGACGTGTCGTAAGAGGCGACTAAAGGGACAGGAGAGAATAAAACTCTCCTGAGTTTCGAACATATCTCTACAATTGTGCGCGCAGCGACTCTGTTTTGTGCGCTTAAGGGTTCATATATGTACGAAAGATAACAAAAAATTGACCCCTGTGGTTTTTGGAGTTAAAATTATGCAACAGCGTTCCTGGCTTGTCGTAAAAGGCGACATGAGGGATAGGGTACGTAGGCTTGTAACCCGCGTACTTGAAATTTTCTTTACACTCGAAACATTTAACGAGCCTCGGATACCTCGGACTGATTCATCGGCAACGACTTTTGGCTATAAACAACGGACCACGATTGGGTTTTGGAACGTTCGAACGATGTGGGGCGAGTGCAACAACATGAGACTCACTGAAGTCGAACGGGAAATGACCGCGTATAACATCGCTATATTAGGACTGAGCGAAACAAGATGGCTCGGATCAGGAGCGACTTTATCACCAAGCTCTCATACTGTTTTATGGTACTCTGGAAATGATGACCAAAATGCTCCTCGGCAGGCAGGCGTCGGAATCCTCTTGACAAGGGATGCACGTCGATCCCTTATCGATTGGAAACCAATTTCCGACCGCATTATGACCGCCCGATTCAAATCCAGAGTACGAAATATCACTATAATACAGTGTTACGCACCAACCGAACCAGCTGATCAAGCTGGTAAAGACGTCTTCTACCAACGACTTGGCGACACCTTTGATAGGGCTCCCAGAGGTGACATTAAAATCATAATGGGGGATCTCAACGCTAAAGTCGGGTCAGATAACCAAGGATTGGAACATCTTATGGTAAATCATGGGTTAGGCGACAGAAACCAGAATGGCGAGATGTTTATAGAGTTTTGTAACTCTCGTCAGCTCGTCATTGGTGGGACTCTGTTTAAACACAAAGATTGCCACTTATCAACCTGGACTTCTCCAAATGGCAGAACTGAGAACCAGATAGACCATATTGCTGTTTCCAAAACGTGGAGAAACTGTGTCCTGGACGTTAGGGCGAAACGTGGTGCGGATATTGGCAGTGACCACTATCTTGTCATCGCAAAAATGCGCTTACGAACGGCAGCAATCCAGCGTCCTAACCGCTCAAATATTTGCCCTCTAGGTATAATGTGCAGAAGCTCAAAATTCCATCAACCAAGCGTGCGTTCTCCACCGCTTTGCACGAAAAAGCTAATGCACCACCACCAAATGAGAATCCGACAATTGAAGATAGATGGAAAGTCCTAAGGATTCATTTATTTCATGTGGCGAAGAAATTTTAGGACGATTGGATCGCGGTAGGAAACCATTTATTAGCGACTCTACTTGGTCTCTTATCTCAGCACGCAAGAGAGTTAGTTAAGGAGCAGATTAACTCAGCTGCTGACGATTCAGCTAAAGAACGATAGAGAGCTGAATACCGTTCGCTCCAAAAAGGCGTTCAGAGGATAAGACGTGATAAGCGTAACAATATCAACGCACTTGCGAAGGAGGCAGAGGATGCGGCTTTCCGCGGTGACAGTGGAACACTCTTCAAACTTATAAAGCCATTAACTGGCATATCTTTATTAACGGAACATCCTGTGAAAGCTAAGGAAGGTGTTCTGCTCGTTACCGAAGAACAACAGCTACAAAGATGGAGAGAACACTTTTTAGAGGTTCTGGATAACACTTTCGGGCCTGCAAGTGTATTCGTTGCCAGCAGAAGACGTCCCTCAAATAGACGGCATTAGTTCCGGTCCACCATCCAAAAAGAAACTAACAGACGCTATCAAATCAATGGACGCCGGTAAAGCCCCGGGGATTGATGGAATTCCGACAGAATTTTTAAAAGCGGATATTAACGCTACAGCGGATATTCTTCTTCCCCTAATCCGAGAGTGTTGGGAAACTGAAACTCTTCCCAGTGAGTGGAAAAAGGGCCTAATTATTAAAATTCCGAAGAAAGGTGACTTGAAGAATTGTAATAATTGGCGTGGGATCTGTCTACTTCCTGCTATTTCCAAGTTGATGGCTAAGATTGTTTTAAGACGAATCAAGGAAAAAGTCGATAGCACATTGAACGATGAACAGGCTGGCTTTCGCGAAGGGTTCTCCTGTAGCGACCACATTAACACCCTCCGTATTATCATCGAGCAATCCGCGGAGTGGAGATCCCCATTAAATCTCATGTTCATCGACTTTGAAAAAGCCTTCGATAGTGTTGATCGTCAGTACATCTGGGATGCCTTACGAAGACGAAATATTCCAGATAAGATAATCTCCATCATCAAGGAATCCTACAATGGAGCCCAATGTCACGTCTTGCATAAGGGCAAGCTTTCAGATCCTTTTGAGGTGCACAGTGGAGTGAGACAAGGCTGCATTTTGTCACCTATTCTCTTCCTTATTGTCATTAGTGATGTACTCGGCTCCGCACTTCAATTACATTGTAACAAAGGTATCAGCGGAATTTGTATTTCGGGACAGGCAGTCGAAAAAGTTGATGAATTCTGCTATCTCGGGAGCGTAGTTACAGCAGATGGTGGAGCGGATGCTGATGTAAAATCACGGATAAACAAGGCTAGGGCGGCTTTCATCAATTTGACTCCTTTCTGGCTAAACAACAATATTTCCAGACGCACCAAACTTCGAGTCTTCAATTCCAATGTGAAATCCGTACTGCTATATGGCTGTTCAACCTGGAAGGTGACTAAAGAGATTACTGATAAGTTGTAAATCAGTGTCTACGGCGCATCCTACATATTCGTTGGCCGGAGATCATTTCGAACGAGGATCTCCTCACTATAACTGGCCAAGAAAGGATAGGCACTTCGATCAAAAGACTTAAGTGGCAATGGATAGGTCACACCTTCCTAAGAGGGCCCAATAACATCGCAAAAAAGGCCCTGAACTGGAATCCACAGGATTCCGGAGCAAGACGCCGTGTTGGACGGCCAAGGAACACATGGAGAAGATCGGTAACAAGCGAGGCGAAAACACTAAATCTAACATGGTCGCAGCTAGCGCCGTTGGCGTAAAACAGAACGAGGTGGAGAGTAGGCGTAGTTAATGCCCTATGCCCCACAAGGGGTTGACAAGAACTAGAGAGAGATACGTAGAGTTACCAGAGTAAGTTTCTATACTCTGACTTCTTCCACTTTTAGTTACATGCACCGAATCTACCATTCTAAAACTGGATTTCATGATTTTTTCTTAAAATTCTAAATCAATTTCATATGAAAAATAAAAATAATAATAACGTAAAAAACTCTTCATGTAAAAACTGGAAAACCCTGGCGTTAGGGTGATTGGGGGATCGTGGCATCAAAAAGGTTAAGAATCAATGTATTCAGCAATATGTATCATAAATTATTTATCATTTATAATGATCTTCCATGCTGAATTAAATAGTAACCTCGAAGCTCCATGTTTGCACATACATATGTTATACTTATTAGTTAACTTGAAGCTGTCCCATTTTTGTTTATCTTTTTCGAATAGAGGAATGCATAATGTACATTATTTTGGCAAAAATGTATAACATAAGAAATTTATGCAAGCAATGAATCGAGAGATTATACCTTACTGGGAAAATCAATGAAAAAGGGGAAAAAAATTCCAAAGCTCACAAAAATGGGGAAACATTATCTAAATTCGAAGGCTGCAGCCATAATTTATACAACTTTCCGTCTACGAAACAGAATTGTATTTTATTACAATTTAGTGATTCGATTCAAATGACATTCATCCGACTACACTAATATTCAATAATTTATACAATTATGTATACATAAATCTGAATCTACCACTCCCCCGGTGTATTATTTAAAATAGTGTGTAAGAAATAAATATGTTTTAGGACAATATTTTTCGGCTAAAATAAATCTGATTTTTTCGCAAGACATATAATAAAGAACTATCGACAATTATTCTGGTGTAATATTTACATTGTTTTAGATACAACAAAAAGTTATTTGTCTCTGTTAGATTAGATCACAATTGAAATTGACATTTGACATCAATTTGTATAGCAAATTCATCCACAATCAATCAAATATCATTTAGATTTTACGAGATATTTACACACTCGATTCATTCAAATTATTTACGGACTAATAACACAACCACCCAACCACCATTGTTTATCCATCTGCACGAAAATTACTGGGCTATAAAAAATGCATGCTAGTTCAAATCTCCATTAAATTCAAAGCCATGACAAGAGTAATTTTCTATACGTACATGTTCGCTTTTGGTGTCAAACTATGGATAGTGGAAATTTCATCGAGGCGTGAACATGTGAATTGTATATACGAAACACGTCATATTCGAAGAAGCGCTATACATACAGCCCTGGATTCCCGACAAATAGAGTAATTACTTTCTAAATATTCCACCCGAAATCTATTGATGGTGTCCGCGTCAGATGATTATCATGTACGTTACGTACATATACATTAAAATGTTCCAAAATAACACAGGGAAAGATGGTTGACCTTTATTTGATCTCATCAACTTCCGTAGAGTGATAAGAGCTAATCGCACCGATTTGAAATTAAAAAAAAAAACTTTAACATAACACGATTGAGGGACAAACAGGGTTTGCAAGTTGAACTTTGCAATAGAGAGACATTAGCATCACAATCGAAAAACTGTTCTCAATATAATTTTTAATAGTTTTTTTGTGATCATACTGCAGTGAACACAAACACAATGATACGGAATTCCAATGATACGGAATAATAAGAAACGGGGTGGACAACCCTGGTTTAGATAGACCAACAATAATTCAAAGCTGAAAAAGGAGGGAAAAACTCTCCCTGATGTATAGTGGTAAAAATTTATAGGGATGCGGTAACGGTTTAGACCAACAATAACTCAAAGCTGACAAAAGGTGGGAAAAACTCACCCTGACGTATAGGGGTAAAAACTTATAGAGATGCGGTAATAGAGACACGTAATTTCGCATTAACTAATTTTGAATATTAACCATTTCGCAAAAATTCGCATAAAAACATATTTTACGTTTTATTGTTGAAAAAACATTTATGACATTCATATACTAGTCGAAAACGCTGAGATGAAAGAAAAATATCTTCCACAAAGTACAAATTACAGAACATTTCGCATCTATTCGCGAAAATGACCAATTCTCGCCAAAATTTGCATATACATATGTATGTACATATATCGTAAAAAATATTCCTTTATAAACAACTATTGTATTGTAGTCTGGCTGGTCTAGCGGGTAGTGCGCGCACCTTCGGTGCACAGGGACATGAGTTCGAATCTCACCGTGGATCATGGTGTTTTTCGAACTCACGAGCTTGTGACGGACTATGATCTCACTCAGATGTTAAACGAGTACCCATTTATGGGGATAAATAACACTGCTGGGCGTGATGCTGATCTCATTCTTCTTCTTCTTTATGGCACGATAGCCCGACGTCGGGCCTTGGCCGCCTGGATTGAAAACCTCCAATTGTCGCGGTCACGCGACCTTGTCCTCCAGTTCCGAAAGCCTAGCATCTGGTGGGCGTCCTCACAGAATGCTCCCATCGGGCTCTCGGTCGTCCACGCAATCTGGCTCCGTCCACTCGTTGCGCGTTCATCACCTTTTTGGGCATGCGATCGTCGTTCATCCTTTGTGCATGTCCCGCCCATTGCAATCGCTGCAATTTCACGATCTTCGACACCTGTAGCTCATCATACAGCTGATACAACTCAAGGTTGTACCGGATGCGTCATTCACCTCGTTCACGAACGGCCCCGAAGATTCTTCGGAGAACCTTTCGCTCGAATGTGTCGAACAGGTGTTCAGAGTTTTGGGTTAGGGTCCATGCCTCGCAGCCATAACATAGCACAGGTCGGATGATGGTTTTATACATGTGGAGCTTCGTGTTCCTGTGCACCAGCTTAAGGTCTGGTTAGACATCGGGCGGAATGAAAATGAAATTTTTGTCCGCTGCGATTTTTTCAATGAAAATGCATGCTTACTGTCGTGGAACATGTCGGAAATGATGGGGAACTCCATAAGCTACAATCCGAATATGGTTCCAAAATTTTTCTCGGCCATTTTATGTATTATTTTTCGATTCCCCGGTCATTTCACCGTGGAAAATATCTAATGACCTTGACCTGTCCCTTGTGTGGGGACGAGTTGAACGAGGGTTTTTGGCTGTTTTCAACTCAAAATGTACTCGAAACCCTATGCGAGTTCGTCCCCTTGTGTGGGGACGAGTTGAACGAGGGTTTTTGGCTGTTTTCGACGGAAAATGTACTTGAAACCCTATGCGAGTTCGTCCCCTTGTATGGGGACGAGTTGAACGAGGATTTTTGGCTGTTTTCAACGCAAAATTTACTCGAAACCCTATGCGAGTTCGTCCCCTTGTGTGGGGACGAGTTGAACGACGGTTTTTGGCTGTTTTCGACGCAAAATGTACTCGAAACCCTATGCGAGTTCGTCCCCTTGTGTGGGGATGAGTTCAACGAGGGTTTTTGGCTGTTTTCAACGCAAAATGTACTCGAAACCCTATGCTTCCGGGACGTCACTTGAATATGTTGCCCTAACCTGAAAATTACCTTACACTTTCACTCTGATCCAAGTGAGGTATGTATATGAGGGGTATCGAATCAAAACCGGCTATCTCCACTCTACCCAATTTTTCAGTATGAGCGTTTTTTACTACGTTCAAAATAGACAGTATTTGCTGACAGTTCTAATTGTAATGAAAAGTCTATGTCTCCACTATTCAATTCTTCTTCCTTGTCTCGTTCTTTATACCGCTCTATGGTTCCGCGTTGCTCGACCTGCGGTGTAGGCACATCGCCCGTTTTGGCGGTAATATCTCAGCATATTTCTACAGGCAGCGCTATCTTGGATCGTGTCATCACCCTTAGCTTGTCCATATTTTTGGTCCATGGATTGAGAATAATCTAACTACAGTCCTTAAGAGTCCCAAATTGGCACCATAAGATTTTTTTTTATTTAAAATTAAAATTAAAGGGAAATTAAAACATTGGGAGTCGCATGAAAATATTCAAAACCACTTTACTATGTTTTTTAGAGACACTCTCTTCAATTAGCATCAGTGTGCAGGGAAGAAATCACTTTGTAAGTTTATTGGTGTTCATGGAGAGTATAGGTATTATGAAAAATTTTAAGCATTTGTACCGATAGGATAAATTAATCACCTATTATTCGCAGAATATGCTCGTTAGTTTTTTGACAGACCCTGTATATAAAACTTTTGATTGACTATCATAAACTGAAACCCCGTCAAAGATAATGTTCCTTGCTGCGAACTTAAATAAATAGAGTAACGAGGGGAAGGGACAAGTTGGAGAATGTTGTGGTTCCTTGGCAAAGGTAACAATGGCGAATGAAAGTATAACTCTGTGCGGGCGAAAGGAATTGCAAATAATGTTGTTAGTCTGGTAGGTCTAGTAGAAACGCGAACAGTGATTTCGTCGACGGAGATGTACTATTGCAGATATTGTATAGAAAGCACTCATCCAGAAACACTCTGCGTTTCTTAAGAAGAGGGGCATTTAATAGTGTCAGACGGTCACTATAAGAACCCCTATTGTTCTTATAGTGACCGTCTGGAATTTGAAGAAAAGGATGCGAGTAAATTTACGTTGCACCGACTCGATGAGGGCATTTAGGAACTGTAAGTGAGGGGACCAAACAGGAGAACAATACTCAAGAATATTACGCAGAAGGGAATTGAAAAGAAGAAGACAAGTAGAAGTGTTGTTAAAAACGTGCGAATTACGTAGGACAAAGCCAGCCGTTCTAGATGCTCTGCTGCTGTAAATAAGACTCCCAACTTTACTTAAGGAAGCTGCTCTGATGTGAGTCAAATATCAAAGGAATATGTTTTTAAAAAAAGGTCATATTGTGACACTTTTGTATATACATATACGAGTATTAAGAATAAGATGGTTTCTTTCGCACCAGTTTCCTAACGCATCTAGGTCATCCTGAAGGATGATAGCCCTGTAAACTTTCAGGCCGTCGGCATAAAGAAGACAAGAAGATGAAATTACGAGAGGCAAATCATTAATGAAAATATTGAACAGAAGTGGTCCTAAAATTTACCCTTGGGGTACACCTGATGTGGGGCAAAAGGAAAAGAGGAGGAGCCGTTATAGATAAGCCGACACTCCCGGAAGTAAGACGAAAACCAGTTCAAAAGGTTTCCCCTAATACCAAACTCCTGTATTTTGGCGAGTAAGATGCTATGATCCACAGTGTCGAATACCTTTGAAAAGTCGGTGTACACAACATCAACTTGACACTGATTGTCCATGGCCCGTGCCACAGTATTGGTAAAAGTCGTTAGATTGGCGCAAGCAAAACGACCTTTAACGAAACCGTGTTGTTGCTCTGCGAAAAGCGTAGAAACTGTTGGGTCGAGTTTACTATGGACGATACGCTCAATAATTTTAGAGAAGCAGGATAAAAGGGATATTGGACGGTTGTTAGATACGGAGGACGTATTAAAAGTCTTCGGAATTGGTAGGATATTAGCCGCTTTCCAGGATTTAGGGAAAACGCCACAATTGAAGCTTAGATTAAACAATATGGACAGGGGAACACTTATAGAGGAAGACAAAGACTTAACAAACATATTAGGTATTGACTCGTCTGGACCTGAGACACCGTCTCACTTGAGGGTTTCAATAATAGTAGCCACTTCAAGGGGACTTGTTGTTAATGCTGGAAATTGGAGAAGTAACGATGAAATAGTGAGCAAGTTAGAGGAAGAAGAACTATAGCTGGAGTAAAAATGGAAGCGAAGAATTTGGCAAACAATTCGAAGGTTTCACTTGGAATATTAGCTGTAGATCCGTCAAGTTGCAAGTGTGCGGACGTGCAGGATGAAGAATTCTGCGATCGTATGTAAGAACAGAAAGGCTTCACTCAATTAGCCGCAAGAGACACTTCAATATTACTGTAATAGTTTACCATTGCAGTTTTAGTTATACGTTTAGCCTCTTCTCGACAATGTTTAAAATTGGAGAGAGTAAGGGGAGACGGAGAGCGCTTCCACTTACTACGGGCACTATCTTTCTTGGTAACGCATTAGCAACCTCTTGAGTAAACCAAGGGAAGTTTTTACATTTTATTGGCGAGAAAAGAGGAGTAAAGCGCGCGGTAAGAGTGCTAAGATACTAGTAAAAATTTTCCACAGCATTATCGCAACTAAGATTGTCAAAAAAGAGACCAGTCAACTAATTCCAATTCAGCTGAGATAGAATTAAAATCCGCTTTACGGAAGATAAATCTGGGAACATTTGAGACATGTTTAGGAGTAGACTTGGAAAGTGCAACCACACGATACAAAGAGGAGTATGATGAGGGTCAGGGTTCACGTAATTGTTAAGATAGGATGATAGGGATACACGCAGAATGGTGGAAGATTATTAGGTCCAGAAGACGGCCATTCGGATTTATGACATTATTTATTTTGAGAAAAATTACAGGGTGACAAGAAGGATGAAAGCACTAGAGAAAAAGAGTTAGTGGATATAATCTCTAAGCTACAATCAGTTGATGTCCATAACACGGAGGGCAGGATGAAGTCGCCACAAATGAAAATGTTAGACAGAGGGAATTATGCTGTGACAAAAGAAGAGAATTCGACAAAGAAGGTTTCATAAACGCTGAGAGGAGAACTGCAGGGATCATATACGCATGCAACTAGAAATGTTGTAGATGGGGAGGGTTTATTTGCAGAAATGACGCACTATACAGGATGAGACGACGTGAAGTTTGCTCAGAGCGAACTAGAGAAGGAACTTTTAACAGCAACAATGACACCACCGCCGTCTTTTTTGTTAAATAGACTGAGATTCCGATCACTGCGGTAGACATTATAGTTCGGAAGCGTTTCGCCGCTAAGAATAGAATACTTTCATTTAACCACGTTTCATAAAGACAGATAATGTCATCATTATTTAAAATACAAGAAAATTTAAGTTCATCCAACTTAGTCATAAGCCCACGCACATTTTGATAATAGACAGCGATCGTATTATTTGGTTACGGCACGGACGCCGGGAACTATTTTGAAAGGCGCCCGTTGAACAGGATTAAAATATTTGATTAGTGCCCCCTCGGGCCAGAAATCAGGTTTAAGTAAATTCTCATAAAGAGGAGAAAATGAAATTTTAAAAGAAGCTATGATGATGATATACGATGTTCTAGTACGATTTATCAAAATCCTCCAGCCTTACATTCAACATTGCATGAATACTCGGCCGTAAAAAGAAGTATTCCACGTTCCAACAAAACATTGATCAAAAGTTGGGGGCTTTTCAAAAGCGAAAAGAAAAAAGGACTTCTCTTTGGGGTGAGTTTTTTTCTCAAATTATGTTTTAAAACTTGATGAAGAATTCTTTTATGTCACCACTCCTTTGGCCCGACTGTCCCTAATCGCCGGAACATTTTCTTTTTAATATTTTCATAATAATTTAAAATGAACTATAAGAATATTAATATGCTTTTTTATACATATTCAAATATGTATTTTTTGTATTGGTTATTAATTTACCCCTATAAAACCATCGTATTGCGGGTGTTTCCAATATAGCGGTGATACTTTCCCATGATATGTATTTAAATGTATAAGCTACAAAGATATCGCTTGAAATGACAGTTATATACGCAATAATTTAATTGATACTTTTCGCCGATGGCAGTATCGAGTAACAATAAGATGGATAATTTACATAAACTTAGTCATCGATAAAGCAAATGAACTCTTCGTGTACACATAATAAATGTAAAGCGAAATGAGAAAGCGTGAGATCAACTGGCCATTTTTATAGAAAATTCAATTTTATTCATCTGATCTGTTTCGGATAAAAAAAAATGCGATGGCTTATCTTATGGTTGTTGGTATTGGCGAATCAATATAATGTTTATTGGGTTTTGCACTTGCCAAACTATGTTTATTTGCAATTGGATTAAATATTTTTTTCTTATTCATTAGTGTTTATGCGGTTATTATGCATCACGTGTCTATGCAAAGTGTGCGTATACAATCGTACTTTCCTTTTTTTTTGCATCATGCTTTATGAAAATATATTTTACGAATGGTAGAGCGTCGATTATCCGAACGTCGATTATCCGAACATTTAATTAACCGAACAGGGGACTCGACTTTTTTCAAATGAAATGTATCGAATCAAATGTCTGAAGGAAACAGCCTTTCATCAGCAGCACTCAATTGCTTCGAATTTCTTGTTTTTGTTCAGTGCAAGTCATTTGACATATTTCCAGGTTGTCGCTTATATAAACTTTTAGGCAATCCTCCAATTTTTCTATGGGAACTCGATTAACCGAACTTTCGATTATCCGAACCACCTCTTGTCGACATTAGTTCGGATAATCAACGCTCTATTATCAAGAGACGCGAGAGCGTCTCGCCCGCCAAAGGAAAAAAACGAAAGCGAACAAGTCTATGATTACCGGAGACAACTTGCTTTTTTGTTTGACAGGGCTACAGCCTTCCCGGCAACATTCCGCAGAAAATTTTTTTTATCAAAATATTCCACATATCCTGTTCTAGTGCCTTTCCAAAAAAAATCTTCGATCGGCACAATAACGGGTAAGATATATGCAATAAACTGTGAAATTTTCACCCTGACAGACTTAAGCGAGTAACCCAATTTCAGACTGGAGTCTACAGTTGTCCTTATTAGGACATTGTGACATTGGGACACTAGGCGATGGGACATGGGGGCACTGGTATATTAGGACATTGGGACATTATGACTTTGGGACAATAGGCCATTGGGACACTGGTACAGAGTGGCATTAGGCCACTGAGTCATCGGGATGTGGACGTTAATGTCTTGGGCCATTAGGACATTGGAATATTAGGACATTAACAGATAAGGACATTGGGGCATTGGGTACACTGGGAAAACTGGGACGTGGGAACATTGAGCCACTAGGACATCGGGATATTAGAACATTGGGACATTGGGCTGTTGGCACATTGGGATATTGGAACATTGGAATACTGGGACATTAGGGCACTGAGATACAGGGACATGGGGGCGCTGGGATATTATCACATTGGGACATTATGACCTTGGGATAATAGGACAATCGGACATTGGGACACTGGCACATAGGGATATTGGGCTACTGAGACATCGGGATATTGGGACATTGTGATACCGGGACATTGGAACATTGAGAAATTGGGACAATGGGACATTTTTACATTTGGACATTAGGATATTAGGCATAATGAGAAAACTGGGACGTGGAGACATTGGGCCACTGAGACATCGGGATATTGGGACATCAGGATATTAGGAAATTGGAACATTAGGATATTGGGACATGGGAACATTTGGATATTGGGACATTAGGACACTGGGAGACTGGCACGTTGGGGCATTGGGATACTAGGACGTTGGGACAATAAGACATTGGGACACTGGTACATAGGGACATTGGACCACTGATATATCGGGATATTGTGACATCGGAATATTGGGTCATTTGGACATTGCGATATTAGGACATTGGAACATTGGGATATTGGAATATTGGGACATAGGGACATTGGGAAATTGGGACATTAGGATATTGGGACATTGGGGCATTAGGACATTAGGACATTGTGACGATGGGACATTTGGATACTGGGACATTAGGTACATTGGGGAAATTGGGACAGTGGTACATTCGGATATTAGGCTATTGGGACCTTAGGGCACTTGGTATACTGCGATTTTGGGACACTGGGAAATTGGGACATCGGGATATTGTGATATTGGGACATTGAGATGTTGGGATAATGGGGCATTTGTACATTGGGACACTTTTTACATTAGGACATTGGGCTATTGGGATAATATCACATTAGGATACTGGGAACTAGGATATTAGAAAATTGAGACATTAGAACTTTGGGACAGTAGGACAATTGGACATTGGAGTATTAGGACATTAGGTGGGAGACTGAGACACTGGGACACAGAAAGACTGTGACATTGGGATATTGCGATACTGGGCCATTGGGACACTAGGGTAGTGGAACAGTCGGATATTAGGCTATTGGGACACTTTGATATTTGCACATTGGGACATTAGGACACTGGGACATCAGGATCTTAAAACAAAAATATTAGTTGGCCATTTAAGTATGCAAAAATATCTGATATCTGACCAAAAATAACAAAGTTGTAAAAGTTACCCCGCCAAAGTAAAATTCATCTACCGCAAAAATAATACATATCACTCCAATCCGCCGCTCATATGTAATTTTGTTTTAGGTGTAAATGCTGGATGTAATTTTGTTTTAGGTGTAAATGCTGGAGAAGTTTAAATGTACAGGACTACTTCTTTAAGGAATTTGGTGGGAGCATTAACATTTTATTCAGTGCCACTTTGACGGCTCCCACCACATTACTTTAGGAAGTAGTCCTGTACATTTAAACTTCCCAGCATTTACACCTAAAACAAAATTACATATGAGCGGCGGATGGGAGTGATATGTATTCTTTTTGCGGCAGATGAATTTTTCTTTGGCGGGGTAACTTTTACAACTTTGTTGTTTTTGGTCAGATATGGTATTATTCATGGAATGATGTGCTATAAATTTTAAGATGGACGTATTGGTAGTTGATAGTAACTTAGTGCCGTGATCGCTCGCGTGATCGTTCGGTCGTCACTCTGTGATAAAGATTCATAGAGAAGCGAGTTTCCAAACTCGGCATGGCCCGTTGCAAGTTTATTTTTTAAAGAAAAATTATTATCGTAGAATAATAAACTATAATATGTAATGCAACTAGGAAGTGGTATGGCTGACAACAGACAACCGTATCACACTCCGAATTCAGTTGTCGTTGAATTGAAACGTTGACGACTTCACACGGTAGTTGTCAACGCACCATGCTCCACTAGGTAGTTAGGGCCAATCAAACGGGAGTTGATGATAAATAATTCAGGATGTGAGTGAATAAAGGGGATAGTGTAAATATAGATAAAAACGACTTTAAAGTTTGCCATTTGTAACTTTTTCTCGGTTAAAATTTTTGAAATAAACAAAGAGTGGTAATATGTGCCATATAAGATACCATTCGCTCATTCCGTCAACCAGGACGAGGTAGAGGAAGGAAGCTGCTTCGATTGGCTGTAGCCATAAATAACGCAAGTGGTGTTAGGTGCGTAGGAGCAACTAGGAATTTGAAAATATGGCCCACATGGTCTCGACTGGTTCCGCACGCAGGTGTTAGCGATTCCATTATACAGGGTGCCCCATTCATGGTGGAGAATATTTTAATTGAAGGTAGTATGGTTCATTTGGGAAAAATTAATGTACAACGGGACCCCTCTATTTTTAACCGTTACAATGTAATAGCAATTTTTGTCAAAATGCCCGACTTTCTGAACTAAATCAAAATTTGCCGCACCACCAAACGTTTCATCCAAGATATGACTTCATTTTCTGGAACTACATAAAATTTCCAATAAAACGACACCTCGTCCGTTACGAAGTTGCTTATATCATCCGAGATACACCTGTGCAAACTTTAAAGAAATTTTAAAATTTTATACGATTTTATCATTTGAATTTTTGATGAAAAACCAATTTTAAGATTTTCTTCATAGTTTGAACGGGTGTATCTCGGAAGATACGAGCAACTTCGTAACGGGCGAGGTGTCGTTTTATTGGAAATTTTATGTAGTTTCAGAAAATGAAGTCATATCTTGGATGAAACGTTTGGTGGTGCGGCAAATTTTGATTTAGTTCAGAAAGTCAGGCATTTTGACAAAAAATGGTTTTACATTGTAACGGTTAAAATAGAGGGGTCCCGTTGTACATTAATTTTCCCCAAATGAACCATACTACCTACCATTAAAATATTCTCCACCATGAATGGGACACCCTGTATATTCGTGATAGAATAGAATATAGAATTTATTTGCAGCGCAGGCACCATTCGGAGCGGATCTGAACCAAGTTTGTGCGGGTGGTTCTGGGTAGCTGCTGTTCATCCGGAGAGACTGATGGCGGTTCAGAGCCATATTCGCGGTTGTTAATGAGTTTTCGAAATGCCTTTCGGAATTCTGGTGTGTGTATGCGAGCTTTAGCCGCCTTGTAAACGGAGTTATCGAAGGGAACTTCTTTCTTATACTCCTGGACTTCTGGACGTCTGATGCGATGTGCAGGAGGTGTCTTGTAGATGGCTATTCGGATGATTAGTACAGTAGCATCCGACTAGGTATTGTTTAATAAAAAGTCTATTCATCAATGTGGGTGCTGCATAATTAACTATTTGACGACCAACAGCTTTGTAAGTAGCCAACAACGTTTCCTTGCCTCATGCACTGCCGACTAGAGCTTTGAGCTCTTTTTTTTTTCCTGGATGTATCGGAGATATTGTCCTCATGGGTGTTGAATTCGCCGCAGACAAATTCGTCTACCTGTTCCTAGTTCTAGATGTTCTCCATTGATACTTATAGGAGAAGAGTGGGGTTCCGAGTCAGGCTAAGAATTTTAGTCTTGGTGGTATTATATACTCCAGCAGAGATGCGGCACACAGAGCGCATTTCGAGTCGGTTTCGAACTAATAGTACATGACACGTTGCAATTCTCATCAGATGCCTCTATACGTATGCAGCGCGTCATGTACTACCAGGAGAGGCATTACCGGACTCAACCAGGCAAAGGTGTACGATCCTCTTATATGCACTCTATGAAATTTTTATTCTAGTGAAATTACTCTGCAATCCAAATTTGCAAATCAAGTGTAATTTTACATAAAAAATGTTTAAAAAAGTACTCCAATACATTAGCAAATTTACACCACGCTATGTGTAAAAACACTCCGTAATAATAGGAATATAAAGCGGTTTCACTCTTTTTTCGTTGTAAAGATTTAAGTGTCGAACCTTTACAAATAATATAGTTATCAATAAAACTATAAATGCTTCATGATCTTCCTTTTTATTTCTCCACATCACGCTTGCATTCCATTTCAAATGTACGTCTTCTGGACACCAAAATTACACATATTATGATTAATTTCAATTTATCCTGTGTATACTCCTCCAACTCCTTACTTACGAACTTGCCATACCTTTAGAATTTAACCACGTCACCGTTTATTTCAAATATGGTACTTCAATTTTATTATGCTCTTCAAGCACATGTCGTTTAATTAACTATGTATTATGTATTATGTACATACTCGTACATGTAGTTTTAAGTAAGATAAGTTATATTAAGTTAGTTAGTTAAGTTAGTATTTTATTTTAATTATTATGTATAAGAGGTTTTTACCCCCCATTTTTCCTCTTAAATTAGTCATTGATCCAAAAACGTTATAATTATTTGTTTCTTATTATATTTTAAGTATAGTTGAAAGAGTAATACTCAATCACTTGCATGATTATACATTATTATTATACCCAAACTTAATGCTCGGTTGAATAAAGAATTGAATTGGATATTTAGAAAGCTTTAATGCTTACTCACAACTTTTATCTCTGCGACTCACCGTTTTCGATATATAGCCAAAAACACAAAAATTGAACCTTTAACCCCGTTAGCGTTAGCGCACCCCTCAGGTCCGAGTAAAATTAGTACCTTTACCTCCTAACTACTCCTAACAAAATACGGAAGAAAAAAATCGTCACCCCGTTCGATGTTCTATAATCTCTTCTTTGATTGGCCTATTAATACACAATGAAATACGATTTATTAACTGAATAGATAAATATAAATTTCTTAAAATTTTACAGTTAAATCGACAGAAACAATTGGGGTGTTCACTTTCATTGTGACATCAAATTCTGCACTCCGTTTAACTTTGTAACTGTAAACTGGACCAATAATGACAATTCATACTGGATATAAGAGCGGAAACTTGCCTGAACGGTTAGAATCCAAAAATTAATATCTTAAGGAAGTATTTGAAAAGAAAGGCATACTAAGAGGTGGCTAACATTAGAGAGTTTTACACTAACGTTCAAAATACCGTAAACGTAATTCGAAATTACAAAGGAAAAACTCGCGCGCGTACCGTAAACGAAACTTTGCCGAGAGGTAATCCCGACAAATCAAAATCACGACACGACAATTTTGACTGTTTACAGAACATCAAATATGCGGACATGCACTCATGCCTACTTGGAACATGCAACATTATGATTAGAGATGTAACGGATCTTGTTTAGCGGATGAGGATGCGGAGGCAAAATCATAGAAGATTGAGGATGCGGTTGCGGATATTAATGGAGAAATTTTTGAGGATGCGGATGAGGGTGCGGATGAGGATATGATGGAAACAAAATTATTTAGGTTTCACACTTTTCATGAAGATGAAAAAAGTTGAAATTCCTCTGATTAGTGTGGTTAAAAATTAAAAAGTTGTATACTTCCTTACTTCGCTTCACCATATAAAAAAATAGCACTTCACCCGCCTCAGCTCAATTCATTCAAAACAAAACCACTGGAACACTAGTCACAAAACTGCGAACCGGAGTGCGTTCCATAATTCACTCGTAGTCGTAGTTGTAGTCATCGCTGAAAATGGCACTTCACCCGCCTCAGCTCAATTCATTCAAAACAAAACCACTGGAACACTAGTCACAAAACTGCGAACCGGAGTGCGTTCCATAATTCACTCGTAGTCGTAGTTGTAGTCATCGCTGAAAATGGCACTTCACCCGCCTCAGCTCAATTCATTCAAAACAAAACCACTGAAAAACTAGTCACAAAACTGCGAACCGGAGTGCGTTCCATAATTCACTCGTAGTCGTAGCTTTAGTCATCGCTGACTACCGTCAGAGTTGTAAGCATTGTGAGAGAATGAGACGGAAAGTGAACTATTTTTACTTAGATCGTATAAATGGAACGCGCTCCTGCTGTGCTGGCCGACAAACTGAAGTTCAGTTGTGTATACTATACAGAATACAATTTGTCTCGATGCATGTCTTTATAATTACAAAGTAGCACTTGACTCGCAAATATCCGCTAATTGTCTGCATACAAAAATGAGGATTGCGGATGAGGATGTAAATATTGATAAGATGAGGATGAGAATGCGGATGCGGAGTTTAGTTTTTATGCGAATAATCCTCGATTGCGGATGCGGACATCCGTTACATCTCTAATTATGATATACTGTTTCGTATACAGTAATGAAGCGAATTTTTATATGGAATGTCAAATTATGTCGTTATATTTGCAACGACATGCTAAAACTCTCTATTGACTGTGACACACTGTAGTGTACATCCTGCCGCGTCCTCAATTATTCTGCCTTTAGACATTTTTTATATTATTTAGTTGCGATATTAGAACAAAAAACAATGTGAAATTCCAAAGTTTCGGTTAGATTGCAATCCGTTCCGACCCAAAAAGAGCTTTTTTATAGTGCAAAGTGGTGGCAATCTCAGTGGTTGTTGTTCTGATACAGTCACTGATATATTCAAGCTAGTGTTGATTTTTAACGCAAAGTTGAATTAATTAAATTAAAATAACGCATTTTATTTATAATACAGGAGAGACTCGGTAGTTTGAACCTTCTATAATTTGAACATTCAATAATTTGAACGCTCATATAGCAACATTACGTCTCTTATAATTTGAACTTTTCAACGAAATAACTCCCTCTTTAATTTGAACAAGTTTTTATTTCTGTTTTCCTAGCATATAACTCGAGGAATCACTTGATTAGCAATAAATTAGAACTATCCGAACAGGCAATGATTCTGTAAAAATATGAAGGACATTTCCTTTAAACATACGAAACGGTTTACACGTTACTACATTTGCGTTGTTTAGTCGTGTCTTAAATTGTTTATTCAAATTTTTAATAGCCCGTAGTGTTTATGTGTTAAAATGAATATTCATAGAAAGTGTCATAAATTTCTAATATTTCATTTCTAATATGGATCTCAAACAAATAAATTTTGCGTAACTTTTTTCGAAAATGTGTCAAACCATTTAAGTAAATGTGAATTATTTATTAATTTTTGTTTCAATTTGAATCCTATTTTGTTTAATATAAATACTATACTAACAAATAAATACATAAAACCAAATTATGTATGTAAGTTCTTTCAATAACAAAGCTCCCCCACAAATTTGAAACCCTCGATCATTTGAACTCACTTGGTTTTAATTAGTTCAAACTATCGAGTCCCTCCTGTAATTGTTTCCGTTGCAGAGAGAAAAATGAAACTATGTGAAGTTGAATTATAAATGCCAAAGAAATTATTCATTGTATATGAGCTCATAGGGACAAGATGACTGAAGTACTGACTGAGCTCATCTAGTGTTTGAGATCACCTTTTAAAGGTGATCTCATGAAAATATTCTAATAAATAAGCAGCATATAGGTTGGTCTCTAACGATTACATAATGGCCATAAATAATTTATTTGTGTTTTATTTTACATCATATGACCTGCTATAAGTGAGTAAATTATTCCTGTGACAGGATGCCGAAAATGTTTCCCGCTAGCTAGTGATCATTCCCTGGCATAGTGACAAGTAGACTTCACTTTGAAGAAACATCTGTAATACTCAGACAACTAACAGATTTGGATAGCTGATGGGATCTACAATAAAATTGACCACGGTGTAAACCCACCACTAATGCACCCAATTACCTTCCCATGAAACGGAAAGGTTGCACCAATTAGCAAAAAAAGAAACACCCAAGCCATTGGTGCAAAAACACAACATCTTTCTCAGACAAGCTGTTCATCTCAAGATGTCCTCATTCAAATGTCACCATCAAACTAAACAGAATAAAAAATGAAGAAAATTGCCTCCAACTCTTCAAGACGGCATATGATACTTAAAGTAACGCTTTAGGTACTTTCCTTCATCATAAAGTGAAAAATGCTTCCGTGTTTCGCTTCACTGTCGCTTCACTTTATGAGCATCGTATGGATTGTGTACCAGCGAATGTACTTATTGCATTGTATTATTGCATATTGTATTTGTTGCCATATCTATTACAGAATTGAATATCAACACTTGTGGCAATCTTGGGTTTAAGTCTTCAGAGACTCACACAAATCCGTCCCACCGATTAGGTATGAGCGCAATAAAAACAGTAGCCCTTTCTTTATATTGAAATCATGTTTTTTGTATGAAATACACTTTTATTCATTATTCAGATTGTGATAATTGGTGGATGGAAGATACTCAATGTGTGTTTCCAATTCCACTTACTACTGAAGCTATTTCTGATAAAATGCATGTCGAATGAATCTTGTGTTTCACTCCCGTCGTATGTCAATGACTTGAGAATTTAGATGGAAATTCAAAACTTTTCCTTGTTATACTATAGCTATGGTAGCGCTTCTATATCCATCTTTGTAGATATTCAGCTATATACATACTACCATCTGTAATCGTGTCCTGCTTCCCATCTTCTTCTTCTTCGTACGTTTAGCTTCCAGATAGAATTGTTTATAACTATTCGGATATAATTAGAATTACATTTGGAACATAGGATCGCTACAAAAGGTGTTCTTCATGTTTCGGAGCGCATCTGCAAGATGTGCAACCATTTGAAACACACAAAAGCGAACGAACAACGTTACTTCCGTGTTTGAACACGCTAATTCTCGATCAAAAGGCATCTAGCGTGTTAAAATGTACACATAAGGTGTGTCTATAAAAAATGTTATCTGGCTTGGGGAAATTGATTGCTCATCCGGAATAATGCACGCACCATCATCATTATGTTAAGAATGTTCGATATAAATGTACAACGAATGAAAAGATTATTTGAAATTCAAAAAGCATTTAGCACTTACCTTCATATCAAGAATAATCTGCTGGAATAGGCTGCCCATCACAGTACTATCGCATTCAACGTTTAAATCCATTTTGAATTGCTATAGCCTATCTATAAGCTTTTGACGAGGAGGAGCTGTGATCCTCCAAAAAATAATGACAAATGCTTCAAAATGACTAATGCATTGATTTTGGGTGTTGTGTGAACCCTTATTAGGTTCCGTTCGTGTTACATTCGAAAAATGGATGGTTAATTGAAAAATAAAAAAATATTAAGTGTCTGGGAATCTTGTTTTTTTTAGGAATGTGTAAATGATGTCATTTTGATATTTTGTTCGACGGTTCTGGATCGGTGGATGTTTGCGACGAAATCTGAAAAGATTTAAAAAAGAATGTCTAAAAAGCTTTCATATTTAAATTTTAGATTTTGAAGGAGTAAGGATTTGTTTGATTTGGTTGATACAGGGTTTTGGAATTAGTGGGCATGGTCCAATAGTACGATTCCGTGTGATTTTCATATTTTGTTGTTTCGATTTTTGTGAATTGTGAAAGGTTTTGCGAATTTATGTAGCAAAATGTTTCTTAAAGGAACAAAAAGGGGGGGGGGGTTGGGTTTGTACCTTTCTAGCCATACATATGTTTGGTGGCATCAATAGAAAAACATTTGTATGAGGTTTGGTTGAAATTGGTGCACAAATAAAAAGGTTTTTCTTATAAGAACCTAATTTGGGGTCCTAGGTTTGTATGTCCTTCATCGCCCAATCGACTCGCCAAGTCATACTGACATGGCCGGATTTCCCATATGGGCAACCTGGGCAGCTGGCCGGGGCGGCAGATTTCGAGGGGCGGCAACTTTTTAGAGGTTTTCTATTGGCTTTACATTCTAGGAAAGATGAAATTGCTTTCTAAGTTATTCTAGTTAGGTGACGTCTTAATCCAGAGCGCCAAATGTTATGATACTTAAAAAAAAATGCTGACTAGTATGCTAGGATCCTAATCCGTATGTAAAACGCAGCCCTACCTATCGCTTTAAGCTTATGGGTGGTCGCAGGGTTAACCTTTAAGGGTGCCGAAGGAAGATCGGTCACACCTGGTATTGAGAAATCTTTAGCAAATAGTGTACCTCGGCGATGGGTTTGCCCAGGGGACAATGGTATCCTCCCATCATGGTGTTGGACTCGAGGTGGCTGGAGGTTGTTACCCTAGTCAACCAGCTGGAGTTGCGGTCCGGGACTCGGTTTCCGTGTTTAAGCGCACGCATCGAACGAAGAAATCACCATTTGACAATTAGATCCTGTCGATAAAATGCCGAAGGTCAAAACAGTCCGATGGACCGGGTGGTAAGAGGGTAATTGCTTAGGTACTCTTCTGGCGGTATGCTCCTGTTCTCTCTATGTTCAAATTTATTGAAAACCTAGAGAATCATTCGGGTGCAACAATCAATGAACTTCTGAACCTACATTGGCGGAGAGGTCCAGATTTCACTACAAGCCTCCTAAAATAATCCCTTCGGAGAGTGTAAATCGCCTACGACGAAGTAACTCATCGAATCACACACTTTTTTTTATATTCCTGTTGATGCCGTGAAAACAAAACACAGTATTGACTATTTGACTGGATCCTATCCAGTCATGATTCTATTTTAAACGAATTATGATAGAGTTGTTGGGTTTATAAGGAAAAGTTTTTTTTTATGAATTGAATTCATTGTGTCCCCTGACATAAGAGCCTACGCAAGCTTTCCTATGAGTATTGAACAAGTATATTTTTGCAGCTATTCAGGGACACCCTGTTAACTTGGTCATACATACTTCAAAAATATTTGTGGCAAACACTATTACCATTATATGCATTTCCACCAAATTTCAAGCTCATTGTTTCATCAAGTTAAAAGATATGCATTGAAGAAATGCTTAAGAGGCTTCCCTTGCATTGTGAAAGGCCCTTAATAAATACTTACTTGGCTATATTTCCGGTTTGGATACAGTTCTTCGAATGAAAATTCGTAGACATATTCCCTATGTAATTTTCTAAAAGCCCTTAGCAGAATTTTCATATTTGGTAACCTAAGAGGGGCTTACACACGAGCAAATTGAAATTTTACAAATTTACTGTTATTTAATTTTTCTTAGCAAAAGTCAACAGTCTTAATATTTAACGTATATAAGGCTATACTGACCAATCTTTGTGCAAAGTTTCATATCGATCCCTATAACGGTTTAGAAAAACGGAGGTCGAAAAGTAAGTTTAACTTTAAACGCCAATATCTTTTTTACCGTTACTCGAAACTGGAAAACTTTAACTGATATGAGATGTACTCGTTTAGATCTTTGATTTAAATACATATACGTCAATTTTCGATAAAAACTAAAAAAGTCGACTTTTTTCAAACGTTCGGGACACCCTGTTATCTTCTTCCTACCAACTTCTAAGGTATTTGTGCCAAATACTGTAACCATTCTACACATTCCTACATAATTTCATGACAATCGGTTGAGCCGTTCGCGAGTTATTTAGTGAACAGACGGACGGACAAAATCGATTTCATAAGGGTTTTTTGAAAAAAAAAAATTTCTAAAAAACCCTAATAAAATCATATACAGTAGAGCGTCGATTATCCGAACTAATGTCGACAAGAGTGGTTCGGATAAACGAAAGTTCGGTTAATCGAGCTTCCGTAGAAAAATAGAAAAAAAAAATTGAAAATAAGTAGCCCAAATATGAAATCAAGCGACAAACTGAAAACATCTAAAAGAACTAGAACTAGAACTGAACAAAAATAAAAATATTGAGGTAATTAAGCGATGCAGATAAGAGATTATTTCCTTCAAACCCTTGATTTTTTATTTAATTCGATGTCTGAAATATGAAAAAAAGGTGATTGCCTGGTTCAGTTAATCGAATGTTCGGATAATCGACGTTCGGATAATCGACGCACTGTATAAATATATATCATATTATATCAATAATATAATAAGGAGGTGTTGAACGCAAGTCAAGTCATTACTACAACGCGTCAAGAAGTCTGCAAGCCTGCAAGTACCTAGAAATCTTCCTCTCAACACCTTGAGCAATCTTCCTCGCAACACCTTGAGGTATATTCGGACGGCCTTATCGTGCAAGAAAATGTCAAGCCCCTTCGTAAAATTGTTTTGTCCCTAACTTCGGCTCAGAAAAAATTATTGGCTTTGCCTGATAGTTATCCGCCACGGTTGCACGTAACCAAACAATTTCATCCCATTACCTACAGGACTCATTGCCTTTAAGCTTTATAATAAGTTTGACACCACATGACAAACAATTTTTATACCCGTCACTATGTGCGAAACCCGCTCTGTGGCTCACTTGGTTGAGTCGCACTCTACGGTGCTAGTAATCTAGAGGTCCGCAGATCGAATCTCGGCGTGGTCCAAAATTTCCGTACATGTGTGGATAGAAAATACACTGCGTTTCACTTGAATAGCACACTCTATGTATACATTAAATTTATTTTCTTAATATCTTTAAAAAAAAATGAAGACAACAGATATTTTGTATTTTTTATTTTTCATTTGATTAATTAGCTTTAATTTGAAATAAAAAGAATTCGATTTTTCCAACATGTAATCTTTACAAAAAAAAATATATAAAACACCAATGAAAAAACACATAAACGCTGTTTCACTTGAATACCACACTTTTTTAAAACTTATTTTAATTAACTTTTTATGCAGTGAGGATAACTTATTATTGTTCAAAATGCAAGTTGAGATCAATTTGAATTAAAATCAGGAATTTTAGTAATGGGTTGAGCCTCCCCCGTTTGAAATAACCTCCTAGATCCTATTAGCAAAGAATCCTACAAAATTTTGATGTAAGCAAGGGATATTATAGCCCATGATTGCTGAATGGCTTCAATTAGTTCTGTCTTTGTTGAAAACTGTTTACCAGACTCATAAACTTTTCTGACCAGGCATCCCCAAACATTTTCTATTATGTTTAGATCCGGCGAGTATGGTGGCGAGTTCAAAAGAGTAACATTTTTGGACTCGATAAACTACTTTACGGCACGGGCAGTGTGTATTGGTGCATTCTCGTGTTGGAAAGTTCAAGGCAATGGTCCAAAGAGACTTTCGAATGCTGCAAAAGCCTTTTCTAAAACACCTTGATACGACTTAGCATTCATAGTGGTGTCAAAGAATTGGAGTTCACAAGTGCCGTAGTAGGATATGGCTCCCCAAACCATAACGCCGCCAACTCGATTGTGCAAACGATCCAACTGGTGAGTCTCCTTCTTTAAATCATAAAAATAACAGTTATACCCGTCAGGCCCTTCCAAATTAAATTTCTTCTCATCAGAAAAAAACAACGCGATACCACTCTTTCGTCCATGACATGTTGGTACGACAAAAAGTCAACCGAGCTTGTTTACGAGCGGGGTTAAGTAGTGTTTTTTTTTTAATTTTAGACGCTTAAGGTGTTTAGCTTTTGAATTAGCACGCCATACAGTTGTTTTACTCGCACTGAGACCAACTTTTAACCGAATTTCGTCCACAGAATCATGTGAATTCTATGCTCCACGCAAAATAGATCGCTTATCTGCATTAGAGAGTACACTGCTTACTCGACCTTTCATATTTATTCATAATTTTCACCATTTTTAATAAAATTGTAAATCACGTTTCTGCTTTTTCCAATTTATTTTCGATATTTTAGTCACTGAAAGGTCACAATCCCTGTAGGTTTTTTATTTGTTTTATTTTTAACTTGTTATTCGCTTGTTAAGGCTTTACCACGACCCAACATTTTTTAAAATCAACGAATCGTATTTGAAATACTCAAAACGACTATAGATTGTGACATTGTGACCACGTGCACCCCGTATGTGAAGCTTAAACCCAACTGTGCTATTCTAGTGAAACAAAAAATCTGCTCTCTTTTGAAGCAAATTGGTGGAAAAAGGTAACGGTAAATTTCGAGACCACAATTTTTCTTTCGGGGAGCCCACACAAACAAGACAAAAAAAACTACTAGCAAATTCAAAAGAATATTGATATATAAGCAAATTACAATGAAACGAGACCGAGGCTAATTTCGGGCGCGGCCGAAATTTGAATACCCTTCACTCTCCTCGGGCTAAAAGTTTTTCGGGGCAAACCTATGACTTGTATTTAATCCTTCCCCATTCTTTTCCTTCTGTTTTCGCATAATATTTGATATTGACAAATTCTGTGGCGTCGATAAAACAATATTTGTGTGAGGTTTGGTTGGAATAAGTGGTAAAATAAAAAAAAATCTCAGAAAACTTTATTGGGGGGATGCGGGAGCATGGCCCCATAGTACGATTCCATTTGTTTTACTTTTTTTTTGTTTTGATAAAGACGCATTGAGGTTTTTAGGGTTTTTTAGAAAATTTTTTTCAAAAAACCCTTATGAAATCGATTTTGTCCGTCCGTCCGTCTGTCCGTCTGTCCGTCTGTCCGTCTGTTCAGTAAATAACTCGCGAACGGCTCAACCGATTGTCATGAAATTTAGTAGGAATGTGTAGAATGGTTACAGTCTTTGGCACATATACCTGAGAAGTTGGTAAGAAGAAGACAACAGGGTGTCCCGAACGTTTGAAAAAAGTCGACTCTTTTAGTTTTTATCGGAGATTGACGTATGGGTATTTGAATCAAAGATCTAAGCGAGTACACCTCATATCAGTTAAAATTTTCCAGTTTCGAGTAACGGTAAAAAAGTTATTGGCTTTTAAAGTTAAACTTCCTTTTCGAGCTCCGTTTTTCTAAACCGTTATAGGGATCGATATGAAACTTTGCACAAAGATTGGTCAGTAGGGGCTTATATACGTTAAATATTAAGACTGTTGACTTTTGCAAAGGAAAAGTAAATAACAGTAAATTTGTAAAATTTCAATTTGTTCGTGTGTAGCCCCTCTTAGGTTTTCAATTATGAAAATTCTGCTAAGGGTTTTCAGAAAATTACATGTAGAATATGTCTACGAATTTTCATTCGAATAACTGTATCCAAACCGGAAATATAGCCAAATAAGTATTTAGTAAGGGCCTTTCACAATGCGAGCCTCTTCTCTTAAGCATTTCTTCAATGCATATCTTTTAACTTGATGAAACAATCATCAGAAACATCAGAAATATTAAATCGAAAAATTTCTGTAGATCTGGCTGGGAGTACTTTTATACAAACTGGGTAAATAGTAAATCTATTTTTGGATTGGTCTAATTAAAGGTGGAACAGAATGAAAGGCGCTAGCCTTTCATTCTGGAACGCGTTTATTTAGACCAATCCAAAAATAGATTTACAGGAAGCATTTTATTAATGTTGTGCACAATACTTATTTATTGCTTATAAAATATATGTATAAAAAAAATATTCACTATGCATTAAAATTCTAAAAAACCCTCGTATTGCGGGCGCAGCCCTCTGTACGCCGGTATTTTTTTAAATTGGTGTAGAAAAAATGTTTCTTAGAAGATCCAAAATGGGAAGGTTGGGCTTGTATGGTAGCCCCATGACTCCATAGTCCGATTATTTATGGCATCAATTGAAGTGCACTTTTACGAGTTTTGGTTGAAAGTGGTGCACAAATAAAAAAGTTGTTCGTAGAAGAACTCAATTTAGGGGGTTGGCTTTGTATGATAGCCCCATGACCCCATCGTCCGATTCCATTCATTTTTACACATGTTTGTGGCATCAAATGAAATGCACTTTTATGAGGTTTGATTGAAATTGGTGGACAAATAAAAAAAATTTTCTTAGAAAAACTCAATTTGGGGGCTGGGTTTGTATGGCAGCCCCATGACCCCACAGTCTGATTCCATTTATTCTTACATATATTTTGTGGCATCAATAGAAACACATTTGTGTGAAATTGGGTTCAAATTGGTCCACAAATGAAAAAGTTTTTCTTAGAAGAACCTAATTTGGGGGGTTAGGTTTGTATGGCAGCCCCATGACGCCATGGTCCGATTTGATCCATTCTTACATATGTTTTCTGTTATCAATAGAAACACATTTGTGTGAAATTTCGTTGAAATTAGTAAACACATGAAAAAGTTTTTCTTAGAAAAACCAAATTGGGGGGGTTAGGTTTGTATGGCAGCCCCATGACCCCACGGTCCGATTTTAGCGATTCAAACATACAAGCTGCCTGCAACAAAAAGAAACATGTGTGCAAAATTTCAGCTCGATAGCTTTTAAACTGGCCGAGTAAAACGCGTAGCAACAGACGGACAGACGGACAGACAGACAGACGGACATCGCCCAATCGACTTTACTCTACGAGTGAAGGGTATAAAAACGGTATGTGCTATTCAAGTGAAACGCAGTGTATATAAACCGGATTATGATTCCTCAGTTGATTTCCAGCAAAAAAGTTGTACGGAACATACCCCCTCAGCTTAACCCTTTAGCTCCCACAGGCATTTAAAGATTTTTGAAAAAATCATTTTCTTGCACGACTAAAAGCCTAATATCCCCAAAGCTAGACCAGCAAGAATAGTGAAACCAAATGATTATTACAGCCAACAAATTTACCTATAAAATAAAACCAACTGTACTAAAATCGGATAAGAGGTTTGGTTTTTACAAAGCTTCAAAATCAAATTTCCGTGATTTGACCCAAAAACAATCTTTTTTTGCACATCAATTTTCTTTAACTTCTGCCAAGGCGAGGTGCTTGTACGATTCTTTTAAAAATTGGCGCATAGTCTTACAATCATATCTTTCTTACATCATTTTATTCTAGCTCCATTATTTCTAACAGTTTTAGTACCTTAAGTGCAGAAAACTAGGGTTAATTTTGGCTCGATTTCGATATACTTTGAATAGATTTTACCAATTGCAGATCTAGTCCAGTACAATTGGTTCAAAATAGCCCCAAACCTAAACATCCAAAAAGAAAAGAAATTTTTGATGCCAAATTGTTGAATACACTGCCTAATATACGCAGTAAAAAGTTACACTAATTTGCGCCATGGGTTAAGGGGGGAGGGGGTGGCAAAGGGGTGAAAATTCAGTTTCTTGCAAATATCTGGAAAACTATAAGTCTGACCTTAAAATGTCCTGAGGACGAAACAAACTACATAAAATTACCTTTGCAATGATATATAACAGTCTAGAGATTTTCTCAGAAAATTATACTCTAGACCCAAAAGTATTATAGTGAATTTACATTTTTTTAGTTTTACATTTTGCATTGTAACTCTTGATAAAATAGATTTATGATCATAAGATCTTGTCTTTCACTATCCACTAGCGGAATTTTAAAACGGCGGGGTGTTTATTGGGCGGGATTTCATAATGGCTGGATTTAGTTATGTCGTCATAATGTATGATTTTTGTAAAAACTGGGATTATGAACCCACGGGATTTGGTTTTTCAGGATTGTGTAGGTATCCCCTATTTATTGAATTTGTGGGAACTAATAAAATCAATCTTTGCATATTTGTTGTAACGGAATCGTCGAACATTTATTTTATTGGAAACTCCAAAGAATGGGAGATAGGCGAATTAAAGGATTTCACGAATGAGGTACCTACATATCAATGGCGGATCTCATAATTAAATTTGCATGGTAAATTCTTTCTTATATTGTCCGCCGCCGGAGACAAGTTTTCTCGTATCTTCCAATCCGTAGATTCGAATCCCACTCACAACTCATGTTCTATTTTTTTCACTTTTTGAAAATTTTAATTAAATTTAATATAAAATCGCGACATACGACGATTGATCGATTCTAGCACACTTCGAGAAAATTCCACATTTATAGGGCAATGCCAATTACTCGAAATGCACGAATTGAAAATAATAACAGGCGCGACAGTCCAACATTGGCCGCAGATGTGTTAGTGACATCTAATTTCCAAGATGTTAACTGCTTGTCGTGAGTTCGAAAAAAAATCATAAACAGAATTAGTTCACGGTGAGACTAGAACCCACGACCCTTTGCCCTGAAGGTGTGCGCACTAACCACACCACCAACGAACGAATTACATGATACCAAATTAATTTCGGATCAAATACGTCTGTGTCTGCTCTTTCGTCTTCGTTTCATATTACATGGTGAGTAAACACAAGGCTCTTTTGTACTTCGTGGACTATGTGTGCAGTGTCTTGATAATAAGGGGGTGTGAGCGCTCGTGAAACCTACTTTTTTCGGTGTCATCCTTGTAGGAGCTGCCTCCTCTTTTCACCTCCTTGCCTTCCTCGCAATGTAGTCTCGCTAACCTAACCTTTCAGGGAACTCGAAGTCACTCTTGAGCCAATATGTCCCCGAGAAACAAAAAAGGATGAACACCCATACTAAGCACCTTCATAAACGAAAGGCGCAACCTTTTATGTATATCATTCTTAATTCACACACTATACTTGTTTAAAAAAATGTACTACTTAATTGTTACTATGCATTTACAAACCTTGTATCAATGACAGTTTTCTTACACAATTGAATGTGTCAAATGCTTCTCATTCCATATTGCATACGTGCGTTATACAACTTCTTTAGAATGCCTGTCTTTTATCAAGTGTCCGTGGCAATTAATTTATCTCTTAAGTGAACAGCAGACACTGTCAAACGGCTAGATGCATATTATTTCAATCCGAATGCATGGACAATAATGAATTAAAAAAGACAATTTTCTCCATCCTAGATATAACAGTATCTTGACACAATTTTAATCAAAACTGAAGCTCGTCTCAAGTGATTGCAAGTTGACGTGGCTCACGTGAAACTTAATTGATGCATCACGTTGCACATCCACTTTTAACGCATATAGATACAGCCACCTCGGCCCATTCATCCATTCCATTCATTTGACGTCGAGTTTGAAACAATTTCGACCTACTCTGAAGGTCTCTTTACACAATTTAAGATGCACTACTTTATTCATTCTTAGTTAGCAGCTAAATTAATAAGATAGTCTAGCGAGTGCAAAAGGTATAGAGAATAAAGGAGATAAGTACTCGTAAAGAGTGTCATGCAATGCAATCTTCACCTGAAATCGGGTCCATGAAAAACCGTCCGAGACGCACTCCAAAGCCTGAACTATGTGTAGAATTACTAGTCGTGTTCGCTCTATGTGTGGGCCGGCTTTAATAGAAAACAAAACAATTTGCTACAAATGACGCCTATGACAGCGTTAACTTCTTAAAGTGGAAGTACCTTTAATGAGAGAGTTTTATTATATTCATCATCACCCCATACAGATTCATTATGCATTCGTTGGCATTTAGAGGAAGCGAAACGCTTCGCCGGATGCTTATAATTTGAAACTACAATAAGAAACAAGGTAAGAAAAACTTCACAGTCAATACGGTCAGCCCGACGATAGTATAGAAGGAAATGCATTCTACTATTCAGGTTCGTTAGTATTCAAACCACCTGGAAATTAGACTCTAACTTACCTTCATCTTCATTTCATACCGTCCACTATATGTACATGTAAATAGTGCACAACAACACAACACTGTTGCCTTGCCGTCTGCAATTTGTCGTAGGAAGCTTCAAGGTATGAAGTTCAATTTCGGCCAACATAATTACGATAAGAGGTGCCTCATCACTTTTGGTATTATGTAGTTGTATTGACGAACATATTTGTACACTTCCGGTTGGCGTGAACAATCGATAATAGTCGATAAGATAATTGCAATTGGATTGAACACTACTTACGCGTTATCTTCCTCGTTCTATGTTTGGAAGACAAGTTAAATAAAAGTAAAGCGCACAATATTGTTTCAATATACTCTTCAGCGTTATTGAAAGGGCGATAAAGGCGAAGCACGGATGAAATTAATCAAATATGTGAATGTAACTATGAAGCGTTAAATGTGTCAGATATTCGGGAATATTGAAAAGTATTTATGAATTAATAAATTGCAGCGGTGTTGAAATTGTTATAAGAGAGTAGACTTCTAGTATATGACGAGTGTAATCCAGGGAGATGTGATTGATTCATGCCATATTCTTCGATTGAAAGCAACAATGCACCAAAATGAGATGGTATTCCAAATCTGTGAAGTGAGATCAAGCCACCATAAATTGTGTCCGCCCATTGCGGGAATCACAGACCAGACCGATAAATGGGACAAATATCAACTTGGGCTTTCTCTCGAAGAGAATGCCAAATTCTTTCATACATATCTATCGCGCTATAATTTTGACAAATCAGCGTTGGGGGAAAATGGCATGAAGGGGGTTAACGTCTGTTCCTACCGCAAAGAAACGTCTGTTCCTACCAGAGGGTCTCGAACAGGCAACCGGATTGATTCTGAGACGTAGTGCCTCAAATCGGTGTCCCTTGACTCTTGTCTCGACACCCCGTGCTAACCCATATCTGTTAGCACGGGGTGTCGAGAGAGACCTCTGCTCCGGACTTGCAGTGGCCGCTACTACATCAGTGTGGGCGCCTTGCACACCCACGTAGGGCTGGTGGCCTAACTATTCGAGAGGATAGTCATTTTCCGAAGGTACCACTGGAATCTACGGAATGTCTTTGAGCTAATGGGGGTCCTCCCTGCTCATCCCGTCGTGAAGCCGAGCAGTAAGTACCCAACATAAACAATGACAGCGCCAGCGGCAATACCAGGCAGACCACAGCTGGACTGTTGTACATCTTCCGGATGCAAGCAGGATCTCCAAATCAAGAGGGGGTGCACCCCTCAGGACCTGCAGAGCCATGGCAGATACCGTCTTACATATTCGGAGACATTTAGTTAACGGGACACGTTGACACGTTTCGCAAAGCTCCCTACCGTAGTCGTCCGTCGCGTAGTTCATAAGAGCTACATATCCATATGCTGCACAGACAGTAAACAAGGATTTGTATATCTTCTAGACCCCAATCCTTCCTAACTAACTCTACGTGTCAACCACTTCACTTATATCTACAAATTTCTCGGTGATAGCTGTGAAGTGGAACCGAACATTTACACCGCCTCGGACTTGAGTCTTACTTCCCTCATCCTTCGTCGAGTTACTTACAACAGATCATCCATGACTAGGTTCCAAACGAATGGGCCTAGAATGGAGCCCTACGGACAGCCACGCTATGCACGTTTGCGCACCATGTCGTAGGCCCCGAAGGCAAATGACTTTCTGTCGGAGAAGAAGCTCTTCGCAGCCAATTCCATACAGCCAACTGCTTCGAGCTTGCGCAGGATCGCATTCCATACAGCAAGTTATCAAAAGCACCCTTTAAGTCAATAAAGAGGCCAAGGACGTATTGAAACGAACTGCGAGATACTGATTACCTGATGAAGAGCCACGATCATCAGTACATCTGCCAGCACGAAATCCATACTGGCTGTCAGACATCTGACCGACAACCCTTTCCTCCAAAAATTCGTTTCTTTACAAAATTGACTTTACCCTAAATTGCAGTGTTTCATTTCGGGCACTCCGAGGAGCTCCTAACAAAAGCCACTTTGTCTAACCTATGATAATGTGATTGAATTTGAATTGAAAAAATCGGTAAGATGGTATACTCTTCAAAATAGCGTGTTATTGTGTATGGAATTGACAGTGTAGGACTTTCGCATTTTTTATGAAAAGCGGTAATATACAGCCGATCTCGCATTCTAATAATGTGCAGCGCGGCTTAGGGCTAATTTTTGCTGTCGGTCTCCCTAATTGGGTCAATTAAGCGAGTTTACCCGCTAGAAACTGGAAGTTATGTAAGTTAAATATTAAAATGCGGGTCAAACTTGGGTTAGATATCCCGTCCATCATATTCCCGTTTTTCAAAATCCAGACATTAATTATCCCGCCAGTCTAAAATACCGCTTAATTGAAATCCCGTCTAATAAAAATCCCGCAAACCTGATATCCCGCCATTTCAAAAACTCGCTAATTCAAAATACTGCTTTTCAATATCCCCGATATTCTCCAGTTATTTATTCGTTATATGATAATGGCATTGTATTTGTTTCCCGATTGGAAAATCGTTCAATAAAAAAGATGTTCGTTACAATTTGTCTTCAGACAGATAATTTCTATTCTAAAGGATGCGCCCTAAACTTATTCTCGATGAAACACGGTTTTCAATTTTACTCGAAAATATGATTCGTAAGTTTGCGTCTGTTTTTAACAGAAATGGATCAAATTGTTGCTAAAGGTAAGTTAAGTACTATGTTGACCCGCTCTGTGGCTCATTTGGTTGAGTCGCACTCTACGATGCTAGTAATCTAGAGGTCCAGAGATCGAATCTCGGCGTGGTCTAAAATTTTCGTACATGTGCGGATAGGAAATATGTATATAGTGCTTGCAACATTATATATATATACACTCCGAAATGATATGCAATGTAACGTTGATTCGAAATTGCCTATAAACGGCTGAGTTGACGCCCCACATGGGGCTATGCGGTACTGAGAAGAGACGTACTATGTTCACCGATCGAAAAACTTGCATTTATGCCTTCCGTGAAGAATGTGCCATGGGGACTAGCCTTATATTCATTAAATTTAAGATAAATGTGCACTCGCGGCCTGATTGGGAGGGGTTCCAAAACAGAACAGTTGCATATGTTCCACAAACATGTTTGCCATTCCTATACCCTAACTGCCAATTTGCGGATCAGAAATCATCTCCAGTTCTTTTCGTTAACATATTTCACAAAGACAGGCAAAGAACCGGAGAGTATTTCTGATCCGCAAAATGGTAGTTTGCGGAACATACGCAACTGTTCCGTTTTTAGTCTAAGAAAATTGGGCCAAAATATGGCCATCGAACGGCAAAAATCCTACATCGGATTTTTTTTTTGATTATGGTTGGGGATGGCCCCCAGATGATGGCATAAAAAGTCCCTACCGATTGGAGGTCCGCAACCTTAAAAAAAGGAGGGGGGGGGCATTTTTTCGTTTTTTTTTTTGCGATTATTTCAAAAACGATAAGACTAAGAATCATTCGGATGGGTATCTCCCATACAAAGTGACCCATCAGGAGTTTTATCAACGTATGTACTACTCATTTTATAAACTGTAGAACAAAGTTGTCTTGGGTCACTTTGTATGGGAGGTACCCTTAGTTTTTATCCGAATGAGTTGATTTTTGGTAGGTGGGGGACTATGACCTCCAATCGCAACAAACCAAAATTTAGGACTCTGCTCCAATTTTGGGGAGAGTTATGGACATGCCGTTTTGACAAATTCAATTGGGGGGATAATGGGGGTTTTTGACCGGAGCGACTCAATGTTTACCTTAAAATGATCTTGAACTTATTGTGAATCTTCTTCTTCATTACCGTAACTCCTAGTGGAGCATGGTGCGTTGATGACTACCAACTGAATTCGGAGTGTGATATGGTTGTCAGCCATACCACTTCCTAGTCGCATTCTTAGTTTATTATTCTATGATAAGAATATCATCTTCTTCTGAATAATAAACTTGCGACGAGTCGTGCCGAGTTTGGAAACTCGTTTCTCTATGAGTGTCTATTTCACAGAGTGGCGACCGAACGATCACGGCCACAGAGCACGACTTATGAATACTTATACAAAATTATACAAGGAAACCATCTACGAGGTATACCGTCAGGGGAGCACCTAGCCTTTCGGCCTTTATCTCCCGGTCCCGCTAAATGTTTGGACCTTCGGCTTTTTACTGACAAGGTCTTATTGTCAGATAGGGATTTCTCCATCCGGCGCATGCACACACCATCAGGAACCCAACCCCGGGGTTGCATCACTAGCTGGATGACTTGGGTAACAACCTCCAGCCACTACGAAGCCAACGCCTTGATGGGTGACCATGGTCCCCTGGGCACGCCCATCCCCGTAGTTCACTATTCGCTATAGACTTCTCTATAGCAGGTGTGATCCTCCTTCGGCCCCCTATTGGTTAAGCCTCACGTCGAATTCAGACATGCACATCCCAGGCTCGTTGGACCTGTGACTACGAGCCTGTGTAGACACGTAGCGCTGCTTTTCACATCCAGGTGGCCCCTTCAGTTTACTAGTCAGCAATGCGACTCGGGCAGTGTGGTCATCAATCCACAAACTAGTTAGATATAGGCGCGTAGGCATTTACCACCAAGGCCGTTCTCCCTAACTAGCCCCTTCAGGACTCGGGTCATGCGAAGCCGTCAACTCCGAAGCTCACACGATTTCCATACGATGCACTCCCCCACCAGAGCACACGATAATCGTGCTTGGCCTTTAGTGACTTCCCTCCCGTAATCTATGGGAGGAGGTAGGTCACGCCAAGAGCACGGGAACGGTACCCCCCGAATGGTCTTTGTACAGATCTTCGCCATGGCGTATCAACTGTACCAGGAGCCTCCTTGCGCTGCTAGGTCCGTGGTGTCGCAACTCACCAAAGATCTTTGTCCCACTACATCCAGCCTTCCTTGGCTGGTGTCACAAGGACACCGACCCCCCTGCGGGGACAAAATTATACAGCTGAACTAGCATTCTTTCAAAAGTTATGGAGCTTTTAAAAAAGGTCTAAAATGAAAATATTCTAATTTATTTTCTAGTCTAACGCCAAAATATTCAATAAAACTCTATAATGTGTTATATATCATTGCAAAGATAATTTTAAGTAGTTTTTTTCGTCCTCAGATCATTTTTATGTATCTCTTACCGTTTTTGAAATAATCGCAAAAAAAAACGAAAAAATTGCCCCCTTTTTATCCTTTTTTTTTAGGTTGCGGACCCCCAATCGGTTGGGTCTTTTAATGCCATAATATGGGGACCCCCCAACCATAATCCAAAAAAAAATCCGATGTAGGATTTTCGCCGACCAAATATGCCATTTTTCTTAGACTATTTGGAACCCCACCCATTGATTGTCGATGACACCTTTTCCCTGTAAAATAAAGTGCAACTGCATTTTTGTTTCACTGTCGAAACGCAAAAATACCGATATGGAGACTTTCGTGTGAAGTGAGTACTACAAAGCGAATCCGATTTCACGACCATCAAAATTTTGACAGTATTTGACGATGTTAGTACCTACCTTAGAAAAAGCATAGTAACCCATGCCATGCGTTAGTCCAGAATGGCTATGTGATCACACAACCCATATGTGTTTGACTCCAAATTTATTACACTACACTCCACGAAATAATTCAAACGTCAAAATATCGTAATGTAATTATTAATCCTTCTGTCGTCGCCTACGAGCTATTATGCCTAAGGTAGGTATAGCTGAATTTTCTGTGAAATCAATCTTAATTGACTGTAAAGAAGTTACAGGCCAAAAACTGATGAAAGGGGTTTTTGAAGATAGCGGCGGGAGCACAGGGGGGAAAGTGATTTTAACTTACCCCACCTGTCTTTATAACATATCAAAAATTTGAGGAGTCCCCAATTTTTGCACGCTAACCCCTATTATTTCGTCTCTATTGTTTGGAGTATAGTACATTTACCCAAAAATTGTTTTAAAACATTTAAACATTTTGATCATCTATATTTAGGAACGCGTCCCGCCTGCCAAATAAAAAGGAAAAAAAAAATAAACAAAGCGATTAAGACTATGTTTACATGACGGAACAAGTACGGGTTTTCCGACCTCTGTAGTTCGGACCTTTTTGGCCCTGAGTGTTTAAATTTGGTCACTGGTCGCATTGTCACTCGCGACGTCTGACGAAGTGTAGAAAATTCTAAGATGATACGATGAAAAACACTGGAGTTATAAGAGTTTGAAAATCGCATTTTTTCGAAAATCTTGTTCTCGATGTTCTTGTTGTTCATTGACAGGGCTACAGCTTTGTAGGGAGCAACTCGGGATTCGCTCTCTTTTCCCAAAGTCTGTCTGTCCCGAGGGTGTGCATAGGCTATCATTTGCTCCTATCCGTGCAGTAGAAAAAAAGATACAGCAAAAAATGTAAAACTGCATACAGTTTCGGTAGAGTTTCTGGTTTAAGTCTTTTTTATATGTTTCTAAGAAAAAAATTGGGAATAGACCTGAAATGTTTAGGAAAGAATCGTATAGGTATAGTTTTGTGATTTGGTAGAATTGTTAAGAACAATCTCTTGGATATGTACTCCAAAGATTTCAGTTGTAGAGCTTCTGGAAGAGCAGGGACAAGTTCCTGTTACGGGTCCTCTCATATATACACGAGTATACGTACACATCTTAGAGAAAACATAGCAACCCATGCCATGCGTTAGTCCAGAGTGGCTATGTGATCACACAACCCATATGCGTTTGACTCCAAATTTATTACACTACACTCCACGAAATAATTCAAATGTCAAAATATTGTCGATGCAATTATTAACCCTTCCCTTTCAAAAAGTCCTTATGAAATCGATTTTGTCCGTCCGTCCGTCTGTCCGTCTGTTCACTAAATAACTCGCGAACGGCTTCACCGATTGTCATGAAATTTGGTAGGAATGTGTAGAATGGTTACAGTCTTTGGCACAAATACCTTAGAAGTTGGTAGGAAGAAGTTAACAGGGTGTCCGGAACGTTTGAAAAAAGTCGACTTTTTTAGTTTTTATCGGAGATTGACGTGTGGGTATTTAAATCAAAGATCTAAACGATTACATCTCATATCAGTTAAAAAATTTCAGGTTAGAGTAACGGTAAAAAAGTTATTGGCGTTTAAAGTTAAACTTCCTTTTCGACCTCAGTTTTTCTAAACCGTTATAGGGATCGATATGAAACTTTGCACAAATATTGGTCAGTATGGCCTTATATACCTTAAATATTAAGACTGTTGACTTTTGCTAAGGAAAAATAAATAACAGTAAATTTGTAAAATTTCAATTTGTTCGTGTGTAGCCCATCTTAGGTTTTCAAATATGAAAATTCTGCTAAGGGTTTTTAGAAAATTACATAGCGAATTTGTCTACAAATTTTCATTCGAATAACTGTATCCAAACCGGAAATATAGGCAAGTAAGTATTTAGTAAGGGCCTTTCACAATGAAAGGGAAGCCTCTTAAGCATTTCTTCAATGCATATCTTCTAACTTTATGAAGAATGAATGAATGAATGCATAGAATGGTAATAGTGTTTGCCATAAATATTTTTGAAGTTTTTAGGACCAAGATACAGGGTGTCCCTGAATAGCTGCACAAGAATACTTGTTCAATACTCATAGGAAAGCTTGCGTGGGCTCTTATGTCAGGGGACACAATGGAATCATTTCATATAAGTTGCTTTTTTCTTCTTCTTCTTCCTTTCCTCGTTCTTTATACCGCTCCATGGCTCCGCGTTGCTCGACCTGCGGTGTAGGCACATCGCCCGTTTTGGCGATAATTTCTCAGCATATTTCTACAGGCAGCTCTATCTTGGATCGTGTCATCGCCGAGACCAATGCGTTGTTGTTGCTTTTTCATTTGACACATCCAGGTGTTCTTCGGTCTGCCTCTGGCCTTGGGTCCATCAAGTGGAACTTCCATTGATATCGCTCTCTTTGCGGGGTTCTCAGGCGGACGCCTTTGAACATGGCAATACCAATCCATTCGTCGGTCTTCGAGCTTTTCGGTGATTGGTTGGTCTATGGACAAGCTGCCTCGGATGTAGCTACTCTTGATGTGGTCCCTTTTGGTTACACCAACTGACATGCGTAACATTTTCATTTCAGTCGCTGTCATATCAGTTGCTTTTCCTTGATTAAAAAACAGTAACAGTAGATATACAGCTAATAATTCAATTCATAATAAAGCCAAGCCATCCTTACGTTTGCCTTAGTTTCTTTTTGCTCAAAGGCCATCAGAAATCTTAAATCGAAAAATGCCTGTAGATTTGCCTTGGAGTACTTTTATATCAACTTGGTAAATAGTAAATCTCGCGTTCGTAAATAACGCGTTCCAGAATGAAAGGCTAGCGCCTTTCATTCTGTTCCACCTTTAATTAGACCAATCCAAAAATAGATTTACAGGAAGCATTTCATTAATGCTGTGCACAATTCTTATCTATTGCTTATAAAATATATGTACAAAAAATATTCACTATGCATCAAAATTCTAAAAAACCCTCGTATTGCGGGCGCAGCCCTCTGTACGCCGGTATTTTTTTCGATTCTTTAGACATAGTTTACATTTCGCCGAACGTTTGATAGCATCTATGGCCGTCGGTTCCTTTGAAATTTATATGGAAAGGGGTGGAAAATATTATTGAACGATATTTTTCATCAAGATATAGTACCAATGGTCTGTCTGGATCTATACGCCAACAGAAGGGTTGAATATCACGTCGGCATTTTAAGAGAGTAATGAATATTACGCGGATTTTATATTCTCAATTGTAAACAAAAAATGGACGTTTGAATAAAATTTTCACGCATACTATGAACTGCAATAGTGTGAGAACGGTGCTATTTTTATTTTCTGATGTCCACTCTGGACTCTGCTTTCTCTAAGGTACACATTAATATAATGTTGGATGAGCATATAATGCGATGCATTCAGTGCGTTCGTCCTTGTAAGTACAACTCGGCTTGATCCTGCTGTGATAGTGGGTTGAGGATTTTCAGGACCTATGATAAAGGATAAAATATTTTTGACATATACATATAAGTCTTTTATCTGAGGGTCTTCTTCTTCTTCCTTGCCTCGTTCTTTATACCGCTCCATGGTTTCGCGTTGCTCGACCTGCGGTGTAGGCACATGTGTGGAGTGGACCTTTCGAAACTCCAAGTGCCTTTTCCGCCTCACGTACTGACATCTCAGCGAAACTATTCCACATTTGTGTTGGACTGTGCTCGGTGCAGTTGGTATTGTTTTGAAACCACTCCGTCATTTTATCAATGAATGGATTTACTACCGGTTCAAAGTTGTCGTTTGTGATATTGTGCCACTTGATTTTTCGATTGGCTTGGGAGTTCTTCTATTTCTTGCTCCTCCTACTTTCAAAATAAATTCTGACAGGAGCAAACGATGTTGGCTGACAATGTTGGTTTGTAATTCCATAGTAGTACAATTTGTACTCCATGGAATTCGTAAGAAACCAAGCTCTGTCGATATGGGTATTTCACCACTTCGTCTCCTGCACGCACATAATGTCTATCCCTCTCCGCTTCATGATATCCTCAATCTCCTCGCTTTTTGACGTCAGCTTGCAACCCTCAGCTTCTCCACAATGTAATTGGACTGCCTTATATTGCTCGCCCCTGGAAACCGTCGAGCTCTGGCGCGTACTAGGTTCGCCCCGGGATCACTCAACCGCATAGCAGAAGTAGTGCCCAGCGGGGTAGTGCTTGTATCTGCGTCAATTTCCATAAGGTCTTCCATTCTTTTACACCTTTTGGAGAAAGGTTGTGTATTTTGGCACTAGTGAAGTAAAGAAGTAAATTTATGGACTTTCCTTTTACGTCCGCCGGCAATCTCCAGACGCGGCAACCCATACACACACACTAACCTATAGGAGGTCTTGTTGATGGTAAAATGTGCCTCATGCTTCAGATATCATGGTTGCCTGCGACCTTCGCATACTAGCGGCCAAGCACCCTCTTCACCATGCATCCCTCGGCGCATGCTGATCCTTGACCTTGGATTAGGGTCCCTTTTAGTCACCTTCTACGACACGCCGGGAAAGGCGGTGGCATTATTCGCGACCCATGCCACAGGGCATAGGTTTTTTATCTGAGGGTCTGGCATTTAAAATTATTATTATTATTATAACTCTCTTCAAGCTCCCCGCCAAATATCATTGCAAGAAATTAGTTTCCACCAAAACAGCGCGGGAGCGGTACGCGGTACATACAACACACGCACACCCAACGCATTGGCAAATTCAGCGTAGGTTACCTTGGCGGTAATATTTTAAACATTCTGACTCATACCGCACCGCATTGGATTGATGGAAGCTCGTTGACTAATTCATACACTTTTGGATATGCAAATCTTTGACTCAAGATGCGAGTATTTTGGCGGGTTTGTATTTACATATATCAATTCTTTTTGTAGCTGACAACTTTTTCTTTGGCGGAAACCTTTTACAACAAAGTTGTTTTTGTGAGATAATATAATATTATAATATAACGAACAATTTCCCGTGACTGTTCGTTATACCCGATGGGGTATAAGGGCTTTTAAAGGCTACATGATTAATTGAAGAATTTGAATAATAGTATACAATGGCTTTAAAGCCCCCAACGAAATCAAACAATCTCAGTATCTTCTAGAAAACCATTTTTTTCTCTCATTCTCGCCCCCTGCTCACTACGCTCGCCAACAAACCCCCCCGTTGCTCGCGCTGACTGACTGTTTTGAATTTTTTCGTTCTCGTATTCAATGGTATACTTATCGACAGCTTGTACGCTGATTGTTCGTGTGTATATGTGCGCTGGATAATGGCTTAATGTTCGGGTACATTCGGGAATCATCGTAGCCAATCAGAACACGAATAAAATGTCATTTTCCGAAATTAACATTTTTATATATAGAAGGATAAACCACAACCCTTTGGTAACGTAAAACCTTCTCATAATTAAAAGTTTTAATTAGTCTTCTCAATTATTACACCCAATTGACTCGCAAAATATTATAAGGTTCTTTCGCAACAACCCTAAACACAAAAATAAATCGATTTACGCGGGAATCCTGAACAATTCCAATGGCAACGCTTCTATTGTCCACGAATTGCTACTTTTGGCCTTTCCACCCCTGCACTTTGAAGGCTTCTATCTGTCTCACGTCAATCGTCTTCCTAATCATTACCCGAACGCGAGACACGGCAACACAAAAGGTCCTGTTTTTTCGTCAAATCCTCCAAGCCAATGTGTCAGTTGTGGTCATTGTCATGCACGTCGTCGTAGTCTGAACTGAAGAGCCTGCAAAACAATATTTACCAAGTGAATTCGTCCTGCCATAAGCAGGTCAGAGCACTTGAAGATGCTCTGATATTTCACTGGACCACGTAACCACCGCTGCACTCGAAGAAGTGGAAGGCAAAAAACAGATGTATCTCTGCCAAATAAGTGTATCACAGATTCACAGTCACCGGCACCGTGTCCTGGCATTCAATTTTCATGGTTTGAGAAAAATAGAAATGAAAAATCATGAAATATGGATATCCAGAAAAAAGTCAATCACAAGCAGCACTCGTTAAGGTGAACAGCTGCTCGGCGCTCCTGCAACATGCACATCCGTTCCTAAATTTAGAGGTCGTGGCGGGTAAACAGAGGCAGAGCCATCGCGGCACAATCACTTACAGTCAGGGTTGCCAGATATTTTCAGAAGAAATCGCCAAATTTCAGTTTTTTTATAGCCCAAAGTAGCCCAAAAAATTTTATTGCCAAAATAATTTCATTAAATGCAATAATACACTTGGGAGCGACCCACCACAAACGCTTTAAAACATGATTTATGTCTGTAAAGTTAGCGCTACAACTTTTAAATTTCGATGATCCCTATAGTCAGTGGCGGCTCGTATACAATAATACTGGGGATTCACAAAAAAAGAACTCTTAATACATACATACGACATCAACCCCTCAAAATATATTTTAACGTATACCTAAGACTACCTACTTTGAATTAAAATTATTTTATTTTAATGTCAAAGCATAGTCCATACATACGAACATTCTAATTTTTTGCGAAAATGACTACATCCTCAAGCCAGTTTCCATTCTGTTTTCCTGCATCTCCTTGTAACTGCGAACAAAAATCTAGATTGTATAACTAAAGAATCACTGCGATTTTCACATAACTGCGAAGAAAAAAAAAGTTACGAATCAGCAGCACACCAACATTTATTTTTTATCGTTTACTTGACATTAAATTTTTCCACAAAACGCTTTTCAGTTCAGACAAGGCAAACCCAATCCTAGAATATTGAGCATGAATTTGTTGTCCTTAGAAAAGTTCTTGTCAAAAAATTTCTAAAGTTAAACATAAAATCTCTAATCATTATTATCCTATATTCTTTCATTGCAAATACTCACCCAAAATTCATACTTTCGGTTCATCACCAAGTGCTGTGCAGGCTGTGCACGACTTATTTGTGCACAAATTCTAGTGTAAATTTTGCACTATCCCCTCGCTCCGAGAACCCGTCACATATCTGATTTTGGAGCGGGTGCACTAGTACATTATGACTGTGCACCAACACTGTGGGTGTTGGTCGCTGGTCGAGATATATTCAATGCATGGGTATGTATGTGCATAATGTACGTACGCTTCTTAGAGTATGTTGCGTCGGGCGGTTTGTTCTGTTTTGTGAAGTGTTTTATTTAGCACATTATTTGTTGATATGGTTGTTTTATCAAGGGGTGCACGTGCACATGTGAACATATGAGCGAGCCGCCACTGCCTATAGTGCATTAAATGACGCGAATTTACCGTAATTCAATGGCAAAAGCAAAAAATATGCCGAGCACCTCCTTCCCTTAAAAACAACCCCTAAGTGTTTTTCAAGCCCCAAAGAGCGTATGAAGCCTTAAACCCCAAGTTCATCGCATCGCAATGAAACAGATTGTATGTATTTGCATGCTCCAGAGGTTACTTAATATATCTGCACTCTTACAAAACTTTCCGCGTCCCTCAAAAACTACCCCAAAGTCCGCTTTAGTCGCCATACACAGTTTAAAAATTAAAGTTATAAGTATATCGTCATAAAACAAAATTTAAAGTTTTAACACAGTTTAAAAATAAATAATGTTTTTTTTATTGATTTTACAGAGTTAAAACAAAAACACACTGTTTATTATCTATTGAGTAATCGTGTTTAGAACGGAAGCATTTGGGGTGGGTCGATTTTTTTGCTCCCAAGTATACAGGGTGTCCCATTCATGGTGGATAATATTTTAATGGTAGGTAGTGTGGCTCATTTGGAGAAAATTAATGTACAACGGGAACGGGACCCCTCTATTTTTAACCGTTACAATGTTATAGCATTTTTTGTCAAAATGCACGACTTGCTGAACTAAATCAAAATTTGCCACGCCACCAATCATTTCATCCGAGATATGACTTGACTTTCTGAAACTACATAAAATTTCCAATAAAACGACACCTCGCCCGTTACGAAGTTGCTCGTATCTTCCGAGATCCACCCGTTCAAACTTTAAAGAAATTGTAAAATTGTTTTTTTTTCATAAAAAATTCAAATAATAAAATCGTATGCAATTTTAAAATTTCTTTAACCCTCATCCAGCGGGATAGGTACAGGTGTACTTTTTTCGTTTTTAAAACACCGTAACTTTTTTGCTATAGGTCCGATCGGGCTGAAATTTTCTGACATCTCTACGATTTTAGTTTAAAATATGTATTCCAAATTTCAGAAATGTGTGACCACCCATCCCTAAATTAGGGAGCAAAATTAATCTTACACCCTTTAACGGCGGCAAAGGTACATTTGTACCTTCATATATTTTGTATGAAAGAAAATTTACAAAAAACGAAAATAAAATATTTTTGGTGAATGCTCATGCTTAGAGAGATTTATTATAGCATCAATAAGTTGAGAATCGAGTCATGTACAAAAGTATTTGATTTACGAATTTTATTTGTAATGATCAAGGTCTTTGGAGATATCGATCTATAAGGACTAGGCTAACTCATACAGCGGTTTTTGGTTATTTGACATCAATCTGAAGACTTTTACTGGCATACCAAATTTTTTGAAGTAATGGCTTGGGGCAACCAATACAATGTATTACACCTTCATTCCCCCATAAAATCTAGTGAAAATTATAAGTTTGTAACAAATGCTAAAATTTTGGATTTTAGCGGTTGATTTTCTTTACCATATTCCCATAATTTGTATTCCATCACCTAATATTTATTATTTGTGTAATTCGGTACCTCCACCCGAGTTCCTTTTGAAGTTTCAGCTGAAAACCAGCAAAAGCATCCAACCAAATTTCTAAATGGATGTTTGGGTGGTACATAAACTTGGTTGAATTGTACGTCGGTACCATATATAGATACCGATAACTGCTAAAGAATATGCCACATGTCTTCGGTTTCTTGTTTCAATGATCCTTGGATTTAATTACATATACGAGCAAATATATTACAATTAACCAACAACAATCACAATTAAAATTTTAGATATTTTTCTACTATAGGATCGGCCTGAGTTTAGATTTACAAAGATTAGAGACTGAAAATTATACTAGCCGATTCTACTTGCTTGTTGCTTGACAGGACCTTTCTTTCGTATAATAACACATTTACTCATTTCTCCAATACATTTATTGCTTCAAATATTGTTGTTTTATGGAAAATAACGAGAATGTGATAATTATTGACGTTTTTTTTCGTTAGCGATAACGGGTTCTAGTAACAGAATAATATATTGGGGGCAGGGGGGTAAATTTTAACATAAGACTCCACAATTCGCAAATCAAACATACCAAAATTCTTCTAAAATCATTAATGACTTAATTTGAACCGTTTTCTACTTTTCATTTGTAAATCAATTTTAGATTTCGTCAAATTAAAATTCCAAGCAACCCATTTTTTCAATTTACTTTTTAAAATTTTGCCTATTTCCTAAATTTACCCACTCCAAAAATTAAATCTACATAAACCCAACTTCTTAAAACATTCACTTCGGCAAAAACAGTTACTAATTTGTGACTAGTCAACATAATATAACGGTTTTGCGGTCAAAATTCATACAAATAGTGAAGATTTTCATACAAAATGTACTAAGGTACAGGTGTACCTTTGCCGCCGGCAAGCGTTGTAAAAATCTGCCGCTGGATGAGGGTTAAAGTTTGAACGGGTGGATCTCGGAAGATACGAGCAACTTCGTAACGGGCGAGGTGTCGTTTTATTGGAAATTTTATGTAGTTTCAGAAAGTCAAGTCATATCTCGGATGAAATGATTGGTGGCGTGGCAAATGTTGATTTAGTTCAGCAAGTCGTGCATTTTGACAAAAAATGCTATAACATTGTAAGGGTTAAAAATAGAGGGGTCCCGTTGTACATTAATTTTCTCCAAATGAGCCACACTACCTACCATAAAAATATTATCCACCATGAATGGGACACCCTGTATAAATAAGGTCTCTTTCGAATGGGAAAAAGTAATTGGAAATGCCCTTTTCACGATCACCTTACAGAATGTGGCAGAAATAAAATAATAAAAGATAATTTACTTAAATGTGGAAATATTTTTTGAACGTCGGCTGTTTTAATTTAAAAAACTTTCAGCCAAGATGGGCCAGTGTCATTTTGAATTGCTTCTTCATGTGTCTGACCCCTTTAGTGTTAATAATAAACTGAATCATTTTCAGAAAATGTTCTGCTTTTTTTTGTAATTCTAATGGATCAGTACCCTTCAAAAAATCTACTTTGTCTTGGAAAAATAATATTTAAAACAAAAATAAGTACCTGGCGCGTATTTTATGTAGCCCAAAAAATCGCGCGGCGTTTTTTGAGAATTTTTGTCGCCAATTGAGAAAAAAGATAGCCCAATTGGCGAGAAGGAGCCCAATCTGGCAACCCTGCTTACAGTGGCTGCTGTGTGCTGTCGCCCAAAATAAAAGATACAGCATGAAACACACGGGACGACCGCCGCATTGTTATGTACATGAGAGACGTGTGAATGCAATCGATAATTATTTTGAGGGTGGCTCTATCTGGAGCGGATAAGCGGTCTGAGGGGTAGCAATCATAATAACGGCCTAAAATTGCCGTTATGTGTGAACCGGGTCGCTTACATACAAGCTTCGTGCCACTTAGAGTGGTGCCCTGTTCACAAAGTTGTCCCTGGCGGCGAGTCGGGTGGTAAAAAGACCATCACGACACACATGAACAATTTGGCAGTGGCAGGAACAGGGACAACAATTATCGATTAACGAAAAGTTCATGGATCCCGCCGACCAATTTGCCCGCTACAATAGTCAGCCAGTGACACCGCCAAAGCAAGCGCGAAGCTTCGCGGCTAGATGCTTGCTAGGGCGGTATACATCACACAACCGCAATCAGATTTGTTTACGCAACAAAATCAAGAGATGGATGGATTTGATATGAACCATTCTAACGGGTTCATTGACAGAACGGATACCGTGTCGTTTTTAGAAGGGCCGCGCTGAAGGAATGGATGGCACCTGCGCACCACGGTCTTTGCAAGCACAAGCGAACGGAGATCTCTCTTTTGCAGGCCTCATAGCCGTCAAATAGTGTGCAAACGAAACGCAAAAATATTGTGCAAATTGTGATCATGGCGAAAATGGATGAGACGCAACTAGAGTCTAGTAGCAAACTAAAAGACCACAAAGAAGCCAGAGGGAAGCGGTTAACTTACCAGCGGTTAGATGCAGTGCACATAACGCAATCTCAGCGAATGCGCTTCCTCCTCGGTATCGGCAACAGAGAATGGTGTGAACGTCGTCGATTTCACGTCAAAAACCACACAAAACTGAAAGCCAATTTGTTTGAATTTCGTCACTTTATTTATGCACTTTCAAACATTAGGTGAGATCCACTTTTCACACTTCACTCGGACTCGATCGCGGCGACCCGGCCACCACAGGAACTCACGACGATGCGAAATGGTAAATTCGTTCCAGACTTGGATGTAAATTCAAGAGGAAACCGCAACGATGGCCATTTGTACAACACACGGGACACAAAATGCGAAAGACACGAAATAATGCGATACAAGTGCGGCGACACTTTCCGCGTGTAAAAAATGGCAAGAGTTCCACCGTTCGCGATGGCTACTCAGCAGTAGCTGCTTGGTGACATTCAAAAGAAAAGAACAGCACAATCGAAATAAACTTCCGCGCAACAAACAATTGCATCCGAAGAAAAACACCTCGACTCCGCGACTGATGAGTTTATGTTCCATGCGTTCCACTTCTGGTAGCTGTGCAACGATGGAAAATGGAGAAACGCTCGTCATGTAGTCGAAACAAAAATGACAGTTGAAATTTTATGGGAAGTTTATGTTCACTTTATAGGAGATGATGACTAAATGAAAAATGCATGAAAAAAGGCACAACCACCCGCCAATAAGGCCAGTAGATAGTCTAAGGCCGCTATTACATAGTCATATATTGGTAATATATACAGGGTGGGCAAAAAGTCCCTTTCCTATTTATATATGTAATAACTTTTAAATAAAGTGATTAAAACCAAAAAAAAAATATCACAAAATGAGCTTTAATTTGTGTATTTTATTTACATTAGATAAGACAATGAACTTGTTGCAACATCACTTTCCAAATCGTGTCATCTCGAAAAATGGTAACATAAAACGGTGGCTATTTTCGCCTGATCTGACGGCTTCAGACTTTTTTCTATTGCACACTTCTCGAGTTTCTATGGGAGTACCTCAACGAGAAGGGTAACGTCAACAAACCACAGACTTGACCAAAGTTAAAAGAGAACATTCGAGCGGAAATTGGGCAGATCACACCGGTCACACTCCAAAACGTTATCAAAATGTCGTGAAAAGAGCCCATTCTTGCGTGAATTCTAATGGTGCACACTTATCGGATATAATTTTCCACACCTAATGTAAATAAAATACATAAATTAAATCTAATTTTGCGATATAATTTTTTGGATTTAATCACTTTATTTAAAAGTTATTACATATATAATAGGAAAGTTACATATTATAATAGATATTATCATATCCCTAAGCCTACTTGATTTCGCTTCCTGCACGTCTAAAAAATTATACTGAATGAATCGAGTAGGCTTAGGCATATGACATATATATTATAACCCTGCAAACCATGTCATGCTGACATAGTCGACTACGTACCCCTGACTCGCGGGCTGACTGTACCACTGACCGTTGTTCGGCGTTCGGGACTAAAGTAAGCGGCTTATGTCAAAGAAAAATCCTGACCGAGTCTATGACAGCACACGTACATGGTAGGCTACCGTACATGGTTACATCATCGAGTGGTTGTAGATAAAGTACACGACGACTGTCAGTACACAGATATTCGAATTGTAGTAGATGTAATATGCGATCATTGTCAAAACTTTAAAATAGCGGGGTGCGGTGCGGAGTGCGGGGTTCTCTTTCTATGAACGACGTACAGGGTGCGCTTTCCAAATGTTGATGATATTTTTGAAGCAATATATGAAAATGGAAATACGAAGCGCCAACATTTTAAAAACACATTTATTATAAATTACAAAAAGCCATAAAAACTATACACAGCACAAACAATTTTACACTTTCTATTGCGGTTGTACAGCATTTCGTCCTCTCTCTATGCCTTGTCGCAAGCCGGCTCCTGAAAAATAAAAAACAGAATTTGCGTTAGTTTATTCGTATGTAATGATGTAGATCTACAAAAAAAACTAATTGGACACTTACAAAATAAATCCAAATGTCGCCGCTTCATGATTTTCTTCTCACTCGTTTCTCGAAACTGTCTGCAGTCATGAGGTCCGGAATTCCAGCTCCTGTAAACAAAAAAGAAACATTTAATTTAACACTCGCATAAGAAAAATGAAAAGATACTTACAAAACATTAATTTACATCACCATCGAAAAACTTTAAATTTGGTGATATCAAATGCCGACTAAAGATATTCGCAACGACCGGCAATTCGCCGCGTCCAACTTTTTTTTATGTTTCCTTCGTTCAGACAGCAGGTCCACAATTCCAGTATATCTATGAATGAAAGAAAATGTTAAGTAACACTCGAAAAATAATGATAATGTAGACACTTACAATTTAAGTTCACATGCTGCTTGGAAAACTTTTGCCGATAACACAAAAACGCACAAAAACAAAAGACCGAAACTGACGTTTATGTCGAAATCATATGGGAAATGGGATACAGCGCCATCTACGTGTGAAGGGGGCTGCATATGTGTGCGTTTCGACTCACACATTGATACATTTTACCTACTCTCTTCCCCGTCATGAGGGGACTACTGACCGATTGTTTGCAGGGAATATAAATATGACTGTGTAATGGAGCCCTAAGGGCTCCATGACACAGTCATATTTGGTCATATTTCTAGTCATATAATTAAGCCTACTCGATTCATTCAGTTAATCAGTTTCTCGCGCGAATATTGGAGACATCATAGTTGGCAGTGGAAAATTTTGAAAACGATTAGCAATTTATAGTGTCGTAGTTGTCATATACCTGAGCATACATAAGTAAGATATGTACATATTATGTATTTATGTAATTGTTTCGAAGTTGTTGGCTGAATTAGATCGAATTTAAAGAAATCGAAAACTGCAGCATGAAAAAGGCATTGGAATCGCCGCCGATAAAAAAGGTGAGGTGAAATTAAGAACAGAGCCATTATTGAAGACGATGGCGGTAGCAACAATTCTGTTTTTTTTTTATATGACAATTTAAACATTGTTCTTGCAGGCGACTGTTAGGTACCTCCATTAATTATGGACGGAAGATTTTTCAAAATTCACACGAATGACGAAAAGAAGCAATTAAAAGTGCAATCAAACATTAATAATTCAAAGAAGCTGCAATCATACTCTACGACGCGAAGTTTTCTTTCTATTTCTTTTTTTTTTATAATAATAAATATAAATAAATATATAAAAAATAAATAAATATTAACCATTGTCATTTCGCTGAAAGATGTTATTTCACTTATTTTCTATTAGTGAACATGCACTCATGCACTTACATATGCTATTCTACCATCTTATCATTTTTTTAAAGGATATTTTTTCAGTTCCTCCGATGAAAATAAATATAATCATCAAACATTATCAAAAATGACCCTTTGAAAATTCCATTTAATTGAATTTTTGTCTTTTCCTATCACGCTCGCACGAAAATAAATGTAAGGACATTATATTCGTCCGAATCTATGTGGAGACTTTGTGTATAACACTGGTTTGAGCATTGGGTACTCGTCCGAAAAACTGAATACCTGGATGCGAGCTATTCTCGCTTCGCACGAGTTTTTTGACAGGTTTTGTATTGAAACTCGCGAATCGTCGAACTGATTATTATACTTGAATGCGGTTTTTATTTAAAATTGTTTTATTAGACTTTCGAATATTCTTCTTGAACATTTTCATTTCAAAACAATTTTCGAAAAACTTTTCTGTTGTAACCAAATGTGATTTCGACCTAGTAATACTTTGTTGCAAAATTAATTAAACAGGGTGTCCGGAAACTGCCGCATAAACGCACCGGATTGTCCTCATGTAATTTCCAGCAAAAAAGTTGTAAGGAACATACCCCCTTAGCTTAACCCCTTAGCTGCCACAGGCATTTGAAGACGTTTGGAAAAATAATTTTCTTGTACGACTAAAACTTCAATATCTTAAAAGTTAGACTAGCTAGAATTCCAAAATAAGATGATTATCACAGCCAACAAATTTACCCAAAAAAATAAAACTAACGGCACTAAAATCGGATGAGAGGTTTGGTTTTTACAGAACTTTAAGGGCAATTTTTTGTGATTTGACCCAAAAACAATCTGTTTTACCATCTCAATTTTCTCCAACTTCTGCCAAAGTGAGGTGATCGTACGATTCGGTACATTACGCTTTCAGGTCCCCAAGGGAAATTTTTGATGTTTCCGATATTTTCCGCCATAAAGCGGACACATAGCTTTATGGCGGACGGTGTCGCTAGTGTCGATAAGAAGAACAAGAAAAATTTCCCTTGGGGACCTAAAAGCGTAATATACCGAAATTTGTTATCTAAAATGTTTATTTAGCTTGTTAACTAATATTTCTACTCATTATTTTACTGAAACTCGGTTGTAAACAAAATTTTCTAGAACAAAAACTAAAAAACTACACAAAAACGAATTAGAAAAAGTCTCCATACACGACCATATTTTTTACAATTATTCAATTTTTTTCACAGGATTTCGAAGAGTTCACCAGCTTGAGGGATTACTTTTTTGGAGGAGGACCTCCATGCTTCGATTAAACATGGACTGGATCAATTTGGTCGACCCCTGGCCTGTTATTTTGCCCCTTTTGAAGAGAATGGCGCTTTGAAGCATTACCTTGTAGATTATGATGTGCTGGCGGTACCTGTGCGCCTTAAATTTCTGAAAATGTTCGGTGGGATTACGCTCTCAGAATTGGGATAGCAGATGCGACTTACGATCTGTTTTAAAAAGCGATAGAAGCGTCACAATTAAAGGCAAATTCAAGAGATCATTATTTTCTGTGAACCAAGAAGCCTCGCAAAGCCCCCTCTGTTAAACGCCGTGTCTCCTTTTGGTTTTCAGAATGCGTAAAGAGACGTATTAATCCAGTGGGTGAGGTTATAAAACACAACGTTGCGCAACGTTTCGCGCAACGTTTCAAATCAACCGGCCGTTACGGATCAGAAACTTCTCCCTACAAACAGATCCTCTAAGCGCCCCCTTGCGAGGCATAGCTTGATTGATTGGCAGAAATTTACAATCTGCCGTCGAACCGTGCATTTCCGCCCTCATTTATTTATTAAACTATTTATAATCAAAATAAAATGTATCTGCATCTCGTTTAAAACTGGAAATTTTAATTTTCGAGCAAAACGTATCAGCTGTGATGTGTCAATTGTCACATTCGTCACTTTCCGAGAGATGGCGATGGGAACACCAAGTCTGATCCGGATCTATGCGTTTACAGAACACAATAGGAAACGTTTCGGAAAACGCGAAACGTTACGCGAACGTTGTGTTTTATAACCTCACCCATTGTTGACTCTGTAAAAATGAGTACGCCTACTCCCCCCCGCTAATATACACCCCGTAGTCATCATGCCCACCTTTGCCATCTTAGGCAGTTAATGCCTGATTTTTCTTATAAGAGTAGAGCCGATTTTCTGCCACTTACATTTTCTTGCCTTATTGTGAAAATATACAAAACCCACTCTTTGCCGAAATTAAGAAATTTTACCATTACTATGCAGGGTGGAGGGGTCTATACCATCGATGAAGTAAATCTTGTACCAGCTGCCTAACGTGGCAAAGGTGGTCATGATGATCAGGGAGTGAATGTTGGCGCAGGGAGTAGGCGTACTTATTCTTACAGAGTCAACAATGGATCAATACGTCTCTTTACGCATTCTGAAAACCAAAAAGAGACACGGCGCTTAACAGAGGGGGCTTTGCAAGGCTTCTTGGATCACAGAAAATAATGGTCTCTTGCACTTGGCTTTAATTGTCACGCTTCTATCGCTTTGTATAACAGAACGTAAGTCGCATACGCTATCCCAATTTCAAAAGCGTAATCCCACCGAACATTTTCAGAAATTGAAGGCGCACAGGTACCGTCAGCACATCATAACTTACAAGGGAATGCTTCAAAGTGCCATTCTCTTCAAAAGGGGCATAATAGCAGGCCAGGGCTCGGCCAAATTGATCCAGTCCATGTTTAATTTAAGCATGAAGGTCCTCCTCTGAAAATTTTATCCCTGAAGCTAGTGAACTCTTCGAAATTCTGTGAAAAAAAACTGAATAATTGTAAAAAATATGGTCGTGTACGGAGACTTTTTCTAGTTCGTTTTTGTGAAGTTTTTTAGTTTTTTTTTCTAGAAAATTTTGTTTACAGCTGAGTTTCAGTAAAATAATGTGTATAAATATTAGTTAACATACTAAATAAACATTTTAGATAACAAATTTCAATCTAAGGTTTTAATTTCCCAGTGGTTCCGTAATAAGCAGTTTTCCTAACATTCAGTTTTCCTAACATTTCAGACTTTTTCTGGCAAGTGTATATTCTTTAGTGCGTGGTCTTTTTGTGAGTTTAGTTTTTCTGGGACCGACCGTTTAACCGAATTATTGGTGTATTGACACCATTTTGAGAAAAGTATAAGGTGAGTCAGTTGAATTCTGAATCATTTTATTAATGATAATAATTTGTTTACAGTACATACATATACTGATTTGAGGATTGTAATTTTATTGTTGATTCGGCTATAAAGATCATTTTTTTTTTAATTTTAAATGGTTGCTTTGTTAAATCCAACACGATTAATTGCGTTAAAAATGGCGCTATTGTGAAAGAACATCCTGCTATAGTTTACCTTAAAAACGAAATTAGAGTAGTTGAAATGTTCTTTTAAATAAATAACAAAATAAAGAGAAAAGACTACAAGGCCATTGAAAAATATCGAGCCTGCGCCCGCAATTCGTCGGTTTTTTGTAGTGTTTTATTGCGTACGTACTACTTGTTGTACATTATCCTTTTTGGGTAATAAATCAGAAATAAACTTAGTCATTTTAATTCCGTCAGTAAATCTATTTTTGGATTGGTGTAAATAAAAGCGTTATGAAATAAAAGGCTTTCTTTTCCGCGAATAACGCAAAAAAAAAATCCAGCACATCTTGGCTTAGTCTATATGTCACAATATTATGTTGATCTCACTCAGATGTTAAATGAGTACCCATTTATGGGGATAAATAACACTGCTGAGCGTGATGCTGATCTCATTACCTCAACAAAAAGCAGATAAGATCTTGGAAATATCATGTCACTAACACATCCTGCGGCTTTAGTCTTTTGCTGGATTGTCGTGCCCTGTTATTTATTTTATTTACCGAGACATGAGAAACCTCAAATAAAAGATTATAAATTGTGTTCGTAAATTTCGGATTTAGCCTTCTGAAAAAACTTCTTTCAATTTCTTTCTTCTGCCACTTTACTTACCCTGATTTATTTTATATTACTTCTTAAAAACTACTTACATTATTTTCGCATTGCATTTGTATTAATATCTCCCGCTAGAAAGCCGCGTTTTTAAACTTAAGGTACGTTGTGCTAGACACGACTGCATCGGCTCTAGCAACAGCGACTCGCTCATTTCATATAAAAACTCATTTTTCTCTCATTCTAAAAACGAGTTTTTATATGAAATGAGCGAGTCGCTGTCGCTAGAGCCGATGCAGTCGTGTCTAGCACAACGTACCTTTACCATTTTATATTTCAGATAGTTTTCGAATTCATTTCCTTCAAAGTGTAGACTGCACAGCCTGCCAAATTTCGGTGCTTCTTTTCTAAAAAAAAGAGTACTTTTCTTGCAGCGTTTTTGCATTTTAAATGGGCCATGACATGACGTCACCCATTTAAAATGCATTGTGCTGCTTTCTTCGGCATCATTCAATGCGTCTAATATGTTTCAAGCATAATAGACAATTTAACGCAACCGCACGGTATGGATCAAAGCCACCTTCACTAGAAGCCGGGAAGCAGCAATACATGCACACAAAACGAGCCTATGAACATGTCGTATATACGTTGCACGATGCACTAACACAAGCACAGCGCATGTAAAAAACCGTGTCTGCTCTGATAAAAATCGTGAAAACATGTGGAAAATTCATTTTTGTCGGGATTTTGTTCTTTCACTGCATTCTAGACACTTTAATTCACGACACATTCCACTTTTCGCGACGAAAATCGACCGGGAACCAATACTTTTCGTGTAAAGTTTGTCGCGACCCAACCCGATTTGCCTTTACCGCAATGTAAATTTTCGATCTGAACAGGCCTATGATTTGGCGCTTAAGTATATGAACGTGTTCTGCTTCCGGGCTTTGTATAAAGATGGCTTTGGTATGGATCGAAATTAATTTTAGTCTCGTTCGTTTCAGTACAAAATGTGGAGATCCGACGAGACCCGGATCTCACTTTGGATTTCGTTGGCCCTACCGTGAACATGTCTACTGCACTGAGAATGAAGAAAGGATAGGGTATACCACCGAGAAGAAGGAAGGAGATGTCATACGAAAAATGAGACGGGACAAGTTTGCTTGTTTAATGGGAGAGGAAAACAACGGTACATTAATTGATAAGTGAATCAAAACAAACCGTCGATAACACAGTACGTTTGCCTTTTATGACACAAAACAGGGCCTAACCATCACAAATTACCCGAGCAACGTAATATTATAGTGAATAACGTAACTATTTCGCGCAATCGAATTAAATCAAACGAGATTCGCGGCGAGGATCGTTTACCGCGTTTACCGACTTTGACAATAGAGAATGCGCGCGTGCTACAGAACTAGCAGAACCGGATGACTTTGTCGGTGTGTGTATTGATGTGAGTGGCTGAACTAGTCGATTTTGTCGATGTGTGCGGCAAAACTAGTCGCATTTGACGTGAGGGCATCGTGAACCGCTGAACGAGAGAGCCCATGGACAAGATTTTTCGTCCCATGTTGTGTTGTTGTTTTTATATGTAGTTTCATCATTATGTCGACTCCATAGTACTCTATGGGGTATACGTAAAATGAGATGGGACAAGTTTGCTTGTTTAATGGGAGAGGAAAACAACGCTACATTAATTGATAAGTGAATCATAAACAACCCGTCGATAACACACTACGTTTGCCTTTTATAACATAAAACAGCACCTAACAAGCACAAATTATCCGAGCAACGTAATATTATAGTCAATAACGTAATTATTTCGCGAAATCGAAATAAATCAAACGAAATTCGCGGCGAGGATCGTTTACGACTTTTACAGGAAAGCATTAGCACATGCTACAGAACTAGCAGAACCGGATGACTTTGTCGTTGTGTGTATTGATGTGAGTGGCTGAACTAGTCGATTTTGTCGCTGTGTGTGGCAAAACTAGTCGCATTTGACGTTTCGTTAAGGCTGAAAGAACCGCTAAACGAGAGAGCCCACGGACAAGATTTTTCGTTGTGTCATTTTTTTATATATCATTTAGGCATAGATACAAAAGACTTCTAAAGTATAATAGTATCTCAGCATTTATGCTTATCCATCTTTTCTCTATGGTCTACTGTCAGTGATCGTCGATACATCCCCAGTTAAAGTAGGTACTAACATCGTCAGTTCACGTGAAATCCATGCAAATACTGTCAAAATTTTGATGATCGTGAAATCGAATTCGCTTGGTGGTACTCACTTCACATGAAAGTCTCCACACCGGTATTTGACATTTCGCCAGCGAAAATAATGCAGTTACACTTTATTTCACAGTGAAAAGATGTCATCGACAATCAATCAGAACGCGAGTGAACATTTGTCTTAAATTGAGTGAATAAAAAGCAAGTCTCCACGGCACCGTTTTCACGGGAGACATATATGCAAGTTTTTCGCTATGTGAACTCAGTACATACCTTTAAGGTATATACAGATATACTCTTTGTAAATCGTGTACCCGCACTAAAGGGAAGCGGGACGGCAGCGGAGGGCTCTACGGCTGTATCGTGGGATGCGGAGGCTGCGTCCCAACCAAACACATTGATATTTACGTTTTATTGTGTTTATCCCGTGCAGGTTTGGGTACCCAGGTAGAGTTCACGCGTGTAACTACCCTACACGGGATAGAGCTCAAATGTAGATGGCGGACGCATAGGGGAAATTTGAGGGAATTTGTTTTTTCAAATCAAATGTGAGAGTTTTTCTCATCACGAGAAAAGATTTTGCAAAGAAATAATCATCTTTTGTGATAAAATCCACCACATCTAAGAAATAAGCCGACGAAGGCGTTTCAAAGATGCGCAAAAACTGTCAAATGTCAGCTGTTTGGTCTTAACCGGGATGTTACCCGCGATCGTTTTTTCGAGTCAGATTTACCCGCGATGCGAAAAAAACGTCGCTAATACTGCAGTAGAGGTCATCTAATACATTTTCGCTTGGCACATGGTTTTGTACACAAAAGTGTGCTGTTTTCACCTATTGACGAACATAAATCATGGACATAATTCCTATAAGATAGATTCTGCTTCTTGTTTTAACAAATTAGTATAAATAACAGTTTCAGTCGTGCATGAAATTGTCGGAGCTTGCAATTTAGACGGATTGTACTGTACTGTCAAGTAGTCGAACAGGATTACGACCATAGTGTGAGCAGCATAACAGATTACATCATCTACGTAGATTTGCGGCTATGTGTAAAGCGCTTTACCTTTCGCTCGACGTTGCGCTGGTTTCTGGACTCTCCGCTCGGAATATGCCTCGTCCCATAAAATCGATTTTGCCTTACTAAGTTGGTCAAGAATCTACGAATTAAGGCGAGGAAGTCCGGGCAATCCATCCCACTTGCGAATTTCTGTAGGAAAACAACCGTTTTCGTTTGAGTTCAGAATGCAACTGTTTTATTTTCAATGGGCCTGTCTAGGCCTGTTCCAAAAACCGGGATCCCGGTACAAAACCGGTGTTCACTTGGTACCGGACCCGATATTCTAAAGTACCGATATCCCGGTTACCGAGTTAAAAAAAAAACCGACCGACAAGTCGGTTTTTTTGGTACCGAGTTAAAAAGAACGATTCATTTCAACCATGAGCCGTTTTTTTCAGGTTTTTTGGTAACGGTTTTTAACCTTGCCCCTCACGAATCTCTTCTAAAAAACGGTTTTGTTCTTCGCGTGTAGACAGGCCCAACATATGGAGCCTAGCAAATTCACAAAACGGAATAGAATCAAAATATAAATTTAAATTTTACATTCTTTGCTGTTTGTTATTTCCTTCAGGAGCAAAACTGCAGCGAAGCATGACCAATGTATTTTATAGTTTCTTGGTCGTAGCTGTTTAAATGGGCGACGTAACCCATTTAAAATGCATTAATGCTGCTTTGGCCGCTATTTTGCTGCATCATATCTATTTGAAGCATTGGTGTATGAAAGGCAAGTATCCATTGAAAGTTTTCCGTTCAGAGAACATAGTACTTACCTTTACTACGTGTCTATAAAAACAGTAATTATTGTGAATACAAATGATAAATGGCGGGTTTTCCCCCGATTTTGACATAACTGGACCATCTGAAACGGAACAGAAAGAAGAACACGACCGTGGAAGTATAAGAGAAGAAAACGGAATCTTCTGTCTGGTGGCGTTCTGTCAAAAGTGTTTGTTTTTATGTCTTGCAAGTCGTGGGCCGGGAAAATAAAAAATACAGTAAAAATATAACGTATAAGTATGTTGTGAATGCGAAACTCATCGCTCAGAACGCAAGACCATTCAAGGAAATCCAAGCGCCTACGTAAAACCCGGCTGTGTACTCTTCAGCAAGCGCGGCAGTCGTGCTTCGTCACATACTTATCCCTGTTCCGGAATAGGAGACGTGTATCCTCGATTTATTTTTCGCTTGTAATTTTCAATAATTTCTGTGATGTTTTCGTCATGTGCTGGTCGTGCTAGTGTTTTTCTCTTGCTCGCATCGTTTGGCGCAACCGTAATTTGCCAACAGGTAAGTGAGAATGTAGCGAAATGTGGAAACGTATGTTTACTCGCGGACTTCCTATCGATTTTTTTCTGTGTGAGCCAACAGGTGCCAAGTCCCGGACGGCTGACATTTTTGCATTTTTGATTGATAAATGAAAATATTTGGTTAGTTCTGTGTATACACTTTCCATTTTTGGATGGTCCTTGTCACATAAAGGTCAATTCATGCATATCAGTCATCCATGACGGGGACGTTTTTCACAAATTTTATGACTGTATGACTGCCAATGTCTATTTTTATGGAAAATCTCGGTGACTGCAATAGTTCACAAATTTCACTCTTTTTTATGCCATCTGTTTGCTGTCCGTTGTTTTCATCTATACGGGTAAATATGGGGCTTTGTAACTTTATGGTCTCTCAGACGTGCGCTGCCTGTGTCACTACCGGCACGATTTTGCAATATTCGTTGTAGCTATTAGTGACTGGACTGTAAAAGTTTGCATTTTTTTAGAAATTTAATTAAACATGTATAGTAAAACTTTTCTATAGCTCATCGTTTACTAATCGGCCGGTCTCGACCCCCTGGAGGTCGCCGTAAACTTTCGAGGGGGTCGCAAAATGTCTGTCTCCAATCGATTACTCAAACATGGAAATTTTGACAGAATATACCTCATCTGTAACGAATTTCTATATCAAAATGTTGAAAATGGTTAAATGGATTTACGATAGGACCAATGTAATACAAAAATGTAAATAGAAACGGAAGAATAAAATATGAAGTCAATCCCGCGATATCTAGATTTCACTGTTAACATGGGTCGAGGACTTCGATCCACGTGTTCTGGCATTTGCCGGGATGGGATGGATTGCAATAGGAGCTGCTCTCACAAGCTAATGGCCCACCACCGTCTCCGGCCATTCCTGGCCCAAGCTCTCCACCACCGCCACCCGCAGTAAACAATACAACAAGACATAATCGCTGTAGTTTAACACCTGCACCCCCTGCAGCAGTGTACACCCCACTCACCAGTTGGGGGCAGTTTAACTGCAATGGTATCCGTCAGAAGATCGGTGAGATAGTCCGTTTCATGAGTATGCGCAGAATTCTGATAGCGGCATTCCAGGAGACAAAGCTCTAACCCTCAACACCCGAATTTAACATCCGCGGCGATTACATACTTTTGAGGCGCGATGGAGTCGGCAGGCAGGGTCCTAATCTAGGAGGAGGGCTCGCATTCCTAATACACAGAACCGTGCAATACAGTGTATTAGATCTTCGTTTCAACGACGGCACGGCGGAAATGCAAGCTATTGCCGTTCTTCTTCTTCTTCCTTGCCTCGTTCTTTATACCGCTCCATGGCTTCACGTTGCTCGACCCGCGGTGTAGGCACATCGCCCGTTTTGGCGATAATATCTCAGCATATTTCTACAGGCAGCTCTATCTTGGATCGTGTCATCGCCGAGACCAATGCGTTGTTGTTGCTTTTTCATTTGACATATCCAGGTGTTCTTCGGTCTGCCTCTGGCCTTGGGTCCATCAAGTGGAACTTCCATTGATATCGCTTTCTTTGCTGGGTTCTCAGGCGGACGCCGTTGAACATGGCAATACCAATCCATTTGTCAGTCTTCGAGCTTTTCGGTGATTGGTTGGTCTATGGACAAGCTGCCTCGGATGTAGCTACTCTTGATGTGGTCCCTTTTCGTTACACCAACTGACATGCTATTGCCGTTAAATCCGGCAATACCAATATCGAACTAATAAACATTTATGTTCCACCTGCATCCAGCTGTGGCTCTGGCTATAAGTTCGATATTGGTCCACTCCTCACAGGACAGTATAGGATCCTACTTGGCGGATTTAACGCCCATCACGAACTCTGGCACTCTCTTCTCGCAAATGATGCCAGAGGTATAGATATCGCGTCCAAATTAGACCCATCAGACTTCTGCGCACTCAATGGAATTTCGTTAACACGCGTTCTGGTGCATGCCATAGTTCTCCTGACATAACTATGGTGAGCGCCAGTCTGATAAGTGAAACCCGTTGGGAGACAACCAGATCTCTTCAATCCGATCACCTCCCCATATTAATAACTATTGATAAACCAGCTGAACTGACGACGTCAGAACGGCGTACGTTTATCAACCACAAAAAGGCAAATTGGGAGGGTTTCACTGCGTTCACTTCGACAAAGTTCGCCGCGCTACCTACTCCAACGAATGCTAGGGAAGCCGAAAAGAATATTAGGAACGTCATTGTCAAAGCGGCAGCTCGCTACATTCCGGCAGGGCGTATCCCAAAAGTTCGGCCATATTTTCCAACTGATGCCGCAAGGTAAGCCGACGAACGGGACGATTTAAGACGCGCAAATCCGGCAGACCCCAGAATTCAGGAGATAAACTCCGAAATAAATCGACTAGTTAACACCTACAAAAAAGAGAAATGGAACGAGCCACTAGATAGCTGCAACCTCTCACAAGGTGTCAGCAAACTATGGGCTACGGTCCGCGCCCTGTCTCACCCAACGAAAGACAAAGGCAATGTAGCCATCAGATTCGGCAAGAAAACCACCGCAAATCCAAAACTCTGCGCGAGCTTGTTCAATAAACAATTTATTGAACACCCCAAGACCAAGATGCTCAACTGCAAGATAAAAAGAAGGATTCGCAACCGAACGGTTGACATCATCCCTACCTATACAGCGGACCAAGTTTCAGCAGCAATCAAGAATGCGAAAAAATCTAAGGCCATTTGACCAGATGGCATTTCAATGACCATGATGAAACACCTAGATCTTCCGGCCATCGAATATCTAACGATGGCTTTCAACTTGTCGATATCCACGCTTGTCATCCCTGAATTCTGGAAAAAGGGACGAATCATCCCCCTTCTCAAGCCCGGTAAAAGCGCGAAACTTGCCGAATCCTACCGTCCAATCACAATTTTATCACCCGTTGCAAAGACGCTCGAAGCACTCATCCACCCCACCCTTGTATCGCATGCTGAGCTAGCTTCTCACCAGCATGGCTTCAGGAAGATGCATAGCACCACAACAGCTCTGGATATGATCACCCATCACATCCAAAATAGCCTCAACCAGAAACCGCCCTGTGACAGAATCGTCCTAGTAGCCCTTGACCTGTCGAAAGCCTTCGACACGGTCATTCACTCTGCGTTGTTGGCCGATCTCCTAAATATGCATATTCCTGCACTAGTGGTTAGGTGGATTGCCAACTATCTAGCTGGGAGGCAATCCTTCACAGAGTTTCGAGGCAGTTGTTCAAAGCATAGAAAAATTAAGCAGGGAGTTCCACAGGGTAGCGTACTCTCTCCTACATTGTTTAACATCTACCTGTCGAGCCTTCCAACACCACCGGAAGGTATCGAACTAATTTCCTATGCGGACGATTGCACCGTACTCACCTCGGGGAATGATTTAAACGGCATGTGTGCTCGACTAAATGACTATATTGAAAAACTGGTGGAGTTTTTCAGTATCCGCAACCTAGTCATTTCGCCGTCTAAATGTACTGCAACTCTTCTTACCACCTGGACGCAGGAATTTTCGGAGGTGCTTGCGATCCGTACTGGTAAGCATGCTGAAGACGTTGTTCCTACTGTTACCAACCCCAAGATCCTAGGTGTCTATCTAGATACCATGATGAAGTCGAAAGATCACGTCGAGAACGTAGTCGACAGAATGCACAGTAGAAACAACGTCCTAAAGGCACTAGCCGGGAGTTCCTGGGGCAAGGACAAAGAAACTATGTTGGTCACCTACAAAGCGATAGGTAGGGCAATACCATTGAATTTATAGAACATGGAATACGCTTAGACCAATTAAAAAGGGTCCCAACATCTGGGTAAACTTTTTTGGTCTAAATTTTCAGTGCAATGACTAATCAATGAAAGTTCAATGAAACTGTCATTGACTAGTCTAAATATCCGAGTTTTCAAATTGAATTTGAATTGAATTTCGGTCTGTCAGTGAAATTTTTGAAATGTTTTTGGTCTTGAGCGTAGTCGCGGCTCGCGTTTCGTCGTCATTCTCAATGAAATGTATCAATTGCTGGGAAACTCTATAAGCATTAATTCGAAAACGCTTCCGTAATTTTTCACGGCCCTTTTACGTATTATTTTTTGATTCCCCGGTCATAAGATATTTTCAACGATGAAGTGAAACGTTTTCGGATGGTAGCTTCTGAAATTCCGATTCCCAGCATTTGCCACACATTCCCCGACAGTAAGTATACATTTTCATTGAGAAAATCACAGTGGACAAAAATTTCAATCGCGAGGTATATTCATCCCTATAGTCTCAAGCGTCAAGAACGCAGCAGCTGCAATAGTCCCATAACGCCCTCGGAGTGTGGATAGTGGGTGCTCAGCATATGATAGAAGGACGGGGTAGATGAGTGCTTCGAGCGTTTTTATTCGGCAAGTTTCACGCTTTTATCTGGGTTTAGAAAGGGAATGATTAGACATTTGTTCAAAAGCATCGTTAAACTTTCTTGAAGTCCAATGTAGTCAAAAGGATAGTTTCCTGATTGACGGTGGTGAAATGGGTGCCGGGAAATCAAGCACAGATGGTATCATAGGAGATGATTCTCTGTCTTGGAAAGGAATATGAAACTATGTAATCGATTTCTTTAGTTTCTAACCAATTTATATTTACATGTACATATATTATGAAAACAAACAAATAAAAATAAAACTATTGATTCGAAAATAAAACAAGCCTTGGGTTAATACTTCTTAAATAATGTTCAATATTGCTTCTTCTTTTTTCTTCGTGATGTATCCGTATGGTAACATACATATTAAATATAAATTCTACCAGCGAAATATAATGTTCTTCATATTGATTTCTTTTTCGCCTAACAACTCGTTGCAAACCTCGTTTTTCCTTACGAAGTTTTTTAATAGTTTTCAGAGCCCTATCATAATATTTTCTGGCTCTTCGTGGCGTTGATAAATGGTGACTGCTTATGTCCCCAGGAAAGCGTGGGGTTCCACAAGCCAGTCCAGGTTCGATGTTAGGGGCACAAACGACCTTTTCATTCTAAAGAAAATTTAATAGGATAAGTATTCCAGGATATTAAAAGAAAAGTAGAGGCTTTTTAAATTATGTTGTTTTATTGAGGAAAGTTTTATTCTTATATTAAAATACATTAAAGTTTGTCGCATTAATGAAGAACACATTACACGCCCTAATTCATTCATAATGTAGTATTCTGCGTTATGTTTGAAATAAATATGACCCAGCAGCAGTATCAGTAAAATTTCATAGCAGACAAATTTTCTGAATGCCAAGCTTACTGCTCAACATTCTTGTCAGCAATGTAAAATGCTTGAGATTTCGCGATGCTGATTCGTCATATGTATTTCAAGCATTAAAGGGACGTAATTTTAAATCTGACTAGTATTGGTTATATATTTACAAATATGTGCATAATAGTAAATATACATAGATATTTCATAATTACATTCACGTATTTGTATATTGTATTAGGAAAATAAATAGATGTCCATAATATAAAGAGAGGCCTTCAAACGGATATCAAATAGCATTGTAAACTGACGTAGGACTTGATGCGGTCACGAAACATCGTATATTACTCGTATTTTCGGAATCTTAGCAAATCGCTTAGTGGGCACCCTCATCTTCTGAATATTCCAATCAGGCTTCCGTCCGTTCACGAAGTCTGGATCCGTCAAATTGTTGGACATACTTCTAGCACTTGAATTGACGGTAGTGACACTAAATATGAATTTGTGACGATGACAATTCGATGAGTGACATACATAACATTTGTCCGAGCTGCGGTGGTGCGCCACATGATGTGGACCACCTGTTTCGATGCCCCGCTGCACCCACTAACCTCACTCCGAGGGCATTATGGGACAACCCTATTGCAGCTGCTACGTTCTTGTCGCTTGAGACAATAGGCGAGAACGACGACGAAACTTAGAGCACATCCACAGACATGCACAGCGACTTACACCCTTCTGCACCGCTACAACAACAATAACAAGTTCTCTGCCCATGTTAACAGTGAATTCTGGAGATCGAGGGATTGATTTGATGTTTCATTCTTCCTTTTCGCAGCTATAGGCTTACATAGTGAATCATGGTGGTCGGCACGATTTCAGTATCTGTGGCGCCAAATTTAGATGATGGTAACACGCCTAATATTGGCCTGAAATGATCAAAACTGCAATCCTTTTTCGCGAGATCGTAACTTTTCTCCAGATATTCAATGTCAAAGTTTGACATTTCTATGGAGTAGTTCAGTCTTAAAGGGCTGAATTAAGATCGAAAGTGAAATTTTTCCCGCTGCGATTTTATCAATAACGAGACCGAGGCTAATTTCGGGCGCGGCCGAAATTTGGATACCCTTCGCTCCCCTCGGGCTAAAAGTATTTTCGGGCGTACCTATGACTAGTGTTCAGTCCTCCCCGCTTCCATGCTTTTGAATTTTCTCATAAGTGCCGTGGCAAAGATTTATTCGGCGAAGCGGGGACGTGGGTTTCTTATAAGAACCAAAAAGAGCGGGAAGGGGGTTGTACGGCAGCCCTATGGCCTTCCCATCAATTTTTACGTATGTTTGTGGCATCAATTAAAACACATTTGGTTCAGATTGTTGGACAAATAAAAACGGTTTTCTTTGAAGAACTTAATTTGGGGGTTGGGTTTATATGCCAGCCCTTGACCCCATGGTCCGATATAATTCATTTTTTCATATGTTTTGTACCATCAATAAAATTACATTTCCATGAGGTTTAGTTGAAATTTGTGTCCAAATAAAAAAGTATTTTTTAGAAGAACCCAATTTTGGGGGTCAAGTTGTATGGCAGCCCCACGACCCCATAGTCCGATTTCTTTATTTTCACGTTTGTTATGTGGCATCAATAGGAATATAATTTTCTGAGGTTTGATTGAAATTGGTGTGAAAATAAAAACGTTTTTCTTAGAAAAATTTGATTTGGGGGGCTAGGTTTGTATGGTAGCCCCATGACCACATGGTCCGACTCCATCTATTTATACATATGTTTTGTGTCATCAATTGAAACACATTTGTGTGAAGTTTTGTTGAAATTGGTGTATAAATAAAAAAAAATTCTCAGAAGAACTTAATTTGGGGAGCTAGGTTTCTATGACAGCCCCATGACCCCATAATCCGATTTGGTCCATTTTTACATATGTTTTGTGGTATTACTAGAAACACATTTGTGCGAAATCTGATTGAAATCGATGAAAAACTAAAAAAGTTTTTCTTAGAAGAACATAATTTGGGGGACTAGGTGTGTATGGCAGCCCCACGACCCCATTGTCGGATTTGGTGGATTTTTACATATGTTGTGTATTGCCTATTGAAACACATTTGTGTGAAATTTTATTGAAATTGGTGCATAAATAAAAAAGTTTTTTTAAGAAGAACCTAAATTTGGGGGGTAGGTTTGTATGGCAGCCCCACGACCCTCTTGTCGGATTTTAGCGATTCAAACATACAAACTGTCTGCAACAAAAAGAAGCATGTGTGCAAAATTTCAGCTCCATAGCTTTTAAACTGGCCGAGCAAAACGCGTCGCAACAGACAGACAGACGGACAGACGGACATCGTCCAATCGACTCAGCTCGTCACGCTGATCATATATATACATATTTTATATGGTCGGAGATGCTTCCTTCAATGCGTTACAAACTTCATGACAAAGTTAATATACCCTTTCACTCTATGAGCGAAGGGTATAAAAATGCATACTTACTGTCATGGAATATGTCACAAACGGTGGGGAATTCCATAAGCGTTCCATAACTCTCCTCGGCCATTTTATGTATTATTTTTCGATTCCCCGGTCATTTGACATTTCACGATGAAATAACCGGGGAATCGGAAAAAAATACATAAAATGGCCGAGAAAAATTATGTAAGAACTAGGGGGCTTCGCCCCCTGCTCGCTCCGCTCGTCACCAACTTCCAACGCTCTACCTATGAGTGGTTGTAGCAATTCGTCTGTAAGATCTGATTTTTTGGTATGTTTCGACAGAAGATGCGTTCCTGTAGCAGAACTAGAACTCATAACGGACATTGCATGGATCCACGCAGCGATCGCTGGTATACGTGCGTTTTATTGGGCATCTGAATTGTCTATATGAGAAGAGTTTTCCGCTTTATCTTCTGTCATACACAATACAACAGCGAAGTATTCTTTGTAAAGCCTAAACTAGTCTTTGCCTTGTAGGGGTAGCCTTCAATCACTATCTTTCACCGGGTGTTAACAGGAGCTATCACTACTTTTTCATTCCTTGATGGCACTGTATGAAAATGGACTCAAAAGTAAATGGAATTGGACTGCGTTAGAGAGCGAGGTATCCGTTACTGTTCGCCCGTGATTTTTTTGTTCCGTGAAACGACTTTCGACATTTCGTAATGGTAAATTTTCGAGAGTAACGCGCGGCTGTAAAATTTAGTTTTTCTGTTAGGAGCCGGGGAAGCTATTGTAATGAATGATTTCTTAGGGGATACTGCCTTAAGTAAATATTAAGTGACTTTGCCTTTCGTTCATGAAGAGCGTTTCTGAACCATTGATGATCTATTCTGTTAGATACCTAGATTATCCCCGTAAGGGGGAAGATAAAGGTTGAAGGACTCCGGCCGATTCCTATATTCTCTTCAGTTGTGGCATAACTACGGATCCTTCATATGTTGAACGGCTCCGGGCAATTCCTATGTTTCTCTACGGGGCGTTACTTTCCAGCATTAACCGAGTAACCGCTGTGGTGTGGGGAAAGAATAATCCACAGCGTTCCCGGCTTGTCGTATAGGGAACTCTGGGACTTCCAGCTCCTAGCTTCCACCTCCTACTGCCAGGCGACCTGAATGTCTCCGTAAAAGGAAAAACTTTGGAAGGAAAAACGTGGGGAACCGAATACTCTCCTGACTTCGTACACATTGGACCATATATTCGCAAAAACGATCCCCTCCTTCCCCCTTTCGCATAATACATGATCAAATCGGTAATGAATATAATTAAAAAACGCATACGCATACTCTATCCAATCATTATCCTCGTTCACGTATATATGATCGAATGGGTACGATGCTACACAAAAATCGTCCTAAATCCCTGGGGTGTTGTGCGACCTCTGGTTAAATCTAGCCTTCTTCACCATGCGGGGCTCTGCTGTAGTGGACCTTTATTTCCCTAGCTACTCGTGGGAATCCAATGAGCAAGCAATTAAAAACTAACGCAAACACGAAGACGTATCCGACAGGAGCCGCCTCAGACTCGCTTCCCCTTGATGCCGCGAAGTCGTTGAGGAAGGCGTGTGCCACCCATAGAGCAACCATAAGTTTGCCTACAGACGTAGCCAACAAGGTGATGGAAGTAGGCAAAGTCACGGTGGGGTGGACGATCTGTCGGTAAAAATGGCAATTGTCTCCGAAGAGATACTTCAAGTGCTTAGCATTTGGCCACTTTGCGAGGAGTGTGGGGAGGCTGGCCACAAACCGGCATAACAGACGGTGAAAGAGAAGTAGATCGAAGTTGCATTTAAGTGCGATCAATGTAAAAATCTGTGTAACGCGTTTTGGATCGCAATAAGGACAACGAGGTAGCAATTTGGACTTGCGGACGTTATGCGTTCCAGCAAGGTACATCGGGAAGGTTGAATGGAGTGGTCACAGCGAAAATCAACGGCGTACACGTGTATAGCTGCTACGCTCCACCACGGTGGAATGACACAGATGTTTTCTGGACGTACTTGTGCACGACGCGAGTACCTACTCTCTCTCTGGTTCCTTTCAACCCCTAGTGGGGCATAGGGCATTGACTACGCCTCTTTTCCACCTCTGCCTATTAGCAGCCATCGCCTTTAGCTGGTCCCACGATTTGCCTATAGATGTTCCCTCTGCCTCAACAGATCTTCTCCATGTAGTTTTGGGTCGTCCCACACGACGGCTAGCGTTGGTTCCCTGAGGATTCCAATCTAGAGCCTGTTTAGCAATGTTTTTTGGCTCTTTTCGAAGTGTGTGACCTATCCACTGCCACTTTCGCCTTTTGATGTCGCTGCCTATCCTATTTTGGCGTGTAATTTTGAGGAGGTCGTCGTTAGATATAACCTCAGGCCAGCGAATTCGTAGGATGCGTCGTAGGCACTGATTCACGAAAGTTTCCAGGTGGAACACCTATATAAAAGCACAGATTTTACATTGCTTTCGAAGATCCGGAGTTTGGTGTTTCTGGAGATGTTGTGGTTTTGCCAGAGAGGAGTCAAACTGAAAAATACTGCTCGGGCTTTATTTATACGCGACTCTACATCGGCATCAGCCCCACCATCCGCAGTTACTACGCTTCCAAGGTAAGTAAAGTCCTCGACTTTTTTTATCGGTTGTCCGGAGATAGAAATGGTGTTTTGCCCTCCTGATGACAAGCTCATGTATTTAGTCTTAGCGGCATTAATTTTTAAGGCAGCACTTCGACTTTCACGATGCAAAGCATCCGTCATTTGAGCCAGATTATCTGGTGTGTTTGAGAGAAGGCAAATGTCGTCGGCGTAGTCCAAGTGCTGAAGGTAATTGAATAACTTCCACCTGATACCCTTACTTTTATGGTCGCGTAGAGAATCGCAGATTACGTCGTTGATGGTAATTAGGAACAGCATTGGTGATAAAATACAGCCTTGTCTGACTCCATTATTCACCTCAAAAGGACTGGACAATTCACCCTTGTGCAAGACATGACATTGGGCTCCATTATAGGACTCCTTTATGATGGAAATAAGTTTCTCTAGTATGCCTCTCCTACGTAAGGCTGCCCAGATATAAGCCCGGTCAACGCTGTCAAACGCTTTCTCGAAGTCAATGAACATAAGATGTAACGGGGATCTCCATTCAGCGGATTGTTCAATTATAATTCGGAGGGTGTTGATATGATCGCTACATGAAAAACCCTCACGAAAACCAGCTTGTTGATTGTTCAGAGTGCGGTCGATCGTTGTCTTGATCGGGTCCAACATTATTTTGGCCATCAGTTGCAGTCTCTATGCAAGGAGACAGATTCCACGCCAATTATTGCAATCCTTGAGATTTCCTTTCTTAGGGATTTTAACAATGACGCCCTTCTTCCATTCTTGAGGGAGAGTCTCGGTTGTCCAACACTCTTGGATCAGGGGTAGAAGAATATCCGCTGTAGCGTTGATATCCGCTTTCAAAAGTTCCATGGGGATACCGTCTGCCCCCGGGGCTTTACCAGCTTCCAATGATTTAAGGGCCTTAATTATTTCCAGCTTGGATGGTACACCGGTATTAATTCTGGCCATTTGCGGAAGACTTGCTGCTTCCGGTGGAGGTGGGCTTGAAGGGTTGAAGTTGTTGTTAAGTACCTCCATGAAATGCTCTCTCCAACGGCGCAGTTGTTGTTCGTCTGTGACTAGCAGAGACCCGTCTTTATCTTTTACATGCTCATGGGTAAAAGATTTGCCAGTCAATGGCTTAATGAGCTTGTAAAGGGTCCCACTGTCACCACGGTAAGCCGCATCTTCTGCCTCCACCGCTAACGCGTTGTTGCGTTTATCACGTCTTACGCTTCTCTGCACTCTTTTTTGAAGAGAATTGTACTCGGTCCTTAGTTGTTGCTTGACTGTAGTGTCAGTAGCCGAGTTCAATTGCTCTTTAATTCTCTTCCGTGCAGTTATCAGAGACCATGTATCGTCGCTGATAAATGGTCTCCTACGTCGCTGAAGTCTGCCCACAAATGTTTCGCCACACGATATAAAAGCGTCCTTCACAATGTTCCATCTATCATCAATTGATGAAGGAGTATCTGGCGTTTGTGCATTAGCTATCTCGCGCAATGCACTAGAAACTGCACGTATTGTTGATGGATCTTTAAGTTTTTGCACATTGAATCGTGGCGATACACGCTCGTTTTATGTGCGACGAATAGTAGCGGTCCGCAAGCGAATTTTTGCGATGACAAGTTGGTGATCGCTGCCTACATCAGCACCACGCTTAGCTCTGACGTCCATGGGACAATTCCTCCATGTTTTGGAGATGGCTATATGGTCAATCTGGTTCTCTGTTCGGCCATCTAGAGATATCCAGGTTGCTAAATGTCAAGGTTTGTGTTTGAACAAGGTGCCGCCAATGACAAGCTGACGAGAGTTACAGAACTATACGAACAACTCACCATTGTCGTTCCTAACACCTAGACCGTGATTGCCCATAAGATGTGCCAATCCAACATTGTCAGACCCAATTTTAGCATTTAGATCCCCGATAATAATTTTTATGTCACCTCTGGGAGCCTTGTCAAAGGTGTCGCCAAGCAGGTGGTAAAAGGCGTCCTTAGCATGCGGGTGGGCTGACTCAGTCGGGGCGTAGCACTGAATTATAGTAATGTTCCTTACTCTGGACTTGAATCTGGCAGTTATTATTCGGTCGGAAATAGGCCTCCAATCTATAAGAGATTGGCGAGCTTCCTTGTTCAAAAGGATGCCGACTCCAGCCATTCTGGGTGTGGCTTCAAGTTCACTACCAGAGTAAAGCAACACAGTTTGGGAACTAGGTGATAAGGTCGTTCCCGATCCGGTCCATCTTGTTTCGCTCAGTCCTAATATCGAAATTCTATATGCGGTCATTTCCCGTTCGACTTCCGTGAGTCTTGTACTACTGCACTCGCCCCACATCGTTCGAACGTTCCAAAAACCAATCGTAGTCCGTTGTTTGTAGCCAAAGGTCGTTGCCGGTAAATCAGTCTGTGGTATCCGAGGCTCGTTCAATGTTTCGAGTGTAGTTTAGTTTCAGGTTTGCAAGTTACAAGCCTACACATCCTATCCCTCAAGTCGCCTTCTACGACAAGCCGGGAACGCTGTGGCATAATTCTAACCCCAACACCACAGGGGTCAGCTTCGTTCATATCCACACAATTTAGCACAAACAACGTCGCGCGCAAATGTGGTGATTTGTACGAAACCCAGGACATTTTTATTCTCCCTGCCCCATTAGTCGCCTTCTACGACACGCCGGAAGAAGCGGAGGCATTATTCTTGACCCATGCCACAGGGCCAAGTACCTACACTCCCGTGATAATTGCGGGAGACTTCAACGCGTGGGCAAGGGAATGGGGCAACCGCGAAACAAATAAGCGTAGGCGAACGCTTCTAGATGCTTTCTCGTTCAATGTTTCGAGTGTAGTGGTTACATTACGCACACAGCGACCATCAGGGAATTTTATTCTCGATAGCGGATATATCGCATGTGGGTGTAGATGGATTGATAGATACGGCGCTATGATGTTGTTGTTGTTGTATCGGTGCAGAAGGGTGTGAGTCGCTGTGCATGTCTGTGGATGTGCTCTAAGTTTCGTCGTCGTTCTCGCCTATTGTCTCAAGCGACAAGAACGTAGCAGCTGCAATAGGGTTGTCCCATAATGCCCTCGGAGTGAGGTTGGTGGGTGCAGCGGGGCATCGAAACAGGTGGTCCACATCGTGTGGCGCACCACCGCAGCTCGGACAAATGTCCGGGTCTATTCGAGATAGGTACGAATTGAGGCGTGAAGAAAAACCCGACCTAAGCTGTGCTAGTGTCACTCACTCGGGAGCCTAGTCGCCTCAGGCGATATGGGTGGTGGGGGCACTGAGAGGACTCTATTCGGACCTAAAATCCCTATTGACCGATTCACAACGGTTGTGTAAATATCTGCGATGGCCGTATGGTATGCTGTGTTATCGAATATATCGGGAGGTACCCGTTTGTATCTCTGGACGTCTCTCTCGAGATCTCTGAGTCCACTCCTGACATGTTGTGAACTCCCCCTTCAGCCATGAGATGATGTTTTGGGTGATCCTCTCGATAGCAACCGACCAGATATTGTAAAGACAAGAGGTCATTATGATCGCGCACTGATAACATGCTGGTTTCTTGATGAAGATGATCCTGGGACGACATGAGATGGCAACCTGTAGCGATACGTAGAGCATGCCTGGATCTTATTCCAGTTTGTGTCACAAACGGTTTGTGACCACACCGGTGCTGCATAGCTAGGTATTGCCCTACCTATCGCTTTGTAGGTGACCAGCATAGTTTCTTTGACCTTGCCCCAGGAACTCCCGGCTAGTGCCTTTAGGACGTTGTTTTTACTGTGCATTCTGTCGACTACGTTCTCGACGTGATCTTTCGACTTCATCATGGATCTAGATAGACACCTAGGATCTTGGGGTTGGTAACAGTAGGAACAACGTCTTCAGCATGTTTACCAGTACGGATCCCAAGCACCTCCGAAAATTCCTGCGTCCAGGTGGTGAGAAGAGTTGCAGTACATTTAGACGGCGAAATGACTAGGTTACGGATATTGAAGAACTCCACCAGTTTCTCAATATAGTCATTCAGACGAGCACACATGCCGTTTAAATCATTCCCCGAAGTGAGTACGGTGCAATCGTCTAGGAAATCGTAGGAAATTAGTTCGATATCTTTCGGTGGTGTGGGAAGGCTCGACAGGTAGATGTTAAACAATGTAGGAGAGAGTACGCTACCCTGTGGAACTCCCTGCTTAATTTTCCTATGCTTTGAACAACTGCCTCGAAACTCTGTGAAGGATTGCTTCCCAGCTAGATAGTTGGCAATCCACCTAACCTCTTGTGCAGGAATATATTTAAATCCATATTTAGGAGATCGGCCAACAACGCGGAGTGAATGACAGTGTCGAAGGCTTTCGACAAGTCAAGGGCCACTAGGACGGTTCTGTCACAGGGCTGTTTCTGGTTGAGGCCATTTTGGATGTGATGGGTTATCATATCCAGGGCTGTTGTGGTGCTATGCATCTTCCTGAAGCCATGCTGGTGAGAAGCTAGTTCAGCATGCGATACAAGGGTGGGGTGGATGAGTGCTTCGAGCGTCTTTGCAACGAGTGATAAAATTGTGATTGGACGGTAGGATTCGGCGAGTTTCGCGCTTTTACCGGGTTTGAGAAGGGGGATGATTCTTCCCTTTTTCCAGAATTCAGGGATGACAAGCGTGGATATCGACAAGTTGAAAGCCATCGTTAGATATTAGATGGCTGGAAGATTTAGGTGTTTCAGCATGGTCATTGAAATGTCATCTGGTCCAATGGCCTTTGAATTTTTCGCACTCTTGATTGCTGCTGAAACTTGGTCCGCTGTATAGGTTGGGATGATGTCAACCGTTCGGTTGCGAATCCTTCTTTTTATCTTGCAGTTGAGCATCTTGGTCTTGGGGTGTTCAATAAATTGCTTATTGAACAAGCTCGCGCAGAGTTTTGGATTTGCGGTGGTTTTGTTTCCGAATCTGATGGCTACACTGCCCTTGTCTTTCGTTGGGTCAGACAGGGCGCGGACCGTAGCCCAAAGTTTGCTGACACCTTGTGAGAGGTTGCAGCTATCTAGATGCTCGTTCCATTTCTCTTTTTTATAGGTGTTAACTAGTCGATTTATTTTGGAGTTTAGCTCCTGAATTCTGGGGTCTGCCGGATTTGCGCGTCTTAAATCGTCCCGTTCGTCGGCTAACCTTGCGGCAGCAGTTGGGAAATATGGCCGAACTTTGGGGATACGCCCTGCCGGAATTAAGCGAGCTGCCGCTTTGACAGACGTTTCTTTATATTCTTTTCGGCTTCCCTGGCGTTCGTTGGCGAAGCGCGGCGAACTTCGTCGAAGTGAACGCAGTGAAACCCTCCCAATTTGCCTTTTTGTGGTTGATAAACGTACGCCGTTCTGACGTCGTCAATTCGGCTGGTTTATCAATAGTTATTACACTGAGAAAAAAAATCCTGTAAATTCAAAAAATACGCATACGATTCAAAGAGATTCAAATATGATTTTGCTTCATATTTGTTTCCCTTTGAATCATTGTATAATCCCTTTATTTCATAGACTTTTTAATTCAAACAGATTTCCCTTCGAACTAATAAGGTATTCCTTTTGAAAGTCTATCTATAATCACTTTAAATTAAAGTGATACAGTGTCAATTTAATCAGGCCACAATCATAAATCGAAAAGATTTCCTTTTAATTTAAAAGGATGGACTCTTTGTTTTAAATGCATGAACTCAAAAGAATACTTTAAATTACACCAAAAGGAGTAATTTTCACAGGGTGTTCTTTCCCTGTGAAAATTACTCATAAATGAGTTTTGTATAACTGACCTTGCTATAGGTGTTGGCGACATTTCATTTACCTCTTCACACTCTAAAATGCATAATAAATTACCTGCCTACAGTGGGATTCGATCCCGCGATCCTATGATTTGAAGACTAACGCCCGTACCTACTACACCACACAGACTATACGGGACGACGTTTATAATTTACACCATACATTGTGACATCGCACACTGCCGACCAACTGCGAGTGTAAACAACAATCCTATTGAAAATTTGGATTTAAAGGATTTCCCATTAATTTAAAATGATTTCCTATTGAAAATTTGGATTTAAAGGATTTCCCATTAATTTAAAAAGAATGAATTTGAATTGAAGCGATATATATTTAAAAGGAAAGGATTATATTTAATAGGAATGTAACTCGATTTCAAAAGGATATCGAGTTAATTTTAAGGGACGTTATTTTTCTCGGTGTAGTATGGGGAGGTGATCGGATTGAAGAGACCTGGTTGTCTCCCATCGGGTTTCACTTATCAAACTGGCGATCGCCATAGTTATGTCAGGAGAACTGTGGCAGGCACCAGCGACGCGTGTAGACGAAGTTCCATTGAGTGCGCAGAAGTCTGATGGGTCAAATTTGGACGCGATATCTATACCTCTGGCATCATTTGCGAAAAGAGAGTGCCCGAGTTTATGATGGGCGTTAAAGTCGCCAAGTAGGATCCTATGCTGTCCTGTGAGGAGTGGACCAATATCGAACTTATAGCCAGAGCCACAGCTGGATGCTGGTGGAACATAGATGTTTATAAGTTCGATATTGGTATTCCCGGATTTAACGGCAATAGCTTGCCGTGTCGTCGTTGAAACAAAGATCTAATACACTGTATGGCACGGTTCTGTGTATTAGGAATGCGAGCCCTCCTCCTGGATTAGGACCCTGCCTGCCGACTCTATCGCGCCTCAAAAGTATGTAATCGCCGCGGATGTTAAATTCGGGTGTTGAGGGTTGGAGCTTTGTCTCCTGAAATGCCGCTATCAGAATTTTGCGCGTACTCATGAAACGGACTATCTCGTCGATCTTCAGACGGATGCCATTGCAGTTAAACTTAAATATGATGAGTGGGGTGTACACTGCTGCGGGGGTGGAGGTGTTAGACTTGAGCAATTATGTCTTGTTGTATTGTTTACTGTGGGTGGCGGTGGTGGAGAGCTGGGGCCAGGAATGGCCGGAGACGGTGGTGGGCCATTAGCTTGTGAGCTAGGGCCTGGGTTGGCTGGTGGCCGACCCGCGTGCAGACACCCTGGAGCAACAAAGGACAACTCGTCATAATGTCTCATTTTTCATAGGCCTGAGCAGTAGAAATGAGATTATTCTCTGCAGAAAGTACACCTCAAGGACCTGGCATTCCTGAAGATACGTCGGTTGCATACACAGCAGATGTAGATTTCGGGACCTGGGTTGGTCTCGATGCCGGCGCGGATTAGGAGAATTGAGAGCAACCGCGCTGAGATGAAATGCTCCCAATTTGACGAAAAAACACATAGAACACATCCACACACAGACACATCCCTCCTGCATCGAACCTTTATGGTTCTTGCCATGGAGCGGTCTTTTGGCAACTCTTGGCCGTTTCGTTGGTGAGAAACGGGTGTGGTCCGCCCCGAAGAGGCTTGAAAAACCCGTATGGTAGCAAGCTGCTATCGGGAATGGTCGCCGATAGGACCACTACGGCGCTATGATAGGTTGGACTGGTTGCGCTCAATACTGCAGCCTATTGGCTTATTGTATTTCCCATCTAAGCGAGAAAGTTTCAGGTTATGAGCTCTGTCCTACGTAAAAGGCTAAGAATAAAGTTAACCAGGTTTACTTTGGGTGCACCCATTCTGGTAGCTTCAGCCCCAAAGAAATTTTGTCTCAAGCTCATAAGAGCGGGACATTCGAAAACAACGTGCGAGGCTGTTTCCTCATCTTCGTTGCAGAGGCGACATAGTGGGTCTTGTGTGTATATCCCTATTGTATGCAGATGTTTTCCTAGGGTACAATGACCGGCTATAAGGCCTGTCACTGCCCTGAGGTGAGTTTTACTAAGACTGAGGGCTTCGGTGCAGCTGGTATGCCAGTTAGATTCCAGCATACGCTTGCTGTGCCTGAGCCCTTCAGCGAGTCTCCATCGATCTTGGAATTTATCCTCGTTCCATCGTCTAGCAACGGTTCTGGCAGTGGATTTATTGATTCCGATTGCAGGTCCAGGACCAGTTAAGGGTAGTTCTTCTTCTTTTAGCGGTGCAGAAAGGTGTGCAACCGCTGTGCATCTATGTGGATTCGAGTTATGGTTCGTCGATGCTTTCGTCCGTTATGTCAAGGGACAAAAACATAGCTGCTGCGATAGGGTTTTCCCACAGTGAGATAGGGGTTAAGTCAGTGGGCGCAGCTGGGCATTGAAACAAGTGACCCACATCGTGTGGAGCGCCAGCGCAGTTTGGACAGATGTTTTGAATGTCCGGGTTAATGCGAGAAAGGTACGAATTGAGGCGTGAACAAAAGCCCGACCGAAGTTGAGCTAATGTCACTCTGGTGGCTCTCGGGAGCCTAATCTCCTCAGGCGAAATGGGTGGAGGGCGCACTGAGAGGACTCTGTTCGCACCTAATCTCGCAATAGACCGACTCACTTCTGCAGTGTGAATCTCAGCGATGGCAGCTCGGTATGCATCATCGTCGTAAGGGTCCCTCTTGTATCCCTGGACCTCTCTCTCTAGGTCTCGCAAATCACGCCTGACATGTCGTGGTGGAGGAATTCGGTCCATGAGACTGTTGTTGGGATGATTCTCACGGTAGCAACCAACAAGATATTGTTTGGACAGTAGGAGATTGTGGTCACGTATTGGCATCAATTTTGTCTCTTGATGTAAGTGATCCTGGGCAGACATCAAGAGGCAACCTGTGGCTGTGCGTAGAGCAGCATTTTGGCAGACCTGAATTTTGGTCCAGTTTGTAACACATAAGCTATGTGACCAAACTGGGGCTGCATAATCAGCAACTGCTCGACCCACCGCTTTGTATGTGACTAGCATGGTTTCTTTATCCTTGCCCCAGGTGCTACCAGCTAGTGCTTTTAGGATTTTATTCCTACTGCGCATTTTTTCACAAACGGATGCTGCGTGATGAGCTGACGTCATCATGTTCTCTAAATGGAGCCCGAGAATTTTAGGATTTGCAACAGTGGGAATTGGATTGTTGCCAATACGTACATCAACCTCCCACCGACAATCCACCGACCAGGTGGTAAGAAATGTCGCAGAAGATTTAGACGCGGAGATGGTGAGGTTTCGGCTTTGGAAGAAAGCCTGTAATCGTCCGAGATAGCGATTAATTTGGAGGCGCATTTCATCCTTATCCTCCCCGGTGGCGAGTACGGTGCAATCGTCTGCGTAGGAAATCACCTCGATTCCTTCCGGTGGTGTAGGAAGGCCGGACATGTAGATGTTGAACAGAGTGGGGGAGAGTACCCCACCCTGTGGAACACCTAATTTGATTTTCCTAAGCTTAGAACGTTTGCCACGAAACTCAGTGAAGGAATGCCGACCAGCTAGATAGTTTGCAATCCAACGGATCTCTTGAGCAGGGATATGCATATTCAGTAAGTTAGCGAGAAGCATCGAGTGATTGACATTGTCAAAAGCACTCGTTAGGTCAATTGCCACAAGAATCGTTCTGTGGCAAGGACGTCTGTGGTTTAGCCCATTACGGATGCGTGTAGTGATCGCATCGAGGGCTGTGGTGGTACTATGCATTTTCCTGAAGCCATGCTGGTGAGGTTCTAGCTTAGCATGCTTAACAAGAGTGGGGTGAATAAGGGCCTCTAGCGTCTTTGCGACAGGTGAAAGTATTGTTATGGGTCGGTAGGATTCACCGAGACCAGCGCTTTTACCCGGTTTGAGACAGGGGACAATCCGTCCTGTTTTCCAGATTTCAGGGATGGCAAGCGTGGACATCGACAAGTTAAAGGCTGCCGTGAGATACTCAATGGCTGGAAGGTCGAGATGTTTCAACATGGCCATCGAAATGCCATCGGGTCCGAGGGCCTTTGAATTTTTAGCATTCTCAATGACTTTTTTAACCTGGTCCGCAGTATACGATGGTATAGTGTCAACATTTCTGCTGCGAATCCGTCTTCTAATTTTACGCTTTAAGCCGTCGGACTTGGGATGTTCAATAAATTGCTTATTGAACAGGCTTGCGCACTGAAGGGGTTCGCTGGTGCTCTTATGGCCAAATATGATGGCATTATTGCCCTTTCCTAGGATTGGATAGGGCGCGGACAGTAGACCATAGTTTACTGACACCTTCATTGAGGTTGCAGTCATTTAGGTGCTCGTTCCATTTCGCCTTCCGATAGTCTTTTACTTGTCGGTTGATTTCGGAGTTAAGCTCCTGAATTCTGGGATCACCTGGGTGAGCGCGTCTGATATTATCTCGTTCATCGGCTAATCTGGCGGCACTGGTAGGGAAATTAGGTCGAACTTTCGGGATACGTCCAGCAGGAATAAAACGTGCCGCTGCTTTAGCAATGACGTTCCTAATATTTCTTTCGGCCTTATGAACGTTAGTTGGTGTGGGTAGCTCGATGAACTTCGCCGACGAGTATGCTTTGAACCCCTCCCAATCGGCTTTCTTGTGATTGACAAACGTTCGCTTCTCAGACTTAGTCAGGTTTGCTGGTTTGTCAACTCTTATTATGATTGGGAGGTGATCGGACGAGAGAGCAGTGTGCGTCTCCCATCGAGTAGCACTGATTAGGCTGGCACTTACAATAGTTAAGTCAGGAGAGCTACTGCAAGTGCCTGTGACTCGAGTCGGCGAGTCTTCATTGAGTGGACAGAAATCTGAGGCGTCTAGAGATTCGGCAATAGCTATACCCCTGGCATCGTTGTTGAGGTCAGAATGCCAGAGCTCATGGTGCGCGTTAAAGTCACCAAGAATGATCCTGTGCTCTCCAGATAGGGTAGGGTAGTTCGGAACCCTCTCTTGCAAGGGCATCCGCTTTCTCATTTCCTTCGATCCCTTTATGTCCTTTCACCCATTTCAGAGTTACTTTGTTTCGGATTGCTAGGTTTTTGAGATTTTGTTGGCATTCCCAAACCAATTTAGAGGTTGTTTTGGGATTTGCAATTGCTTTTATAGCAGCTTGACTGTCGGAGAGAATATATATGGTCTTATTGGTATATCCCTTTCGAGTACTGTCCCCTGCTGCAAGGTATATGGCTATAAGTTCTGCCTGGAAGACAGTTGTATATTGACCTAGGGGTTTAGAGATACTATAGTTGTTGGTTTTAGTATAAACTCCTGCCCCTGTTCCTTCGTCTGTCTTCGACCCATCCGTGTACCACACGATGTGATTTGTGGACTTTTAGATGGCTGTCGTTCCATTTACTACAGTCTTCCCTAACCGTTGAGGTTTGGATGTTGGAGTCGAAGGTGTACATGGCCGGCGTATAGTCGCTGCCCATATCTAAGATTGGGTTTGCAATGATTTCTGTAATCGTACAGTGTCCTACCCTTTGTGGTGTCCACATGTTCGATGATTGGAGTCTGTACGCTGCGAGTCGTGCCTCTTCTGTGATTGTGAGGTCCAGTGGTGGCAGGTCTAGTAGTTTCTCTAGAGTTAAAGTTGGTGCACTGCGCATGGCGCCGGTTATGCTTGCGCAGGCCAGTCTCTGTACTGATCGCAACTTCGCTGCTGCTGTTTTTTGCTTGATTTTAGTCCACCAGACTATCGAGCCATAGGTCAGACGGGGTTTGACCACAGCTTCGTAGATCCAGTGTATCATTCGTGGTTTTAGCCCCCACGTTTTCGCTATTGCTCTTTTAGTTGCATATAGGGTTTGTTTGCCTTTTGCAATTGTGGTTTTGCAGCTGCTTGTTCCACGTGAGTTTGTTATCAAGGGTGACTCCCAGATATTTTACCTCCGTGGTAAACTGCAGTTGTTGGTTGAATAATGTTGGAGCGTTGAGCCCTTCCAAGTTGTGTTTGCGACTGAATGCTATTACGTGTTGTTTTGGCGGGATTGTCCGATAGGCCTACCCTCCTACACCAATCCTCCATTTGGGTAAGAGCTTGTTGCATGAGTTCAGAAAGAACTCCTGGAAATTTTCCCCTTATCAGGATGCTGATGTCATCGGCATATCCTAGTGTATAGAAGCCAGTGTTATTTAGCTGGACCAGTAGGCTGTCCACTACAAAGTTTCACAGGAGGGGTGAAAGTATACCTCCCTGTGGGCAACCTTTGAGGACAGCTGTATACATGGTTTCATCGAATAATTTTGCATGTACTTGTCGTCCTTGAAGCATTGATTTTATCCACCGATACATAGGGTGTTTTGATCTCCATGACTCGAGGCGCCGTGTACAAGCGATTCAAAGGAAGTGTTGTCGAAGGCCCCCTCTATATCTAGGAAGGCCGCGAGCCCTATTTCTTTGATTTCTAGTGTGGTCTCATCTTCCCAACTAAATGGTGTAGTACTGATTCACATGATTTTCCTGTCTGATAGGCATGTTGGTTTGGGTGCAACGGGAAAAGCGACAGGCACCTGTCCCTGATATGTGGGTATAACGACAGCTCCGATTGTGGGATGGTCTACGAGACACTTCGATGAGGCGTCGATCATAGAAACCCTGTCAGATGTAGGGACAGTTAACGGATCAGCGGAACCGAAGGCCTTACAATTGACCGATAAACTATCAGTAGCATGCGACGCCTCCATGCCAAAGAAGAGTTCTATCTCTAATCGGAGTGAAAACTACTGGTTGACCGAGGAGATCGCGAGTAAGCGACGCGAGCGATTCAAAGCTCAACGCCTTTGTCAACGTTCTGCATAAACGACAGCGTACAATGATTTGCTATAGGCTTGTAAAGTATCTTCCTTATCCACTGCAGCCAAATTCCAATACTTATATGGGTCCTACTCGTATAAGGTGTTTAAATTATTGTTTCGTGCAGATTCCTCGAAGCTTTCAAACAATTTTTAAAAGCTCTATAACTTTTGAAAGAATGCTAGTTCAGCCGTGAAATTTTGTATATATAAGTATTCACAATAAGTTCAAGATCATTTTAAGGTAAACATTGAGTCGCTCCGGTCGAGGACCCCCATTATCCTCCCATTTAAATTTATCAAAACGGCATGTCCATAACTCCTCCCAAAATTGGAGCAGAGCGCTAAATTTTGGTTTGTTGCGATTGGAGGTCATAGTCACCCCACCCATCAAAAATCAGCTGATTCGGATAAAAACTAAGGGTACCATACAAAGTGACCCAACCATAATCCAAAAAAATTTCCGTTGTAGGATTTTTTCCCACCAAATATGCGATTTTTCTTAGACTCTCTCTCTCTAGTTCCTGTCATCCCCTTGTGGGGCATAGGGCATTAACCACGCCTACTCTCCACCTCGTTCTGTTTTGCGCCAACGGCGCTAGCTGCGACCATGTAAGATTTAGCGTTTTCGCTTCGCTAGTTACCGATCTTCTCCATGTGTTCCTTGGACTCCCAACACAGCGTCTTGCTCCGGAGTCCTGTGGATTCCAGTTTAGAGCCTTTTTTGCGACGTTTTTGGGCCCTCTTCGGAAGGTGTGACCTATCCATTGCCACTTAAGTCTTTTGATCGAAGTGCCTATCCTTTCCTGGCCAGTTATAGTAAGGAGATCCTCGTTCGAAATGATCTCCGGCCAACGAATATTTAGGATGCGCCGTAGACACTGATTAACAAAAGTTTGCAACTTATCAGTGATCTCTTTAGTCACCTTCCAGGTTGAACAGCCATAGCAGAATGGATTTCACATTAGAATTGAAGACACGTATTTTGGTGCGTCTGGAAATATTGTTGTTTAGCCGGAAAGGAGTCAAATTGAAGAAAGCCGCACTAGCCTTGTTTATTCGTGATTTTACATCAGCATCCGCTCCACCATTTGCTGTAACTACACTTCCGTGATAGCAAAATTCATCAACTTTTTCGACTGCCTGTCCTGAAATACAAATTTCGCTTTGCCCACTTGGATATGTGCTCAAGAACTTAGTCTTGGCAGCATTGATTTTCAGCCCCGCATTACGACTCGCGCAATTTACAGCTTCTGTCATTTGAGCGACATCATCCGTTTTTGTTGATAGAAGGCAAATATCGTCAGCGTAGTCAAGATGTTGAAGGTGATCAAACAATTTCCATCTGATACCTTTGTTACGATGTAATTGGAGTGCGGAGCCGAGTACATCACTAATGGCAACAAGGAAGAGAATAGGTGACAAAATGCAGCCTTGCCTCACTCCACTGTGCACCTCAAAAGGATCTGAAAGCTTGCCCTTATGCAGGACGTGACATTGGGCTCCATTGTAGGATTCCGTGATGATGGAGATTATCTTATCAAAATCGATGAACATGAGATGTAATGGGGATCTCCATTCCGCGGATTGCTCAATGATAATACGGAGGGTGTTAATGTGGTCGCTACAGGAAACCCCTTCGCGAAAGCCAGCTTGTTCATCATTCAATGTGTCATTGATTTTGTCCTTGATTCGTCCTAAAACAATCTTAGCCATCAGCTTGGAAACAGCAGGAAGTAGGCAGATCCCACGCCAATTATTGCAATTCTTCAGGTCACCTTTCTTCGGAATCTTAATAATTACGCCCTTTTTCCACTCACTGGGAAGAGTTTCGGTTTCCCAACACTCTTGGATTAAGGGAAGGAGAATATCCGCTGAAGCGATAATATCCGCTTTCTTAGACTAATTAGCAGATATTCATAATCAATTTTAATTTTCTTCATTTTTATGTATTTCCAGAATGTCGATGGACACTATTTACCACCATATGATAATGCCCAGATAACGGCAGATCGGTTCAAGAAGATTTTACAAGAATCTCCGGCGGCACGATGGGCAGCTGCAGCCCCAACGAAGTCAGTAATTATCGAACAATCGGCACAATTGAACACAAGTACAATCCCAAAAAGTACTATAATCCCGATGATAGTGGACCTAATTCATTATTTTGATTTCAGCGTATACGTATCGACCTGAGTGGCCTGATCCTAACCGCAAACTGGGCACAGTGGCTGGTGTGTCATTGGATCAAGACGGTAATGTGGTGATTTTTCATAGAGTCGACCGAGTGTGGACCGAGAGATCATTTGATATTAAAAACACATTTTTGGAAAGAGATTTGGGTGTGATATCGCAAAATACGATTATTGCATTTGATCGTAATACGGGAAAAATCGTCTACGAATGCGGAAAGAACTTGTAAGGAATCGGTGTTCAGTTAAAATGGTTATTAAAAATATTAGGATAATCTTGATTTTTTATTCTGTAGATTTTATATGCCACACGGACTAACGATAGATCACAACAACAACATTTGGGTGACAGATGTAGCCCTGCATCAAGTGATGAAGCTGGCGCCAAAATGTTCATCTGATAAGCCGTTGTTAACACTTGGCACGGCATTCGTCCCAGGCTTAGTAAAGAAATTTTGCAAACCAACATCGGTTGCTGTGCTTCCCAATGATGATTTCTTTGTTGCCGACGGCTACTGTAATACACGAATATTAAAATTTTCAAAGGAAGGCGACACGATTCTGACCTGGGGTGAAAATACATTCCAAGGCGATGCACATGAAATTGCACCGCCCAATTTCTTCGCTATTCCGCACGGACTAACGCTTACCGAAGATTCAAGCATCTTGTGTGTGGCAGATCGTGAAAATGGACGAGTACAATGCTTCTATACGAGCAATGGCACGTTTCATTCACAATATCATAGTCGACAAGTTGGCGATCGGTTATTTGGTGTTGCATATGCACCCATACAAGGTAAAATATTTCAATAAGATTTAAAATGCTTTTTACTACTATTATGGTTGTATGTTGCAGGCGGTCAGCTTTTTGTTGTCAATGGTCCCGAATTCGCGGCAAGTCACGAAGTAGAAGGTTATGTAATTGACATGGCGACAAAGCGAGTTCTATCGAAATTCGGACCAAATGGTCGGCAGTTCTCGAATCCCCACGATTTGGCCGTAACTAAGGATGGTGGTGAAATTTACGTTGCAGAATTGGATCCGCCACGTATTCATAAGTTTGTAAAGAAGAATCTCATGGTGTCTGGTGATAAAAGTATGAGTACGACAATTAAGCCGACGAATGCTTCTGCTGTTATTGTGACCGAACCGTCTAAAAAGATGGTTGCGGCAAAGGCAAACTTAATGAGCTCCACGGTACTTATGTTTGCGGCTTTATCACTTATCGTTGTGCTAGTAATCATGACAATTTTCGTAGTTGTCTCGAAACAACGCAGAAGAGGTAATGTTGATGTTGCAATTAGTGGTGATGTAGAGTATAGCAGATTAATGTCGAGAAATGCTTGTGAAGATTGCTAAATTATTTTTCTTTGTAATTGTATGCCTTTTTTTATAATTTATATACAATTGTGCTTTTACATCACATGGCAACTAAATATAAATATATTTTTTCGTATTTAGAAAGAATTTTTCATTTTGATTACACTTCTTTGTGGTTTTGTTATGTTCCTTAGAAAAGACATTGCAGGGCCAATTCAGACTGTACGAAAACGACCGTACGATCAAGCTTTTACAAAAACAAACAGCATGGATAATCGTATGTATATACGCGTCATATGACCGAAAAACAATTGTAAGTACGCTGTTTGTTTTTGTAAAAGCTTGATCGTACGGTCGTTTTCGTACAGTCTGAAATGGCCCATAGGGTGCTTTCACATTGTAAGACGAAACCGGACGGCTAACAAACGGACGGCGAGAGCTTTTATAGTGGCCAGCAGACAAGCATTGTGCATTTCACATTGTAAGAACGCGTCTTACGAAAGAAAAAATCGAGACACGATTGTTTTTCTTTCGTAAGAATCGTACGATCGATTCGTAGGAATTGTACGACCGATAAGACGATTGCATCTACCGATAGTTCAGGCGTTCTGCGACGACAATTAGCGCGTTTTACTTGTATTTTAATGTTGTCGTCACTTCATTGTACACTAACTTTGGAGCGTGCATGGCAACATTTATACATACTTGCTGTGTCATTATTGTTCGCCCGTCCGTGTTTTGATCGGATAGTGTGAAATGATCATACGATGGTTCTTGTCGTGCAAGTTTACCCGTCCGGTTTCGTCTTACAATCTGAAACCACCCATAGGGTGAATTCACATTGTAAGACGAAACCGGACGGGTAAACTTGCAAGACAAGAACTAAATGCACAATGCTTGTCTACTGGCCACTACAAAAGCTCTCGCCGTCCGTTTATTAGCACAAACAAACGGACGGCGAGAGCTTTTGTAGTGGCCAGTAGACAAGCATTGTGCATTTAGTTCTTGTCTTGCAAGTTTACCCGTCCGGTTTCGTCTTACAATGTGAATTCACCCATAGGGTACACTTCCTGCGCACTTGCAAAATTTTGTGAAATGTTTTGTTTCCAAATTATCGTTAGTCGTTTCAAAGTGAGTTACTTGTTTTAGGAATATTGTGTCTATTTTTTATTTTTGTAGTTTTGCTATTTCACTATCCACCGTTAATCTGCACCTTTGACGGTTATTTGACAATTTTTAAAATGTGGAATTTGTAGTCACGAGTAGTACTTTCAAATTAATTACGATACGACTGTGGCCAGATTAACTTTTGTGTTTATCGGGACGACTTATGCGATGATTGCTGAGCGTTTATTGTTATTTGAGTCCGGGAGCCATATTTAAATAAATGCTGTTTTCTTCCAAATTTTATTTGGTATGTATTAGGAGCTCATTCCCGGACAGAAAATGTAATCATCGCTTAGCAACCATCGCGTGAGTCACCAGGAACAATGGCTTGCACTGAGTACTATTTAGGCCAGTCATTTAACGATTTTAAGTCGCAAAAAATTGCTCGGCTTTGTTGTTTTGGGATATTGTTAGGATAGATACCAGAAGTGTACCACCAAGTTTGCAACTTCGAAAAACCTGTGCTAACCCCGTAACCCTAAAAAAACCTCAAAATTTTCGGACTTTTTTCATATTTTTGTTTATAATTTTTAAAATGTGCTTCCTACAAGTAAGTCGTCCACTGCACTTTTAAAGCTAAGAAAATCTTCTTTAATTTGAGTGTAACCCCAGCTTTGTAGTTTTTTTTCCTTCTCCATTAATAATTGCGCACTTCGTGCCCCCAGCTTTGTAGGTTTTTTTTCTTTCTCCTTTAATGGCTAACTCTAATTGCGAAGAGTTGTATTGCCACTATTTGTTTGGTAAAGCATCACTTTTTTAAATAATCAATTATTAATAACTTGTATTAGTTTTAATACATTATCAATTTCTTGTAAAACAAAAGTTATTTTAACTTTATAACGATAGTCGCTTAAAATGAGCACCGTAATTTTTAGGTTATAAAATGACACTTAACATGTGGTTATGAAAGTTCTTTGTCCAAGTCATACTTGAAATTACTGTTATACAGTACTGTATTACGAGAACAGTTAATGTTAAACTGTTATGAATCACATTTTTCGTTTTCCTGATGATGATTAAATTCCGAAGTTAAATTATCTATCTATTAGATATGAATATTAAATCGCGTCCATTTCATTTTATAAATTTTTAAAATTTCACTCTTCATTTTTTAATCTATCCATTAGAAGTATTAAATCGTGTAAATTCAATTTTATAATACATATCACTTTTATTATTAATTTTCCATTATCATTTTGTTACCAATTTTCAATTTAATCCACATATTAAACCAGTCTGATCCAATTCGTTAATAATGCAATCCTATCGATCCCGTAAAGGAGTCATCTCTGTTCTGTGATATCCTTTGCTGACAATTAATTATAAGGGGAATTGAGTCTCCGCCTCGCCATCCAACCAGGATGGGAGCTGATAGAAGACTCGCAGCTTTGTAGGTGCAAAGGATCGCAAGATACAGCACTTTAAAAATGTGTTTTTTTTTGTAAAAAAGTCCGAAATTGTATTTTAGGAGGTTTGTATGACAGCCCTATGACGTAATGTTCCGATTCCATCCATTCCTAGATATGTTTTGAGGCTTTACTAGGAACATATTTGGGTGAGGTTTGGTTAAGATTGGTTCATAAAGAAAAAACATTTTCTTAGAAGAACCTAATTATCAGGGGTTGGTTTGTATGACAGCCCTATGACCTAGTGTTCCGATTTCATCCGTTCCTAGATATGTTTTGAAGCTTTACTAAAAAACACATTTGGGGGAAGGGTGGTTAAGATTGGTTCATAAAGAACAAAGTTTTTCTTAGAAGAACCTAATTTCCAGAGGTTGGTTTGTATGACAGCACTATAACGTAGTGTTCCGATTTCATCCGTTCCTAGATATTTTTTGAGGCTTAACCGGGAACATACTTAGTTTTTCTTAGAAGAACCTAATTTTCAGGGGCAGCCCTACGACCCCATGGTCTGATTCCATTCGTTCCGATATATATACAGCTAAGTAACTGGTTTATAACTTCATGTCACATGACTTTCTCCGTAGAGTGCACATTTAAGCCGATATTCAGCTCGGAACATGACTGAAATTACAATTTCGAACTTTTTTAAAAAAAAAAACAATGTTTAAAGTGCTGTATCTTGGGATACTTTGCGCCTACAAAGCTGGGGTTACACTCAAATTAAAGAAGATTTTCTTAGCTTTAACAGTGCAGTGGACAACTTACTTGTAGGAAGCACCTTTTAGAAATTACAAACAAAAATATGAAAAAAGTCCGAAAATTTTGAGGTTTTTTGAGGGTCACGGGGTTAGCACAGGTTTTTCGAAGTTGCAAACTTGGTGGTACACTTCTGGTATCTATCCTAACAATATCCCAAAAAACCAGAGCCGAGCATTTTTTTGCGACCTAACTATATTTTGGTTTATTGACTGGCCTAATTTGCATATAATAGTTTAGAGGTCTGCTACTTCATCCTAGTCTAAATTGGAAGAAACAGTTTTTTTAAGTGTTTGCAAATAATGCTTCAGGGCGCTAATACATCGCCATCCTCAAACAATACACCAGACATATAGGGTGGCCCACGTAAAAGTATACGGTTTGAACATAACTTTTCTGTTTATCAATATTTTTTTTTGAAAATCTTGTGGAAAAATACTGGAGATCTGGGAGTTTTTCTGTACTATAGAAAGATTGTGTTATATATCTTCATTTGGAGGTTTAAATAAAAAAAATTTTTTTTTCAAGAATTATTTTAATAGGTAAAAGGAACATTAACAAAACTCAGATTTCTCAAGGAAAAATATATTTTTTTATTTTTGAACATATTACGGGAAAGGAATTACATAATTTAAACAACTTTTTTTGACAGCAGAACTATCCAATATTACAGGAAGATATTACAGGAAATTTTAAAAGCTTAAGATATGTTCAGAAAAATATTTTTTGAGGTGACGTCCGTTACTTGTTCTACAAAGCCGAGCCCTTTCCAGCGAAGGTATACTCGATTTCTTTTCGCGATGTCTCTGGCTGTATAGCCCTGATTTCTGATCGGATATTTTCTTTTAGTGCCGCAATAGTTCTGGGCTTATTAAGGTCGATCCAGACTGATCGCCAAATGGTTGCACATGCAACCAATTGGCCCTTGTCATTCCATCCAAACTGATCACCATTTGGGTGTGCTTCCAGTTTTGATATTCAATATGGCAACTCAACCAACCGCTTGTCAAATTCTAAGTGACAATTTTTCTACGTTTTTTTTGTATGCACTTGAATAGTTCTTGAATGGCCATGTAATAATTCGAACGCGTAGAGTCCGATTTTGATAATTAAATTAAAAAAAAAAATCACCAAAATGAAATGTTGGTTATGTCATTTTCTGTCTCCATTTGGATGCTAAGTAGCAACCAAATGGCTGTTCGTGATGCCAGTTTTTGGACGTGCAACCATTTGGCGATCAATCTAGATGGATCTTTAGCATGAACCCTTTCTCTCAAGTAACCCTATAAAAAAATCGGCATGTGTTAAATCTGGAGATCGAGCATGCCAGTTTATTAATGCTCCTCTTGAAATAATTCTTGTTCACGAAGAGTTCATTCAGATAAAATGTCGATTGTGGCTTGAGTGGTAAACCTCGCTGATGCAATTACATACCTGTGCTAATGTATCCCCAATTGTGCTAATTTCCCCTCAACCTGAATTTATTAGTTAATGAATTGACAATTTTGTTACTCAATTTATTGAACTGCCGAACTGCTGTTTAATGTCAACAGACTGTCTACAAATCTAATTTATTTTCCCGAAATTAAAAAAAAAAATATATTGATACACAAAAAAAATTATGCAATGTTTAAACCGTATACTTTTACGTGGGCCACCTTGTACTTGCTCCAGTTTAACACCTGCATACATATTGATAAACAAGCCGAGCTGACGATGTTAGAACGGCGTTCGTTTTTAACCACAAAAACGTCAATTTGGAGGATTCCACTGCGTTTACTACGGCGAGTTCGTCGCGCTACCTATTTCAAAAAATCCTAGGGACGCTGAAAAGAGTATAGGGAAAGTCATTGGCAAAGCGGCAGCCTCCTTCCGGCAGGACGTATCACCAAAGGTTTGCCACATTTACTAACTGCGGTCGCAAGGTTAGCTGACGAACGGGACACTTTAAGACGCGCCAATCTGGCCGACCCCAGAATCCAGAAGCTAAATTAACTCCGAAATTCAACTATAAGTCAAAATGGAATGAGCTCTTTGAAAGCTGTGTTCTTTCAACAGATGTCAGCAAACTCTAGACTACCGTCCGCGCCATGTGAGATACCAAAGACGAGGGTAACGTAATCATCAAATTCGCCGGGAAAACCATAGCATATCCCAAACACTGGCCGAGCGTGTTCAATAAACAATTTATTGAACTTCCGAAGACAGCAGTGGTGGCACTATGCATCTTCCTCAAGACATGCTGATGAGGTTCTAGCCTAGCATGAGCTACAAGAGTGGGGTGGATAAGGGCTTCCAGCGTCTTTGCGACAGTTATCGGTCGGTAGGATGTACCAATACCAAATGCTTTTCCCTGGATTAAGGTAAGGAACGATACGTCCTAATTTCCAGATATCAGGGATGGCAAGCGTAGAGATAGACGTAGAGTTAAAGGCGTACATATGTGAGGTACTCAATAGCTGGAAGGTCGAAATGTTTAAGCACGGCAACCGAATTGCCATATGGACCGAGTCTTGGAGTTTTTAGCATTCTTAATTACTTTCTTAGTCTGATCCGCAGTGTATGGTACAGTGTCAACAGTTCGGCTGCGAATCTATCTTCTTATTTTACGGTTGAGCCCATCGGACTTGGGATGTTCAATGAATTGCTCAGTGAACTGGCACAGTGAAGAGGATTTCTGATTTCATCTGGTCAGGAGATTGTCGGTGGCGCTTGATATGTATTGGCAACAAATCTGTTCCTACTGTAGCTAATTCTAAAATTCTCGGGTTTCACCTGGAGAAGATGATGACTTCAGCACAACCACAGGGTGCCTCCTGATGTCTGCCCAGGATCGCTTACATCGAACGACACATTTGATGCGAATACGTGACCACAGTCGCTTACTTTCAAAACAGTTGCTATCGAGAGGATCATCCTTATCGTGATCTCATGGACTGAGTTCCTCCACGTCTCATTAAACGTGGTCTACGTGAATTTGAGGGATATAAACGAGATTCTTTTGATAAAGAAACATACCGAGCCGCCACGCCTAATTCCCATCTATCTCGTATAGACCCGAGCATACAAAACATCTGCTCAAATTGCGCTGGCGCGCCTCATGATGCGGGTTATTTGCTTCAATACCCAGTTGCGTTCACTTCCCACTTTATCACTGCAGGAAAAACCTTATCGCAGCAGCCACGTTCCTGTCCCTGGAGACCACGGACGAGAACGATGGCGAATTAAAAATCGAGTCCATATAGATGCAGAGCGACTCACATCTTTCTGTAGCGCTAAAAGAGGAAGAAGAAGAACTAAAATGCTGAATTGCAAAAGGAAAAGAAAAAACCTAACCATTCCAATATATATACAGCGGACCAAATTTCGGCAGCTATTTAGAATGCTTAACACGCAAAAAAGGCTATTGGACCACATGGCATTTAAATGGTCATGCTCAGACACCTGAAGCCTTCGGCCATCGAATTTCTCACCAAGGCATGGGCGTAGCCAGGATTTCGGTCAGGGGGGGGCAAGCCCAAAATTTTTTCAAAGTCATGATTTTCTTAGGAGTAGAAGCCGGTCGCAGAAATATTGTTAGCCAATTTTAGAGTAGCCTATGGCTTGTGGTTGGATTGATGCACAGGGTCATGGATTCCAGACTCACCGTGAATGAATTCATTTTATGGTGTTTTTCGACTATGATGTCACCCAGATTGTAAACAAGTATCCATTTATGGCGATAAATAACATTGCTGGGCGTGCTGTTGGTCTCAACACCTTAAAAAAACAGCAGTTTAGATCTTGGAAATTGGATGTCACTCACACATCTGCGGCCCCAGTTTACTGGTGGACTGCCACGCATGTTATTTCTTTTTTTTTTCTAATTTTAGAGTCAAATTTTTAAAATGGAGATGAGAATGATTTTCTTCTGAATTCTGATTACATTCAACCAGCCTCCAATATCTGTCTTTTAGAGCGTAGTTTGTCTATTTTCAGTGCATTTTTTGCATCTCGGACTGCATATTCCACTTGCGAAATCAGTTTGTTTCGTTTGTCACTTTCGTCTTAGCAAAGTAGCATCGTCAGAATATTTATAAATCCTTTATTGATTGACATATGGTTAACGGTTTTAATAAGATTTCCTCAAAATTTATCAAAGTATTAACAGTGGCTAAATTTTTTTGCTGGTATGATTAGAAAATAAATTTTGATTTAATAACTTGAAAGACCCGCTCTGTGGCTCACTTGGTTGAGTCGCACTCTACGATGCTAGTAATCTAGAGGTCCGGAGATCGAATCTCGGCGTGGTCCAAAATTTCCGTACATGTGAATGGAAATATATAGTGCTTACAACATTATATACACTCCGAAATGATATGCAATGTAACGTTGACTCGAAATTGCCTATAAACGGCTAAGTTAACGCACCATGGCCCCACAAGGGGCTATACGGTACTGAGAAGAAAAAGAAGAACTTGTAAGACACTGAAATATGAGACCCGTTTCTTTACAAGGTCCTTAACCATGGAAGGTCATGCTTATTTTTAGTACGGAAAGGTCATGCTTCGTCGATTCGCTCAACTTTGACGCCTCATACAAATCACCCTTTCTCAAAATATTTATAAAATTTGACAGATTTTCAATCGTTAGTTTATTTATAATGGAAAAACATCGATTTTTGAGCCGATTTTTATGAGTTCGAAATGCAATCTTCCTAAAATGAGAAAGAATTTTGAGACATTTTCCTGATTTGTCCATTTTTGTCCTAGTAAATTTTTTTTCCATAATTTTTGAAAAAATAGGTCCCACATTTCAAAAGTAAACATATTTTTTTACGAGCTAGTTGTATGGCCACAGACTTATCGTCGAATCGTCAACCAGCCATAAGAGATACTGGAGTTCTAAAAGTTACACAAAGTTCATCCTTCGTCGTTTCGACGACGGCAATTTCCAAAAATCCAACTTCCCCTGCTTACTTCGTCTAGCCGCAATGTACCCGGCAAGTACATCGGCACGGTAAGTGCTGTACGAAAACTTAGCTCCTAATAATGAGAATTGTCACGAAAAATGGGATAAATTTGATGATACGTAGTCGATTCGACGAAGCATGACCTTCCAGGGCTAACAAAGCAAAGCTGTATACCATTTGTCACCCTTTCAGATGAAAATAAGTTGAATTCCACTAACTTCCCGAAGGGACCTAATGGTTGAAATTGTGTACTCCAGCTCAGAAGCCATGACATGAAACAGGAAATATGGGATCCACGCAGCCACAGAAGCACACTCACAAGTGAAATGTGTGTGCTGGTACGCAGCCTCCGTCAGTTACGAGGGGCGACTCGCTATCATCTATTTGCATGTGCCTCCTGACTGCAAGCTGTCCCGATCGATCATGGCTTCTCCGGCGGGACTTTGAGTGGAAAAGATTCGCTGCGCCAGCAGCAGAAAATTTTTGAAAATGTTGTATAGTTCAGCGATTTTTTTACTACATCTATAAAGATTTTTCTTACCATCTGCATCGACCAGGGGGGGGGGGGGCGACTGCCCCTCCCTGCCCCCCCCCCTGGCTACGCCCATGCACCAAGGGCTTCAACTTCCCACGCTTGTCATCCCTAAATTGCAGAAACGGGCTAATTATCCCCCTTCTGAAGCCCGATAGGGAGGATCACCCTAACTATCATCTCATAGACAAAACTCCCCCTACACGACATGTCAGGAGTGGAATCAGAGATCTCGAGGGAGAAGTCCAGAGATACAAACAGGTCCCTTCCGATAGTTTTGATGACAAAGCACTATGAGCGGATACTTCCAATAAGCGGACAAGCTCTTCTTCCCCAACAGTGTCCGCTTATGGGAAGCTCGACTGTACTTACCATTTCAGATTACCTTACCGAGCAAATGACCTACTTACCGAAGTCATGAGAAAGTAATGTGGTTGGAAGCTATGAATTTGTAATCGATTCTTCAGCACCTTCTATTTTTTGGAATTAAAACAGAAAAATACCACACGAGGTGTCGAACTCAATCTTTCTTAAGTTCCCTTCATCGTGAACCTTGTGCGCCTCCGAGACCACACAAAGCTAGAAATGTCATCAAAGTAATGCAGAGTGTAATAGTTCTTCTATCGCTTTTCACTTGATTGTGATGAATGATTACAATGTCATACAGAAATTGGAGTAGTTTCTTTATTCGATGAAAGCTGTATTATTTTTCATTAATTGCATTGAAAGAATAGGTGAGAAAATGCAGCCTTGTCTTGTCTCACTCCGCTGTGCACCTGAAAAGGACCTGAAATCTTACCCTTGTGTAAAACGTGACATTGGGCTCCTTGATGATGGAAATTATTTTATTAGGTATATGCCTCCTACGAAGAGCTTTCCAGACATACTCAATAATAAATCGGAGAGTGTTAATATGGTCGCGATCAACTACATCCTTGATCCGGTTCAAAATCATTTTAGCCATCATCTTGGCAACAGCTGGAAGTAGGCGAATTCCACGCAATACAATCCTTAAGGTTACACTTTTTCGGAATTTTATTAATTAAGGCCCTTTTCCATTCGCCTGGAAAAGTTTCGGTTTATCATCACTCACGAATGAGGAGAAGAATATCCGCTGTAGCATTAGAATCTGCTTTAAATAATTCCATCTTTAAATGGAATTCCATCTATCCCCGGGGTCTTACCGGCGTCCATAGATTCTATAATCCGCTTTAATTCCGTCATAGATGGTGGTTTAGAATTAAAATCGGCTATTTGAGGGAAGTCTTCTTCTGACGATGGAAAAACTGTTGTTTAGGACCTCAAAAAGTGTTCTTTCCATCTATGCAGCTGCTGTTCATCGGGAACAAGCAGCAACCCTTCTTTCTCTTTCATAGTATGGTCTGTATAGTAAAAGTCTGGCCAATTAGTGTTTTATTTAGCTTTAATAAGGTCCAACTGTCACCACGGTAAGCCGCATCATCTGCCTCTTTCTCTAAATCGTTGATGTAAGTAAGCTTGTTACGCCTTACACTTCTCTGCACGCCTTTTTGTAGTGAATGGTTTTCAGTTCTGAGTTGATTTATTTTGCTATATCATCAGCATAGCAGAGTTAAACTGCTCCTTAATTCTTGCGTGATGACATAAGATACCAAGTAGCGTCACTGATAAATGGTCTGCTTCCTTGATCCAATCGTCCTATAATCGCTTCGCCACACAAAATAAAATAATCCTTTGCAAAGTTTCATCTATCTTCAATTTTAGGATTTCGAAGAGCTGTTGTTGTCCAAGCTTTTTTGCGCAAAGCGGCAAAATATGCACATCTAGTTGATGGATCTTTTAGCTTTTGCACATTAAAACGTGGCTAGATTCGTGCGTTATATAGTTATAGATCGTTGGATCGTTGCCGTTCGTAAGAACAATTTCGCGATAACACAAGATGGTGGCCGCTGCTAGCATCAGCCCCACGCTTCGACCTGACGTCGAAGAGGCAGTTTCTCCATGTCTTTGGAACAGCAATATGGTCAATTTGGTTTTTTGTTCCGCCATAAGGAGAACACAAGTTGGTAGGTGGCAGGATTTTTGCTTGAACAAGGTGCCGCATTGACTAATTGTCGAGAATTGCAGAATCCAAACACTTCGCCATTATATTCCTGTCGCCAAGCGCATAATTGCCCGTAAGGTGTTCCTAGCCTTAGTTATCAGCACCGACTTTGGCATTGAAATCCCCACATAATAATTTTAATGTCACCCCTATCAACGGCGTAACCAAGTCACTGATAAAATACGTCCTTCACAGATTCATCTGCAAGCTCAGTCGGCGCGTATCAATTCAGAATTGTTATGTTGCGTACTCTAGATTTGAATCTGGCCGTGATGATACGGTCGGAAATAGGTGTTAAATCGATTAGGGATTGACTTGCATTCCTAGTCAACAGGTTTCCGAGGCTCGTTAAATGTTTCGAGTGTACAGTCGATTGCAGGTACGCGGAATACAAACGCACCTACCCTATCCCTCAAGTCGCCTTTTACAACAAGCCAGAATCGTTGTGGCATAATTCTAACCCTCAAACCACAGGGGTTAATTTTTTGTTAAGTTTTGTGCATTTTTGGACCCTTGAGCGCAAAACAAAGTCGTTGCGCGCACAATTGTAAAGATGTGAACGAAATTCAGGAGAGTTTTACTCTTTTCTGTCCGTTTTGTCGCCTTCAGCGACACGCCGAGAAAGGCGGTGACATTATTCTTGACCCATGTCACATGGCACACGTTAACAAGTTTAAAAAAGTACACTTTATCGCTATCCTGCATTTTGTAATCCCTTTATAAATGTGAAGGCTATCAGCAATCGCAGTTCAACCTACAATTCAGAGCACTATTTCTTTATGAGCCTCATAATGTGTCGATTTTCACTTAAATGTATTACGTAAAATATTTGCATGTAGTGCTTAGAATCGATTGTTCAACTACGATCGGTGAGCTAATACACGAAACCGTAGAAGAAAACCAACCTTAAAGGTACATTTTCCTCGGCACGACCCCAGCGGCTCTAGCGCTCATTCCATATAAAAACTCGTTTTTAGAATGAGAGAAAAATGAGTTTTTATATGGAATGAGCGAGTCGCTGTCGCTAGGGCCGCTGTAGTCGTGTCGAGAAAAATGTACCTTAACCCATTAATGCCTGATGTTACATATATGTAATAGTAAGACATCCTTCGTTTCAAACGGCTGCTAAAGGAATAGGATATCAATTCGGCACTAAAAAGTGTTTTATCCTGTACTGGACACTATTAGCAATGCGTTGAAATCAATTTAGCTGAATTTGATTGACTATTGTGGAAGTTATAGACGTTTCTTTCTGATGGTTTTTTCGATGTTGACGAAAATCGTCACGATGGCAAAAGTAGTAGAGGAATTTTATTTTTATATTTAATTGTATGAAAAAAATTGGGAAAAAATTAATTGTATGTCATTACATGGTCTTTTTGAAACAATACAAAAAATAAATGAAATAAATATTGTCCGTAGTTTACGTTTTATAAGTACTTTTATAACACTGTTACATATACAGTGCTTGTCATCAGATTAGCACACCCCTTCGCATGAATAGTTTCGGCTGATTTCCAACCAAACTAGAAGAGCTAAAATTTCAAAATTATAACTGTTAATAGTCTATTCAATTCTGAGTTAATTAACACAAAAAGAATTGTGTTTAGATTTTTTAATATTGATTTATAATTGTTTTTCGAAAAAGAACACACAAAATAGCCATTTAAAATTTGTCATCAGGATAGCACATGCAAATTCTTTTTTGTCTATCTTCCACAATTAAAGACGTAGGACCCCCCCATTTTTTGTGGTTGTTTGAGTAAGATATTGACTTTAATATAAATAATTAAAAATCATTATCTGCGGAAGTGGGACCAAAATTTAAGGCATACAAGGAGTCAAGGCGGTCAAAAAGTGAAATTTCGAGAAAAAATTAATAAAAGTTGATAAGTTGAATCCGAATTCGTGTGTAATAAGTAGCGTTAAGGTAAAAATAATAGAGGCGATAAGAATTGAGTACATGTCAATCCTTATGAGAGAGTTATTTTGAGAGAAACATCTATCCCTCATGACTCGGTCACAAGGATTAGGGTAAATTTTGACATTAAGGCGAGCCTATCTTTTGTTCAAACAGTGATAACAAAACTCCTCATTTCAAGAAACTAAAACTACAGAATAAACTTCAACTTAACTTTCCCCGAAGGAAAATACGTTAAAATTAATCATGAGAACATTAGACATGGAACAAAGAATGGCGGTATGTTATCTTTTCGGATAAAAAGAAGTTCACTTTAGAAGAGTAACACAGTTATAATGTCTACTTCCAGGATCTTTGCAAGGAAGGACACCATTAGGATCGCATTCATTGTCGGACAGATTGTGTAATGGTCTCGAGGGCCAAGTGATACTGTGAGATGATACTTCTTTTTATTCGAAAAGACAACATAGCGCCATTCTTTATTACATGTCAAGTGCTCTCGAGTTTAATTTAAGCACATTTTCCTTTAGTTTTAGTTTCTTTAGATGCGGAGCATTTTTGTATCACTATTTGAACAATAGGCTCACCTTAATGTCAAAATTTACCCTAATCCTTGCGACCGAGTCATGAGGACTGGATGCTTCTCTCAAAATTACTCTCTCATAGGGATTGACAAATATTAAATTTTTATCGCCTCTGTTATTTTTATCTTAACGCTACTTATTACACACGAATTCGGATTCAACTTATCGACTTTTATTAATTTTTTCTCGAAATTTCACTTTTTGACCGCCTTGACTCCTTCTAAGCCTTAAATTTTGATCCCTCTTCCGCAGATAATGATTTTCCCTTATTCATATTAAAGTTAATATCTTACTTAAACAACCACAAAAAATTAGGGGTCCTACGTCTTTAATTGTGGAAGATAGACAAAAAAGAAATTGCATGTGCTATCCTTATGACAAATTTTAAATGGCTGTTCTTTTTCGAAAAACAATTATAAATCAATAATAAAAAATGTAAACACAATTCTTTTTGTGTTAATTAACTCAGAATTGAATAGACTATTAACAGTCATAATTTTGAAATTTTAGCTCTTTTAGTTTGGTTGGAAATCAGCCGAAACTATTCATGCGAAGAGGTGTGCTAATCTGATGACGAGCAGTGTATGTGACATCCGTCCTGATATGGGGAAAGTGCACTCTTCGTATACGAGGTGTATGAGTATGAACTTTTTAGTGTTTTTTTTATTTTATGGATTTTTTACACGATTGACGCAATAGTCCGGATAAATTAAAAAAAAGGAGTCCAGATTCTCAAAAAATCCAGATTAACGAAAATTCCGGATTTTAACAAGACATTTTTATCTAGGAAAATAGCATAAATGATCTTCATAAATGTTAAAATTTAAAAGAAAAAAATGCTATTATTTAGGTTTTTCCTTAAAATTAGTCATGTCACATGATTTTCTAGACCCTTGTGTCTTCTTGACTGGCAAATTGAGCGGCCATATTTGGCATAACATACCAAAAATATTAAGAGTCGGAACTAGAATTGCTCTAGAAATCCGGAATATGGATACAATAGTTGTCCTATGTGGATTAAAATGATAGCCGTATTCAAGGGTATCCGAAGCAAGGAGTCAAGGCTTTATTTTCATGAGGCCAAGGATTAGTTATTCTATTTAATTCTGCTAATATAATATTTAAAAGGATATATTTTGAGCTACGAAAGAAGAAATGGTTTCTAATGTAGACCAAATTATAGACAAGGAGGAATAATAGGCTCTTTATTTAGTCCTTTTTAGACAAATTGGGCGGATGGACAAATTGACAAAAAATTGAAACAATAGTTTTATAATTTAGTGGCAAATCTACCATAATCCTCAAAATCTGTATTGTTAACTACTGTACTTCTATAAACTTTTTTCCTATTCACAAACTGTCCAATCTATTAGTTCTGTGGGTGTTCAAGAAACTTCTTAATAAAACAACAACAACTCCACATGCATAAACACTCAATTTTCGCACACATTTCGTATTATTTCTACGTTATTGTTGCATTATCTACATTCCAAACTTCATGTAAAATATCGGCTTTCATATATTTTTCGCTTTATTAAAAAAAAATTAATAAAATGTTTTCTTTAAAAAAAAATCAAAAATATATTTTGAATACACTTTCCCCGTATCATGCCTGATGTTACATATATGTATGTAACACCCTCCAGTACTTCGAGTGCCTGATGTTACATATATGTAACAGTGCCGGGAGCCTGAACCCGGCATCCGGGGAAAAAAAAATTTTCTACAAAATGTGTTTTTAGCCATTTTAAGCCGACGTGAAAAATGTCAGCTCAATCGGTAAGATTTTAGGGTCTCGTCGTTAATGGGTTAAGTTAGCTTTGAAAACGCAGACTCATTAGTATTACTTCGTATTCGAACATCAACCTTTTTGTCGTTGGAAGAGACTTAATTTTTTTTTGTTCTCTGAAATCAGTTTTCTTTTACAAAATACTTATAATAATACTTCTTTTCAAAGGTTGCTTATTGTATGATGTGCGGAAGCGTCGACATGCATGGGACTTTCCGAGTGTAAAGACAGATGGATTCAAATTAGGCAATTTGCTTGATCGCAAACATGGATTTGAGAAATTGGATCAGAATGCTAGCGATGAAGATCCCGACGCATCAACAAGTATACTATCAAGTGCACAATTTGCGTAATGGCGCATTATTTGAACTTATTTATAACACAATTATACATAATAGGTAAAATTAATAAAAACAGGCACTACTATGTAAAAAAAAAAACAAATAAAATGCCAAACCAACATGTAAATAAAATTTTGAGAAAAATATGTTTGGGTATTTTATAATAAATTAATAAGGTAATTAAACAAAGCCGAACGGCTAAAGTTTAATTTTTTTTCGTTTTAAAAAAAAAATCCTCTTATCATTTTGCGGATCAGAAATACGCGCAGGGGCTTCACGCCGAGCATGTTTTTCATCCCCATGAATGGATAATCGTTTAACATCTTGAGTGAGATCATAGTCCGTCACATGGGTTGTGATTTCCAAAACCATTATAAACAGAATTAGCTCTGTGTTGTAGTTGCGATTCTCAAAAATGTCGACGAGATAACAAAGCAAGTTAACGACCACAGAAGACAAAAAAAGAATGTTCATTTAGAAACCTTCCACGTGAAAATCGGTGTCAGCAATCTTTGTAATAGTAACGACGATAAATGCGCTCACAAATTTAACCAGCAATTCGAGGAACATCCCGAAAAGGACAGGCTCAAGCGCGTCAATAGCTACCCGAGCTATCCGAGTTGTCCGCGACAGCACAACAGACCAGCATCTTCATGTTACGCCAAAATTTCCAAAGCGTTCTGTCCAGACGGTATTGCCATTATCATGCTCAAACACCTTGACTCACCGACCATTGAGTAGTAGTAGAAGTAGTAGCAGTAGCAGTGATACAACGATGAACTTATCCTTAAGATCTTTCATTATACCTGTGTTATGGAAAAAAGGCCGCATCACCCACATACCCCTACCAGGTACAGACCACACGCTTGAAGAGTCATACCGTCCAATAACGCTTCTGTCTCCTGTGGCCAAAATACTTGAGACGCTAGTGTTGCCGAAATTCCTAGAGCACATCCACCTTGCAAATCACCAACATGGTTTTCGAAAGATGCACAGTACCACCTCCGCTCTTGATGTTATCACATCCAACATCTTTAATGGACTCAACCAGCCGAAACCAACCATGCGCACCATTAGTCCAGTACAATTGGTTCAAAATAGCCCCAAACCTAAACATAAAAAAAAAAAGAAATTTTTGATGCCAAATTGTTGAATACACTGCCTAATATACGCAGTAAAAAGTTACACTAATTTACGCCATGGGTTAAGGGGGGAAGGGGTGGCAAAGGGGTAAAAATTCAGTTTCTTGCAAATATCTGGAAAACTATGAGTCTGACCTTAAAATGTGCTGAGGACAAAACAAACTACATAAAATTACCTTTGTAATGATATGTAACACTTTAGACATTTTCCCTGAAAATTATACCCAAAAGTATTATAGTGAATTAACATTTTTTCAGTTTTACATTTCGCACTGTAACTCTTGATAGAATATACCTACCGTCATAAGATCTTGTCCATATATTGATAACAGAATTTGTTCGATTTGTACCAAAAACTGGAGTACTCCGACCATTGAGGCCCCCCTCACTCCTCCTAACATTTTTCAAAAAAGCATGCCTGTAGCTTCTTTTTAAATTGAGCCAGGCGGATCAAATTTGGTGGGCTGCCTAGTCTAAGCTCGATTATGCTCCCCACCAAAAATCATTACCATGCGATCAAAACTAAGGGTACACTCTATACAAAGTGACCCAAATTTCTAGCAAATTTCACATTTTTTCACTCCTAAATTCTATCTAAATATATAGAAAAAAAAATTTATCTCTTAGAACGTCCCTATAACAGTTAACTGGAGTCTTCTGAATGTATGTCCAAAAGTTTGTACCAGAGCGTGCCTTACAAGTACGAAAAACCGGGTTTGAAGGTTGCTAGTACACGTTACTTGAAATATTCGCAAATAGCCTTAGAACTGGTATCACTGACCTTCAAACCCAATTTTTTGATACTTGTAGCGTACGCCTTGGTACAACCTTTTGAACATACATTCAAAAGACTACAATTAACTGTTATAATGACGTTCTAAGAGATAAATTTTTTGTTTTCTATTTTACATAGAATTTAGAAGTGAAAAAATGTGAAATTTGTTCGAATTTTCGTACACTTTGTATGGGGGGTACCCTTAGTTTTGATCGGATGGTGATAATTTTTGGTGGGGAGCATAATGGAGCATAGACTAGGCACCCCACTAAATTTGATCTGCCTGGCTCAATTTAAAAAGAAGCTAGAGACATGCCTTTTTGAAAAATGTTAGGAGGAGTGAGGGGGGCGTCAATAGTCGGAGCACTCCAATTTTTGATACAAATCAAACAAAGTTTGTTATAAATATATGGACAAGATCTTATGACGGTAGGTATATTCTATCAAGAGTTACAGTGCGAAATGTAAAACTGAAAAAATGTTAATTCACTATAATACATTTGGGTCTGGTGCTTAATTTGCTGAGAAAATGTCTAAAGTGTTATATATCATTACAAAGGTAATTTTATGTAGTTTGTTTCGTCCTCAGGACATTTCAAGCTACGTATCAAAAATGTTTGCGTATTCTGAAAAGCGCGAGGTCTGATCGGAACGAAGGGCGAGTTACAGGATTTGAGTAATCCTAAGGACGAGCCAAAGGTCTAAATTTTACCAATTGCCATCTATTGGTTCACCCCTCGCTGCGATCGCACCTCGCCTTATTCACCAGCGCTGGTCGCAAGGATGTTGGCGAATATTTATGAAAAGCGCAACAGATCTGGGTAAATGTATGGACGAGCCAGTAATCTAAATTTAACGAATTGCCTCACATTGGCTCACCGCTCGCTGCACTTGCACTTCGACTTATCCTATTTCGCAACAGTACTGCGTCGCAATAATGTTGGCGAATTCTCTAATGCGCGACAGACAGTGCGAGGTCGACGAGCCAGCGGCCTAAATCTGATCTAAACCTGGTTGCAATATTTCTGGAGCAGAGTATACATTTTTCCATGGTTGATGCCATGCCGGTTCCCTGGACTCTTAACGCCGCACAGTGGGGCGAAATCAATGATTTTTCGGACATCGCATATTTGTGAAGATGTCGTGTTGTAAAATCTACCACGTAAATGACTATAAGTCGAACTTGTTTCTGCTGAATCGAATGGTGGACTCCATTTTAAAATACGCAATGTCCGAAAGAAGATATAGCGGTTTTAAGGATGCTTTCACCAACCCCATAGTTTAGACAATTTACCGTTTCTCCTTCCTGATGTTACAAATGATATTAATAGACAGTACGACTCATTTAGAGAAAAAAATTATATGCCCATAATGCTCTCTCATTTACCGTTACAAAACTGAATCATTATTTATGAAATCTTTGGGAAAGCTAGAGTAACAAAACAAATCCCAAATTTAACCTGTCTTGCTTTGCGCAATTTAGCATTTGGATTAAGGTATTAAAAATATACAATATTTTATGTAATTTGACTGCTCTCCCATTACAATACTCACTGTTATTTCGAAGATATAGTAATTCAAACTTTAAAAATTTACAAAACTTATTTGACATAGAAAATGCAAACGCTAATATCATAACGGTTCTTCAAACAGATAAATCCGAAAAATTCACAAAAGTTGCTCTTTTATGTAAGCTTTTCGGGAGCTTGAAACAAATTATCAGAAATATGCAAACACCGAAACAAACGACTTTTCGCTTTGCGAATTACGAGCAACTAAGACCATTTTTTTGGTAGAGTAAGATCTTTTATAGGGGAGCTGGTGGAATCTTTGATTTAATCGCCCCTGTACTTAGTCCTGTCGAAGGATATTCGATTAAAAACTTAGTAGTATAATCTTAGCGTATTAGTTTAATTCAGCCAAGAGTTATGACTAATCTTATATACTTTCTACCTATAATTTGTAGGGGAGGTGCGGGACCTGTTGCTCCGATTTGCCCCACTTTCAGTTTCATATGAGATTATAACATTGCCAGCATGTAACAACAATTTAAAGTTCAAAGCTGCATCAGAATGAATGTTATTTTGCGAAAAAGTTGAAAACATGAAAAACAGAGATTAGCCGATAAAAATGGCTACTGTGGGCGGGGTCGCAGGTGGTCGCAGCCAAACTTTGTGTTTTTATTGACTCCATTAATTGCAGATAATTATGGCTTAATTCATTTCCCGGCCAACTACGGCCATTTTTTGTTTTTGATGAAACAACAAAAATATCAAGGTTTTTGGCTAGAATCCTTAAAATTTACCGTTATGTTCTTTGTTAGATACGTAAATACCATAACAAGGTCCTTTTATCCAAAGGTCAAACGTGAAAAGTATATTTATTTACCATTTTATTAGGTAAGGTGGTTGGTACGGGTATTTGAAATTTTGGAGTCATATGCCAAAGATTCATTTCTTATTGAACAAAACTGCCTATACAACCAATACCGTTATAAGTAAAAAATTATTAAAAATGGATTTCGATAGCTTATACTATATAGTATAAAGTCATAGAAGTCAAATCTGCATTATTAAGATTTCGTCTAATTGCCTATGTCCGAATTTTTATGCCCTGTGGCATGGGTCGCGAATAATGCCACCGCCTTTCCCGGCGTGTCGTAGAAGGCGACTAAAAAGGGACCTAATCCAAGGTGGATCAGCATGCGCCGAGGGATGCATGGTCAAGAGGGTGCTTGGCCGCTAGTATGCGAAGGTCGCAGGCAACCATGACATCTGAAGCCTGAGGCACGTTTTTAACATCAACAAGACCTCCCATAGGTTAGTGTGTGTGTGTGTATGGGTTGCCGCGTCTGGAGATAGCCGGCGGACGTAAAAGGAAAGTCCATAAATTTACTTATTTCCACACACTAGTGCCAAAAACACAACCTTTCTCCAAAAGGTGTAAAAGAATGGAAGGCCTTATGGAAATTGACGCAGATACAAGCACTACCCCGCTGGGCACTACTTCTGCTATGCGGTTGAGTGATCCCGGGGCGAACCTAGTTCGCGCCAGAGCTCGACGGTTTCCGGGGGCGAGCAATATAAGGCAGTCCAATTACATTGTGGAGAAGCTGAGGGTTGCAAGCTGGAATGTCGGTTCCATGACGTCAAAGAGCGAGGAGATTGAGGATATCATGAAGCGGAGAGGGATAGACATTATGTGCGTGCAAGAGACAAAGTGGCGAAATACCCATATCGACAGAGCCCGGTTTCTTACGAATTCCATGAAGTACAAATTGTACTACTATGGAATTACAAACCAAAGAAACGGAGTTGGCATTATTCTGGCGTCGTCTTTACTTGGCAGTATAATAAGTGTCGCGAAGAGAAGTGACCGCTTGATCAGCATCAAATTGGTTATCTGCGGAAGGGTGTGGAACGTAATAAGTGCCTACGCTCCCCAAGTGGGACTGCCACCAGAAGAAAAAGAGGCATTTTGGAACGACGTTGACACCCTAATTCAGACCATTCCAGATACCGAATTGGTGTTCTTGGGAGGAGATTTAAATGGCCATGTGGGTGAATCAAATTATGATTACGAGGATTGCCATGGTGGAAACGGTAGCCCTTCAACGGTCAGAAATGACGAAGGTGAAGCTATTCTGACCATGTGCAGATCACATGGTTTGGTCATCCTAAATACATGGTTTGTGAAAAACGAGAGACACCTAATCACCTACAGTAGTGGACACGGAGATAGGAAACACGAAACGCAGATCGATTACCACCTCTGTTTCGATTTTATGAGAAGGTGGGTAAAAGACTGCAAGGTGATCTTGGGTGAATCTGTCGTCAGCCAACATCGTTTGCTCCTGTCAGAATTTATTTTGAAAGCAGGAGGAGCAAGAAATAGAAGAACTCCCAAGCCTGTCGAAAAAATCAAGTGGCACAATCTCACAAACGACAACTTTGAACCTGTAGTAACTCCATTTATTAATAAAATGACGGAGTGGTTTCAAAACAACGTAAACTGCACCGAGCACAGTCCAACACAAATGTGGAATAGTTTCGCTGAAATGTCAGTAGGGGAGGCGGAAAAGGCACTTGGAGTTTCGAAAGGTCCACTCCACACGAAGAAAGAAACATGGTGGTGGAACACCGAAACTAAGGAAGCAGTGCAAGCCAAATCGAACGCATTTAAGGCATGGACGAAATGTGAGTCAAGCAGTGAAGCCGAACGGGTTCAACTTCGCGAAAATTATATGCAATGCCGGAAGAAAGTAAAGCGCTTGGTAGCTCAAGCAAAGGCGAAGGCAGCTGAGAAATTCTACCAAGAATTAGAAACTCAGACTGCGACCGAAGGACCGTCTTTGCGCGAGAGACCTAAGCACGACGCCAGGATATTTAGGGTCGCAGCCCAAAGGAGAAGGAACGCTCGGGAAATACAGGCGCCAAAGTACGTGGAGGACTCGCAAGGAATGTTGCTGATTGACGATACGGCAATTTGTAGCAGGATGCGAGAGTATTTTGACGAACTTCTAAATGAAGAATTTCCTCGAGCAGCTTTTCAAGATGTTGAGCCGAATACCACAAATATTGAAGATATCTCAGAGGAAGAGGTGATGGAGGCAATGCATCAGATGAAACGCGGAAAGGCAGTCGGCCCGGACAAAATCCCCGCGGAATTTTGGTTGAAAATGGAAAATGTCGGGCTTAGTTGGCTCACAGTTCTCTTCAACAAAATCAAAGGTGGGCAACCGATGCCTGATGCTTTCAGGGAAAGTTTTCTTCTTCCTTTCTATAAGAACAAGGGAGACTCACGCAAACTCAACAACTATAGGGCTATAAAGTTAACACCTCATACACTGAAGATCTACGAGCGAGTTGTCTGCAACCGATTGAGAAAGATTGTGCGGTTGAATGACAATCAATGCGGCTTTGTTGAAGGTCGATCTACAGTCGATGCGATTCAGTGCATTCGTATTGCGATGGAAAAGTATAGAGCAGCACGAAAGGACTTGTACTTTGTGTTCATCGATTTGGAGAAGGCATTCGATAGAGTACCTCGTGATCTGATATGGTTGGCCTTGAGAGCACTTAATGTCCCCGAGGCATACGTCAGGATGATACGAGACATGTATGATGGAGCTACGACTAAGGTTAGATGCACAGCCGGTGAATCAGAAGAATTTCCGGTGAATGCCGGAGTACACCAGGGCAGTGTATTGAGTCCGTTGCTCTTCAACATCATCATGTGCTACTTATTAACACGTGTCTCAGACGGCCTAGAAATATCTCTTCTTTTTGCTGATGATATAGTCCTCAGTAGCCCAAACATCGTTGCCTTGCAAGCTGCGCTTACAAAATGGTGTGACATTCTGGAGGAGCATGGACTGAGGGTAAGTATAACAAAGACTGAGTTCTTATGCTGCCAATTCTCAGACCCAAATGCACCGATACCTGAAATGTACGTCAAAGGAGAGCAGCTTAAGTCTTGTACCAAGTTCAAGTACCTTGGCTCGATGGTGAACAGCGGAGCTACATGCGATGATGACATCAAACATCGCACAAAGGTTGGGTGGATGAGGTGGCGAGAAAACTCTGGAGTTTTCTGCGATAAGAAAATGCCACTGAAGCTAAAGGGCAAGTTGTACAAAACGGTTGTACGTCCCGCACTCATGTATGGTTCAGAATGCTGGACCATGTATGAAGGTTACGCGAAAGAAATGACAGCGACTGAAATGAAAATGTTACGCATGTCAGTTGGTGTAACCAAAAGGGACCACATCAAGAGTAGCTACATCCGAGGCAGCTTGTCCATAGACCAACCAATCACCGAAAAGCTCGAAGACCGACGAATGGATTGGTATTGCCATGTTCAAAGGCGCCCGCCTGAGAACCCCGCAAAGAGAGCGATATCAATGGAAGTTCCACTTGATGGACCCAAGGCCAGAGGCAGACCGAAGAACACCTGGATGTGTCAAATGAAAAAGCAACAACAACGCATTGGTCTCGGCGATGACACGATCCAAGATAGAGCTGCCTGTAGAAATATGCTGAGAAATTATCGCCAAAACGGGCGATGTGCCTACACCGCAGGTCGAGCAACGCGGAACCATGGAGCGGTATAAAGAACGAGGCAAGGAAGAAGAAGCCTATGTCCGAATTTTTGTTCTAGTTGCGCTGTTTTAATTTGACTCTAAGGAAACTTTATCTAACACCCATGCCGAGTCCTTCCTTTAGTATACATTTTCCTATAGAGGGTGATAAAGGAATCGGATAGAGTACAGTGGCTGATTTTTTCAAACGTTTTGTCATCATAGGGAAAATTAATTAAAATCTCATTATTTGACGGTTGTAACTTCTGAACCTTGGCAGCTACAGCCTTGAAATATTCAACAAATATGTTGTTGTTTCAAAATTCCACTCACGAATTTCCAAGCTGTGGACATTTTTTGATTAGGAAACACAGAAGTGCAATTTAAGCAGCAGAAGCTTACGAACGCTGATGGGAGGACCGTAAAATTTGGAGGAAATATGAGCCAAGTAGCTCTAAAATTGCAATTTTTTTAGAGATTTTCGGGAAGGGCTCCCGGTTGTCGATAATGAAAGATTGGCAAACATAAAAGTGCGATTATCTCGCTAAATCGATCACACAGGGTATAGGGGTAAAACTTTACACATTAAAGGCAGACATGACTGTTCATAGACCTGATCGAAGAGGTTATTATGTAGTGAATTAGGTTTCATTGTGTGACATGGGGAATGATTAGGGTTACCAGACGTCCTCGTTTTTCAGGACATGTCGTGGTTTTAACCCGTCTGCCCTGGTGTCCCGGCTACTCGATCGTCGCATCGTTTATATTTCAAGCATAATATGTATTGTGTACTGAGCTTTTGCAACACAATTCAGTTTCTCAGCCTGGTATGTTAAGGTTCTAAACAAGTATACGACAAGTCGTGCTCTGTGGCCGTGATCGTTCGGTCGCCACTCTGTGAAATAGACACTCATAGAGAAACGAGTTTCCAAACTCGGCACGACTCGTCGCAAGTTTATTATTCAGAAGAAGATGATAAGAAATATTCTTACCGTAGAATAATAAACTAACAATGCGACTAGGAAGTGGTATGGCTGACAACCGTATCACACACTCCGAATTCAGTTGTCTTTGTAACGTTGGTGACTACACACGGTAGTCATCAACGCACCATGCTCCACTAGGAGTTACGGTAATAAAGAGAGATACGACAAGTAGGTTGAATCCCCCCGTTTCGTGAAAGTCAAGCAGGTTCACGGGTATGAATTGTGTTCTCCACTGTAATACGCTGCAATATTCCAATTTTATTCGCCAAAAAAACTTCGTAGCACAGGAAATAAAGTTTCCTTCTGAGAGACCGTTCGTCGTACTGTCTATAGGTGTAATCGTCATCTTCTGAATCATTAACAATAACGGTACATTTTTCAGTTTGGTTAGAAAAGAAAGGCTTAAGAAAAGTCAGAAAAAAATTATAGAGTTTTAGCAAGTTGTACGAAATGGTACAAATAGTTTTTGAAATTCTATATCCCAAGTAGGAGGCATAGGTTTGTTGCGGTGCATTTGACGTTTTTTTAAACAGTCGAATTTTTTTGTTTACGGTACGCTCTCGAGCTTTTCCTTTGTAATTTCGAATAACGTTGACGTTAGTTTGTACGTGAGTGTAAAACTCTCTAATGACTCAGACGACAAAAGCCTACTCGTACCTAGCCAGCAAAAAACACATGTGTAACTTATCATTTATGAACCACGCGGCAGTTGAGATACCTGTGTCATTCATCACGTTTTCATACAAACAGTATATGACGATGTCCCACTATATCATCTATGCATGCCTTTGCACCTTATTGCGGATAATCATTACAAAATCGTTACTCATAAAGATGGTGTGAAACCTATGTATCCTACATGTTCAATGCATCGCTCGTAAAAAATATGCATGACTTACGCGACTTACGCGTGAGAAATGAAAAATGCCAACCGTAAAATAAATCCATATGAAGAAATGGATTCAAAGCGGGCCTATTTCTAATTAGCGTTTACCTCTACACTTCTGCAAATAATAAAAATTTTAAGCTACGCTTGTTAAAATTTGTATTGTTTGCAAAAGTGCGGTGTGATAGCCAACTTGTGTTGGCACACTCACGCTAATATGTAAAAAATCAAACTTGCGTTAGTCTTATATAGTAAGACGAATACGTGTACAAGTGTACGAATCATATTTGTGGAGAAAACAACCATTGCATTTCTCATATGCAAGCACACATACTTATTAATGGCATTTCCGTCAGCTGACCATCATGTGTTTCACTTTCCATGCGTCCTATAGATACAGTACGTCGACTGGTGATGCATGAAGTGAAGTTTATTTTAGACTATTTTGACGATATATGACGCCAATACTCGCTGGTACGTACTGTCGTGTTAACTAAAAGACAGATTAGTTTTTCATTAAACATGCATACATGAAAATGTACGTTTACTGTGTAAAGAAGGTGCCATCAGATTACACTAGAATGCATTCTAATTTACCTCATAAAATGCCAATGGAGTGACGAGCGCAATCGAAATGAAAATCGCATGAAAACGGTTCGCGATCTCATGATTGTAATTTTACTGATTCAAACCGCAACCAACTTTACAAATATCTTATGAATCTTCGAAACACAACATTATTAACGAAAATCGGTGATTCGGAAAATATTGTTGAATTATTTGATTAAGTTATTTGCATATGTACGTATATCTTCTAAATATATATGAATAATTTAACCGTGACGAACTTGAAATAAACGATCTTCAGTTATGATTAGGTAGACTTCAGCGTCCTGAATTTCGACCCGACCTGTCTGGTAACCCTAGGTATGTTGTATATTTTGCTGTACATTTCCCAATGCTGTACGACACAGGTCAAAATGCTGTACTGTACAGCAAAATGCTGTTCGTCTGGTTAGCTTATCCTACGTCGACGACAGTATCATCATGGCAACTACATTCTTGAAATGTGCGATCTCATTATCCTTAACACCTTCTTCGCGAAGAAAAATGTGAAGCTATCAGCGCCCAAGTGCTCCGTCACATTGTACATCAGCTTCAACCAGGAGTACAACACACAACTACCGATCCATATCGACACCACATCAAAAATCCTTGGTGTCACCATTGACAATTCCAGCAAATTCAACACCTATGCTGCATCTGTGCTAAACTTAGGAGTTAGGAGCAAAAACAAAATTTCTTATAGCATTTCCAGTGTTTTTCATGTAAATTTCATTTTGGTAATCCGAGAACTGGAAGGTACAGTTAGCGGGTCGAGTTGAGTTTACTCGGTGAGTGTTGATTGGTTGTTGGGAGTATGGATAGTGGCAAGTTGGGTCGTTTCAGGTGGATGAGGAGTGGACGCTGGACGGGCATTTCAGTTCAAGTAGTTGCGAGATACGGATGCTCGCGTGCTGTGCTGCGCTGTAAATTGCTTAGTGCTGTGTATAGTGTGGTGCCTGAGTAATTGCGGAACTTTTCCCTCAATTACGACAACCCGAGTAAAGGTGCGTTGTCCTCGACGCGGCCGCACGACAGCGACCCGCTCATTCCACATAAAAACTGGTTTCTCTCTCATTTTAAAAACGAGTTTTTATATGGAATGAGCGAGTCGCTGTCGTGCAGTCGTGTCGAGGAGTTAAGTAATAGTAGTTAATTATGTTTACTGTATATCGTCTGACATTTCCAGCAACATCGAGGTCGTTTAGTTCCATACCCAAGCCATTGTAGACAGAAAATCGGCGATTACTGAGTCTCTAAGGATCCGAAACGAATCTCGGAGCGGATTTTTAAAATAAAAGTCGCCTATCACCCGTATATACTTTATTTTTTGTATTTACATACTTACTAAATTATATGTTTCATAATGATTATTGAAATATACTGTTTACTAATTTTTTTAGTTAATCTAAAATTATGTCAGAAAACATAGTGTGATACAAAAATATATATTTTTCATTTCCAACTTACACAATCTACAAGGGTGTATAATTAATAATTAATTAATTGGTTACAATAAATTCAAAGAAACTTTAATGTGAACAACAATAAGCCAGTTCCAAAACTCAACTCGACGCTACATCCAATAAAAGAGTCTCTCCATCAATCTGTAATCACCTACTGAATGTAAGTCTAAAGGCTCCATTACACACTCATAATTTATTTATGATTTATTCGGTTTAAATTTTTACACGTGCACTAAACCAAATCGAGTAGGGTTAAGGATATGATAATAATTATTACAGTCTTGACTCGGTAATCCGGATCTCCTTTAATCCGGATATCACGCTAATCGGGACCACTGAATATTTCCACTATGTATTCTATAGTCCGGATTTCGGAAGCAATTTTGACTCTAAAATCCGGATATTTAAGACTTTCATGGTGAAATGGTAGATTTGGTCTCGTACTTTTTTACGGGACTGTTTAGCAAATGACATGATGCTGGCTAATTTCTAAGAAATAAAACGTTTATCGACTTTTGTTCTGTCTTTTTATTTGTTTGGATTGTTTTTCCTTAGAAAAATGTTATTGCGCTGATCCGGATGTTCCGATGATCCGGATTACCCCTTGCAATAATTGATCCGGATTATCGAGTCAAGACTGTATTAGCATATGACTGTGTAATGGAGCCCTAAGTATACACTTCATTTGAACTTCACCCAGTGAACATTTCATGAACGTATCTAAGACTACGTGAATGTGTTTCACTTAGGACCGCTTGTACAATCATGGTTTAATGCCATATGGCATCAGTAACAGCTTCATATTTGGGAGTGCGCGACACCCTCTAACATCCTCATAAAAGTGTTAAATATCGAAAAAATTACGCCCAGAGCTAAGAGGCAGCAACGGAAAAAATGGAGGGAGGTCAAAAAGAAAGGTAGGGAAAAAAAGAAAAAAAGCAAAAGAAATGGCAGATGACTTTTTAATAGACAATAGTCCACCTTCAAGTGATAATGAAGAAGGTGCTTTAAACCGAAAAGAAAAATAGATGAAGGAAATTATATTGAAAACCAAAGAGTTTAATAGGTCAGAAATAAATGTAAAAAAATACCGGCGTACAGAGGGCTGCGCCCGCAATACGAGGGTTTTTTGATTTTGGATACATCCATAGTGAATAATTTTGCACCTATATTTTATAGGTAATAAATAAGAATTATGCACAATGTTAATGAAATGCTTCTCGTAAATCTATTTTTGGATGTGTCTAAATAAACATTCTGTAACACTTTTTAATTAGACCAATCCAAAAATAGATTTACTATGTATCATGGCTCCACATATTAACTGGATTTATTAGCTGTAACGCCGTTACCATTACTCCAAACTGGAAAAAAGCGACTGATATGAAATGTACCCATCGAGTTCTTTGATTTGATAAAAACTAAAAAAGTCGACTTTTTCAAATCTCCGGGACACCCTGTTTGCTTTGTCCTACCAACGTTTAAGTATTTCTTGCTAAAGACTGTTACGATTCTACACATTCCTACCAAATTTCATAACGATCGGTTAGTGAACAAATTTGTAAATGTCCGGGACACCCTGTTATCTTGGCTATACCAATTTTTAAGTATTTCATGCCAAGGACTGTTACCATTCTACACATTCCTACCAAATTTCATGACGATCCGTTAAGCCGTTCGCAAGTTATTTATTGAACAAATTTTAAAATGCCCGGGACACCTTGTTATTTTTGTCCTACCAACTTTTAAGTATTTCGTGCCAAAGACTGTTACCATTCTACACATTCCTACCAAATTTCATGACGATCGGTTAATCCGTTCGCGAGTTATTTAGTGAACAGACGGACGGACAGACGGACGGACAAAATCGATTTCATAAGGGTTTTTTGTAAAATCTAAAAAATCCTAAAAAGCGAGCACAGAAAATTATTGAACTAAGAAATCGAATTCAACAATTAAAAACTCAAGTACATAAATACAAAAACAGGCATCAACGAGCTATACATAAAAGCATCGATGAACAGAACTCTCCCATAAAAAATAATGTCAAAAACATTTTACAAGCAGGCCCTAGTAGTGTAGTTCCGAGGCGATTTCAGATTGCAAAATGTGGTGGAGAAAATTTTTTTTTTGTTTCTTATGTTTTTTGGGGTGCTGAGCTCGAATCCGGAGCTTCCCACCAAAATTTCGTTGCGAAACAGGATCAAAACCGCGAAAAAACCAAAAATTTTCGGAGTTTCGGAGTGTTGAGCGGTATTGCTACAATTGATAGTCATTTTTTTGGCGTTTTTTGCAATTTTGACCCTGTTTTGCAACGAAATTTTGGTGGGAACATACAGATTCAGGTTCTGCACTCCGAAATACACAATGTACAAGATAAATGCAACTTTTACGACCAAAAATGAAAAACCGTTCAATCTCAAAATTTTTTTCATAAAATGGAACTATGTTAAAAATGGCAAATTTAAATTATCCACTGTAGTAATACCGCTCAACAGATTTTTAATAATTATGACTCTTTGGACGCGCAATTATGTGGTCTCTAAAATATTCATGGAGAGTTTTTCACAGAAATAAATAGTTGCAGAATTAGGGGGCGAATAACGGAAAAACAGCAGAAATTTTAGGGTTTTTCACGATTTTGACCCTGTTCCGCAACGAAATTTTGGTGGGAAGCTCCGGATTCGTGCTCAGCACCCCAAAAAACATAAGAAACAAAAAAAAATTTGTCTCCACCACATTTTGCAATCTGATGTACTAGGTTTATCACGTAGTAACTACACTATAGTAGAATTAAAGAAGAATTGCTTTTCAGTGAGGGACTTAAGAAACAGCTTAAAACAGGCTTTCAGAAATTGAACACCCAAGAAGAAAATCAATTAATCTCAAAACTAGCTTGCAGGAGGCATTGCGCAAAAATACAGGATAATGAGAATGAGAAAATTCGCTGCATTTTGCACTTATGAAAACTTTAACAAAAAGAAAGTGATGAGGAGAAGTCGGGCGGACTTAGACTAGTTTTAGTTATTAAAATAAAGAATTGAGCTCTAACAGCTGCATTACAAAATAAATATAGTATATCCGATATGAGGACAGTCATCCATAGATTTCTCGGTCAAGATAAGTTCAAATTTAATTTTAAATCGTATTCTAATGCTACGCAAAATTTCAGACAGAACGAAAACGGACATAGACAAAACGTTCATAAACCAACCAAACAAAACCAAATAGTGAATAATTATGAGGTCAATAGTGTAGATTGGAGAAAGGATAATAATAATCAAAATAAGCAAAGTGGAAATGTTAAACCTAGTAATCAAGTCAGAAACCATAATAATGGACATTTTTAGGAATATGGGAAATTTTGAGAGGCAACATAGGGCAGAGCCAATGAAAACGGAAACCATAAATCAGATGGGACACATTTTTTATAAATTAGCCTCGGATAGGATAATAAGAAAATTTGTATTAAAATTAACTTGAGAAAGTTTCATTAGTTGATACACGGTCGACCGTTAGTCTTCTAATTTCGAAGAAAGTGCAACTAGTACTGGCATTCTGTAAGGCGACAGTTGACTGGCGACAGTCATTTTCGTCAATTTGGGATAATCTAAAGCGACAGTCCCCAATGTATTTTATATGGCTGTCACTTTCAAGGTGACAGTCGCTTTCATGAAAAATTGACGAAAAGTTCAATACAAACTGTTATTGAAACATCAATAATGTACCAATATAACACAAAACACACTGTTGATGCACGGTCGACCGTTAGTCTTCTAAATTCGAAGAAAGTGCAACTAGTACTGGCATTCTGTAAGGCGACAGTTGACTGGCGACAGTCAAATGTTAATTAAATTGAAAAATACTTTTGTATTAACGCAAAAAAATATTAAACTATTAAAAAATGACTGTCACTAAAGATTCCAGGATTCAAGATTTGGCAGTGTCTCAAATTTGTTCCTGTGTAAATTTAATCGGCCTATTCATAAGCAATACACATAAATATCTCATAAAAAATATTATAAGTATTACAATCATATCACTGCTATCATAAATAACATTTCACGTTTACATGTTTTCGGAAATCTTTTGGCATTTCCAAAAACCTCTTGAAAAAGTGACAGTTCCGTTCGCCATAAATTGATTGTAACTAAGCGCCAATGAAGCGACTATTCTCATCTGTCAACTTCGTAAACAACATTAATTAATGTAATACTTCTTTTGTGTTCTTCGTATTGCTAGTATTTGCAGAAAACATGTAAGCCTACACATTTTTTGTGATAGTTTTCTAAATAAATTAAATAATAAATTATATAATTGTTTATATATGTAGGTCGTTGCAATCTACGCGAGAGCAACTCCGGGTGTTATATGACTATATGGAAAAACACCCAAATTTGGCTCGAGGATTTTTAGTAAATACTCCGGATGCTCGGGCAGAATCTAATCGTTGGTGGTGTAAGCCCATGGAAGATTCAAACAAATGTGGACCTCCAATGAGGGGCGTTGCAGAATAGAAAAGGGTATTAGACACAATAAATATATGCGTAATGTAAATTTTACGCCACTTAATAATCTTTTTAGGTGTGGCCGTGTGGTCCTCGCATAAATACAAAACTAAAAGTAAGCTCAGTCATAGCAAAGCTTCGATAAAAATGTTATGTTTGTTGTTGTTAAAAACATATATTCAACTCTATACAAAGTGTCCGGAAACTACTGCCTCAAGCATTTGAAGATTTAAAAAAAATCGTTTTCTCCCACGACTTAACACCTTTTTTGCTGAATATCATTTTCCGGTGCCTATATGTGTAGATACATTATATATTTATTTCGTGAAGTTCTTATTTTATTTTTTATTCTGAACCACTAAAACGTAACAAGAAAATATTTAATTTTTTTCATCAAAATATAGTCACCGGTGTGGGCGTGAATGCACTCATATGAATGCACTTTTTTTACCCTACCAAATGTAATGTATCTATAATTTAATAATAGTTCTAATATTTTATGGTAAGCATTGTTGTACTAGTTATCCAACTACTACGAATTCGATACATTTTACTATAATATTATTGTAATAGACTAGATGAAATAAATCACTTCCGTTCACGTTGTAAACCAAGTCAGCCGTGTCTCTTTTCTAATCTAAAGAAGTCCATTAATACACTACAGATTTTTGGCGACGAGGATAAAAAACTAACAATAAACTAGTCTAAAAGTCGTCACGTCGTGAAATTTTATCTTAATCGTGAAAGTTCTGTGGATTTTCAAGAAAGTCTAGTGTCTAACCTAACACATGGTTAAAGTTAATGAATGGCTAATACGGACAAAAATTCTGCTGTGAAAAGTGAAAACGGCTTAAAAATGACAAATAAAGTGAGTGTGGGTGCCATCGAATCAATTGTTCCGGGAGAATCCTTTGTCGAATACAAGGAAAGACTTGATCAATATTTCCTACTGAACGATATTGCGAATGAGAAAAAAGTCGCGTTATTAATAACAGTTATCGGTGGTGAAACCTATAAAATTCTCAAATCACTAATTATGCCTGACACACCAGCATCAAAGTCATACGATGAATTAATACAAACTCTTGTAAACCACTTTTCGCCTAACGTTAATATAATTTTGGAAAGATATAAATTTTATGTGTACCATCAGCAATCGCATGAGCCGATATCTTCCTACATCATATCACTAAAAGCCCTAGCGCAGTCTTGCGATTTTAAAACATTTTTAAATGACGCGCTACGTGATAAATTTGTGTGCGGAATTTATAATTCAATACTACGGTCTCAACTCTTAAATGCTAAAGATCTAACTTTCGAAAAGGCTTGTGATAGTTCACGCTGTTCATAACAACAAATCTAAGAACAGTCAATACAGTCGTGATAATAAAGAAACCTCACAAAATTCGGGCGATTATAAACGCAAAACTTGTCACGGATGTATTCAAGATCATCCAATAGAGAAATGTCCACCCAGAAATTGGGAGTGTTTTAATTGCAAACGGAAAGGCCATACATCAAAAGTCTGCTTAAGTCTCAATAATACGAATAAAAATCATCAATCTAAGCGAGAGAAAATTGGAAATATCTCATCGGCAGAACTAGTTACCGAGCTACAATACAGCATGAACCACTTGGGTGCAGTTGTCGATTCTGTTGATGTCGTGAGCGAGCGAAATAGTCCCATAGAAGTAATTGTCATTGTCGAAGATCATGAGTTAGCGATGGAAGTCGATACGGGAGCCAGCGCATCTATCATTTCGTACGAGTTGTTCAGGTCTATGTTTTCGAATTTAAATCTTACGCAAATTACTAATATTCAATATATTTCAGTAACTGGAGAGTGTATTAATACAAATGGAAAAATCAACGTCAGAGTGAGGCTGCCAAATTCAAATGAAGTGCATTTATTGGAGCTGATTGTATTAGCGAACGTCAAAAACGACGCGAAGTCACCGAAAACATTAATTGGTCGATTTTGGCTAAACGTCTTGTATCCAAATTGGATGTCAATTTTCAATAATACAGGTAAAATTCAGTGGTTTAAACATGATTGCATTTTGGAAGTTATTAAGCAGAAGTTTCCAAATGTATTACCGTCGTCATGTATTCCTAATCATATAAAAAATTATGAGGCGGAGATAGTTTTGAAAGATGCCAAGCCAATTTTTCATAAGGCATATGTGGTTCCATTTAAACTAAGGCCAGTTGTAGAAGATGAACTTAAAAGATTAGTATCTGTTGGCATCTTGGAACCTGTAAAGTATAGTGAATGGGCATCACCTATTGTCGTCGAGTTTCCGAAAAATCTAAGCAATATTTAACGATAAATACACATCGCGGGTTATTTCAATACAAGCGTCTACCTTTTGGTGTTTCAAGTGCGCCGTCTATTTTTCAGTCGGTTATGGATCAAGTGTTAATAGGTATTTCGGGTGTACAGTGCTATTTAGATGATATAATTATAGGGGCAAAGTCATTGGAAGAGTGTAAAGAAAAATATCCTCACTATACACTACACCAAATTTCCAATATTATTTCAATGTCGCCATTTTGTTGATTCATACACAATATCAATATTAAAATTATGAAGATTTTAGTATTTATTAGTCCATTTCTGATATTTTTTTCGGAATTTCGTATGAAAGCGACAGTAACGATGCTGTCGCCACAAACTGATCGCTATTAGCGACAATCATGGGCGAGAATAGCGACATTGAATCCGACGATTGCGATGAGGAATTAATCCAACGAGTTTTTCTGGTCAACGGTGAGACTAATTTTCCTGTTAATTATGAAAATTTCTCTTCCTATTTTAAGCTGTTCCCCTGCATCGCTTGGGTGTTAAGATTCATGAAAAATTGCCAATTGACAAAGTCAAAAGTTCAGAAGGAGGATGAGCTTAAAACCGAAGAGATAGCCAATGCCGAAAAAGTTATATGCCGCCATCTTCAGAAACAGGAGTTCTGTCATGAGTTCGTTCATCTTTCCCAAACCGGACGTATACCCAAGGACAGCAAGTTACGTAAGCTAATCCCTTACATTGCCGAAGACGACATTTTACGAGTCAATTGTCGTATTGATAATGCATACTGCCTACCTGTGAGCGCCCGTCAACCAATCATCCTGCCGAAGGAACATCACGTCACGCGACTGACAAAGTCGATAGTCATCACCAACGGCGTCATCATCAAACGATCACTTAGTGCCGCTGATGAAATCCTTCCTCAAGACTTACGCGCAATTCGTACGCCCCTTCACCTATACGGGGGTGGACTATTGTGGTCCATTCTTCGTCGCTATCGGCCGCCGAAGAGAGAAAAGATGGGTGGCGTTATTCTCGTGCCTCACAACTCGAGCCGTCCACCTCGAAATTGCAGACGAACTTCCGACGGATGCGTTTCTCTTATGCCTCAGGAATTTTATGAATCGTCGAGGCACGTCGATTCGTATTAGGAGCGATAATGGTACCAATTTCATTGGAGCTCAAAAGGAACTCTCACCGGAAGCCGCCTATTTGATGCAAACGAAATTAAACGAAATCTCTCCAAAGAAAACATTGAGTGGATCTTTAATTTCCCGGCTTATCCCAACGCAGGAGGATGTTGGGAGCGTCTTGTCCTATGCGTGAAGCGACTTTTAGCGCGAACACTGAAGGACGAAGCACCTCGCCTAGAAACCTTCCGCAGCGTAATCATTGAGGCCGAAAATATTATCAACAGTCGGCCACTAACTGATTTACCGATATCTCCCGATGAAGATGAGCCCTTAACGCCGAATCATTTTCTGATGGGCTGCCTTAATTCAACTCAGACGCCAGCGAATGAGGAGCCAATTTGTTTGCGAAAGCAGTGGAGGATATCGCAAGACCTCAAAGATCGGATCTGGAAGCGATGGATTGTGGAATATCTTCCGTAGTTACTCCAACGATCTAAGTGGAATGACAAGGTTAAGCCGTTGCAAGTAGGAAAACTTGTCATTGTCTGCGATCATGATGTACCACGGAGCCAGTGGATAAAAGGAGTCGTCACAAAAGTAAATATATCCCGGTAAGGACAACCAGATTCGTTCTGCGGAGGTGCGTACGAGCCGAGGGCAATTACGCCGTCCAGCCTCCAAGCTAGTCGCTCTTGTATTGAATTCTGAATCCTCTCTCCAGTAAGGATTCACGGGGGGTGGGATGTCATCGCATATGTTGGGTCGTTTTCTTTGCCATCGAACGGGTCGTCATCGTGGTCGTTGCCGATGTCGTCGTTGCCGTTGTGGTCGTCAGAGTCAGTCGGTAGTCGTCAGTTGAGTCAGCGACAAGGCCAACACCGCGAAAAACAAAACAAACACCAACCAACCAACCATTAAATTTCTTTGTATAATTACTTTTATCACGTAATATCAACATAGTCAGTGTTTTTCCTTGCAATTGTTGGCCACAGTTTGTTTTTGCCACACATGGCATCATAACCCTGCTGGGCTTCCGAAACTGGTGAACAAGGTCAACAATACTGATAATATGTGGTGATCCTCTGCCGAGTACAAGTTAGTTACAAGACTATCTCTATTTATTTTGAATAATATAAAAATCATCGTATTCATCGTATAGGTAGCGAAAACGTTAAACGATTGACAAGATCAACGGCTCAAAGCTTTATTGAAAAAAAAGAAGAAAATGTTCCTTCAGCATCAAACGATACTACTAACGAATAACGATAAGGAGCAAATTGTTTGGAAACGGATGATGTTTCAACCTGACAAAACGTCCCCAGACGACCACAGAATTGGCCCATCGAACCAGAGTTTGCTAAGCCGTATTGAATATTTTCAAAGATACGTAGGCTACTAAAGTTTTTAGAATAGGCATGCATGAAGCATGCATCAAATAACGTCAATAAAATCGTCACCGGTGACGAATCATGGATCTATGCCTATGAGCCCGAAACTCAACAGCAGTCGACCGTGTGGGTGTTCCAAGACGAGCCCAATCCAAGAAAAGTTGTTCGCACACGAAGCACTGCGAGGCAACAAATGGTGTCTTCTTTCTTCGGCCGAATGGGTCCTGTGGCCATTGTTCCACTTGAGGAACGTAGTACGGTCAATTCCGAGTGTTAAACGACCATTTGCTTGCCCGAAGTTTTCGGGGAAATTCGCAAAACGAACAAGAGACGACGAATTATTTTTCATCATGCCCATGCGAGCTCTACCATATCAGTTCAAACTAGCACCTATTTAACCGGTCAAAACATTGAAATGGCGGGTCATCCGCATTGCAGCCCTGACTTGACACCCAATAATTTTTTTTGTTCCCATTTATTATTATTTTTAATAAATAAATTACGTGGTGAACGATTTTCTTCTCCCGAAGCAAGTGTTGAAGCGATCAGAAGCCATGTTTTCGAGGTTTCTCCATCGGAGTGAAAAAAATGCTTCGAAAATTGGTTTGAGCGCAAGCAAAAGTGTATACAGGGTTTTCACTTTAAGTTCACCCTTTTGCAAAAGCATTTGACTCTTTTGCAAAAGAAATTCACCTTTTTGCAAATAAAAATAACCTTTTTGCAAATGAATTTCACCGTTTACTAAAAACGCAAAAAACATCAATTAATTTTAATAGGCGGACGCTTCAGCTTGTGATAGATGATAGGGGAAGTCGATTGTCGTAATTCTGACATAAGAATTGAGGGGCGCAAAGTGTATGCAACACAATTTTCTCGCAATGCTCCGGCAGATCGACAAAAAATAATATTCATTGATGAGTCAGGATTCAACTATCATCTTCGGCGAACAAAAGCACGATCGAGAGGTAACACACCGGCTCGCGTACCAGTACCAGCTGTTAGAGGTCGAAATATTTCCTTAATTGCGGCAATTAGTATACGAGGTGTTATATGGCAGTAATTCAGCACTCTACTGTGAGCTTGAGTACTTTTCCTTCAGCAGACATAATTTACATTATGAATTACAATAAAATGCTTAATTGACCTTTTTTATATTTCGTATATAGTGAATTCCATTTGCAAAAGGGTTTAATTTATTTGCAAAAAGGTCAGTTCCTTTTGCAAAAGGGTAAATTCCATTTGCAAAAGGGTGAACTTAAAGTGAAAACCCTATAGATGCTCATGGCGAATATTTTGAGAAATAATGAAACCTGTTGTGAAGAAAAAAAACGTTTTCATTTATTTTATAGAAACTTTTGTAATAACCCTCGTATATCCCTGGCGATTTTTTTTGAGAATGCTGTTTTCCATACTAATTTATACGCCGTTCAAGAAAAACAAAAGATTCAAACCAACGAACCGAAATGAAATAGAGAATCTCGTCACATTGCACCTTATAAGGGGTGTATTTAAAATGTCCACGAGTGGCAATGTATTGCGATAATACACTGAAAGTTTCAAGTTTTCCCTAAAACTATATCGAGAGATGGTTTTTTTCTTCAACTTAGAAACAACCTTCATTTTGTCAATAATGATGAAACAACAGCTAATTGTGAATACTTGTTCCAAAAAGTTAGTTCCTTCGACTATACAGGGTGTCCGGAAACTGCCGCATAAATGCACCGGATTGTGAAACGTTGTACGGAACATACCTCCTTAGCTTAACCCTTTAGCTGCCACAGACATTTCAAGATTTTTGAAAAAATAATTTTCTCGTACGACGAAAACTTCAATATCCCAAAAGCTAGACTATCTAAAATAGCAAAATAAGATGATTATTACAGCCAATATATTTACCTAAAAAATAAAATTAACGGCACTAAAATCGGATAAGAGGTTTGATTTTTACAGAACTTCAAAGTCAAATTTTTGTGATTTGATTCAACAACAATATGTTTTTCCATCTCAATTTTATCCAACTTCTGCCAAGGAGAGGTGCTTGTACGATTCTTTTAAAAATAGGCGCATAGTCTAACGATCATTTATTTCTTACATCATTATACCCTTCGCTCATAGAGTGAAAGGGTATATTAACTTTGTCATGAAGTTTGTAACGCATTGAAGGAAGCATCTCCGACCATATAAAAAGTATACATACATATATGATGCTTTGATTTTCAGCCTATGATTCTACGTAGTTGAAACAGCTACGAAGATATGGACAATTTTTCTATTCGTCATTAGTTGACTATATATTTTCAAATTCAATTAATTAATTTGTAAAGACAGTTATTCATTATCTATAAATTGTTAAATGTTGGATAGCTAAATGGAAGTTCCACTTGATGGACCCAAGGCCAGAGGCAGACCGAAGAACACCTGGATGTGTCAAATTAAAAAGCAACAACAACGCATTGGTCTCGGCGATGACACGATCCAAGATAGAGTTGCATGTAGAAATATGCTGAGATATTACCGCCAAAACGGGCGATGTGTCTACACCGCAGGTCGAGCAACGCGAAACCATGGAGCGGTTTAAAGAACGAGGCAAGGAAGAAGAAGAAGTATAGCTAAATTGTGTTGAAGGAGGATTTTTTCTACTTCAGGAAAATATGAACGATTGTTTGTAGTTAAATTTTATATTTGAATACTACAATCAACAACTTTTGTGGAAGAATTGATTAAAATTTTTCTTCTAATCTTGCGTGGTTAAATGAACGAATTTAATAGTATTTTCAGCTGCGAAGATTAGATAAATCAACTATTTCTATGGTAAAACTATCTAAATTAAGTTAACTACTTCACGTTAGATAAAAATTCTAAACCATTTTTTTTCAGTGTAGGTGTTCTAATCGAAACATATCGAAATAGAGCTTTGGATGTATTTATCCCCGGCGAAAACGGTGATCTTTCGAGGATACTCGTCATCCAAAAACCACCAACATTACCGGAGGCGTATACATCGTGTCTATAAATCCAAAATTTGAATTTCCGAAATGTTTCAATCCATCAACCAAATATTTCGAATACAATCAGCGCCCCAAGGAATCAGTTTTTCTCTCAAGATTACAGGCCAGTAGTACCTCCTAGGCCAGCACCGCGAGCGCAACCGAGAATGTTAGCAACTCCCCAACAACGCAACGAGGCGTACCATATTCAGCACGGAATACGTCCTGTACCACCACCGCGGCCGAACGTGCAAAAACCTTCAGTCCTAATGGAAGTCGACCCATCGCTGCAAACCAGAAATATAAACTACATGAATCGTCCAGACGGCAACAATCCATACAAAAGGCCTAGCGAATCAGCCAACATTCCACGAAAATTTCAAAAGATCAACAACCTGGAGCAGTCCGAAGAATCGAACCCACAATCCAAGGAATACAATGAAATAATGGAAGAAAAATGCAGTTTAGAAGTCTACAACAATGACGGAGGGGAAGAGGAATGCGATGACATTAACTTTAAAGTTTCTGGTGGACACCGGGGCTAATAAAAATGTTATCAAACCGGATCTTGCAACGAATAGGAAACAAACTGAAAAGATCTTCACAATACAATCGGCTGGAGGACCAATTAAAATAAAGGAGAAAATATCAGTAAAATTTTTCGCCTGTGTTGATAACAACTCTCCCATACAATTCTTTGTTTTACCTTGACTAACGGAATCATCGGAGACGACACCTTGAAAGAGTTGGAAGCCGTGATCGATAGAAAAAATAATTATTTGATAATCGAACCTAACATAAAAATTCCTTTGAAAGAAAAGAAGAAGTCCATACAGGTAAATAACATGGAAATCAAAGATAAATCAATCACCTGTATTCGAAAACTAGAAAAAAACTTAAGAACTTGATTTCGAAGTATAAAAAACTTTTTGGACCTCTTAAGTGACCACGAAATAGTCGATATAAACGTGAGAGCTGAAATAAAAACAACCACGGATGAACATGTTTACACCAAATCTTATCCGTATCCCGCCAACATGAGAACCGATTTGGAAACCCAGATCAACCAGATGCTACAGGCTGGATGCTGGAATCATCAGACCCTCAAACAGTCCCTAACTCACCATTATGGGTTGTAGTAGAGAAGAAAATGGATTCCTCTGGAGCGAAGAAATATAGAATTGTAATTGATTATAAAAGACTCAACGCAATTACCGTATCGAACACCTATCCAATACCAGATATATCGAGCACTATATCCAGCCTTGGTAATTCTAAATTCTTCACAACACTTGACCGCACATCAGGGTTCACCCAGTTAAAAGTGAAAGAAAAGGACATCCCCAAAACGGCCGTTTTCTTCGACGAATGGAAAATATGAATACACTAGACTTCCCTCCGGCCATATTTCAGCGAGCAATCGACGACGTACTAAGAGAATATGTACATAGGAAAAATATGTTATGTATACATTGACGACTTAATCATATTCGGAAGAACGGAAGCAGAACATATAACGAATCTTGACATAGCATTATCCAAGTTAGAGAAAGCTAACTTACGAATTAAACTCGACAAAACACAATTTTTGAAAATACCCCAACAATTCATTCCACTTTTGCAAGAAGTTTACAGGGAATACTTTAGCAAGTACAAAATCCGTTTAACCCAAAGAGTTGTCGAAGACATCGATTCCAAATCATTGAATCTAAAAATTTAAGGGCTCATAGAAGCCATGAGGTAAATAAAAATTAAATTTTGGAAAAGTACGATTTTCCTCACATGCTAATGGAAATTAAAAAAATACGTGAAATCATGTGACATCCGCAATACAAATAAGTACGACCGGCATCCACACAAAACCAGAATTTCAATCAACTCCCATACCAACTTACCCGACTGAAATTTAACACTTGGATATCTTCGAATTTTGAAAAGAAAAGTTTTTTTTCTTGCATAGACAAATTCTCTAAATTTACCAAATTCTTTCGAATCAAAGGCGAAGTAAATGGATCTGTGGAAAGGGTTCACTCCACGATAATTGAAATCATTAATTTCATTTTGTCTACAACAAGAATTTCCCGACTTGTCGGTAAACAAATTTATTAACATCTCTGTTGACCGATGCAATAATTCGATACACTCCGTTACCAAAAGGAAGCCCAGTGACGTATTGTTTGGACCAGAACAGCGAGTTAACTATCAAAATTTAGCAAATTTTAGAGACAAAATTAATATAAAACGAGACCGAGTTCTAATCGTGCGAATAGCACGATGAGTGTATACCCTATACCCATGTACAGACCTACTTCTAGGTGCCTTCGCATGCAAAACCCAAAAAAATCAATTTCATATTTTTTCTATGGGAGGGAGGGGTAGATGGGTTGGACCTGGCACATTTTTATTATCTTATCAAGGCATCCAACGGCTACCATTCGATACAAATTTGAAGTTTTTCGCGACATTCTATCAAAAGATATGGCTGAATATAACTTTGCAGGGGAGGTAGGTGTAGGGGTAGTCAGACTTACTCCGCTTTCCATCAACTCAAAGTATTATGTCAGAAACATTGATCAAAATTTCAAGTCGATAGCGATATTCTATCCAAAGTTACGGCCGAATTAAAATATCAAGGAGGGGTAGTTTGTATGGGAGGTAGGGGAGCCCGTGGCCCGATTTGGCCCATTTTCAATACCGTCCAAGACCATTTGACCAAAATATCAAACCACTAGCTTCATTATTTCGGGAGTTATCGTGCAAACAGACAGACACACAGACATGGCTTATTCGATTCAGCGACCGACCCTGATCATTTATATTTTATATACATATATGCATACTTTGCCATACCTCCGGTGGCTCCTTTGAGGTGTTACATAATATCGGCGTAACAAAAACAATATACCCTATACCATCTTATGGGTATATTGTTTTTTTACCAGTAAGAGGAACAATATTGCGTTTTTGTGCGTATAGTACAGTGAACAATGCCAGCAATACGTAAAGGGCGCATTTGGACCGACGAACGAAGAAAGCCGCAAACACCCGAAATAGAAGAATATCGCAGTCAGAGAAACACCTCCAAATGAGCGTGCGACCATGTTGCGACTGCGTGAGGCACGAGCTATAGGGAATCGACAACCAGAATGCCAAAAAGTAGAGCAAGCATTTACATCCTCTTCGTTCTTTCGTCTCGCATTCGACTATGAGCCGGATAGTGAATATTCCGCTTATATGAAGCTATTTGGAGCTATGGACAAAGAATGTCCCTATTGCCATGCGCTCAAATAAAAAAATAGTCAGCCGGGATGTGTGGCGCATCAGGAAAACTGCAACTCCCTGAAATTGAGACACCACCAGTACCCTTATACGCCTTGCTCATCGAAACCGATCCAGATTCTAATCTATTCGTCAAGGGTTGGGTACTATACCTCGACTACTAGAATCACGACCAATAAAATTTCGACTAATAAAATCTCAATGAAAATATCTCGACTAATAAAAATATCGATTTTATAAAATCCCGACATTTAAAATCTCGATATTTATTGAAAATATGATATTTTCAAAGTTGGCGCCGAGTTTGAAAATATAATATTTTCAATAATTATCAACGGTTTTGACGTAAATAATAGAGTGTTTTAGCATATCGTTTGAAATATAACTACATAATTTGCCATTTCATATAAAAATTCGCTTGCGTGCCGTATACGTAACAGTATATAATAATTTTGCATGTCCCAAGTAGGCATGGGTATATTTCCGTATAGTTGATGTTCTGTCTCTCTCTCGGTTACCGTAACTCCTAGTGGAGCATGGTGCGTTGATGACTACCGTGTGTAGTCAGCAACGTTACAAAGACAACTGATTTCGGAGTGTGACACGGTTGTCAGCCATACCACTTCCTAGTCGCATTGTTAGTTTATTATTCTACGATAAGAATAATTCTTATCATCTTCTACTGAATAATAAACATGCGACGAGTCGTGCCGAGTTTGGAAACTCGTTTCTCTATGAGTGTCTATTTCACAGAGTGGCGAACGAACGATCACGGCCACAGAGCACGACGTTGATGTTCTGTAAACAGTTGAAATTGTCGGGTCGCAATTTTTAGTTGTCATAAAATTAGTTAAAAACTCTCGTAAAAGTTTTACGTGCTATTCGGTATTTTTTGCTTCGAAATTTTGAATTACGTATCCGGTGGTTTTTACGTCAGTGTAAAACTCTCTAATTTAATTTGCTACTTGGGTACGATGATGTGCTTTTAAATTCTCTGTTGGTAGTTTTGTTTACTACAATGATAAAACTGCTACTACTCAGTTACTACTATGGATTGAGAATAAGAATATACTGATTAAATAATTACGGTACCTTGTTATTGCATTCGAATGCTAAATTCCGGTCATACATACTTTTCAAAAGGCATATTATGAGGGCAGTTCAATAAGTACCCGTGTTTGAAGACATAGGCTGGTACTGAGGGAAATTGGTGTAGTGGCAACCCTTCGGAACCAACATCTGTAGGTTAAGTTTTGCATTTTTCCGATAGAGGCATTCATGTTTGAATTAGAATTTTATCGAAATGTATTTTTGTAATTCATTCTATTTTGAGTTGTCCGACTAATAGGACATATTTTAGAAATAAAAATTCCTCTTGTAAGAGTGTCTTGTTCAATGTTTTTACTGTAGTGTGTTGCAGTGTGCAAATGGTGCAAGTTTATAGTAGGAAAGTGGTAAACCCCTACATAATTGGTGACCACGCTGTCAGCAGTGTGTCTGAAATAATAAAAGAATATGGTCGAAGTCACGTAGTCGTCTTGATGTTTCAATTATACAAAGTAACAACACATGGCGCAGCCGGAGCCGATATTTAAAGATAATTCTGCGTGAAATAGTTCGAATAAAAGAAAGTGACAAATAGAAAAGAAAAATCGCGACGTGAAAAACGTAAAATTCAGTCGACGAGAAAAGTAATCGGCGCATGTGATTATAACCTAAAAAACGTGAAAAAATGGAGTCCGCCTTGAATCCGCCACAACCTCTGTCGTTTGAAGGTAATATTAAGGAGAATTGGCGAAAGTTCTTGCAACGCTTCAACCTATATATGGTGGCGACAGGGATGGATACAAAACAGGCGAAAAGAAAAATTGCGATACTGCTACATGTAATCGGGGACGAAGCAGTCGAAAAATATAATACATTCGATCTGACGCCAGAACAAAAAGAAAACTACGATAAGGTTGTCAATGCGTTTGAGACATTTTGTTCACCAAAATCAAACGAAAGTGTGGAAAGACATGTATTTTTTATGAGGTGTCAACGAGAAGGGGAATCATTCACCACATTCCTCACAGACCTTAAGAAATTAAGTGCAAATTGTGGTTTCGCGAATCTCAAAGATAGTCTGATCAAAGACAGAATAATATGCGGAATAAACGATACAAAGCTGAAAAGTGCTTTGCTGAGAGAAGACGACATTGATTTGGAAAAATGTATCAACATTTGTCAGGCAGTTGAATTTGTCGTGGATTTTTAATTAACGTAAGATAAATTTTTACTTGTTAAAAAATAAAAATCCACTTAGCCATTTTGAATTATAAAAAAAAATCAATCTAGTTTTTTTTATGATAAAAAAAAATGTAAAAAAAAATAAAATTCAAAAATTAGATTTCATTTCAATAAGACAAAAAAATATTCATTCCTTAAAAATTCAATTTTTATTATAAATAATATAATGTTTAAAAACAATTAAATATATATTAATATATAGAGACCAATATATATAATTAATAAAATAAACCTCTATATACAGTGCTTGTCATCAGATTAGTACACCCGTTCGCATGAATAGTTTCGGCTGATTTCCAACCAAACTAAAAGAGCTAAAATTTCAAAATTATAACTGTTAATAGTCTATTCAATTCTGAGTTAATTAACACAAAAAGAATAGTGTTTAGATTTTTTAATCTTGATTTATAATTGTTTTTCGAAAAAGAACACACAAAATAGCAATTTAAAATTTGTCATCAGGATAGCACATGCAAATTCTTTTTTGTCTATCTTCCACAATTATCGACTTTTATTAATTTTTTCTCGAAATTTCACTTTTTGACCACCTTGACTCCTTGTAAGCCTTAAATTTTGATCCCTCTTCTGCAGGCAATGATTTTCCCTTATTCATATTAAAGTTAATATCCTACTCAAACAACCACAAAAAATTAGGGGTCCTACGTCTTTGATTGTGGAAGATAGACAAAAAAGAAATTGCATGTGCTATCCTGATGACAAATTTTAAATGGCTATTTTGTGTGTTCTTTTTCGAAAAACAATTATAAATCAAGATAAAAAAATCTAAACACAATTCTTTTTGTGTTAAATAACTCAGAACTGAATAGACTATTAACAGTTATAATTTTGAAATTTTAGCTCTTTTAGTTTGGTTGGAAATCAGCCGAAACTATTCATGCGAAGGGGTGTGCTATTCTGATGACGAGCAGTGTAATTGGTGACCCCGACGTGATAGATCTATAAAATTGGATTATTTCGAAGAAAACGCATGAACTGGAAAGTTCCTACAATATTGGATTTGGAGATAATTGGATTATTTTAAAGAAAATAACAACATACAACAAATACAATATTATTCAAGAAAGGAATGAAAATTAAACACTACTACTAATATACTTGGAGGCTTGGAGCAAGAAGTTACGAAGCAAGAATACTTGGAGGCTTGGCGCAAGAAGTTACGAAACAAGACTTTTAGAACGAATTATTTGAATCAAGAACTCAAAATCATTTTCAAGAAAAAAGATTTCAAGAAAATTTTTTTTGTTAATTTATTGAAATTGTAACGAAAGTGTAAGGTGAGTGGATTTTTAAATATTTTTTAACAAGTATTGTTGATAGTATCTAAAAAATGCCCGTAACAAGAAGTCAATCCACGACATCTGCCCCGCTCCCGCATGGTTCCTCATCAGATGAGGACAACAATACAGAAATCGAAATTGAAAATAATGACACTCCCGTATTACCAGCTGGAACCAGACAAAATTCAAGTTCCAATCGTATTAAAAAAATTGTTTGAAAAAATTTCCATTTTGGTCGAAAAATGCAATGGGATGGTTCACTTTATTGGAAAGGCAGTTTTCAGCGTTCGGCATATTTAGTGAAATTGAAAAGTTTAACACAGCGTTAAGTATGTTTTCACCTTTGGATTTAGAAAATATGGATGGAGTTTTTGAAGGACTCCGAGATAATTGTATATATTCAGATTTTAAAAATGCTGTCATTCAGAAATATAGTTTATCGGATTCATCAAGAATTCATAAATTATTAACTGGCTTAGAGTTAGGTGACCGTAAACCAAGCCATTTATTAAGCGAAATGAAAAGTCTAGCTGGACCAAATTTTGATGATAATGTACTTCGTTGTCTCTGGCTGGAAAGACTCCCTACAAACATCAGAACAATAGTTGTAGCAGCAAAAGGCTCATTAGCTGAAATTGCTGAAGTTTCAGATAAGGTTCATGAAGTTGTAACCAGTCCTTCCGTATTTACTGTTTCCGCGAGAAATTCAACTTCACCCTCTAATGAACGAGAGCCTTTCCAACACCAGATCAACACACTATCGGATAAGCTTAATGAAATGATGGCTTTGGTAAATCAGTTCATGGTATCGCAGACCAAGGTCTCAGCAAATCATAACGCTCGTAGAGCTTCACGTTCAATTTCAAAGTACCGTTCGCGTTCAAAATCAAGAGATAAAATCAACGAGAATGGACTTTGTCGTTATCACGAAAATTTTGGAGATAAAGCTTTTAAGTGTTATACACCATGTAAACACTTCTCAAAAAACTAAATTTGGAGTTGGAATCGACGGTTTCCAATTTCATTAATCCATCAAGCCGTCTCATAGTTGATGATGACAAATCCAAATTAAAGTTCTTGATTGATACTGGGTCTGATTTGTCAATCGTTCCTGTAGATATTACTGAAAAGAAAAATTTCAGCTCTTACTTCGTTTTAAAGGCTGCCAATGATACAAATATTTCAACTTACGGTTATCGCGAACTACAAGTTACTTTAGGACTTCGTCGCGTTTTTACTTGGAAATTTTTGGTCGCGGATATTTCCAAACCTATCATTGGCGCAAATTTTTTAAAACATTTTGGATTGATGGTGGATTTACATAATCGTCGTATTATTGATCTAACAACAACTTGTAAATCTCAACAGGGTAAGTTAATTGAAACTAATATACCCAAATTAGAGTTAATTTCTTACCCAAATGTTGACAAACGAGTTGCTTGTCTTTTGGAAAAATATTTCGGGTCAGCGTGTGAACCGGACTTCAAAGCACCAGTTCTTCACTCAGTTAGACACCATATTATAACTAAAGGTCCGCCGATTTCAGCAAAACCTCGTCGTCTTAATGCTGAAAAATTAGATATTGCCAAGAAAGAGTTCAATTACATGATAGAACAAGGTATTTGTCGTCCATCGAAAAGCCCTTGGGCTTCACCTCTACATATGGTAAAAAAAAAAGATGGATCTTGGCGACCTTGTGGTGACTACCGAGCTTTAAACAATATGACTGTACCTGATTCTTACCCAATACCTCATATTCATGATTTTTCCCAACAATTAAGTGGAAAGAAAATTTTCTCTGTAATTGATTTAGTAAAAGCTTATCATCAAATTCCAGTCAATGAAGATGATATTGAAAAGACAGCCATAACAACACCTTTTGGACTATTCGAATTTCCCAAAATGACTTTTGGTTTTCGAAATGCTGCACAAAGTTTCCAGCGTTTTATCCATTCTGTTTTACGTGATCTGGATTTTGTATTTCCTTATATTGACGACGTACTGATAGCTTCTACAAATATAGAAGAACATTATAAAAATTTAGAGTGTGTTTTTGAACGTTTCAAACAATATGGTTTACTGGTTTAGGAACGAATCAAAATTATCCTTATTGGTGTATGCTTCTGATATAGCTGTCGGGGCTGTATTACAGCAGTCTTATGCAGGTGTTAATGAATCTTTAGGATTCTTTTCTCAAAAATTAGATAAGGCTTCACCGAGACAAGTGCGTCATCTCGATTTTATCGGCCAGTTCACCAGCGACATACGTCACATCAAAGGTGAAGATAATATTGTTGCTGACAATTTGTCAAGAGTCGATGTTATCGAAATTCCTTCTGCGATTAGTATCCATCAAATGGCACTTTCACAATCCAGGGATCCAGAACTGGAAAAATTAAAATCATCAAAGACTTTAATTCTTAAACCAGTATGTATCCCTGATTCGGAGGTTCCACTATGGTGTGACACATCTACTAATCCGATCAGAGCTTATGTTCCCTCTGATTTAAGGCGTTTGGTTTTTGACAAAGTACATAATTTTTGTCATCCAGGCCTAAGAGCTACCACAAAACTACTTAAAAGTAAATTTATTTGGCCATCCATCAACAAGGATGCTAAAACTTGGGCGAGGCAGTGCATATCTTGTCAAAGTCAAAGATTACTCGACATACACAATCACCAGTAGGCTTTTTTCTTCCGAGTAAAGAGAAGTTTAGTACCATTCACTTAGACATTGTGGGACCACTTCCTTTATCTGAAAATTGTCGGTATTGTCTAACAATTATTGACCGATTTACTCGCTGGCCTGAAGCTTTTCCAATGCCTGATGCGCGTACTTCCACCATCGCCAATACTTTACTTAAAGAATTTTTCCCACGTTTTGGTGTTCCTCGAACAATTGTTACGGATCAAGGTGCCCAGTTTGAATCTCTATTATTTAAAGAGCTATCGACTTATCTTGGTTTTGAGCGAAAACGCACTACGGCTTACAACCCGAAGGCAAATGGTTTTCTCGAACGTTGGCATCGAGTTTTAAAAGAAAGTCTCATGAGTCGAGGTAACACTCAATGGACCAAAGAACTTCCTTTTATATTATTGGGACTGCGTACCATTATCAGAGAAGATTCCGAATGCACACCAGCTGAGTTGGTTTACGGTCAAAATCTCAGACTCCCTCATGACTTCGTCAATCCATCCGACTCAAAAGAATCAGTAACTGATTATGTCGAACGTTTGCGTCAATTCGTTAAATGCTCCAAATGTGTAGAGCCTAGAATCAATACGAATAAATATGTTTATGTTCCCAATGAGCTTAAATCTTGCACGCACGTTTTTCGTCGCATTGATTCAGTTCGTCCGTCTCTTAAAGCACCATTCGAAGGACCTTTCTTGGTCGTTGATCGAAGTGATAAAGTCTACACAATTTTAGTTGGTGACAAGAAAATCAAAGTCTCCATTGACCGCTTAAAACCAGCGTTTATGGAATCATCATCACCATTTCCAAAACCACGATCAACAACCAAGAAAGTGTCATTCAATGACAACAAAATCATTCATACATATGCTAATTAATTATTATTATTTCTAAGGAGGGGGATAATGTCGTGGATTTTTAATTAACGTAAGATAAATTTTTACTTGTTAAAAAATAAAAATCCACTTAGCCATTTTTTATTATAAAAAAAATCAATCTAATTTTTTTTTATGATAAAAAAATGTAAAAAAAAAAAATTTAAAAATTAGATTTCATTTCAATAAGACAAAAAAAAATATTCATTCCTTAAAAATTCAATTTTTATTATAAATAATACAATGTTTAAAAACAATTAAATATATAATTAAATATATATTAATATATAAAATAAATAACAGGCGCGACAATCCAGCATTGGACTAAGGCCGCAGGATGTGTTAGTGACATCCTATTTCCAAGATCTTATCTGCTTTTTGTTGAGGTAATGAGATCAGCATCACGCTCAGCAGTGTTATTTATCCCCATAAATGGGTACTCGTTTAACATCTGAGTGAGATCATAGTCCGTCACAAGCTCGTGAGTTCGAAAAGCACCATGGAACACGGTGAGATTCGAACTCATGAGCCTGTGCACCGAAGGTGCGCGCACTAACCGCTAGACCAGCCAGACTACTACTATAATAATATATAGAGACCAATATATATAATTAATAAAATAAATATATAGGTATATAGATAAAAGATAAAATCGTAATATAAGAGTTAATTTTTTCAGTTAGTCGAGATTGTCGGGATTTTTCGATATTATAATTTGTCGATATGTTCAACGGTCGAGATATTCGAAAGTCGAGATTTTCAAAAATCGAGATATTGAAATATTATTCAGAACGGAAAAAATCTCGACTTGGGCCGTCGACTTTTAGTACCCCTCCCGTTCGTCAAGTCCATTCGCAAATTTAATTCGTGCTTCCAAATGACTGCATTCGGAACAACGAAAACAGTACACAATCTTGCCGAAAATATTCAACATTTTAATTCAACTTTTAAAATCAAAGGCCAAGTGTATCACAAAGTAGCGTCATTTTTGCCAATGCCTAACGGATCATATAAATTTTTACAAATTTACTTTATGGGTGGCAATTTTTCAAATCGCACATGCATGAATTGGATAGTTGTTGACGATGTGGCTGGAATCATGATTAGCAGGGTTGGTGACCGTACATCATCGTGAAAAATTGTTATTCGAAGGAATAATGATATTGAGTTTATCGCCGACATGCACCGTTCTTATGACGCTCTCCAATATCTGCAAAATTTCCGGAAGAGTCAAGACGGATATTGAATTAATATTAAACAAAGAGATCCCGAACGATTGCGATTACTACGACACAATCAACAGAAGTTGCGTGCCGAAGAATACATTCATTTGCGAGACGCTATCGTGAGCGAAGCCAACATTGCCGAAATTGGTGACTCTATCATTCTACCATAATCGTACGTTGACAATGAATACGTACAGGATAATATGACTTACGTGCGGGAGTGCGAACGGCTGTACTTATTTATTACGTTCACATGTAACCCAAAGTGACCGGAGATTACATCTTTGTCTCTGCCAGGTCTAAAAATGCAACACATCGTCATGACACAGCACGTGTGTATAAACAAAAATTGGAGTCTTTAATAGGCTTCATTACCAAACTGCAATATTCGGTCGCACACAGTGCTATGGATGTATTCGGTCGAATTGCTAAAGCGAGGATTGCCTCATGCTCACATTTTAATTTGGTTAGTCCATAAAATTCGTTCTGAAGCAATCGATAGTGTGATTTCCGCGGAAATTCCAAATCCGACTGCTAATCAAATCCTATTATAAAACCTAGTACTTACATATGTCACATATTGTCCAAATAACGTAACAACAAATTCTGTCAATTTTTATATTTTTTTTCCGCCAATTAATAGTCATTATTCGTTTGAAAAGTCTTTGTGTGGTTTAGTTTTTTAAAAATAGAAAAAAGGTAATTGTCTATATTTATTTTCATGTATAACAAAATTGTATTAAAGTTATTTATTTATTGTGTATATTATAGAAACCCTGATGATGGGCACTTTAGCCCGAAATATATTGGTTTAGCACGAAAATATAATATAAATAACCTTCATTTGAAAAAATCGCGAAAGCTATAGAGGCAACACAACATTGCACCTTTCATTGAATGCAACGATTCCGGCAATACAAAAATCAAACCCTATTCGACATTGCTTCCACCAACATGATTCATATCCTATGCGGTGATCTGAATCGGTTATCGCCTTGCATGGTAGATGGAAAGTGGACAAATCGTTTCCCGAAGATTTACACCAATGACACAATCATAAATGTCGATGGATATCCAATATATCGGCGAAGAAGTCCTGATAACGTCAGAGATTGACATTGATAATATTTGGGTTGTACCATATTCGTCTCTGCTGAGCATCATAAACATGACCCAGCAGTTATACATTTAACCGACCATCTTGAAAACGACCAACGCATATTTTTCATAAACGAAACAGAAATTGAACGTGTTATAAATCCACCAAAAACTACAATTAGTGAATTTTGTTAATTACGTAATCGTGATGATACTTTCGGTCCCTGGGTACACTACTATATTCCGAAGTATCATGCTATTTCACATCGAATCAAACAAAACAATAAATGTCTCGCAAGCAAGGCGCACCAGTTGATGCGTGCCCTGGTCTATTTAAATCAAACACTTTGGCTCCAGTATATATAGTCTGTTCAGAATTAAGCTAACTATCTCACAAAAACAACTCTGTTGTAAAAAGTTTCCGCCAAAGAAAAAGTTGTCAGCCGCAAAAAGGATTGATATGATACAATCCCGCCAAAAAGCTCGCATGGATATGCATTCAAAGGTGATTGAATTAGTTTATAGTTTCCACCAAACCAGCGTGGTGCGGTACGCGTCAGAATTTGTGAAATAATTTCCGCCGCGGTAGACCACGCTGAATTTGCCAATTCGTGTGGAGTCTGTGTTGTGTGTACCGCGTACCGCACCCGCACTGGTTTGGTGGAAGTTAATTTCTTTCAACGCTTATTGGCGGGGAGCTTGACGAGGGTGCTATTTGCTGCTATGCTCTTTTCTGATCAGATTTAATCTCGAATCTTATCCAGCCTTGTAAATAAAATGTCTTACAAACTTTTTTGCTTTCTTGTTTTTTTTTTTGTTTTTTTTTTGCCTCACAGAAACTTTTGTCCCGGGACTAGGCTTCTCGGCATCACTTTACTTACTATCCGTACGTAAGTGACTAATCAATCAATCGAGTGTAAACTCTAGCAGATCGTAAAAAAAAAACTGAAAACAAAATATATTAATAAGGAAATTTATCAAAATAACTTCTTTTAAACATTAGTTTATTAGTACAATTAAAATTAACTAAGTCCTTCAAACTATTATAAAGAATAATTGACCTTGTAATTGGTTCATTAAGCCCATAGTTTACTCTATAATAAGGCTGAACAAGAAGGTTGTTCCGCCGTAAATTGTGAGGAATATTTCTGACTTGAAAGTTATTTAATATATCTTCACAAACAATATGAGAGCAAAACAGGTCTCTTATAAACATAGCGTTTAAAAATGTTCTTCTATAATCTAAGGCTTGTAAACCCAATAAGGAACAGCGAGTTTTATAATCTGGCTTGAAACGCCAGCCAATTTGATAAATGGCAAACCGTGTAAAATTGTGTTGAATTCTTTCTATACGCTCGATATGCACCTTATAGAACGGATTCCACACAATAGAACAATACTCCAGGTGCGAACGAACGAAAGCTGCATACAATATTTTTAAAGTAAAAGCATCATTAAATTCGCGCGCATTACGTTTAACAAATCCTAACATACTATTCGCTTTTGAAATAATGTAATCAATGTGTTGTCGAAATGAAAGCTCATGGTCGAAAATTACACCAAGATCTGATATTTCGACAACCCTTTCAAGAACACTACCTGTTAAGGAGTACTCAAAGAAGACCGGAGTTTTCAATTTATATATGCTAAGTACTTTACATTTACTAACATTTAAATTTAAATTATTATCGCGGCACCAAAATTGCAGCTTTTCTAAATCGGATTGCAACTTAAGGCAATCATCAGTGTTGCGTATTTTCATAGCGATTTTCATATCATCGGCATACTGCCATACACGCACGAATTTAAAATTTTGGATGATATCGTTTATGAAAACTAAAAAGAAAAGTGGTCCTAAATGGCTTCCTTGCGGAACCCCTGATGAACACTTTATAACAGAGCGAGATGTACAGCCATTTAACTTCACCAACTGAGTCCTATCCGTTAAATAGGATCTCACCCAGCTTAGAAAAATTGACTGTATTCCTAATTGTTCTAGTTTTTTAAGTAAAATATTATGATCTACTCTATCAAAAGCCTTCGAAAAATCGGTATATACCACATCAACCTGCATTCCCTGCTCAATACCATCAGCAACAAATTTAGTAAATGATACCAAATTTGTTGAAGTTGATTTTCCTTTCAGGAATCCATGTTGACATGGCGATATCAAACGGCTAATTAAAACATCTATTTTATTTTTAATAAGCATTTCAAACAACTTCGGTATTGCAGATATTTTAGCTATGGGTCTATAGTTATCTATAAGGTGCTTCGGACCCTTTTTGTGAACAGGCGTTATGTATGAAACTTTCCATTCATCAAGAAAAACACCTGAAGTCAAGGACAAATTAAAAATAAAGGCTAAAGGACGACATAACGATTGCATGCAATTCTTCAAAAATATATTAGGAATGCCATCAGGTCCGGCCTGAATACTAACATCAAGATCACGCATAGCATTCAATAGGTCATCCTCAGAAATCTCAAGAGCACTCGTAAGGTCCTCCTGAGCTATCCGAGGGACCAATGCACTCTGACTTCCATTGATGTTAGCATTCATTTCTGATGAAACGGAGTCTGGCACTTTGTAAACTGAACTGAAAAATCTAGCAAATCCGTCACAAACCGATTGAACATCTTTGTAAAAATTGCCATTGAATTCTAAATTTTTTGGGATTCCCGTATTCTTACGCTTGCTGTTTATAAAATTCCAAAATGTCTTACTGTCATTCTTTATATTATTTTCAGCTCTCGCAATATACTGTTTGTAAAGATTTTTATTCATTAATTCATACTCTCTTCTCAATCTAAAGAAATTTTCTTTATTGGCAAGAGAGGATGACTTCTTGTATAATTTATGGGCCTTATTTTTTGCTCTCTTAAGTTTGAACAATTCTTTGGTAGCCCAAGGATTTTTTGCTTTTATTTTGTTCTTTTTTAAAGGAACGTACTTGCGAATAGATTTATTTAAAATTGAATTAAAAATTGTATAACTTTCAATAAGATTACTATTCGATATAACTGGAGCCCAATCCATATTAAAAAATGTTGAATTTAGTTTTTCAAATTGGGCTTTTTGAAAATTTCTAGTAGGAATAACTTCGGGCTCTTCTTCAATGTAATCATAAAAAACGAACTCAAGAAGAAGAGCACTGTGATGGATTGAATTGGGCAAAATTGGTTTATCTACTTTAATTACAGAACCATTCAAGCAAGTACTAACAAAAATTAGATCTAAAATTCTACCAATCGAATTTTTAACAAGATTCATTTGCATCAAATCCATTGCAAACAAACAATCTGTTAGAACAGATTCACACTCAAGATGTAAATCACGCGGCAGAATTTTTTTCTCGTCGTCGTTCCAGTACCAACTTATATTACCAAGATTGAAATCCCCAACAACGATCAATTTGTCTTTTTCCTCAAAAGATGCAAATAGCTTGGAGATATTATCTACATGTTTGTTATAAACATCAACTGAACTCAAAGGTGGTAAATAGCTATTAAAAATATATACTTTTTCGCTGCGAGAAACATTGATAGAAACACATATCTGTTCTACGTCCTTATGAAAAAGCTCAACTTCATGAGATGGGAATGTTGTTTTGATAGCTACCAAAACACCACCTCCTCTCTTAGTCGAAGCCTCATAACGGTCGCGACGATAGACATCATAGTCTCTTATGAAAAGTTCTTCATTTGAAATGTCTGTGTGAAGCCAAGTCTCGGTTAAGCAAATGGCAGCATAATCTTCTTGTGAAGCTGCAAGGTAAAAGTCATTTGTTCTTGAACGAAGACCGCCAACATTTTGATAATAGACCGAGAAAAATGAATTGGAAATTATGTGTTCTGCTGGACACTGTTTTGGCGTTTGTCGTTTTTTGAAAATTTGAAGGGTGATATGTTGACGCCCTTGGGCCAGAAGTTGGCACAAAACACTTGCTTCGAATATTCATGAGGAAGTTTCAAACCGAAACTGATTGAAACTAATTTGGATATATCACAATCTTTTTTTATCAGAGGATAAACCGAAAGAAAGCTGTCATCTGTTAAATTAAGCTTTTTCATTACATATTCCTTTAAATGTTCTGCTTTTACCGAAGCATGTAGCTTAGAAACATGGAATACCTTGAAACTGGGGACACTTCGAAGAGAATCATTAGCTTGATCGATACCGAAGATTCTTTTGTGTCGCCTATTATTATTATCACTCTTTTTGGGAATAACATCACCAACAGGAGAAGGTTTTTTAATATGTTTCCCTTTCTTACGAACTGTGACAAATTTATCAATCGGAGATTGATTTTTGTCAACGTTGGAAGGAATTGTAGAAGATGAATCTGAAATAACAGTGGAAGTCCCCGCTTCATGGCTAACGAAAGATTGCTCAGAAGATATTGAAATAATATTTTTAGTTTTTTTCTTAGTGTCTTTCACTATATTACTCTTCTTATTTTTTAAAGTTACGTTTCTATCTCGCAATATTTTGGAATTGTTTTCACAACAATTTACAGTTTTCATAAGGGATCTCAGCTTGCTAAGTTGGCTCTGCAACGACGAAACGAGCTGAGATAGACCGTCAATTTGAACTTTGTAAAATTGCTCGCAAACACAATTCATTTTAATTAAAGAACTAAACTAATAAATTAATAAAAAGAGAAAAAATGCAAAAAGAAAAAAAATTGTAAAAACTGGGATTCGAACACAGGACCTCACGGGCGTGAGTCGTACACGCTACCACTGCGCTATATGCTTGTATGAAAATCTATGCCCAGATAACTCAGTTAAGCCGAGTTGAAATAACTACTGGACCAAATGAAAACAAAGAACAAAGACCGCCCGAGCGGCAGGTAGAAAATGCAAACCACCAAAAACTTTTCAAACAAATTTATGATTATTCACTAAACCGATTCGCGAAACCACTTTTACCGATGAAGCGAACGAGTAAATGAATCATAAAATAATGAATTTAATATTAAATCTTATGAATTTAATGCAAATTATGAAATTTAATATTGTGCGAAAATTTTGCGTGTGTTTGTTTTGATAAACGTATATTTCCTTCGTATAGACGACTTTTTTATACAATAAAGTTCTTTCGTAATTTTCTTAAGATTGGTTTTATCCTGCAATTACTCCAATGAAAACTCCCCGCCAAACAGCATTGCAAGAAATTAGCTTCTACCAAACCAGCGCGGGTGCGGTACGCGGTACACACAACACAGACTCCACACGAATTGGCAAATTCAACGTGGTCTACCGCGGCGGAAATTATTTCACAAATTCTGTTGTAACCCGTTCTCCGAATATTGTAAAAATTGTTGTAAATCAAGCTGAAGCTCAACCTGGTGTTGTTTTGCCGGAATCTTTGATGTTTAACAACACCACCAAATAATAATTGTAAAAATTATTCTCAATTGGACTGTTGCATCGACAACATAATTTGTAAGCATACCTAAGACGGTAATCACGATAACGATATGCTTGCTGAAGCAACATTGAGCTGTACAGCAACTCAAATTCGTCTACTATTCGCTATAGTGTTAACTACATCTTTTCCAGGACGAGCAAACACATTGTGGGATAACCATAAAGATTCAATGACCGACGATATATTGCATCGAATTCGAATACGGTGCAACGATGTAACGAACACATTCAGCGACGCGTACGACGACGTACAATGTCATTTGTAATGGACCGTTCCTACTGCGACCGGGTCTACGAACCGGAACGACCCATGCTTCAGCATGGCCAAGAGTCGCAAAGACCCCCTTCGACGCAAGAAGGGGATGGAAACTTTGTGTCATTCATTCAACACCATTTTTTCCCTCGGGGAGCAGTCCTGGCCGGCCCAGCTGCTCCGAACACTATTAATACGTGCCGGCATTGAATCAAATCCAGGTCCATGGATGTGCTCTGTGTGCGGTAACAGGATTTGGACCAATGTTCAAACGTCGGTCGAATGTACATGCTGTAGAGAATGGGTTCACCTAAAGAACTGTTCAGGACTTACCCATTACAATCAACGAGGTCCAACCTACACAGCGAGTCGATGCAGAAATCGTGGGCGACGCTCTTCATCCAACCAGCAGCTTCCACACCGGCAAACCCTGTACGCACAGTTCAACCTACGCCTAATTTGACCCCAGCTCCACGTACCATCGATGTTAACTACACCAACACCAAAATCGTCCAACTAAACTGTAATGGACTCTAACATAAAATCGTCGAACTTACTGATTTCATGGACAGACACCATATACAGATTGCTGCGGTACAAGAAACCAAACTAAACTCCAACCATTCGCTCAGCTCTTACGGGAACTATAACGTCATCAGACACGACCGAGAAAGCAATGCTGGAGGAGGTTTGGCTTTCCTCATTCATAACAATCTACCGTACAGCATCGTTGACATCACTTCCACCGACAACACAATGGAACAACAAGCGATAACAGTCAAATCGGGCAATATTGACTTTGAAATCTTCAACATTTACATTCCACCCGTCTCCAGCTGTCCCGCCAATTACAAAGCCAATATTAACCCTCTACTAAACGGCCAGTACCGTCTTCTGCTTCGTGATATCAACGCACACCATAGTCTGTGGCACTCTAACCTCCACAACGACACCAGAGGTAACATCATCGCCGATCAGCTGGACGCATCAGATTTCTGTCCAATAAACGACGACAAACCGACTCGTATCGCTGGATCCTGCACAAGCTCACCAGATATTTCCATCGCTAGCCCTGGACTTATCAACGATATCACACGAGAGCCAATTCTCACGATGTACTCTGATCACCTTCCAATCATACTAACGCTGGATATGCCGTCGAAACTCGTCCACCCCGACAAGAAAACGTACACAAACTTTAAACAAGCTAACTGGGATGGCTTTAAAAGGTACACAAGCGAAGCTTTTGCTAGTCTTACCCCCCCAAGTAATGTACGTATGGCCGAAAAACAACTCAGACGGATAATTCTCACTGCAGCTAAGAGATTCATTCCAGCCGGCCGTATTCCCAGCCTAAAACCTAATTTTCCAACGTCAGCGGCTAAATTAGCTAAAACGAGGGATCAGCTAAGAAGTGCAGACCCCAGTGATCCACGCAATGGTGACATTAACGATATCATCGTCAAACAGGTCAATGACCACAGGAGAAATATATGGCACTCACACCTTCGAAAACTGAATACCACCACAGGTGTGAGCAAATTATAGAGCACCGTAAGAAACTTATCTAATCCCACCAAAACTCAAGGGAGGGTCGCTATCAAGTTTGGAAATTCTACCGTGAGCGACGAAAAAAAATGCGCCAATCTGTTTAACAAACAGTTCGTCGAACACCCACCCAAGGATAGACTCAAGCGCAAAATTACACGAGCCATCCGTAACACCAAGGTAGACGAATATCTTCAAACCACCACCACTGAAGTAGCCAATGACATAAAAAACGCCAAAAACTCAAAGGCGCTTGGACCGGACGGTATAGCAATGATAATGCTCAAACACCTCGACACACCGGCCCTAGAGTATATCACTGCCACGATGAACCTTTCACTTAGAACATTCATCATACCAGAGATTTGGAAGAGAGGCCGCATTATTCCTATACCCAAACCTGGCAAACAACACTCCTTAGGAGAATCCTACCGCCCGATCACGCTTTTATCTTCTGTGGCAAAAATACTTGAAGCATTGATACACAAAACTCTTACGACGCACATACAACTCGCCAATCATCAACACGGCTTTAGGAAAATGCACAGTACCACCACTGCATTAGACCGAATCATGTCTAAGGTCTTAAATGGAATGAACCAACCAAAGCCGTTTAAGCGCACCATCCTAGTGGCTTTGGATCTGTCGAAAGCGTTCGATATGGTGAATCACTCGCTCCTACTGACAGACCTCAAAAACTCATCCACACCGTCGTATGTAGTTAAATGGATCGCAAACTACCTTGCCGGACGTCAATCCAGCACTGAGTTTAGAAATGGGAAATCTAAACTAAGAAGGATCAAACAGGGAGTACCACAGGGCGGAGTTCTTTCCCCCACTTTGTTCAACCTCTACATGTCAGGGCTTCCCACCCCACCTGAAGGAATCGACATAATATCCTACGCTGATGATTGTACCATCCTGACATCCGGCAACGATATTTCAGACATGTGCGACCGTATCAACGGCTACTTAGAAGAGCTCAACACCTTCTTCATTAGCAAGAACCTGAAGCTATCAGCACCCAAATCCTCGGCCACCCTCTTTACCACGTACAACCAGGAATACAACCTACGGCTAGACATTAGTGTAAACGACACCGAAGTCCCCACTGTCCGTCACCCCAAAATCCTCGGCGTCACAATTGACAATCACGGCATTTTCAACAGCCACGCCGACAATATATGTGACAAATTGAAGAGTAGAAACAAGATCCTAAAATCTCTCGCTGGCAGCAAATGGGGAACTGATAAAGAGACATTACTCACCACTTACAAAGCCATCGGTCGTTCAGTGGTAAACTACGGCCGCACCCATATGGACAAACAATCTCTGCAACACTCGATGGAAACGGATTCAAACGTGCCAGAATGCAGCAATGCGTACAATCACTGGATGTGTACGCATGACATCACAAGATCACCTCCACCAAGAAACTAAGCTGCTTAATCTAAAAACTCATAATGAGCTACTCGCAAAGCAATATCTCGTTGGTTGCTATCGTAGTCAACACCCGAATTTCGATCTTATGGACTTATGTTAGACGTACATTAAGGGACAAGGAAAGGGAAGTCCAAAGATTCAAAAGAGTTCCCCTCGATAACACCAACAACTACAAGGCGGCTCTAAAGCAGTTGCATACTAGCGAGGTAACAATAGCCACGAATGATCTGTCATTAAACCGTGTCCTTCGAGCTCGACCACCAGATATCTCCAATGACGAACTACAGCTACCTAGAGCCACACGTACCACCTTGGCTCAGCTTCGATCTGGATGGTGCTCCAGACTAAATTCATATTGGACCCGTATCGACAGCACCATTGCAGACACTTGTCCAGCATGTGGAGCCAGCCCGCACAACGTGGACCACCTTTTCAATTGTAATGCCGCACCAACGCATCTAACACCCATTGCGCTTTGGGAAAAACCAATTGAGGTGGCAACCTTCTTAGGCCTCGAACCTCGAGGAGAGAATGCCAACCATTTACGAATGACACTAGTTCCCCCCCCTTACTTGCGCCGCTACAACAACAACAACAACATTTGTAATGGACTGAGTGGTAAAGACATTTCGGTATAAGTTCGCCAAACCGAAGTGCATCTGATTTAATTGAAACCGAAATGAGTCATGAATTACAGTACGTAACTGCAGAAATGGCAGTGATTGTTACTAGCAATGTTCCACCACTGAATCAGGAGCAAAAAATAATTTAGGACCGCATTATGCTAGCAGTTTTGGCAAGACAAGGTTTGATTCCTTTTTAAATGGAACTGGCAAAAAAATTTCTCATTTCCTTAATTCTCGCAAAAATACGATCAAATAATGGCATCGCATTGGCAATTGCATCTTCTTGCATTGCAGCAACTTTATTGGATGAGTGCCGAACAGCTCATTACGTATTTAAGCTGCAATTGAATATCCAAAATAATCCAGACGCACTGTGCAATATTACAAAAAAATCAATCTTCCATTGCCACCGTGCCGAAAAAATGCAAGATTATCATTTGGGATGAATGCATTCTCAAAACAAACTCTTGAGGCGTTGTACAGAAAACCCAAAGACATAAAAAGGAATGACAAATTTCTGGCGGCACTTTGTTACTCCTTTTAGGTGATTTCCCATCATCATCGCTTGCTTGAAATCCTCGCCACTGTGACATAAAATTACCCACTTATTTCTGCACAATCTCTCTCTCTTGATTACCGTAACTCCTAGTGGAGCATGGTGCGTTGATGACTACCGTGTGTAGTCATCAACGTTACAAAGACAACTGAATTCGGAGTGTGATACGGTTGTCAGCCATACCACTTCCTAGTCGCATTTTTAGTTAATTATTCTACGATAAGAATATTTCTCATCATCTTCTTCTGAATAATAAACTTGCGACGAGTCGTGCCGAGTTTGGAAACTCGTTTCTCTATGAGTGTCTATTTCACAGAGTGGTGACCGAACGATCACGGCCACAGAGCACGACTGCACAATAGTTGATTCGAAAAATGCTTGTAGCGGACCAGACAAGGAATCAAACTCTATCTACCATTCATAATCATGTCTCGGTTTACGCTTATGTCTCGAGTTTCAACCATTTACAAATGTTGCGCGTCCATTTCAATACTATTTCTAAGTCTAATATCTTAAATAATTTATATTATTCAGGATCAAATTCTGATATGGGCTGCACATTTATCGATGGTTTGATGTGGTGAAGGTGCTTTTGTGAGAGGCTACCCACAAATTGTTAGGCGTTCGCTTCGGTTGTGACATGAACATTAATGGATTTGTGGCAGTAATCCTTCTGATTTCCTGTAGTTAAGTATCATTATGTGTGTTTGTTTTGTTCATCCCATTTGAAAGAAAATGTTGTGTGTATGTTCCTTGTCGCTGGGGTAATAGTGTTTCACATCATACTATATTTTACTTATAAGAGTTGTATGTTGAAAATCAGGGCTTAGAAGGGTCTAATTTCGGTAGTGAATCAATCGTTAGCAAATTGACCAAGCGGAATAGATCCCTTGAAAAGAAAGTTGCGCAAAGAAACAAGATTATTAAAAATCTTAGGCAGCAAAACAAGCAAAAAAAATTAAAATAAATAACACAAAAGCGCTGCTAGCGTCACTTAACAAAAAAAAAATAATTAGCGAGGCTACAAGTGATGTGTTAGAAAAAATAAGTGCCCCAAAAAAATAAACGACAACTGTTGAAATCCAATAGAAAGTCTGCACTCAAAACGTATTGCAATGAAATTAAATCTTTCGCGTTAAATTTAAACTTTTTATCGCCCAGAGCAGAGCTTATGAATATGTACGTACTACTTTTTGCAACGCACTACCCCACAATAGGACCATTCGTGGGTAGTATGAGAGTGTAGACTGTGCTCCATTACAATGTGTCGGCAATAGCACCACGAAAGTCATCGTCAACGTTCGACGAAATCCATATTCGGAACCATGTTTAATGGGACGGAAAAAAAGTCACATGGTTTTGTAAATTTTCGCGATGGCGGAGAAAGTAGGACAATAGCGGCACAAATTCTGACATTTATGGCTTTAAGTGTAAATATGGCTTCGAAAATCCCCATTGGGATTCCCATAGCTAAAGTAAATGCCGAACAAAAGAGAAACCTTATTACTATGTGTATGGCCAATCTCTCAAAAACAGGTGTTGAAGTAGTCGGTATTACTTTCGATGGAGCAGCCGCCAATATAAAGATGACTGAATTACTTGGCTCGAATATATTTAATATGAATTCAAAAGGGTTTTTTCAACTTGATGGCAGAAATGGAAAACATATTTGCCATCCGGATCCCTGCCACATTATCAAACTAGTACGAAGTTCACTTGAGAGCAAGTGCATCCTCATGGATGGCAATGGCAGCTATATCGAGTGGAGGTACATACCTTGTATCTTTTGATACATATGTCAAATGACGAATCCCTTTTTCACGAATTGCATGAACTAAAAATTCCTGTCATTATTGGTGTCGCGAAAGACGGAGAGTCAATCTAAGCAACAAAATGCGGATATTTGTACACGCCATCTACGTGCGACATGGCAATGATATAATGATGTGGAATTGTAGCGTTGCCAACCGCCATGTTAGTGCAAGCACGACGGTGAAGGCGAACACATGTAAGGAACGATATTGTTTAGTATGAGAATTTGGTTGTAAAACCTATAAAACTTTATTTCTGAAATAATAAACTCTTTCGATAGCAAAACGAGTTCTGTTTGTCACCCAGTCGCGGGGAGCGACATCTTTATTATTTATGTTCATCTCGGAGACGTGCCGGGACAACTTTATCTTCTTGTGTGTGTGCATCTAGGAAGCGTGCCGAGAAAACTTTTCCATCGACTGTGTGTGCCTTTCGTAAACGTGCCGTGAGAAGACGCGTGAATTGTGTGGTAATTCATGCAGCGATTACTACACACGCCTTGAAAAGTGAAGTCGACGACATCACCCAGTCTCTTGTGACGTAGTACCCGTATTAGTACGCGGAAAGTGTCAGGTGAATCGTGTCCTAACATGCCGCTCGAGGACAACATGAGCACAGAGGCAAAATCGCAGGACCACAAAGTGGTGAATCCACTTAGTGCGATAAATGACCATTTAGCGACACTAATCAGCGGTCTCCGCGTACTACAGACCGACATGGAGACTGAAAGTGTGGCTAGACGAGAGTTGGAGCGCCGCGTTCTCGGGAATCCAGCTACGGGACAGTTGACAGCCGCACTGAAACCACTCACTCACGCAAATGTCATCACTCCTTTGTCATCACAAAATTGTGTTCAAACGGCCGCGTACGCAGCGGCGACCGAGTCAGAGAAGTCTGAAAATACAGTGACATCGGGAAATGTCACGTCCGACCAGCCAATATCAACTCCCATATTGGCACAAAAGTTGTATCAGCTGCCGCGATTCTCCGGACAAACCGATCAGTGCCCAGTATTTGCTGCCGCGTTCAAGCAAACCACCGAAGCGTTCTTCAAAATCTGTTCAGGGTGCAAAACAGCCTAGAGGGTGCAGCTAGAGAGACAGTCAAGTGCTTGCTAATCGATCCGGTGAACGTCGGCGAAATTATGTCGAATCTCGAGTTTCCGTATGGCCGTCCTCAATTATTAATTCGAGATCAACTCGCACACATAGGAGCGTTGCCTATGTTAGAGGAGCGCAACAGTGACCAGCTGATAGCTATGGCTACACCAGTGCGAAACGCAGTAGCAATCCTGAACACCGAGGCGATCCGTCATGTCTTGAGTGACACCACTTTATTGGCCGAGTTGGTGTCAAAGCTGCCACATTCGAAACTGGAAGTCTGGGCGGAATACGCGGCACATATTCAACCCCGCGCGACAGCGATACATTTTTCGGACTGGCTCACGGACCGTGCGAGATGTCTGGCGACAATCGACGTTAATCGATCACACAGTGCGATATAATCAGTGAAAGTATCTGCACCACCAGCCAGGCCGAAAACAGTCAAACAGGAGAAACACATTTTACATAGTGCTGAGCGAGAACAGCCTACCCAGTCAAATACGTCGAGGGCTTCGTCCAAGAGGGGCTCATGTGTGCTCTGTGACGGCATCCATCGATTAAACACATGTGCACAATACATAAGGCTGTCAGTGGCGGACAGGTGGAAGTGTGCGAGGCGAAAACATCTCTGCTTCACGTTTTTTTGGCCGGTGCATCAATTTCGTGGGAATCCAGAAAACAAGCATCTGTGGCACTGAGCAGTATAGAGGCGGAGTATATGGCTATTTCGTCTGCCTCTAAGGAAGCAGTTTTTCTAAGAAACTTTATTTGCGAGCTTGGATTTGATCATCTTGTAAATGACTCCGTTGAGCTGCAGGGCGATAATCTAAGTGCACAGCAACTCGTAAAAAATCCAGTATACCATAACAGAAGTAAACATATTGATATACGATATCATTTTGTAAGAGAATTGTATGAAAAAGGAATTGTGAATTTAGTTTATGTCCCATCTTCTAATAACGTAGCTGATATTCTAACAAAGAATTTAAGTAAATTGAAACATGAAAGTTTGTCAATTGAATTGGGACTTATAAATAATTAAACATATACTTATTATTTGAATTACTGCTAAACACTCTGTTGAATAGAATTCGTGAATTAATTGTTGAGTAATTATAATTACAATGCATTAGTATAGATTTGAGGCCCCGTATTGAGAGCTGGCAACTCTAAACTACATACACCACATTATATTGTAATGTCAGTCGTCAACCAACCTTCAATAAACGTAGTTGTTCTGCTACCTAGTGCGGTCTATTTGATTTTCGTCCAGCCGTTGGATACGGGGTCCGGAGTTTCTTACTAGAGACGAATAGGAATGACCTACTATTCCTCACAACATTGAGGCTGACATGGTCAAAAAACATACGGATGAAGAGAGCGTTCAATTCATGGGCATGGTGGTCCAAGAAAGGATAATCGATTTTCAACGATTCTCATCGTTTGTCAAACTGCGACGAGTCGCTGCGTTAGTGACACGCTTCATCAACAACGTTCGCGTTCGAAAAGATGATCGACAGACAGGCGTTCTGACCGTTGCCGAGCTCAACGAAGGCGCTAAGCTGCTGTGCCGTATAGCTCAACAGGAGAGCTATCCCATCGAATACTCGTCGCTTACGAGAGGCGATCAACTTGAACACACCAGTTCAGTGCGAATACTCCGCCCGTATATGGACGATGACAAGCTGATAAGGCTCTATGGGAGAACGGATCTGGCTGAAGGAAAGTTCCTGTCACTCGACGCTAAGAGACCCATTCTGCTGGGGCGCCGACATCGACTGACGGAGTTGATTGTTCAGTTCCACCATGGGGCACCAACTTAAGGGGGCAGTTTTTTGTGCCGTGAGACGTCCTTACTGGGTTCCTCACTTGCGCGTACTGGTACGACAAATCAAACGTGGCTATCAACATTGTAAAATTCAATCGGCTAGGCCTCATATTCCTATCGCGGGACAACTACCAATTGACAGGCTCACTCCGTACGAATTTCCGTTTAAGTATACATGCTTTGATTATTTTGGACCGGTTCAAGTCACTGTTGGGCGACGAAGAGAGAAGCGATGGATCGCTCTTTTTACCTGGAGGTGGCCACCGACTTATCAACGGACGCCTGCCTCTTAGTCATTCGAAATTTCGCCAACACTCGAGGAACACCTGCGCGTGTAAGGTCGGACTGCGGAACCAATTTTGTCGGGGCTGACGGTGAACTTAGGAGAGTAACCGATTTCTTCGACGCGGCCGCCATCCAGCGTGAGTTAAAAACGGAGGGCATCGAATGGTTATTCAATTGCCCTGCAAATCCTGAGGCATGAGGCGTATGGGAACGGTTGGTACAAAGTACCAAGAGAGTCTTAGCTGAGACGTTGAAGGAGGTCGCACCACAGGTTGACACGCTACGCAGTTTAGTGATCGAAGCTGCGAACATACTTAATGCGAGGCCACTCACAGATGTTCCAGTGAGCCAGGATGAGCTGGAGCTATTAACTCCCAACCATTTTATCCTGGGACGTGCAAATTCGACAACCACGGAAGGACCCGTTGAACCGAGGCAACTCTGCAATCGTCGACAGTGGATTGTTTGCCAACAGCTGACTCGAGCGTTCTGGCGTAGACGGGTCAGAGAGTGCTTGCCTGTTCTGACACGTAGAACCAAGGAGTTTAAGGACGTAACACCTATAAGCGAATGCGACCTAGTACTGATATGCGACGCGAATGAATCTCGAGGCGAATGTAAGCGTGGCAGAGTAACAGCGTTGGTTAAGGGACCCGACGGCATAGCTCACATAGCCATACCTCAGGCATGGTATGCAGACCGATATCCAAGCTCGCGAAATTAGACGTGGATAGTGAGACGGGGTCCGGGATGTCGGCGAGCCGGACATCGGAATTCAAATTTTAAATTGAATCTCCCGCCTTGCCTTCGTATTTGTACACGCCATCTACGTGCGACATGGCAATGATATAATGATGTGGAATTGTAGCACCGCCAAACGCCATGTTAGTGCAAGCACGACGATGAAGGCGAACACATGTAAGGAACGATATTGTTTAGTATAAAAATTTTGTTGTAAAACCTATAAAACTTTATTTCAGAAATAATAAACTCTTTCGATAGCAAAACGAGTTCTGTTATTAAGCCGGCCGTCGTCGCCCAGTCCCGGGGAGCGACAACTATGTACACTCGAAAACGTTTTGTTCATTAAAAACCTGAAATTGTCTGTAAGCCGACTAGAGAGCGCCGGTTTTAAAATTATTTTTGCCGATGGTTCTGTTCGTGTTATACAAGGCAATGCATCGGTTCTCGTGGGTCAGCGTCGAGGAAAATTATATGGAGTCAATTTGAGGCGTAAACAGTTCGAAAAAGCGAATGTGCTTGGGACAACTTCTTCGGATAGTGATGTTGCAACGGGTCGCATCAAGCGAAATCAGTGAAAAAGCGCCCAAAACTCAGTTTAAAACTGAAATTATCGATACGTTCCAGAAGCATAAATCAATGGTCGAATCACAGTTCCAGCATCGTTTCTCATCCTCATGGATGGCAATGGCAACTATGTACATATATCGAGTGGAGGTACCTTGTATCTTTGCTGCGTCTACAAGAATCTGAAGGTATGCACCTAGGAAATAAACTGCGAAAAGCCCATATATAGCAAAAAATGAAAGTTAGTTTGGCTCCGCAAATCTTCAGCATCAGCATCGAATGTGCCCTAAACTATTGCCGGGAAATTTTGAAATTACAGGACTTCGTGCATAGTGCAGCCACAGCAAAGTTAGTACGAATCATGAATGATGCATTTGATGCAGCCGTTGAATTTCCGAAACGCAGTGTATGAAAGAGCGCTCTGCCGACATTTGCAGCCGTAAAAGAATTTTGTGAATCAACGGTCAAATACATCAAAGAATTAAGGCTTTCATCGGGGCAACCAGTGATTGAGTCGAGAATTCGGGTTGGATTTATATAGTCGGCTTGCAAAACATCGCCATAATCTACGAACGGTTTATTCGTACTAATATTTTACAATTCATTCCGACATACAAAATAAATCAAAATCACATCGAGTTATTCTTTTCCTCGATACAAATTGGCTTGGGGTATAACGACAACCCAATAGTAAGACAATTTAATAGCCGCTACAAGAAACTGTTGTTCCGACGCCACTTACGAGATGGAGGTATTGGGAACTGCATCCCCTTGGAAGAAATTGTCATACTAAACTCTACGAACAATAGCGCGTTAGCCAATATAAATAGGACCACCGACAAAGCTGTTATAATGGACATTACTATGCTGATATAATTGACATTACTTATCTGGATACTACCAACGAGCCAAATGAAATAGAAGATTTCCATGATTATGCAACCAGTCCCCGAATATTATCGTTGTTAAAAAAAGTTGCAGAGTACATAGCTGGGTTTGTAGTTCGATCTCTTTGCAAAGTAGTAAAATGTCAGGCATGTATCGGTGCACTTAACGGCGAACTTGATGAATTTTCGCTAATAAAATACAAATCTCGAGGAGGTTTGAGTTTGCCATCGAGAAGCGTTATTCGAATTGCTGAAAAAGTCGAACAACAAATTCGAATATTGCAACATTTTGAGTATAGTACGATATTAACTAAGCGGCTGTTCAATACGATATCTTGCAACGTCCAACATCTTTTTGGAGAAAACATTTTCGCCGAAAGCAGGCAGCATCGTAAGCAAATTATTCATCTCAGAGGAGAATGACTTTCTTCACTGGTAAAAATAGATGCAGCAAACAAGTATTTAAGATCAGATGCGTGATAAGCTGCAACTTTAATTCCGCCAAAGTTGATCCCAATCCCAATTATGAAAGGAAGAGGGAAGTTGACAGCTTTTTAGAAAATTTACGCATTATCCTAACCAGTGCCTAGGTGAGACAAATGACTGAAATTTTCAGTTAAATATATAACTCTAATCCTATCCTACATTTTCTAGGCATTCCAAATTGCGAAAATAATACGCGAAAATTTCCAAGTAATCCAACCGACCGCCGCGCCGTATCATCAAAGCCAGTACCAAAGAACAGCCACCGTCGCCTGTTTCAGATCATGCAACGCCCATTACCAATAGTCAACCAGCCATACAGAAACAAATGGGGCATGCGAGAGTTTGCATCAATAACATGTAGGCGTTTTGGTGTTAAGAAGTTTTATGTCTGTTAAAGCCGCGAGTTATGGCGTTGCGAACCTTGCGAATACACAAATCAAATGTCATCTGAAGTTCCTCCTCTCAGGCGATGAAATATGCTGTGGTTAACATAATGTTGATTTTAAGGTTGGGATCACAGATCATCTGTTGTTACCCCGGTTGGTAGTAAGGTGCAATCGTCCGCATTGGTAATCAATTCGATTCCATCCAGTGGTGGTGGGAGTTTGACCATGTTGATGTTAAACAAAGTGAAAGAGAGTACTCACCCTTGTGGGATGCCTTGTTTAACTTTCCTAGGCCTCGAACGTAGACAAGAAAGCAAGAGGAAAGAAAACCGCCAAAATGATAGTCAACATAAAAGTAACAAAAACTAATAGAAACAAAAAAATTAAGCGGTACGTGGTTTCTGGAAAAGATCAGCAGGCTGTACAGCAGTCACCCATGTGGGTTAACCGAAAACACGGGGATACATGACCCAATTCTTAACGAGCCACGAAGGGTACCGACAATATTTGCATCGGTTTAAGTTAAACGACTCACCCGAAATACAAGGGAGTGGCGGAGGATGCGAAACATGTCTTGTTTGCTTTCCCAGATTTGGAGATATCCGCAGTGAACTCGAAGCGGAACTGGGAGAAAACATAAGGCCCGAGAACGTAGTGGGTCTGATGCTGCTATCAACAAATAACTGGGATTCAGTAAGCAGGGCAATTTATGCGATCCACATGGAGTTACAGAGGGAGGAGTGTACACGCAAGTCTGCTACCCGTGGTGATAGACTGATTAGCCTAAATTGACCCTGTGAAGTAATACTGAAAGGTGGTCCCACAGGGTCAAGCGCTAACGAAAGAGGTGTGTAGGTTTAGTCGGTAAGAATCCGACATAACTACATGCTAGTTCGACACGGCATGCAGTATCTATGCAAGATTCCCCATCTCTACCCAAAAAACCCCAATCGACAGTTCAAGTCTGACTAGGTCGGTTTGGCGGCAGAGTGTTAGTTGGCTTAACCCATCTGTAACATCTGAGTCAGTCGGTACATAGCCTTATTAACAGATCACCCATTCCACGCCTATAAATAAGCAAGCCTAAAATATGAATTATCCTATACACAAACCATAGCAGGCATAGTTACACCACGCCTATAGGTAGGCAAATTAAAATAGTGTTATCCGAAACCACAACCATGCCCATTTAACTCCTATAGATAGGGAAATTTAAACAATACTAGTATACACCAACCCAGTGCATCAGCTTGTCGCATTAGATGCATAGCGCATGCATATACATATTTACAACTGGTTGGCGACAAGATTGTATGTAGCGTTGTCCGTAGCAAGTATGTAAGTTATCACACTCATTCCACCGGTTATTGCACCCAGGCAGATTAGGTTAAGTAAACATCATATTGTGTAATAGGTAAAAATATTGCAAATGAAATTAATGCAAATTGTGCAACTGCTTACAAAATAAAATTTAATGCAAATTGTGCAACTGCTTACAAAATAAAATTTAATGCAAATTGTGCAACTACTTACAAATAAAATATGCCAATTAACGTAATCAAAAATATTGCTTAGTTAACTGAAAAATAGTAATTAATACGATTGTAAACTTTAGAATAAGTATTCTTTGTACTAATCGACGATGAAATAAAGTACGTGTCTCGATTGAAGTATGTAACTTTTTCTTAATCTCGGCAGCAAAGAATCATAACTTGTATGCTATTCGCCGGTACAATTACTTGTACGTGGAGATGGTAGTATGCTAAAAAGACTTAGAGCAAGGGATATGGGGTAGGTGGAAAAAAATATTATAGGAAATTTTGGCGGGAATAATTTACAGACCAGGGGACTGAGGGGAGGATCTCGAGGGAAGAGTTGAGGAGGAAAGTCCGAGACGAGTATAGGGGAGTTCGTTTTGTGACCTGGGATAGGAAAGATTCACGTCGGAGGGCTGCTTCACCGACCCACGCGGTGTACTTTTACATTTATAGTGCGGATAGTGCTTAGTACTTATAGTTATAGTACGGATTTTTAGGCAATTTCGTTATAACATTAACTTAAAGTGAGCACGGTGTAATTTCCCTGAAAAGATTTAAGAATACCAGAAATATGCCTGAAAGTGGTTAACAAAAAGTGTTCTTATGGAAAATCGAAAAAGTGGACTTATATATACATTTAATTTAATAATTGAAATCTAATTTCAATAAAACGAATTAAATAATACATATAACTAAACGAACAATAATAAAAATTGCATGATTGGATTCGTCGGATTTGGAAGTCCAAAACGCATGTCCCTGTGGATCACCATGTCGGCAACAGGATAAGGAGGGCAACAGGCGGGAAAGATCCCACCCCATATCTACCACAGAATAGTTAGATCCAGCGCATACCGACGCCTGCCTGTTGAGGAAATTGCGTTCAACGCCAATCTCAGACCTTCACGGCCAAACTTCCGTTCCCTAATTTCAGCCTAGAACTGCAGAGTCCCCCTCATTACACATCCTTGATACTGGTGGTAATCATATCGAGGACCATGTGATCCTACTGGCGACCGTTCCCGATGGCAGCCCCGCTACCATACGGGAGTTTCAAGCCTCTTCGGGGCGGAACACACCCGTTTCCAACGAGAAACGGCCAAGAGTTGCCAAAAAACCCCTGCATGGCAAGAGCTGTGAAGGTTCGATGCAGGAGGCTTGTATATGTGTGTGGAAGTGTTCTATGTGTTTTTTCGTCAAATTGGGAGCATTTCATCTCAGCGCGGTTGCTCTCAATTCTATTAATCCGCGCCGGCATCCTACAAAAAACGAACGCCCCTACATCACAAAGGCGTTCCAGCAATAAGCTTTCAACTCGGTCCACGGTTTGGCACATCCCGGACAAAGAGCGACTATCAAGAAAATTAGCGAACGTTTTATTTGGCTAGTGTCACACATACCATAGCACAGGGTATCATAGTATGTGTTAGTAGTAGTAGTATAAATACGAGTGCGCTGCGCGGACTCAAGGCAGTTGATTTGGGAGTTCGGTTTTAGCCTTCAGAGCGATCGGTCGTGCTTAGAACGGATTTTGTTAAAGCGTAGTGAGTTTGTATTGTCGCGTAGAGTTCGTGTTCCGCGAATCTTCCGCGTGGTCTCTACATTCGCACGCCCCTGGTTATTTTGTGGATAGTGAATCAAAACATTTACTCTATGTGCAAAAGGACCACCCTGGATGTGAAAGTGAATTTTTTAAAATGTGTGATTACGCCAAAGAAAAAGAATCTTTCGCGTGTTATTTGAGCAAGACATTGTCGGAGATTTGTGCTAAATACAACAAAGATTGTAAGAGTGAGTTCTTGGCTGAGGCCATCAAGAAGTGCAATGTGCAACTGGCTTTGGAGTTACCCAATGATGATAGAGAGGATGAAATATCGATGCATTCGGAGACAGATTGTAGCAATATCGACCCTGTCGAAGAAAGTGGTAAGTCCATAAATTCTTGTAGTTTGATAGCCGCCAATGAGGGTTTTATTCCTGTGACCTCGAAGAAGAGGAAGAAGAAACGTGGTGTCACTTCGCCATCTGTTACTCTGCCTCTTCCGAAAAGGTCACCAGGTCAAACTATCTCGAAATCCCCGACTTTAAATGAGGTTATCAAAACTCATTGTGAGTCCATTAGGGATAAACTCCCACCTAATTCCCGTCCTGAACGTAAAATACCATTGAATAAAAAATCGGTTCCAGCAACCAAAAATATAATTTCAAAAAAAAAAAACAGAGAGAACGCCTCCGATTAACTGCTTTGATTTGCAAATCAAACCATTCGTGGCAAAGTTAAAAGAAGCATGTTCCTCCAAGAATGTTGATTATCCTCAATTTGAGATTAAAATTTTGAATGGAAGTAGATGCTCCCTATATCCTAAATCTGCAGATGATCATACGACGTTGTTTGCGTTCCTGCAAATATACAATACACCATTCTATACATATACTCCACCTGTAGAGAAATCATCTTTTCTACTTTTGAAGAATGTTGATAGTTCTTATGATGAGAAGGATGTTTTTGAGGAACTTAAACCAATACTCGGCGACTCTTTGAGTTTAGTTAAACCTTTTTCCACAAAGAATTACAGAAAATCTGGCAAAAAACTTAATATGTTTCTAGTTAAACTTTCACCAAACTCGAATATAAACTCGGTAATTAGCCACACCCTAATTTTAGGGCAGCGAGTCCAATGGGAGCGGCTCAAGAAGAGAGAAATTCTTCAGTGCTTCAGGTGTCAACGTTTCGGACATGTAGCCAAGAACTGTTCAATGACCCCCAGGTGTGTAAAATGCAGTGAGTCTCATGAGTCCTTTTCATGTGAAGCTAAACCTGATCAATCCGCAGTTTTTTGCACAAATTGTAAAAGCACAGGTCATCCGGCCAGCTACAGAGGCTGCCCAGTTCCTATTCAAGCCGAATCTCGCAGAAAAGCTGATAATAAGGCCAAAAACGAACGTAGACAGATAATAACTGAATCGCTAGCCAATACAGTTAAAAGTGGAGTTTCTTATGCTTCAATTGCAAAGAAAACAAATCTCTCACCCTCTTCTCTAGTTTCATCACCTAAGAAACAAGCTAAAGTAGTCCCGAAAGGCTTGTCAGAAGCTTCTGCTGGCTGCAAAAGATATTTTTGGAGTAGACCTTTTTCAACTGATTGAGAAAGTCGAGGAATTTATTCCTCGCCTGAACTCTCTTAACTCCATTTCGGAGAAAAAAGCTGCTTATTTGGGTTTCGTTTTTAAAATTTGCAATGGGTCGTGTTAAATTTGCCATTCTAAATACCTCTTCTTGTGTTCAGGTTTATAAAAGAAACTCGATTCAGGAATATCTCTTTTCCGCATCTCCAGATATTCTCTTTTTGTCCGAAACTGGATTGTCCCAGAAACATAATTTACGATTTGAGAGTTACACTATTTGGCGCGAGGATAAAAGTGATGGCCCGGTAAGAAAACTTGGTACTGCACTTTTAATTAGAGAAAATCTTAAATTTCAGAGAATAATTCTCCCTAATTTGAGAGGGACAGAGGCCTTAGCTATATCCACACAAATTAATGGGGAATCATTAGCGTTTGTTGGAATTTATGTTCATAATGATAATACTTCAGTTGATTTCTTGAGAGATATTAATGATATCATCAGTGCAACTGACTCTTATGATCATATAACGTTAGGAGGTGACTTCAATGCACGTCACTCCTCATGGGGAAATATAACAAATAATAATCGTGGTAGGGCACTTGCAAACTTGCTACAACAAGTTCAATTTAACTTATCCATTGAAGCTCCTTCTGAGCCTACTTTCCGAAGATCCGGAACAATAATTGACTTCTTTCTGGTTTCATCCAGTTTATTAAATATACTTCCTCAATTTGGCTCCCAGGAGTGTTCAGTAAAAGATGCCGAATCTGATCATATGTTAGTAGAGTTGGTCATTAATCGGAATAGCACATTTGAATTCTTGCGCTCAGATCCAGAGTATTTTATCCCGTACAGTTCGGTAGATTGGGAAGAATTCGCCAATGTGGTTGATAAATAGATTGGGTGAGTTCATAATTTCTAATGACAGAAATCTGTCTCCACAGGAAATAGATGCAATTGTTTCACAGTTATCACAGACACTTCAACTGGCCATTGATGGAATTGTTATTTCTAAGTCTCAACGCAATTATGCCTTCAGAGATCTGCCTCTGGAGGTCATTAGCTTACATCAAAGGCGTAAAGTGCTAAGAAGGAAATTAAGTAGAATTTATCATAGAACATTTAATACTGATAATTGGGAATATCGTAGGACTAATGCAATTCTAAAGGCCGTTAATTTTCTAATCATGGTAAAAACTCGCATCCATATGAACGCTTCCTTTGTGAATTACACAAATAGCCAATAATAAACTCCCAATTAAAGATAATAATAATTCCATTCAATTCCTTTGTGCGTCGTTTAGAGTCGATAAATCCTGGATCGGATATGTATCGGGAAATTGATAAAATTACTAAACGAAAGGGTCGTATTAGTAATTTTTCTTTGAACGGATCTCCGCTCCCAGATAACGAGTCCATAGTGAATGCAGCAGCAGACCATTTTAGTGACATTTTTCAGGGCGAAAATGCGAGTCTATGCCCCTCTTTTGCTAGGGAGGTACATACTGCAGTTTCTGCTTTTGATGTCGCTGAACGTGGCTCCCATCAACTCGTGTTTTCCAGTTCTAACACTGCTGATAACCCTTCTGATCAAAGTATTTTCACTAGCTGCACTGATCTGCTTTCCATGATTCCCCTTATTAGATCCAAAAAATCTGCTGGAGAGGACAGGGTTTCTAATTTTTTGCTTAAAAGATTACCGACCTCTTTTTTCGTACTATTGGCCATCATTTTTAACAATTGTATTAATATTGGTTACTTTCCTTCACTCTGGAAAAGGGCTAAAATCATTCCTATTCGCAAGAAACCAGGAGACAGTGATATTCTAAATACCAGACCAATCTCTTTGCTTTCAAATATAGGTAAGCTGTTAGAACGCGCCATATTAAAGAGACTGAACTCTGTTACTGAGGATTTGGATTTGATTCCTGAATGTCAATTCGGATTTAGACAGGGACATTCTACCCTTGATGCGCTTCATACTTTTACCTCTGATATCATTGGCTGCCAGAGGGAAGGAAAATTTGTCGGAGCTTGTTTGATAGATGTGGAAAAAGCTTTTGATTCTGTGTGGATCAATGGCTTAATCTACAAACTCATATCTTGGAATTTTCCAACATCTCTTACTAAAGTTGTGGCTAGCTTTCTTCGTGACAGACAAGCCTCAATTATAGTTAATGGGACTTCTTCCCGCTGGTTCTCAATCGAATCTGGAGTTCCGCAGGGCTCAATACTGGGTCCATTCTTGTATAATTTGTTCACTTCTGACATTCCCGGTTTATGTCAAGAAGATTCTACCTCAGTCAGTGTTAATATTTATGCTGACGATCTTCTAGCTTGGAGTTCAAATGAAAATCCTAATGTTGTGGCTATTAGACTGCAAAGATTTGTGAACAACCTAACTCAGTATCACTCTAAGTGGGGCACACGTGTCAATCCACAAAAGGGTGAACTGATTTTCTTCCGCAGAAAAGGTCAACGCACACACCGTCACAATGCAATGCTGAGTAGAATCGCGATAAATATTAACGGACAACATATTGGAGTCAAAAAAGAAGCTAAGTATCTTGGAATAATTTTTGATAAATTCTTGACATTTAAATATCACATAGACTCGGTTCTGCAAAAAGCTAAAAATGTTTTTGGTATGCTTCTTCCCATCCTCAGGTCAAAATCGCGGATGCAGAAGAGAGTTAAGGTGCTTACATACAGTACGATCTTAAGGCCGATCATCAGTTATGGCTTCCCTATTTGGAAACGAGCTGCCAAGACGAATAGAAGTAAAGTCAATGTTTTTGAGAGGAGCGTACTACGACATTGTACAAGTTTGTTCAAGAGGTCATGCGGAAAATACTATCGAAATTCGGTTCTTTACGAGTCAGCCGGTCTAAGTACGTTCACGGATTATACATCTAAACTGATATCTGCCGATCTAGTTCGTGGTTTGTCGCACGTTAACGATTCAGTTCGTCGAGCGCACAACAGGATACGGAGTTCTGCAACAACGAGGTCTAGATCAACTACTCGTAGGATGGCGAACACAATGAATTCGACTTCTACAAGGACGAATGGAACAAGGATGGCGAATATGACGATGAGATCTTCGATTCCAATGGCTAATCCAACAATAGGAATTTTGGGCACTTCACCATCGAATGCTAGGATGACAATTTCCCCAACTGAATCACCTTAAAGAGATCGTTTGTAGCAGTGACAGCTGCTCTTAATCGAATCTTCAATCAACACTACAGATTTTAATTTAAAATTAATAATTATGTTTTTTCTAAATTATAATTAATTTTAAGTATTTATATTTTTTCTTTTCCTATCCTTGAGATAGCACTATGCTTATATTCTCTTTTCAATTTTTTCTGCTTAACTTACTTTTAAAAATATTGTTATATTTTAGTTTTCGATATTATATTTAATACTACTATTTCTTGTATTCTAGTAAGCCCTTCTGGCACAACCGTATGAACAGTTTCCCTTCAGGAACATTTAGTTGATAAGCTTAAATTGTATACGAAATTTTTGATATCAATAAACAAATTGTAAATGGACTCAAGGCAGTCGGATTTGAACAATCAATAAATAAACATCTCTTTCCCCAGTCTCCCAGTGTTTCATTATAACCCTTCCCACACCGTACAAAGAGCAAAAGAATCCTTCCGCCCTTCCTTCCCCCCTTGTCATCCCGTTGGATGACAAAGTCAGAAGTGGGATACATAGCCCACCACAACGTCCAGGATGCCGGTAGGCAAATCAGCGAGCTATCGGTCAAGGAGTTCCGCCGGCAGTTGAAGGAGCGGAAGCTTCACTTGTCGGGCAACAAGCACCAACCCAGCCACAACAACTCACGGTGCTGAGCGAGTGCCAACCGGAGGTGAATCCTCGAGACGACGATACGACCAGCTCAAGTGTTTCAACTGTTCGGAAATTGCACAGAGAAAAAAAATTAGAATGGTTATCTAAAGAAATAGTCGAATTCATCTAAAGTTCGCGTTGATTTTCAGCTTATGATTCTATGTAGTTGAAACAGTTACGAAGATATGGATATTTTTTCTATTCGTCATTAGTTGAAACATCTACTATATTTGCAAATTCAATTAATTCATTTGTAAAGACAGCTATTCATTATCTATAAATTGTTAAATGTTGGATAGCTAAATTGTGTTGAAGAAAAAAGAACGATTGTTTGTAGTTAAATTTTATATTTGAATAGTACAATCAACAACTTTTGTGGAAGAATTGACTAAACTTTTTCTTCTAATCATGCGTGGTTAATTTAACGAATTTAATAGTATTTTCAGCTACGAAGATTAGAGAAATCAGCTATTTCTTTGGTAAAACTATCTAAATTTAAGTCAACTACTTCATCTTAGATAAAAAGTCTAAACCATTTTTTTCAGTGTGGGCACGTATCGCTTAATTGTCCGAAACCAGCACGGAGAGCCAGGTGCCAAAAATGTCAAAAGACCAATCATCGCACGGAGGAATGCCGGTCGAACCGTGTGCACCAGTTCAAAGACAGTGGTAGAAACGTGACGTGTCCGGTTAATTTGCGCGGGTGTGAATATTACGCAATAATAGATTCTGCGAGTGAAAAATCGCTTATTCGAGAATCAGTCGCGAACGAACTAAGTCTAGAATTAGAACCAGTGATGAAAACGTTCAAGGGCTTCGCAGGCGGAATCGTGCGGTGCGAGTTTAAAACAAATGTGAACCTTATCGTGAGTGACGTGCAAATACAGTGTGAACTGTATGTAATTAGCGATCACGAGTTCGATATGCCAATGTAATTGGGCCTAGACGTCCTCGGTAGAAATAATTTAAAAGTTATTATCGAAAACGGAACGTGTGTTATCGGAAAAAACAGCGTAAACTTCAAGTGCGGGAATTTGAACGGAAAGGACATGAACAAAGTGCGTGCAGTAATCGACCGTTATGAATCGCGATTCGGAAGCGAACTCTCTCAACTTGGCAAGTGCGTGATAACTGAAATGAACATTAAAGTCAAAAGTGACGAAGCGGTAACGTTACAACCGCATCGAATACCGTTCGCGAAACGCGCAATCGTGGATGCGAAAATCCAAGAGCTCCTCACCCATAACATCATTCGTGAAAGTGAATCGGAGTATGCAGCACCAATAGTTTTAGTGAAGAAATCCGACGGGAGCGACCGACTGTGCGTAGACTATCGTGCTCTAAATGCGGTCACCATCAAGGAGCGTTATCCGATGCCAACGGTGGAGGAACAGCTATAGCGCCTGGCTGGACGGAATTTCTTCACAACGCTGGATTTAATGTCGGGGTATTATCAAATACCCATCAACGAAAGTTCACGAAAATACACGGCATTTGTGACGAACAGTGGGCATTACGAATTTAATTGCATGCCCTTCGCCTTCAACGAACTGAAGTGGGCCTTAACAAGTCAACCCGTACTCGAAATTTATAATCCGAGATTCACACCGATGCCAGTAGCCTGGGCATAGGTGGAGCCCTAATGCAGCAATTAAACGATGAATGGAGGCCGGTTGCATACTATAGCCGGCAGTGCAACACGGCAGAGCAACAGTATCCGAGTCATGAGCTGGATAGCCAGCATCGTGGAAACAGTGGAGAGGTTCAAGCTGTACCTCTTGGGAAAGCCATTCCACATTATAACCGAATGTGCAGCCATCGCGGTAACAAAAATTCGGAAGCCGCTTATTCCCCGCATCGCGAGATGGTTCTTGCGTTTGCAAGAATACGAGTATACGATAGCACATCGATCCAGCGAGAAGATGCAACACGTAGACGCTCTCAGCCGAGCGTCAGCGAACGAGAGTGACGGTATCCTGAGTGTCGCGGAAAATGTATTCCGAATCAAAATCGACCACGACGATTGGCTCATTGCCATGCAGCGAGTGGACGCATCTCTACAAGAGATCGTGGATGCATTGCAAGGACGACGAGAATCCGATCAGCTAAAGCAGCTGAAAACAGACTACACGCTAAAGGGAGGTCGACTGTATCGACGTGTGGGGGACAACCTACGCTTCGTTGTCCCGAAAGCGATAAGATGGCGGGTGATTAGAGCCTACCACGACGAGATGGGACACTTCAGCGAAGCGAAGACGTTGGAGAAGCTGGAGCAGCATTTCTGGTTCCCCAAGCAGCGCAAGTTGGTAAAGCAATACATTAAAGCATGCGTCGAATGCTGCTATCACAAACAGGCTGGGGCAAAGCCGGAGGGAGAACTCCACTCATCGGACATCATTCCTATCCCGTTCCGGGTCTTTCATATCGACCATTTGGGACCATTCCCACGTAGTCGGAACGGAAATATGCACGTAATAGCGATATGTGATCCTTTCAAAAAATACACGATCATCAGAGCAGTGCGTGATACAAAAATGAAACCCGTCATACGGATGTTAAACGACCTGTCCGGATTCTTCGGAATTCCGGAAGTAATCATCACCGACAGAGGAACGTCATACACGTCGAAGATGTTCCAACAGCACTGCAATGACCACGAAATAAGGCACGTTCAGTTGGCCGTGAGAACACCACGAGCAAATGGGCAAGTCGAACGTGCCAACCAAACGATTTTGCAATTCATTCAAACAGACGAAACAGCACAACGGGATTGGGACGCGAACATCCATAAAATGCAGTTTATTATGAACAACCATCGGAATGCAACCATAAAATTTACACCAAACGAGCTCATTTATGATTTTAAAATGAGAGATATAGTCCGTAATCGGTTAGCGCAAGCGGTAGCAGACTATGTCGAGGTAGCTGAGCCGAGCCTTTCTGAGATACGGAACGCGGCAATCGACAACATTACCATACAACGAAGGAAGTGGAAGGAGCGTTTCGACGAGCGACACAAAAGCCCAACGAAATACGAAGTCGGCGATCTGATTGTCGTTCGAAATGCTCCCACAGCCACAGGCGAACCTTGGAAACTAGAGCCTAAATACACTGGACCATATGTGATCACCCGAGTGCTCCGCAACGATAGGTACATGGTCGAAAACGTGGAGTCTCAACGTGCAGGAAGACAATACGCAGGAGTATTTTCCACGGAAAACATAAAGCCATGGTGTGAATTGGGACCAGAGATCGATCCGTTTATCAATGATAGCGACGAAGACGACGACCACAAAGAACTCGGGACGTGTTCTTGCAGGACGGCCGAGCTGTCACACATACCATAGCACAGGGTATCATAGTATGTGTTAGTAGTAGTCCCAGTCGGGAAATGGACTAGTTCTATAACTAATTCGGAACCACTTCCCAAAGATGTACAACTAGTTCTGACTTCGATTGCATTTACATGCAAACAACTAGCTACATTAATTAAGCTTTGTCATAGGATGCAGTCAATGTTGACTCCTCCTGCATTACTGATCAACTAGTAGTGGAAGTAGTTCCAAAATACTAGTTCAAGAACTAGTAAGACGATTATCAGTAAGAGAATTGGTGCGTTTCGCAATACATTGTAACTGGTATTGAAATGGTTCTAAAAGCACTTTTAATGAACCAGTATCATTTTTTATCATTGGAGAGACTGATTGTTTTCGACTTTGCAAGCTGTAAAGTAAAAATTCACATTTTTGAAGATTAAAATAATTTTTTTTTTTTATAAATCTTTCGATAGGTTCGATTAAAGTGTAACACATCTGAAAAACACAAATACATAATTTGTGTAATATACATAAATATTCTGAAATAATTTTATTGTTACAAAAATATTTCAGAATATATTTGTTTGTAAAGTTATATTCGAAAGATTGTGCTTGTCTTTACAACACCGGGTCTAGCACTTATACGGCATCGGTCAAGGCGACAATTTGCTGGATTTAAGATTTTTTGTTTTGTTTTGGGAGGGCTTATGGGATACGTTGATTTATAAGGCAGAATGTTTTGTTTAACACTTTAAATCTGAATCCGATCCAGGAATACATATTTTGTTCCTAAGGTTTGATACAGGAATAGGAGAGAGACCGAAAACTCAATTAGTTTCTTTTCCCAGCTACCCCAAATCCAATCCCAAATGCCCTCTTAAAAACAGAAATTCGTCGTTATAAAAGAGTCGTTCCAGAAAACCTTCCTGTAACATATCGACTTCTATATTTGCCCGATTTGTTCTTTCTTTACCCTCCGCTCGTAGAGTGAAAAGGGTATATTAACTATGTCATGAAGTTTGTAACGCATTGAGGAAGCATAAAATATGTATATATAATGATCAGCATGACGAGCTGAGTCGATTGGACGATGTCGGTCTGTCCGTCTGTTGCGACGCGTTTTATTCGGCCAGGTTAAAAGCTATCGAGCTGAAATTTTGCACACATACTTCTTTTTATTGCAGGCAGTTTGTATATTTGAATCGCTAAGATTAGGCCATGGGGTCATGGGGCGCCCATACAACCCCCCCCCCCAAATTAGATTCTTAAGAAAAACTTTTTTATTTGTTCACCAATTTCAACCAAACCTCATAAAGATATATTTTTATTGATGCCACAAAACATATATAAGAATAGACGGAAAGGGGCCAGGGGGACAATGGTTTTTATTTGCCCACTTATTCCAACCGAACCTCAGAAAAATTTTGTTTTATCGGCGCCACGGAACTTACGTGAAAACGGAAGAAAAAGAAGGGGGAGGGGTTACAAGTCATAGGTACGCCCGAAAAAAACTTTTAGCCCGATGAGAGTGAAGGGCCGCGCCTGAAATTAGCCTCGGTTTCGTTTCTTACTTCAATTCATATAAGGTGTTATTCATTTCGTGTTTCGGAAAGTAAAGCCCTGCCATTTGAAATCTGTTAAATGTCAGTGTATTCCAAACTGGTGTCGGTTTAGTTGAAGGTTTGCCATTTTACAACATGGAACATTTTACGACTGAGCAACGCGTTAAAATAATATTCTACCAAAATGGTGAATATGCGGTGGCCACGTTTCGTGCATTACGCGCAGATTAAGGTCAACATAATCGCCCCAATGAGCGCACAATTGCCTACACAGTGAACAAATTTGAAGAAACTGGATCGGTGACAGACATTTCTACACGTCATGGTTTTGCTCGTTCGACCGAAAACATCACCGCTGTGAGTGAAAGTGTGGCCGAAAACCCGAATTTGTCACGAGAAATTCCCAGGACGCGTAATTTCGAGATTCGGCGGCGATGTGGCTTGGTCACCAAAGTCTTACGATTTAACGCCGTTAGATTTCTTTTTGTGGGGCTATGCGAAGGACCGTATTTATGCGAACAATCCCACGACGATTGATCAATTGAAGGACGAAATCCATCGAATTATGGACGAGTTATTGACCGAAATGTGTGAAAAGGTACCTCAAAAGGATTAAGTCCTGCAAGCCGTCCCGTGGGGGACATTTGACAGATATTGTATTCCACGTATAATGGCATAATCCAAACTTTATTATGAAATAAAAATTTCATCGAAATTCAAATATTTACTGTGTTTAATTTAAGTTTACTTTCCGAAAGAGAAAATGGATAACCCTGTACAAATTCTATAACTATTGTTTTCATTCCAAAGAAATCGTATAGACAGAAGAAACAAGAAAATTATACCTTAAGATGCTCTAGGGAGCAAACGTTGCATTCTTCCGTCGTCATTCTTTTTTTCACAATGCACTTTTTCCATAGTTCTTAGATTAATACTCGCACTATTTTGTAAAAAAATCCGTCACGATAAGTTGACACCACATGTCAAAATGAAACGAATATGAACGACTCACGACGATTCCTAAAAAAAGTTGATGGCTATTCCAAAAAGACACCAAACTGTTCCGATCTGCATTACTTTTGAACTAGTCGCGGAAGTAGTTACATTGGAAATAGTTTCAAAACTACTTATTTTCTAGACCAGTTGCCATTTTTCCTGCAGGGGTAGTATAAATACAAGTCGGATTTGAACAATCAATAAATAAACATCTCTTTCCCCAGTCTCCCAGTGTTTCATTATAACCCTTCCCACACCGTACAAAGAGCAAAAGAACCCTTCCGCCATTCCTTCCCCCTTGTCATGACGTTGGATGACACTAGGTATGATTATGGCCTCCATGGCAAAAGTCGAAGGTAGCTCAACATAACAAATCTGGAATTGTTAATTTCCAAGTGCCAGACAAGCGATTCACAGTGGTACATATCGATTTAATTGGACTACTACCAATTTCAAACGGTTCTCGCTACTGTTTGAAATGGATCGATCGATTCAGTCGATGGCCAGCAGCCATACTCATCGAGGACATCAATGCGACTAAAGTAGCGACCGCTTTCATCAACGGATGGATATCGCAGTACGGCGTGCCGTCCTGAATCATCACGGATCAAGGTAAACAATTTGAATGGAATTTATTTAACGTGTTACCTTGCATTCCAGTCGCGAAGTATTTGCGATGACATTGAAGATGCTGTGCGATTTCTTCGAAAAGGTCAATCACGACGGGTATTCGACACAGAATTCGCACAACACCTTCGGAGGCTGACGGATCAAATTCAACCAGTGCCAGCGTCGAACCACGCCAACATTGACGCCGAAGGGCATTTGGTGGCTCAGTGGTAGAGACGTCGCTCTATCTCTGAGTTGTCGGAGCGTGGGTTCGAATCCCACTGTGGCCATGGATTTTTTTCCTCCTTTGGATCCCTTACCCTAATTTCCCTTCCGCCAAGGCTGTGCTTGCATTAAAGGGTTGTCCCCTAAAGCCTTGACATCAACATTAAATCCGCGCAATCCGTGTGAACATCGATCGCCTGAAAGCAGCATACCTTTCAATTGAGGACGAAGCACAACTGAGCAGAAATAATCCGCATAATACGAGTATGTACCACCGAATTCAATGAAGCTTCGACATCCAACGACAACAAAAAGTATAAGGACAATACATCTTTCGAAGAGGTTCGTTTCACTCGCATCATCGAAGTATCGCATGATGAGCTCAACCACTGGTGGGGAGTACTGTGGCGGACCACACAGGGAATCAAACTCAATCTACCATACATTATATGGGACACATCATAATGTGATAATGATGCACAGGTCCAGCTCAAGTCCTGTGGTCCTACTGGCAACCATTGCTATTGCATTATTATTTTGCAGTTGCAATACGCCTCTTCGGGGCGAACCACACCCGTTTGCAACAACAAACGGCCAAGAGTTGCCAAAACGCCTCCCTGGCAAGAGCCTCGAAGGTCTCGATGCAGGAAGGTTGTGTATGTCTGTGTATATGTATGGACTCGTTATATATGTTTTTTCGTCTTATTGGGAGCATCACATCTCGGCGCGGCTGCTCTCAATTCTCCTTTTACGCGCCGGCATTGAAACAAATCCAGGCCCTGTTTTGGTATGGATGTGTAGTGTCTGCAACCGACGTATCGGTTCTAATGCCAGGTCACTTCAGTGTAGTTGCTGTTCGGAGTGGGTGCATTTTAGATGCTCCGGTTTGAGAAGGATGGGTCATTACATAGAAGGTACATTTGTTGCTCCAGGCTGTAGGAATACTGGGCAGCCTCGGGTAATACCAGGCCCCTCCCCTCCACCAACGCCCCCTACTCCCCCCAATAATGTTGCCATGAACGTAAGACACAGCTTAACTCCCGCCCCTCCGCCAGCAATTTTTACACCGGTGTCCATATTGCAGTTCAACTGTAATGGCATCCTAGGGAAATTTCCTGAAATCACAAGCTTCTTGAGAAAGTACAGAATCCTGATTGCAGCCATCCAAGAGACGAAACTCCACGCGAATTCACCATTCAACGCTGATGGTGAATATATCATCTTACGCAAGGACAGAGAAGGCGCCACGAATGATTCTCACCCTGGAGGTGGACTTGCCTTCCTAATACACAGGTCCGTACATTACCGTGTATTAGATGTAGTTTCAGACGGTACGGCGGAATTGCAAGCCATCTCAGTTTCATCAGGGAGCACCAATATCGAAATTTTTAACATCTACATACCACCACACTCTAGTTGTACAAACTACCATTTCGATATTGGTCCTCTTCTTAATGGAGAGCACAGGATCATTCTTGGTGACTTCAATGCCCATCATGAACTCTGGCATTCCGCGCTTCACAACGATGCCAGGGGTCAAGCTATCGCCGAATCTCTGGACGCATCAGGTTTCTGTACCCTCAACGAAAACTCTCCAACCCGGGATGCAAACAATTGTATTAGCTCACCAGACATTACAATTGTCAGCGCTAGCCTAATTAGTGAGACCTCCTGGGAAACACTTACCGGTCTTCCCTCTGATCACCTCCCAATCATAGTCAGAATTGACAAACCAGCTGACCTGACCAAGTCAGAGAAGCGAACTTTTGTCAATCACAAACAAGCTGATTGGGAAGGTTTCAAAACATTCACGTCATCGAAGTTCTTCGCGCTTCCACCTCTCACCAATATACATAAGGCCGAACGTAACATTAGGAGCGTCATAGCCAAAGCTGCGGCACGGTTCATCCCTGCAGGGCGCATTCCAAAGGTTCGTCCAAACTTCCCAACAAGTGCCGCAAGGTTAGCTGATGAACGTGACAACATTAGGCGCGCTAACCCTGGTGACCCCAGAATTCGGGAGCTCAATATCCAAATACAGCGACAAGTTAAAGACTACAAGAAGGCCAAATGGAACGAGCACCTCAATGACTGTAACCTTAAAGAAGGTGCCAGTAAGTTAAATTAGAAGACGGATTCGCAGCCGAATTGTTGACTCCGTACCAATTTATACTCCGGACCAGGTTAAAACAGTCATTGAGAATGCAAAAAATTCTAAGGCCCTTGGACCTGATGGCATTTCAATGGCCATGCTCAAACATCTTGGTCTTCCTGCCATTGAGTACCTCACGGCAGTCTTTAACTTGTCAATGTCTACGCTCGTCATCCCCGACATCTGGAAACAAGGTCGTATAGTCCCATGCCTTAAACCAGGGAAAAGTGCCAAACTAGGAACTTCCTACAGACCGATTACGATCCTGTCACCTGTAGCAAAGACGCTGGAAGCCCTCATCCACCCCACACTCGTTTCACATGCAAAGCTAGATCCCCATCAGCACGGATTCAGACGCATGCATAGTACTACCACCGCTCTGGACGCGATCACTACACGTGTAAGAGACGGACTAAACCACAGTACACCTTGCCATAGAACTATCATGGTGGCGATTGACCTATCAAATGTGTCAGGCGATCTGGCAACTCCACCATCGACCGGCGTACCAACTGAACCACCGACCGACTCCATGTCGGACAATTCAGTCAGTCGCGACCGAATCGCCGAGTGAACCGTGCATGTTTTTCGAAAAGTGTGCAAACCGTCCGTCCGCCTTTTAATATTAAGCCGTCCGTCCGCCGCCGAATAAACCGTCCGTCCGTGAACTATTATGTATTAAGTCGTCCGTCCGCCGTCCGATAGTTTAAGAAATCATTTATCAATAAACATTGTGTCAATTTAATTTCGTTGTCATTATTTTCCATCCATTCCACTTAGCCCTCCTGACATCTCAGAAGTGGGTTGGAATTGACTCTTGTCCGAGCGTGAAATCGTGCGTATATCGTGTGTGTTTAAAACAATTGCTACTTTTCGTTTTGTTCTGAAATGGTAAAGTTACGCGAACTTCCCGTAAAAGACTTACGAGAAAAGTGCCGTTTCTGCGGAATTTCGTCGGCCGGCAACAAGTCGCAACTTGTTGAAAGACTCGAATCGTTTTCGAGAAAAAACGAAAGTGCGAGCGAGACAACGACAACGGAAAACACTCTCGTCGAGAGAGTCCGCGAACTGGAAAAAAGTGTTGAAAACATGTTAAACACGAGTGTACGTGCCGATGTAGTGGTGCCAGACAGCGCGTCGACTCCGATTAAAAGTGTTGCGCACTTAAGTGTATCGTCTGAAAGTCAGTCGACAGACGCCGCCGCCGAGACGACATTTGGAGCTTCTCGATCACAGCATCTAACACCGCCGCCAACGTATACCACGGCTCCGATTAGCACAGCGACCATCACTCAGGTAACATTACCTGTCGCTCGGGTAAGTGAATAATATACCCAAATGTTGCCGCAATATACTCGTCCGCCGCCTCAAACACAAACTTATTTGTGGGAGCCATCACCGATTTCATCATACTCTCGTCCGCCGCTTGTGTGTCAACCGACACCGACCTGTACGTACCCGTCGCAACAAACACACAGCTACTTGTGTCCGCCACCACCGACTCCGTGCCATACATCTTTGCCGCAAACGTGTCCGCCGCTCGAGACTCCGTGCCCGGCCTATTCGTGGTCGTTACCGTCCGCTCCTACAGCGTCGTGCCCGCCTTTGGCTTATACGTATCCGCAGCAATCGACTCAAACACATGCACACGAATATCAATATCAACCGCCACCATCATTCGCCACTTACAGTGCAAATTTACGGGACATAATCGAAGTGTTGCCGGAGTTCCATCCTTTCGCGGAGGGATCTCTTAAACCGAGGCAATTCGTACATCGAGTTTCACAACTCCAGCAGGCGTACGGTTGGAGTGACAAATTAATTCTACTGGCCATGTGTTCAAAATTAAAAGGTCCCGCGAGGGCATGGGTTGATAGCTCGCCCATCTTTAATTCCTGGTCAGACTTCGCCAGTCGATTCCTGACTGATTTTCCTGAGAATTCAAACACCGCGAGTGTGCACATCGAAATTACCGAATCGAAACGTTTGCCTGGCCAGTCTCTCGAGCAGTATTATTACAAAATATTGGCTCTAGGGAGAAAAGGCAACTTGACCGACAGCGAAATTATTACACATTTCCTACATGGCTGTGAAAATTTGGATTTTAGACGTGCTGTGTCGGCTCAACAATTTCTTCAGTGTAACGAGTTATTGGCCGCAATATCTCGATTTTCCGATGTCGATGTGCCAAAAAAATTGTCGTTTACTAAAACCCGAACACCAGACACTCGTTTCTCGAATGTGACAAACCCGAGTCCGCCACCCAAAAGAAACGACAAAAACGAAAAAGTTTGTTTCAATTGTTTCAACCCGGGCCATTTTTCTGTTCGTTGCCCTTTGCCTCAACGTCGAGAACGGTGTGCCAATTGTCAGCGTACGACACACAAAACGAACGACTGCCCCGACAGACCTGGTAAAAACGTACCAAAAACATATAAAGTTGTAACCGGTCCATCGGAACACGAAATTTTGAAAAACGTCATGATTCAAGGACGTCAAATTCCAGCTTTTATCGATCCGGGCAGTAACAAAACGCTAATTCGATGTTCATTAGCTAACGAGCTTGGCGACATCGTTCCGTGCGATCTTTCTATTAAGGGATTCGCTGGAGGTACTTTTCTACGTACGGGAAAAGTTATAACGCGTCTTGAAATCGATGGCATTGAACACGATGCCGAAATGTTTGTAGTCGATGATGACTATCTCGATCATCAACTGTTACTGGGCCGTGATGTATTGTGCAGAGACGGACAGTCTCTGGTAATCAGAGGCGAGCAATGTTGGCTTGAAGGCGATGGTGTCGTGAAAGTTGGAACGACATTGACAACGGAGAAGCGTCGCGAACTCCAATCAACATTGTCGAAATTTCAGAGGCAATTTTCCACCGATATTCACGAATTGGGAAAGTGTACTGAAGTAAAAATGTCCATCGTGCTAAACTCGAACGAGCCGATTGCCGCAAAGCCATATCGTCTGCCGTATGCAAAACGTCAAATCGTTGATAAACTTATCGAGGACTTACTCGAGGCCGATATTATACGACCATCAGAGTCTGCTTACGCCTCTCCAATAGTTCTTATTGAGAAGAAAAACGGAGAAGGGCGACTCTGTGTATACTATCGTCAGCTAAATGCGAAAACACGTAAACAGCCGTTCCCGATGCCGAACCTTGAAGACCAATTCGTTAAATTATCCGGACACAAATTTTTCACCACCCTTGATTTGAGGATGGGTTACCATCAGATCGAAATGGATGAAGTCTCGAAACCTTTCACTGCCTTTGTTACTCATAACGGACATTATGAGTATAACCGGATGCCTTTCGGCCTCGTTAATGCACCGTGCGTCTTCCAAAAGTTAATGAATCGGTTAGTTTCGAAAATGGGCTCAGGAGAGGCTATCGCTTATTTGGATGACATCATTCTTCCTAGCACGACCGTTGAAAATGGTTTGCGATCCATTGAAAGGTTCTTAACTATTCTCGAAACGTATGGACTAACTGTGAGGCTCGACAAATGTACGTTTCTAGCCGAAGAGATAGAGTATCTCGGACATATCGTGAATGCCGACGGTATACGACCTGGAGAACGGAAAGTGGGTGCCATTAAAAATTTTGAGGCACCGAAAAACATCAGCGAGGTGAGGCGATTACTTGGCCTTACCGGGTTCTTTCGCAAATTTGTACCCGATTATCAATTGATTGCGAAACCACTTACCCAACTTCTCCGAAAATCGGATGGCGACAAGCATACCTTCATTTGGGGTATGGAACAACAACAATCGTTCGAACAACTGAAACGTATTTTGTGCAGCGAACCAGTTTTAACGTTATTTGATGCGAATGCCCAACACGAGATCCACACTGACGCAAGCACTATTGGACTTGCTGGTGTGCTACTGCAGTCGACCGATGGGAAAAACTGGAGGCCTGTCTTTTATTATAGCCGCCACTGCTCCGACGTCGAAAGCCGCTATCCGAGCTACGAATTAGAAGTCCTCGCCGTTGTGGAGACTTTGGATCGTTTCCGAGTGTACATCTTGGGCAAGCACGTTCGACTTCTTACCGATTGCTCCGCTATTGCCCAAGTTAAATCGAAAACCGAATTGAAACCACGAATTGCCCGATGGATGATGAGGTTATTGGAATACGACCTCGAAATCTTACATCGATCTGGAAAACGACTCGCCCACGTCGATGCACTTAGCCGTGCCCCTGATTCACCTGCCCGAGAACCTGATGTTGCTGGTCTAGCTTTTGCGATTACGGTTGGCAGCGACGATTGGATTTTTACCATGCAATTAAAAGACGAACAGCTCCGACATATTATCAGTGTACTTAAAAACTTAATCGATGATGTGCGCGTAAAACAAATAAAACACGACTTCGAACTTAAACATAACCGCTTGTTCCGCAAAACGGACAATGGTGCTAAACTGGTAGTGCCAAAATCCATCCGATTCCGCGTAGTGCAATACTGTCACGACAATTGTGGACACTTTGGGGTCGAAAAGACCATTCAACGGATTGAACAGTGTTACTGGTTTCCGAAAATACGCAAGTACGTAAAAGACTATATAGCAGCTTGTGTAAATTGTGCCTATTACAAATCGCGCGCAGGTAAACCGGAAGGACGTTTGTATTGTGATGCAGTGCAACCCATACCGTTTCGACAGTTGCATTTGGACCATTTAGGCCCTTTTAAGCGAAGCAAAAAGGGTAATATGTTTATTTTGACAATATCCGACGCGTTCTCTAAATATTTAGTGGTTAAAGCCGTGCGTAACACATCAACACAACCGGTGTTAAATTCATTAATCGAACTGACTAGTTATTTTGGTTTGCCGGAAATTCTCGTAACCGATCGCGGTACTGCTTTCACATCCCGTAAATTCGCTGCATTTTGTGAACAGTACAATATAAAACATTCGAAGGTCGCCGTCCGAACTCCACGCGCAAACGGCCAGGTAGAGCGCGCCAACCAGACCGTTCTATCGTATCTTGCTACAACCGCCGAGAACTCTGCCAATTGGGACGAGCTTTTACCATCACTGCAGTGGGCTATCAACTCTCAGAGAAACTCGTCGACCGGTTTCAGTCCGAATGAGATCATCTTTGATTTCAAACTTAAGGACGTTACAAGCAATCAACTGATATCACTGCTCCACACAGTCGTCGAAGCCCCCGATGACGATAGAGACAGTGACCCCGAAGCGAAACGCCTGCAAGCCGCGGAAAATCTACTTCTTGAACGTAAACGCTGGAAGAATCGCTTCGATAACAAACATGCCCAACCGAAGAAGTATGCCGTGCACGATTTAGTGTTGATCGAGAGCGACAACCCTTCGACTGGACAAAGCCGGAAGTTAGAACCGAAATTCAAAGGCCCGTACACGATCTCCAAGGTTCTCGATAAAGACCGATACGTCATTGAGGACATCGAAGGCTTACCGATATCGACCAAACCGTTTTGTTCTGTTTTCGCGTCCGATAAAATACGACCGTGGTGTGCTTCTCCGCCTGAAGTTGACGAGAACGAAGAGGAGGATTACTATCTGATCGAGGACGATTCAGCGTCAGGAAAGGCCGAGCTGTCAGGCGATCTGGCAACTCCACCATCGACCGGCGTACCAACTGAACCACCGACCGACTCCATGTCGGACAATTCAGTCAGTCGCGACCGAATCGCCGAGTGAACCGTGCATGTTTTTCGAAAAGTGTGCAAACCGTCCGTCCGCCTTTTAATATTAAGCCGTCCGTCCGCCGCCGAATAAACCGTCCGTCCGTGAACTATTATGTATTAAGTCGTCCGTCCGCCGTCCGATAGTTTAAGAAATCATTTATCAATAAACATTGTGTCAATTTAATTTCGTTGTCATTATTTTCCATCCATTCCACTTAGCCCTCCTGACAAATGCGTTTGATAAGGTTAATCACTCCATGCTTCTGGCAAACCTCCTCAATATGCATGTTCCGACTCAAGAGATAAGATGGATTGCCAACTATCTAGCTGGTAGGCAATCCTTCACCGAGTTTCGAGGCAGTCGTTCTAAACTTAGAAAGATCAAATTAGGTGTTCCTCAAGGTGGGGTTCTTTCTCCCATCTTGTTTAACATCTACATGGCCGGTCTCCCAACACCTCCGGAAGGCATTGAAGTTATTTCTTATGCCGATGACTGCACTGTACTCGCCACGGGAGCGGATAGGGATGTCATGCGTGAAGATATCAATAGATATTTAGCGCGACTAGAAGCCTTTTTCCATAGCAGAGGCCTAACCATCTCAGCGTCCAAATCGTCTGCGACCTTCCTTACCACCTGGTCAGGTGATTGTAAGTGGCCGGTTGGGGTACGTATTGGCAACAAACCAGTTCCTGCTGTTGCAAATCCAAAAATTCTCGGGCTTCACTTTGAGAAAATGATGACTTCAGCTCATCACGCGGAAGCGGTATGTGAAAAGATGCGCAGCAGGAACAAAATTCTTAAAGCACTGGCTGGTAGCACCTGGGGCAAAGATAAAGAGACAATGCTAGCCACTTACAAAGCGGTGGGTCGAGCAGCGGCTGATTTTGCGGCGCCAGTTTGGTCGCAAGGTCTCTGTAACACAAGCTGGAACAAAATCCAAGTCTGCCAAAATGCTGCTCTACGCACAGCTACAGGATGCCTTCTGATGTCTGCCCAGGACCACCTACATCAGGAGACACATTTGATGCCAATACGTGACCACAATCGACTACTTACAAAACAATATTTAGTAGGTTGTTATCGAGAGGATCATCCTAATCGTAACCTCATGGACAAAATTCCGGACAAACGATGACGAACTATTAAACGAGTCCATATAGATACACAGCGGTTCACACCTTTCTGTACCGCTAAAAGAAGAAGAAGAAGCTCATGTCCTGTAGAGTACAGTCCATCCAGAGCATTCATTCGATCCGCGCGTGCATATCGTCCGTGTACAAATATATTCATAAGCTCATTATTTTTTGAAAATACATTTCTAAAATTAAGTAGAGACTATTATTCCATCCTCTACATGTTCAATCGACCACGTATTTTCCGATGTACGCACACATCATATTATTCGTGTATGTCTCGCAGAAAAAGCGATTTTGGCAGCAAAAAATGTAAACGTCGACGATTTAAACTTTAGGATACAGCAGTCGTTGCCATGCGATTTGGTATCATACAAATCGATCGATACAGTTTGCGATTCCAATGACGCTGTAAACTATCCGACAGTTTTTGAATTCGCTGGATTTGCCAGGCATGTCACCACATCTTCTACGACTCTCCAGTAATTTATTGTTAGAGCCCAAGATGTGAGAACGAGCGAGACGAACTCTCACAGCTTTTTAAATTACATATATTATTTCATTTAAATATTGTAAAAAAAAATTCAAATTAATAAAGGAGAAAAACTATCAATAATCAAATTGATCCATGACAAACGAAAATCGAAAAGTGGGTTCAGTTGAGTATAAGGAATTGGACTTATGTAGCGACCTGTATGATTACTTCGATCTCAAAATGACTAACACAACATCTAACAAAATTGTACTTATTGAATTTGCTTATACTTAAATTATAAATAAACTTACTGTCTATATGTTGCGTGAGCATATTTCATTTCTAACAAAAATTGTGTAATGTACTCTTAACCAATGCTTTTTGACTACCGGAAGTGTTCGAGTATGAACAAACATTCATTCGGAAATGCAAAATTAAAAATATTCTCTACAATTTTTAGCGTATTTTTAAAGCATAATCGTCTTAAAAATATTGTGACACTCTGGCCCTCTGGTATGGTTCACACTTCTTTAATAACAACCTTACGCTTAATGCTCTTGTGATAATAAAAGTGTGGACTAAAAAATTGCATAGCTTACTTGTCACCTCTTGCCAGCAATTAAAATGTGATTTCTTGGTGAAATTGTTGGATCAAATATAGCTTTGATTGACACTTGAGCATCTGAAAGATATAAAAACAATTGAATAATTTTTCATTGTTTTTGTTTTGCTGTACAACTTCTCACCATTTTCAGTGAGGCTTAAAAGACGATCGTATAGTATAATGCTTTCGATCAACGGAGCAAACATAAGTCTTGTGGTATAAAAAATCACAACTTCTTTCCACAGTCCAATATCTAATTGTACTTGTGGTGATATCAAATCATTTTCATTCAAAGTAATGTTTAAGCCGACTATTGCTGATCTAGCATATCTGAAAAAGAGGAGAGATTTTGTTATATTCCTTTTGAGTCAATATTTAATACTTACTCTGGAAATGACAACAGCTCAGTGTTCTTCACCCCTCTCAGTCCAACATGCTTTAAATGCGGCCAATAATTAACCAGAATTCGTTCAATCGTTGCCCGATATGCATGCACTTTGAGGAATTCATAGTCGTTACTTGCAAGTCGACTGGCGTAATTTTCAATTGCGTGACAGGCTACCTCACGTGATTCATACGACAATCGGTGAAATGTTTCTTTTTGTTGCACCAAATACTGACTTAACGGATATCCACGGAATGATGACGTTTCAGTGCCGGCACTTAACTTCATATAACAGCAACCGACAATATTGACAAATTTAGATTCTTTGATATTTTGAAACAATTTTATCAAGACGGACGTCAAATTTCCACAAGGATGTAGGCCTACTATGCCGAATGTAAAGTGGTCATTATCGTTCAAGCCAAATCCATTTTTGATACAGTCGAGAAACTCTTGCGGAGTTGTATTATCCGTAAGGGTCATAGTCAGATGGATAGGTTTTTTATATCGACTAAGGGCTTCTTCGGATAGATACTTTTGACCAAAGTTAAAGAATTTTTCATCAATTTGACTGTAAATTGAAAACAAAATAATTGAAACACTAATAAAAAGCATTCCGCTATTTCTTACCGAGCTTCCATATTAAACTCATCTTTCATTTCGAGACAGCAAACTTTAAGGCGATATTTAAATGCCAATCGTCTCGCCAAATGTCCCACACCGGCTCCAAAATCTACAATATAACACGTAGAATATTTTCTGGCGTTCTCTGCGCATATTCTCGCCATATTGTCCATTTCGTGCATTTTTTTCGGTTTCACTTGTCTCGAAAATAATGATTTAAGTTTAGGGTGAGTCCAATAATCCGAAGATGTAGTGATCTCTGGTCCAATTTTCTACGTTATTCAATTCATTCAAATCATATATTGTTACATCAAAAATGAATTATGAATTCATACCTCCACTGAATATTTTCTGCTCAGCGTCAACATTTTCATTAGGCTCCTCAACGTAAGTAGAGACAGAGGCCAAACGACTTGGCAGCGCTCGTGTGAACTTAATAGATCTGCTAAAGTTCGCGGTGATAGCGTTTCGAAAGTATGTCGCCATGATAATGGGAGCTTCGACCAATGATTATCGACATAGAAATCCTAGAATGGAAAAGTTGCATTAAAAGACTCCAGCTCTATATATGAAAAGCTTTGAAGCAGTGTGTCGACTCTTTTCAAAATTCCTTTTTCCGTCGGCGGCAAACCAAACTATTTTGATGCTAAACGTGAGGTTGCTGCGTTTACGACACTTACGATGTTGCCTTACGTTCCTACTGCGACCGGGTCTACGTCCCGGAACGACCCATGCCCAAGGCATGGCCAAGAGTCGCAAAGACCCCCTTCGACGCAAGAAGGGGTCGGATACTTTGTATCATCATTCATTCACCGTTTTTTCTTTTGTGGAGCAGTTCTGGCCGGCCCAGCTGCTCCTCATTCTGCTAATACGTGCCGGCATTGAGACGAATCCTGGTCCATGGATGTGCTCGGTTTGCGCCAACAGAATTTGGTCCAATGTCCAATCGTCAGTTCAGTGCACATGCTGCGGACAATGGGTCCACCTCAAGAACTGCTTGGGACTCACAAACACCAACCAATGGTCAACATCTTACAGAGCGATCAGGTGTGGAAATAGAAGGCAAAACTCAAATCACCAGCCGCCTAACCAAGGTTCCCAACCATCATCACCTTCCACCCCTGCAAATGCTGTGAGGCCCGCTCCACCCAATTTGACCCCAGCTCCACGGATCGTCGATGCAAATTACACCAGCACGAGGATAGTCCAACTAAACTGTAATGGACTCCAGCACAAAATCGCTGAACTAACAGCACTCATGGACAGACACCACATCCAAATAGCGGCAGTACAGGAAACCAAACTCAACTCTAGTCACTCACTCAGGTCATACGGGAACTACAATGTCATCAGACAAGACCGAGATAGGAACGCAGGAGGAGGTTTGGTTTTCCTCATCCACAATAATTTGCCATACAGCGTAGTTGATGTCACTTCCGCCGATGACACCTTAGAACAGCAAGCGATAATCGCCAAATCAGGAAATATTGACTTTGAAATCTACAACATATATATTCCACCTGTCTCCAGCTGTCCCACAGGTTACAAAGTCAATATCAGCCCTCTATTAAACGGACAATATCTCCTCCTACTTGGTGATTTCAACGCGCATCACGATTTATGGCATTCCAACCTCCAAAACGACACCAGAGGTAACATCATCGCCGACCAACTGGATGATTCGGATTTCTGCCCTTTAAATGACGATAAACCGACCCGTATCACTGGATCCTGCACAAGTTCACCTGACATTTCCATCGCCAGCCCTGGACTTATTAATGACATCTCATGGGAACCAATCCTCACAACATCATCTGATCACCTGCCAATTATTCTGACTCTGGATATGCCGTCGAAATTCATCCATCCCGATAAGAAGACGTACACCAACTTCAACAAAGCTGACTGGGACAGCTTTAAAAGGTTCACCAACGAGGCTTTTGCTAGTCTCACCGCCCCAAGTGATGTACGTATGGCTGAAAAACAAATTAGACGAATTATTCTCACTGCAGCTAAGAGATACATTCCAGCAGGCCGCATTCCCAGCCTAAAACCCAACTTCCCAACATCTGCGGCTAAATTGGCAAAAACTAGGGATCAACTCAGAAGTGCAGACCCAAGGGACCCACGGATAAACGATCTCAATGACATCATAGTCAAACAGGTCAACGACCACAGGAGAGGCATATGGAAATCACATCTCAGAAAACTAAATTTAAACACTGGTGTGAGCAAACTCTGGAGCACGGTTAGAAACGTATCCAACCCCACTAAAACTCAAGGGAGGGTTTCTATCAAGTTTGGTAACTCAACCGTGAGTGACGATAATAAATGCGCAAACCTATTCAACAAACAATTCGTCGAACACCCAACTAAGGATAAACTCAAGCGCAAAATCACACGAGACATCCGAAACACTAAAGTTGATGAACATCTCCAAATCACCTCTACAGAAGTTGCAATGGCCATAAAGAATGCCAAAAATTCAAAAGCACTTGGTCCAGACGGTATAGCAATGATCATGCTCAAATACCTCGACCATAGAGTATATCACTGCTACGATGAACCTTTCGTTACGAACATTCATCATACCAGAAATTTGGAAGAGAGGCCGTATCATACCGTTACCCAAACCTGGTAAACAACACTCCTTAGGAGAATCCTACCGACCAATCACGCTTTTATCCCCTGTGGCGAAAATATTGGAATCGCTGATACACAAGACTCTTGCGACGCACATACAACTCGCTAATCACCAACACGGCTTCCGAAAAATGCACGGCACCACCACTGCACTAGACCGAATCATGTCTAAGGTCTTCAATGGGATCAACCAGCCCCCGCCGTTTAAGCGTACCATTCTTGTGGCTTTAGATCTGTCGAAAGCGTTTGATACGGTGAACCACTCGCTCCTACTGACGGATCTCCGCAATTCATCCACACCGCCGCATATAGTCAAATGGATCGCAAACTACCTTGCCGGACGTCAATCCAGCACCGAGTTTAGAAATGGGAAATCTAAACTAAGAAGGATAAAACAAGGCGTACCACAAGGCGGGGTACTTTCCACCACCTTGTTCAACCTATACATGTCAGGGCTTCCCACCCCACCCGAAGGAATAGACATTGTATCCTATGCTGACGACTGCACCATAATGACATCTGGCAACGACATTCCCGACATGTGCGATCTCATCAACGGTTACTTGGAAGAGCTCAACCTTTTCTTCAACAACAAGAACCTAATGCTATCAGCGCCCAAATCATCGACCACCCTCTTTACCACATACAACAAAGAATTCAACCAACGGCTTAACATCAGAGTAAATGACACTGAAGTTCCCACTATCCGTCACCCCAAAATTCTTGGCGTCACAATTGACAATCACGGCCTATTCAACACCCATGCCGACAACATTAGTGACAAAATGAAGGGCAGAAACAAGATCATGAAGTCCCTTGCTGGCAGCAAATGGGGCACTGATAAGGAGACTTTACTCACCACCTACAAAGCCGTCAGTCGTTCTGTGGTAAATTATGCAGCACCAATATGGACAAATACCCTATGCAAAACCAACTGGAAACGGATTCAAACATGCCAAAATGCAGCCATGCGTACCATTACTGGTTGCGTTCGCATGTCATCGCAAGACCACCTGCACCAAGAAACCAAGCTGCTAGACCTCAAGGCACACAACGATCTCCTGGCTAAGCAATATCTTGTTGGTTGTCATCGAAGCTTACACCCAAATCATGACCTCATGGACAAAACCCCACCACCACGTCATGTAAGACGTACGTTAAGGGACATGGAAAGGGAAGTCCAAAGGTTTAAACGAGTTCCTCTCGATAACCCCAACATATATAAGGCGGCCCTAAATCAACTGCACACCAGCGAGGTAACCAAAGCCACAAATAGGCTATCCGTAAACCGCCTCCTTCGCGCTCGACCACCCGACATCTCAGCCGATGAACAACAACTACCGAGAGCCACACGTACCACCTTGGCTCAGCTTCGTTCTGGATTTTGCTCCAGACTAAATTCGTTTTGGTCACGCATCGACAACAGCATTGGAAATACTTGTCCAGCATGTGGAGCCAGCCCACACGACGTGGATCATATATTTAACTGCACTGCCGCACCTACGCATCTAACACCTATCGCACTATGGGAAAACCCCATCGAAGTTGCGATCTTCTTAGGTCTTGACCTTGAGGAGAGGATGCCTACGATTTATGAATGATGATACAAGTTCCCCCCCCCCCCCTCTCTTGCGCCGCTACATCAACAACAACAACAACGATGTTGCCCAGTAAACTGTATTATGGGACTCAAGCACTAAAGTGCTAAGTCCATTTTTCTATTTTAAAATGTTTGCAATATACAGGGTGCTCCAGAGAAACTTACTTATTTGAAAAAAGTTCCGAGCGGAGGGGGAAGTCCCCAAGTTTGTTTCCTATTCTAATCATTTGCCATCATACTCCGGTCTAGAGAGCAGCGGGCCTTCGCAATGGAGAGCTACTTTTCTAACGGTCGCCGCTCACTTGTTGCTAAGTAACGTGCCTTCCGCGCTCGCTGTGAAATTCCTCGTCAGAGACTCATTCCTGGCCGTAACTCGATTCCGTCGTGGGTTAACTCATTTTGGGAGTGTAGAAGTGTCGCTAAACCGACCCGACCGCCTCATTTCTTTCAGAGGCGATCTCCCATGGCCGGCACGCTCTCCAGATTTGGCTTCATGCGATTTTTCATGGGGTTATTTGAAATCCCTGGTTTATGTTGATCGACCACGGTTCATAGCTCAAATCAAGAACAACACGCCTTTGCCAACATACTGATTGATATGCTGCAAAGAGTGGAGACCAGCTTCAAAAATACCGGCGTACAGAGGGCTGCGCCCGCAATACGAGGTTTTTTTTAGAATTTTAATGCATAGTGAATATTTTTTGTATATATATATTACAAGCAATAAATAAGAATTGTGCACTACATTAATAAAATGCTTCCTGTAAATCTATTGTTGGTCTAATTAAAGGTGGAGGAACGCGTTTACTATTTACCCAATTTGTATAAAAGTACTCCAAGGCAAATCTACAGGCATTTTTCGATTAAAGATTTCTGATGGCCTTTGAGCAAAAAGAAACTCAGGCAAACGTAAGGATGGCTTTGCTTTATATTTGAACTGAATTATTAGCTGTAAATCTACTATTACTGTCTTTTCAGTGAAGGAAAAGCAACTTATATGAAATGATTCTATTACGTCCCCTGACAGAAGAGCCCACGCAAGCTTTCCTATGAGTATTGAACAAGTATATACTTTTGCAGCTATTCTGGGACACCCTGTTAACTTGGTCCTACATACTTTAAAAATATTTGTGGCAAAGACTATTACCATTCTAGGTATATCCACCAAATTTCATGTTCATTGTTTCATCAAGTTAAAAGATATGCATTGAAGAAATGCTTAAGAGGCTTCCCTTGCATTGTGAAAGGCCCTTAATAAATACTTACTTGGCTATATTTCCGGTTTGGATCCAGTATTCGAATGAAAATTCGTAGACATATTCCCTATGTAATTTTCTAAAAACCCTTAGCAGAATTTTCATATTACGAAACTTAAGAGGGGCTACACACGAACAAATTGAAATTTTACAAATTTACTGTTATTTAATTTTCCTTAGCAAAAGTCAACAGTCTTAATATTTAACGTATATAAGGCCATACTGACCAATCTTTGTGCAAAGTTTCACATCGATCCCTATAACGGTTTAGAAAAACGGAGCTCGAAAAGGAAGTTTAACTTTAAACGCCAATAGCTTTTTTACCGTTACTCGAAACTGGGAAATTTGAACTGATATGAGATGTACTCGTTGAGATCTTTGATTTAAATACCCATAAGTCAATCTCCGATAAAAACTAAAAAAGTTGACTTTTGTCAAACGTTCGGGACACCCTGTTATCTTCTTCCTACCAGCTTCTAAGGTATTTGTGCCAAAGTCTGTAACCATCCTACACATTCCTACCAAATTTCATGACAATCGGTTGAACATTTCACGAGTTATTTAGTGAACAGACGGACGGACGGACAGACGGACGGACAGACAAAATCGATTTCATAAGGGTTTTTTGAAAAAAAATTTCTAAAAAACCCTAAAAATCGAAGTAAAAAATGTATGCACAATGGGAGTCGCAATTTAACCGAAGTCATTTTCAAGACTGTATGTGAAAAAAACTTGGGATATTGTATTCTCGGCTTGTTCTGCTGTTTTTTTTTGTTTCCGATATTTTCCGCTAGATGTGGTGGATTGTAAGATAAGAGTCACTAGTGTCGATAAGAAGAACAAGACAATTCTTGCGAGAGCTGATAGTAATTTAACCCTAGTCCTACCAACAGGGGTACAGGTGTACCTTTTTCACTGTAAATTTAAATATTTCCGATTTGCCAAAACCAAATATGTTGAATCACTCTGACATCTTAAAGTAAAGGGTTTTCGGTTATTTTAACTACTTTTAAGATTTTTGGTTGGATATACTTAAGAGAAAAAAGAAAAAATTATGATATGACATATTTACCGGCACGGGTACACCTGTACCCACTTAAGTTTTTCAATGAATTGAGTGAAATGCAATACAGGATTTCCGAAGGTACCCGTTTGTATCTCTGGCCGTCTCTCTTCAGATCTCTGACTCCACTCGTGAAATGTCATGGAGGGGGAGTATTGTCCAAAAGACGATGGTTTGGGTGATCCTCTCGTTAGCAACCGACCAGATATTGTAAAGGCAGAGGGAGATTGTGATCACGCACTGGTAACATGCTGGTTTCTTGATAAAGATGATCCTGGAACGACATAAGGTGACAGCGATACGTCGACCAGCGTTCTGACATGCCTGGATTTTATTCCAGTTTGTGTCACAAATGGTTTGGGACTACACCGGTGCGGTGCTGCATAGCTGGGAATTGCTCTACCTATCGCGCTGAAGGTGACTAATATAGTTTCCTTGTCCTTGCGCCAGGAGCTCCCGGCCAGTGCCCTTAGGACGTTGTTTCTACTGTGCATTTTGTCGACTAAGTCTTTGACGTGGTCTTACTGGCGACCATTCCCAATGGCAGCCCGCTCCCACACTGTAGTTACAAGCCTCTTCAGGTCGGACCACACACGTTTACAACAAGAAACGGCCAAGAGTTGCCAAAAAAAATCCCTCCCTGGCAAGAGCCATGAAGGTTCGATGCAGGAGGGTAGTGTATAAATAACGTTCATTCGGCTTGTTTGTGGTGCTGGTCTTTGAGGAGTAAATACTGAAGACACAGGGGGACTTTGAATATCCTCGTCTTCTTCAATAAAAACATACAAATGGCGGCAATAAGCAAAACGACGACATGTGTACTATTCAATAGGGATTCCCCTTTTCCGGTTCATGGTAATGCATTACTGCGGCAGCGATCTACTTTGTAATACAGTCGAACCTGTTAATCGGACCACTCTATAATAATCGGACCACCTTCTAATTGGACCACCCTTGGTAAATTTTACTTGGTTTTTCATACAAAATAACCTTTATAAACGGACCACCTCTTAATCGGACCATGGACCACGATCGGTGACTCCAATTAGATGGATCAGTACTAGATGTACCTCCGCAATCGGACCAACCACTGGATAAATCTCCAAAATCGGACCAAAACTTCAAATTGATTCTTACTTGAGCAGTACGAGGAAATTTTTGACCAACAGACAGGCAACGTGGCAAGATATTTTGTTGACTTAAAAGAAATCTTAGAAATTTCGCTACTACATTCACTTCAGTTCCGATTACAATGATGAGCTATATTATTTCCCATGACCACGGGAAATTTCGTAGACAGCATCAACCATTGAATCAATCAGTGTTGGGTAGATGAAGTGGTGAGACAATTCTGGAGTTTGTGAGACAAGAATATGCAAGTGAAGTTAAAGGGAGGATTGCTTGAACCATTAACCATGACTTTGATTATAGAAACGCTTGATAAAATCTGTGGTCATTATGAAAAACAGCTTAAGTCGACTTAAGACAAAATCGAGTTAATGTGTTCACTGGATTCGCCGTATTCGACTCCACCTCTACACAAAATTTGGTTAATTTCGGATTATTTTTGAGCGAGCTACAGCGATTGGTTTTTCCGCCTATCTCAAGTAGACCCTCAACGACATAAGGAAAAGCGACTTAACTTAACATATTTCTTACTAATATATATATATATTTTTGAAAATTGGCTTAAATTAACTTAAGTTACTTTTCCAAATATGAAATTAACTCAAATGACTCTTTTACCACTGAATTTCGAAACAGCCTAAATCGACATAAGCGTTTTTTCCTTAACTCCAAAACAAATTCAGTCTTCCTCATCTTGAGTTAAGTTCTTATTCCAAATGATTTTCTTTCCGTAGAGAGCTCTTATATGGCTTTAGCGTTTATTCCTTATCAGATTTACGGAAAGTCCTGTTACAATGTCTATGTAAGCGGTTGTTTCGCATGCATTCATGGTGAAATTGAGTAGATAAGTCACTGTTAAATGAGTTGTTGTTCAATCAAATTGCTATTTGTGAACGTGAAGTTAACTATTGAGGGTATGTAGGCTTGTATCCCGCGTACCTGAAATTTACTTTACACTCGAAACATTAAACGAGCCTCGGATACCTCCGTATGATTCAACGGCAACGACTTTTGGCTATAAACAACGGACGAAGATAGGTTTTTGGAACGTTGGGACTATGTGGGGGAGTGTAATAAAACAAGGCTCACAGAAGTCGAACAGGAAATTACCGCATACAACATCGCTGTACTAGGACTGAGCGAAATACGATGGCTCGGATCGGGGGCGACTTCATCACCAAGCTCTCCTACTGTATTGCTCTACTCTGGAAATGAAGACGATAATACACCTCGGCAACGAGGCGTCGGAATACTGTTGAGTAGGAATGCACGCCGATCCCTAATCGACTGGAAACCTATTTCGGATCGTATCATCACAGTCAGATTCAAATCCAGAGTACGAAACATTACAATTATTCAGTGCTACGCACCGACTGAACCTGCAGATCAATCAGCAAAGGACGTTTTTTATCAGCGACTAGGCGACACCTTTGATAGGGCTCCTAGGGGTGACATCAAAATTATTATGGGGGATCTCAATGCCAAAGTCGCTACTGATAACTTAGGCTTGGAACACCTTATGGGCAATCACGGGCTTGGCGACAGGAACAACAATGGCGAAATGTTCGTGGAGTTCTGTAACTCTCGACAACTAGTCACTGGCGGAACCTTGTTCAAGCATAAACCCGGCCACGTAACAACTTGGGTTTCTCCTGATGGCAGAACAGAAAACCAAACAAATTGACCATATTGCTGTTTCAAAGACATGGAGAAACTGCCTCTTGGACATCAGGTCGAAGCGTGGGGCTGATATTGGCAGCGACCATAATCTTGTTATCGCGAAATTTCGTTTACGAACGGCAGCGATCCAACGATCTACTAATGCACGAATCGTGCCACGTTTTAATGTGCAAAAACTAAAAAATCCATCAATTAAACGCGCATATTCTACCGCTTTGCACGAAAAAGCTAGTGCAGCACTCTTGAGAATCCTACAATTGAAGATAGATGGAATTTTTCAAAGGATTCTTTCATTTCGTGTGGCGAAGCGACTGTGGGACGATTAGATTGAGGTAGGATACCTTTTATCAGTGATGCTACTTGGTATCTTATCTCAGAATGCAAAAGAGTTAAGGAACAGATTAACTCCGGTGCTGATAATTCAGACAAAAGTCAACTCCGAGCTGAATACCGTTCACTACAAAAAGGCGCGCAGAAAAGTGTCAGGCGTGATAAGCGTAACTACATCAACGCTTTAGCGAAGGAGGCAAATGATGCGGCTTACCGTGGTGAAAGTGGTACCCTTTTCAAGCTTATTAAGCCACTAATTGGCAAATCGTTCACTACTGACCATCCTGTGAAAGATAAAGAAGGGTTACTGCTTGTTACCGAAGAACTGAAGCTTCAGAGATGGAAAGATCACTTTTTTGAGGTCCTTAACAACAAGTAAGACAGTGTCTATTTATCGAACATAAATTTCTAACTGTAGGTCATTCCCACATGGATGCGTGATGCAGATCACGCCTTAATCGAGAGAAAGAAAAAAGTAACGAACACAAAAATTCATCCTCGTGATTGGTTCGATTTTGTACGAACTGTTGGTGTCAAAAACCAATTTCATGTAATCGAAATGGATTCCACGGATTTCTTGGATTTCTTTTCTTATTCAAAAACAAAATTTATGTGGAGAAGCCGGGACGCAAATTCTGAAAACTTTCATTGGAAAAATGTTAAATGGTTAAGATACACAAACAATGATTTTGGAAAAGTTCATTTCAAAACAACCCTAAATGTAGAACATCCATTTAAAGTATTAAACATCCAAAAAAGAGGTATAAAATCAGGAAGTATATCTGAAATTTCTAAGTTACCAGAGGAAGTACGTATATCTGTAAAAAAGAAAAAGGATCTATTGGATCTTCTTCCTATGATTGATCCTTTCTTTCACGACTTTTACAAAAGTCTTCCCTCTGATGAAATTTCGGATATACACCTCGACCTAGTTGAAGAAGACAGCAAGCAAAATCACGTCTGTGAAGTCGTTTTTTCTGCATTAATTCTTTTGAAGAGGCTTTATATTATTTGTTTATTATAATAATTACTTTTCCTTTCATTTTTTTATGAATAATTCCGTAAAATAAAAAGAAATTAAAAATTTATTAAAAAAGAGTTTAGATTTAAGATTCATCAACTGTATAATGGTAATATGGAAAAAGAACCTATGTCCTCTTAAGATAATAGTTTAAGCACAATATAATTGAGAATAAAGACTTAAGTGGAATTAAGTTTTGTCAACACCTATTGCGTCATACGGAAAAAACTCTTATTTTGTTTTTTATCATATTACAATCAAACTGCTTTATTTTTGGAATAAAATTATAGTAGGATACATTGCTCACATGATAATCTATAAAAATGTATTAGTCTTTTGATCTGAAAACTGTATAGATTTTTCACAAGTCGTTTTAAAGTTTAAAATCGCTCTACTGAAAAACTATGAAAACCGACTTAAGCGATTATTCATAATCACCACAGAAATATTGAAGAATATTCAAAATTTCGGTGGAACTGAGTGTGGGGAGAATTTATAATAAAAAAAGTCACAAAGGAGTTACGCTGTTGAGCGGTTTCAGAACATTAATTGCATAAGGCATAGGTGACCTTTGTACAAGTCCAATGTTCATGAATAACGTTTAAAAATTATTTAATTAATTTTTTTTTACTTTTCTGGCATCCCTTAGTAATCGGACCACCTGCTAATCGGACCAAATTTGATCGGTCCCGTCAGTGTTCCGATTAGACAGCTTTGACTGTATATTAAATAAAAATATTAAAAAAATAAACTAATTCATACAATCGATTGGATGGTCCTGTGGTTGGCTCGTATTGCATCGAGCCTGGTTCTAATGCAGATGTTGATGCACTCACATTCACCGTTTTAATACTTTGCACTTTCACTTTTTTTCCACTAACTGACATATTTTCACCTTGAAATTATTACATATCAGCCTAAAAAGTCAAGAATGTTGCAAAAACATGTGTGCATTCATTCAACATATCGAATCTAGCGGTAAATCGAAGGTGGGTACAGGTGTACCCATGTCGGTAGAAATAAGAATAAACTTTTGTCGGTAGGACTAGGGTTAATAAACAACAATTAAAACAATAACTAAAGTACTTTTGTTTTTATTGACCTTTCAAATAAGTAAGTTTCTCTGGCACGCCCTGTATTATTCTTGGTCAAGTTCTCCATCGAACCAAAATTTGTACATCTAAATCCAAGGTACGTAATATTTACAAGAATTTCTATGACAAAAAATAAATTTCGATATAAAAAATGTTGTTTCCTGATTTAAATAAGACGGGTTTGTCTGTTGTATCGCTGGATTTGCTCTAAATGAGATGCATTCTTTGTTAAGTGCTTGCGTTGGCATGTCCTTTACTTGAATGGTGTTGAAATGGTTAAAATCCAACTGAAGGATAAACCTCCATCATTTGCGGCATAAATTCATATTTTAATCTATAGCTATATCAGCTCGTAATGCACCAAAAGAAATAATTTTTAAAAGACGTGGTCCTACTGGCGACTATTCCCGATAACAGCCTCGCTGCCACACGGGAGTTACAAGCCTCTTCGGGGCGGACCACACCCGTTTCTTCTAAGAAACGACCAAGAGTTGCCAAAATATCCCCACAAGAGACTTGAAGGTTCGATGCAGGAGGGTTGTGTATGTTTTTCGTCAAATTGGGAGCATTTCATCTCAGCAAGGTTGCTTTTAATTCTCCTAATCCGTGCCGGCATTGTAACCAATCCAGGCCCCGAATTCTACATTTGCTGTATATGCAACCGGTGCATCTGCGGGAATGCCAAGTCTTTGAGGTTTGAGGTGTACCTGCCTTGAAAAAATGGGGCAATAAAATTCATATGAAAAAAAAGATTTGTCTTTTGTTGCTGTAGGGTGTCTGAATGCGGGTCAGTTCCGACCATCCCAGGCCCTAGCTCTCGAGCCAATATTCCACCACCGACACCGAACAATACACCTAGACATACTTGCTCTAGTTTAACACCTGCACCCGCTGCAGCAGTTTACACCACACTCACCATATTGCAGTTTAAGGGCAATTGCATTCGTCAGAAGGTGAAATTGTCCATTTGAAGAGTACACGCAGAATTCTGATAGCGGCAATTCAGGAGACACAGCTCCAACCAATATCTCTCCACATCCACGGTGATTATATACTTTTGAGGCGCGATAGAGTCGGCAGGCAGGGTCCTAATCCAGGAGAGTGGCATTCCTAATAAACAGAACCGTACAATACAGTGTATTCGACCTATATTTCAATGACGGCACGCCGGAAATGCAAACTATTGCCGTTAAATCCGGCAATACAAATATCAAACTTATAAACATCTATATTCCACCAGATGTGCTTCTGGTTATAAGTTCGATATTGGTCCACTCCTCATAGGACACCATGGGATCCTACTTGGCGACTTTAACGCCCATCACGAACTGGAACTCTCTTTACGGTAACGATGCCAGGCGTATAGACATCGCGTCCAAATTAAATCCATCAGATTTCTACCCACTACCGGTAAAAGCGCAAAACTTGCCGAATTCTACGTTCCAGTCACAATACTATAACCCGCTGCTAAGACGCTCGAAGCATCTTGTATCACATGCTGAGCTAGCTTCTCACCATCATGATTTCAGGAAGATGCATGGTATCAAAACAGCTCTGGGGGGGGGGGGGTATTTCAGTATCTGCGGCGCCAAATTTTGATTTGAATTGACGATTTAAAGTTAATCAGTCCCACTAGAATAGTAAGTTTTACCAATTTGGCAAAGATGTTAATAGTATGAAAAGTCGAAATATACACTCGGCTTCACAAAAATCCGGCCACTCGCCACTTTCGAACTCAAATTCAATTTTCTCTAAAAGTATGAAACTTACAACTATGGCCGTGTTTTTTTAATAGCTAACATGCACTATACGGGTAATTTTCATACAAACGCTAACCTGTGACTTTATTCAGGTTAGAAATTATATTATATTATCCAGATTTAATGAGCTTTCCAAAACTCGCCTAAATGTATGCAATCCCAATTGTTTTCTAGTACGTTTTCCAATGACTAGCAAAAAATAAATTTTGAAATGAAAAGCTCTAAGGTATAGTTTACATGCAACACACAAGTGTGTGCAAAAAAAATAGTTTTTGTTTGTAAATTCATGTTAAAAATGTTGTTTGTCGAATTTTTATTCTAACAAAATTATGATTCGTACATAAAATATGTTTTCATTAAGAAAAGTTACATTTGAACTTTTGCGTTTGTATAGTGAAAACGGGGCTTTAAAATTTATGAGCAATGTTTTGAAATTAATGGCAATGCCTACGTGACAATTTTAAATTTAACCTGGATGCTACCCTCGATAGTTTTTTTTTTTGCGCGTCTGGGTCAGCAAACCTGCACCCGATGTAAAAAAAAACACGGCCTATGAAAGTTATATCAACAGAAAGTGCATTTAATGGCAATTCAAATGACTATGACCGCTTATATACCGGAACAAAGATAAAAAGTTTTAGACAAATTTAAATTATTTTTGGACGGCATATACGGGCTGCACTAACTAATCGAAACTAAATTTAGTCCCGCTCGCAACAGATGGCGAGGTGCTTACCAATCCATAAAGCCTAGCCAAGCGACTGTCTCTGAAATTTATCCAGGAAGAGCGAAGTCGTCTTGTTACTGGAATGATATCGTTTTCGTTTCGCTACAAAGTTTATATGAAATTCCTGGTTAGAATAAACGCAAGATTAACAAATTCCAATCATAATATTGTCCAAATGATCGAAATGTCAGATAAACCATTTCTAAACATCTGCACATTCCACAACCAATTCGAATAAAAAGAAGAAGAAGAAAGTTAATACGCGAACTAGACTAGGACGGTATATTCACCCTATGGAAAAGGTACTATCTCCAAAAATGCTTTAAGATAGTTTAAATTAAGAGCCGGTATATAAGCGCTCTATGATTTTTATCTGAAGTACCGTTAACTCATGCAACAAACACAATGCCTGTTTTGATTAGAGTTCGCGCTTACCGTGTGGCCCGGTTTCATTGAAGCTGAGTTTATTTTCGAGCAAGAATTGTAAAATTTGCTGGACAGGGAGGCAAATGAAATTTAAAATGCTATTTTCGGTGCAATGCAATTGCACAATATGTAGTAAAAATACCCACAATTTCCCATTATAAACTAAACTAACCCATATAAATGTCAAACTTTGACATTGAATATCTGGAGAACCGTTACGATTTCGCGAAAAAGGATTGCAGATTCGATCGTTTCAGGCCAATATTATTGAAATGGCATCATCATTTGGAGCCGCAAATACTGAAATTGTGCCCAGCTCTGGATCTGATCACCCATCACATCCACAATGGCCTCAACAAGGAACAGCCCTGTGAAAGAACCGTCCTCGTGGCTCTTGACCTATCGAAAGCCTTCTTCTTCTTCTTGTAGCGGTGCAGAAAGGTGTGTAACCTCTGTGCATCTATGTGGGTACGATTTATGGTTCGTCAATGTTTGTGTCCGTGAGGTCTAAGGACAAAAACATAGCTGCTGCGATAGGGTTTTCCCACAGTGATATAGGGGTAAGATCAGTGGGCGCAGCGGGGCATTGAAACAAATGGCCCACATCATGAGGAGTACCATTGCAGTTTGGACAGATGTTTTGGATGTCCGGGTTTATGCGAGAAAGGTACGAATTAAGGCGTGAACAAAAGCCCGACCGAAGTTGAGCTAGTGTTACTCTGGTGGCTCTCGGGAGCCTAATCTCCTCAGGCGAAATTGGTGGTGGGCGCTCTGAGAGGACTCTATTCGCACCTAAACTCGCGATAGACACTTCTTCAGTGTGGATCGCTGCAATGGCAGCTCGGTATGTAACTTCATCGTAAGGGTCCCGTTTGTATCCCTGAACCTCTCTCTCAAGGTCTCGTAAACCACGCCTGACATGTCGTGGTGGAGGAATTCGGTCCATGAGATGATTATTGGGATGATCCTCACGGTAGCAACCAACAAGATACTGTTTAGAGAGTAGGAGATTGTGATCACGTATTGGCATCAATTTTGTCTCCTGATGTAAGTGATCCTGGGCAGACATCAGAAGGCAACCTGTCGCGATGCGTAGAGCGGCATTTTGGCAGACCTGAACTTTGGACCAGTTTGTGTCACATAGACTATGTGTCCAAACTGGGGCTGCATAATCAGCGGCCGCTCGACCCACCGCTTTATAAGTAGCTAGCATGGTTTCTTTATCTTTGCCCCAGGTGCTACCAGCTAGAGCTTTTAGGATGTTGTTCCTACTGCGCATTTTTTCACATACTGAAGCTGCATGATTCGCAGACGTCATCATGTTCTCTAGGTGAAGCCCGAGAATTTTGGGGTTTTTAACAGTAGGAACAGAATTGTTGCCAATACGTATATCCATCTCCCATCTGATGTCCTCCCACCAAGTGGTTAGAAAAGTCGCAGAAGATCTGGACGCAGAGATGGTGAGGTTTCGGCTTTGGAAAAATGCCTGTAATCGTCCTAGATAGCGATTAATTCGGAGGCGCATTTCATCCTTATCATTCCCTGTGGCGAGTACGGTGCAATCGTCAGCATAGGAAATCACCTCGATTCCTTCAGGTGGTGTGGGAAGGCCGGACATGTAGATGTTGAACAGAGTGGGGGAGAGTACCCCTCCCTGTGGAACACCTAATTTGATTTTCCTAAGCTTAGAACGTTTGCCTCGAAACTCGGTGAAGGAGTGCCGAGCCGACCAGCTAGATAATCCAGCGGATCTCTTGTGCAGGAAGATGCATATTCAACAGGTTTGCTAGGAGCATTGAATGATTGACCTTATCGAATGCACTTGATAGGTCTATTGCCACCAGAATAGTTCTGTGACAACGACTGCGTTGATTTAGCCCATCACGAATGCGTGTAGTGATCGCATCGAGGGCAGTGGTGGTACTATGCATCTTCCTGAAGCCATGCTGGTGAGGTTCTAGCTTCGCATGTGCAACAAGAGTGGGGTGAATAAGGCCCTCCAGCGTCTTTGCGACAGGAGAAAGTATCGTCATGGGGCGGTAGGATTCCCCGAGATTTGCGCTCTTCCCTGGCTTGAGACAGGGAACAATTCGACCTGTTTTCCAGATTTCAGGGATGGCAAGCGTGGACATCGACAAGTTAAAGGCGGCCGTGAGATACTCAATGGCTGGAAGGTCGAGATGTTTCAACATGGTCATCGAAATGCCATCTGGTCCGAGGGCCTTGGAGTTTTTAGCATTCTCGATGACTTTTTTAACCTGGTCCGCTGTAAAAGATGGTATGGTGTCAACATTCTGGCTGCGAATCTGTCTTCTAATTTTGCGCTTGAGGCCGTCAGACTTGGGATGTTCAATAAATTGTTTATTGAACAGGCTAGCACACTGAAGAGGATCGCAGGTTTTAGTGTTGCCAAATTCAATGGCGTTGTTGCCCTTTTCTTTCCTAGGATTGGAAAGGGCGCGGACGGTAGACCATAATTTGCTGACACCTTCATTGAGGTTACATTAATCGAGGTGCTGATTCCATTTCGCCCTCCTATAGTCTTTAACTTGTCGGTCAATTTCGGAGTTAAGCTCCTGAATTCTGGGATCATCAGGGTGAAAGCCTTCGACACGCATCATTCACTCTGCGCTTTTGGCTGATCTTCTTAACATGCCTATTCCTACACAAGATAGGTAAGATGGATTGCCACTTATCTAGCTGAGAAGCAATCATATACTGAGTTTCGTGGCAGTTGTTCAAAGAATAGGAACATTGAGCAGGTAGTTCCGCAAGGTAGCGTACTCTCTCCTACATTGTTCCCTCGCCAGCCTTCCAACACCCCCGGAAGGTATCGAACTAATATTCTATGCGGATAATTGCACCATACTCATCGACTGACTGACTACATTGAAAAACTGGCGAATGCTAGTCATATCGCCGTCTAAATGTAAATGCAACACTTCTCAACACCTGAACGCAGGAATTTTCGGAGCAGCTGTTGTTGTTGTATTAGCGGCACAGACAGGAAACGTTTAATTTGTTGCATCATATTTATTCGAAGATGGTGGGCATTCCATCCTCGAGGTCGAGGTTTAGAAAAAAAGCTGCTTCGATTGGTTGTAACCATAACGCAAGTGGTGTAAGTTGCGTGGGAGCAGCTGGACAATCGAAAATGTGGTCTACATCGTGTGGACTGGTTCCGCAGGCTGGGCAGGTGTTTGCAACTTCATTATTTATACGCGATAAATAAGAATTTAGTCGCGGGCACCAACCGGATCGGAGCTGAGCTAAGGTGGTACGGGTAGCTCTCGGTAATTGTTCTTCGTCAGGAGATATGGCTGGAGGTTTGGTGCCAAGTACACGATTATTTGTGAGGCTTTGAGTAGCTTTACGAACGTCTTGTGTGTGTATGTCTGCAATCGCCGCCTTGTGGTCGCAGTTATCGAAGGGAACTTTTTTGTATCGCTGGACTTCGCGCTCTTTGTCCCTGATAGAGCATCTTATTCGTCGTGGCGGTGGTGTTTTGTCCATGAGTTCATTGTTCGGGTGATTTGTACGATAGCATCCGACTAGATACTGTTTGGTAAGAAGTTCGTTGTGGTTTCTCAAAGTCATCATCTTAGTCTCCTGGTGCAGATGATCCACTGAGGACATCTTAACACAGCCGGTGATGGTGCGAAGTGCCGTGTTCTGGGAGATTTGTATGTGGCCCCAATTTGTGTTGCAGAGACCATTTGACCACGTCGGTGCTGCATAATTGACTAGGGGGCGACCGATGGCTTTATAGGTAGTCAGAAGTGTTTCTTTATCGGTGCCCCAAGTACTACCGGCAAGAGCTTTAAGAATTTTGTTTCTGCTCCTGAGTTTAGAGCAGATGTTATCAGCGTGTGTGTTAAATTTGCCGGAGTTGTCTATCGTGACACCTAGGATCTTGGGAGTCCGAATAGTAGGGATGACGTTTGTGTCGATAGATATCGGGAGTTGCATATTGTACTCCTGGTTGAAGCTGGTGAATAAGGTGGCGGAGGACTTTGGTGCTGAGAGCTTCAAGCCTTTACTCACAAAGAAGTCGTTGAGTGTCAGCAGGTATTCATTGATGTGGTCGCACATTTCGGGAATGTCGTTGCCAGTCGCCATGATGGTACAGTCGTCAGCATAAGAGATGATTTCGAGTCCCGTGGGTGGTGTGGGCAGTCCTGACATGTAAAGGTTGAAGAGGGTGGGAGATAAGACTCCGCCCTGTGGAACGCCTTGTTTAATTTTCCTGAGTTTGGACTTCCCATTCCTAAACTCGGTGCAGGATTGACGACCGGCAAGATAATTCGCGATCCATTTGTGGATATACGGAGGAGTAGTGTTGCGTAGGTCTGTCAAAAGTACTGTGTGGTTAACAGTGTCAAATGCTTTTGACAAATCGAGAGCTACGAGGATAGTGCGCTTGCAGGGTTTCGGCTGATTGAGTCCATTGAAAATGTTGGAGGTGATCCTGTCTATAGCGGTTGTAGTGCTATGCATTTTCCGGAAACCGTGTTGGTGATTGGCAAGCTGGACGTGCTCCAGGAGTTTAGGCAACACTAGTGCCTCAAGTATTTTGGCCACGGGGGACAGTAGCGTTATTGGACGGTATGATTCTGCTAGAGTATGATCTTTGCCTGGCTTCGGTATGGGGGTGATACGGCCTTTTTTCCATAGCTCGGGTATGATGAAGGTTTTCAGCGACAGGTTCATCGTAGCAGTGATATACTCAATGGCCGGAGAGTCGATGTGTTTGAGCATAGTCATGGCAATACCGTCTAGTCCGTACGCTTTGGAGTTTTTCGCATTTTTGATTGCAAGCTTGACTTCGTTTGAGGTAACCTGGAGGTGTTGGTCAGTGGTGCTGTTTCGGATAGCTCTGGTAATTTTGCGCTTGAGCTTATCTTTTTCGGGATGTTCGACGAATTGTTGGTTAAATTTGTGAGCGCATTTGTCGTCGAATTTTATAGCTACCTTACCTTTGGGTTTTGTGGGGTTTGATAGTGCACGTACCGTTCTCCAAAGGTTGCTTACGCCGGATTTTACGTGGCATGTTTTTAAATGCGAATTCCATAACTGTTTCCTGTGGTCGTTGACTTGCTGGGTTATAATGTTGTTGAGATCGCCGATGCGAGGATCATTTGGGTCTGCTGTTCGGAGTTCATCTCTCGTTTTTGCCAATTCTGCAGCAGATGATGGGAAATGCGGTCTCATGATTGGGATGCGGCCCGCTGGAATGTATCTTTTGGCTGCATTCTGGATAATCCGTCTCAGGTTTTTTTCAGCAGTACGTACGTCAGTAGGGGTTGGAAGGGCAGAAAACGCTTCATTTGTGTAGGTTTGGAAGCCAATCCAGTCGGCTTTGCTGAAATTCGAGTATGTCTTCTTCTCAGTGTACGTAAACTGAGACGGTTTATCAATCGTGAGGACGATAGGCAAATGGTCTGACGAGAAAGTTATGAACGGTTCCCAAGTAATGCTGTTTATGAGCCCAGGGCTGGCGATGGATATGTCAGGCGAGCTTCTGCATGATCCTGCAATGCGGGTTGGTGAGTCGTCATTCAATGGACAGAAATCGGAATCATCTAGTTGGTTTGCGATGTGGTTGCCTCTGGTGTCGTTGTTGAGGTTTGAGTGCCATAAATCATGGTGAGCATTGAAATCGCCCAGTAATAGGCGATATCGCCCGGTGAGTAGGGGGGAAATGTTGGCCTGGAAACCAGTGGGACAACTTCATGCTGGTGGTATATAGATATTGAGAATATCTATATCAACATTTCCCGACCTGATTGATATCGCTTGTAATTCTGTTGTGGTATCGGCGGCAGCGATATCGATTAATGAATATGGCAGCGAGTTATGTATCAGGAAAGCCAAACCTCCTCCTGAGCCAGTGGGTCGATCGCGTCGGATGATGTTGAAGCCTCCGTAAGAATTTAGCGATGAATCGGCATTTAGTTTGGTTTCCTGGATTGCAGCAACTAGTATGTGATGTCTGTCCATAAAGTCAGTGATCTCAACAATTTTATGTTGTAGACCATTACAATTTAGTTGAACTATCTTTGTGGTGGAGTAGTTTGCAACTTGCAGTGGTGGTGCTGGTGTAAGAGTGTGTCGTGGTGCTGTGTGGTGTGCAGAGACTGTGGGGGTGACAGGTGATGATTGTTGGCCCTGATTAGTGGGTTGTTGTGAGGTCGATGAAGACTGTTGGCCACAGATTTTGCAATTTGGTGCTATGAAGGTGCTGATCGTTGTTGTTGATCGTAAATCCGTCTTGTTGAGCCCAGAACAATTTTTGAAAAGGCACCATTCCATACAGCATGAGCACTGCACTGAGGATTGTACGTTAGAATAAATCCTCTTACCACAGACGCAGCACATCCATGGACCAGGATTTATTTCGATGCCGGCGCGTATAAGTAGAATTTGGAGCAACTGGGCCGGCATGGGTTGCTCCGATAGTGTAAAAAAGATGTCGATGATGTGATGCAACTTTTGTTTCCTGTATGTGTCGAGGGGGGTGTGCGGCTCTTGGCCATGCATAAAATGCATGGGTGGTTCCGGGGCGAAGACCCGGCCGCGATAGGAACCAAGCAGCAGCTTACGGTCCGTACTGGTAAGCATGATGACGTTGTTCCTACTGTTACAAATCCTAAGATCCTTGGGGTCTATCAAGACACCATGATGAAGTCGAAACGTCATGTCGAGAATGTAATGTAATCGTCAAAACGCACAGTAGGAACAACGTCTTAAAGGTACTGACCGGCAGTGTAGTCCAGGACGTTGCGGAGAGCAGTTGATTCGTTTCCCGTGTGCTGCAATAGAGATTTACTGGCACTAGTCTTTTGTTGTACTGTGTAGTGGTGGTGTGGTGGCACTGTGAAGCGGCGTCGGCAGCCATTTTGGTTGCAATTTCTTTTTTCTGTGGAAATTAACCATATTGAGTAAGAAAAATTTCATTCTTTTTGTAAATTTCGGTGAGTTGGCCGCGTTAAAGTTGACTTGTGATTAAAAAATCACGATTTATTGGCAATTTGGTCTTTTTCTTTATTTTGTGGTGTGTAATTAAACTGGCATAACAGTATGTCTAAGGTAGAGGCTGAGCCCCCCCGGATAGGGGGAAGAGAAAGGGCAGGTCGAGGGACCCCACGCCGACTAAAGGCGTGAGGGAGGATTCTCCAGCACAATTTAAAGTACCAGTTACGCATAAAATGGTTTCCGAAACCCCTAAAATTTCTAATGACAATGACGCGAATGTTCCAGAAACTCATATGGAAGTTACGCGTAGTAAAAAAATCTATCTTTACAGTAAGGAAGCGAAAGAACAAAGCTTTGTGGTCCTCGTTCAGGTCATCGAAGACAAAAGAATAAATGCTATTGAAGTAAACGATTTGCTTATCGAGTATAAAGCAAATAATATCACGGATATTAGAACTGCGAATTTCCGCACTGTGAAAGTGATCTTTAATAATCCTCATGATGCAAATCATCTTATTTCAAACGACACATTGAGGGTTAACGGTTATCGGGCCTATATCCCCCAGAATTGCGTCTCCTGTTACGGTGTCATTAGAGATATACCGACAAATATTACAGAAGCTCAACTAGCGTTAAATATCACCAGCATCTCAAAAATTCTAAGCATTTATAGAATGCAGTCTAAAAATAGTGAGGGTAATTTGTTTCCAACTAAGACCGTCAAAGTCTCCCCAAATTTATCAGGTACGGTCATGTTAATGTGGAAGTGAAATATTTCGTACCAAATATTAGGTTGTGTTTCAACTGTGGTCGTATCGGCCATGTCGGCACATTTTGCAAGTCAAAATTAAAGAGGTGCCTGAAATGCGGAGGAGAATTCGAGAAGTGCAATGGCACGTGCAACGTCGAGAAATGTATCCTTTGTGACGCAAAGAACCACAATTTTTTCAGCCGACGTTGTCCTAAGAAGTTGGAAGAGCAGGAGATTATACGCAATTTAGCAATTGCGGGCAAATCTCGCTCGGAGTATAAAAATGGTGGCAATGAAAACTACTTCAACGTTCTTGATTCCGCTGATTACATCAATAATTTCCCAACATACGAAAACCATCCTAGGAAGGTTAAAAGAAACTCGGAAATTCAGGGCTCTATATACCCAGAGTTTAGGGACAGAACCCAAGATTTAAATAAATCTTTAACACGAAAAAGGTCGTTTGCAAAAATGTGGTAAGACAGACAAACAATTTTCCAGTCGTAGATAACTCGACCCGATACGAGAGCGGTAAAACTGCCTTCATGTATCCTAATGGCAACCCCATTAATAATAATCAAAGCCCCAATGTAGGACTTTATCAAAAAGAATTGTGATCTCAAAAATCAAGTGTATAGTGAATTTGTCAGGGAATATGCTAAAGAAATCAATGCCATCAAAGTTAAATCTGATCTAATTTTCTTTGAGAATGTGAGAACTGTCCACAACGAATGTGAAACGTCTCCAGCTGAACATTAAAGATGTGGGAAAAAAATTTGAGATACTACCATTAGTATTTAACCAGATAAAGAAAAAGACTGAATTATTATGTTGTTATTATTTATTAAATTTCGTTGTTTTTCTTTTTTTTGCCTTTCTTTTTTCTGTTCGCGTTAATTTTTTAAAGATAGCTTTAATCGCCGAAATATATATAAAAAAAATTAAAAAAAAAGAGAATGAATTTTGTTATCTTACTTTAGCCTCAATTAAAAGGAATTCATTATTCTCTATACCTTTTACGTCGCTTGACCTGTTACCTAACCACGCGCTTATAGTCAATCGCGTCGTTTTTTTTGTCATTCCGTCGTACAAATTGGTACTTTTTTAACGATCCTGGATTGGTCTTCTTTATTCGTCGCCCCGGAAGCTACGCGGGAAAGCCAAAGCCAATCAAGATTGCACTCTACATACCGTCGTTTACAATAATAGTCCACAAAGTACGATGGCAATACATTCCCAATTAGGGGAATAACCAACCGATCACGTTAAACGCCTCACCTGTGCGGTTCATCGAACTTACGTCAGGAATAAAGCTGCGCGTGGTCAAAGGAGAAAAAAAAAGGTACCGACCGACCGGCAGCTCCTATGGCAAGGAGAAAGAGACCATTCTGGTCACTTACAAAACGATAGGTCGAGCAACTCAAAGCTATGCAGCACCCTCCACGGCATGTCAGAAGAGGAGTCAGAGATCTCGAGAGAGATCTATTTGATGCACACAGCATACCATGCGGCCATCGCAGATATTAGATATTATGTAAGAATAGAGTCCTCTCAATGGTCCTATATCGCCTGAGGAGACAAGGCTTCCGAAAGCCACAAGACATTAGCCCACCTTAGGTCAGACTGGTGTTCGTACCTCAATTCTTATAGTCCGGGCCGTGATGGTAAAAAACCGGGGTTTTCGAACTGTCGGAAATTAACCATCTTAAAAGTTGCGTTTAGTTACGGTGATATCGAAACGGTTGGTCAGCCGAAGCAAAACTTGACCAGTATAGCGTAATTAGACGTAATTAGACGCAAAAATTAGAGGTGTTCGGGGGTATGGGTAACTGTCGGATCGAACCTATTTTATTCGATAGAGGACCTCTCCGTGAGTCTAAAAACATTGGTCAGCCGAGCCGCAACCTGACCGAAGGGTTCGGCCAACCAGTTTAAAGGTGCAAATTTTTTAGGTGCGATGGGGGTTTCGGAACTGTCGGATCAAACCTATTCTATTCGATAAAGGACCGCCCCCTGATGCAAAAAATACTGGTCAGCCGAGCGGCAACCTGACCCAAAGGTTCGGCCAACCAGCTTCAAAGTACCAATTTTGACGGGTCGATGGGGTATCAGAACTGTCGGATCGAACCTATTCTATTCGATAAAGGACCGCCCCCTGATGCTAAAAACACTGGTCAGCCGACCCGCAACCTGACCGAAGGGCTCGGCCAACCAGTTTAAAGGAGCTAATTAATTAAGTGCGTTCGGGGTTTCAGAACTGTCGGATCAAACCTATTCTAATCGATAGAGGGTCACTCCCTGGTGCTAAAAACACTGGTCAGCCGAACCGCAACCTGACCGAAGGGTTCGGCCAACCAGTTTGAAAGTACCAATGTTGACGGGTCGATGGGGTATCAGAACTGTCGGATCGAACCTAATCTATTCGATAAAGCACGCCCCCTTGATGCTAAAAACACTGGTCAGCCGAGCATCAACTTGACCGAAGCGCTCGGCCAAACAGTTTGAAAGTACCAATTTTGACGGGTCGATGGGGTTTCAGAACTGTCGGATTGAACCTATTCTATTCCATATAGGGTCACTCCCTGATGCTAAAAACACTGGTCAGCCGAACCGCAACCTGACCGAAGGGCTCGGCCAACCAGTTTTAAGGTGCTCATTTTCAAGTCCAATACATATTTTTATATAGCTTATAGCGTAGTTACTACGTGATTTCAGATTGCAAAGTGTGGTGGAGAACATTTTTTTTTTATTTCTTATATTTTTTAGGGTGCTGAGCTCGAAACAGGAGCTCCCCACCAAAATTTCATTGCGGAACAGGGTCAAAACCGCGAAAAAACCCGAGATACATAATATACTAGAAAAATTCAACTTTTGCGACCAAAAATGGAAAACCGTTCAATCTCAAAATTTTATTCATAATATGGAACTATATGTTAAAAACGGCAAATTTAAATATCAATTGAAGTATTTATAATAGATAGATAGATAGATAGATAGATAGATAAAAGGTTTATTCAAAATTCAATATTTTATAAAAAATGGTACAAATGTAGTTTACAAACCAATTTAAGACATGGCATAGCCGTCTGCCTGATTAGATTGAAATTAAAATTCTACATTACATTTCAATTTAGCAATTATGAACATTTATTGACAATTCCTGTATATTTTTATATTATACTTTTTTGTTATTATTTTTGTATTAAATACTATTATTAATAATGTTAACTATTAGTATTATTTCGTTGAAATCTCGTGTTATTATAACGTGAGTCACGGGAGCCGGGTGATGAAGTTCACAGAACTCCGTATTCTCCATGTTCATCTACCCTAACCCCCGTCTCACGTGTTTTATATTAAACAGATTATTATATATCACCATTAAGAATTTGATCGCGGTATTTTAAAGCAATGCTGCAATATTCGTACAGGGTCTTCCAATTCGAGCCATTCAGCAGGTCATACACTTCATCCTCGCTTAGAAAATCCTTTCCCATACATGATCGCCTTGTCTCCCTTAGTATCGGACATATGCCAATAAAATGACGGGTATCTTCCCTTGCTCTCATGTTGCACAGTTGACAGATTATCGGCAGATCTTCACGGTGAGGCATGTAGTTTAGCGGTAATAGCTCTCCCCTCGCTTTAAGTATTAGGGCTATTTTTGAAACATGAAACTCGTTTCGAAAATAAGTTTGTGTCTGAAGTTGATGATTCAAATTAGCATAAATTTCGCGATGCTGTGTCGTTCTCGCTTTTTCTGCGGTGGTTCGTATGAGCATATTTTTCTCATCAGTTAAGATTTGGTGGAGCGTGCAAGAGTTTTCGCTTGTCCCGTCCCAGTTGAAAGTTGTACTTGCTTCTGCTGCGAGCGTCAGGAGATCCTTATAAAATAGAGTCCTCGTTTCAACGGCAAAAATTAGCACCTTTTTCGGTAACCTATCGGGACACATGTTAGAGACTTTAGTAAGGTAGCGTATGTGAATTGTTAGCGTCTCGATAAATAGTGGTAGCAGGCCAGTTTCTTGGAGCAACATATAGTTTGGAGTCTTTTCGGGTAGTCGAAAGGTACGCTTCAGAAAGTAACGCTGTAATTGTTCCACATGTTCATGCCATTTCCCGCCCCAAACCTGGGCACCATACAACAAGACTGACTGTGACACTGCTTGATATATTTTATATTTGGCCGTATGAGATATGTCCTTGTTGATAAAACACGGCTTCCAGATTGAGTTTATGGCCCATTTCGCTTCTTTCAATTTTTGTTTCAAATGCGGATTCATACTTAGATTGTAGGCTATTATTACTCCGAGATATTTATATTCCCTTACTGTTTGAATCTCATTTCCCCTAAACGTCCATTTCTCATTTCGTGCTAATACAAACTTCTTTTTAAATACTAATATCTTCGTCTTCTCCAGATTAACTGTTAGCTTCCAGGTTACGCACTACGTGGCTAAGTGGTTAATCATTTTCTGGAGTGCATCCGGTGACTCTGCCAGTAGCACTATGTCATCCGCATATAGTAACCCTTTTAGTAGCACACCAAATGCATTTGCGCCTCCGGGGCAATCATCTAATATATCGTTGATGTAGACTGCGAAAATGTCTGGACTCAACTTGCATCCTTGCCGCACGCCTAGATTCGTCTCAAAAGATGAAGAAAGTTGTTTTCCGTCCCATACCATAGCCGTTGTGTTCTCGTACATCTTTTCCAGCACTTTCCCAAATTTCGATGACATCCCACCGTTGTACAACTTATAAAAGAGCCTATTACGATCGATGGTATCGAAAGCAGCCTTGAAGTCGATGAAACATGCGTACAGCTTTCGACCATTATCCATGAAGTGTCTCGCCCAGGTTTGCAATACAAAAATGTGATCGCTTGTCGCGTATCCCTTTCTAAATCCCGCCTGACATTCTGATATTTTATGTTCCGCATTGAGCCACTTAGAGAATCTTGCCTGCAGAATGGTTGTAAAAATTTTTCCGCTTGCATTCAGAAAGGATATGCCCCGGTAACAAGCTGGGTCGTCAACGCTGCCTTTTTTGAAAATCGGAAATATTATCGCATCTCGGATAATATTTATTTATTTATTTAAATATTTATGTCTCTTTGGACGCGCAATTATGTGCTCTCTAATATATTTATGGAAAGTTTTCCATAGAAATAAATAGTTTCAGAGTTAGGAGCCAAATAACGGAAAACAGCAAATATTTTAGGGTTTTTCGTGATTTTGACCCTGTTCCGCAACGAAGATTTGGTGGCAAGCTCCGGATTCGCGCTCAGCACCCTAAAAAACATAAGAAACAAACACCACATTTTGCAATCTGATGTCACTCATTTAAAATGCATTGTGCTGTTTTCCTCGGCAACATTCATAGCGTCCCGTCTGTTTCAACCAAATATTTCATTACTTTTACCAAACCGGATTCTACTCCCTCTCGTACGTACCACATTGCTACAAGCTCATTCATAAATTGCCACAGCACACACACAGTCATAATCCTTGCAAACATGCCCACACGCAATCAAAAACGAGAAATATCATCAAAACGAAAAACAAATGTATTTTCAGCAATCGCTCGGTTCATCAATTGAGTCGTTTATGACTCTGTATGACTGTCGCTAAAAGAGGTCAGTCACTCAAAAATATTTATCCTTAATCTAAGCTTAAAGGGCGGCCAAATCCTGACGTGGGCTATCCTGCCACATTGATGATGATGAAGCTTAAATCATTCTTGAAGCGTGGTTGTTCACACTAGCTGTAGAATGCTTTAAGATAAAAAAAGATAAAATGTATGAGCTATGTACGATGAATCGGCCGCGCCGGTATGCATAAACATTTTTTGTCAAATTTTCACTCTCCTCTCACCCCATAATGCCGCAACTCTGCGCGTACATCATCGGGGTCATCGCGTCGCACAGTGGTTCAAGAGCGGAAAAAACCCCCCTTTTGCGAAGTGTTAATTTAATATGTTCAATTACTTTTATTTAAAGTAAACATACTAACTAACACATATATCAATAAAAAAAAATTTTTGGCAAGCATACATGCCAACAGGAGGCCCCCAATTTGGAATATTTATGAAATTGCAAAAATACATAAAAAATTTGAGGCAAGTTCAAACTAACACGGCTGCTGTTCAGTAGATGCGAGAATTGTCAATGATTAGGATATGTTTTTCCATGATGTCAAGAAATAAAATATAATACCAAAAATTCTTTTCTGGAAAATTTTTCTTCATAAATGATAGCCTTTAGTTAGGATGATGTTTTTTTCGGGAAATTTCAACTTTTGGAGAGAAAAATTAACCGTGCGCGGTCGATCGCGGTGCTCATATTGGTATTAAAAAACGCGTTAGAGTTTTAGCTAATTAATAAATCAAGAATTGGCTGCGACGAGCTGCGACCCTCCAAGTTATTTCTATTTGACCGAAGCTCTACCTTCCGAAAAATTGCATATTTAGACATTCAATTTGGCATTAATCCCGACAACACTATTGTTTCCGTACTCCAATGCATACCTTTTCTTAGTATGTCGGTAATGTTATTTAAAAGTCAAAACTAAATAATTTTTAAATTTAGTATAATTTTACTGTTGTTGTAATAATAATACTCGTAATGCCCGATCATTTGCATACCATGATCCCATTTTTGTATTACTAGCAATTCAATGTAGATCTTACCTATACTTTTATTGAAAAGGGTACCTGGATGTGGGAAGGAATGTATGCTGATAATGATGCTAATTACTAGGGTTTATTACCTTTAGAGCAGAATTTGTGGCAATTGCGCGAATTCATAAAATTCAACTTTTTAAGATGTAATTAAAAAAGTTACGATGATCGTTTTTTTTTTAATTTAACAACTCCACAATGGAATAATTCATTATTCCGTTTTGAAACATACCGTTTGTTATTTTCTGCTTAGAATGTCGATGTTCGAATTTCCATACCGTGAACTTTTAGATTGGTATGGTAACCGAAGAAGCCCAAGAGGCACGGGATACAGATTATCGTTCAATAAGGTATTCTCACTCTAGAAAGTGCAGTAGAATGGACACATGGATGTTATGAACTTCTACTGCTACTTCTATCATCGGAACCATATATTGAACAATTTCGCAGCCAGCATTAATTAAGGACAAATGCATTTCATGAAGATGTAGTAGGGCTTTTGATTTAAAATTTAATTTTTAAGTTTTAGTTGATAGTATTTAATGTTTAATAAAAATAATTATATAACGGTTTTTTGGTTCAAAACAGGAAAGGATAGGATAACCACCCAAACAAATTTTATAGGAGTTACGCCAGATATACGTATCCGGGACAACTCCTATAAAATTTGCGAGGAAATTTATCCTGTTCTATTCTAGAAAAAAAAAACTTGGTTGTTATATTGCAAACAAAAAACTAGTTTGTGTCTTAAATGACATTAATTAATGATTGATAAAAAAAATAGTATCCTACCAACGAAAGGTTGCTTTGATAAAAAGTCCATAGGTTGGTTGGACTAGGTGTGACGACATAGGCTACTTAAAACGTTTGTATTTGTTACAAAAATGCTACGTTTATTATGAAACTTCGCAAAAGTTATGCTAATAGTTAAAGCTATAAAATAAAACAATTTTTTTGTGTGTGGATAAATAAGAGGGGTGTGACGGGGTTCGTTTCCACAAAGACACTGAAAAATTGCATTTGTTTGACATTTTACACTTCAGAAGAGGCATTAATAGAAAAAAATCATTCACAGCTGAAATGTACTCAATCTCCCCTTTGATATGATACCCCACACGCCTATATTCACAACATTTTTTTTTTGTATCCTTATTACTCCTATATGGGGACCCCCCTTTAAAATATCCTTATTAAATTTTTTTTAAATGTCTGGTATTGGGTTAAGCTCCTACACATTCGTACAAAATTTCATGTACCTAGATGAAGCCATTCCGGAAATATATACTTTTTTCCGCAAAATGCCGATTCTGAACCACTGTGCGTCGCGTCGCCGAGACTGAAAATATATTGCATCGCAAAAGGAAAAGGTGTGAGTAGTGAGTCGTATTGATGTATATACTATATGTACAATTATAGAATGAGGAAAATGAAATGCGTTTCTTTTTGTCTAAGACCTTAGGTGCAAATTATTTGCGCCTTTCCTCGCAATTCTGATACACATTATCGAAAATTACTTGATTGCAAATGCCCCAAAACGATAGTCGGCCTCCTGAAAAGTGGGGCTAAAGGGGTGACAGACGACTTAAGAGTTGTTGATAGTTGCAACATGTTGAAATTTTTCGAAGTTTTTATGGAAAACTTGTAGTGCGTCTACAAAATTAACGCAAGTTAATTGCTAAATCATAATAGGCGATTCCTTCTGAACGGGATGTCATTCAGAGCACCACATTTCAAAAGGAAGACAAAAACCTTGAAAAGGACGAGCCTGAAGTGATGCAAAAAGTGGGATTTTGCAAAAAACAACAATGATCTCTCGTGGCAGCATTTTCCACTAATATAAGAATGGCAATGAGCAGCATCTCTTTTTGAACGCTATTCCATTAAGTATTAAATATTTTTTAATTCTATATTCTCCCAGATGGGTTGTCTCATATCATTCGAAAGTTAAAAAGTATGCCATATTCATCAAAATGAAGACAGATATTGTGGAAATTGGGGAGGGAGTGACGGTTTTTTTATTTCACGGGTCTATAAGAGGTGGTTCCGAGGAAAACCTACTAAAAGCTCGTGGTTGTGGAGTGTGAGCTAACGTGGAAATGGTGGCCAAAAGATTTACTTTTGGGGGGGTTCGGTTTAATTTCGGAAATATCTAGGAAACAGTGAGTCCTACTGAAAGTATTTGTATGCCATTATTACAGCCCATTCAGTTTCCAAAATGTTATTATAACATACAAATGCCGAATTCCTAACGGTTTCTACGATGCAGTTTACTGAAATCGGAAAATTATTAAAAATCGTTTTTTTTTTTTCATTTGTTTGGCTCTGGTGTCACCCGCGATTGCTTTGCTAAAAAACTGTTTGGCGACAAATTTGTACGATGTTTAATGTGCGCTAATTTGATATACTTCCCGTAGTCTTGCCTTAAATCGGTAAGTTCAAGAGCTTAAAACAAGTTGCCGAATATTATTTCCCACATAAGTATAAAGGCAAATATTGTGAAAAATTGAGAGGGGGTGGCGGTTTTTTATTTCGCGAATTTATAAGGATTGGTACGGAGGAAACACACTAAAAGCACGCTGTCGAGGGCTGTGAGCTAACGTAGCGAGAGCGGGTTAAATTGTAGCATTTTTGTGCTTATCAGCTCCATTTCCGCTATATTTTCGAAACCGCGAACTGTACAAAAAAATTGTCTGAGCAAAAGTGAAAGCTTACAAAATTTCCTATAAAACTCATCTTACAAGCATATGTCGAATTCTTAACTTGTATCAACATATTGCTAATTTAAAAATCAAGAGTTTCATATTGAGAAAATAACATTTTGGAAACTGAATGGGCTGTAATAATGGCATACAAATACTTTCAGTAGGACTCACTGTTTCCTAGATATTTCCGAAATTAAACCGAACCCCCCCAAAAGTAAATCTTTTGGCCACCATTTCCACGTTAGCTCACACTCCACAACCACGAGCTTTTAGTAGGTTTTCCTCGGAACCACCTCTTATAGACCCGTGAAATAAAAAAACCGTCACTCCCTCCCCAATTTCCACAATATCTGTCTTCATTTTGATGAATATGGCATACTTTTTAACTTTCGAATGATATGAGACAACCCATCTGGGAGAATATAGAATTAAAAAATATTTAATACTTAATGGAATAGCGTTCAAAAAGAGATGCTGCTCATTGCCATTCTTATATTAGTGGAAAATGCTGCCACGAGAGATCATTGTTGTTTTTTGCAAAATCCCACTTTTTGCATCACTTCAGGCTCGTCCTTTTCAAGGTTTTTGTCTTCCTTTTGAAATGTGGTGCTCTGAATGACATCCCGTTCAGAAGGAATCGCCTATTATGATTTAGCAATTAACTTGCGTTAATTTTGTAGACGCACTTAAAATAAAGTTTATTTCTTTTATAAATTACTAAAATCAATTCCATAATACTATTAGTCCAAATATATTAGTCCATAAAAACTTCGAAAAATTTCAACATGTTGCAACTATCAACAACTCTTAAGTCGTCTGTCACCCCTTTAGCCCCACTTTTCAGGAGGCCGACTATCGTTTTGGGGCATTTGCAATCAAGTAATTTTCGATAATGTGTATCAGAATTGCGAGGAAAGGCGCAAATAATTTGCACCTAAGGTCTTAGACAAAAAGAAACGCATTTCATTTTCCTCATTCTATAATTGTACATATAGTATATACATCAATACGACTCACTACTCACACCTTTTCCTTTTGCGATGCAATATATTTTCAGTCTCGGCGACGCGACGCACAGTGGTTCAGAATCGGCATTTTGCGGAAAAAAGTATATATTTCCGGAATGGCTTCATCTAGGTACATGAAATTTTGTACGAATGTGTAGGAGCTTAACCCAATACCAGACATTTAAAAAAAATTTAATAAGGATATTTTAAAGGGGGGTCCCCATATAGGAGTAATAAGGATACAAAAAAAAAATGTTGTGAATATAGGCGTGTGGGGTATCATATCAAAGGGGAGATTGAGTACATTTCAGCTGTGAATGATTTTTTTCTATTAATGCCTCTTCTGAAGTGTAAAATGTCAAACAAATGCAATTTTTCAGTGTCTTTGTGGAAACGAACCCCGTCACACCCCTCTTATTTATCCACACACAAAAAAATTGTTTTATTTTATAGCTTTAACTATTAGCATAACTTTTGCGAAGTTTCATAATAAACGTAGCATTTTTGTAACAAATACAAACGTTTTAAGTAGCCTATGTCGTCACACCTAGTCCAACCAACCTATGGACTTTTTATCAAAGCAACCTTTCGTTGGTAGGATACTATTTTTTTTATCAATCATTAATTAATGTCATTTAAGACACAAACTAGTTTTTTGTTTGCAATATAACAACCAAGTTTTTTTTTCTAGAATAGAACAGGATAAATTTCCTCGCAAATTTTATAGGAGTTGTCCCGGATACGTATATCTGGCGTAACTCCTATAAAATTTGTTTGGGTGGTTATCCTATCCTTTCCTGTTTTGAACCAAAAAACCGTTATATAATTATTTTTATTAAACATTAAATACTATCAACTAAAACTTAAAAATTAAATTTTAAATCAAAAGCCCTACTACATCTTCATGAAATGCATTTGTCCTTAATTAATGCTGGCTGCGAAATTGTTCAATATATGGTTCCGATGATAGAAGTAGCAGTAGAAGTTCATAACATCCATGTGTCCATTCTACTGCACTTTCTAGAGTGAGAATACCTTATTGAACGATAATCTGTATCCCGTGCCTCTTGGGCTTCTTCGGTTACCATACCAATCTAAAAGTTCACGGTATGGAAATTCGAACATCGACATTCTAAGCAGAAAATAACAAACGGTATGTTTCAAAACGGAATAATGAATTATTCCATTGTGGAGTTGTTAAATTAAAAAAAAAACGATCATCGTAACTTTTTTAATTACATCTTAAAAAGTTGAATTTTATGAATTCGCGCAATTGCCACAAATTCTGTTCTAAAGGTAATAAACCCTAGTAATTAGCATCATTATCAGCATACATTCCTTCCCACATCCAGGTACCCTTTTCAATAAAAGTATAGGTAAGATCTACATTGAATTGCTAGTAATACAAAAATGGGATCATGGTATGCAAATGATCGGGCATTACGAGTATTATTATTACAACAACAGTAAAATTATACTAAATTTAAAAATTATTTAGTTTTGACTTTTAAATAACATTACCGACATACTAAGAAAAGGTATGCATTGGAGTACGGAAACAATAGTGTTGTCGGGATTAATGCCAAATTGAATGTCTAAATATGCAATTTTTCGGAAGGTAGAGCTTCGGTCAAATAGAAATAACTTGGAGGGTCGCAGCTCGTCGCAGCCAATTCTTGATTTATTAATTAGCTAAAACTCTAACGCGTTTTTTAATACCAATATGAGCACCGCGATCGACCGCGCACGGTTAATTTTTCTCTCCAAAAGTTGAAATTTCCCGAAAAAAACATCATCCTAACTAAAGGCTATCATTTATGAAGAAAAATTTTCCAGAAAAGAATTTTTGGTATTATATTTTATTTCTTGACATCATGGAAAAACATATCCTAATCATTGACAATTCTCGCATCTACTGAACAGCAGCCGTGTTAGTTTGAACTTGCCTCAAATTTTATATGTATTTTTGCAATTTCATAAATATTCCAAATTGGGGGCCTCCTGTTGGCATGTATGCTTGCCAAACATTTTTTTTTATTGATATATGTGTTAGTTAGTATGTTTACTTTAAATAAAAGTAATTGAACATATTAAAGTAACACTTCGCAAAAGGGGGGTTTTTTCCGCTCTTGAACCACTGTGCGACGCGATGACCCCGATGATGTACGCGCAGAGTTGCGGCATTATGGGGTGAGAGGAGAGTGAAAATTTGACAAAAAATGTTTATGCATACCGGCGCGGCCGATTCATCGTACATAGCTCATACATTTTATCTTTTTTTATCTTAAAGCATTCTACAGCTAGTGTGAACAACCACGCTTCAAGAATGATTTAAGCTTCATCATCATCAATGTGGCAGGATAGCCCACGTCAGGATTTGGCCGCCCTTTAAGCTTAGATTAAGGATAAATATTTTTGAGTGACTGACCTCTTTTAGCGACAGTCATACAGAGTCATAAACGACTCAATTGATGAACCGAGCGATTGCTGAAAATACATTTGTTTTTCGTTTTGATGATATTTCTCGTTTTTGATTGCGTGTGGGCATGTTTGCAAGGATTATGACTGTGTGTGTGCTGTGGCAATTTATGAATGAGCTTGTAGCAATGTGGTACGTACGAGAGGGAGTAGAATCCGGTTTGGTAAAAGTAATAAAATATTTGGTTGAAACAGACGGGACGCTATGAATGTTGCCGAGGAAAACAGCACAATGCATTTTAAATGAGTGACATCAGATTGCAAAATGTGGTGATTGTTTCTTATGTTTTTTAGGGGGCTGAGCGCGAATCCGGAGCTTGCCACCAAATCTTCGTTGCGGAACAGGGTCAAAATCACGAAAAACCTTAAAATATTTGCTGTTTTCCGTTATTTGGCTCCTAACTCTGAAACTATTTATTTCTATGGAAAACTTTCCATAAATATATTAGAGAGCACATAATTGCGCGTCCAAAGAGACATAAATATTATAAATACTTCAATTTATATTTAAATTTGCCGTTTTTAACATATAGTTCCATATTATGAATAAAATTTTGAGTTTGAACGGTTTTTCATTTTTGGTCGCAAAAGTTGAATTTTTCTAGTATATTATGTATCTCGGGTTTTTTTTCGCGGTTTTGACCCTGTTCCGCAATGAAATTTTGGTGGGGAGCTCCTGTTTCGAGCTCAGCACCCTAAAAAATATAAGAAATAAAAAAAATGTTCTCCACCACACTTTGCAATCTGAAATCACGTAGTAACTACGCTATAAGCTATATAAAAAAATGTATTGGACTTGAAAATGAGCACCTTAAAACTGGTTGGCTGAGCCCTTCGGTCAGGTTGCGGTTCGGCTGACCAGTGTTTTTAGCATCAGGGAGTGACCCTCTATCGAATAGAATAGGTTTGATTCGACAGTTCTGAAACCCCATCGACCCGTCAAAATTGTTACTTTCAAACTGGTTGGCCGAACCCTTCGGTCAGGTTGCGGTTCGGCTGACCAGTATTTTTATCATCAGGGAGTGACCCTCTATCGAATAGAATAGGTTTGATCCGACAGTTCTGAAACCCCATCGACCTGTCAAAATTGGTAATTTCGAACTGGTTGGTCGAACCCTTCGGTCAGGTTGCCGCTCGGCTGACCAGTATTTTTTGCATCAGGGGGCGGTCCTTTATCGAATAGAATAGGTTTGATCCGACAGTTCCGAAACCCCCATCGCACCTAAAAAATGTGCACCTTTAAACTGGTTGGCCGAACCCTTGGGTCAGGTTGCGGCTCGGCTGACCAATGTTTTTAGACTCACGGAGAGGTCCTCTATCGAATAAAATAGGTTCGATCCGACAGTTACCCATACCCCCGAACACTTCTAATTTTTGCGTCTAATTACGTCTAATTACGCTATACTGGTCAAGTTTTGCTTCGGCTGACCAACCGTTTCGATATCACCGTAACTAAACGCAACTTTTAAGATGGTTAATTTCCGACAGTTCGAAAACCCCGGTTTTTTACCATCACGGCTCGGACTATTACTTATCTCGAATAGACCCGGACATCCGGACAACTAGCCCTTAAAATGGATGGCGCTCAAGTTGTATACCTATACATTACCGCTAAAACATATGATTTATTAAATTTTTTTTAATAAATTTTGAAGTTTTAGTGAGTAGGAGGGTGCAATGGTGTGCATTGAAGTGTTTGGCGTGAGCCTGCATGGAGCCGCCATTGGCACAGATCTTGGCTAGTTTATCACGGCTCGGACTATTACTTATCTCGAATAGACCCGGACATCCAGAACATTTGTCCGAGCTGTGGTGTTGCGCCTCATAGTGAGGACCACCTGTTTCAATGGCCCCCGCAGGGGGGTTTGTGTCCGTGTGACACTCAGCTCGGAAGGCTGTTTGTAGTCGGACAGAGATCTTTGGTGAGTTACGACACCACGGACCTAGTAGCGCAAGGGGCCCCCTGGTACAGTTGATACGCCATGGCGAGGATCTGTACAAAGACCATTCGGGCGTTAACGGTCCCGTGCTCCTGAGTTATGCACGGGTGGCTCTTGGCGTGCCTACCTCCCCCCATAGTTTGCGGGAGGGAAGCACTAAAGGCCTAGCACGATCTTGATGTCCTCTGGTGGGGGGGTGCATCATACGGAAGTCGTGTGAGCTTCGGAGGTGACGGCTCCGCATGACCTGAGTCAAGAAGGGGCTAGCTAGGGAGAACGGCCTTGATGGAAAATGCCTACGCGCCTATATCTAGCTAGTTTGTGGATTGATGACCACACTGCCTGAGTCGCATTGCTGACTAGTAAACTGAAGGGGCCGCCTGGATGTGAAAAGCAGCGCTACGTTGTCTGCACAGACGCGTAGTCACAGGTCCAACGAGCCTGGGGTGTGCATGCCCGAATTCGACGTAAGGCTTAACCAATAGGGGGCCGAAGGAGGATCACACCTGCTATGGAGAAGTCCATAGCGAATAGTGTACTACGGGGATGGGTGTGCACAGGGGACCATGGTCCTTGCCCATCAAAGTGTTGGACTCGTAGTGGCTGGAGGTTGTTACCCAAGTCATCCAGCTAGTGATGCAATCCCGGGGTTGGATTCCGGATGGTGTGTGCATGTGCCTGATGGAGAAATCTCCGTCTGACAACAACACCTTGTCAGTAAAAAGCCGAAGGTCCAAACTTTTTAGCGGGACCGGGAGATAAAGGCCGAAAGGCTAGGTGCTCCCCTGACGGTATACCTGTAGATGGTTAGCTTGTTTCAATGGCCCGCTGCATCTACTAACCTCACTCCGAGGGCGTTATGGAACAACCCTATTGTAGCTGCTACGTTCTTGTCGCTTGAGACAATAGGCGAGAACGACGACGAAACTTAGAGCAGATCCACAGACATGCTAGCAGTTCACACCATTCTGCACAGCTACAACACAAAAGAAACTTTTCCAACAAACGCAAATTTGATTACCGTATAAATGTCGATCCACACTTCTCAGTTGCAGTCAGTCATTTTCCATACAAGTTGTCAACATGTATGGAAAATGACTGTGACTGAAAAGTGGGGATCGATCTTAACCGCAAATCGAAAAATTCGTATGAAAAATACCACAGGCTGCACTGTGAATCGTGTGAATCCACCATAAATTACTATAGAAATGGAATGCGAATCTTACCAAAACGTAGGAATCTATTATATTTTCATACAGACGCACAATACGAAGCGAGTTGTTCAGTAAAAACTTTAATTCTTCTTCGCTGTACATCTTTGAAATGATAATCTTCAACGGAGGAGACCACCGACCGGCAAAATTCCGATTTCAACCAAAATAAACAAACGACGACAGCCACCACATGTTTTTGCAGAACGCGATTACTTTGTTTATAGCGCTATGTAGTCCGGGCCACTTTCAGTGAATCTCAAACTTCAATTAATATTTGGAACAGCTGACTTGACTTCAAAATTGTTACATTTGTTTGTTTTCATGAAGCTGGTTTCGTTTAACAAGTAGTAAATTATTTTTTAAATGTTAATGAACAGGGACGTTTTTAATTTTTTTCTTCACATCTGTAGGTCATACTCGTACTAAAATGGCGTCCAAATCTAGTGCTGAAAAAACAATTGAATTGCTCATCGCATCAGAAACCCTGGCCGATAAAATACTTGTCAACAAACAGGAAATTATTGCATTGGATAAGCGGCGGCAGGAAACACGCGAATCCATTCGAGAAATTAAAAAACACAACGAGCCAAAAGTGTGGATCACGATCGGCTCAATGTTGGTGAAACTGACCCGAGAGAAGGCCTTGGACTTGCTGGAAAAAGGTGACGACCATTCCATTAATTTCCTTTTTAATGATTTCTCACCAATTTCTAACTAATGTTTTTTTTTACTAGACCAGTTACAGATCGACAATGAAATAAATAAATTGCGATCAGAACAGAAAGTTCTCGTCAACGAGCATCGCGATGTTGAGTTCAAGATGCCATTCAAAGGATCAAAGCTGAAACCAATGAATCCGAAGGAAATGTCAGCATTGAAGGCGAATTTGCCGATGAGCTGAAAGTGCTATGATGTGGAGGTATTCTATTGTATGAATTAAGTTGTAAGATTTGAAATAAAATATTTTTGCTCTGAGTAGCAGATCAGTCTACTGTACGAATAAACTGGAGCGGTCAATTCAACAATCGACCAAGCTGCTGTACTTTTTTAATTGTTTGAACTCCCGATAATAATAGGAGCCCCTTCAGAAATAAGCAAAACAAGGCGAAGTATGATTTTCACGAAGACAAAGCAAACCGACAATTATGAATCAAGCTGAAAAGCAACTCGGCGCCATAGCGTGGATCTGTACGAAGACCTTCAGGCATTGATGATCCTGATGCACTCGAGTCATGTAGGGTGGCTAAAGGAATGGTCAACTTTCTCCTTCTTTTTTCGGAAGGGCAGTCATACAAGGCGAACACAACGCTTGTGTTTCCTTGCTTGGAAGATATCTTCGTGTATGTACACGTTACTTACAGCACACACTCAAAGGTAAAATGTTTTTCAGTAGACTTTAATGTTATATGGAGTTCCATCTCTATTCCAATTACTTACTTTATGGCTCGGGTACGTGGTGTTGCAACTGACCAAAAATCGGTGTTCCCCTACACAGATATACTCTGTGTCACAAGGACACAGACTCCTCTGCGGGGCTTATCGTTGTGACAGTGGTACTCTTTAAAAGCTCACACTTTTAAGCATGAGCATCCTGTAGAACATAAAAAAGTGTCTCTGCTAGTCACATACCACTGCGCCGCTGGAGAGAGCATTTCGTGGAGGTCTGTAACAACTATGGCCCTTCAAGCCCAGCTACACCGGAAACAGTAAGACTTCCGCAAATGGCCAGAGCTAATACCATATGTTTCATCCAAGCTGGAAATAACCAAGAGGCCCTTAAATCATTGGAACGCTACAGCGGATATTCTCCTTACCCTGATGAAAGATTGTTGTACAACCGAGTCTCTCCCTCAAGAATGGAAGAAAGGCATTATTAAAATTCCTCAACAACATCACTATCACGAATATGCCGACCACCTTGCAAAGGAGATCTCATGCGGGCACCGTTTTCAGGCTAAAACATTGAGCAGAGAAGACTGGCACTCTAATTTCTAATTTCGCCACAGCCCATGAAATGGTTTACTGACGGTTCTATTTCAGGCAGAAGTGCCCGCAATAGCAACTTGCGCCGATCCTTGTTTACGTCCAACTACGTAAACAAACGAATAGCGATTTTCAGACAGACAGCCAAGCGGCTATTAAGTCACTCACTAAGTACACCAAGTACATCAAGACTTGTTCAATGTTGCCTAATTGCGCTGAACACTCACTCCACTCTTCTGGGTTCCAGGTCATATGGGCATCACATAGAACGATCAGGCTGATGAGTTGGCACGCACAGCCGCAGCATCCCGCTTCTGCGGAAGAGAACCCGTTTGCAGCATCTCTACCTGTATAGTAAAGAGGCTAATCAAAGACCAGGAACGACTTAATGCACTGAGACAAACTACCTGGGTCAGGCAATCTAAACTGTTCATAGCAGGATATTCCCATAAAAGAGCGACTGAGCTGTTTCAGCAAAGCAGAAATAAAGTACGTACCATCTGCTGGATTCTTACAGGCCAACTCTTGTCTGAGATCACATCTGCGCACAATGAGGCTCTTACAAGAGACGAGCTGTCGATTTTGCGAAAAAATGACGAGACCTCAATCCAGGGACTGTGATGCTCTGGCGAGGGTGATGCTCTGGCCCAACGTCGCTGGAAACAATTTGGAGTGGCATATCCAGACACGGACGACAGTAACCTCAACTGCTTTCTTAGCACGACCAACATTGATCGTCAAGCATAGTCCGGCCCACCTGCGACTAGAGCGATGGTTCCTATCGCAGCCGGGTCTTCGCCCCGGAACCACCCATGCATTTATGCATGGTCAAGAGCCGCACACCCCCCTCGACGCATACAGGAAACAATACAAGTTGCATCACATCTTTTCTATACTATCGGAGCAACCCATGCTGGCCCAGTTGCTCCAAATTCTTATTATACGCGCCGGCATCGAATTAAATCCTGGTCCATGGATGTGCTGCGTCTGTGGTAAGAGGATCTACTCCATTGTACAATCCTCAGTGCAGTGCTCCTGCTGTATGGAATAGTGCCACCTCAAAAATTGTTCTGGGCTCAACAATACAGATATACGATCAACAACAACGATCAGCACCTTCATTGCACCAAATTGCAGAATCTGTGGCCAGCAGTCTTCATCAACCTCACAACAACTCACAAATCAGGGCCAACAATCATCACCTGTCACCCCCGCAGTCTCCGCACACCACACAGCACCACGACACACTCTTACACCAGCATCACCACAGCAAGTTGCAAACTACTCCACCACAAATATCGTTCAACTAAATTGTAATGGTCTACAACATAAAATTGTTGAGATCACTGACTTCATGGACAGACATCACATCCCAGTTGCTGCAATTCAAGAAAGCAAACTTAATGCCGATTCATCGCTAAATTCCTACGGAGGCTTCAACATCATCCGACGCGATCGACCCACTGGCTCAGGAGGAGGTTTGGCTTTCTTGATACATAACTCGTTGCCATATTCATTAACATATTTCATTTCATTTCATATTCGAATTTCAGCAAAGCCGATTGGATTGGCTTCCAAACTTACACAAATGAAGCGTTTTCTGCCCTTCCAACCCCCACTGACGTACGTACTGCTGAAAAAAACCTGAGACGGATTATCCTGAATGCAGCCAAAAGACACATTCCAGCGGGCCGCATTCCCATCATGAGACCACATTTCCCCTCCCTTTCCCTTCCTTCTCTGCTGCAGAATTGGCAAAAACGAGAGATGAATTACGAACAGCAGACCCAAATGATCCTCGCATCGGCGATCTCAACAACGCTATAACTCAGCAAGTCAACGACCACAGGAAACAGTTATGGAATTCGCATTTAAAAACCTGCCACGTAAAATCCGGCGTAAGCAACCTTTGGAGAACGGTACGTGCTCTATCAAATCCCACAAAACCCAAAGGTAAGGTAGCCATAAAATTCGGTGATAACTCATACAACAAAGACGACAAATGCGCTCACAAGTTTAACCAACAATTCGTCGAACATCCCGGAAAAGATAAGCTCAAGCGGATAATTACTAGAGCTATCCGCAACAGCACAACTGACCAACACCTCCAGGTTACCAAGCTTGCAATAAAAAATGCGAAAAATTCCAAAGCGTACGGACCAGACGGTATTGCCATGATAATGCTCAAACACATTGACTCTACGGCCATTGAGTATATCACTGCTACGATGAACCTGTCGCTGAAAACCTTCATCATACCTATGCTATGGAAAAAAGGTCGTATCATCTCCATACTGAAGCCAGGCAAAGATCATACTCTAGCAGAATCATACCGTCCAATAACGCTACTGTCCCCCGTGGCCAAAATACTCGAGGCACTAGTGTTGCCTAAACTCCTAGAGCACGTCCAGCTTGCCAATCATCAACACGGTTTCCGGAAAATGCATAGCACTACAACCGCTTTAGACAAGATTACCTCCAACATATTCAATGGACTGAATCAGCCGAAACCTTGCAAGCGCACTGTCCTCGTAGCTTTCGATTTGTCAAAAGCGTTTGACACTGTTAACCACACAGTACTTCTGACAGATCTACGTAACACTACTCCTCCATGTATCCACAAATGGATCGCAAACTACCTTGCCGGTCGTCAATCCTGCACTGAGTTTAGGAATGGGAATTCCAAACACAGGAAAATTAAACAAGGCGTTCAACAGGGCGGAGTCTTATCTCCCACCCTTTTCAACCTTTACATGTCAGGACTGCCCACACCACCCACAGGACTCGAAATCATCTCCTATGCTGACGACTGTACCTTCATGGCGACTGGCAACGACATTCCCGAAATGTGCGACCGCATCAACGAATACCTGCTGACACTCAACGACTTCTTTGCGAGTAAAAGCTTGAAGCTCTCGGCACTAAAGTCCTCCGCCACCTTATTCACCAGCTTCAACCAGGAGTACAATATGCAACTCCCCACATTTATCGACACCAACGTTATCCCTACGATTCGGACTCCCAAGATCCTAGGTGTCACGATAGACAACGCCGGCAAATTTAACACACACGCTTTAAACTCAGGAGCAGAAACAAAATCCTTAAAGCTCTTGCCGGTAGTACTTGCGGGGTACTGACAAAGAAACACTGACTACCTATAAAGCTATCGGTCGCCCCTAGTCAACTATGCAGCACCGACGTGGTGGTGGTGTCAAATGGTCTCTGCAACACAAATTGGGGCCACATACAAATCTACCAGAACACGGCACTTCGCACCATCACCGGCTGTGTTAAGATGTCCTCAGTGGATCATCTGCACCAGGAGACAAAGATGATGACTTTGAGAAGCCACAATGAACTTCTTACTAAACAGTATCTAGTCGGATGTTATCGAACAAATCACCCGAACAATGAACTCATGGACAAAACTCCACCGCCACGACGAATAAGACGCTCGATCAGGGACAAAGAGCGCGAAGTCCAGCGATACAAAAAAGTTCCCTTCGATAGATAACTCCGACTACTTGGCGGCGATTGCAGACATACACACACAAGACGTTCTTAAAGCTACTCAAAGCCTCACAAATAATCGTGTACTTGGCACCAAACCTCCAGCCATATCTCCTGATGAAGAACAATTACCGAGAGCTACCCGCACCACCTTAGCTCAGCTCCGATCCGGTTGGTGCCCACGACTAAATTCTTATTTATCGCGTATAAATAATGAAGTTGCAAACACCTGCCCAGCCTGCAGAACCAGTCCACACGATGTAGACCACATTTTCGATTGTCCAACTGCTCCCACGCAACTTACACCACTTGCGTTATGGCTACAACCAATTTCAAAATATTTCTTATCATCTTCTTCTGAATAATAAACTTGCGACGAGTCGTGCCGAGTTTGGAAACTCGTTTCTTTATGAGTGTCTATTTCACAGAGTGGCGACCGAACGATCACGGCCACAGAGCACGACTAACAACGACCTCCTCGCAATTACTGGCAAAAATATTTGAATCGCATGAAGAAGGTCTGTTACGGCAGAGGGGAAATCTATAGGCAAATCGTGGGACAAGTACAGGCGATGGCTGCTAGCCCTATGTCTCACTACGGGTTAAAAGGAATCAGAGAGAGTGCGCGATAATAGTGCGGCCAGAACGCGAGCAATCGGGTTATCCAATAAGCAATAAGGGTGCATATTATTAGGCGCACCACCGCAGATAAGTGTGGATGGCCGGATCTATCCGAGACAGGTAGAAACTGAGGCGTAAACACCAGCCTGAGCTAGCGTCGCTTATGTAGCTCTCGGGAGCCTAGTCTCCTCAGGTGATATGGATGGTGGGAGCGTTTTACAAGGGTTGTGTGAATATTTGCGATGGCCGCGTGGTATGTTGCGTATCATCAAAAATATCGTTTGTATCCCTGGACTTTCGAGATCACTGAATCCTGACATGTCCTAGAGGAGTATTTCCAACGAGATAATGGTTGGGATTATTCTCTCGATAATAATCGACCATATATTGTTAAGACGGGAGGAGGTTATGATCTCGCAATGGTGACATGCTAGTTTCCTAATGTGAATGTTTCTTGGTAGTAAAGTATGAAGTGAGACAGCAGCATCAGCATAGATGATGCCACTCATTATTATATATTGTGCTATTTCCCTAGATTTTATGATACGTTTGTGCTGTTTCATGCTTCGGCCTATTTCTGCAAGCAGTTTTTATCATGGATGGTGTCATAGCTGAGACCAATGCGTTGTTGTTGGTATTTTACTTTGAACTTTTTGCACGTGATTTGAAGTCATTTTTTTAATTATCTCATCATTTAATTCCATTTTCATTCCCAAACACCGTTTTATATTATTTTGTATATTTGCATTTTTTTTTCTATTCCTTCTTTTTGTTAGCTAAAATAAAGTTTATTATAAATTATCACTTTTTGTATCTTACTTGAGCTTAATTCCGTGTCCCGAATAGTACGCTTTCCTTCCCTTTCCCCTCCTTTTAGGTTATGATTCATTCGAATTTATGGAGGATACAAGGATCAAAGCGCTCTGACCCAAGCAATCTCCGACACTCGCTGATCTCGTCGAGCCACTATGCCACCGGGTCAGTAACGTTATTCGTTATTTTTTATTGTTGCAGTGACGTTGGCTCAACAGATTTAGTCTATAAAGCGAATCGAAATCGATAAAATTAAAGCACTTATGATCTGAAACGAAACGAGTGTCATCCAACTACCCACCGTTTCATCTGAAGACTAACATCATATTAGCAACGTTTTGTATCATGCCAATTCAAAAAGGGTTCATAATATGCACATTTTATTCAATTTTTTACTCAACTTACAAATTAGTAAATGCCATCGGGAATTCGATTAACTATCTACATAAGGCAACATGTGATAGGAAAACAGAAAATATAACATCATTAAATATACATTATATTGGAAAAAATATTTAATCTCTCAAATATATAAATCGATAAAAAAAACTTTGACTTAACATTATTTTCCAATTGGTAGTCTTGAACATGAATAGTTTTCCCTGTCATTGCTCCACCATTCCGCGAAACGCCAGCATAACTGTCTTGTTGGTCGTAGGCACATTATTTGCGCGAGGTTGGCACACACACCCACCGTCATCGTCTCTTTACATTCCGTTGTAGGCTGGACCGCCACCGCCTTCCGGCACAACCCAATTGATGTTCTGCAACGGATCCTTGATATCGCATGTCTTACAATGAATGCAATTTTGCGCGTTAATTTGTAATTTCATATTGCCACCCTCGTCGTTGGGCACGAATTCGTAAACACCGGCCGGACAAAAGCGTGATTCGGGACCTTCGTACAAGGCCAAATTATGTTTGACCGGTACGGTGTCATCCTTTAGCGTCAAATGGGCCGGTTGATCGCCTTCGTGATTTGTGCCTGTCAGTGCCACTGACGAGAGTAAGTCAAACGTAATTTTTCCATCCGGTTTCGGATACTCTATTGCAGGGCAATCTTTTGCTGGACGTAGATGCGTATTATCGGCACCGTCGTGTGAAAGTGTCCAAGGCTCGCGACCACCCATGAAAATGGAAAATCCACTGTAAACGACGCCACCGTATAGACCCAGCGAAGTGTTGAATGATGGCCGAACGTTGCGGACTTTGTATAAGTCTTTCCAGATGAATGAAGACTTAACTCTGAAAGAGGTTGTGTCATTTCTTTAGCTTGTGTTGTGTGGCGGATAATGTGAGCAAGACTTACTTATCAGTGTAAGATGTTGGTTCGAATCCTGCCGGGGTGTCATTGAAAAGACTTTCGCAAATGCTTTCAGCTGCGAGCATTCCTGGAATAATTCTGTATATGAAAATTGGATCAAAGATCGAAAACATGCAAACATACCGCTCTTCATGGCATAATGCGATCCTTTAATTCGCGGTACATTGAGGAAGCCCGCACTGCAACCGACCAGACAACCACCAGGGAAAGTCAACTTTGGCAGGCATTGGAAGCCTCCTTCGTTAATAGCGCGCGCTCCATAGGCAATCCTGGTGCCGCCCTCAAAGATATCGCGGACTTTTGGATGTGTCTTGAATCTCTGGAACTCTTGGAAGGGGCTCATCCATGGATTGCTGTAATCCAAACCAATAACATATCCAACAGCTACAAGCGGCGAATCGTCCTTAAGATGATACAGGAACGAACCACCGTACGTATTCTTATCCACAGGCCAACCGATCGTATGCTCTACTAATCCTGGATGGTGTTTCTCCGGCTGAATTTCCCAAATCTCTTTCAGTCCGATTCCATAGGTTTGCGGTTCACTCTTAGCGTTCAGTCCAAAATTGCTCACAACTTGCTTGGTCAAGTGTCCGCGACAACCTTCGCCGAAAATGGTCGTCTTAGCTCGCAGTTCCATGCCTCTTGCAAAGACATCTTTTGGCGATCCATCCTTAGCTATTCCGACATCGTTTGTAGCAATCCCGGCAACACTGCCGTCTTCATTGTAAAGAATTTCCGATGCGGCACAGCCCGGATAAATCTCCACACCCATAGCCTCGGCCTGTTCGCTTAACCACTTGACCAAGTGTCCCAGCCGCACAATGTAATTTCCCCGATTATCCATGGGCCAGCCCGGGAAAATGGGAATTGGTATGCGACCGGTGGCGGTTAGAAAAGAAAATTTGTCATGTGTGACGGGCGTGTTGAGAGGAGCGCCCCTTTCCTTCCAGTCGGGGATCAATTCATTGATGGCGACCGGATCGACTACAGCACCGGAAAGGATATGACCACCGGCTTCAGAGGCTTTCTCCACCACGCAAACACGAATCTCCTACAAAAAGCAAAAACATTCAGCAGTACGATAAGATTTGCGAGTTGATCAGCTGTTCGTCCATTGGTGACGTATGCAGACATACCTTCTCTTGTTCGGAGGCCAATTGTTTGGCCCTTATCGCCGCCGACATGCCAGCTGGCCCGCCGCCAACTATAACAATATCGACCTCGTCAACAAATCGTTCCATGTCGACATCTGAAATGAATGAAATGTTGAACGAGCAGAACAGGTTATCAACACGGGTCAGCACCACTCCCGGTGGTGTCAATTACCTTTCCATCTTTCATCCTTTTCCCGGGGATGTACCGTGTAGTGGGTGGTGATCTTCGGGAAGGCAGTCGAGTCTGATGCAAGCCTGATCGCAGTGGCACGAAGTCCGCTCCCTGCAAAACGAAGGGCAATGTCCGAAAATCATTACAACGGCGATATTGTGCCAGACGGATTTGTTATGTAACGGAATGCAACATTGTTATTGTTGACCGGCCAACTCTAATTGGACTTTGATCTGTCTGGTACGTCTTGCAACCTATAGCTATGCGGTGATTACCTCGAACAGTTCTGAGTAAGCTGAACATCCTGCAAAACTATCCTTGTTCGTAAATGGACTTTTAATCTTGACTCTTTTGCCTTTCTTCTAACCAATACATTAAAAAAAAAACCTATGTAGATATTAATTACAAAGTCTTGAATTCTTGTCAAGCTTTTAAGAACTTCACTTATTTAGTAAAAGTAGAAAAATGATTAAATTCAAGCAGGGAATCAGCAGCCGTGCAGCCGTCCATTCAAAATTCACAACACGACACACACAGCAAAATGCACACGATTGATAACTTGAGGAGCCAGCTGAGTAAAAATATGTCAAAAAATCGGATAAACTGCATTATCACTGAATGAAAAAGAAGAGCTAGAAACCGACAGATGTCACTATTTCATTTTCGAAATATTTACATACATCGTTTTCAGTCGTCGTTCGTTAAAACAAAGTTTCAAAGACTGAATCAATTAGATTAGCGAAATTCTCATCCTTTTGGAGTAGCAACTGTATCGTTTTATAAACTCACTTTATAACGGCGCCAATGGGTTGGTTACCCAAGTAACAAATGTATCCCTATACCCAGCCAGCAAAAAATTACACATGTGTGACCTATCATTAATGCACCACACGTCAGCCAAAATACCTATGTCATTTATCACGTTTTCATACAAACAGTTTATGACGATGTCCCTGTATATCATCTATAGACGCCTTTGCGCCTTATTACGGATAAAGATTACTAAAGGTGTGTTTTTTTGGTTATCCCGTTTGGGTTTCGGTAAGGACACTCCATATAAAAAAAATTCCAGCTGATCCACCTGTCATATTTTTATATGAAGTTTCGTTACCCAAACCTACACAGGATAACCAAAAAAACACACCTGGTGTAATAGTTGTGTTAGGATAAACTGACCAGACGTACAGCATTTTGCTGTACGTACAGCATTTTGACCTGTAGTACAGCATTGGGAAATGTACAGCAAAACGTACCTGCAGCATTTTCCAGGCTGTGTGAAGTTAGCCAGTCATTTTTTTGAAATTAGGTCCTTTTGCTCGGTGAACCGTTTGTTCTACAGCGGCTACGTTTGTTCTTGATTGTTCGCCAATTAATATCGTTTGTTCTTCTCTGATTATTTAATTATAGCAACTTTAAAATTGTGAGTGTGAACTTAGCCAGTCATTTTTAAATATGGGTCGGAAAGGTATAGGTTTGGTATCAATCGAAAGCCAGACGTTTGTTCATTTTGTAGGGCGTTTGTTCATCCTGGAAACGGAAGGATACAGGAATTATTAAGGAAAAAGAGATTAGTTGTGACGTCATCTTCACTCAACCAACGCCATCTACTCAGCTCAGCTGTACGATGATGGTGTGGATCTTGCATAAATTGTTCGCGGGACACGGGTTGCCCGTACAGATGAGCTGAGTAGATGGCGTTGGTTGAGTGAAGATGACGTCACAACTAATCTCTTTTTCCTTAATAATTCCTGTATCCTTCCGTTTCCAGGATGAACAAACGCCCTACAAAATGAACAAACGTCTGGCTTTCGATTGATACTAAACCTATACCTTTCACCCATATTTAAAAATGACTGGCTAAGTTCACACTCACAATTTTAAAGTTGCTATAATTAAATAATCAGAGAAGAACAAACGATATTAATTGGCGAACAATCAAGAACAAACGTAGCCGCTGTAAAACAAACGGTTCACCGAGCAAAAGGACCTAATTTCAAAAAAATGACTGGCTAACTTCACACAGCCCATTTTCCATGCCACAATATGAAACCTAAATCACTCCTCGGTGGCGCCTGTGATCAGTCTTGTCTGCTTTTACGATGCAAAATTGTACCCCTGTATGATCGATATTTAGCGAGATAATCGAATTTTAATGTTTGGCAATCGCTCATTTTCCATAGCTCGGGAACCGTTCCCGATCTTTTTGAAATTTGGCTCACTCTCCAAATTACACGGTTCAACCTATCCGCAATCGAAAGTTACGGCTGCCCAAATCGCCGTTTTGAGTTTTCTATTTAAAGCGCAGTATAGACCTCGGGCGGAATGAAAATGAAATTTTTGTCCGCTGCGATTTTTTCAATGAAAATGCATGCTTACTGTCGTGGAACATGTCGGAAATGATGGGGAATTTCATAAGCTACAATCCGAATATGGTTCCGAAATTTTTCTCGGCCATTTTATGTATTATTTTTCGATTCCCCGGTCATTTCACCGTGGAAAATATCTAATGACTTAAAGCCTAATATCTCCAAAGCTAGACCAGCTAGAATAGTGGAAGAAAATGATTATTACAGCCAACAAATTTACCTATAAAATAAAACTAACTACACCAAAATCGAACAAGAGGTTTGGTTTTTACAGAGCTTCAAAGTCAAATTTGCGTGATTATGCCCAAAAACAATCATTTTTTCCATCTCAATTTTCTCCAACTGCTGCCAAGGTGAGGTGCTTGTACGATTCTTTTAAAAATTGGCGCATATTCTTACAATCATATCTTTCTTACATCATTTTAATCTAGCTCCATTACTTCTAACAGTTTTTATACGTTAAGTGTAGAAAACTAGGGTTAATTTTAGCTCAAATTAAATACAATTCAATTCACACTGCCCCTAAAGGTCTGCAATATTGGTAAAATCTATTCAAAGTATGTCGAAATCGAGCCAAAATTAACCCTAGTTTTCAGCACTTAAGGTACTTTGAAGCTCTGTAAAAACCAAACCTCTTATCCGATTTGAGTATGGTTAGTTTTATTTTATAGGCAAATTTGTTGGGTGTAATAATCATTTTATTTCCCTATTCTAGCTCGTCTAGCTTTGGAGATATTAGGCTTTAAGTCGTGCAGGAAAATGATTTTTCCAAAAATCTTTAAATGCCTGTGGGAGCTAAAGGGTTAAGCTGAGGGGGTATGTTCCGTACAACTTTTTTGCTGGAAATCAACTGAGGAATCATAATCCGGTGCGTTTATGCGGCAGTTTCCGGACACCCTGTATAACAATACCTGAGTATAGAATGCATACTCTAATCCAGAAATATCGCAACAAGGATTAGCCACCTCTTCACCGCTTTGGAGGTTCTCTTCGGACTCCATAGCTACATTGAAACTGTGCCTGGAAAGCCACCACCAGCTTAAGAATTCACGGCCCATATCAGTGTGCCTGTCTAGACAGTTTCAATTTTCGTTCGTCTTCATCATTTTGACAATTGAAACTTGAGATGTATGCGCTATTGAAGAAACGCATTCAATTTTGAACGCAATTGCCAATGTTAAATATTAACAACACATCATCTATTCATACAATTCATGAAAGAATTTATCATTTACCCGTCCTGACCAAAGCCGTGACACATATTTAACGATAAATAATGAACAGATCTGGATAGAATGAGACAATGGGTGAGGTTATAAAACACAACGTTGCGCAACGTTTCGCGCAACGTTTCAAATCAACCGGCCGTTACGGATCAGAAACTTCTCCCTACAAACAGATCCTCTAAGCGCCCCCTTGCGAGGCATAGCTTGATTGATTGACAGAAATTTACAATCTGCCGTCGAACCATGCATTTCCGCCCTCATTTATTTATTAAACTATTTATAATCAAAATAAAATGTATCTGCATCTCGTTTAAAACTGGAAATTTTAATTTTCGAGCAAAACGTATCAGCTGTGATGTGTCAATTGTCACATTTGTCACTTTCCGAGAGATGGCGATGGGAACACCAAGTCTGATCCGGATCTATGCGAACGTTGTGTTTTATAACCTCACCCAATGGGTGAGGTTATAAAACACAACGTTCGCGTAACGTTTCGCGTTTTCCGAAACGTTTCCTATTGTGTTCTGTAAACGCATAGATCCGGATCAGACTTGGTGTTCCCATCGCCATCTCTCGGAAAGTGACAAATGTGACAATTGACACATCACAGCTGATACGTTTTGCTCGAAAATTAAAATTTCCAGTTTTAAACGAGATGCAGATACATTTTATTTTGATTATAAATAGTTTAATAAATAAATGAGGGCGGAAATGCACGGTTCGACGGCAGATTGTAAATTTCTGTCAATCAATCAAGCTATGCCTCGCAAGGGGGCGCTTAGAGGATCTGTTTGTAGGGAGAAGTTTCTGATCCGTAACGGCCGGTTGATTTGAAACGTTGCGCGAAACGTTTCCTATTGTGTTCTGTAAACGCATAGATCCGGATCAGACTTGGTGTTCCCATCGCCATCTCTCGGAAAGTGACAAATGTGACAATTGACACATCACAGCTGATACGTTTTGCTCGAAAATTAAAATTTCCAGTTTTAAACGAGATGCAGATACATTTTATTTTGATTATAAATAGTTTAATAAATAAATGAGGGCGGAAATGCACGGTTCGACGGCAGATTGTAAATTTCTGCCAATCAATCAAGCTATGCCTCGCAAGGGGGCGCTTAGAGGATCTGTTTGTAGGGAGAAGTTTCTGATCCGTAACGGCCGGTTGATTTGAAACGTTGCGCGAAACGTTGCGCAACGTTGTGTTTTATAACCTCACCCAATGACACGTTCAATATTGAAAGTGGATATACGGAGCTTGAAGACGATAGTGAAGACGAAAGCGCGCATGTGTGGACATAGCCAATGGGTTGCGTCCTGTTTTTGGCAGGATAGTCCTGCTTTTTCGACTTTAACCTGTTGTCCTGCCAAAACGCTAAAAGTCCTGATTTTGTCCGGCTTTGTCCTGTTTTTGGACGTCGAAATGGCAACTCACCAAATGACGAATATGACTAAATTTAATGAAGACTACATTTAAATGTTAAAGAAATTCACAAATAAAAAAATTGGCTTTTACGACAGTCGGTTGTTTGATGTAAATCGTCCCGGAGCTAGCCACTCTGTTAAAAGGGCCAAGCGCTGCCAAACCCCCCTTCGCATCGCCATGCGATTATTGCTCTTTACTTAGTCCAGGAGCATTCTTGACAAATACTATCTATGGCAGATATTGAAGACATGGTGAGGATATGCAGTTGCCTAAGATTAATGCCCAAACATGCATGGGTATTAAATGAATTCTCCTCTAATCAAACTACACTCAAACAAGCCTTTCAGTTTCCAAAAAATCTACACTTAATATGCTGAAAAATTCAAAAGTTACGCAAATATTACATACGCATTTGTGTTTCTGGTTGTCCTGCCAAACGACGACTTTTGCTGCGCTTGTCCTGATTTTATCGAAAAAAAAATATACGAGCCTTAGGAATGCATCATGGCCTCGTGAGATGTTATTATTTCTCCAAATAGGCGTGAATGGGGGGGGGGCAAGAATATGGCTGAGTATTTTCCTGAAAACCGAATTCTGCAAAAACATAATGTTTACAGCATTGGGCCTTCGGGAGTCTGGTCACCTTATTTAGGAGGTTTTCACACTTGTGCCAGATTACTGTAATCTGGGGTCTGATTAAGCTACAGATTACGTAATTTGCCTATTGCAAATCAACCCAAGTAACAATTTCATCCCTATAATACTTCGTAAAATATTCTCTTCTAATATTAATAGGGGCACTTTACAGGGTATAACCACTGAATAACCCAAGTTACAATTCGTATGCTTTAAAGAAGCACTTCATCCTGTAACATTCATAGTAACACAAAATCAGTTTATCGGGTGACATCGCTTATATAAGTATTTTGATCCGATAAAAACTCCTTAAAACACTTTTCGGAAAGCTTAAAAAGTTCTTATATAATCAATTCACGACTACATCCAATAATACTTCGATAACACTTCTCTAAACGTTAACCTAAAAAGATGCTCCATTAAATTCTACTTTGTAGTCTTTATTGAATGACATAAACACACATGACTGAAATCAACACACACACATGCATATACTCTTCTATAGCACTGTCGATTTCATTTTTATAGTGTGACATTCGTGTGATCATCCAATAAATTGCTCAGCGTAGTTTTATAGAAGGATGAACTTTGTGATTTTTTAAAGAATTGACACTTATGAAGTGCTCCGGAACACCACGTTTTGTGAATTGAATTCATTGCAATATTGCATGAAACCAACATTTCCTCGCTCATTCTTAACTTTTGAATCAATTAAGATAATCTCAGCCTAGAAACTGGCTGCATTTTATTGATGAACGTGTGAATTTAATTAGCTTCAACTGATTGACATATAAAGAAGAAGGTGCATTGAGGAGAAGTGTTGAGCATTTCGATAGAAGCAACGAACCATTTGTAGTGTTTACGAGCAATGCTGACTATATGTGAGGTTGGCCGAGTGGTTAAGGCGTCGGACTTGCGTACGACAGTCGCTGGTTCCACGCTGGGAGCGGGAATTTTTTTTCTTTTTTTTTGCAAACGCGAGAAAATGACAGAAATTGATGACATAACACATATGATGTATGTCTTTTTCAAAGTGTTATTCAGTGCTACAATAAGGTTCAATTGGATCAAAAAACGGCGCCAAATGCCATTATTGGACTGTTATTCAGTGGTTATACCCTGTAAAGTGCCCCTATTATTGTTAGAAGAGAGTATTTTACGAAGTATTATAGGGCTGAAATTGTTACTTGGGAACAGTCCAATAATGGCATTTGGCGCCGTTTTTTAATTCAATAGAAGCTTATTGTAGCACTAAATTATGCTTCAAAAAAGGCGTACGTCATTTGCATTATATCATCATTTCCTGTCATTAAACAAATTTGCAAAAAAAAAAAAATTGAAAAAAATTTTCGCATCCAGTATCGAACCCGTGTCTGTTGATTGCCCGTCCTACACGATACCACTCAGCCAACCTCACATATAGTCAGCATTGCTCGTAAACACTACAAATGGATAGTTGCTTCTATAGAAATGCTTGACAATTCTTTATCGAATCTTCTGCAATGCGCACCCTAAATCTGTACATTTATCAATAAAATAAAGTCAATTTCTGCGCAGAGATCACCCTAATTGGTTTCGAAGATAACAACGAAGATCTTGATGCCGTAGGATCGGTTCTGAACTCTTTTTCTCCGAGTTGACCCCCGTTCTCCTGCTACGGGCACTAAATTTATCGTTTTCAGTACAGGAAAAGTTTCCGAAACATTTAGTGAAATTGAGGTCCATCGAAAGTCTATGTATGTTACTTCTCCCACACGCAATTCCCAAAGCTATAGTGGTGAACTGGCTGGCAGAAGTCTACGGCGGCATTTTTTACGCTTCGTGGACAGTTAAAAAATATTAGATCAGTAATCAGCCCAGTGCCGGATTAACCACGTGGCAGAAGGTGGCAAATGCCACGGGCCCCGCGCCTTAAGGGGCCCCGCGTTTTTCTCAAACGAAAATTGTAATTAATAACCAATCTACGCCAGGGCGTTCCAAAATTATAGCAAGGTTAATATTGCATAAAAATACAGGAATATTTCTCTCTAATTCATGATGGAATTCCCGCAAACCTACGTCCACAGTGTTTCAGATTCACATTCAAGCGGGACATAAGATTTTTGAAGTTTATGTTCGGAAATGGATTTGCGCACATTCATAGAATTTAGAAATTACAATTATCAAAATCTCTCATTCACAGTGGCGTACCGCTTTAAACGTTACGAAAAGTGGAGGCACAATTATTTGTTTTAAAAATGATTCGAAATTGTTTCACAAAAATGTTTTTTTTTTTCATTTAAGTGTTTAAGATTTACAAGATTTTTTTTTAATTAGTAAAACCGAATAAATGTACAAGGTGTTAACGTAAATTTGGCCTTCTGGTATGCGCTACGTTAGTATCTTTTTTATGGGCCTAGATGTTTGGTTGTAGCCTTTTATGAACCTGAGTAATAATGAAAAGGATTGTAAATGCAGAGTGCAGAGAGTTCACAGAAACAGGAGCACAATGGCTTACCAAACACCGTACCTCAAAATATCATAATAACAATACTTTTATTGCATATTCGTCGTGTATTGCAAGGCTGTATTGCTGACATTTGCTAGCTGCTAGCAGCTTTCCTAAAACCCTTGAGAAATGACCAATAAAACCGAAATATGAATTTTAGAACCACTTTGTTAGTTTGGTTAATCGAAGTTTCATAGGCCCGCGCTCAACATTTGCCACAGGCCCCGCCCTTGCTTGATCCGGCACTGAATCAGCCTTTATTCTAATTTTAGAAGTTTGCTTAATTCGTTAGCCAGCCATATTGAAACAATTTGGGAGTCAAGGATCAATCGAATAATCGTTGGATTGCAAAAATAAAGGGCATGGTCGGTAGGGCGGCAAAAATCGAAACGCCTACTGACGTCAGATATTTCACTGATGAAAGGAACGACTTTTGCAGAGTTTCCTTTATTTTTTTTCTAATTTAATTAAACTGCCTCCTCCTGAAATATCGAAATGTGTATATTTCACAGAACATTAATTCAATGGTAGGATGAAAGTTTCAGAAATATGCCGCCCTTAAAAATTTGCCGCCCCGGGCAGTTGCCCAGGTTGCCCATATGGGAAATCCGGCCCTGAATATGTTAAAATAGGCGCCGCATTAACGCTCAGTTACTCTGAATGAGTTAAAAGTAAAAGCTTCGATAGTTTCGATAATCAAAAGCATAACTGGCGTCAGGCTTATGACTTATGAGCAAAAATGTATGGATCTAATAAAAAGAGCGAGAGTTATCTAAACATGCACAATCACACAAGCATACGAATAAAATGCAACAGGTAACCCGGTAAACCTAAAGCTTCGAAGCTCAAATCGGATCGAAACTACTGCACATTTCCGATAAGCGTATTTCATCGGCTGATAACAGTTAACGAAGATTTACGATGATATCCGAATATTTGTCGTACTCGGAAAGCTTCCAAGTCGGGAGGGGTACGTAATCGAAATATGTATGAATATTGCATTACGGCACTCCCACTAGGAAAAATTAGAAGTCCTTCTCGAAGAAGATGTTTTGAAGGTCTTTTTCATTCCAAGGGAGCAAATATGGAAGTATTTAGAATGACTTTAAAAATGAAATGAAATCCTTCTCGGGAAGGTATTTAGAAGGTGTGTAGAAGGTAATAGTCATTCCGAGGAAGTAAATATGGAGGCATTTCGAATGAGTTCAGAAGACAATATAAAATAATTTCCGGGTAGGTGTTTGGGAGCGAATTCGAAGGAATATGCCGTTTGTTTTACCGCTAACTTTTCGACGTACAATTTCGTATATTGCTGGAAATCATTTTTCTGCGCAGTTCGTGCATAGTTTTTGTTGTGAGTGGTGGATTGGTTCAGTTCGTAGCAGAAAATTTCGATTATACATAGTTTGAAGTTTATAAAGTGCATATTAGTTTATTTACTTAAAAATAACGAAATTGTATTTTTTTTCTTTTTTTAAATGTTAAGAGTGAGAGAGTGTGATATAATAAATTTGATATAAAAAATTCTACATAAATTACTAAGTTTTTTTTCATCATCATAGGGCGCTATACGCCCGATGCCCGATTGGAGAGTTCTTAGAACTCGTGAGATGCTGTGCTATCTCTTTCGTAAGCAATGTTTGCTCTTCTTCCTCCTGGCCCTCTATACCACTGCGCCGCGTAGCTCGACCTGCGGTGTAGGACCGTCGCCCGTTCTGGCGGTAATGTCTAAGCCTATTTTTACACGGAACTTACTCTTTTGGATCGTGTCATCGCCGAGACCAATGCGATAAGTTTGTTACTATCAATAAATGAAATTCTTTCCTTTCTGAACGGCGATCTCAATTCAAAAGTGAAGACTTTAGTATCAACTTAAATTGCATCATTTTAATACGCTGGGAAAACTCCGTAGGCGAAGACGCCCACCAGCTGCTGGGCTTCCGAAACTGGAGAACAAGGTCACGTAACCGCGACAATTGGAGGTCAACGATTCAAGCGGCCAAAGCCCGACGTCGGGCTATCGTGCCACATTGATGATGAATACATTTTTGGACATTGAGTGCGGGTAGGTGGTATTTCCAACATAAAATATAGAAATATAAATAAAAAATAAATATAAAATAGATCTTAAATAAATAGTTTAACTTCCTATAAGGTACACTATGTTGTTACCCGAAACTAATCCACACCGATTGCACAAAAAACGCGCTTATTTTTAGTGAAAACATATTTCTAAAAGTCATTCCCATTTTCATTCTAAAGTACTACCAATAAGGCCTTTCAAGAAATCCTTACTATTTCCTTCCGAAGTACTGAAAAAGAATCCTTCTTAGAAGTTCTTACTGATTCATTCTGAAGTACTGCAAAAGAAACCTTCCTAGAAGACCTTACTGATTCATTCTAAAGTACAGCAAAAAAAGCCTTCCATGAAGGCCTTTTTATTTCATTCCGAAGTACTGGAAATAAAACCTTCCTAGAAGTCATTATGGAATCATTACATAGTACTTCCAAAAGATTCCTTCTTGGAATTACTTCTTTCCGCGGACATGGCTATGGAAAATGGTAGATATAAAGGTAGGTAAAAAGAATGAATTGTTTCATTCTAAGAAGACCTTTGGAAGGGCTTACTTCACACTCTTTTTCCTAGTGGGTCTCTACATTGAGAATACACTACAGAATACGTACAGATACGTTCGTACTCGTACTTTGAGGCGAATATACTGTGCACGTACGTATGAATATCTTTAAACGTGGTTAACTGTATGCGAATTTTCTTATGTATCGTTACTGTTTTTGCGCGAATGTGCAAAGTTCGAATTCTCTAGACACGAAGGCTGTAACATAAGCTTCCGCCGTGCTTGTGCTCCGGAAAAATTAAGGAAAACACCGTGGAAAATTGACAGTGATTTTAATTTTGCTGCAAAATCGGGAGCAGCTGCGATTTGATCTAGTTTACACGTGTTTTACTGACGGTGACGCGACTGATTTATTCGTCGTCACTTCCTTGAAACTTTCGCGCTTTTATTTGAATCGCGGTACAGAAGCGTTTTGTCGTCAATTCCTTTCCAAGCGCAGTGCAGTGGTGTATTCGGGAGCGTGTCTTATGAGGTTTTTGCAGTCATAACTGCATAAACGATATAGTGACAAAATAATGATTGTTCGGAAAACTCAGTGAATTTTCAAAGCCAGTGGTTATGATGACGAGTGTCGTGTGTCGTTTTCTGCAATAAGTGCAATTAGTTCCTTCGTTATTCGACGGCGGAAATCGGTGTATTGATTAAATTCGCGCCATATGTATTATCGTTTCCACCTCAACCAGCTGTTTGCCCTTCGTAAGCGTGTGTCAGAAAGAGATAACAAGTTTGTTTTCGTCAGTTCAGAGGTTCAGAGTTACCATGTGTAAAGGATATTTCAGTGCTAAAAGGAAGTTGCAATTAAGGATTCATAATTTGGAATAAACGGCAGCGAAACTGCCGCACGAAAAAAAAAAAACATTTTTGTGTTGACGATTTCGTGAACAGTGCATACTATTTATCCATCAGATTCACCAGGTATGTACACAATTTCAAGATCAAATTCAATTGCAAAGTTGAATGCATGGTGTTAACCTTGTTAAAGTGGAAGTAAAATGAAAAATTGAGTTGCACTGGTCAGTCGTTGAGACTAATTTGTCTTTTATGTAGTATTCCGCTGCCATCTAGATAGACAGGCCGAACTGCAGAAATTTGTTCGTCCACAAGTGGACAAGTGCGTTCATGACGAGCGCCAGTTGACATTTCTAAAGCTCACAAACTCCAGTGCTTCTGAACCCAAAAGTTTAAATGTGCCGAGCGTTTATTACGAAACAAAGGTTATGGTTTGCTTTAGTGTGTCTTTGATGTGCAAGTGGTAAAATAGTATACATCAACATCGTACTTACCATATTTATCTCAAAAATCAACGCACTGGCATGTGTATATCATAGCAATTGACACGAAATGACAGGCTGACTCCCACTGATATTTGGATTGTGGACAATTTGTGGATTGTACTGGGCGGTACTTTGGCAGTACTGAGCGCGGACCATGACCATGCAATACTTGTGTTGCATGACGACTGACAGATCAGCTGATAATCCGGCCTATCTATCTAGATGGCAGTGAGTATTCAGGGGATTTAACGTGAAGTCCAGTCAATTTTGAATATAGAAGGTTTGAATGAAAGCATTTTAATTAAGACTCTGGGACTGTGTCAAAGCCAAAGAAAGTAATGAACGCACAACGAATTGACGGAGCGAGGTTGCGTGGACGACCGAGAGCTCGCTGGGAGAACTCCGCAGGTGAAGATGCCCACCAGCTGCTGGGCTGCACGTAACCGCGACAATGTGAGGTCAACGATCAAAGACTGACGTCCGGCCATCGTGACACATTGATGACGACTTTGTCAATTAAAATGCATATCACATATATTTATGATTATTTAGGGTGACCAGGCGATCTTGCTTATGCGCGGATATAGAAATAAGGTCCATCTAGATTAGTCGACAAATGGCAGCGCGTCCAAAAACTGGCATCGCGTAGAGCCATTTGGCTGGTACTTAGCATCTACACTATAGCAGCCAAATGGAGACAGAAAATTACATAACCAAAATCTCATTTTGGTGATTTTTTTAAATTTAATTATCAAAATTGGACTTTGCTCGTTTGAATTATTACACGGCCATTCAAGAATTATTCAATTTCACATTCATATTCATTCAGGCAAAAAAAAAATTGATGAACATCTCGTTGACTTCGTGTGATGATGAATGAAAGCTGAAATGTGTAAATTGTTTTACGTCGTTGAGTTTTAAGGACGAAACAGAACGCTTCTACAAATTTATCTTTCGCTTCGTGCCGTTTATACTAGCAAATAGCAAGTAGCGGAACTTATCTGTTTCGCCCATTAGTTCAAAGAAATCAATAGAGAGTTTTAGCATGTCGTAGAAAATAAAAAATTGGTCAATAATTGGTACAATCCCAAGGCTTGATAGTCGACTTGCAGCCGTAGTTGCCCCCCTTTGTTTTAGATTCTGCTTTGCTCCACTCCACCACTCCCTAACATCGCGTTACTCGGCACTTTAACCGCCTATCGTACCCCCGTTCTTCAAAATCCCGTTATTCATTATCCTGCTATTTTAATATCCCCCAGTTAAAAGTCCCGCTCAATTGAAATCCAGCCTAATAAATGAATTATGAATTATCTAAATTGGAGCACTGGGTCATGGGACTGCAATAAAAATCTAGCCCCAAATTTAAGTTCTTCTAAGAAAAACTTTTTTGTTTATGAACCAATCTTAGCCAAACTTTATATAACTGGATCCCTATTGATGTCACATAAAATATGTAAAAATAGATGAAATCGAACGATGGGGTAATGGGGCTTCCATACAAACCCAATTCCCCAAATTAGTTTCTTCTAAGAACAAGGCTTCTGAAGTGATTGTTTCATGTAACCCTTACCATCCAGCACTCTTACAGGATATAAGAATTTATTTTCCTTGCGCTCCCAAATTTAATCCTACTACAAGGTTCAATTTTCATAAGGCCGACTATGAAGGAATTATTGCCAGGTTGTCTGACGTGGATTGGACGCTAGTACTGGGGAGTTTGAGCTGTGACTCTGCACTGTCTGTTTTTTATGATATTCTTTTCTATGTATTATCGGAATGTGTTCTAAAAAACCTCGCAAGGGTCCTGTTTGGATAACAAGATCAATCCAAAGATACAGAGGAAGAACCGAGTGCGCATTCGTTATAAACGGTTCAAACGCTCATCCGATCTTCTCCTTTTTAGGAGACTTCGGTCTGAAACAAAAAAAGCCATTGAAACTTCCAGGACTGCATAGATTGACAGCGTTGAAAATAGTATCGAGAACAATAATTGCACACTTTTCTGGTTGTATGTTAAAAATATGCGATCATCTTCTTCGATACCCTCCACTATATCTTTAGATAATCGGTCTGCCAGCTCCATTGAGGAGATTTGTGAACTGCTTTCAACGTATTTTGCTAGTACTTTCCACCGATCTTCTAGTACATTAGCAAAGTTTTCCAATCGAGCAAACCACTTCATAACACTTCCTTCCCTATCACTAATTACTCCTGATTCGGTCAGTCAATTAATTATGTCCTTGGGCAATAAATCGTCCTGTGGACCTGATGGTCTTTCGAACACTTTTTTGAAGAAGGTTAGGATTGGGATTTCTAGTCCGCTTTCAATAATATTCAATAAAAGCATTCGAGAGTGTATCTTCCCAAGTCAATGGAAGACTTCCTTTATAGTCATCATCATCATCAATGTGGCACGATAGCCCGACGTCGGGCCTTGGCCGCCTGAATCGTTGTCCTCCAATTGTCGCGGTTACGTGACCTCGTCCTCCAGTTTCGGAAGCCCAGCAGCTGGTGGGCGTCTTCACCTACGGAGTTCTCCCAGCGAGCTCTCGGTCGTCCACGCAACCTCGCTCCGTCAATTCGTTGTGCGTTCATCACTTTCTTTGGCATGCGATTATCGTCCATCCGTTGTACATGCCCCGCCCATTGCAAACGTTGAAGCTTCACGATTTTCGATACTTCCAGCTCATCGTACAATTGATACAACTCATGGTTGTACCGGATACGCCATTGGTCTCGCTCGCGAACGGCCCCGAAAATTCGCCGAAGGACCTTTCGTTCGAATCGGTCTAGCAAAATTTCGGAGGCTTGGGTGAGGGTCCATGTTTCGCAGCCATAACATAGCACGGGTCGGATGATCGTTTTGTACACGCGGAGCTTCGTGTTCCTGTGCGCAAGTTTCGAATTAATTATAGGGAGGACCGAGAAATATGTCTTATTGGCTAGTTGTATCCGTCGCTTAATTTCGTCGGTTTCGTTGGCGTCCTTTGATAAGTTACAACCCAGATAGTTGAAGTTGTCTATACTCGATATTAAGGTCCCCCACTGTGATGCTTGAATTTGCTGGCGTCCTTGTTTTCGATTGCATCATGGCCTTTGTTTTGCTTTCGTTGATATGTAGTCCAACTTCCTTTGCGGCGTTATTGAGGTTATGCAGAAGGCTTTCTGCATCACCCAACCTTCGAGACATGATGTTGATATCGTCGGCGTACGCTACTAATTGAGTCGACTTGATGAGTAGTGTTCCGCTGATGTCCATATTCATGGCTCGAATTACATACTCCAAAGCAAGGTTGAAGAGCGTCGGCGCCAGCCCGTCGCCCTGCTTGAGTCCAGTACGAGTTTCAAATAGGTCAGTGAGTCGATTCTGCACTCTGACCTGCGAGACGGTATTAGTCATCGTCATCCTTGTGAGTCGCACTAACTTTGCCGGTATACCAAAATTCAGCATAATGTTGTACAGTACACTTCGATCGATACTGTCGTATGCCTGCTTGAAGTCGACAAAGATTTGGTATACGTCGATGTTATATTCCCAGCACTTTTGGAGTAGTAGCTTCACTGTGAAAAGCTGATCGGTCGTTGATCGACCAGGTCTGAAGCCGCCTTGATACTCGCCAATGATTCGTTCTGCGTACGGATTAATTCTCTTTTCAAGAATTTTAGATAATATCTTATAGGCCGTACAAACTAATGATATGCCCCTGTAATTCTCACACTTCAGCTTGTCACCCTTTTTGTGGATTGGGCAGATTATGCTTTTGCGCCAATCTTCGGGGATTTCCTCGTCGTTCCATATTTTCAGCAGTAGCACATGTATAGCGTTGGTCAGGCACGTTCCACCATGCTTCAGCAGTTCTGCTGGAATCTCGTCAGCGCCGGGCGCTTTATTATTTTGAAGCGACTGTATGGCAAGACTCACCTCCTCTACTGTTGGGGGTAGAACGGGAGGGCCTGGTTCGGCTAACTGCTCAAGAGCTGGCTCCGCGGGGGATGTTGAGGGTGCATTGAGGAGCTCTTCAAAATGCGAGGCCCATCGTTTGTTGACGCTTTCGATGTCGCTGATGATGTTACCATCCTTGTCCTTACATAGGCTTGTCCTGGGTTGATATCCGTTCTTAACATTATTTATGAGTTTGTACGCCTGTCTAATGTTCTTACTGGCTAATCTTTGGTTTATTTGCTGTAACTGCTCGTCAAAATGTTTGCGTTTCTTACGTCTAATTAACTTATTAGATACTCGCCGAAGCTCGTTATATCTTTCTTTCTTGGCTCGGGATGCGCGTTGTGTGTATTGGCGATAGGCTTCATTTTTTACCTCAATCGAGGCCCTGCATTCGTCGTCGAACCAGTCTGCTCGTCTGCGCCGGCCTTTATAGCCCACGACCTCTTCTGCGACCCCCTTGATGCTGTCTTTGAGCTCCTCCCAGAACTCATAGATGCCTAAATTGTTGTTGTTTATAGTACCAATTCCAAAAACTGGGGACCTTAATCTTGCATCAAACTATAGACCGGTTGCGCTGTTATCATCTTGCTCAAAACTGTTAGAACGTATTGTGTACAATTATATTGATGACAATTTTGGTCAACTAATATGCTCTTGACAACATGGTTTCCGTAAGAAAAAATCCACGGCCACAAATCTGACTGAATTTGTCGATTTCGTCGCAAACACTTTTCACAAGCGTCTAGAGGTCCATACAATATATACGGATTTTTCTAAGGCCTTCGATACGGTTAACCATGTTCTGCTACTAAACAAACTTCGTGGACTTAGCTTTCCTCCTTGGCTTATTTCCTGGGTGTCATCATACCTCGTCAACAGAACCTCTAAAGTAATTTTTAATAACGTTACTTCTTCTGAGTCTTCAGCAACATCGGGAGTACCTCAAGGGTCTATCCTGGGACCTCTCCTTTTTTCATTTTTTTTTGTGAATGACCTACCGGCTGTTCTTAGAAACCGATGTCTTTTGTACGCAGGTGACTGCAAAATTTTCACGACTGTTTCACGCCTAGAAGACTGCCTTTCGTTGCAGGCCGATCTGGATTTATTATCTTCCTGGTGTACCTCCAATGATATTTTTCTTAATGCATCAAGTGTTCGGTAATGGTCTACTAATTGAAGATTTCTCCAACATCATATGCAGTCAACAATCTGGCTTTAAAAAATGTTGACTCGATCACAGACTTGCAGAGTTGCCTTTAATTCTAAGCTTCATTTCAACGATCACTATGAAAATATAATAAAAAGGAGCTCGAAGCTCTCAGGCTTTGTTCTTCGTTGTACTAGTGTGTTTCGTTCTGTAAACAGTGCTGTAAGATTATTTGTTTCCCTTGTTCGTAGCGTTTTAGAATACGCTTCAATTGTTTGGTCCCCGACTGCTGGTGGGTCCACTGACACCTTAGAGCGGGTTCAACGAAGATTTACAAAATCATTATTTTTTAAGTTTAATCTTCCTTACCTTCCTTACCCAGAAAGACTTAGTTACCTTAAGATTCATTCCCTAGAGAAGCGAAGAACTTTTCTTGAACAATGTTTTTTATACAAGATTTGCCGCGGATATCTGCATTCTAGTTTGGCAGATAGAATTAATTACAGAATTCCATCATATCACACACGATCAAATGCCATTTTCAATCCTCCATTTACCGATCTTGCCCTCTTTGCGAATTCGCCTTTAATTAGAATGATGACAACGTATGACTTTATGGAGATTGGACCTCTACCCTCTTCTATTTCAATCTTTAAAAATATTCTTTTCCAAAAACTTTGATTTTGCTGCTTAATTTGAATTTCTAACGTAGTGTTTTTAGTTTTGAAAAAAATAACAGAAACTTGAATTTTTTCTTGTAGTCTTATGTTAATCTCTATAACTTACTGTTGTAATTGGATATTTTATCTGTTCAGTATTTTCGAAATAAATAAATAAATAAACAGCTTTTTTATTTGGGCATTGATTTCAACCAAACCTCATGAACATGTATTTTTATTGATGCCACAAATTATATGTAAAAATGATTGGAATCCGATCATGGTGCCATGGGGTTGCCATACAAATCCGACCCCCAAATTTGGTTCTTCAAAAAAAAAAAATTTTTTATTTGTCCACCAATTTCAACCAAACCTCTCACAAATGTGTTTCTATAGATACCACAAAACATACGTAAAATGCATGGAAAGGAGCCATGCGGTCATGGAGCTGTCTTACAAACCCTCCTCCCCCCATTTTGGTTTTTCTGAGAAACATTTTTTGCTACACCAATTTCACCACACCTTTTATTAATGTGTCTTTATCCAAACAACAAAAAATGTAAAATCAAATGGAATTGTACTATGGGACGATATCCCCCGCTTCCCCCCTAATAAAGTTTTCTAAGAGTTTTTCTTTTATTTGCCCAATTATTCCAAGTAAGCCTCACTCAAATATTGTTTTATGAGCACCACGGAACTTATGCGAAAAAGGATGGAAAAGAATGGAGGAGAGGATTAATACAAGTTATAGGTAAACCCGAAAAAACTTTTAGACCGAGGAGAATGAAGGGTATCAAAATTTCGGCCGCGCCCGAAATTAGCCTCATTTTTATTATTTTCTTGCGTGGTTGATTCAGCCCCCCCTTCCCTCAACGAGTCATACGTTAGCTCACCTCTCAGGTTCGGGGACTTTTATTACTACTCCTTACAAAAGTGTGTAGTAAAAAATCGTCACCCCTTTCGATGCACTCTACAATGTCTTCATTGATTGAACCACTGTTAGACGGCCGGAAATTTTCGCATCATAGACCTGTATCACAAATTGTTGGTTAGCTGATGGAAATATGCAAATGCCCAATAAGTATTCAAGTCATTGCATTTATTCGTACATAAAAGAAACAAACTGCCACGCACTTCCGAAAAAATGTAAACAATTCAACATCCGGTTAACACTTCCATACCGGCATATGGCAATGCTATGCAGAAGTGAATCTTTGCAGGCAAGTTGTACGCCAAACCATATAGCAGCAGTAGCCCAGCTACTAGCACTAGGCTGCTACTACTTTTTTATCAGTTTTTCACGAGGACGTCCACTATGACGTGAACGTGATGCCCTCCGCCAGAGGTGTAGTGGGTAAACTGAGGTGTGTAGTGTAATCTGTGATGGTAGTCATAAGCTTTTTTATTTTCCTCGCTAGAACCATTCGGTGGGTCGATAGTTACATTTTGCAATAATATTATCGATTCTCGCCAAGTCGGCCTTGTCTCTAAACTTCTTCTCTCCGTTGCTGGTTGGTTCTAATGCTCCCTCTCTGCTGCTAGCACAGTCTTCTTCCTCATACTAATGCTATAGCAAAACAGATGGGGGGTCGCGCCGTCTCATACGTATCAGTCGATACGGTTGCTAAGGTGCCGAAAGCTTGCTCCGTGCTCCACCACAGTAGACTCGGTATCAAATCACCTAGTAAAGCAACGAGCTACCATGACAATCGGCCGCGGCAAACTGAGCCCCAACGGCCCCAACTTGTTTTTCTTTGACTTTTGCTTCTGGTGGTGGTGGCGATGGCGACTGGTGTGCTTACTTGTTGCTTTTATTTTGATTTTGACTAAAAACTCACACATTCAAGCATCTGCAGAGCAGTCGCGGCGAATAAAAAAAGCGAGTCGAATACGTTGCGAGTGTGTGTCAGAATGGGGAGCCCAGAGGGTAAGCTGGTAGTATGCGAGACATGTTTTGGAGTCTTATGATGATGATGATTACCAAGGTCGCGAGTTCTCTATATTGCTTGCTAGTATGTATACATAGTTGAATTTGATTGCGTCCGAGAGTTGCCAGTGGATACTCTTTACGCTTATTGAAATTGCAAGTGTAGATTTACTTAACCCTAGAACGTGAAAAGTATGTAGTGTATTGTCCGATTATCTAGAACGGAAATTCACTTGATGCCCTTTGGTAGCCACAATGTGGTATTACTAGTCCTTGAATAAATACTAACGTGGCTCCGAAAATTTTAAGTATAATAAAAGAATAAAAAATGTACAAAGATATAAAAAAGGGAAAATTGCTTTACTTCGTAAGAAAAAGTACTATGGTTCGGAAATTTAGCAAAAAAAAAAACGAATTTCGAAAAAAAAAACTAATTTTGAATATAAAGAAGCACAGAACATGATTTTTGTACATTTTCTTGTTCTTACACTCTCACTCTCTATTACTCTGGAAATTCTAGAGCAAGGGTTTCTCTCAGTGGCCACATTAAAACAATAAAATATGATAAATAACAATCAGCAAATTATTATTATTACGTTTTGACTTGGTAATCCGGATCACCTTTAATCCGCTATAATTTATCCGAATTACCGAGTCAAGACTGTATTTAATCTTGCAATTTCTTACTTGTCTTGAGTTCAACTCCTCTAATTTTTCTCCGTACGTATCTGAGTTGATACTCCTGTGGTGTTTCTACCTGGCCGCGGGCCGCGAGTTTGAAATGCCTGTTCTATGTAGAGATTTGCAGTGAAATGAGCGTTAAAAACTTAGCAGATCGACTCGGATAGGAATATTGAAAATGACACTGCCTGAAACTCAGGCATAGACACGCTAATGTTGTTACGCCCGTTTCTTTTTTATCATTTCAATTTCGGGGCTCGCCGAAACACGGGAAAAACAAAGATCCAAAATAAGTGACAAAAACTATCGAAATTTTGCCTTTTGAGCTTTCAAGAGCCAGCTATTCTTAAAAAAACTCTACCCCGGAGTGACCCTAGACAGAAAGCATTAGTGAAAAAGACTGGTCAAAATTTCCTCGGCAATGAAGCAGGCAGAACCATTGGAAATTAAAAAGACACATTTTGGCTGTTATTACGCTAAAATAGTGGGTAAAGTACTAAAATCACCCAGGCTATGTTCGACTCTCAAAATTGCTATTTCCTAGTTTGATAACCCCAATGTTTTTTTTTAAATAACCTTAATTGCGGAACTCTGCGTAATTAATCTATTGTATCTACCAACTTCATAGGTGTAATGGTTCCCTTTTTTATTCGATGTTTAAATTCGAATTTTTAACTAGGGAATATCGGAAGAACCCTTAGGGCCCTCATAGACTCAGCGATCAATTGGACAATCAAAGCTCACTTCTGGGAGAAAGCACCATTTTTTAGGTTCCACTACCGAATTCGCAAGAGAAAATGAGCTTTTTCCACAGAAAATGTGCTTTCTCCACAGAAGTGAGCTTTGATTGTCCAATTAATCGCTGAGTCTATGGGCCCTCTTACTTCCACTAATTAAAGCAGTGTCCGGTATTAATTGATTACGTCATCAATTTGACGAGTTTTCTGTTTCTGATAAAAAAATTGTTTTCTTGTTGTGGAAAACATAAGTTTCCTTAACAAGAATAAAATTTGTTTCCGATTAATCGGGGCCCTTCAAATCGCGGGGCTCCAAACTACACCCGTTTCAGTCTCCCGTTAAACCCAGGCCTGCGTATATATCCCCAAATTCGCGTGATCGCGACCTAAACTTCAAGTTTCGGAAACCCGTCATATACACTCTCAATCAATAGAATAGTTCCACTTGAAAAATAGATGTATCTCGGTAAGTGATAACGGTGTTTTCTTCAAACTTGGTAACAATATTTTCAGTAGCCTGCTTGTTCTTTGCATAACAGAAGGTCTCAAATCCGAAGTACCGTTAGGATTTTCTTACGATAATTCTTAAAAACAGTACAAATGGTGAAGCCAATAGGATCCAGTGGAAATAAAACATCAAATAACGGCACGAAAGGATAATTTTACTTTGAAAAATGTATCTAGAATCAGTAGAACTTTATTTAGGTAGTTTGAGCTCAAAAAGTTAATCTCCCAAGTAACAATTTCATCCCTATAATACTTCGTAAAATACTCTCTTCTAACAATAATAGGGACACTTTACAGGGTATAACTACTGAATAATAGTCCAATAATGGCATTTGGCGCCGTTTTTTAATCCAATAGAACCTTATTGTAGCACTAAATTATGCTTCAACGAGATCGAGGCTAATTTCGGGCGCGGCCGAAATTTGAATACCCTTCACTCTCCTCGGGCTTAAAGTTTTTTGGGGCAGACCTATGACTTGTATTTAATCCTTCCCCATTCTTTTCCTTCTGTTTTCGCATAATATTTGATATTGACAAATTCTGTGGCGTCGATTAAACAATATTTGTGTGAGGTTTGGTTGGAATAAGTGGTAAAATAAAAAAAATATCTCAGAAAACTTTATTGGGGGGATGCGGGAGCATGGCCCCATAGTACGATTCCATTTGTTTTACTTTTTTTTTGTGTTGATAAAGACGCATTGAGGTTATTTTTAAATTGGTGTAGAAAAAATGTTTCTTAGAAGATCCAAAATGGGGAGGTTGGGCTTGTATGGTAGCCCCATGACTCCATAGTCCGATTATTTATGGCATCAATTGAAGTGCACTTTTACGAGTTTTGGTTGAAAGTGGTGCACAAATAAAAAAGTTGTTCGTAGAAGAACTCAATTTAGGGGGTTGGCTTTGTATGATAGCCCCATGACCCCATCGTCCGATTCCATTCATTTTTACACATGTTTTGTGGCATCAAATGAAATGCACTTTTATGAGGTTTGATTGAAATTGGTGGACAAATAAAAAAGTTTTTCTTAGAAAAACTCAATTTGGGGGCTGGGTTTGTATGACAGCCCCATGACCCCACAGTCCGATTCCATTTATTCTTACATATATTTTGTGGCATCAATAGAAACACATTTGTGTGAAATTTGGTTCAAATTGGTGCACAAATGAAAAAGTTTTTCTTAGAAGAACCTAATTAGGGGGGTTAAGTTTGTATGGCAGCCCCATGACCCCATGGTCCGATTTGACCCATTCTTACATATGTTTTGTGTTATCAATAGAAACACATTTGTGTGAAATTTCGTTGAAATTAGTAAACACATGAAAAAGTTTTTCTTAGAAAAACCAAATTGGGGGGGTTAGGTTTGTATGGCAGCGCCATGACCCCACGGTCCGATTTTATCGATTCAAACATAAAAACTGCCTGCAATAAAAAGAAACATGTGTGCAAAATTTCAGCTCGATAGCTTTTAAACTGGCCGAGTAAAACGCGTAGCAACAGACGGACAGACGGACAGACGGACAGACAGACAGACGGACATCGCCCAATCGACTCAGCTCGTCATGCTGATCATATATATACATATTTTATATGGTCGGAGATGCTTCCTTCAATGCGTTACAAACTTCATGACAAAGTTAATATACCCTTTACTCTACGAGTGAAGGGTATAAAAAAGGCGTACGTCATTTGATTTATATCATCATTTCCTGTCATTGAACGAATTTGCAAAAAAAAAAAAACTTCCGCAGCTAGCATCGAACCAATGTCTGTTAATTGCCCGTCCTACACGCTACCACTCAGCTAACCTCACATATGGTCGGCATTGCTCGGAAACACTACAAATGGTTGTTGCTACTATAGAAATGCTTGACAATTCTTTATCGACTCTTCTGTAATGAATTTCTGCGCAGAGATCACCCTAATTGGTTTCGAAGATAACAATGCGTGCGTACGTGTGGGTTTCGTGCAAGATTTCAAGGATTTCTAATGTAGAAATTATGTATTTCAGAACACAAGTGTCAATTCATTAAAAAATCACAAAGTCCATCCTTCTATAAAACTATGGTGAACAATTTATTGGATGACCATACGAATGTCACACTATAAAAATGACACCGACTGTGCTATAGAAGAATGTGTGCATGAGTGTGAGTTAACTTAGAGAGACTATTGCATGTGTGTGCTGTATCATCCAATAAACACAAGAGTGGAGTATTTAAAGGAGTATCTTTTTATGTTAACGTTTAGAGACAGTTTTATCGAAGTTTTATACCACTATCTTTAAATTTATTCCATAATGATGACAATGACAGAAGCTTTCCGGAAAATACTTTAAGGATGTTTTATCGGATCAAAATATTACTTTAAGCGATGTCACACGATAAATGAATTTCGTGGGACTATATGATTGCTACAGTGTGAAGTGCTTCTTTAAAGCAAACGAATTGTTGCTTGGGCTGGGATAGAATTGTATAGGTTTTAACGGTAAATTAAATTGATTCCCTCCTAAGCTCCTCTAAACGTTCACAAAAGAGCTTCAGTGTTCTTAAACTATCGTCTAATCTAAGGGTATAGATTTTCCTCGTCATACATTCCCACACATTTTTGATGATATTTAGATGTAGGAAGTATGAAAGTATTTCCATAACCTTGATTAGTTGTTCTTGAAATCAATCTCTTATAAGCCTTGCTTCATAATTGGTGTCATTATCTTGTTAAAATCTTATAGGAATGGCATAGAAAATGTCGGAAGTTTTATGCAATACATTAGGAAGAATATCTTTAAAAGCCTGGGTACTCTGAATACCCTTAATTTAAAAAAGCTCAATAGTTCCATACCAAGATATTAAAGATTGGACAAACGCGTTATTTTTACTGACGGAAATTATTAAATCTCGTCGGTTCAGATGGATTTAGGTATTATTTTCACTATTAGAGCAAGAAGGAATTAATTTTGTAGACGCATCATCAGACGAAGAAATGAAAGAAGTTTGGCGTTGAATATCTCGGTATGGGTATGGAACTATTGAGCTTGTAGAAATTAGGGGTATTCACAACGTCCAGGCTTACAAAACTATTCTGGGTAATAAATTTCCTAAAATTACCGACATTTTCCATGCATCTTCTTTGAGATTTTAACAGGCGCGACAATCCAGCATTGGACTAAGGCCGCAGGACATCCTATTTCCAAGATCTTATCTGCTTATTGTTGAGGTAATGAGATCAGCATCACGCTCAGCAGTTTTATTTATCCCCATAAATGGGTACTCGTTTAACATCTGAGTGAGATCATTCCGTCACAAGCTCGTGAGTTCGAAAAACACCATGATCCACGGTGAGATTCGAACTCATGACCCTGTGCACCGAAGGTGCGCGCACTAACCGCTAGACCAGCCAGACTACATGATGATTATTACAGCCCAATAATTTACCTAAAAAATAAAAGTAATCGCACTAAAATCGGATAAGAGGTTTGGTTTGTACTAAACTTCAAAGCCAAATTTTTGTGATTTGACCCAAAAATAATCTATTTTTCCATCTCAACTTTCTCTAACTTCTTCTTCTTTATTCAAATTATTTCAAAATCGAGCCAAAATTAACCCTAGTTTTCTGCACTTAATGCATTAAAATTATTATTATTATTATATAACGGAGCTAGAATAAAACGATGTAAGAAGATATGATCGTAAGACTATGCGCCAATTTTTAAAAGAATCGTACGAGAACCTCACCCTGGCAGAAGTTGGAGAAAATTGAGATGGAAAAATAGATTGCTTTTCGGTCAAACCACAAAAAAATTACTTTGAAAAAAACCAATCCTCTTATCCGATTTTAGTGTGGATGTTTATGTTTTAGGCTTAGAGAAAGCATGCGTTAGTACAGAGTGGCTATCAGAAAATAAAAATGGAACCGTTTTCACACTATTGCAGTTCATAGTATGTGTGAAAATTTAATTCAATTGTCAATTTTTTGTTTACAATTGAGAATATAAAATCCGCGTAATATTTATTACTCTCTTAAAATGCCGACTTGATAATTAACCCTTCTCTTGGCACATGGGCACATAGACCTAAACAGACCATTGGTACTATATCTTGATGGAAAATATCGTTCAACAATATTTTCCACCCCTTTCCATATATATTTTAAAGCAACTGACGGCCACAAATGCGATCAAACGTTCGGGGAAATATAAACTATATCTAAAGAAACGAAAAAACGGCGTATCATCGTAAGACATAGTATGTAATTTGTTTCTAGAACCAATATTATACCTCTTCAAAAAATAAGATTGATTTCACAGAAGATTCAGCTACACCCAGGGCCGGCCTTAGCACTCTGGTGGCCCTGGGCCAAAGGGATGATGGTGGCCACTCCCTTACTAATACACAAACAAAACGCATCTTATCTTGATTGGCTGAATGTTTTCCCCATACGTTAGATCAGTATTTTCTGCGACTGACGAGTGCTTAATAAAAACTCTTTAGCGCCTTACGCAAATAATTGTGAGATGCTGTCACTGGCATTTAGCTGTTTTTAATCACCTCAGAGCCTGCGGAATTTTAATCTTCTCCCATGATCATATTTTCGCAGGCAAATTTGTTATTAAATGGAAATGTTTCCAACAATTTCTTTTAATAGGAAATAAAACTGACATTTTGCTAATTTTTGTCAGCTGTGTAACGGGTTTTCATTTGCCAAACATTCAAAATATCATCCATTTGGTTTTTATGAGTTTCATAACTGTGCGTAATTATTGTTAATTATTGGCATTCACCGGAGTGCTTACTTGGCAGCCTAAACCTTAGAATTTTAATACTATAACATTTTGTGGAATTTTTCTATTTATTCCTTAAATTTTTCAATCAAAAGTAATTTCTACATTACTCATTTCCTACATTTGAGAAGTTTTAGCTGAACTGTTCTACGAAACTCTGTTTGGGAAGCACTGCGTTAGACCATAATTTTATACACGCGGTGCATCGTGTTTCTATAAATAATACTTCGGCCGGTTTTCTGTGCAGAAAACTCCAATCCTCATTATGTTATGCATGATAAACAATGAATTCAAACTTCTTTTAAACTAAAGGTGCCACGTCTTATAAAGAAAAAGTATGAGATTTCCAGTCACTAATCACGATTTTAAGATTTTTGTATGGCAGCAATGCTAAGCTTTCGACGTGGTCTGTTAAGAGAGCAAAAATTCAAGGATCCGAATACCGTAATTCGAAAATGTTATTGCAATTTGTTTAAAAAAAAGAGAGAGAGGGAACGATGTCTTATCCCTATGCAGTAAAATTGAATCATCGTTATTTCGCTTTATATTAACTTTAGAACTAACTTCACAACTAATTTAGTTCGAGCACATATCTTTTGCGTGGAGGCCCCTATTGAGTGATCCACTTTCAGAGTGGTGGCCCTTGAAAGTAAAGGTTCGGTGAGATTGGTGGCCCCTTAAATGTGGTGGCCCTGGGCGACCGCCCAGTTCGCCTACCCCTAGGGCCGGCCCTGGCTACACCTCAGGCATAATAGCCCGTAGGCGGCGACAGAAGGGTTAATAATTGCATCGACAATATTTTGACGTTTGAATTATTTCGTGGAGTGTAGTGTAATAAATTTGGAGTCAAACACATATGGGTTGTGTGATCACATAGCCACTCTGGACTAACGCATGGCATGGGTTGCTATGCTTTCTCTAAGGTTTTAAGTAAATTTGTTGGCTGTAATATTCATCTCATTTCACTATTCTAACTAGTCTAGCTTTGGAGATATTGAGGTTTAAATCGTTCAAGAAAATTATATTAAAAGGCTTAAGAATTGGGATTATGTTCCGTACAACTTTTTTTCCTGGAAATCACGGTGCGTTTATGCGGCAGTTTCCGGACACCCTGTATAGTGTAGACGTATTCGCCTCGATAAATACTTTTTGAATGTATGTACATATGTATATAAACGTAAGTCCTGAAATCAGTTGTTTTGTCCATAAAGTCCGCGCATTTCATTCCACTGAACTCTGAGTTGTACCGGATGCGCCATTCATCTCATGATGTTGTTATCGTCGGCGTACGCTACTAGTTGTGTCGACTTGACGAGTAGCGTTCCGCTTCTCTCCATATTTACGACACGGGTTACGTACGGCAGAGCACGGTTGAAAGCGTTGGTGCCAGGTCTGCGTCTTTTTTGAGTCAAGCATGAGTTTCAAAAAAATTAGTGATTCTATTCTACTGTGCACGCTAAACTGCAATGTACCAACGAAATTCTACACCTCTATAGGTCGTCTTCACTAAAATGTGTTCTGAATCGAAATTTGCTCCTTGATGGGATCGGATGTCCCCCCCGCCAAATGTCTGCCACTAGTGACCGTCATTGTTATATTTCTAATAGAGGCTGTGCACAAAGTGATCCTCCTATGTCAACCTTCGTTTCCGTCTTAAACGTTAAAATCAACATAATAACAGCTTGCCGTCGTCTGAAAGAAGCTAGTCAAAGAGAGTTTCTAGGCTGTGAACGCATCCCTAACCGCGTCTTCTTTATCTTCAGTCGCGGCGTGCATATTGTGAAGCAAGTGGTAAAACGACCAGGATTACATGCCATATTGCACACAGATGAGTGGCTGGGTGTTTTAGGTTTGAAGTCGATGGCGACTTTAGTTGGTTGTTCACAATAGTCGTTATTCCAAACTCCTTGTGGCTAGTAGGCTTACTAGTTGTGAAAACGCAGTACGAGTTCCCCTCATCAATCTCGCTATTGAACTATTTTGTTTCCTGTAGTGCAACTACTGTCAGCTGTATTTCTGGACCTGATCCAAGAGTATGTATACGTATTTGAAGGTTTATCATGGAGGTGTCTCGAAGAGTTTAAATACGTTCAGTAACCTGAGACGCTGAAGTTGTTAATTCCTATGTACTCCAACCAATAGAGACGAAATAATAGGGGTTAGCTTGCAAAAATTGGGGACTTCTCAAATTGTTGATATGTTATAAAGACAGGTGGGGTAAGTTAAAATCCAAGTTTGCGTCACTTTCCCCCCTGTGCTCCCGCCGCTATCTAAAAAAAACATCTAAAATCGGCCCTTTCATCAGTTTTTGGCCTGTAACTTCTTTACAGTCCATTTGAGCACAAAATCTGCCAAGACAATCTCCCCGTTGCGTTGATTGGAGTAATGACCTGTATATAAAATACTTTTTGCTGAAAATTATATGTATAAGGGATCTTTTTCCAATTAGTTTATGCGATAGTCTCCGGATACCATCCATATTGTATATATTATTTTATACAGTCGGAGGAGATGCTTCCTCCAATGCGATTGAAACTTTATAACAATGTTAATATACACCCTTCATGGGTCCCGGGAAGATGAAGCTTTTCTCTTTTTTAATAATATACTCTTCTAAAAGTGCAATAAATAAAATTAAGTAAGCTATAATTGTAAAGAGTAGTTGCGTTTTATATTGTGTTTGTTGCTGTCAATCATCATTACATTTAACCTTTAAATAAAAGAGTAACCATGTTAGCCTAGAGATCGAAGATCATTTCAATGATTCAATGTTTGCATTCGTGTAAAAACGACATAAAGCAAAGCGTAAATCCCAAAAACACTGAGCATTTATGTAAATTGATAACAATCATCTTCCCAAATAATCTCCGTAACAAAACACCGTGCGCCGTCTTCATTATGCTAATTAGAAACAAAACTATTGTCACTATCCAAATCTCTTGAATATGAGAATTTCCTCAATGCTGATCCAAGTAAAAAAAAACCGAAACTTGTAGGTACAATCCTGATACAATCCCAATAAGAACATACGCATTCAAGTCAGTAAATTTTTTAAATTCACATTTCTTTCATGCAGATTTGATTTTTTCGTCTTTATTAGCTATCAGCATAACTGACCGCACATGTTTCGTTCAACATGAATGTCCAAACAAACGTTAGTTGTATACAATGTCCGACACTCTCTTATATGTATTTCTATTGTATTTATGCTTATTTACATAGTAAAAGCTTCAAAGTGATGTCATTCACTAACAGTTCAAGTCGTACAAATGTATGACATCACATTGCATAGCTTAAGCGCAGTCATGATCAGTTATCAAGGCGAACAGAAAACAGCAGACAACAGATGTATACAATAGAAACGAGAGGGAAAACATTCTGCAATGTACTCGGACAATACAAAATACACATCAGCAATGTTCTTGTCGTACCAGTGCAGAAAATAGCGTGAACCGCTGAGCATACAGCATACCTGTACCTGTGAATTGTGAATGTGATATGCCTTTCGAAGTTACTATGCAAGGTATCAATGTGCCTGTCTAGACAGTTTCAATTTTCGTTCGTCTTCATCATTTTGACAATTGAAACTTGAGATGCCTGCGCTATTGAAGAAACGCATTCATTCTTGAACGCGATTGCTAATGTTAAATATAAACAACTCATCATCTATTCATACTATTCATGAAAGAATTTATCATTTACCCGTCCTGACTAAAGCCGCGACACATATTTCCCGATAAATAATCAACAGATGTGGATAGAATGAGGCATTGATCTCTTCTGTTAACGCAATCAACGACACGTTCAATATTGAAAGTGGATACGGAGCTTGAAAACGAAAGCGCACATGTGTGGACATAGCCAATGGATAATATCGTAGCAGCAGCAATAGGGCTACTGGACTTGGGGCCTTATGCTGTAAGCCCTGCTGGAGATAATAGCAAGTTGGAGAACCAACTCCAGGTCGACTAAAAGATCTCCTACTTGGGGTTGTCTCCAGTGGCGGAACAACTTCACTCGGGGCCCTCCCGCCAACTTCTTGAATGGGCCCCCTACACTGAGAAAAAAGGAGAGTGAAATCAATCAAAAACACTCTTGAAGGTCGATCCACATTTTTTAGTCACCTGTCAAAGTCATTTTCCATACATGTTCACAGATTGTCAGTTAATTGATTGTCTGACATGACAATCTGTCAATTTGTATGGGAAATGACAGTGACTGCTGACCAAAAAGTGTGGATCGACCTTAAACCAACTCTTTTGAAACATGATTTTGATATTAAAGTGTTTCTACAAAAATTAAGAACGTCGTACTTAAAATAACTTTGCTAAGAGCTTCTTGAGTTTATACATATTAAGAATAGCGTTCTTGTTGAAACGTTTATTAGCCCTTCTGTCGGCACAAAGGTCTGGCCAGACCTTGCGACTTCATTCTTCATGATATCCTAAAATAATATGTTAAGAAGCATTTTTAAAAAATTTGAAAAAGTTGTTTGAGCATGTTTTTGACGAATTTTAATTTTTGATACCCAATAGGTCTGGCCAGACCTACAGTTTTTCATCCCATTTTTCGCTGCAGTTAAAAAATGCAAATATGAAATGTTCTTAAAATTCTCCTATTTATGAAGTAATAATGTCATTAAAAATCATTTTGTAAAAAAAAAATCGGACATTTTTTCCTTATGAACCCGTGAAGTTCGGAAAATGGGTATGTCTTGTATTACTATGTTTTATAACATTATCTAATCAACTGAGATTTGATTCTGGAAAATTCAAATCAATTTTTTTTCCTATGTAATAATAAGGTCCAGGTATGAGTGAGTGGCGAATGTCTTTTTAATTAGTTTAGCCAAAAAATGGATGAAAAATTTAGAATGAAATGATTTTCGCGCTTCAAAATTCCCTTACTTCTTTCCACCTATTTCCCTAAATGTGTAGACTAATTTCGGGGTAAAACCGACCAACAAAGCGATAAATATTTCCCCAAACATATTAGAATTGGAAAATGCGATCAAACTTTCTGCTAGGTATACGCAATGAAAATAAAAAAGCAAAAAAACATGAAATTAAGGGAAAACATGTTTGTACTAATACCACCTCAAAATATATCTATACCTAAATTCGTTTCAAGTATACATATCTACAAAAATGATATAAATGATTGTATAGCTTAAAAATGTTAGTTTATACATAATTATCAGAATGATTCAATGGATAAAAATTTCCCTTCTCCTAAAAAATAAAATTGTTTTCTTAATAGGTCGTCAGACCTATTCGGTCTATAATATGCATATTGTAGTAGGTGCCGACAGAAGGGTGGTTAAATTAATGATTTCACTGGTGATATTTAAGTATAGAAAATTACTTGTGCCCACAATGGGATTCGATCCCGCGAACCTATGATTTGAAGACGAGCTCCCTATCTACCCTAACGCCGCACACACACGATCAATCCGAATCCATTTTTTTGAATTTTCTTTCTGTCTAAATCTAAGAAATGTATGAATTTGCCAGAACGACAAATCCAAAAAATGGATTCGGACGCTTCGTATGTGGACGGCCTAAGTTTGTAACTTTCTAGATAATTAATTCAACTTAGTCCGAAAGTTTGGAAAAGGTACTATCACCAAAAATATTTTAATATTGTTTATTTGCAGAGGGACCTAAAGAATCTTTTTGCCCATATTTTTTACTTGGCAAGGAAAAGGGTGGGTCGGATTACAAACCGCGGCTACAGTTACAGCAAATAGCGCAGCCATGCCTTTTGAAGATCCGGATTGTCTTATGAACTTTCAAAGATTTTAGAACAATATTAAATTTGTTTATCTAAGGGACCTGGTGAAAGAGGAACAATAAATATAGCATTTGTTTTGACTTCGAAAAGTGTCTCTTCTTGTCAAAAAAAAATGTATACGTCGAAGTGTTTTTTTTTCGCAATCGTGCTGTTTTTATGGTTGGAGAAATCAATCTTTCATATGGATTTTGGGCCCCTAAATATCGCTACTCCTATTATATTCCTATATTTTTATTGTGCTGAAGCGTACGATCTCTTTAGCTGGGAAGATGTATGATGAAGGCAATGCTTTTTTCAACACAAGTCATTTCAGTCCGGAAAACAATTTTCAAATCAAAAGAAAACAACAATGCATTTTTTACTCGTCAAATGTCAAAATCTATTACAAAAGCCTTGCATTATCAAACGGAAAACATTCCGTTGACATAAGCAGCACACAACATTTGCATTATAATTTCAATGCACAACTAAAATCTATGACAAGAACCAGTTCTCAATCTTTTGTACACAAACATTAGATAATAGACACTGCACATCACAATGTCATGTTATCACCTCGAAATCGGGACAAAAAGTCGCTTAAAGCACCTCATAGAATAGCTGCGAAGCTGAAGAGTAGTCGTACAATAAGCTTGAAATCTTTCTTTGTGTGATGCTGCCACCAACCAATTATATTGTTCAAGCCATTAGAGCATCTGAGGCAAATACATAACATCGCGTCGCATCTTTTCAGTCGCAAAACCTAGGGAACAGCTTAGCCGTCTTAACTAATTGTAGTATCTTTCTTAAATCTTAAGTTTGACACTGTTCTTTGCCTGTTGTACAAGTTCCGTATGCAGCGTATATGAAAAAAATGCAAAATAAAAAATCAGGGTAGTGTTTTGACTTTCAAATACATCTCCACAAGACTGAGGACTTGTATTTCTTTTCTTTTATTTTTTGACAATTCATACAATATTCTTGTGTAATGGTAGTTAAAAAAAGAGAGTCAATTCTTCTTGACACTTTGTATGTTGTAGGAGGAACTCAACACTGGGCTAACGATGGCAAAAGAACATGTTGCAGGTTTCATTAGGGGGAAATTGAATGTAAGATATGCAGATGAAAGAAAAGTTTATTTTTTTGCAAATGATTTGGTGACAACATCCGGCTGGACGAGTATATTCACTTGACATACATATTTAGTTTTGACGGATTCGTTGGGACATATCTTTTAAAAAATCCTTATTAGCCGAAGAAAAATAAATTAAAATATGGCCATCGAGCGGAAAAAATCATACCTCTCTGATTGTTGAAGTTTGCTTGGGAATGGGCCCCTGATTATCATCCTTTAAAAAAGGTGAGAGGTGGTAGATTTTTAGTTTATTTATTATTTTAAGAACGGCATCCTCATTGATGATGATGATGATGATGTTGATCATGGTGGGCGTCCTCACCTACAGGTGTTCTGAGTCGTTCACGCAACGTCGCTTCGTCAATTCGTTGCCCTTTCATTATACCTTCTTTGGCATGCGATTATCGCCCCGGGAGGACCGAGGCTATTGGCTAGTTGTATCCGTCCATTAATTTTGATAAGTTACAACCTAGGTAGTTGAATTTGTCTACATACATACTCGATTTTAAGGTTTCCGACTGTGATGCTTGAATCTACAGGCGTACTTGTTTTTGATTGTATCATGGCCTTTGTTTTGGTTTCATTGATATGTAGTCCAACTTCTTTTGTGGCGGTATTGAGATTATGCAGAAGGCTTTCACCCAATCTTTGAGACATGATGTTAATTGTGTCGACTTGATGAGTAGCCTTCTGTCCACTGCTGCTCCACATTCATTGCTCGAAGTCGAGTCGGTGCCAGCCCATCGCTCAGATTTCAGCTTGTCGCCACGCCAATTTTCGGGTATTACCTCGTCGTTCCTTATTTTGAGCATGAACATGGGCGTAGGCAGGGTTTCGTTGAAGGGGGGGGGGGGGGGGGGCAAGCCCACAATTTTTTCAACATGATCATTTTCTTAGAAGTTGAAATTGTCAGTCACGAAAATATTGTTAGGCAAATTTTCAAATAGTCTGGCTAGTATAGCGGTTACTGCGCGCACCTTCGGTGCACAGAGTCATGGTTTCCAGACTCACCGTGAACGAATTTAGTTTATGGTGTTTTTCGAACTCACGACCCATGTGACGGAATATGATCTATATGATAGGTATAATAACATTTCTGAAGGTGCTATTGATCTCACCACCTCAACAAAAAAGTAGCTAAGATTTTGGTAATTGGATGTAACTTACATATCTTTTACCTTGGTCCAAAGATGGACTGTCTGGCCTGTTAGTTTTTTTTAAATTGTAGAGCAAAGGACAGTCGAGATTAACGTGCAATGGCGCCGGAATAGGGGGGGGCAGCAGGGGCAACTACCCCCTCAATATTTTGGCTAAGAGGCAATTAGTACTCGTATATTGCACTATATTAAAATTTAAGAATAATTTATTTTATATTTTTAATATATACCGTAAGGGGGAAGATAAAGGTTGAAAGGCTTCGGCTAATTCCTATATCTTCTTCAGTTGTGGCATAACTGCGGACCCTTAGCTATGCAGGAGGAGTTTCATAGGAAAAGGACTTCGGCCAATTCCTATGTCTCTCTACCGGGCGTTACTTTCCCGCATTATCCGAGTAACCGCTGCGCCTGAGTGCTGCATTAACATCTGCAGCGTCTCAGGTTACTTAACGTGATAGGTGACAGAAAACAATTAAGTCAACCACTAAAGCAGCATCTTCGAGGCATGCTCATGATGGCCTTTACTCAACGATTAAACCCTATCATGGTTTAGCGATGTGCCGACAACTCATCCTAAGAAAAACTTCAAGTCAAGAAACCTGAAACAAAAGCCTCGGATTGGACGGATACAAAACAACGACGACCCCGCAAACGAACTACTGATTACTCTTTCGGATCCTGGAATGTACGCTCCCTGAATAGACCGGGGGCCTTAAGGGCCCTCCTGGATCAGGTAGAACAATACAAGCTGAGCATAGTTGCAATCCAGGAAACTAAATGGCTCAAAAGCGAGATTAACGACCTCAATTCGCACACTATTTTTACGAGTGGTAAAGAGGAGGGCAACAAGGAGTTTGGAGTAGCTTTCATCGTAAATAAGCAGCTCAAGGACCACGTTATCGGCTTCAAACCCATCAACGAGCGGCTATGTGCGATCCGCATTAAGACCCGTTTCGCTAATCTCTGGCTCATTAATGCGCATGCCCCTACAGAAGTAAAAGAAGACGCGATTAAGGACGAGTTCTACAGCGACCTAGAAACACTCTTCGACTCACTTCCATCAAACGACGTCAAGCTGCTGCTAGGAGACTTTAACGCCAAAGTCGGAAATGAAAGCTGGCATAGGGGAACTACTGGAGGTCATAGCCTCCACGACGAAAACAACAACAACGGTCAGCGACTTATCGACTTCGCGAGCGGCAGAAACCTGGTAATAAGCTCTACATGCTTCCCTCATCGACGAATCCACAAGCAGACCTGGAAGTCTCCAGATGAATACACCGTGAACCAGATCGACCACGTACTGACCAGCAAGAGATGGGCTTCTAATGTCCTAGATGTTCGATCCTATCGAGGAGCCAACTGCGACACCGATCACTATTTGGTGAAGACGACCTACAGGTGCAGAATCTCTTCGGTGCACCTAACGAGAATAAACCCTGCCAAGATCTTCGAGGTTGACAATTTGATTGATGATGCCACGGCGGCTGCGTATACAACAGCACTAGAGGAAAAACTGTCGCCCATGCTTGATGACATCAACAATTTAGGCATCCATGAGTTCTGGGAGGAGCTCAAAGACAGCATCAAGGGGGTCGCAGAAGAGGTCGTGGGCTATAAAGGCCGGCGCAGACGAGCAGACTGGTTCGACGACGAATGCAGGGCCTCGATTGAGGTAAAAAATGAAGCCTATCGCCAATACACACAACGCGCATCCCGAGCCAAGAAAGAAAGATATAACGAGCTTCGGCGAGTATCTAATAAGTTAATTAGACGTAAGAAACGCAAACATTTTGACGAGCAGTTACAGCAAATAAACCAAAGATTAGCCAGTAAGAACACTAGACAGGCGTACAAACTTATAAATAATATCAAGAACGGATATCAACCCAGGACAAGCCTATGTAAGGACAAGGATGGTAACATCATCAGCGACATCGAAAGCGTCAACAAACGATGGGCCTCGCATTTTGAAGAGCTCCTCAATGCACCATCAACATCCCCCGCGGAGCCAGCTCTTGAGCAGTTAGCCGAACCAGGCCCTCCCGTTCTACCCCCAACAGTAGAGGAGGTGAGTCTTGCCATACAGTCGCTTCAAAATAATAAAGCGCCCGGCGCTGACGAGATCCCAGCAGAACTGCTGAAGCATGGTGGAACGTGCCTGACCAACGCAATACATGTGCTACTGCTGAAAATATGGAACGACGAGGAAATCCCCGAAGATTGGCGCAAAAGCATAATCTGCCCAATCCACAAAAAGGGTGACAAGCTGAAGTGTGAGAATTACAGGGGCATATCATTAGTTTGTACGGCCTATAAGATATTATCTAAAATTCTTGAAAAGAGAATTAATCCGTACGCAGAACGAATCATTGGCGAGTATCAAGGCGGCTTCAGACCTGCTCGATCAACGACCGATCAGCTTTTCACAGTGAAGCTACTACTCCAAAAGTGCTGGGAATATAACATCGACGTATACCAAATCTTTGTCGACTTCAAGCAGGCATACGACAGTATCGATCGAAGTGTACTGTACAACATTATGCTGAATTTTGGTATACCGGCAAAGTTAGTGCGACTCACAAGGATGACGATGACTAATACCGTCTCGCAGGTCAGAGTGCAGAATCGACTCACTGACCTATTTGAAACTCGTACTGGACTCAAGCAGGGCGACGGGCTGGCGCCGACGCTCTTCAACCTTGCTTTGGAGTATGTAATTCGAGCCATGAATATGGACAGCAGCGGAACGCTACTCATCAAGTCGACTCAATTAGTAGCGTACGCCGACGATATCAACATCATGTCTCGAAGGTTGGGTGATGCAGAAAGCCTTCTGCATAACCTCAATAACGCCGCAAAGGAAGTTGGACTACATATCAACGAAAGCAAAACAAAGGCCATGATGCAATCGAAAACAAGGTCGCCAGCAAATTCAAGCATCACAGTGGGGGACCTTAATATCGAGTATGTAGACAACTTCAACTATCTGGGTTGTAACTTATCAAAGGACGCCAACGAAACCGACGAAATTAAGCGACGGATACAACTAGCCAATAAGACATATTTCTCGGTCCTCCCTATAATTAATTCGAAACTTGCGCACAGGAACACGAAGCTCCGCGTGTACAAAACGATCATCCGACCCGTGCTATGTTATGGCTGCGAAACATGGACCCTCACCCAAGCCTCCGAAATTTTGCTAGACCGATTCGAACGAAAGGTCCTTCGGCGAATTTTCGGGGCCGTTCGCGAGCGAGACCAATGGCGTATCCGGTACAACCATGAGTTGTATCAATTGTACGATCGTGAAGCTTCAACGTTTGCAATGGGCGGGGCATGTACAACGGATGGACGATAATCGCATGCCAAAGAAAGTGATGAACGCACAACGAATTGACGGAGCGAGGTTGCGTGGACGACCGAGAGCTCGCTGGGAGAACTCCGTAGGTGAAGACGCCCAACAGCTGCTGGGCTTCCGAAACTGGAGGACGAGGTCACGTAACCGCGACAATTGGAGGTCAACGATTCAGGCGGCCAAGGCCCGACGTCGGGCTATCGTGCCACATTGATGATGATGAATATATACGGTGTACATTTTCAATTTAATATTCTAGTGCAGACATGTCGAACTCGCGGCAACGCGGGCCGAATGCGGCGCATCACGTAGTTTTGTGCGGCCTGAGACGAAGAGACACAATGTATCGGCACAAAAACGCTAAAATTAAATATTGGTGTTGAACTAAAGTCGAAGAAATCTTCTTCTATATTCTACAAACAATTTGCTGACAGTTATTTGAGGTGGATTGGTGCAGCTTATTCAACTTTACCATAGGAAACATTTGTTCCACGACATATGTTTGTCTGTTTTTAGCCACCTTAATATCCGAAATTTTTTATGTTAGCGATCTCAAGGGTGTTTTGGACTACCTACAGATATTTACTGTGCTATAGTGTTTTGATTAGCTGTCGGAAATAAATTCTCAGAGAGTGGTTACTGATTAATTTACAAAATCTTGTTGTTTTAACATTTTCTAAAGAGTGTAAAATTGTTTGAAGAACATTTTCAAAAGATTTCCTGTTTCTCTATTTTAGGTAGCCAAATTTTTCCATGTCCCGAGGTTGTTAGTGACTGAGATTTATATTCATTTTTCAAAAATTAATATTCTGTGATGCTCCGGAAGAAAGTGATATTTTTTCCATGATGGAATATCTGGTTGGCAGAAAGTTGCATACGTGCATCTAGTGCATGTACGTACTTATACTACGAGTATGTACATGATCATTTCATTTTCATTTCTTCTTCCTTAACAAGAGTACCTCAAATTAACGACAAGGTCAACGATAGTGAAACTATTGACCGTTGATCAACGAAAACGAGGAAGTGTTTCATTCTCCTTGTCAGAAAACCGTGCCGATGGTAGAGAATCTCACAGTAAGATTGGGCTGGTATGCTCGATTTCGATATTGCTGAATAGGGGGAGCCATGTTGCGCCGAAATGGCTGATCACTTTCGAAGTATATCGAGCACAGCAAGTTAATCCTGCTAGTAACATTACTCCTGACAGTTCCAGCATCAGCAATATCATCAGAAAAGTGCTTTACGACGTCTTTAAACATGGCTACATTCAACAATGACACAAAAACGTCTGACACATCTAATCCTTCTCCATGTTCACAGAGATCCAATTTGGATCCCTCCAAAATCATGAAAGAGTTCGTTTCCCGAGGAAACCGGAAAATAACCTTTGGGAAAATCGTTGATCTTTAATTTTATAAAACTATATAAAATAAAGAATATGTTTTTAATCTTCAACACTTTCGGAATTACAATGGGATCAAAATGGGTAACAAAACGAAACTTGAAGGTTAGTCTCATATTGAAGACTAGGTGCTTTCTGAACTCTGTAGTTCTCTAAAATTTTTCATAATTACTTTTTGGTATCGATTCACAGGATATTAAAGAGCTAGAGGTCCGGCATATGGTGAATGCTTAATTTAAAACCCATTCCCCGCCAATGATGCCATATGGCATCAGTAAAAGCCTCATATTTGGGAGCGCGCCACGGACACCCTGTAACATCCTCAACATTGTTTTTTTCTTTGTTACACTAAGTAATGTTTCTTCTATCTATTCCAATGTTCCTGGCTAGTATTTAGTTAGATTTGCGCCATTGGGAGCAGAAAAAAAAGTGTCGTGAATTTTTTTTTTTTAAATGCGATTTTTGCGGGTAAGACTCCACAAAATTTCAAAAATCATATACTTGCGACCTGATTTTCTCAGAACAATTTGTGTTAAACAAAAGCCAGAGTAGCATAGAATAGAATAGCAAAAAAAAAATTTGCAATAACGGTAGTTTTATAGGTAGTAACACTTAGTGATGCCATATGGCATCATTGGCGGAAACCTATTAAAAAATTTATTTTTAATTTTTTTTTTTATTTTTTTTTCAGTATGTTTTACTGCGTTTTTAATAATTTTCACTTTGTGAAAATTAATTTTATGCTGAAAATTCGTTTCTGAGGATTTAGAGTCCAAGTCCGATGATCGTTTTCACAATCAAATGCATCATTTTCTAAAGCGCACCCACAAACACCTTTAAAATATGGACGTGTATTCCATCCAGGAGACTAACATACGATGCACTAAATAATAAACTCAGACACGTACGAGACCTCGTCAAAGAGCCAAATTACTCCTTTGACGTATCTGGTCTCAACAATGGGACTTTTTTCGGAATTATCCTTGTTGCTCTCAAGTGTGCATCATCCTTTACTCTGGGTGGTCTATATGCATGCACACTACACCCTGTAAACGCTCAAAGTTGCGTATACGCAACATTATTTTCAAGCGCTGAATCAACCGTGATAATTATTCATTTTGATTTTTTTTGAATTTCAAGGAGTTTGAAGGACATATTTGTCCACAAAAGCTTTGAGTCAGTACTTCGAAAGGCTTGTCTCGGTACAGAGCAAAAAAAAGTGTGTAAAAGTAACTTACCAAAATTCAATTTCCACAATGAGCATTTATCCGTTATTTTTTTAAAGAAAGCAATTTCAATCCATTCTTTTTCATGCATATTTCTTATGCAGAATGAAATTACATGAGGCGGTTAAATATCTTGAACCTATCATGTCGGATGATGAAAATGCTTGGATATTACAAATAAAGTCGGGGAAGTCACCCAAATGCAGTTCCGTAGGGATATTGCAACCTACTATTGTACGACTGTGGCTCATCAGATTTGGGTAGCACATGCCACAGTCTTCCGAATGTTGCACGTATGATGGAATTGGCCATTGGGTGAGGTTATAAAACACAACGTTGCGCAACGTTTCGCGCAACGTTTCAAATCAATCGGCCATTACGGATCAGAAACTTCTCCCTACAAACAGATCCTCTAAGCGCCCCCTTGCGAGGCATAGCTTGATTGATTGACAGAAATTTACAATCTGCCGTCGAACCGTGCATTTCCGCCCTCATTTATTTATTAAACTATTTATAATAAAAATAAAATGTATCTGCATCTCGTTTAAAACTGGAAATTTTAATTTTCGAGCAAAAAATATCAGCTGTGATGTGTCAATTGTCACATTTGTCACTTTCCGAGAGATGGCGATGGGAACACCAAGTCTGATCCGGATCTATGCGTTTACAGAACACAATAGGAAACGTTTCGGAAAACGCGAAACGTTACGCGAACGTTGTATTTTATAACCTCACCCATTATGTTGCGAAATGCAATCGAAGAAGATGTGCATATCCGCCCTGCAAAAGCCAAACTCGGACTAAATGCATCAAATGTGATACAGGATTATGTGTTAAATGCTTCTTAAAATTTCACACAAGCTCAGAATTATAATTAAAGAAAGTAAAAAGTGTTTTTCCAAAAAAATTTCAACGTTTTTATCTTAATTGAAAAAAAAAATTTGTAATGGGTTCCCGCCAATGATGCCATATGGCATCGGGCCTTTGCGGGAGAACGGAGGCACGTAGGAAAAAATGGTAAACGGTTTTGGATTCAGGGTGGCTTCTTTACCGTAAATACCAATTTTCAGGATTGGCGGGGAATGGGTTTATGAATTTGAGAAAAAAATACAATTTCCCACTAAAATCTCTTTCAGATGGAATGTTGATAAATTCCAATACCTTCCCAGAGCGACTTCATGTGACATACACTCACAATCAATAGGATAGCTCCACTTGAAAAATGGTTGTTTCTCGGTAAGTGATAACGGTATCTTTCAAACTTGGTGACAATATTTTCAGTAGCCTGATTGTTCTTTTAACCCTAAAGTGGGTACGCTATGAGCATTTTGCCGCCCTCACCAAAAAAAACTTAATAATTCGTAAAATAATTTTTCGTTTAGTTTGCACTTTTCAGTAGCTGCCTCTATTTTCTTTCAGAACTCGTGCCGAAAGGCTGTACGTCGTTAGTGGGCGGAGTGGGGCTAGAGAAAGAGGTTGTTACCATCAGGCGGCAATTTGCTCATCGCGCGCCTTCTCACGTAGGTAATTTTTACCTCATATATCACATATAAAAAAAACATATTTTTTGCAAAGTTGGAATGTTGGGTATGTTTTATGGTGCATTTATTGTAAAAACTATAAGAAGGGTGTTCATTTTCCTTTTTTATGAGTATTACATACGATCATGTAGAATATGTTAAAAGTCTATTAAAATGCGTTGCGTTCTCCAAAACCTTTTATAAACCGAAGTTCCCAAAACATATTTCAATAAATATGTTAATTTGTCATTGCTTATTTGTGTTTTATTTAAATCCTGAGAAAATAAATTAATTCAGTTGCTTTATTCCTACTGCCACTGAAAAGAAGCGGGAAAATGCTCCCCACGCGCCCACTGACGTTTCTCGGAAAGACGCGCCCACTCTAGGGTTAATAACAGAAGGTTTCAATAATATAATAATTTTACTTTGGAAAATGAGGCTGGTAATGAGTTGAACTTCCGTAAAATTATATGAGGTCAAAAAGTCTATCCGGGATAGAATTGTATAGGTTTTTAATGTAATTTAAGATAATTTCTTCCCATGTTCCCCTAATCGCTTACAGAAGCTCCTCAGTAGAGATGAGCATCGAAAGAAAAACATTGATGGTTACCATTGAAAAAACATTGGGACGATACCATCGATGGTAAAAAAACATCGAGGTTTTGGGTTTTTTGAGTACTCATATAAAAAATAATCACCTTAATAGCAAAAATTAAGCTGGTTGAATAGATGGTTAAGTTTATGGTTTTCAATCATTGCCTTCTCCTCTCACCAGAATGTATAACTCTTCTCCTTGCGTTTTTTGCATAATATCCATTCGTATCGTACCCACAACCCTCGGAATAGAGCAGTACCGCGCGGAAATCTGGTCGTGTGACGACGACTTGGAAAAGTACGCGACGGGACGGCATTTCCCCTTTCTCCATAGTCTCTGAACACTAAGCTAGAAAAAAACGATAATAACCGAAGACAAATAACCCAAAATATGGCCATCGAGCGGCGAAAATCAAACATTTATGGATTTTTGCAGGATGATTGGGGATGGTCCCTTTGGGGAGAAAAAAGTTCTCACTGATAGGAGGTCCGCAACCTTGAAAAAGGGGTTTAATATTTTTAGCGATTATTTCAAAAACGGGAAGAGATACAGACGCTAAAAACTCCAAAAATGCCCCCTTTCCCCTCTTTTTTCAAGGTTGCATACCTTAAATCGATGAGGACTTTTTTTTCATAATTAGGCGGCCACCCCCAACCATCCTGTAAAAAATACAAAGATGTTTGATTTTTGCTGACCAAATATCGTATTCTTCTGTGCATGAAAAAAAGATTCAAATTTTAACATAAACAGTAAGGAAAGGTTGAAACTATTTCACGGCGAAACCACATTTGGAAATTGTGCCTTACCAGGAGTATAAACAAAGACATTCTGTTTGTTTCTGTTTCACGATAGATGGATTGCATGTTCCACTTCTTGTTTCTGATTGGGCTATTTTACGGTATTCGCATACACTTAAAGACAAAGTTGAGTTATTAAAAAAATATGTTGCGGAAAGAAACATCGATGGTTGAAAACCAACGATGGTGAAAACCATCGACCATCGTAACGCGAACCATCGATGGTGAAAAACATCGACACAAAACCATCGATGGTAAAAACCTAAAAACATCGACACAAAACCATCGATGGTAAAAACATCGACCATCGGACCAAAAACATCGACGTTCGATGCTCATCCCTACTCCTCAGCGCTATTTAATTTTCGTATACCGGCATAGATCTCCTTTGTCCTTAACCTTTTTGATGATATTTAGATCTAGGGAGTATGGTAGTCATTCCATCCTACAGAATTCAATACCGGATAAAATATTTGGGCTAATATCACTTAACGGAAGTTGAACTCATAACTAGCCACATTTTTCAAAATAAAATTATCTATTTATACTGTTATTTTGGGTTTTACTTCGTCTGGAATTATCCTAATGACTTTCACATTTCTACTGTTGTTAAGAATTCTCGTAAGAAAATCCTATCGGGACTCCGAATTTGAGACCTTCGGTTATTAAAAGAACAAGCAGGCTACTGGAAATATTGTAACCAACTTCGAAAAAAAAATCCCGTTATCACTTACCGAACTATAGCGATTTTTCAAGTGGAACTATCCTACTGATTGGTTGTGTATCAAGCTGGATATAGTGAAAAATCACCCAAAACTATAGCAAATATTTTAGTTCTCCACGAGTGAAACCAATGAAGAAGAAGGTAAGGATGCACTACCGAAAAGGGGACCAATTTCGGTGTTCTCCTTCTCTTTCTATCCTACCATATGTATTGTTAGTCTCGCTTAGTACGGCTGTCATCCCAGTATATTGGTTGAATGAATGAATGAGATAGAAAATGGTCCCACATTTTTGGTCGATGACTCTGTCCTCTATTTTCTTTGTCTGTGAGTGAAACCACTGCCATCTAGATAGACAGGCCGGATTATCAGCTGATCTGTCAGTGGTCATGCAACACTAGTAGTGCCATGGTTGGTCATGGTCCGCGCTTAGTACTGCCAAAGTACCGCTCAGTACAATCCACAAATTGTCCACAATCCAAATATCAGTGGCTGTCAGCCTGTCATTTCGTGTGACTTGCTATGATATACACATGCCAGTGCGTTGATTTTTGAGATAAATATGGTAAGTACGATGTTGATGTATACTATTTTACCACTTGCACATCAAAAATACATTAAGGCAAACCATAACCTTTGTTTCGTAATAAACGCTCGGCATATTTAAACTTTTGGGTTCAGAAGCACTGGATTTTGTGGGCTTTACAAATGTCAACTGTCACTGGTCACGAACGCACTTTATCCACTTGTAGACGAACAAATTTCTGCAGTTCGGCCTGTCTATCTAGATGGCAGTGATGAAACCTATGTATTAGGACGCAGCCTCCGCACCCCCGTCAGTTGCCCTTGGAGCGGCAAAGAAGATGTCTGGTTAGTTTTCCAGACTACAGTCTCAGCAGCAGGAAATTTTACGTAGTGCTTGGAATCAAACCCTCATTTTTACGCCTTCAAGCATTGTATAGTGCAGTGTTTTTTTTCTGCATTGGGAAGGATTTTTTTCATCATAATCATCGACCAGGGGGGGGGGGGGGCGACCGCATAATCTCATGCCTATTTTTTACATAATCTTTGCTTTATTTTTATACCCTATACCCATAAGATGGTATAGGGAATATTGTTTTTGTTACGCCAATATAATGTAACACCTCAAAGGAGCCTCCGGAGGTATGGCAAAGTATATGTATATATAAATGATCAGGGTCGGTCCCTGAATCGAATAAGCCATGTCTGTCTGTCTGTCCGTGTGTCTGTCTGTTAGCAGAATAACTCCCGAAATAATAAAGCTAGCGGTTTGAAATTTTGGTCAAATGTTTGTTTTGCTAAAATCTTGGACGGTATTGAAAATGGGCCAAATCGGACCACGGGTTCCCCTACCTCCCATACAAACTACCCCTCCTTGATATTTTAATTCAGCCATAACTTTCGGTAGAATATCGCTATCGACTTGAAATTTTGATCAATGTCTCATTCTGACATATACTTTGAGTTGATGGAAAGTGGAGTAGGTCCGACTACCCCTACCCCTACCTCCCCTACAAAGTTATATTCAGCCATATCTTTTGATAGAATGCCGCAAAAAGCTTCAAATTAGTATCAAATGGTAGCCGTTGGATGCCTTGATAAGATAATGAAGATGTGCCAGGTCCAACCTATCTACCCCTCCCTCCCCTAAAAAAATATGAAATTGAATATTTTGGATTTTGCGTGCCTTCTAGCCTTCTAGGTCTGTACATGGGTATAGGGTATACACTCATCGTGCTATTCGCACGATTAGAACTCGGTCTCGTTTCGTCTGTGCTATGTCTCGTAATATTAATATTTGAAACAAAACAAAAAAATACCGGCGTACAGAGGGCTGCGCCCGCAATACGAGGGTTTTTTAGAATTTTGATGCATAGTGAATATTTTTTGTACATGTATTTTATAAGTAATAGATAAGAATTGTGCACAACATTAATGTATTGCTTCCTGTAAATCTATTTTTGGATTAGTCTAAATAAACGCGTTCCAGAATGAAAGGCGCTAGCCTTTCATTCTGTTCCACCTTTAATTAGACCAATCCAAAAATAGATTTACTATTTACCCAGTCTGTATAAAAGTACTCCAAGGCAAATCTACAGGATTTTTTCGATTTCAGATTTCTGATAGCCTTTGAGCAAAAAGAAACATTATATATGAACTGAATTATTAGCTGTAAATCTACTGTTACTGTTTTTTAAATCAAGGAAAACCAACTTATATGAAATGATTCCATTGTGTCCCCTGACATTAGAGCCCACGCAAGCTTTCCTATGAGTATTGAACCAGTATACTTTTGCAGCTTTTCGGGGACACCCTGTTAACTTGGTCCTACAAACTTCAAAAATATTTGTGGCTAACACTATTACCATTCTATCCATTTCCACCAAATTTCATGTACATTGTTTCATCAAGTTAAAAGATATGCATTGAAGAAATGCTTAAGAGGCTTCTCTTGTATTGTGAAAGGCCCTTACTAAATACTTACTTGGCTATATTTCTGGTTTGGATACAGTTATTCGAATGAAAGTTCGTAGACATATTCCCTGTGTAAAAACCCTTAGCAGAATTTTCATATTTGGAAACCTAAGAGGAGCTACACACGAACAAATTTAAATTTTACAAATTTACTGTTATTTACTTTTCCTTAGCAAAAGTCAACAGTCTTAATATTTAACGTATATAAGGCGATACTGACCAATCTCTGTGCAAAGTTTCATATCGATCCCTATAATGGTTTAGAAAAACGGAGCTCGAAAAGGAAGTTTAACTTTAAACGCCAATAACTTTTTTACCGTTACTCGAAAGTGGAAAATTTTAACTGATATGAGATGTACTCGTCTATATCTTTGATTTAAATACCCATACGTTAATCTCCGATAAAAACTAAAAAAGTCGACTTTTTTCAAACGTTCGGGACACCCTGTTATCTTCTTCCTACCAACTTCTAAGGTATTTGTGCCAAAGACTGTAACCATTCTACACATTCATACCGAATTTCATGACAATCGGTTGAGCCGTTCGCGAGTTATTTAGTGAACAGACGGACGGACGGACAAAATCGATTTCATAAGGGTTTTTTGAAAAAATTCTAAAAAACCCTAAAAACCGAACCTGATGTCAAATTTTGAAATAACATCAATTCTATTGACAACATTTTTTCTCAAACAAAGAAAAGTGTACGCCAAAGAAAAATTCATTCTACAAAAAGAAATAATTTCATATACATTAATTACATCCTACATTTACATATTAACTTTAATATTATAGAGTAAAACCAATTTGTATGGAAGCTGTGCTGTCCGTGTAAACGTGTCAGCTGTAATATGAGTCCTAAGCGAACCGGAGACTCTGAGTGCAGCTATAGTTAAATTTGCGTCTATGCTAGGAAAAAACGAGACCGAGGCTAATTTCGGGCGCGGCCGAAATTTGGATACCCTTCGCTCCCCCCGGGCTAAAAGTTTTTTCGGGCGTTCCTATGACTTGTGTTCAATTCTCCCCGCTTCCATGCTTTTCCTTGAATTTTCACATAAGTGCCGTGGAAGATTTATTGAGGGAAGCGGTGGACGTGGGTTTCTTAGAATGACCAAAGACGAAGTGTGTGTGTGGGGGGAGAGGGGGTTGTACGGCAGCCCTATGAACGCATGGCCTTTCCTTCAATTTTTACGTATGTTTGTGGCATCAATTAAAACATATTTTTATGAGATTTGGTTGAAATTGGTGGACAAATAAAAAAGTTTTTCTTCAAAGAACCTAATTTGGGGGTTGGGTTTATATGCCAGCCCCATGACCCCAATGGTCCGATTTCATTCATTTTTGCATATGTTTTGTAACATCAATAAAAGTACATTTCTATGAGGTTAGTTGAAATTTGTGAGCAAATAAAAACGTTTTTCTTAGAAAAATTTGATTTGGGGGGATAGGTTTGTATGGTAGCCCTATGACCACATGGTCCGACTAAATCTATTCATACATATGTTTTGTGTCATCAATAGACACACATTTGTGTGAAGTTTAGTTGAAATTGGTGTATAAGTAAAAATAAATTTCTTAGAAGAACTTAATTTGGGGAGCTGGGTTTGTATGGCAGCCCCATGACCCCATGGTCCGATTTGATCGATTTTTACATATGTTATGTGTCAGCAATGAAAACATTTGTGCGAAATTTGATTGAAATTGGTGCATAAAGAAAAAAGTTTTTCTAAGAAGAACCTAATTTTGGGGAGTAGGTTTGTATGGCATCACCACGACCCCCTTGTCGGATTTTACGGATTCAAACATACAAACTGCCTGCAATAAAAAGAAGCATGTCTGCAAAACTTCAGCTCCATAGCTTTTAAACTGGCCGAGCAAAACGCGTCGCAACTGACAGACAGACAGACAGACGGATAGACGGACAGACGGACATCGTCCAATCAACTCAGCTCGTCACGCTGATCATATATATACATATTTGGTATGATCGGAGATGCTTCCTTCAATGCGTTACAAACTTCATGACAAAGTTAATATACCCTTTTCGCTTAGTAAGCGAAGGGTATAATAACAGCGTGGATAGGAAACCTAGGGCATAGAATATTTTTATATGCACGGTGTCGCTCCAATATGGCCGTTGAAACTCAAAAAATGTAAATTCACTATAATACTTTTGGGTCTAGGGTATAATTTTCTAAGAAAATGTCTAGAGTATTATATGTCATTCATTGCAAAGGTAATTTTGTTAGTTTATTTCGTCCTCAGGACATTTTACGATCAGACTCATAATTTTCCAGATATTTGCAAAAACTGAATTTTCACCCCTTTGCCACCCCCTCCCCCCTTAACCTATAGCGCAAAATAGTGTAACTTTTTACTGCGTATACTGAGCATTGTATTCAACAATTTGGCATCAACAATTTCTTTTTTTTTATGTTTAGGTTTGGGGCTTTTTTGAGCCAATTGTACTATACTATAATACAGTGAAATGAAGTACTCAGGATATTTGCCATTACCATTTTGCATACATAGTGAATAATTGAGCCTTGGACAAAACAACTATAATATTCAAAGGTGCTTTCGTGACCGTAACCTTCATACAAACCGAACAAGAATTAACATATATTCCTTGACGAAGGTCAGCATGTCGTATAGTTCACTTGTATGGAGTTTTAACAGCCGTTAATAATGTCCATGTGAGCTTAAGCTATGCATGCGAGACTGACGAAAGGAAAACATTTATCTTTCCTTTCGTTGTTTAGCACGATGTTGATTATGTATACATACATGAAAATTCTTTTAAAAAACAAGTGACAAGGCACAGCAATAGAATTGACAAATATTTCTATACCATTAAACGGCCACTTCTTATCCTTTAAATTGCCAGAACACTTTACACATCCATAAGTACAAAATACTTAACGCCATTTACGTACATATTATGAGTAAATTATTCAAGTACCTACATACTAAAAAACAGTCATTGTCCGCCTATGTACCTGCAGTGGACCTGGCAAGCCTACAATAGATTGTGTATATTACTAGCTGACCTTGAACCCACAGCGACAAGGGACATGTATGTTTAACAAACACCACCATCGGGTGGCTATAAACTTTCATTGGACTCTCTTTTAGAACAGTAAAAATAAATGTCCTATTCCATTTTTAGAAAATCATACAAAACGACCAGTACGACTACGACACGCTTGAGAAAGGAGCAATGTCAGCTGCTACTGGTAACCATTTTTAAACTACATAGTCTATGTGTACAGGCGATGAACGTTCGAAGGCTCTAAAAATAAGAAGCACGATTTGACCTCCAGCGAAAAATCAATAGACTGGAATTTAACACATACACCAGAATCGCTATGGGGCGTTACGAGCAAGGCGCTTTTTTTGTACGTAGTGTGCATATTTAATAAGGACTCAGTGCGACAAAGCACGACAAAACAGTATTTTTTATTTGTATCCTTTCTGCTTGTTTAGTGTTTTTTGTCGTCGTAATTTTATAATTCGTCCTGTACATCGAAGAAAAAGAATATTTTCGTTTGATTTTTTTTTGGGATCGGTAGTCCACGTGGAAAATAACCATATTCGACCACTTCTAACGAAATTGGTTGATATTTAAGGTTAATATGTGGTTCGGCGTCCTTTCAACAAACAATCATGTTAGAGTTATTTAGAATGTGCGGCTTTAGTCATCTGTTTAGTTTTTTTTTTTTGTTAATATAATTTAATTAATCAAGCCAAGTCAAGCCAAAAGATCCCCTACTCCCTCTCTCTCTCCTTCCCTCTATCTCTCTATTGACATGTCACATGCTTTTAGCCTATTTGTATTATGGCTATATCACGATACGTTGCATACTAATTTGGGATGTATTGCTATCCGCGCTACTATAGGAAATAGGAAATACGAAAATTTGAAATTCCAAAAAATCAATCCGCTTTTTCCTTCTCTATCGACGTATACAGGGTGTCCCGCATTGGGTGGTCAATACTGAAAGTGTTGATAGCGCAACTTGTTTCAGCAAGAAAATTACCAATACAATCGGAATTTTTTTTACCGTTACCTTTTACCGCTCTTTTTGTGAAAGTCATACAAAATCGTGACTTGTCACGCAAAATCGTAATTTGCAGCACTCCTGATGACTTAATCCAAGATTTGATTTCAGTTTCAGAAACTACATAAAATTTCACAAAAACTGAAGTTTTTCCTGTTGCCAACATTATCGGCACTTTTAAGATACAGTTACTCAAACTTAATAGAAATTTTAGAATATTCTTTTCATCGAAAATTCAAACAGTAATTTCATAACGGTGCTTTATACGTACAACTCTGCAAAGTTGATAAAAGTTGCTTCAACATGTTGGTTTTCCAACGGTATATCACTTTTCATATTTACATTGCGGGATTTTAGAATTACACCTATTGGATATAAAAAAACAAGGTAATTATTTTCTTATCGAATTATTTAAACTGAAATTTTATACATTTATTTTTTATATTTTACTATCGCAATTTTGAAAATTTATTAAATAAAAATGAAAATAAAGTTTTGAATATGAGAATGAGCCAATAAACTAAAAATGTTATCATCATCAATGTGGCACGATAGCCCGACGTCGGGCCTTGGCCGCCTGAATCGTTGACCTCCAATTGTCGCGGTTACGTGACCTTGTCCTCCAGTTTCGGAAGCCCAGCAGCTGGTGGGCGTCTTCACCTACGGAGTTCTCCCAGCGAGCTCTCGGTCGTCCACGCAACGTCGCTCCGTCAATTCGTTGTGCGTTCATAACTTTCTTTGGCATGCGATTGTCGTCCATCCGTTGTACATGCCCCGCCCATTGCAGACGTTGAAGCTTCACGATTTTCGATACTTCCAGCTCATCGTACAATTGATACAACTCATGGTTGTATCGGATACGCCATTGGTCTCGCTCGCGAACGGCCCCGAAAATTCGCCGAAGGACCTTTCGTTCGAATCGGTCTAGCAAAATTTCGGAGGCTTGGGTAAGGGTCCATGTTTCGCAGCCATAACATAGCACGGGTCGGATGATCGTTTTGTACACGCGGAGCTTCGTGTTCCTGTGCGCAAGTTTCGAATTAATTATAGGGAGGACCGAGAAATATGTCTTATTGGCTAGTTGTATCCGTCGCTTAATTTCGTCGGTTTCGTTGGCGTCCTTTGATAAGTTACAACCCAGATAGTTGAAGTTGTCTACATACTCGATATTAAGGTCCCCCACTGTGATGCTTGAATTTGCTGGCGTCCTTGTTTTCGATTGCATCATGGCCTTTGTTTTGCTTTCGTTGATATGTAGTCCAACTTCCTTTGCGGCGTTATTGAGGTTATGCAGAAGGCTTTCTGCATCACCCAACCTTCGAGACATGATGTTGATATCGTCGGCGTACGCTACTAATTGAGTCGACTTGATGAGTAGCGTTCCGCTGCTGTCCATATTCATGGCTCGAATTACATACTCCAAACCCAGATTGAAGAGCGTCGGCGCCAGCCCGTCGCCCTGCTTGAGTCCAGTACGAGTTTCAAATAGGTCAGTGAGTCGGTTCTGCACTTTGACCTGCGAGACGGTATTAGTCATCGTCATCCTTGTGAGTCGCACTAACTTTGCCGGTATACCAAAATTCAGCATAATTGTACAGTACACTTCGGTCGATACTGTCGTATGCCTGCTTGAAGTCGACAAAGATTTGGTATACGTCGATGTTGTATTCCCAGCACATTTGGAGTAGTAGCTTCACGGTGTAAAGCTGATCGGTCGTTGAGCGACCAGGTCTGAAGCCGCCTTGATACTCGCCAATGATTTGTTCTGCGTACGGATTGATTCTCTTTTCAAGAATTTTTGATAAAATCTTATAGGCCGTACAAACTAATGATATGCCCCTGTAATTCTCACACTTCAGCTTGTCACCCTTTTTGTGGATTGGGCAGATTATGCTTTTGCGCCAATCTTCGGGGATTACCTCGTCGTTCCACATTTTCAGCAGTAGCACATGTACAGCGTTGGTCAGGCACGTTCCACCATGCTTCAGCAGTTCTGCTGGGATCTCGTCAGCGCCGGGCGCTTTATTATTTTGGAGCGACTGTATGGCAAGACTCACCTCCTCTACTGTTGGGGGTAGAGCGGGAGGGCCTGGCTCGGCTAACTGCTCAAGAGCTAGCTCCGCGGGGGATGTTGATGATGCATTGAGGAGCTCTTCAAAATGCGAAGCCCATCGTTTGTTGACGCTTTCGATGTCGCTGATGATGTTACCATCCTTGTCCTTACATAGGCTTGTCCTGGGTTGATATCCGTTCTTGATATTATTTATAAGTTTGTACGCCTGTCTAGTGTTCTTACTGGCTAATCTTTGGTTTATTTGCTGTAACTGCTCGTCAAAATGTTTGCGTTTCTTACGTCTAATTAACTTATTAGATACTCGCCGAAGCTCGTTATATCTTTCTTTCTTGGCTCGGGATGCGCGTTGTGTGTATTGGCGATAGGCTTCATTTTTCGCCTCAATCGAGGCCCTGCATTCTTCGTCGAACCAGTCAGCTCGTCTGCGCCGGCCTTTATAGCCCACGACCTCTTCTGCGACCCCCTTGATGCTGTCTTTGAGCTCCTCCCAGAACTCATGGATGCCTAAATTGTTGATGTCATCAAGCATGGGCGACAGTTTTTCCTCTAGTGCTGTTGTATACGCAGCCGCCGTGGCATCATCAATCAAATTGTCAACCTCGAAGATCTTGGCAGGGTTGATTCTCGTTAGGTGCACCGAAGAGATTCTGCACCTGTTGGTCGTCTTCACCAAATAGTGATCGGTGTCGCAGTTGGCTCCTCGATAGGATCGAACATCTAGGACATTAGAAGCCCATCTCTTGCTGATCAGTACGTGGTCGATTTGGTTCACGGTGTATTCATCTGGCGACTTCCAGGTCTGCTTATGGATTCGTCGATGAGGAAAGCATGTAGAGCTTATGACCAAGTTTCTGCCGCTCGCGAAGTCGATAAGTCGCTGACCGTTGTTGTTGTTTTCGTCGTGGAGGCTATGACCACCAGTAGTTCCCCAATGCTAGCTTTCGTTTTCGACTTTAGCGTTAAAGTCTCCTAGCAGCAGCTTGACGTCGTTTGATGGAAGTGAGTCGAAGATTGTTTCTAGGTCGTTGTAGAACTCGTCCTTAATCGCGTCTTCTTTTACTTCTGTAGGGGCATGCGCATTAATGAGCCAGAGATTAGCGAAACGGGTCTTAATGCGGATCGCACATAGCCGCTCGTTGATGGGTTTGAAGCCGATAACGTGGTCCTTGAGCTGCTTATTCACGATGAAAGCTACTCCAAACTCCTTGTTGCCCTCCTCTTTACCACTCGTAAAAATAGTGTGCGAATTGAGGTCGTTAATCTCGCTTTTGAGCCATTTAGTTTCCTGGATTGCAACTATGCTCAGCTTGTATTGTTCTACCTGATCCAGGAGGGCCCTTAAGGCCCCCGGTCTATTCAGGGAGCGTACATTCCAGGATCCGAAAGAGTAATCAGTTGTTCGTTTGCGGGGTCGTCGTTGTTTTGTATCCGTCCAATCCGAGGCTTTTATTTCAGGTTTCTTGACTTGAAGTTTTTCTTAGGATGAGTTGTCGGCACATCGCTAAACCATGATAGGGTTTAATCGTTTAGTAAAGGCCATCATGGGCATGCCTCGAAGATGCTGCTTTAGTGGTTGAGTTAGACGTTTTCTGTCACCTATCACGTTAAGTAACCTGAGACGCTGCAGATGTAAATACAGCACTCAGGCGCAGGAGTTAACTAATGATTAAATGGGTCTGTACTGTAGTCTGTTTGATGAATTGGAATAATGCTGTTGGAATTGGCCTCCTCCATTTTGTATGCAGACTCGATACCTTCGGCGTATGGAAGAAACGTCCCGAAGGATTTCAGGAGGGGTTTCCTTAATGTTGTCACAAGCATCATTAATTCGCTGCAGCAGCTGTTCCCGGGAGGTAATCGGCTCGGAATAGACATTGCTTTTTAAGTTACCCCATAAATAAAAATCTAGGAGAGTAAGGGCGGGACTTCTCGAGGGCCACGCAACTGTCCCAAATCAGCCAATCCACTTTCCGGGAAATTCGTTTTCCAAATATTCTTTGATAGGTCTCGCATTATGAGCGGGCACCCGTCTATCTGCCATAAATAGCAAATATTAAATTTTAACCCTTATAAGTACCGTTGCATTTGCCAAACAATGTACCGAATTTCAAATATCTTACAGTTCTGGTCACAATAATGTAGCGAGATTCTATCCCGAATTATAATTGCCTTTGTATGTCTTTTTTCGAGTCAAGGCAAAATTGTTAACGATTCCACTGAAGCCATGATTTTTACCATTCAATGCGTGTTTACCTAAGATTCTGCAATGTAAATCAGAAAAGTTATATACCGTTGGAAAGCCAACATGTTAAAGCAACTTTTATCAACTTTACAGAGTTGTACGTATAAATCACCATTGTGCAATTACTGTTTCAATTTTCGATAAAAAATCTATTTTAAAATTTCTGTTAAGTTTGAGTAACTGTATCTTTAAAGTGCCGATAATGTTGGCAACAGGAAAAACTTCAGTTTTTGTAAATTTTTATGTAGTTTCTGAAACTGAAATTAAATCTTGGATTAAGTCATCAGGAGTGCTGCAAATTACGATTTTGCGTGACAAGTCACGATTTTCGATGACTTTCACAAAAAGAGCGATAACAAGGTAACGGTAAAAAAAATTCCAATTGTATTGGGAATTTTCTTGCTGAAACAAGTTGCGCTATCAACCCTGTACAGTATTGACCACCCAATGCGGGACACCCTGTATATGTACTTTTTAAGAGAATGTCACTAATAATTCGAAATTCTCGTCAAATGTTGTTTTCTTAATGTCCTTAGAAACGGATCCGCTACTTCTCCAAGAACGACGAACTGGCCATTTAACACCAACACTAAAAGGGAGAAAATGGTCCCCTTGTCCAAAAGCGGACAGAGCGGACCTAATATGCCATGCCACAGTCTTTTAGCTGATTATAGTCGAGAAAATCCTTCAAAAGAGAATTGTTTCATCATAACAGGATTCACTAGTTTATTTCCGTGGATTATCCCGGGACCCGACAATCGTTCGACAACCACAAAATATTTGGTAGGAGTCAAGATCAAGGGCACCAGGTCAATGACAACCGCCGGTCAAAGGTCAGACTTTGGCTTTCGTTTGCCGAAAATTATTTCTGAAACATGTTTGAGTGCCCATTTGAAAGGTATTTTTGTGTATTTCATTGATGTTTTGACAGTATGATTTTTTTTTAGATAGATAGATAGATAGATAGATAGTTTATTAAATTCAAAAATTACAAATCCATTATAATATAAATTTTAAACCAGATTTAAGGCGTGGCATATAATAGCCGTCTGCCTGAATTGATTGATTTATGCAATTAAATTTGTTTACTTTATATAAATGTAAATGTATATGAGTTTAGTTCACTTTTTGTTTAATTCTTTTTTATTAAAATTTTTCCTAGTTATATTTGTATTTAATTTTTAGTTGTTGCTCTGACACATTTGTTATTCATATTATTAGGCGTGGCTAATTAGAGGTTGGTGGTGAAGTTCACGCAACTCCAGATTCTGCATGTTCACCTACCTCTTCTAACCGCCACGCTTTATATTATACTGACAAATATTATAATTCACCATTTACAATTCTATTGCGGTATTTCAAAGCGGTTATGCAGAATTCGTAAAGATGATTCCAATTGGCTCCATTTAGTAGACATATTACTTCGATTTCGCTCAGATAATCCTTGCATAGACAGGTCCGTCGAACTTCTTTGAAGATGGGGCACATACCGATGAAATGCATGGAATCCTCTCTTTTCCTCAGGTTGCATAAGTCACATATGACTGGCAGATTATTACGATGGGGTATATAATTTAGTGGAAGCATCTCACCCCTTGCTTTAAAGATTATCGAGATTTTCTTCACACTGAATTCATTAAGCCAGTATGTGTTTGATTGAAGATCGTGGTTGAGCCTGGTATATATTTCCCTATGTTGTGAGCTGCATGCTTCTTCTGCCGTATTTCGGGTTACATTATCCCTAACGTTATTTATAAGCTCGTGCAGCACGAATGAGTTCTCCCATGACCCGTCCCAATTTAAGGTGGTTCCTGCCTCGCAAGCAGTTAACTGCAGGTCCTGGAAAAATAGCGTTTCATATTGCGTGGCATACATCAAAACTTTCTTCGGGAGTCTGTCTATGCTCATTTTAGAAACCTTAGCCAGATAGTTCACGTGCATTGTGAGTGTTTCTACAAATAGCGATTTTAGACCCGTTTCTTGCCGCAACATGTAATTTGGTATGGTAGTGGGTAGTTGGAAAATTCGTTTCAGATAAAAACGCTATAGTTTTTCCACCTCATCGTATTCCTTCCCTCCCCACACTTGGGCACCATACATAAGTATAGACTTGGAGACGGCCTGGTATATTTTATATTTCGCAGTGTGATGTAGATCAGGATTTCCAAAACATTTTTTCCATGCAGCATTTATCGCCCATTTCGCCTCCTTCAGCTTCTGTTCCAAATGCTCCTCCATACGCAGGTTACTCCTTATGGTCACACCGAAATATCTCGGTGTGACCATAAGGAGTACTGCTTGACAACACCAATGTCGTTTCCCTTGAAACTCCATTTCTCGTTTCTCGCCAAAATGAATTTTTTCTTGAATACCATTATCTTTGATTTGTCAAGATTGACGGTTAGATTCCACTGGTCACAGTACGCAGCTAAGTAGTTTATAGTATCCTGCAAGGCTTGTGGGGACTCTGCCAGAAACGATGTCGTCAGCGTACATTAGACCCTTCAGAAAAATGCCGCACCCTTCAGCTCCACTAGGACAATCCTGCAAAATATCGTGAATGTACACCGCAAAGGCATCGGGACTCAGTTTGCAGCCTTGCCGCAGGCCGGTATTGGTATCAAATGATGAGGACATATGTTTACCACTCCAAATCCTAGCCGTGGTACCTTCGTACAGCTTTTCGAAAATGTTGCCAAATTTCGCTGACATACCATGATTGTATAGCTTGTAAAGAAGCGCACTTCGATCGATAGTATCGAAAGCTGCCCTGAAGTCAACAAAAAACGCGTAAAGTTTTCGCCCTTCCTCCATGTGTGTTCGTGCTAGGTTCAGTAGTACGAAGATGTGATCATGCGTTGCATAGCCTTTTCTGAATCCAGCTTGATTCTCCGATATAGCATTCTGTTGACTAATCCATTTGTTGAATCTTTCCTGCAGAATGGTGGTAAATATCTTCCCAGTGGTGTTCAAAAATGAAATACCGCGATAGCACGACGGGTCGTTTATGTCTCCTTTCTGGAATATTGGGAATATCACCGCATCACGAAACTCTGCAGGAACATCGCCGCTTTCGAAAATTCGGTTGAACTCCTTGCAAAGAATTTCCAAGATTTTTTCATTGCCATATTTGTAGCATTCAACCGGAATGCCGTTACTTCCCGGAGCTTTACTATCCTTGCACTGTTTTATAGCACTCTGTACTTCTTCCACCTTAATTATTGCGTCAAGTATGGGTTGGATCCAATTGGGTTTCGCAAATTGGATTGTGTTATTTACACTTTCTTTTTGTAGTAATCCCTCAAAATGGAGTTTAAGTCGGTCAATGTTCAGATCAATTCCTATCTTATACGTATCGATACTATTCATGTGGTTCGCAATTCGCCAGAAATCCTTGGAGTTATTGCATTGACTGAGCATTTCCGCTTGACGCCGGCAGAATATTATCTTTTTCTGTCTGCATAGGGATTTATGCTCGCGATTCATTTGCACATACGTATTTTTAGCTGCTTCGGTGTTATGCTTTCTAAAAATTCTCAGCCATGCAAAAGAACGTCGCCTGCTTTTTTCACATTCATTGTCATACCATGGGTGTTTAAATGACTTCTTCGAGCTGTTTAATCCATGAGCACTCTCTTTAATCATTGAGTTTAGCTGATCGATACTCACATTTTCGTTTTCGGCTAGTTGGATACTCAAGTTCGCATTGTACCGTGTACAGTATTCAGTCCTCCATTTGATTTTCGGGAGTAAATTCATTGAAATAGCCTGCGTTTCAGTACTGCCGAGTCTATCTAGCCCAATCGTAACGAATATTGGGAGATGATCGGAGTACTGCTTACATTCCACCGTGACGTCCGTAATGAGAGGAAGTCAGTCCCCTCCGGCCAGGCATAGATCAATCACCGACTGTTCTTGCTGTCCAATATACGTTATTTCGCCGTCGCTATCGCTATTAGAGCATCCATTAAAAAGGTGTAAGCCAAAGGATTCCATCAAATCAAGCATTTTCCTACCACATGCGTTGGTAACTTTATCTTTCGACTTTCTTTCAAGTTTTTCAGTGTGGTTTGCCATGGGCTGCTCACTACCGATTCTCGCATTCATATCACCCATAATAAGGACATCGCTACTTTGTATTTGTATGAGCAGATCGATTAGTTTGTTGTAGTCGTTTGTCCAATTCTTGCAGTTCAGGTATACTGGGATAATGAAAAAGTTCTTATTATTTAGTTTTAATCTAATATAGTTTATCCCATCGTGATCTTCAAATGACAGTTTGTGGTCCAAGTTTCTTTTATATCCGATCATAATCCCCCCGCTGGGTCTTCCTTTCACATTTCTCTTAAGTCCAGCATAATTCAAAATTAGGAAGTTTCTTTTCAAAAATGTTTCAAAAATTGTAAATTCGTCCATTACAAAAGTTTCAAAAAGCATAATTATATGGAAACTATCAATATAGTCATAAAAATCGTTAAATAAATTTTTATTTTTCAATCCAGCAACATTAAAAGCTAGTACCCTAAGTTCTGTTCGTTGATGTACGAGTACTTCGCAGACGGCTCCCAATCCCTATGCGTTTATTTGAGACATATCTTCAATATCATTATCACCATCACAAGTCGCATAAGTTGCATTTCCACTTTTGTTGCCGTTGCCGCGTTCATTATTTGGGCTCTCTGAGATTGTAATGTTAGCTTCAGATCGTAAGATTTCATTTAACTCAGCTTGGCCATCTCTGTCTCCACACTCCAGTCGGCTGTTGCTAGTATTCCATGTAAACTGCCTGTCATTTATAATCATTACTTCGTCTTTGACGTACACCTTCAAGTTTGGTTGCCGCTCGCTGATTTGCTTTTTAATTTTCAACAGCTGATTTCGTCTCTGTCGTATCTCGTATGGTAAATCCTTTTGTATAAAAATATCTGTATTTTTTAATTTTTTCGCGTTTTGCAGAGCTCGTATTACCTGCTGCCGAACGCGGAGTGGTATACGGAAGATGTTTTGCGCTCCGTGACATTTGTATATCTGGTCATTAACGATTGTTTCACAACAGTGCAAGGTTTTAGTGCAAATATCTTTAATTGTTTCAATTTCGTTTCCATTTACCTTTTTAGGCAATTTTACAATTAAATTACTGGCCGTTGCATCTTTTTGCAGTTTTTCTATCTGCGACGCTTGTTTTTGACTGAGTGCTTTTACATGTTGCAGTTCGGTTGCAAGTTGTTTATTGCAATCCTCAAGGGCGGTAATCTTGGCAAAAAACTCTTTCATGTCGGATTTTCTAACAACATCTTTAAATTCCTTCAGTTTCTCGTCCATAACTAAGTTTTCGGGTGACGTTTCGGCGAGGGATCTTTTAGACATTTACCTGGTTTTGAGGTTGTGGATTTCGTCTGTTTTAGCTCGCTTTTCTGGCTTATAGTGTTGACGGTGGAATTCAGACACACTCAGAATTATCACAAATACGGATTTTCACTAGTTTCGATAGTTTAATTTGCAATATTACTCAAAAAAATATAGCGCGATATGTAAACACAGCTAGTGAGTTTGACAACCGATCAATCAATCCATTTTTTTTAAATTTTATGGATAAAAACCAAAATTTTGACCTGTCACTGTGATTGAACCGATTCACCTAGGGCAGTTATTGGTAAAATGCGGCTCTCGAGCCGCATGCGACTTTTTCACTCATTCAGTACGGCTTTTCAATAAATCAAGGCAAATTGAAAATATAACATTTGCCTAAATTGTAAAATTTGTATAGAGTTCCGTAGGATAATTGCCCTTTTTGTTTGTGTTTTAATCTATCTACAAAATCGTATTTTAAAAAAATCTTTATTAATCAGCGGAGTAGCATAAAGTGCGCGTAATAATTGACGTTATCAATTAATATTCTTTTATAATAACTAGCCAAAACTTTTTTCAAACATTTAAACAAGTGAAACATATCAAATCTGCATACACTGGCTCTACAATGTTTATGAAAAAATTAAAGAATCTCAAAAACACTGGGACTTGACCAAATTATATTTCAATATGTACGAACCTTTTTTGCAAATTACAATCTGAATAATAGATTGACCAGACGAGACGCCTGCCGTAATAATCAGAAAGACAAATAGTTGGCTTCAACAAACATATGGAGAGCATTTTTTTTTTCAAATTTCACACTAAAGTGTGAACTTATTAACAATGCGCGGCTTAAGTGGGAGCCCACGTGTTTTCAATCAGTCAACATTCTTGTTTTTATTTTGTTCTACTAAATCATATTCAGTTGACTGTTTTCCAGCACTGTTCGAATTTGAATGGAAACGAGACCGAGACGAGACGAGAGTTTGTACGGCAGTCATATGTTTTGTAGAATCAATTGAAACACGTTTGTATGACGTTTTGGTTGAAATTGGTGCACAAAAAAAAGTTGCTTGCTTGCTGCAATACCAGCCGAGTAAAATGCGTCGCAACAGACAGACAGACGGACATAGCCAATCGACTCCCCAAATCATACTGATCTGATCATGTATATATGTATATACTTTTTATATCGTCGGAGATGCTTCCTTCAATGCTTTACAAACTTCATGACAAAGTTAATATACGCTTTCACTCTACGAGCTAAGGGTATAAAAAGGTTATTGAACACGGGTTGGGTATTGTTTCGATGGAACTCTTATTATTTATATACACTGCCTGTCATAACTATAGCCGCACCATAAAACAGAGTGATCCTTTAAAATTCAAGGAGATCGCAGTTATTCCAGATATTCCACATGTTTATAACATAAGGGATAATGAAAAGACAAATAAATTCACTCGAAGTTTTCTGATATTTCAAATCGTTATTTTTCTGTAAAGGAAAATCTAAATTTCCCGTATTTCATAACTATAGCCGAAATTGGAACAAGTATGGGAAATACTGATTAAAAAGCGGAAATTAATGACGGGAGAGATCGCTTTGGAATAAAATAGACTCTGAGGGATTGTTTTGTTTATTTTTCACTCAATAATTTTAAGTTTATCGAGTTTTTTGCTTATCAACCGCTAAGCATCGATAGCCGCTGCTTTTACATAAGAAACTCTTCGAAATCTCGTTTTTTTTTATAAATTGTACGTAATAATGTTTCTCTAAGGTTTGCTGTCTAATTTGGATTGAAGGGAGACCCCTCCCTAACATTTGTACCATTAGAACCATTACCAACTTTAAGTACGACGACTGGTATGAGAAATGATGCAATCTCTTGCTTCAAAATCCGTTATGTGTCCTATCTTCCGTATGAAATGGAAGCTGTTTATCGTCAGGACAATCCCATGAAATTTTTCCTATACTGGAAGTGGCGAAATCAACTGTTCTTCTATGGTAATACTTTTAATGAGCTTTTGTCGTATTTCCATAGAACTCAACTCAATACAAACTTCGGTCAAAGTTCCTTAATCAGGGTTGTTTATGTATTGAAAAGTTGTTGTAACCACCTCTAATACAGTGCAATTTCTCTGGAATATCCTGACCATAAACTGTTTTCGTTTAAATACAGAAGACATGACACATAACGGAACTTCTAGCAAGAGATTGCATCATCTCCCACCAATCATTGCACTTCAAGAACTAACAAATGTTCAAAATGTAACAAATGTTACGGAGGTGGCCCGTCCTTCATCAAAATTTGACAGGAAATCTTTAAGAAACATTATTAAGTATAAAAAAAAAATAAATAAATAAAAAGAGTTTTCTATGTAAAAGAAAAACTTATCGATACTGAGAGGTCATTAAGCAAAAAAAAACAACAACCGTTATAATTATTTATTGAGAAATAAACAAAATAATCCCTCGGAGTCAATTTTATTAAAAAAAAATTTCCCGTTATTAATTTCCGCTTTTTGATCTGTTTTTTTCTATACTAGCTCCAAGTGCGGCTATATGAAAAACGGGAAATATAAATTTTCCTTTACAGAGAAATAACGGTTTGAAATATAAGGAAACTTCTTGTGAATTTATTTGTCTTTTCAATATCCCTTATGTTTATAGTATGTGGATTAACTGTGCTCTCTTTTAATTTTAAAGGATTAGTCTGTATTATGGTGCGGCTATAGTTATGATAGGTAGTGTATTTATTGATAAAATTGAATTTGACCGTCGCGCCCCTCTATATGCTTTGTTTCATTCATCGAGTCTGGAACAAGAAGATCCTATAGGAAACGATGTCCACTATACAGTCCTTCCCATTAAAAACTCGAAAACGAATACGCTTAAGTATACAGTGGTGGAAATTGGAATAGGTTCACCTTGAAGGGCTCCCAATAAACGCATTTATTTCTGTTACTTAACAAACAAACATAATTCAAACCACCTTAAAATAAACATTCCACAACACTGCCATAACGGTATTTGGTATATGCCAGTTCTATTGAATTTATTCGTCAGTTCGATCAATTCATGTGAACAATATCGTTTGAAATCTAATAAAAATATATAGCCTCAATCGCAATACTCCGTTCCGTTCCGTTCAGATGTCAAAAGTAGACCTTACAGACTGGTCATGTAAACGCACACAATGGTTGTAACGGAACGGAACGGATCGGAAAAGTTGACCAAAATTCTACTTTTACGGATCACATAACCTCACTTTATGGATAATGACAGTTCAGGAGCATAACAAACGGATATGGATGACGAGTAGTACATCAAAGCCGTACATTAGGTACAGTAAGTATAAATGAAAAAACAATTCTAACATTTCAAGAAACTCCGACAAAAAAGCTCCTATACGTATTCGTCACGTATGACAACTGCCAGAACGGAACGGAGCATTGTGCTTTGCACTAATATTTTGACAAAACGGAACGGATTGGATGGTTGACGGAATGAACCGGAACGGAGTATTGCGATTGAGGCTTAAGTTTTGATAAATTTGGGACAAAAACGAAAAAGGAAATGTTTGGATTCTAATTTGAAAAATTAAGCGGCGCTTGCATTACAATTAATTACTTTTTAGGAGATGAAAAGAGGAATGCGTTTATTTGCAGAAGAAATTGCGAAAATTAACGCATTCAAAGAAATGTAACCGCGAAATTGCGTGGATAATCCGTCGTTCCGTAAATGTAATTAATAATTTTGTAAATTTTAGAAATAATTATGGAAACAGAGGTAAATATGGACTGAATCGCAAAGTGGATGATCGGACTGTTGGGGCCATTTTACGAAAATCGAGCTGCAATGGTATGATTTTAAGCCAGATTAAGGCTAAATTTCCCAGTGACAACTCGGCGTAAAAATATTATAGGACCAAATTAAATTTTTCTGTAAGATAACGCGGTCATTCACAAACAAAGAAAGGAACTACCGATTTCGGTTTGGCCGGCCAGAAGCCCTGACCTCAACCCAATTGAGAATCTATGGGGGATACTAATCAGATGGGTTTATGCAAATGGGCGTCAGTTTTCTGATGTTTTAGAATTGCAAAAAGCGATCTCATCCGAATGGCGAGAAGTTGATCCAGATATCCAAGGAAATGTAGTTCACTCGATGCCTAATCGAATTCACGAATTGATTCAGAAACGGGGTGATTCAATCAGTTATTAAAAGGAAGGTTTCATTCTAATATCACTGATGAGCACATGTATTTTATTTAGTGAACCTATTCTAGTTTCCACCCTAAAATTTATTTTTTTTGTAAATCATTCAATAATTAAACTATTAATTGTAAGTTTAATAACGAATAACAATAAACTTAGTTAATACTTATGTTTCACACCAAATGACTTTTTTATTCATGGTTTCAATTTCCGTAGAATAAACCTTTTTTGGGTGAACCTATTCCAATTTCCACCACTGTATTATGTATTATTCTATTCATCGCTTCTACAGATTTGTTTTCTTCAAATGAGTAAGTACATCCAACGATGCTTGTCGTCATGAAATATTTTGCCAAAATATTTGCCGCTAAATGAAATTTTGGCACTTATCCAAAATGAAAATGTTCAATGATTTTACCCATTGCTCCCGAATACATACTCATTTAAACTCATTTAAAATTACCACGTTAAGCTCAGACGTGCATATAACTTATGGAAGTCACCTTCTTAGCGAAAAAAGTGGAAAGACTTCGTCTTCGACCTCATTGCAGATTAGTTCAGAAGAGATAAATATGGCGCCCAATATGGGGTCCCAAAGTTTACACTCTATGTCATCCATTATTTTTTAAATTTTTAATTCATCATTGTAGTATTTGCATCCACATAGAGTAGTCGATCATTAGTTGAATTTTTGCAGGATGGTCCCCTAGATACGGGCCTTGCTCCAGGCTGAATGGCAAAGGGCATCCATGAGCTTATACAAGTGGATATCAAAAACCGCCCGGTACCCGGTTTTTAGTTTTGCCGGTTATTATTCAATTGTTAGATAGCCGGCTTTAAATCCGGATAGTTACGGATAATACTATTACCCATAATACTTACTACAAGGGAAAAATAGAATTGCTTTGCAGAGCGGGCCGCTCACACTCAAAAAGTGGACTTTTTATCGCGAGACTTACAGAAGCAGATGCATTACGAGTATGGGTGGCTCACGAGATTAAAGGGCCAAAAAGCAACAAGGATTTCTTGAACCATTAAAAAACACGACTACGAAAAACAATTTTTTTAGCGTTGACATTATTGATAGACAAGAACAGATACACTTTACGAAGTCAGAACAAATACTTAATATTTATCGTTCATCTTTGACATCAATAAATATGCTCAATATTGTTTCCTGTCCGTTATCGGAACCTCTTGCTATAAAGAAGGGAACAGAATTCTGTTGCGACATAAGTATTTTGACAATATTTAAACCTTTGATTGTACACCAACTTTTCTGGAAAAAAATTGCCAAAAATATATTTTTATTAACTTTTAAGTTTATATTTTGAATTCCATGTAGAAAATGTGTCGAGTGGCTTGAAACATTGGAAAAAAATTCGAAGTTTGGTTTGGACAGACTGTTCATCAATAAATATCAAAATTGAATTACAGAAAAGAAATAGAAAACTATTCACTGCTCCACAGAAAGAGATGTGAATTTTGAATAATTTACCGGAAAGTCTTCCAAACATTTATGGAAAATGTCCTAATGAAACCAAAGGATATTATGAATATGGAGAATTGGCCATCGGAGGCACAGATAATATCCATCACTTTCGGCCTAGAATTAAAAAAATGTAAATTGCAGTTAAAGGAACACGAAAGAAAGAGTTAAAAGCAAACCTCTTTTACTATGGAAAAAAATCAAGCCACTGTAACTTGCGGAAAAAGTTTTGTAAACTAATATTCTTTTTTGTATTACATTTAAAAAAATCAATATTTAAAAAAAATGCCAGGTTTATATAGAAAAACGGATACCTGGTTATCAAAATGAAAGCCGCAGTGGATGATATCCCGCATGATGATGGGATATATTGGCTAGGGCCTAGGCTGCCACTGCTTAAGTTCAATTTTTTTTGGCCAAAGCTTCTTTTGCCGTCATTGAATCATCAGAAGTCATATTTGATTTTTTTGCCGCAGAATTTGGTTTAAACATCACTTTTTTCTTACAGCTTTCAATCGTGGGTCGCTCATCACTCGGGGTTTGGGGATCTCCTGTCTGCTTTCGATTTACGGGTCACTAGCGTATAAAATACGGGCTTACAATTTTTTTACGGGGCAAAAAATAAAAAAAAACTATTTTTATGCCGATATGTCATTTAGTTTTTGTAACAATATTTCTTATTTGATGATTAAACCTCCAAAACTCTTCATTTTGCAATATAAAGTTATAAAAATTTTTACATATCTCAAAATTGCTTTTTTTTTTAAGCCCAGCCTTTACGGCTATCTGTCCATGCGTTACCGCAAAGCTTTGGTTATGTAAATATTAAAGATTTGTTTGCCCCGAATCTTATTTTTTGGATTACGGGTTTTTGAATTTTCGGTGCCCGAAAAACGGGGTAACCCGTAAAATACGGGGCATCTGGCCACCCTACCCGGGGTTGACATTCACTTTCCTTCAGACGGAGCCAAATTCTGTCAATTTTTTTATAAAACTTTTGTGTTTAATAATGAACAGTTTACCGTATGAAATTAAATCCAATAGCAGCGTATTCAATTTTTCAACCAGGACTAAGGCTTTCCTCTATCGATGCTCAAATCAAACTTCTAATTTTGGATTTTTTGTTTATGTCTCGAGTCACTGGTGATATTTTTTGCTTGAAATTCAAAATTAGAACTCAAAAATTAATAAGAATGTGTTTTGTCCATCATTTCTTGCGGACAATTGTTTTGCAACAACGATGTAAATATTGTCAAAATACTTATACGATTTTAAGTAACAAAAAATTGCTCGGTTCTGTTTTTTTTTTGGGATATTGTTAAGATAGATACCAGAAGTGTACCACTAAGTTTGCAACTTCGAAAAACCTGTGCTAACCCCGTGACCCTAAAAAAAAACCTTAAAATGTTCGGACTGTTTCCATATTTTGGATTGTAATTTCCAAAAGTTACTTCCTACAAGAAAGTCGTCTACTGAATTTTAAAAGCTAACAAAACCTTTTTATATCCTTAGCTCATAGAGTGAAAGGGTATACAGGTATCCCTCGACTTAGGACGCTTCGACTTAGGACATTTCGACTTACAACGCGGGAATAATTTAGGCCACGACTCGGTTTACAACAATTTTTGTTTCGACTTACAACGCGACTTGAAAAGAAAAAATATTCGCATAAAAACACACGTTCAAGTATTAAGACAGAATTCGCTTTTTTGTTTTTACTCAGTTTCTTTCCTGGTGCATATAGCTTCTATTTGATTTGTTGACATGATATTTAAAGAAGGAATTTTGTTTTGGTAAAAGCAATTAGTTGCTTCGTTAAGGACCTTTTAAAGAAGTAAATTTAAACAGTAGTGTAAAGGATTAGGCCAGCATAAGTCTATTTACCTGCGGCGGCAAATAGTTCCTGATCAATCGTAAATTAAACATTTTTGAAACGCAGAGAACTGTATGCCAGAAAATAGGGCATATATTTACTGCCGGCCCCACACTGTTCAGGGTTTGTCCAACCGTGCGAAATGAAAGATCAAAGTTGGGACACACGCTTGGAAGAGACAGAGACGATGTTGAATTCCCCCATCGCCTCTGTCTTTGCCAGGCGTATGTTGTCTACAACGATGACTTTTTGTATCGCGCGGTTTAGCAAACCCCGGACGGTGTAGATGCAATTTTAAGTAAACAATATCCCATATAACAACCAAAAAGATATTAGCTAGGCAACCTCGTAAGCCTTTCGAATTCAGCTAAATCCTTTATTTGTACCAAGGAACACGCACGCAATAGAGTTTTAGCAAGACGCAAAACCGTGGTGGTACGACTTATAGCAGTGTACGTCCTTAAATTGGTAGCGATAAAATTATGAATTGTTATTGGATTTAATTTTTCGGCCTTAAATTAACAAGCTGAACATTTGTACTAGCCTTCTTCTATAGAGTCGTCTCTTTGGAATCGACATCCATTTGACATACGGTAATTTATGTATTTGAACTCGAGATTGATAAGTGACTGTATGCTGCCTGAATTTTCACTGGCTGGGGCTCGAACTAAACTGCTAATTGCACAATTTAAAGTTATGGTGATGAGAATGAGACTTTTTTCTTCAAATATAAGATGATCATCTCAACAAATAATAAGAAGCGCCACAGACCCTCCGATCGATCGGCCAGATTTTTTGATTGCGAGGAAAATCGGAAGGTGTATGGGACCATCGCATTCAATTTTTTGATTTGACGTGTGGAACGTATTGCCAATGCAATTTTCTCCATCAAAAGTAGCAATTGATGTCAATCTTCCATCGCCAAAAATTTTATATTTTCGCTATTTTGTGTTGTGTCTTGTGGACCGTGAGACTGTCAATTTCAGATTGCCCGATAAATTGCCTAATGTATGTGCTGTATGGTCGGCAGATCGATTGTGGCCAATCGATCGACCGAGAAATCGTTATGTTTGTGGCGTCCTTAAGAAGTTTTCTATACCAGTGTTTTCTAAATTAAATTGTTAGATAGGAAAAGAGAATTCTGCCTAAATACTTATGTCGCAACAAAAATTGGCCGTCTTCGTCAGTTCTCAATAAGAGAGCCCAAGAAGGGATATGAAAAATATTAGGCATGCAAATTAGTTAATGTTGATTTGCACATGCTAATTTATTTTGAATGCTCCTTTAAAAAAAAAATGAAAGGCTGAATTAAGATCGAGAGTGAAATTTTTCCCGCTGCGATTTTATAAAAAAAAAAAACCATCTCCTGTTGGTGATGTTATTCCCAAAAAGAGCAAAATACAGAATGTCGGTTCAGCTTGCGTACAAGTCCGCAACTCAGTGGGACATTTTCATGTTTTCAACAAATGCTAATGTACAGTACTGATGCAACCGCGAAATCATTTATACATTATTTCGTGACGATTTGCTTTTCGAATTTGACTTTTTTTTGGGTCGTTCAACAAAAGTTTAACGAAAGTTAAAAATGAGATGAACCTAAGTTGAAAGTTACACTTTTTTGGTCATTCAACAAAAGTTGAACGAAAGTTGAACGTGAGTTGAACCTAAGTTAAAAGTTACACTTTTTGGGTCGTTCAACAAAAGTTGAACGAAAGTTGAACGTGAGTTGAACCTAAGTTGAAAGTTACACTTTTTGGGTCGTTCAACAAAAGTTGAACGAAATTTGAACGTGAGTTGAACCTAAGTTGAAAGTAACACTTTTTGGGTCGTTCATCAAAAGTTGAACGAAAGTTGAACGTGAGTTCAACCTAAGTTGAAAGTTACACTTTTTAGGTCGTTCGACAAAAGTTGAACGAAAGTTGAACGTGAGTTGAACCTAAGTTGAAAGTTACACTTTTTGGGTCGTTCAACAAAAGTTGAACGAAAGTTGAACGTGAGTTGAACCTAAGTTGAAAGTAACACTTTTTAGGTCGTTCAACAAAAGTTGAACAAAAGTTGAACGTGAGTTGAACCATAGTTGAAGGTTACACTGTTTGGGTCGTTCAAGAAAAGTTAAACGAAAGTTGAACGTGAGTTGAACCTAAGTTGAAAGTAACACTTTTTGGGTCGTTCATCAAAAGTTGAACGAAAGTTGAACGTGAGTTGAACTTAAGTTGAAAGTTACACTTTTTGGGTCGTTCAACAAAAGTTGAACGAAAGTTGAACGTGGGTTGAACCTAAGTTTAAAGTTACACTTTTTGGGTCATTCGACAAAAGTTGAACGAAAGTTGAGAGTTGAGTGAGTTGAACATAAGTTGAAAGTAACACTTTTTTGGTTGAACGAAAGTTGAACGTGAGTTGAACCTAAGTTGAAAGTAACACTTTTTAGGTCGTTCAACAAAAGTTGAACGAAAGTTAAACATGAGTTCCTAAGTTAAAAGTTACACTTTTTGGGTCGTTCAACAAAAGTTGAACGAAAGTTGAACGTGAGTTGAACCTAAGTTGAAAGTTGAATTTGAGTTGAATTCGAGTTGAATTCGAGTTGAATTCAAGTTGAACCCAAGTTGAACCCAAGTTGAACTCAAGTTGAACGTAAATTGAACCCAAGCCCAACCTCTGTTGAACCTTGAATGGCACCCAACACTCACAGGGTAGCACCTAGCCCAACTTCCGTTGAAACCTTGAATGGCACCCAAAATTCACAGGGTGTAATGCCAAAAACGTAACGCTTTTTCGTTGCAATTTTCGTGACGATTTTCGATTTATGTGCCAGAGTCAAGACATAAAAATGTCAAAAAACTGTATCATTAGCTAAAAAGTGCCGAGTTTCGAGTTGTGACCGTGTTCTTGCCTAAGTGCAATATGATTATTCGACTTACAACGTTTTCGACTTAGGACGCATTTTCCTGGAACCAATTAGCGTCCTAAGTCGAGGTATGCCTGTATTAACTTTGTCATGAAGTTTAAAACGCATTGAAGGAAGCATCTCCGACCATATAAAAAGTATACATATATGATCAGCATGACCTGGGGAGTCGATTGGGCGATGTCCGTCTGTATGTCTGTCTGTCTGTTGCGACGCGTTTTACTCGGCCAATTTAAAAGCTACGAAGCTGAAATTTTGCACAAATGCTTCTTTTTGCTGCAGGCAGTTTGTATGTTTGAATCGGTAAAATCGGACCATGGGGTCATGGGGCTGCCATACAAACCTAACCCCCCAAATTAGGTTCTTCTAAGAAAAACTTTTTTATTTGTGCACCAATTTCAACAAAATTTTACACAGATGTGTTTCTATTGATAGCACAAAACATATGTAAGAATGGATCAAATCGGACCATGGGGTCATGGGGCTGCCATACAAACCTAACCCCCCAGATTAGGAACGGCAAAAATCCTACATCGGAAATTTTTTTTTATTATGGTTGGGGATGGTTCCGAGATGATGGCATAAAAAGTCCCAACCGATGGGAGGTCCGCAACCTTAAAAAAGGGGGAAAAGGGGGAATTTTTTCGGTTTTTTACGATTATTTCAAAAACGGCAAGAGATACACAAAAAAATACCCAAAAGCATTCTCCTAAGAAATTTTTAATCTTGCATTTTTCATTTTTCATCAGCTTGCGTACAAGTCCGCAACTCAGTGGGACATTTTCATGTTTTTCGTGACGATTTGCTTTTCGAATTTGACTCTTTTTGGGTCGTTCAACAAAAGTTGAACGGAAGTTGAACGTGAGTTGAACCTAAGTTGAAAGTTACACTTTTTGGGTCGTTCAACAAAAGTTGAACGTGAGTTGAACCTAAGTTGAAAGTAACACTTTTTGGGTCGTTCAACAAAAGTTGAACGAAAGTTGAACGTGAGTTGAACCTAAGTTGAAAGTTACACTTTTTGGGTCGTTCATCAAAAGTTGAACGAAAGTTGAACGTGAGTTGAACCTAAGTTGAAAGTAACACTTTTTGGGTCGTTCATCAAAAGTTGAACGAAAGTTGAACGTGAGCTGAACCTAAGTTGAAAGTTACACTTTTCGGGTCGTTCAACAAAAGTTGAACGTGAGTTGAACCTAAGTTGAAAGTTACACTTTTTGGGTCGTTCAACAAAAGTTGAACGTGAATTGAACCTAAGTTGAAAGTTACATTTTTTGGGTCGTTCAACAAAAGTTTAACGAAAGTTGAACGTGAGTTGAACCTAAGTTGAAAGTAACACTTTTTGGGTCGTACAACAAAAGTTGAACGAAAGTCGAACGTGACTTGAACCTAAGTTGAAAGTAACACTTTTTGGGTCGTTCAACAAAAGTTGAACGAAAGTTGAACGTGAGTTGAACCTAAGTTGAAAGTAACACTTTTTGGGTCGTTCAACAAAAGTTGAACGAAAGTTGAACATGAGTTGAACCTAAGTTGAAAGTAACACTTTTTGTGTCGTTCAACAAATGTTGAACGAAGTTGAACGTGAGTTGAACGTAAGTTGAAAGTAACACTTTTTGGGTCGTTCAACAAAAGTTGAACGAAAGTTGAACGTGAGTTGAACCTAAGTTGAAAGTACCACTTTTTGGGTCGTTCAACTTTTGTTGAACGAAAGTTGAACATGAGTTGAACCCAAGTTGAAAGTAACACTTTTTGGGTCGTTCAACAAAAATTGAACGGAAGTTGAACGTGAGTTGAACCTAAGTTGAAAGTTACACTTTTTGGGTCGTTCAACAAAAGTTGAACGAAAGTTGAACGTGAGTTAAAACTAAGTTGAAAGTAACACTTTTTGGGTCGTTCATCAAAAGTTGAACGTGAATTGAACCTAAGTTGCAAGTTACACTTTTTGGGTCGTTCAACAAAAGTTGAACGTGAGTTGAACCTAAGTTGAAAGTAACACTTTTTGGGTCGTTCAACAAAAGTTGAACGAAAGGTGAACATGAGTTGAACCTAAGTTAAAAGTTACACTTTTTGGGTCGTTCAACAAAAGTTGAACCCAAGTTGAACCCAAGTTGAAAGTAACACTTTTTGGGTCGTTCAACAAAAGTTGAACAAAAGTTGAACGTGAGTTGAACCTAAGTTGAAAGTAACACTTTTTGGGTCGTTCAACAAAAGTTGAACGAAAGTTGAACCTGAGTTGAACCTTAGTTGAAAGTAACACTTTTTGGGTCGTTCAACAAAAGTTGAACGAAAGTTGAACATGAGTTGAACCTAAGCTAAAAGTTACACTTTTTGGGTCGTTCAACAAAAGTTGAACGAAAGTTGAAGGTGAGTTGAACCTAAGTTGAAAGTTGAATTCAAGTTGAATTCGAGTCGAATTCGAGTTGAATTCGAGTTGAATTCAAGTTGAACCCAAGTTGAACCCAAGATGAACCCAAGTTGAACTCAAGTTGAACTCAAGTTGAACGTAAATTAAACCCAAGCCCAACCTCTGTTGAACCTTGAATGACACCCAACACTCACAGGGTACCACCTAGCCCAACTTCTTCTTCGTTGCAATTTTCGTGACGATTTTCGATTTATGTGCCAGAGTCAAGACATAAAAATGTCAATAGTCTGAGGACGAAAGAAACTACATAAAATTATCTTTCCAATGATATAAAACACATTAGTGTTTAAGAAAATATTTCGGCGCTAGCCCAACAAAATAAATTAGAATATTTTCATTTTAGACCTTTCTAAAAAGCCCCATAACTTTTGAAAGAATGCTAGTTCAGCCGTCATGTATATGTACAAGTATTCACAATAAGTTCAAGATCATTTTAAGGTTAACATTGAGCCGCTCCGGTCAAAGACCCCCAATATCCCCCCATTTTAATTTGTGAAATTGGCATGTCCATAACAAACAACTTTGTTCTACAGTTTATAAAATGAGTAGTACGTAGAACAAACTCCTGATGGGTCACTTTGTATGGGAGATACCCTTAGTTTTTATCGGAATGAGCTGATTTTTGGTGGTTGGGGTGACTATGACATCCAATCGCAACAAACCAAAATTTGGCACTCTGCTCCAATTTCGGCGCGAGTTATGGATATGCCGTTTTGAAAAATTTAAATTAGGGGACAATGGGGGTCCTTGACCGGAGCAACTCAATGTTTATCTTAAAATGATCTTGAACTTATTGTCAATACTTATACAAAATTTTACGGCTGAACTAGCATTATTTCAAAAGTTATGGAGCTTTTAAAAAAGGTCTAAAATGAAAATATCCTAATTTATGTTCTAGTCTAACGCCGAAATGTTCAATTAAACTCTAATGTGTTATATATCATTGCAAAGATAATTTTAAATAGTTTTTTCGCCCTCAGACAATCTGGGGACCATTCCTAACCATAATCCACAAAAATTTCCGATGTAGAATTTTTCCGACCAAATATGCCATTTTTCTTAGACTATTTGTAGGACCCAAATGGATGTAAAAACAAACTAAATTAATAATAATAATTTGCAAGAAATGTAATAAGGTAATTCCGTCTAAAAATGTTCGTAACAATCGGTTAGCAAACCTGTTATTTCCTGAAGGGAGTATTTAAAAAAAAACTTTATTATATTTTAAATGAAATTTTTGTGAAATTTTGAATATATACACAGAGAAAATGAATTTTTTACCTAATGGAGATTAGGGAAACGTTTAATAGGTGGATTGGCTACATTTTAGGTGTTTTCTCTACTTTTGTTGCCTACGTGATTAGGTGTTTTGCCTAAACAGGAATAGTTGATAAAATAGTGGTAAAATTGCCTATTTATTTAGGTGATATTTCACTTACATTTAGTTAATGATAAATTTGCCTAAAATTTGTAGGTGAATATTTTCTAATAGTGAGTCTATTACCGACTTTAATTAGGTAAGGGGTCTGAATAATGCCGTACAGTCGATTGTGGTGTATATTGCCTATTTATTTTCGGTAATATTTCAGCAAAATGTAGTCAATGGTATAAGTACCTAATCTTAAGTAGGTGATTTTCTAACACGCCAGCAATTTAGCTACGTAAATTAGGTAAAGTCTCCATAATAACTGCACATTTATCAATGTGCACTCGCTATACATGTACGTATACTATTAGTTTTGGTATGATTAACAATCTCAATTCAAGTCAGTTCGATTTCGTCGCGATGGATCTCCAGTCAGTGTTGTTAGACAGTGATAGTGTCACCGAAGTTCTTCTTCGCGAGTGGGGTTTGTTTGAACTAACGGACGACTTTAAGTGTATGTTTTCCTTATTAAGTGGAGTACCGTTATTTTATTTATTTATTTATTTGAATTATTATATTATATTATTGTTTTTCAGTAAAAAATAAAAATCATTTGAAACATGTGACCAAATAAAGAAACCGAATGTATTTACTTTTCTATTTTGTTTACCAATTTATAATAAACTTTTAAAAATTTATATAATCGTTCATTTTATTTCATTGATCGGAATGTATTTGTTTCAGAATAAAGTTGAATTCATCAAAGTTGAATTCAATCAAAATTTGTAGAAACGATGAAAAAGCAACCACTGGGAGTAGGCAAAAATACTACATCGATGTAGTTTCTTTCAGCTAATGTCAATCCACTACTCGACTAGATTGTCTCGTCACCCTGCCTAAAAGTTTTTCGGTGAATGAAAAACAAATAAGAAAAACCCACGATTCTGTTTAGGTGAAGAAACTACAAAAATGTAATCAATTCAACTAATTGCATTTGGTGGTTTGGCTAGAATTTCTCGTCATGAGACCTAAATTAAATTCGGTGATTTTTTCACTAATCTTATTTTCACCTAAAAATATTTGGTGAAATGTGTACACATTAGAATCGAATTATTAGCCATTTTAATTTAGCCAAATTGCCTATTCATATTAGGAGGCCGAAAATCGCTCATTGTTTTTAGGTGGATCACCTACTTTTTAGCTAATTTTCACTAATCACTTCTCTCTGTGTAGAAACGATTATTATTTAAAGTTAAAGTCTGAAAATATTTAAAACGTATGATTTCATGAGTCACTTGCGTACACAAATCTCCCACCGAAATAAATTCCTGGGATCGCCCCTGCTATGACGTGTTCCAAATTCATCTGTTCCTGGATATGTTTTGATGCTTTATTATGAACACACTTGGATGAAGTTTGGCTGAGATTGATTTATAAAGAAAAAAATTTTTCTTAGAAGATTTTCAGGGATTGGTTTGTATGACATAGGCCCATTCTCTCGTAGATCTTATAGAATGGTTAGTCTTATCGCCCAGAGAAGACACACACAATATTCAAAAAGCTTCTCCATTATATTGAATTGATTTTTTGTTAATTTTGCATAGTTATGGTATCTTTTGCTTATTTACGCTGTTGGATGAAAGTGCGCAATGGTTTTCTCAATCTAAGATGATGGCTTAAACAAGCAAAGTATGGCGTAGCTATGGAAAATAAACAAAAAATCCATCCAATACAATGGAAAAGCTTTCTAAATATGGTGTGTGTCTTCTCTACGCGATAAGACTAATCAGCCGACAGGTACTGAATAAGAGCTATCAAAAACCCGGCCTTTGTGTTCCGATTTTATCCGTTCCTAGATATGTTTTGAGGCTTTACTAGGAGAACATTTGGGTAAAATTTAGCTAAGGTCGGATTAAAAAGAAAAAAGTTTTTCTTAGAAGAACTTAATTTTTAAAGGTTGGTTTGTATGGCAGCCCTATGACGTAATGTTCCGATTCCATCTATTCCTAGATATGTTATGGGGCTTTTCTAGAAACACACTTGGGTGAAGTTTGGTTAAGATTGGTACATAAAGAATAAAGTTTTTCTCAGAAGAACCGTATTTTCAGGGATTGGTTTCTATGGCTGCCCTATGACACCATGGTCCAATTCCATTCGTTCCGACATTCTTCTTCTTCTTGTAGCGGGATTCGTTCCGACATATATACAGCGTACACTAAAAAGAAACTTGTATACACAATTTCAGCCCGATAGCTTTAAAACTGAGGAACGAGTTTGCATTGCAACAGACAGACAGACGGACATCGCTCAATCGATTTATCTCGTCACACAGGTGACAGGTGCTTCCTTCTTTGCGTTGCAAACTTAAAGACAAAGTTAATATACCCTTTCACATAGTGACTGGTACAAAAATCATTGTGCAATTTCAATGCAATATAATGTAAAAGCTTTCTGAAAATAGTGTGCGGCTTGTCTATACGATAAGACTAACCACTAGATAAGATGTGCGAAAAATTACATTAAGATCCAGATTGTAGACGCAAGTAAGCACTCATGTTTTACCCCTTGTGGCACTATAACTTGAAGTTTCTATATCTTACAATCATTCTTTACAAAAAATTAAAGGTAATTTATATTTTCCTTTTAAGTTTTTCCATTCGTAACTAATCGTGATCATCTCTCTCGCGGTCTTGCCTATCAGTGTGTAATTTTAGGTCATTAAATATTTCACTCTTGGCACTTTAAATCATGGCAAGTTGGATGTAAAATAAGAAATGTCAGCCAACACAGAAATTACATTCTCTTAATTACCAATCTAAAACACGTTTCGGGACATCATCATAATCATGATGACGAATTTCGTACCGGTGCGATAGCGGCCATTTTGAAATGCTATTCGTTGTTATGTGAAATACACAGTTGCGGCCATGTTTATCTGACGATCGACGATGCCCTAACTGACCCGTTATACATCTTCATACATACATACATACATGTATGTCTGTATTATGTATTAAATCTTCTACAAAATACATAGATCAAAAAATCGTTCACTGTATTTAATATACATATATACAATATAAGAACGGGTAAAGGAGTTCAGGGGATAGATCACAACGCATGCCAACTCAAAAAACACAACACGGATATCGTTGCTACCGTTGGACGACTCAAACTCAAGCTACTACACATACTGTACATATTCTTGGCATTCTGCCAAGGTAATCGGCTGAAAAATACTGTTGCGTCGTGAAATTTCCCAAGCATCAGAAGGATTACATAAAGTCAGGACAGCGTTGTACCAAATGTAGCAGAAAAAACGACACTAAAGTCATTTATTTTTTCTTCTTTTGGCCGCTATTGTTTTTCAATCTCCGCTGAAAAACAATAATTTTTCTATACGGCACTAAGCGCAGAAAGTCTAGTTTTTCAAAAATGGTGGGGATGCGTCATGTTATTACCGGAGAAGCATATAAGGTACATACTATACTACTTAGCATTCATATAGTCATGCGGATGCGCCGCTCGAGTTCGTAAGAAGTCGTCATGCGCCGTTGCTTTTAAAACCCCCACGAGGAAAATGTCATTTAAACCGCCATTAATGCTTGTGATAAGAAGATGAATTCTGTGTCTGACTGAAGGCTTGGGATTTCTTAGCGAAGCAATCGACTTCTAGAGGAACAAATGACAAGAATCCATCCATGGTGTGCTACCATACGGAGGTATGTATAAAGAAGGAGTTAAAAATAGAAAATACACGTGCCATACTGACTGCTTCCCAGAGATGTCTTTATGTACCCATTAGATTTGTATGTATATATTTCAATAGATGGGAGATGATGATGCTGAGCCAGAAAAAGTTCGGCGGATATATCGACTCTTTAGGCTTAAGTGTTTTTTTTTAATAGTCGCGGTAAGACGATGCGACGTCCAATGTTCCTAATAAATCATCCACTGCTTCCAACAAGAATGTTAGTTTCAAGTTCCTTGAGTGTATTCACCTGCAGGGACCAAAGTAATATTTTGTTGAAAAAAATATGTTCGAATTTTCTCCGGAAAAATCTAATACGGATAGGCAACTACATATGTATGTAGATAAGCTTCTTAATTGGTGATGTTCTAGTATGCTTTTGCAAAATCTGACATTTTCATCATAGTCTAGTCATTACGTGATTTGAGATTGCCAAATGTGGTGGAGAATTTTTTTTGTTTCCTATGTTTTTTGGGATGCTAAGCACGAATTCGGAATTTCCAATCGAAATTTCTTTGCAAAACAAAATCGCGGAAAACCCCGACATTTTCGGAGTTTTTCCATTTTTTTGGCTTATAACCCTAAAACTGTACATTTCCACGAGATGTCCACGCTCTGTGGCTCACTTAGTTGAGTCGCACTCTACGATGCTAGTAATCTAGAGGTCCGGAGATCGAATCTCGGCGTGGTCCAAAATTTTCCGTACATATGCGGATAGGAAATATATAGTGCTTGCAACATTGATAGGCAATGTAACGTTAACTCGAAATTCGCCTATAAACGGCTGAGTTAACGCACGATGGCCCCACATGGGGCTACACGGTACTGAGAAGAAGAAGAAATGTGGTGGAGATTTTTTTTTGTTTCCTATGTTTTTTAGGATGCTGAGCACGAATTCGGAATTTCCAATCAAAAACCCCAACATTTTCGGAGTTTTTCCATTTTTTGGCTTATAATCCTAAAACTGTACATTTCCACGAAATGTCCATGATTATGCATCGAACGCGACATTAATTTTCAAAATGCGTAAGGCATGGGTACAATTCATATTCATTTTTTGAGTTTTTTTTGCGATTTTGATCCTGTTGCGAAACGAAATTTTCATTTTCATCCGTCCTTTGAGGATGAAGCAGTTTTCCTCGATATAATAATATAAAGTTGTTTCATGAATTCAAACGTGAACTTAGTTAGCTCATTTACAAATTTGATGAACAGCATCCAAAAAACGGGTATTTCACCCAGTGTTGCCAACTGGAAATTCAGAAAACGGCTAAATTTAGCCGAAAACCCGGCTATATTTTTTCCAAAAACGGCTAAAAATCCGGCTAAATAAATTTCAGTCAGAAAAACGGCCAAAAAATCGGCTAAATCATACAAAACAGTCAAATTACGAAAAAAGTATAGTAAAACACTGATTTTAATAATTTTCATTTTTCTTTTCTACCCGTGCTTTAGGCAGATTTCTTAGTTTTATTACATGCTCCAATCGCTGGCATTACAGTCAAAATGTACTTTTGTTCGGAGTTAGATAGCTCAACTAGTAAAAATTGTTGTATACAGGTACAATTTCTCGGTAAAGTCCATAACCACATTAGGTTCGAAATTGTGGAACATACAATTCGTAAAAGGAACGTCCAATGCGTAACTATGGGCAAGGGCAACTGCATGTGTATGGATATCTTATCATCATCGCACCTGAATAATTTTATATTTTGCTTAAAATTTAACCATTTGAGGCCCAAGAAACATATTCAAATCATCATGACGATAATCCATCATGATGATAAAAGCTCGAAATTGGGGTGATACATATGCTTTCATCATTAGAATTCGTCATTTACTTTTGACGTTTGTGTAAATGGTTAAAATGTCCCTCACAATTGCGATATTTTGATGAATATTTAGTTCAATAATTTGAGGACACACTTTTCTTAAAGAATTTGAATATAAATCTGTAAAGTCATTATTGACCAAATGCTAATGATGATAAATTTGCGTCATTCGAAAATATATGTGTCAAGCTTGTTATTCATTTTCGAAGTTGAGCCCTCCAAATTTTATTTTATTTTCCATAGTTACGAAATTGAAGTTCCATTGTTGATATTCCGCAATTACGAATTTGATGCTCCAAAGATACGAAATTGATGTTCCAAAATGATGAGCTTGGCCGGAAAATGTATAGATTTTTGATAAATTTGTTGCTACAAACCCCACAACAAAATGTAATGCATCTACGAAAATGTGTAGTTTCTATGAATCGTCAGACGTTGTGCAAGTAGCTTGACCAGTAAACTACAAAAATTAGATTTAAGTGAGTATGTATATATTTTGGGGCCAACTTACCTCCTTACACTTAAATTTAATTTTTGTCGTTTACTGAGCAAGCTACTTGCACAACGTTAGTGTTGAACACTACAAAGTTTTGGCGATATTATCAATATCTCATATATCTCTCGCGCTAAAAGGTTTTCACCCTTGTACTTAATCTGACATGATTACATTATCTGTGGTAAAGAATTGACACTTTGAAAAATGAAAAAATGTTCAGGTACCTCCATGTTCCAAAAATTGCTCAAAAGAATTTTATCCAAGAAACTGTCTTCCATTTTGCAAATTATTCAGCATATTGGTGGTTAGTAAATTACATGCTTAGACTAGGTACTAATATCGTCAGTTTACGTGAAACCCATTACCCTAAATTTATTGAAAAAAGGTAAGTCTCTGCGGCAAATTTTTCCCAGGAGACATAAATGCAAATTTTCCTCTAGGTGGACATTTTAGGTTGTCATCAAGTGTATGTAGAAATAATTTCACGGCGAGTAATTATTTTGTTTGTAAATATTGCAAAATTGATTCTAGTTTCAAAAAAAAATCCACAAAATAATTTTAGCCGGAAAAACGGTCGGAGAAAATCAATTCCGGCTAAAAATACGGCTGGCCGGAATTAGAAATTTCCTCCGGCTAAACAGCACGGTTTCCGGCTAAATTTGGCCGGAAAACGGCTAAATTGGCAACACTGTCACCAGAAAACATTGATCTCGGCCAAATTTTCATGAACAATTAAGATTTCCCATTAATTTAATTTGTCGGCCCTAAATATTCGTAGATAACGAAGATCTGTTTCGTTTGTTATATAGTTTTTCTTCTTAATTGAATTATTACAGCCTAGAGATCAGTGAGAGTGGTTTTATTTTTCAAAGTGGATAAAAGATCGGCAAATGACACTAAATCGTATTGCCCAATCAGCCTAACGTCTTTCCTGATGGAAACCATGGGAAGGACACCAGTGGCGTAAGGTTTCTAAAATATCTTGTGTTCGAAATCAAAATGGGGGCCCCCACGCAATGTAATTGTTGAAACCACTTTTTTGCTAGGATTTGATTGTTAGGCTATTAGGGTCTGGTAAAATGCTATTCATACTTGAGAACACAGACCGTCCAATTTTATTACACAATTCGACATGTACTGTAGAATCCGTCTAAATTTGAACTCTGATTTTATTTGATGCATGACTAAATTGTTTTTTTTTTTCAACAAGACGTGCAATCTAAAGGCCTGAATAGACCTCGGGCGGAATGAAAATGAAATTTTTGTCCGCTGCGATTTTCTCAATGAAAATGCATGCTTACTGTCGTGGAACATGTCGGTAATGATGGGGAATTCCATAAGCTACAATCCGAATATGGTTCCAAAATTTTTCTCGGTCATTTTATGTATTATTTTTCGATTCCCCCGTCATTAGATATTTTCCACGGTGTAATGACCGGGGAATCGAAAAATAATACATAAAATGGCCGAGAAAAATTTTGGAACCATATTCGGATTGTAGCTTATGGAATCCCCCATCATTTCCGACATGTTCCACGACAGTAAGCATGCATTTTCATTGAAAAAATCGCAGCGGACAAAAATTTCATTTTCATTCCGCCCGAGGTCTATACTGCGCTTAACTTATAAAAATCGACGTCAAAGATTTGTGTTCGTAAAAAAGTGAAAATCACACTTACAGGTTGATAATGCGGACAGAACGAATAAATGTGCCGTTTGTGGAGTAGATGGGCTCTACTGTAAACGTTACATGTCAATTCAATTTTATTTCTCATACTTTATTATAATAACAATGTACGCTGAGATTCTTAAAAAGTTAGTTTGGAGATCAGACTACTATGGCCTAGGCAACTCTTGAAAATAAGGATAAGTCTTAAGATTGTTATTTCTCTAGAATAGATAGAAGAGGAAAAAATACAAAACCTCGTTGATGATTAAATAAAACTTATGTACTATACCACTTATAAATTAACTTAAAAAATAACGTAATGGTAAGGTAATGCTTATTATTAAAATCAGTCATATAGCATGTTATAGAGGGGATTGCTTAATAAGGAGCATGAATTTGCAAAATTGTCTCTTTTTTTGGAGCATTTGTTGTGGATATACTCTATCCTAGTAATTTTATGAAGGTGTGCCGTTGAATGCCATCGGGGAAGATTTAGCATAATTTTGAAGACTTTATTTTGAGCCGTTTGAAGTGGCCCTAAGTTAGTTGGAGCCGCTGTTATAAGAACTGGGGAAGCATATAGCAGACTAGGCTGGAAAATTGCTTTGTATAACAATAATTTGTTTTCCAAATTCAGTAAGGATGATCGGTTTATTAAGGGATAAAGCGACTGTATAAATGTATTATTTATTTTTATTCGTTCGTGAATGTGTGTTTTTAGAGTAAGTTTTTTATCGAGTGTAATCCCTAGATATTTTACAGATATCCGCCATTCAACAGTTGTGTTTTTAAGTTTCGGGTAGGAATTGTTCAGCTCTTCGTCTTGTAAAAAATATTGCCTGGGTTTTGCTGATATTAAATTTAACTTTCCAAAGCTTGTAGTAATCATATAATATATCGAAGCCTTCCTCCAGATGCTGTATTATAGTCTGTGGGTTAACATGAGAAAAATAAATAGCCGTGTCATCAGCGAATTGTGATTACAAGTTTCGAGATGAGGTATATCGCTAGTGTATATGTTGTAAAGGATCGGACTTAGGACCGAGCCTTGTGGTACTCCTGCTGGTATAGAGAAGAGGCCAGATAGGTTTGAATTGACTAGAACTCGAAATTTACGGTCTTTAAGAAAACTTTGGATTATTTTAACTACTTCTATTGGGTAGTTAAGCACTAATAATTTATGTGCGAGTCCATCATGCCAAACCTTGTCAAACGCTTTTTCGATATCGAGAAAGATAGCACCAGTTGAAACCTCTCTTGATGTCACGAGTTATTCTTTTTAGCTGGTGGTCAGTACTGAACCCAGGGCGAAAGCCGCACTGGTGATTAGGAATGATATTTTTCTCATCTGTATATTTGCTCAATAAGCCATGAATGAGCTTCTCGAAGATTTTTGATAGTCCGCTTAAAAGACTCTCTTGGCCTATAACTGGCGGGATCATCATGGCTTTTATTAGCCTTAAGTATGGGTACGACTAAAGCAGTTTTCCATGCATTAGGAAAATATGACATGCTCATGCAAGCGTTATAGATATGAGTCTGCAACACTAAAGACTTCCGGGGAAGATTTTTAATTATAATTGGCACGTTACATGTTTTTAAAGATATGTGAATTGCATTCAATCAGGCAAAGTGCCCCAAACTTTCATCATTTCATGACGATTTGGTTTGGGGTTTCGGTTGAAATCGTGTTATGAAATACTTGAAAATCTATATCCGGTTTACTTATAACGAAAAAATTGGTGGATTTTTTTTTTCAGTTATGGACTTTAATTTTAGTACCAGAGCTGTTAATGAGTTAAACCATTTCTTCTGGTAATGGGTCAATTTATTTCTCCGGCTGACTTTATTAAAGTTTCAGCAATTTTGTATGCGAAAAAATACAGTCAAACCTCCCTAACTCGAATTACGACTTGCCAAGAAAAAATGCTCCAGTAAGAGAGAGTTCGACTAAACTGCGAAACCATCAAATAAGAATTTGGTATCTAACAATTTAATAAAAAAAAATAATGGTAATAATAATATTATGTAGACTCATCATTTTTCGTCGCATGTAGGTAGGTTTCGCACATGACCCCACAGATATGCTGCAATTTTCGTGTCAAAACGAATTTTTCACCTTCCGACGGACGATTTAGCCTATCTAGTAGACTTTGTAGAATATGTTGGCCATAAAAATTCTGCTCGAAAATCATTGAATTCAGGAGCCTTAATCTCAGTTGACCCTTTTTGTTTTTGCATACCTCACCTTTACTCTTCTCTTCCGTTATCTTGAAATCTTTATTTGGATTTATTTATGTAAATAATAACGTGAAATGGAACTTATTTCGACGTAGGGGAAGTAAGACTTCAAGAAATGGAATAGAAGAATTATAAAATATTGCTTGAGTTAAAGAGGTTTTCGACTCAGAGAAATTCGACTAAGAGATTGGGAGAATTCACATTGTAAGACAAAACCGGACGGGTAAACTTGCAAGACAAGAACCATCGTTCTTACAATCTGAATTGCACAATGCTTGTCTGCTGGCCACTACAAAAGCTCTCGCCGTCCGTTTATTAGCACAAACAAACACCCGGCGAGAGCTTTTGTAGTGGCCAGCAGACAAGCATTGTGCAATTCAGATTGTAAGAACGATGGTTCTTGTCTTGCAAGTTTACCCGTCCGGTTTTGTCTTACAATTTGAATTCAGCCATTGCATTTTATATCAAAAATTGACGGGAACGCCAGTCAAACCCTAAATTTGTACGGGTTAACCCTCATCCAGCGGCAGATTTTTACAACGCTTGCCGGCGGCAAAGGTACACCTGTACCTTAGTACATTTTGTATGAAAATCTTCACTATTTGTATTAATTTTGACCGTAAAACCGTTATGTTGACTAGTCACAAATTAGTAACTGTTTTTGCCGAAGTGAATGTTTTAAGAAGTTGGGTTTATGTGGATTTAATTTTTGAAGTGGGTAAATTTAGAAAATAGGCAAAATTTTAAAAAGAAAATTGAAAAAATGGGTTGCTTGGAATTTTAATTTGACGAAATCTAAAATTGATTTACAAATGAAAAGTAGAAAACGGTTCAAATTAAGTCATTAATGATTTTAGAAGAATTTGGTATGTTTGATTTGCGAATTGTGGAGTCTTAGGTTAAAATTTACCCCCTGCCCCCAATATATTATTCTGTTACTAGAACCCGTTATCGCTAACGCAAAAAACGTCAATAATTATCACATTCTCGTTATTTTCCATAAAACAACAATATTTGAAGCAATATTATATTATGTATTATATATTGGAGAAATGAGTAAATGTGTTATTATACGAAAGAAAGGTCCTGTCAAGCAACAAGCAAGTAGAAGCGGCTAGTATAATTTTCAGTCTCTAATCTTTGTAAATCTAAACTCAGGCCAATTCCTGCAGTAGAAAAATATCTAAAATTTTAATTGTGATTGTTGTTGGTTAATTGTATTATATTTTCTCGTATATGTAATTAAATCCAAGGATCGATTGAAAAATTAAAACAAGAAACCGAAGACATGTGGCATATTCTATAGCAGTTATCGGTATCTATATATGGTACCGACGTACAATTCAACCAAGTTTATGTACCACCCAAACATCCATTTAGAAATTTGGTTGGAGGCTTCTGCCGGTTTTTAGCTGAAACTTCAAAAGGAACTCGGGTGGACGTCCCGAATTACACAAATCATAAATATTAGGTGATGGAATACAATTATGTCTTGTGGTATAGAAAATCAACCGCTAAAATCCAAAATTTTGGCATCCAAAATTTTAGCATTTGTTACAAACCTAATTTTCACTAGATGTTATGGGGGGAAAGAAGGCGTAATACATTCTATTGGTTGCCCCAAGCCATTACATATTCCAAAAAGTTTGGTATGCCAGTAAAAGTCTTCAGATTGATGTCAAATAACCAAAAACTGCTGTATGAGTTAGCCTAGTCCTTATAGATCGATATCTCCAAGAACCTTGATCATTACAAATAAAAATCGTAAATCCAATATTTCTGTACATCACTCGATTCTGAACTTATTGATAAGTCTCTCTAAGAATGAGCATTCACCAAAAATATTTTATTTTCGCCTTTTGTAAATTTCTTTCATACAAAATATATGAAGGTTCAAATGTACCTTTGCCGCCGTTAAAGGGTGTAAGATTAATTTTGCTCCCTAACTTGGGGATGGGTGGTCACACATTTCTGAAATTTGGAATACATATTTTAAGCTAAAATCGTAGAGATGTCAGAAAATTTCAGACCGATCGGACCCATAGCAAAAAAGTTACGGTGTTTTAAAAACGAAAAAGGTACACCTGTACCTATGCCGCTGGATGAAGGTTAAGGAATAATTGCACTTATGGATGTTAAAGGGTTTGACTGTACTTATCATTTTCAACGCTGTGTTTGTAACAATAACCGGGGCAATTAAGAAAAAATAACAAACATTCGAAAGCGAGAAAAATTAGAATTTTGCGGAATGAAACTTCTTAAAAGAAAAGCGTTCAAGAGCACTTCTAACTTGTTCATTCCCTTTAAATCTAGCTTCAATGGACCCGAAAATATCACAATTATCGTCACTACGCTAGGGGGCCCCTGGTGGCTGGGGGCCCGTGTTCGACCGAACACACTGTACGTTACGCCACTGCTGGACACTCATATTAGCACTTCTCAAGATGCTATCAAATTAATTAATGCAAAGACTATAGACTTTACGTTTTAACCAAACCTTTGACACAGTGATCTGGCTAACGACGGAATAACCGAGCTTACGAGCTATACTAACAAGTCAAAGCTCGTGTAGGTGTGTCAGGAAATCTTCCGACAGGTAGGCTCCCTGTCTTACCCTTCTGGGTACCTAGGCATTCGGGAACCGAAGACAACGAGCAAGCAGACGAGCTAGCGAGAAGAGCGGCTGCCAGCCCCTTGTTTGGCCTAAAACCCTTCTGTGGGATTCCACTGTATACATGTAGAAATGAGATATGTGAGTGCAGTGGCGGAACGTTTCCCAAATTTTTTGTGTGAAATCGAGATGGGAGCCTTTCACGTCCAATTTTTTACATCAGGAAAAGTTGACCGAACATAACCCAAAAGTCCTCAAAGGAGCAAGAATAACGAAAATCTTCAGTTTTAGCAACAAATTCAGCTCCTTACTGGTTTTAATGCGCAGCAGAACATGACCCACATTCACAAGGTAGTCGTCGGTAAGTGGACATTAAAGAGATGATTAAGGCAAGTTAATGACACCTTAAAATGGATGTGTCCTGTTCCAAATTAGCCTTAATTGCTGCTCAGCACATATGCAGCACACGTAGAACTCTCTTGAATTATTATAGATGCAAATTGCAGTACTATACCTACATATATGGGCAAACAGCCTGGGAGGATTTATAAATCCTGGGGCAGCATTAAATAGGCATCACAAGATGTATTTTCTTGTTATGATTAGTTTAAATTTGAAGGATCAACTAAAAATCAGGCCTCAGCCTGAAAGGTGTAAACGCTTATAATAAATTCGTCACATGATCCGCTTAGGCGTAATCCGATATCCAAAAGGCTCATCACCGTAAAATCTAAATATTTCATTTGTACTTCTGAAGAGTTTCAAATTTTGTTGAACTAATGTCAATTACCACGGTGATATGTATTACCATCTGAGCGTTTTAATTACCCAAGGATGACGAAAGATGCGCGATTCGTAAACGGAAGCCTGCATACCGGCCAAGATACTAAAACATTGTACAATAATTTAAAATCCCTAACATGTGGTCAATATGCGCCGGCTGCGTCCGAAACAAAATGTGCGTGGAGGGTAGCGCTTTTCCGTCATCGCGTCGTCGTAGGGTATGTAAAGTATAGGCACATGTCCATTGAAAAAAATATAACAAAAACAAAAGAGGGCATATGTTACAGGAAAAAGATCCATAAAATTATTTGAAGCGTTTATTATGACGTGTATACATATTCGATTCGATACCAATGGACCAATTGCATCTTGCAGTCAGCCGCCTGCAATTTTGCAATAGCGATACGACGACGATCCTTGGCAACGATCTCATTTCCATGTGTCTTAAGAAAATTAGCGGAAAGTGTGTCGCGAGTATGTTGCTTGCTATGCGAGCCATTTTCTCTAACGGCCAAAGAGTTGTAGGATGTCACAGACAGGTGTAGAAAGATATGGATGGGGTAAATCATCTGCTTTCAGATTTAGTATGCAAAAGTAAAATAATATTAACAATAACAGAAGTTGGCAGCCAGGGGTAATTAAAAATTGTGTTAGATTGGTTAATTTTGATTAACTTTGCATTGTAGTTTTCTGTGCACTTTTTGGCTTTCCTAATTCCGTTCCTTTCAATATAATTTTATACATGTACATAATGTACATACGATGGCGCCTTTATTATTTTACATCTTGTTGAATTAGTTATACTATGCAAACTTAAGAACTTTGAGTACTTACCTATTGTAATTTAAAAAGCCAATGCTGTTGTGAATTTTAAAATTGAAGTCGATACAAGAATGCTCATCAATTGCCTTATTTATAGCTCAAAAAGCAGTTAGATGTCATTCTCGAAACTCCAATTTAAATATATAAGCAATATAAAATTTTAAAAAATGAATAAAAGTAGGCATCTAACTCAAGTTTATAGAAGGATTTGTGGAGTGGATTGTCGTGTTATCCTGTTATGTTTTGTTAAATTGAAAGGCAAAGGACAAGTTACATTAATGACTAGATATGATTTCCAGGCCGTTACTGTATTCACTTTTTATGCTGATTTTATTTTTTCTTTCCAGACAATTCCAATTAAAAGTGACTTCTGATGGCGATTAAGATAAATGAGGTATGTACACTTTTATTATTAGATAGGATATACAATTTCTCAGGTCAGTTCATAACTTTGGAACATCAAGTTGGTAATTATGAAATATCAATTTCGTATCTTTGGAAAACGAAATTTATGTGTTACAATTATCGTACCTGAATAATTATATTAGGGTATAGGGTGTAATGTTTTTGTTACGCCGATATTATACAACACCTCCAAGGAGCCACCGGCGATATGGCATTATACAGTTCCGGAAAATAAAAATTGGCAACTTTTTGTCGGTCGTCCTTTTATATTAAAAATATTATAGATTATGAAGTTGGAGAGCATTTTTCGGATTGGAAAATAACGTGGGGTAATGTACACCGAATAGTGAAATTGGGTGACTTGATCACTGATGTCGGAATAGAAATGGGTTTAAATTGGGAAAGGTGGATTTTGAAAAATCAAGTTCAATTTCAGTGCTTAAACAAAGACCATTATTTCAGTTCTTGCATTCAGAATGAAGTCAATCAAACAATTTTCAAAATGGAAGGGCTAGAAGGGGCTGAATTAGTGGAATCAAAATTTTTTTTTCAAGAAATGGACACTAGAGGCCGGTAGAAATATTCAGGGTTCAAAACAAAGAAAACAGCTGGAGTTACAGTTTTCTTCCTTATCTTGTTCATTTCATTTAGTTTAGAAATGTATAGTAGGCATTTCAATCTATCTTGGTATAAGCACTTTAATGTCAATATCTTCAAAGAAGGGAAGGTAAGCGCTGTCTTAGGTGTGGCGAAATCTGCCAGTAAGCCAGATTTCGCCATAAAATGCAAATCTAAATATTTCTTTTAAGCCGGAAAGGGATTTGTTGTGGCGAAGTCCAATCCAAGAAAGTAAAACTCAAATAAGATGCAGGAATTGGAAGTTTTCACATATAAGGGACCCTCAAGCTCTCAATCCCAAAACTAAGTTCGCGGAATACTCATAAATCCAAAGGGGTTTTGGTTTGAAATGATTTTTATAATTACGAGAGCGTTAAAAAAAATTTTAATTTTAATCCATATGGAGAAATGTGAGGGAAACTCGTAAAATTACGTCCTAAGTTGTTTTTGTGGTACCCTAAAACTTTTCGTCCATCAGGCGAATGCATAATGACACACTCTAAACATTTAAAGTATTGGGTTCATCCAAGTCCATCCAAGGTGTTTTAAATGTTGGTAGCAAAAATTTAGCCAAAAAGATTAAAACTAAAATTTTTTAATATTTGTTAGTGAAAAGTACGCTGCACAAAGCACACTTTTCTTCTTTTACTGGCCCCAGTGCAGCACTTAATTTAAATTTCATAGATTTTTTAAAATTTCACTTATTGACAATTTAATTAAAAACTGAGATGATTAAAAATGAATTAGGTAAGAAATCGATTTCACCAATCATTGAATCAACTCTGAAAGATGGCGAGACTGCACCAAAGGCTGTTCAACTTGTGTGTGCAATTTTAAAAGTGTTGTTTCAAATTTCTTGGCAGATAATAGAATATGGAATATTGATGAATTCACAAGTTTTGCCACTAAGCCAAGAATAGTAGTCAAAAAATGTGGATAAGCGTGTGATTTGAAAAAGAAATGTCGAAATGTTGATTTCTCTTTCCATAGAATTTATCAATTCAAATCAAATTGCCACGTAGTGCGATAGTCAAGTATAGTAATCAGCTCGAAGGTTCGCGTGAGCTTCTGTTATAATATTCTCGCGCGAGTCGAGAATATCTCACATAGGTATTCCGTTTTTCAAAGGATACTCCTATGTTCAATGTACACAAAGTCTCGACATATTCTCGTGCGAGCGATGAATAGGAAGAATACAAAATTGATTTGCTTAGATTTATAAAAGGAGATCTTAGGGTCGAGACAGCGACGAAGAGGAATACCCACCACACAGGAATTGTTGATGCATGATGTCTGATTCAATGATAAAAGAAAGTAGTATAGACATGGGCGTAGCCAGGATTTCGGTCAGGGGGGAGGCAAGCCCTAAATTTTTTCAACATCATGATTTTCTTAGGGGTTGAAATTTCCGGTCGCAGAAATATTGTTAGCAAATTTTAGAGTAGCCTGGCTTGTGGTTGGATTGGTGCACAAGGTCATGGATTCCAGACTCACCGTGAACGAATTCATTTCATGGAGTTTCTCGAACTCACGACCTACGTGATGGACTATGATGTCGCTCAGATTGTATCCATTTATGGGGATAAAAAACATTGCTGGGCGTGCTGTTCATCTCAACACCTTAACAAAACCGCAGTTTAGATCTTGGACATTGGATGTCATTCACACATCTGCGGTGCGGCCCTAGTTTACTGGTGGACTGCCACGCATGTTATTTAATTTTTTTTTTATTTTAGAGTCAAATTTTCAAAATGGAGCTGAGAATGATTTTCTTCTGCATTCTAACTACATTCAACTGGCCTCCAATATCTGCCTTTAGAGCGTACTTTGTGTATTTTCAGTGCATTTTTTGCATCTCGGACTGCATATTCCACTTGCGAAATCAGTTTGTTTCGTCTGTCACTTTCATCTTAGCAAAGTAGCAACGTCAGAATATTTCTAAATCCTTTATTGATTGAAACATGGTTAACGGTTTTAATAAGATTTCCTCTAAATTTATCAAAGTAGGTATTAATAGTGGCTAAATTTTATTGCTGGTATGATTCAGCTCAAAAATAAATTTTGATGTAATAGCTTGTGGCTCTGTGGCTCACTTGGTTGAGTCGCACTCTACGATGCTAATAATCCGTAGATCGAATCTCGGCGTGGTCCAAAATTTCCGTATAGTGAATGGAAATATATACAGGGTTATTGGTTAAGTCGACCTATTCCCTGCAGCACGTTATAATAGGGGAAAAATGCAACAAAATGAGCCCATAAATGTTAGGCCGATTTTCAACGGTCACTGAGATATTTGAATTTTCAGGTTTTTTTTAAATAACCTCGAATTTTACCATTTAAAGTAAGAATTAAAAAAAACTACTAAGGTAATGGGTTAAAACTTATTTTTGGATTTTAGTCAACACTATAGCAGACATTTCTTAATCATTTAAAATTTCAAAAACCCATCACAATTTCGGAATTTTTAATTTTTAATAAAAAAAAATTATCTTAAATTTTTTTAAAGTTGATTTTTAATATAGCATTACTAAAAAAAATTATATGACACGGAGTCTGCAGACCGCTGGAAAAACATACTCGTGTTGTCAGCTTTCCAAAAAGGTGTCAATGTCAATAAAAATATTTGAAATAATTGAAACAGTTAGCTGCATCTTGTTTGGGGACCATAATTTCGTTTGATAAAAAACGACAAATCCATCAAACAATAAAAACAAGTCTGTCAAGTTAGCACTACCACTTTAAAATTTCGTCAAACGCTATAGTGCATTAAATGTCACGATTTTGTCGTAATTCAATGGAAAAAGAAAAAAAATTGTCGCGCCCCTCCCCTTAAAAACTACCCTTAAGTGCATTTGAGCCTCAGTTAACCAAATTCGAGTTCCAAGAATCTCCCCAATGCTAAAGGTGTCCAGTAAGATATCACAGGGGCTGTTTAAGAGATTTCCACCCTGAAAAAATTTGTCGCGCCCCTCCTTCCCTTAAAAACTACCCCCGTCAAGTTACCACCCCGGTAGCGGCCACTTCAAGCATTTCCGTAAAACAAAAAGTTCCAATTAATTGTCGCAGGAACCGAAAGGGATGGTGGTAGTGCTAACTTGACGGGGGTAGTTTTTAAGGGAAGGAGGGGCGCGACAATTTTTTTCAGGGTGGAAATCTTTTAAGCAGCCGTAGTGAGAGTTTACTGGACACTTTTAGTATTGGGGCGATTCTTGGAACTCGAGTTTGGCGAACTAAGGCTGAAATGCAATTAGGGGTAGTTTTTAAGGGGTAGAAGGGGCGCGACAAATTTTTTGAAGCGTGCAATATGCCTTTCGGTTCCTGCGATTATTAATTGGATACTTTTTGTTTTACGGAAATGCTTGAATTGGCCGCTACCAGTGGTAGTGCTAACTTGACGGGGGTAGGTTTTAAGGGAAGGAGGGGCGCGACATTTTTTTTTCAGGGTGGAAATCTCTTAAGCAGCCCCTGTGATATCTTACTGGACACCTTTAGCATTGGGGAGATTCTTGGAACTCGAATTTGGTTAACTGAGGCTCAAATGCACTTAAGGGTAGTTTTTAAGGGGAAGGAGGGGCGCGACAATTTTTTTTCTTTTTCCATTGAATTACGACAAAATCGCGACATTTAATGCACTATAGCGTTTGTCGAAATTTTAAAGTGGTAGTGCTAAATTGACAGACTTGTTTTTATTGTTTTATGGATTTGTCGTTTTTTATCAAACGAAAGTATGGTCCCCGATCAAGATGCAGCTAACTGTTTCTATTAATTCAAATATTTATATTGACATTGACACCTTTTTGGAAAGCTGACAACACGAGTATGTTTTTCCACCGGTCTGCAGACTCCGTGTCATATAATTTTTTTTAGTAATGCTATATTAAAAATCAACAACAACTAAAATCCAAAAATAAGTTTTAACCCATTACCTTAGTAGTTTTTTTTAATTCTTACTTTAAATGGTAAAATTCGAGGTTATTTAAAAAAAACCTGAAAATTCAAATATCTCAGTGACCGTTGAAAATCGGCCTAACATTTATGGCCTCATTTTGTTGCATTTTTCCCCTATTATAACGTGCTGCAGGGAATAGGTCGACTTAACCAATAACCCTGTATATGTAGTGCTTTCAACATTAAACACACTTCGAAATGATATGCAATGTAACGTTGACTTGTTGCCTATAAACGGCTAAGTTAACGCACCATGACCCCACAAGGGGCTATACGGTACTGAGAAGAAAAAAGGAACTTGAAAAAACACTGAGACCCGTTCTTTACAAGGTCCTTAACCCTGGAAGGTCATGCTTCTTTTTAGTACGGAAAGGTCACGCTTCGTCGATTCGACGACACTCTACTTTGACGCTTCATACAAATTACCCTTTCTCAAAATATTTATAAATTTGACAGATTTTCAATCGTTAATTTATTTACAATGGAAACATCGATTTTGGAGCCGATTTTTATGAGTTCGAAATGCAATCTTCCTAAAATAAGGAAGAATTTTGAGCCATTTTCCTGATTTGTCCTATTTTTGTCCTAGTAAATATTTTTTTCCATAATTTTTGAAAAAATAGGTCCCACATTTTCAAAATAAACATATTTGTTACGAGCTAGTTATATAGGCACAGACTTATCGTTGAATCGACAACTAGCCATAAGAAATACTGGAGTTCTAAAAGTTACACAAAGTTCATCCTTCGTCGTTTCGACGACGCCAATTTCCAAAAATCCAACTTACCCTGCTTACTTCGTCTAGCCGCAATGTACCCGGCAAGTACTCGTACATCGGCACGGTAAGTGCTGTACGGAAACTCAGCTTCAAATAATAAGAATTGTCACGAAAAATGGGATAAATTTGATGATGCGTAGTCGATCCGACAAAGCATGGCCTTCCAGGGCTAACAAAGCAAAGCTGTATACCATTTGTCATCCTTTCAGATGAAAATAAGTTCCACTAACTTGCCGAAGGGAACTAACGGTTGAAATTGTGTACTCCTGCTCAGAAGCCATGAAATGAAACAGTAAATATTGGATGCACGCAGCCACAGTAGCACACTCAAAAGTGAAATGTGTGTGCTGGTACGCAGTTACGAGAGGCCACTCGCTGTCATCTATTTGTATGCGCCTCCTCACGGCATGCCAATCATGGCTTCTCCGGCAGTACTTGGAGTAGTGAAAAAGGCATTTGCTGCGCCAGCAGCAGAAAATTTTTGAAAATGTTATATAGTGCAGCGATATTTTTACTACATCAATAAGGATTTTTTACCATCTTCATCGACCAGGGGGGGGGGGGGGGGCGATCGCCCCTCCCTGCCCCCCCTGGCTACGCCCATGAGTATAGAAATAAAAGATCGAAATAAACCTACAAAATGCCATATTATCCCACTTTCTACACCCGTCATTATGTGAAAGGGTATATTAACTTTTCATGACGTTTGCAACGCACAGAAGGAAGCACCTCCGACTATGCAAAGTAAGAATTATTGATCAGTGTGGCGCCAAAAAACGATTAAGCAATGTCCGTCCGTCTGTCTGCATGTATGTCTGTCTGTCTGCTTCAATTCAAACTAGTCCTTCAGTTTTGAAGTTATCAGGCTGCGATTTTGTATGCAAGTTTCCCTTTAGTGTACGCTGTATATATGCCGAAACGAATGGAATCAGGCCATGGCATGACGTCATGGGGCTGCCACAGAAACCAACCCAATATGCAAAATTAGGTTCTTCTATGACAAGAGTTTTTTTATGAACCAATCTTACCCAAACTTCATCCAAGTGTGTTTCTAGTAAAGCCTCAAAACATATCTAGGAACGGATGAAATCTAAACTCTACGTCATAGGGCCAACCCCCGAAAATTAGGTTTTTGTAAGAAAAACTTTTTTCTTTATGAACCGATCTTAACCAATTTTTATCCAAGCTTGTTCCTAATTACGCCTCAATACATCGGCCACGCCGGAAATTAGCCTCGGTCTCGTTTCCCATTAAATAAAACAGAAGATTTCTTTAAGAATTTCGCTTGAAATTTTATTTATTTACTAGGGTTCTTTGTCTCTTTTGTTTCTTATTTTATGGTTACATATTCTATTCTTCAAATACGAATTTCTAAAAAATGTAAAAGAAACAATTTTTATTCGCTCATTTATTACTTCCTTTTCGTCGTCCGTTCAAATGTTAAAGGTTCCAGTAGAAACAAGTGTACAGTCGTCGTCGTCAGTTTGAAAAGCACAAACAAATTTACGATGAGTGTATACCCTACACCCATGTATACGCACCTAGAAGCCACTCAAAACCCAAACCATTCAATTCCAAGCTTTTTGGAGGGAAGGAAGGGGTAGATGAGTAGAATCTAGCACATCTTTAATATTTTATAAAGACATCACAGTTGACACAAATTTAAAGTTTTTCGCAAAATTCTATCAAAAAACAGCTTCGTAGGGGAGGTAGGGGTTGTCAGAGCTTCCCCAATTTCCATCAACTCAAAGTGTATGTCATAATTGGGCATTTATCAAAATTTCAGGACGCTGGCGATATTCTCTCGGGAATTATGGCAAAATTAAGTTATCGTGGAGGGGTCATTTGTATGGGAGAAAGGAGAACCCTTGATCCGATTTGGCCCATTTTCAATACCGTCCAAGATTTTATTAAAACAAATATCTGACCAAAATGCCAAAATCGCTAGCTTCATTATTTCGGAAGTTATCGTGCGAACTGACAGACACACGAACGGGCAGAAAGACAGGCGGAATCAGTAAGCGATCCTGATAATTTCTATATACTTGGTGTCCGGAAACTGCCGCATAATGCATCGGATTGTGATTCCTCATGTGATTTCCAGGAAAAAAGTTGTAAAGAACATACCACCAATTCTTAACCCCTTAGCTGCCACAGGCATTTGAAGATTTTTTAAGAAATCATTTTCTTGTACGACTAAAACATCAATCCTTTTATCCCATTTCAGTGCGGTTAGTTTTATTTTTTAGGTAAATTTGGTGGCTGTAATAATTATCTTATTTTGCTACTCTAGCTAGTCTAGCTTTTGAGATATTGAAGTTTTAGTCGTACAGGAAAATGATTTTTTCAAGATTTTTCAAATGCCTGTGGCAGAAGGTTTAAGAATTGGGGGTATGTTCCGTACAACTTTTCTACTGGAAATCACATGAGGAATCACAATCCGGTGCGTTTATGCGGCAGTTTCGAGCGAAAGGTTCTCCGAAGAATCTTCGGGGCCATTCGTGAACGAGGTGAATGGCGCATCCGGTACAACCTTGAGTTGTATCAGCTGTATGATGAGCTACAGGTGTCGAAAATCGTGAAATTGCAGCGACTGCAATGGGCGGGACATGTACAAAGGATTAACGACGATCGCATGCCCAAAAAGGTGAGGAACGCGCAACGAGTGGATGGAGCCAGATTGCGTGGACGACCGAAAGCCCGATGGGAGCATTCTGTATGTGAGGATGCCCACCAGATACTAGGCTTTCGGAATTGGAGGACAAGGTCGCGTGACCGAGGTCTTCAATCCAGGCGGCCAAGGCCCGACGTCGGGCTATCGTGCCATAAAGAAGAAGATTTACGAAATGGATAAGGGTAAAATCGAGGTTTAATTTTATTTTTCGGTTTTAGTTAGTTTGAAGCTGGAAGATAATTTTTTCCCTGCATAATTACAGTCAAACCTCTTTAAGTCGAAACCTCCTTAAGAAAAATGATCACTTATCTCGAACAAATTTTAGGATTCACTAGAGTTCGCATTTTAAATATAAAATCTACTAAGCCAAATTTTTCTAGGTTGAAAACCTCTTAGACTCAAACAATAATTCTTCTATGCTATTAATTTTAACTTTCTTCCCCCTAAGTCGAAAGAAGCTCCATTTTACCTTATTGCTTCATTGCTTTCATTGAGGTAATAACTTTTAGGGGAAACGCTTCGACTTTGTCTGCATGTAGAGGACAACAGAGGCTTCCATGCACGTTCCTATTAATGTTTAAATCATATATATGTATGTATGCCAAAAATCGTGTTCTAAAACGAATAGGAGATTTTTCAAGCATATTATCGAGCAGAATTTTATGGCCTACTAATTCTAGTGGATAGGTTAAATCGTTTGGCGGAAGGTTAAAAATGTGCGTTGATACGAAAATTGTATTTGAGGAAAACCTTACAGATGAGTCTTAATATTACTACATATGTACATGCATTCGTTTTTTTGTACAAAATTAATAGACACAAAATTCTTATTTGATGGCTTCTCAGTGTAATTCCATTACTGACATTAAGAAGAGTTGCAACTCGAGTTACAGAAGTCTGACTGTAATCCGCAACGCTAGAAGTGAGAGACGGGCAATATGTATTTGTCTATGACGAAACGGTTGTGTGACATTCTGTATATACAGAATTTGTCTCCATTATACTGAGGCAATAAATCATGATAGAAATAGAATAGAATAAAACGTAGAGAAATGCCCCTAACGCACACAAAATTAGATTTACGATACAGGGTGTCCCACGACTCTTGGTACATACGGTAATGGGTGATAGTACAGCTCAATTGGGTACAATTAATGTTCTACATGACCCCTCTATCTTTAACCGTTATAAAGTTATAGCATTTTTTGTTAATAGTGTCAGAAACCTCGACTTGCCGAGCAAAATCACTATTTACCACACTCCCGAATATTTGATCCGAGGTTTGACTTTACTTTCTGAAACTCCACAAAATTCTACATAAAATAACTGTTTTGCCAATTAAATAGTTTAAAACCCTACCCAGATACAACCATTCAAACTTTTAAGAAATTCGAAAATTGATTTTTCATTGAAAATTTAAATTGTAAAATCGTAACGGTACTTTGAACTGACAAATGTGCAAAGTTGATAAAAGTTGCCCCATAATGTTAGCTTTCGAACGACATATAAAAATTAGGGGCTTAGGATTTGAAAAATTGCATATCTTATGTGTTAAAGAGAAAAACAAACGTGGTTCCAAGAGAAAACCAAAGTAAACGTTTCCACAATTTTTATACTAGTTTTATTTAGTAAACAAGATTTTTTTTAGTAAAAAACGAAAAAAAAACACGATACCGACGTTAATTTCGGGCGCGGCCGAAATTTTGATACCCTTCACTCTTCTCGGGCTAATATTTTTTTCCGGTGTACTTATGACTTATGTTTAATCTGCCCCATTCTTCCGTTTTCACATAGTTTCGTTACGTCGATACAACATATTTGCGTGAGGTTTGGTTAGAATAACTGCACAAACGGAAAAAAAAAACTTTTTTTGTGGGAGGGGGATGCCCCCATGGTACGAATATATTTGTTTTTACATATTTTTGTACTTTCTATAAAGACACATTGCAAAAACAAATACATATATTCGTATTATGGGGCCATCCCCCCCACCAAAAAAAGTTTTTTTTCGTTTGTGCAGTTATTCTAACCAAACCTCACGCAAATATGTTTTATCGAGGTAACGAAACTATGTGAAAACGGAAGTGAAAGAATGGGGGGATTAAACATAAGTCATAAGTATACCAGAAAAGAAATATTAGCCCGAGAAGAGTGATGCCTTTCATAAGCATTTTTACTGATGCCTCAAATAATAAAGATTTGAAATTATTTCCGATTCTAGTTAGGTATTTTGAGGTTTGAGCCTACGTCAGGGATTAATATCAAGGAGCTTGAAATAACAGCTTTGCCGGGAGAAACAGCCCACATATATTAATATTTGATGAAGACCCTGGACAAGGCCGCTTTAAAGAAAAAAGTCGTTGCATTCTGCGCTGATAACGCAAGTAAAGAGGGAGGTGTCTATCGTAAGGCTCAGAGCAACATTTTTGCAAAACTGTAAGCGGAACTTAAATGAAATCATTGGTGTGGGATGCGCAGCGCATATTGCGAATGATGCAATTCAAACGGCAACAGATTTATTCCCAGTTGATAATGAACATATTATTACAAAGATTTTTATGAAGAAGCAGAGACCCAATATAAGAAAATGTTCGGATACAGCAAAACAAGGTGGTTCGCACTTTCATGGAAGTGGCCCATTCACTTTAGAATTAAAAGACAAATATACAAGGTGTCCGGAGAAAAATTACATTCCTCTCATAATAAAAAGCGACTTAAACAAACTGTTCGAAACTGGCCAAATTTAAAGGCAATATTTTATAGGATATGGTTGCAATTTCTACATGAATTTCGAATGAAGTGCACAAAAGAGCTCATGTAAATCCAGAGCAGCGCGACCCCATTCACCCTACAACATTACCATAAAAATAGTTCATACGAGTATCTATGTTATCGCACTTGTGAATTTTCTTTGAATGAAATTTCTAAATTTGAAGCTCAACGTGAAAACTGGGATTGTGAGGGAGCTATAAAATTTTATTTTCTCAAATGAGTCGATTATAATTTAGACCCCGATTTAAACTCGATTTCACATTTGGTAAACTTGGAAATGTTGTTATACATGTCAGTATCCAGGGGCGTACGCAGAAAAATATTTTGGGAGGGGTTATAGGAAAATATTTTATAACTGCTCAGTGCATTTAAATAACTGAGTTTACACTAACCTGACAGAGAAATTATTTTACTCCAGATAAATATAGGAATCATTAAATCTTTGAATTACAAAAAAATTCTCCAGTCGAAAAATATTATCCTCTTTCATTTCTGAAAAAAAAATCTGTCTTGATTTCTTTACCGGTCTGAAGGATCATTTTCCAAAAACTTAATTCAAAGTCTGACACCAGAGAGTAGTTTCAGTTGTCCTACTTCTGAGGAACGAATATTGCATTTAATCTTTCTCCAGTGATCAGACCAGGGTCATAATAAAATGATCAGCTTGATTGTCAAATATATATATATTTTTTTAAACAACAAGGAGCACCTTTGGAATAGAAAATGTTATCATCCATAATAATACTGAGTCCCTTGCTTATCCTCACTGTCAGTTCGATTGCTTCAGATTCATTTAATGCCGCGTTCTAAATGACCTAACTTTTCTTCTGTTAAAACTGCAGTGTGTGTTTTATATTAACTCGATTTCTCATCTAAACATCATCATAAAAGAGAGAATTTGAACCCCCAAAACACCTACGTAGGAACGTCACTGATAGTATCAATAAAAAAAAATCTATTAACGTCCTATACCCTGAAGTACACATCATAATTAAAATGTCCCGGATTAGCATTTCTAAAAGTTGGTCGCCTTAGTTTAACCCCAACTTTATTTTCCACCGTTTTCACATAGCTCCATGGCGTCGATGAAACAATAATTTTTGAGTGAGTTTTGCGCACAAAAAAAAAAGTTTTTCTTAGAAGAACTCAGTTTGTGTGGCAGCCCCGTGACCCCATGGTCTGATTTTACCGATTCAAACATACAAACAGCCTGCAACAGAAATAAGCACGTGTTCGAAATTTAAGCCCCGTAGCTTTTATAGCGGCCGAGGAAAACACGCTGCAACAGATGGACAGACAGACAGACAGAAATCGGCCAATCGACTCCCCGCGTCATACTGGTAAATTATATATACTTTTTATATGGTCGGTGATGCTTCCTTCAATGCGTTACAAACATCATGACAAAGTTAATATACCCTTCATTCTACGAGCGAAGGGTATAAAAACAAATTGCAGTGAATCGGACATGAAACTGCCAAATCATAATCTTTCAAGTACATACTCGGGTTATCTGGGATCTACCCTAAAATCATTTCTGAAGGACAGCTATACATTTCAGGTTAGTGGCGTTGGTGTTTTTGGAACAGCTATTGGAACTAACGGTAAAAGTTACGATTCACACTTGCGTATATTTCTAAAGTGATCCGATTTTTCCTATTAACAAAAATAAAGGGATAGGTTTAATGAGATTTACTATTGAATTTTTGTTTTTCCAAAAAGTGCTCGTATCCTTATTCCATCATCACCGAACAATATCGAGAATCAAATTTACAGAAATAAAAAAATGCTTTTGCGCACAGTTGCATCCCTTCAGTCTTCGTCGCACACAAATCTCGTGGAAAATTTTCTCATGTACAAAGAGCATCCGTAAATCTATTCACAAAACTATGTCCACTGCTTTTTCCTTGGACCGCTAATTTCTTAGCAACACCGCAAAATGTTTTCTATTCAAACTTTCAGATCCTTGATTTGGTAAAAGCCCGCGGATAAATAAAAGATTTTTGCTTTTTCATACCTTTGCGTAATGATTTTCTTCGCCGAAGTTAAAATGTTTTAAATTGAAATGAAGAATTTAATTTTCGATTTTTTCTTCTCCGATGTGATTGCATGATTTCCTCGTGTGGCGAGCTTCAAACACATACCAACCCAATAATTTCCTATTAGTCATGTGTGTGAACATGCTGAAATCACGTTATGTACTCCTTTCCGACTACACGAACGCCTAGTTACATGGGTTTATGTACATGGAGTTTTCAAGAATTTTCCCGTTATATAAGGTGTGTTTTTCACTCTTCTTTCAAGGGGGAAAACTGCGCAACTCGATCGACTGAACGTCTCATCCATGATCTCTCCTCGCCGCACTGCAATCCAAAGTATCCAATAGCATCCTTCCCTGCACACTTCCACTTGCCGTATAGCATCGACCATCGGGAAAATCGACGCACACCGATTCAAAATGCTTATGCAAAGATTGAAGATTTTTTTATTTTTCAAAAAATTTTCCTGACGTGTTTGCAATGGTACGCGGTATATTGAAACGTACGTATATGTGTACGAGTACATGTTATCTACCGCGGCGGCGATCTATTCGGGCTCCGATCTTGATTCTTAATTTAGCACAAATGGGTACAGGCGAGAAAATCTGAAAATCAGTCGAAAAGTACCCCTCTCTATATGTAAAAGTCGGCATACAGAGTTTTTTTTAGAAAATTCAAAAATATAACACTAAAACTAAACGTTATTACTTATAAACATAAATAAAAGGATAATTTTGGATCGCGAAACGCGTGCAAGTTCGGTTGTTCTAAATAAGGATTTCGATAATCAAAAAATAGATTTCAAGTGTCATTATTTTCCGATAAATTTGATTTTTTCGTTGAAATTGTTGTTGTACGCAGTGGAACATTACGCACGTCACTATGAAATTTGTTCCACATGTCTGGTGTCGCCGTGGGACAATCTAATGGTAGATATATTTCCACTTATTTTTTCCACTTGACAATTTTCCGAACGCGAACTGTTTTGTGAATGTATGCCGACGACATTTGAAGCGCACAGGGTCGAAAAGAGGTATGTAAGGATTTTTTTCTGATTTGCATTTAAGGATTTGAGCACTATAAAATCAACACGACAAAAATTGCCTTTTTTTCAAACACTATAACTACCGATAACGTTCACTCCATACCGACATATCGCGCTGGGGATGCTATTCATTAACCCAACCCCAATTGTTTTATGAATATCGCAACAACGCCGAAATATCGCCAAAGTGAAAAGACTATGAACACCGAAGAACTGACGCGCGAGTGCGGTAATAAGTTCTTCTAGTGTTTAAAATCTCGAGCACCAGCCAAGCAAACAGCCCCGAGAATCAAAGGAATAAATAGAACCTCTGTTTCCATTCGAGTATATCCTAAACTTAGAATTATTTCGATTTTAATTTAGAAATTTTATTTTTATGGCATCAAAAATATCAATTCGTAAACGCAAAACGGTATTTATAGAGGGAGCGCCTCCTCGCGGGGAGGGTACAATTTTCTATTTTCGATTTTTTGACTGATAGTTTTCGTCTTATTATTTTCGTTAAGATTTTTGTTTTACGCTTTCATCGAAATTCCGTACGTGCGTACGTAATACGCGGCTCGTTTGATACAAGGAATTTTTTCGTTGTATGTACATATTATACAAAATTTGTTGTAAATTAGATGCACGAGACATTGTGTGATATAATTTTGTCAATCTCTCTAACTGTTTACATGTCAATCGAAAAAAAGTCAGCGATCTCTAATGGAATTAAGCGAAAAATTATTTGTTTAAAAAATAAGATTTTATTTATTTGTTTTCGTCAAATGTCCTTCAATGGACTTTTGTGCTCCAATTTCGACGGAATCGCAGTTCCAAATTTCTTCAAGGCAAATGACAAGAAGGTGGCTATATCGTGGGTGTTGTGATGCTCAATAGCAAAAAACAAACATTTTAAAATTTATGGCTTTTTTTAATTTGATTTTTACGGAAATTTCAATATGGTGAAAATCATCACCTCATTTTTGCATTCCTGCTAGAATGCAGAAATTAGGTGATGAGTTTTACCATGTCCTCTTTGCTTGGTCCTAGATATCACCCGATGTTTGTACATTTTCGTTATTATGTACATGTTAAGAAGACATGTATTTGAATATTTTAGCAGAATCAGAATAAAATTCTACAGGGTGGGAAAAAATCTCTTACCGATTTGGAAAGCGTATAGCTTTTTTGTCTGTGATATTTTTTTTTAATTCCACTTGGGAGATTTAAATATGAAACTTCACAGCATTGCATAGCAAACGAAGATAGTGTAATCTTTCTTTGAAAATAGCTGATCTGGCCGATTGTCACTTTTATTCTTCCTTATGGCACGATAGCCCAACGTCCGGCTTTGAACGCTTGTATGGCTGACCTGCAATTGTTGCGGTCACGCGTCCGTCTCCTCCAGTTTCAGAAGTCCATCTGCTGGCCGTCCTCATGTACTGATTGCTCCCATCGAGCTCTCGGTCGTCCACGCAATCTGTCTCCGTTCACTCGTTGCGCACTTTCTTGGGAATACGATTGTCGTTCATCCTAAGTACTCGTCCATATTGAGGTGCTCCACTGTGATGCTTGAATTTGAGGGCGTTCTTGTTTTGTTTTTTGAGTTGGTTCACGGTGAGACTCGAACCCTGTGCATCGAAGGTGTACGCACTAAACACTATACCAACTTACCAACCAGACTACTTTTTTTAACCAGCTAAAAGTAATTGATAATGTGCTCCCAAAACATCAATTTCACAAACGTATTTTCGTGCTCTGTGGCCGTGATGGTTCGGTCGCCACTCTGTGAAATAAAAAATAAATAAAAAAACGAGTTTCCAAACTCGGCACGACTCGTCGCAAGTTTATTATTCAGAAGAAGATGATAAGAAATATTCTTATCGTAGAATAATAAACTAACAATGCGACTAGGAAGTGGTACCTATGGCTGACAACCGATCACACTCCGAATTCAGTTGTCTTTGTAACGTTGATGACTACATTCGGTAGTCATCAACCATGCTCCACTAGGAGTTACGGTAATCAAGAGAGATTTTCGAACATTAACTATCCATAAACGCAGTTATTGAGAAATGTGTAAATCATTTGTAGTGTAGTTACTACGTGATAAACCTAGTACATCAGATTGCAAAATGTGGTGGAGATAAAATTTTTTTTGTTTCTTATGTTTTTTGGGGTGCTGAGCACGAATCCGGAGCTTCCCACCAAAATTTCGTCGCGGAACAGGGTCAAAATCGCGAAAAACCCTAAATTTTTTGCTGTTTTTCCGTTATTTGGCCCCTAACTCCGAAACTGTTTATTCCTACGAAAAACTCTCCATGGATATTTTATAGAGCACATAATTGCGCGTCCAAAGACACATAAATATTATAAATCCGTTGAGCGGTATTACTACAATTGATAATTTAAATTTGCCATTTTTAACATAGTTCCATATTATGAATCAAATTTTAAGTTTGAACGGTTTTTCATTTTTGGTTGCAAAAGTTGCATTTTTTTGTACATTATGTATTTGGGGGTTCAGAACCTGAATCCGCAACTTCCCACCAAAATTTCGTTGTAAAACAGGGTCAAAATTGCAAAAAACCCCAAAAAAATGACTATCAATTGTAGCTATACCGCTTAACACATTTTAATAATTAATGGTGCGGTGGAACCGCAATTATGTTTTCTTTAATATTTTCATGGACAGGTTTTCGAAGAAATGTACACTTTTGGAGTTATAAACAAAAAACGGGAAAACTCCGAAAATTTTTGATTTTTTCGCGGTTTTGACCCTGTTCCGCAACGAAATTTTGGTGGGAAGCTCCGGATTCGAGCTCAGCACGCCAAAAAACATAAGAAGCAAAAAAAAAATTTTCTCCACCACACTTTGCAATCTGAAATCACCTGGGAACTACACTATTGGCCCATCTATGTATTTCTTCTTCTTCTCAGTATATCGTATAGCCCCAATTGGGGCCATGGTGCGTTAACTCAGCCGTTTATAGGCAATTTCGAGTCAACGTTACATTGCATATCATTTCGGAGTGTATATGTATAATGTTGTAAGCACAACACTAGCCGGCATATGTATTTTGACATCTGGTAATCTCGAGCCAAGATACTGATTTTGTTTAACTAGAGCGAATAAAGGTAAATTTCTTATAAGGAAATCAAAGTATCAACAGCAATAAATATGCTCAATATTTTTGCTGTCCATTTTCGCACTCTCTTGCTATAAAGAAGAGAACAGATTGGTGCGAAATTTTGATGCGACAAAAGTATTTTGACAATATTTAAATCTTTGATTGTACACCAATTTCTCTGGAAAAAAAATGGATAAAACATAATTTTATTAATGATTTGTGTTTATATTTTGAATTCCAAGCAGAAGATGTGTCCAGTGGCATGAAACGTTGGAAAACAAATCAGAAATTCAAAGTTGGAGACGCTGCAATTGAATTTAATTTCATAAGGTAGACTGTTCATTATTAAACACCAGAATTGAATAAGAGAAAAGAAATAGAAAACTATTCCATGCATCACAGAAATGGGATGTGTATATCGAATCATTACCGAAAAATCTTCCAAACAGTTATGGAAAATGTCCTAATTGATCCAAAGGATATTCTGAATATGAAGAATGTGCCATCGGAGGCAGAGATAATAACGACCACTTTCGGTCTAGAACTAAAAAAGGCAAATTGCATGCATACGCAGATAAAGTGAATCGAAAGAAAGATTTAAATACCATACCAAAAGCAAACCTCTGTTACTAAGGAAAAAGTTCAAGCTACTGCAACTTTCGAAAAAAGTTTTTTCCGGCTAATATTCGTTATTTTATTACATTTTTACACAAAAAAAAAATCAATATTTAAAGAAAATGTTCAGCTTATGTGGAAAAACGGATACCTGGCTATCAAAATGAATACCACAGTGGAGGCTCTCTCCTGATGCATTGATATATTGCTGACAATGGCCTAGGTTGCTTAAGTTCAAATCACTGTTTCCATGGCCAAACTTCTTTTCGTCGTCATTGAATCGTCGGAAGTTATATTCGTTTTTTTGCAGCACAATTTGGTTTAAATTTCAGTTCTTTCTTAGAGTTCTTCATCGTGGCTCATTCATCACTCGGGGTTCACATTCGCTTTCTTTCAGAGAGTCCCAAGATTTGTTTTTATTTTGTTATCAAACATTTTTATTGTTTGACAATAAACTGTTTACCGTATAAAATAAAATTCAATATTAGCGTATTCAATGTGTAAACCAGGACTAAGGCTTGCATCAATCGATGCTCAAACCAATCTTCGAAATTCTGCTTTTTTGTTTATGTTTCGAGCCACTGGTGATATCTTTTATTCGAAAATTAATATGGGAAACTCAACAAATAATAAAAAATGTTTTGTGCATCAATTCATGCGAAAAAATGGGTGCAATCAAAGAGTTAAATGTTGCCAAAATACTTATGCCACACCAGAATTACGCCTCCATCTTTTCACTTTTCTATAGCATGAGAGTCCAAAAGAGGACAGGAAAAATATTAAGCATATTTATTGCTGTCGATATGTGCTTTTAATTTTGATAAAAATTTTTTACCGTTATTGGCTTTAGTTAAACAAAACCAGTGTCGGGGCTCGAAGGTATGGGATGTCAAAATACATATGCCGAATAGTGTATAATGTTGCAAGCTCTATATATTTCCTATCCGCAAATGTACGGAAATTTTGGACCACGCCGAGATTCGATCTCCGGACGTCTAGATTACTAGCATCGTAGAGTGCGACTCAACCAAGTGAGCCACAGACCGGGTCATCTATTTACCGTTACATTTTAGAGTGAAATTGTTCTTTGTATTTTCTTTCTTAATGAATAGGTCGATGTTTGATCGAGAAATTGCAAGCTGGCAAAGGGCAAAGATTCCATTGTATAAATAAATTTACCACTCATAGTATGTCTAAACAAAAGCCTTGTTCGATCTAGGCTAGCAATAGAGTAAAATTGGGACACTGGGGTGATATTTCAAATGTTTAAAGAGAGCAGTTCAGTAAATGACTAGAAACTACTCAGCCTAACACAATCTCTAAATGCGGACTGAATCAGTTAAGAGCAGTGGCGTAACGTTTCTAAAAAATCTTGTATTCGAGATGGAAATGAAGGACCCACACAATTTAATTTATAACCAAAGGAAATAGTTGAAACCACTATTCTTGTCCGATTTGATTAAACACGATTCACACTTGACACCGAAATCTAAACTTGACGTCAAAAGTATCGGGCCACCCGAAACTTTCGAACTCTAACCCAATTTTCTAAAAAAGTATAAAAAATACAACTATGTAATAGTAATATCTACAGGAAGTGTATTTTATGACAATTAAAATGATTGGATACACATTGGGATTTATAAATTGATTAAGCGTTTATTAAAGATTTTACAAATAAGAGTCGTTTCCGGTCTTGTAATCACCAAGTTAAAAGCTCAAATTTAAGCTGAAAACAAAGTAAAAATTTAAAATAAAGTGTTTGGTCAGTATTCAGTGTTACCTCCCTTTGCTCGAATAACTGCTAGCATCCTTGTATTTATAGACCTCACGAGGCTGATGATGAAGTCTTGGGAAACTGCATTCCACTCCTCTTCAATTGCAACTCGCAGCTCTGGATGCGTTGTTGGAGCAGGAACGCGGGCTCAAAACGGACGTTTCAGCTTATCCCATAAGTGTTCTATTGGATTCGAGTCCGAGCTGTGAGCTGGACGCAGTCCATCGGACGAATGCCGACGTCCTGTAGATACTGAGTCACCACATGAGCAACATGAGGCCGTGCATTATCCTGTATCAACTGTATATTATGCCCGATATAATCTACGTAAGATATCACATGGACTGCAAGGATTTTATTGACCGTGTATAGGTATATACCGGAGCAAAGATAAAAAGTTTTAGGCAAAATTATTTTATTTTTGGACGGCACGTATATGCTGTACTAACTAATCGAAACTAAATTTAGTCCCACTCGCAACTGATGGCGAGGTGCTTGCCAATCCATTATATGCCTAGACAAGCGACTGTCTCTGAAATTTATCCAGGAAGAGCGAAGTAGTCTTATTATTGGGGTGATATCGTTTTCGATTTTCGTTTCGCTACAAAGTTTATATGAAATTCCTGGTTAGAAAAAACGCGTGATTAACCAATTTCAATTATAATATTGTCCAAATAATCAAAATGTCTGATAAATCATTTGTAAACATCTGCACATTCCGCAACCAATTCGAATAAAAAGAAGAAGAAGTTAATACGCGAACTAGGACGGTATATACACCATATGGAAAAGGAACTAATGCTGTATGTCCGGTTAGCGAGATGGCGCCCAGACCATTACAAGTCCTCCTCGAAGCAACAGATTCTGCGTAGCCACACTGAGAATAACGTTTTCCAGGGCGACAATACATTCTCTGACGTCGATCACTTTGATATAGACTCACCCTGGTCTAATCAATAATGAGTATATTACCCCACTCTTCTAACATCTAAACCCTATGCTCTGGAGCAAATTCAAGTCGTGCTCGACGGTGGGCTGCCGTTTATTTTGGACCTGCTGCAGCTCTCTTTGGAGTCAGTTTCCGATCGGCAAGTCTCCTTCTAACGGTAGAAGAACTTATACCCAATTGGGGTTCGTCACGCAACTTTTGTTGGACTTGAACTGCGTTGAGGCGGCGATTTCGCAGAACATTGAGTTGGATATAACGATCATCTGCTGCTGATGTAGCCCCAGGCCTACCCGTAACTGAACGCCGATCGAATGCTCCAGTCTCTAAGTATCGTCTGCAAATTCTTTGCACCGATGATCTGCTGATTCGAAGTCTCTGAGCGACCTCACGTTGTGCAAAGCCTGCTTGAAATAGTGCTTCAACTTGATCTACTTTCTCCGGTGTCGTATTCATTATTGGTTGACAAAAGAGGCAAAAATACACGCGTCTAAAAAAGCAATGAATAAAAGCTAAATAAATTATAAAAAAAATCCTATACCCTCACTGTAGAAGAAAAAAAGGTAAGGGCGAACTCTAGTCTAGAGACCCGCTCTGTGGCTCAGTTGGTTGAGTCCCACTCTACGATGCTAATGCTAGTAATCTAGAGGTCCGGAGATCGAATCTCGGCGTGGTCCAGGAAATATATAGTGCTTGCAACATTATATACACTCCGAAACTCTATATGCAATGTAACGTTGACTCGAAGTAGCCTATAAACGGCTGAGTGAACGCACCATGCCCCACAAGGGGTTACGGTACAAAGAAGAAGAAGAACTCTAGTCAAAACATAGCAAATCGTTAGCAATGTGTTTGTTGTTTGATTGCTATGTGAGTTTACGACTTCTGTTTTAAACGTAACATTTATATTCAAAGATGTGTGTTGCATATACATTCAGGCGGGGTACACTACACTTTACCACGATTTCGTATAGATATGGTTTAAGATTTTGGTTGAAATAGCGAAAATGTACATATACAGGAAATCTGCTTTAGTTATTACAAAAAAGTTGGTGGATTTTAGCTTTGGTATCAGAGCTGTTTGTTAATGGGTGAAGCCATTTCTTCTTTACTTGCTTAAGAGTGGAATTACTAATTTGCTCTAAGAAAAGTACAAGTGCTTCTAATCGTTCAATCGTTCTTATTGCAGCAATTTAAAGGCTTTCTGCGAAAATTCAGCTGGTAGGCTAGAGCTCTGCAGTTTCGTATGAAAACTCGGACTTTTGAAAGTAGTCATTCTTTAGCACAAATACAAAAAAATAAATAACAGGCGCGACAATCCAGCATTGGGACTAAGGCCGCAGGATGTGTTAGTGACATCCTATTTCCAAGATCTTATCTGCTTTTTTGTTGAGGTAATGAGATCAGCATCACGCTCAGCAGTGTTATTTATCCCCATAAATGGGTACTCGTTTGACATCTGAGTGAGATCATAGTCCGTCACAAGCTCGTGAGTTCGAAAAACACCATGATCCACGGTGAGATTCGAACTAATGACCCTGTGCACCGAAGGTGCGCACACTAACCGCTAGACCAGCCAGACTACAGTACAAATACAAACTAAGAACTTAAAAATAAAAAATTTTAAAAAAGGTGCAATAATTGGTTTACATTTTTCTGGAATTATTTTAAAGTTTTGTGACACTTTCACGGAGTGAGGGTCAAATAGCCAATCAATGAGCAATAGATTTTTTGTTCTCCTAGAGACTCGACGAAAAGTTGGGGCCTTCCCTGGTAACCAAGAATGCAGTTCTTCAGCGCAACAAACAGTAAAATGTGACTTGAAGTTCTCGCTTCATACTGCTTTGATTATAACTTGTGGATTCGCTAAATCTACAAAGAGTTATTTTTTAACCACAGTTCAAAATTTACCACTTCTTGTCACATTGCTAGGTGGCCCCTGGTGGATGAGGGCCCGTGTTCGACCGAACAATTGGAACACCGTACGTTACGCCACTGGTTAAGAGCCATTTGCCGACCATTGTGTTAAATTCGATTCGATTTCATTTAATAGTCTAAGAAAAATGGCATATTTGGTCGGCAAAAATCCTACATCGGAAATTTTTTTGGATTATGGTTGGGAATGGTCCCTAGATTATGTCATTAAAAGTCCCAACCGATCGTTGGTCCGCAACTTTAAAAAAAGCGGGAAAGGGGGGCGTTTTTTCGTTTTTTTTTGCTATAATTTCCGTAAGAGATACAGAAAAATAGTCTGAGGTCGAAAAAAACTACATAAAGTTATCTTTGCAATGTAATATAACACATTAGAGTTTAATAAAAACAGTAGAGTTTTTCCTTCTACGAGATATTTTTATTGCTTAAGAATACAATTGTTTCGGGAGTCACAAGCTCCCTTCCTCAGTTCATGACTCAAGTCTGAGTCTGAGTCATGAACTGAGGAAGGGAGCTTGTGACTCCCGAAACAATTGTATTCTTAAGCAATAAAAATATCTCGTAGAAGGAAAAACTCTACTGTTTTTATTAGAACGAACGAGAAAGCATACCCGAAAGGAAAAACATTAGAGTTTATTTTAATATTTCGGCGTTAGACTTAGAATATTTTCATTTCAAAAGCTCCATGACTTTTGAAAGAATGCTAGTTCAGCCATAAAATTTTGTACAAGTATTTACAATAAGTTTAAGATCATTCTAAGGTAAACATTGAGTCGCTTCAGTCAAGGACCCCCATTATCCCCCCATTTAATTTTTTCAAAATGGGATATCCATAACTCCCCCCAAAATTGGAGCAGAGTGCTAAATTTTGGTTTGTTGGGATCGGAGGTCGTAGTGACCCCACCCACCAAAAATCAGCTCATTCGGATAAAAACTAAGGGTATCTCCCACACAAAGTGACCCATCAGGAGTTTGTTCTACGTACTACTCATTTTATACACTGTAGAAAAAAGTTGTCTTGGGTCACTTTGTATGGGAGGTACCCTTAGTTTTTATTCGAATGAGCTGATTTTTGGTAGGTGGAGTGGCTATGACCTCCAATCGCAACAAACCAAAATTTAGCACTCTGCTCCAATTTTGGGGGGAGTTATGGATATGCCGTTTTGACAAATTTAAATGATGGGATAATGGGGGTCCTTGACCGGAGCGACTCAATGTTTACCTTAGAATGATCTTAAACTTATTGATAATACCTGTACAAAATTTTAGGGCTGAACTAGCATTCTTTCAAAAGTTATGGAGCTTTTAAAAAAGGTCTAAAATGAAAATATTCTAATTTATTTTGTTGGGCTAGCGCCGAAATATTTCATTAAACTGTAATGTGTTTTATATCATTGGAAAGGCAATTTTATGTAGTTTTTTCTTCCTCAGACTATTTGTGTGTATCTCTTGCCGTTTTCGAAATAATTGCAAAAAACCGAAAAAATGCCCCCTCCCCCCTTTCCCTCCTTTTTTTAATGTTGCGGACCCCCAATCGGTTGGGACTTTCTATGCCATCATTTCGGGACCATCCCCAACCATAATCAAAAAAAAATTTCCGATGTAGGATTTTTGCCGTGTGATGGCCATATTTTGGTCCAATTTTTTTGGACTATAAGAAGACATTAGATCGCAGAAGATTTAATAATAGTATTTATACATTTCACAAGAAAAATATTTTTCAATTTCATATTATTCCTGTATACATTATATGTTTCTATTAAATGATAATTTCATTAAGCATCTCCATTCATCTATGTATGTATATTCAAAACATCTTGTCGTGCAGTTTAAGCAATCCTTTTCGATTGCTAGACCGTTACACAATTTAAAATTAATCTGACACGGAGATCGCACTAATTGCTTTCAGCATGAAGTAAATCCTTTTCGTCCGTTTTTCTTCAGAGTATAATCTGCCATAGTTGAAGGATGAGTTCTGTTTTGTATAATTCCAATCCGCGCACGAGTTGATTTTATTTCCTCTCCTTTAAAATCCTAATTGCTTCCGTTTATGTTTTTCATATGTACATATGTATGTACTTATGTGTGTATGAGGGAGTATACAACATGCACTAGTCCCTTTTGCCGGACTTATGTATACATAGATGGATAATAATGTATTTACAGAAGAACTGAAAAGATTCAAAACACATCACCCCCTGGATACACAGACAATCCGTATAAACACAGAGTACATACAGTGCGCACAAGAAAACGTGGGTGTACCTTTCGAGACTACCCAGAACGAAAGATAAGTCAAAGCCCAAGAAACGGATCACTGCCAACGGCAACAACATCAGCAACAGCAACTGAAAAATAACAAAAAAGAAAATATTTCCACAACCATCGGTAGCGAGAACAAGAAGTAATTCTAGAAGGCTCACCGCGACCCGGTGGATAAATCTTATCCATCCAGACAGGAGGGAGGTTTATGCATCTTTCGGGATGTGGATGGTTTCATGCAGGATAGTTTTGAACAGCTGGAAGCAGCTGTCGTAGTCGTCGTCGTGGTAATGAGAATAATGCGAGATACGCACGATTGTATGGCATCCTATCGTATCGTTTAAGAGTTTAAATGGCCGGTGCATCTCAACGCAATCGTATGGTATGGAGATGCAGCACATTGATCTCTGTAATGAAAGTTAAAAGAAAATGTGCTTGAATCCTTTCATCGTATTTCATGATGATGATTAAATTAAAAACAAACAAAAAATTAAATTTTTACCATATATGCCAATTTAATAGCTATTATTAATCAAGCAAACTTATTAACCCATTTTGTCCTGGTGTAAGGAGTTGTGCTAGGACTAAAAAAATCACACAGTGGCATGGCATCGAAAACATGCTAATTTCGAAAAAAATGCATGTTTTTTTTTTGTATTTTTGACAGTGGAGCACGCTGAGAAAACGCAACGCTAGGGCTTAACGTGTACTTTTTTCAACGTCTGAAAACTTCTTATTTGGTGAAATACTCGTATTAGGCCAGTCAATAAACCGAAAAATAAGGAAGTGTACCACCAAGTTTGCAACTTCGAAAAACCTGTGCTAACCCCATGACCCTCAAAAAACCTCAAAATTTTCGGACTTTTTTCATATTTTTGTTTGTAATTTCTAAAAGGTGCTTCCTACAAGTAAGTTGTCCACTGCACTGTTAAAGCTAAATCTTCTTTAATTTGAGTGTAACCCCAGCTTTGTAGGCGCAAAGGATCCCAAGATACAGCACTTTAAACATTGTATTTTGAAAAAAAATTCGAAATTGTAATTTCAGTCATGTTCCGAGCTGAATATCGGCTTAAATGCGCATTTTACAGAGAAAGTCATGTGACATGAAGTTATAAACCAGTTCCTTAGCTGTATATATGTCGGAACGAATGGAATCAGACCATGGGGTCATAGGGCTGCCCCTGAAAATTAGGTTCTTCTAAGAAAAACTTTTTTCTTTATGTACCAACATTAACCAAACTTCACCCAAGTATGTTGCTGGTTAAGCCTAAAAAAATATCTAGGAACGGATGAAATCGGAACACTACGTTATAGGGCTGTCATACAAACCAACCTCTGGAAATTAGATTCTTCTAAGAAAAACTTTTTTCTTTATGGATCAATCTTAACCACTCTTCCCCCAAATGTGTTTTTTAGTAAAGCTTCAAAACATATCTAGAAACGGATGAAATCGGAACACTAGGTCATAGGGCTGTCATACAAACCAACCCCTGATAATCAGGTTCTTCTAAGAAAAACGTTTTTCTTTATGAACCAATCTTAACCAAACCTCACCCAAATGTGTTCCTAGTAAAGCCTCAAAACATAACTAGGAATGGATGGAATCGGAACATTACGTCATAGGGCTGTCATACAAACCTCCTAAAATACAATTTCGGACTTTTTTCCAAAAAAAAGCACTTTTTTTAAAGTGCTGTATCTTGGGATCCTTTGTACCTACAAAGCTGGAGTAACACTCAAATTAAAGAAGATTTTCTTAGCTTTAAAAGTGCAGTGGACCACTTACTTGTAGGAAGCACCTTTTAGAAATTACAAACAAAAGTATGAAAAAAGTCCGAAAATTTTGAGGTTTTTTGAGGGTCAAGGGGTTAGCACAGGTTTTTCGAAGTTGCAAGCTTAGTGGTACACTTCTGTTATCTATCCTAACAATATCCCAAAAAACCAGACCCGAGCAATTTTTTGCGACCTAAAATCGGTAATTGACTGGCCTATATCATAAAATGTGATACTAAAAGCTACTATTGGTATTACTAAGGATGGCCCCATCAATTCTTCTCTTCTCAGTACCGTAGAGCCCCATGCCATGGTGCGTTAACTCCGCCGTTTATAAGCAAGTTCGAGTCAACGTTGCATTGCATATCATTTCGGTGTGTTGTATATAATGTAGCAAGCACTATATATATTTCCTATCCGCACATGTACGGAAATTTCGGACCACGCCGAGATTCGATCTCCGGACCTCTAGATTACTAGCATCGTAGAGTGCGACTCAACCAAGTGAGCCACAGCCTCATCAATTAGGCGTCAGAAATAATCGCCAAGTATTCTGGAGAAGTCTGGGTGGAGATGTGTAAGTCCCATCATCCTCTGTGCACCTTCGATTTTTTACCAGATTTGATCGCCACAAACCGGTGGTGGTTGCTCTGCTCAATAGCTCATAGCCATAGCAGATAGGTGGAAGTCTTCCTTAGAATGTAGTCTGGATTTGAGGCTGGAGACCTTCCTCCAGGTGTAGTGCCCTTTTCGTAAATCATAGATCCTCTCCGTTTGTAAGAGTGGGATCTATATGACGAATCTAGCTTTCCAAGGACATATCCGTATTCTATTTTACATAAAGTTCAAACTTCTCCAGCTATCTATCCGTTGAATTGATTCAAACTTGGAACAAATAATAATTTGTTTAGCAATAGCTACAGTGGCAGCGTAAAAAATGTAAAAATGCGTTCTAAATTAATAGTATAGTGATTTTAGCTGAAAAAATTATGAAACCCAAACATAAAAAAAAAAAAGAGCAGACTTTTGATGCCTAATTATTCTATGGCCTGACCGCATTACGCAGTAAAAAGTTGCACTTTTTCGGGGGTAGGGGTGGCAAAGGGGTGAAATTATGATTTTTTGACAATGTCTTGTAAACTGTAATATTTACAGCAAAATGTTTTGAGAGCGATTTAAACTACGCAAGATTCCCGTTTCAATGGGAATCACTAAGGGTACCTCCCATACAAAATGAACCCGAAATCTTCCAAATTGCACATTTTCTTCTCCTCAGATCAGATTATCTTCTCGAACGCCACTATAACAATTAAATGTTTGTTCAAAAGCTCGTACCACAAGTGTCGGAAAACCGGGTTCAAAAGTAACCAGTTCGTTTGTCGATGATATTTGAAAATAGATTTAAAGCTGGAACTAGTGACCTTTAAACCGGATTTTTCGAGACTTTAAGGGCACAACTTGGTACAAACTTTTGAATATACATTCAAAAGATTATAACTAATTGTTATAGTGACTATCGAACAGATAAATATTGTTTTTCTGTTTTAGATGGGTTCTAAGGAGAAGAGTGTGGGAGGTGGCCTTGGCCGGAGCAAGTTCATTTTTGGTATAAGTTAAGTTAAGGTGGCCAGACTTCCGAAGACCCAATGCTGTACACATATTAGCGGAATGACGTTTTCACGCCGATTTGGAGAAACACGAGGCTACCACCATGATACATGCCATAGAACTATCTCATTCTTCTTCTCTTCATAAATGATATTGTAATGGACCGATTCTGACACATAAGTGTCAATATTTGAATTTTGACGGTTTGTTTCAAATAACATTAATTTGATTAATTTCAAATTAGTGATATTGGAAAAATCCCGCCCAAATTTAAAAATTGATATTTATGTGTGTGAACCGGCCCTTAAGCAACAGCTGTTTTGACAGTTCGGCCATAACGAAGTGGCATTGCCACATGAGAAATTTTGCCACTTCAGTTGGCGGCCATGGGTGAAATGGGGATTGGTGACGGCGGTCGGTGGAAAACTGTCACCGAAATGACAGTTAGTTTTTGGCGGGAAGGAGAGCGTGGTGGTGTGTCGAAAATTGTGCGTGTCGAAGAAAGAAAAAATCTAAAAAATTGGGAAAAAAAACGAGTGATCAGAGGAAAAGAGGTACCCTGTCGCTTGAAGGAAGGACAGACGAACCCTTGGACGAGAAGTGACTGATTTAAGAAAAAAAAAAGATAAGTTATGTTTTTGGTTTGTGTTTGGGGTTAGGAGTAATATGTGTTGTATTTTGTTCCTTTGTACGTTTCTTCACACACATTTCACAAGAAAAGCGAACGATTTTTTTTTTTTTTATGCGCGTTAGACGAGTCGTCATTCAATTGACAAAAAATAAAACAACAAGAAAATGTTGCTCATAATTTGGAATTCAATCCTTCATTTCGATGAGTAAATAGTTGAGGTTATGTTCCCTGCACCCATTTCCATGGGTGGAGTAGGACTTTGCCTCCTACTAACAAAATAACTCTGATCATAATGTGAGCATTTGTCTCTGCTCTAGCTTGGCTCTTTGCGTTGGTGGCGCGCAAGAACCGAGAGTAGGGGTTTTCGACGGTAGTTAACCTCGGTGGCAAAAATCACATCTAATCTGCCCGGTCCTCCCGTGGTGGACAAATTGCGTGGGGATGCAGTTTGTCGACCGAGGTGGGTGCAGCTGACCGAACTTGGCCATCGTATGGCAGGCCTGCTGGGCTAGGCGCAACTAGAAGCGCCTAACTACCCGAGGGCGTGTACGTTGTGTGCCGTAGTACGGACTGCACCCCCAGTAGGCAGCAAGGGACGTCGGTGCACCCATAATAGGAAGATGAGTTGCGGAACCGCGTCTTTTTGTGCATCACGGGAAGACCCCTCCTGGATTTCTTTTCTTTCAAATCATAACGGTAAGAAAACCTCTCTTCTTGGTTCTCGCCGTCACCAGCTATTTCTTTGACATTATCCCAAATTTTAATCCCTTTGTCGTAATCGTTCACCCTAGGCATGCGAATTCCCTTCTTTTAATGTAGAGGAGCCCTTCCTTTGGTCAAACCTGCACGGTTGTAGAGGCCTTGGCTTCGTTCCCTGGGACATCTTCGGATGTCTGACGTCCTCCGTTACAATATCTTCGTAAACATAATGGAGAAGTGGGTGAACCTTGGGAAGGCAAGGTTCTGTTTATGCTAAACATGGAGCCCTAAAGTTATCAATGGTCTTCTCAGTGGCGTTGATAAGCGGGGATTTATCCCCCTGGTCACACATATTCGGGTACATTTTGTAACAATACCATCCATCCACAGGGAGATTTCGGAATTAACCCTTTTACAGTATTTTCAATTTCATAATTGTTAATGCCTTGGCTAGAACTTTGACAACTCCTAGCTATCTATACTGGCGTACATGAGATTTGGACTCCTTCAAGCGCTGGTTTTCAAATAGTGCGACTGCCGCAAGAACAGATCAGGTGGAATTTACTAAGACAATTTTGCATTATAACGAACATCCCAGTATTGTGGGATAACTAGTGATAGAATAGGGTTCTAACTGAGCGGCATCACGGCACTTGCTAGACTAACTTGCTTGATCAATACTGCATCATGCTACCCGGTATATAGCTATGTAATATTTTTCTCGAATAAAATCACAACCATCCCGTTCACTCATCGGCCGGACCATCTTTCGTTATTACTTACTTCAAAGGGGCGCCTTGCGTCCTGCATCCTCGCTCTGCAGAACATTATTCACTGCTGCAGGCAAACCACTGAGGCCCATTTTTACAACATTCACCTCCAGTGGGGAAACGATTTCTAACATTTCCGCTCGGTATTGCAGATAAACCTTCAATTTTAAGTTCACCCCACAACTTTCCAGGGTTTAACTTTCAAGGTGTAGAGCTTATTCTGCGTACTTAAAATTATTAGGCCATTCATGGTTCTTCCTCGCTATGCCAAACCTATTTCTCCTGAATCTCTGCTAAACAAGCAGAGTTCTTAGATCTCGTCAGCAGACTTCAAACGACAAAAAAAAATTCTAATCGGTTGAAAAGCATAGAAACAATGTGGTAGTTACTATTCCTTAAACTCCTTAGGTTTCTAAAATTCAGACTGTGCTGAAAAAAAAACAATCCTGATCCTATCCCTTTTCCGAAAAGGTATCCACGCCACTGGTTCTCCTTAACAAGCATGCGACAGTCGTATGATATGGAATCTGGCTTTTCATGATACTCCTAACCAAAGTAGCTTCCGTTAAAAGCTTCGTTGCGTTTATTGCAATGGATTAACTGATATCTCAATGAACCGAGAATTCTTAAGCTGGTGGTGGCTTTCCAGGGACGGTTTCAATGTAGCTATGGAGTGGAGTCTCAGGTAGATAGTTCGTTGCGATATTTCTGGAGGAGAGTATGCATATGGTTACATTAGAGATGATATGCCATTTTTACGGGTTCGAAGGATGGAGTACAATGGCTGATGTTTCCAACGTTCTATAATAGGAAAAATAAATTAAAATTGCATCTATCGATGGCGTTAACTTTTGAATCTTAGAAGCTAGAGCCTTGAAATGTTAAAAGAAACTGTGGACAGTGCGGTGCTCTACAAATTTGCCGAATTTGAAACCTCCAGTTAAGAATTTCCAGCTTAGGACAATTTTCCGTTAGAAAACACAAAGGTGTGGTTTGGGCAGCTGTAACTTCCGAACGCGGAAACTTGTAGTCAAGACATGTAGCTCCGCAAGGGTGTCAATCATCACTAAATATGAAAAATAGTACGGTGCTCTGCAAGTTTTGTAAATTTTAAAATTTTTCTCTCACGAATTTCAGAGTTATGGACAATTTTCAATTAGATACAATCAGAAACATAAAAGTGAAATTATCTCGCTAAATATCGATTATATACGGTACAGGGGTCCAACTTTACACCTTAAAAGCAAACAAGACTGACCGCCGCCGGCTTCACCGAGGAGCTTCATGTAGTGAATCAGGTTTCATTGTGTGGCTTGGGGAATGCTGTACATTTTGCTGTACATTTCGCAATGCTGTACGGCAGGTCCAAATGCTGTACGTCTGGTCAGCTTAAGTTAAGTACATTTAATTGGCAATATCAGCACTAATTCTTATCATTCTACCTTTACTCCATTAAAAGTTACAATGCCAAATATAATTATTAAAAATTTCCAAGAAATGGTCTAGAGTGTTATATATCTTTGCAAAGGAAATTAAATGTAGTTTATTTCGTCCTTAGGACATTTTGCGATAGGAGTAATCGTATTTCAGATATTTTCGAAAAACTAAAATTTCCCCTCTTCGACACCCCCTTCCCCCCAAAATGTGACGCTCAAATGAGGTTAACTTTTTAGTGCGTATAGAAAGGAGGGTGTGCAACAATTTGGCATCAAAACTTTCCTCTGTTTTTGGGTGTTTGGGTCTAGAGCTAAAGTCACTATACTATAAGGAAAAACTAAGGGAACTGTTTTTCTAAGGCGGCTATTTCAATTAGACATACATAGCTCAGACGACACCACCAACGTATGTTGAATAAAATTCGTTTCTTTCCATACGGAACTTAATTTAGACAACATTCAAAATCAAAATTAAGATCGACAACAAATAACTTATGTGAAGTTGACCGGTTAAATCTTCAAATCACGTCCGAACCATTTGTGCGGGGCGAAAACGTTTGTGTATGATTGTGCGACATTAATTTTCGTTTGTGCTTCGCTAATTATCTAATTATAGCATTTTTAAATGCAGAGTGTGAAGTTAGCCTGACATTTTTAAATATGGTCGGATATAAATAATTTGTTTATGCATTGATTTGTGTGTTCGTGCTTCCTGAAAACGCAAGGACTCAGAAATAAAGGAAAAACCGACTGTTTTTTGCCTCGACTAGCACGGTCAACAAATAGCCTATTCCATTTGGCTTCGCAAATTAGCCAGAGAAAAAGAAGGAATCATGCGACGCCTCACCATGTCGAATGCCAAACACTTTAAATTGAACGACTTGCAAGTGTGGAACAGGTATATTGAAATAAACCCAATCTCGATAATGGTCCTATGGGACTCACTGGATCATTTCCATATTTATTGGAAATCCCATACAAAATAATGGTCCTGGAAATTGATCCAGGGTACGATTTGGATCATCTGCCAAACTAATCCCCCAGATGTCTCCGCGAACAATTTCCCTGAAATTTCCCGTCATTTTGTCATTTAGTATTTTTGGTTTGTAAACTTTAAGTTTATCATTTTAATATTTCTTGAGACTTTTCCTTTTAATTGTATCTCGAACGGTGCATAATTACAAATGCAATTTGTAATTCAGAATATCGCATTGGGGACAGATGACACGATAGTCAGCTGTTACCGATTTGGGAAATTTTGATCCGATTTCATTCGACTTGGACAGGATCAATGATCCAGTCAGTCGAATAGAGCTAATGATATTAGAGAGTTTTAGCAAGACGTTGGAAATAGTACGACATAATTTGACATTCCATATAAAAATTCGCTTGCGTACCGTATACGTAACAGTATATCATAATTTTGCATGTCCCAAGTAGGCATGGGTATATTTCCGTATAGTTGATGTTCTCTAAACAGTCGAAATTGTCGGGTCGCGATTTTTAGTTGTCATAACATTAGTTAAAAACTCTCGTATAAGTTTTACGTGTTATTCGCGCGGGTGTTTTTGCTTGTAAAATTTGTTTTACGTATACGGTGGTTTTTACGTTAGTGTAAAACTCTCTATTGAAACCTAATGTAAACTTTATTCCCAAAAAATTTCGCTAAAAAATATTATCAAATAAAAAAGTTATACTTGGTTTCCATTAAGTCACTGTAAATGACCCACTCGGTATACTATTTCGCGATTTAAAGAAAGCCATTGCGTCAGCAACGGGTTATTCCTTGAATGCATCTCTGGTGCTCAGGTGAATTACTTCTAGAATACCTTTTGGTTACTGACCTTTTATCACAAAAAAAAAACAGACAACAGCTCAGTCTATGGGGGAGCGCCCTAATGTGATTCCAAGCCCCAGAAGGACAAAGTGGGCTAGATTTGAAGAGGTACTCCTTGCATAGCTGCGATGAGATCTGCGACTGCTTAAATGTGACCCCTAAGTGTCCGAATTAAGAGTATCGTGGAAGGAAGCATCTTAATTTTTTGAAGAAATAGTTAAGCACAAAGCATGTAGAAGTTTCTTTGAAAATATAGAAAGGTTTTCGGAGACATCTAGATTCAGGATATTTTTGGCGTCTAAATTTGTCATGTCTAAATTTAGTTTATATAGATCAGTCATAATATAGAAATACAGTAGGACCCCGATATTCCGGACCTCGAAAATCCGTAAGTTCGATAATCCGGATTCGGGTTTGTGGCAAATTTTGTTAAAACTTTCATAAAATTCGACAATTTCATAAAGTTTGTTCAAGCTTACTGCTATATAAACTTAAGATAAGGCAAATTTCGAATACGATATTATTAATTATCGTTGGAATGGTTATCTTTTTATCATAATCATCAATGTGGCACGATATCCCGACGTCGGGCCTTGGCCGCCTGAATCGCTGACCTCCAATTGTCGCGGTTACGTGACCTTACTCCAGTTTCGGAAGCCCAGCAGCTGGTGGGCGTCTTCACCTACGGAGTTCTCCCAGCGAGCTCTCGGTCGTCCACGCAACCTCGCTCCGTTAATTCGTTGTGCGTTCATCACTTTCTTTGGCATGCGATTATCGTCAATCACATTACATTACATTATTTGTACAGTATTTTTTTATGATTTGAGTATAAATACTGTCCACCATGGTGTAAATTAGTGCATTTCGGAAATTCGGACAATTCAATAATCCGGATAGGGTCCGGTCCCAATCAATCCGGAATATCGGGGCTCTACTGTATAGGCTCTAAATAGAAAAAATCAACCTTAAGCTAATTTTTGTGTTGTTTTGGAATCTGCAGGATCTGCATAGCAGGTGCAGGAATCTAAAACCCTTTTTGCTAGTAAAACTAAAAGTACAAATCTGATTTTTTATTTAATGCACTGTCTGTGGTTCCCGTTAACCCCTTGTGCGACAAAGGGCATTAAAGACGTCTGCTTTCCACCTCGTTCTGTTCAGTGCCTTTAGGTCTGACCACCTCTTGTTTAATGAAGCAACCTCACTCTCAACCGATCTTCTCCACGTTTTTCTTGGGCGACCAACGTATTACATTGGCTTCTAGTGAGTGGGTTCCAGCTATCCTGTTCAGCTATATTTGTTGACCCTATTTGTAGAGTATGACCTATCCAGAAGTGCCTATCCAGCGAAAATAAGGAGTTCTTCATTTGAAATAATCTTCGGCCAGCGGATTTGTAGAGGATGCGCCGTTGACACTGGTTTGTGAATGTTTGCAGTTTAGTTGTTATCTCCTTGATCACCTTGTTGAACAGCCATATAAAAGCAAAGATTCACAATGAGACATCACAACTGCATTGAAGATTCGGATTTTGGTACGCCTGAAAATGTTGTAATTTAGCATCACTTTCTTTGCTTTCACTTCTTTTTTGCCTTTTTGGGATCATTGTGCATAATATTCGGTTTTGTTTAATTGCATATGCGTACATCCAAGATTTTACCAAGTGTAAAATTTTCACGTTCGTTAGTCTTAATATTTATGCGAATTGTAATGAAAATACTCTTGAAGCGAAGCCATTTTAATTTTTTTTTATCGGGGCGGAGCGACAAAATTGTGTCGCTCCAAATCCCCTTTGACATAAAAACTTTCATAACACAAATGGATAACCCATTAGTGACCATTTTTTTTTTAAATGATGTATGCGGTGCGTAATTTCTTGGTTTTAGTAAATCAGAATCAAATCAGATGGAAATGGATTCCCATTTGATATATTAAAATATTTTAATATATCAAAGATTTAAAGAATATAAGCAGATTCTGCTAAATTGTAAATAGTAAAAAATCGTTATAATCTCATTTTTATTTTATGGTAAGGCATGTTTATGGTATGGAGAATACGGTCGGTTTGGGACCGATAAAATCAATTCTTCTATAGAAATATCTATTTCTCGGTCCTTTACTACGAAGATGATTGACTGGATTTCGCAATGCAAGAGATAACAATCTAATGGACAAAAAGTTAATCCAAACAATCTGCCTTCTACATATTCTGGACAATAAACAAAAACATCATCTACATTCATATTCCGGATGAACTAAATATCTACTGCACCACTTAATAGTATAGTGAAATTAAGCCGAAAAAAGAGCCAAACACAAACATCCAATGCAATGATATGTAAAACTCCAGAGCAGGGGTGTCAAACTCAAAACCTGGCCCGGGCTAAACAACACTCTTCTCAGGTTTGGGTGGGCCGCAAGAATAAAATTTAAAAAACTTTTATGTATCCGTACTACGCAAGTTTATTACAGAATATTTTAATATATAACAGAAAGTCTAGATCACTATAACGGGATTATCCGTGAGGACATCCTTTCGAAAATGTGCTTGAATAATATTAAAAAATTAAGACAAGAAGCGAAAACGTGAAAATATCTTCAAGTAACCACTTTTTGTTAATAACAAGATTTGCGCCAAATTTTGGATAGATGAATACAAAAAATGGTAGCACCGGTCATCCAGGTCACCCAAAATAACATTGTAAGTTAAGGGTACCTTCCACCTTTCTTCTCTTCAGAAGTTGGATGATGTTCGTGTGTAGAGCTAATTGCACTATACTATAAAATGTTTAGATAAAACATTAAATCAGGGCTGGTCGTGTATTACGCTCGACATAAAACAGTAAAACAGACATGGTTTATAGTCTTCCCTAAAGCAAAATCTTCACATAATGGATTTACCTCCAAAAGATTCACTTTATTTGTAATGCAATTCTAAGGTTGAATAGAACAACGTACCACATGTACATATCACGAAAATCCTCTTAAATGCTTTCTGTATACGATACCCTTGCGGGGTAGAATTGTAAGCATATGCAAGCCTACCAGCCACCAGCAAAAAAAATCTTATGAATGAGAGAGAGAGTGTGTCTTCTTGTGCTGCGCAAGATGATTTTGTTTTCCATGACCTCACGTGGTCCAGACCCAGGGCAGTGTCCTCTCAGTTCCGAATCTTTTCTCACATGCCTACTCGTATTCCAAAACCAATTGAATGAACATATAGAAATTTTTTATGTTTTCTGTTTTGTCTTAATTATTCACAAAATATTTTTCCTTGTGAAAATTTATATGATATTTCACCAACCACCACTAGCGGACCATATGAAAATGAGAAACATTTGCAGGAGGTGAATTTTTTTGGTGTTGTGTGAGCCGCGTTGATGATCTGAACTGAAGTGGCCTGCACGGATTTCTGGAAGAAAAAGTCGTAAAAGATGAGTGAGTTATGGGAGTAGTATGAGAAATAATGATTTACGAAGAAAATATTTGTCATTTGAAATGAATCAGATTTTTGAGAAAAATGCATAGTGTTCACTGATCAGCTACAATTTCTTCACTAAAAATGCGAATATGTTAAAAATTGTCATAGTGACCGGGAAAGTTAAAAGGGTAGCCCTGGTAAAAACAAACAAGCGAGTAAACGGCCGATAAAGAAATCAAGTCGGTGCATAGTGTTTAAACGATTTGTCGTGATCTGATTTTTATGAAACTTGGTATCTATATACTTTCGATGATCCTGATTCGGATACTGTTACCGAAAATGTAATTAGCGGGCAATATAACAGTAAATCCAAATGCAAATAAATTTTTCGACAAGTTCGAGCATATTTTCAGCATTTTCTTTGCTATATTGTATGATTGTTAATATACATGATCCATCGGTGGCCACAAAAATGATTCAGAGATTGCATTGCTGACCAGTAACTGGAATAACAGTAAATCATGCAAAGATAATGATGCAATTCCTTTCAATAGTTTGCTATGATTCTCTTTGTGTGCTGATTTTAATAAAACACAAGTAGTCATTTATCAGCAGGACACTTAATATCTAAAAGTGCATACTAATTCCAGGGAATACCCGTAAGGACAAAAGGTCCTTTTTTGCTAAAGAAGTCCAATATGAGCAATATGGGTATAAAAATACAATACTTGGTGAGACAAGCGCCCCGAAATACTATTTGTACATTTTTGAAATCTTCGGAAAGGATCTTCTCTCCTGAAAAGGATATTTTTGGAAAATTGGTTGTGGATAGGCAAGATGGGTTTCAAACGATAGGGACAGATTAGAAGAAGTCATTGAAATGGTTTTGAATATTTTTTTTTCATGTGGGTACACCAGAATATCGCCATATTCTAGTTCGAATCAAGAATATTTTATTCGCATTATGTACCCTTTGTTTTAGATTGCGATTTCCATGATATTTACGTCAATAGTCTACTACCGGTACAGCAAATATTGTCGGCTATATCTGATTTTACAGCCGACTGATATAAGTCAGGATCTTCCTTTCCCCACTTTGAACTTTATCGCAAGGGTATCTTACACTCAGAAAAATATCCATGAATTATATTTTATTAAATAAAAGTATACAATCACAAGTCTGTCTGATTGTGACTCGAGGCAATGGCCTTTTTAAGACAATGATGAAAGTGTTTTTGGTATTATGAATTGAATACCTAGATATTTAATTATAGTCGTTTCTTTCTTGGACAGACAGGATCATTGTCCAAGTAAAACGCAAACGGATCAAAATTGTCCCCTTCAGTAACAGCTTACTATTGTGTCATCAGTCCCCAACGCGATATTCTGAATTGGAACTTGCATTTGATATTATGCGCCGTGCAAGATTTAATTTAAAGGAAAATATCCCAGGAAATTTTAAAATAATTGACTTTAATGATTAGAAACCAGATAAACTGAAAAAAAAAATACATACGGGAAATTGTTTGTGGAGGTATCTGGGAGATGGCATTGGCAGATGCTCCATGTCATAGCTTGGATCAATTTTACAGATTGTCGTTTTGTATGGGAATTCCATTAAATATGGAAAAGCTCCACAAAGTCGAAAAGCACTTATGACAAGAAGCGCGTTTTTTACCATCGCGATTAACATCATCAATGTGGCACGATAGCCCGACGTCGGGCCTTGGCCGCCTGAATCCTTGACCTCCAATTGTCGCGGTTACGTGACCTCGTCCTCCAGTTTCGGAAACCCAGCAGCTGGTGGGCGTCTTCACCTACGGATACGGAGTTCTCCCAGCGAGCTCTCGGTCGTCCACGCAACCTCGCTCCGTCAATTCGTTGTGCGTTCATCACTTTCTTTGGCATGCGATTATCGTCCATCCGTTGTACATGCCCCGCCCATTGCAAACGTTGAAGCTTCACGATTTTCGATACTTCCAGCTCATCGTACAATTGATACAACTCATGGTTGTACCGGATACGCCATTGGTCTCGCTCGCGAACGGCCCCGAAAATTCGCCGAAGGACCTTTCTTTCGAATCGGTCTAGAAAATTTCGGAGGCTTGGGTGAGGGTCCATGTTTCGCAGCCATAACATAGCACGGGTCGGATGATCGTTTTGTACACGCGGAGCTTCGTGTTCCTGTGCGCAAGTTTCGAATTAATTATAGGGAGGACCGAGAAATATGTCTTATTGGCTAGTTGTATCCGTCGCTTAATTTCGTCGGTTTCGTTGGCGTCCTTTGATAAGTTACAACCCAGATAGTTGAAGTTGTCTACATACTCGATATTAAGGTCCCCCACTGTGATGCTTGAATTTGCTGGCGTCCTTGTTTTCGATTGCATCATGGCCTTTGTTTTGCTTTCGTTGATATGTAGTCCAACTTCCTTTGCGGCGTTATTGAGGCTATGCAGAATGCTTTCTGCATCACCCAACCTTCGAGACATGATGTTGATATTGTCGGCGTACGCTACTAATTGAGTCGACTTGATGAGTAGCGTTCCGCTGCTGTCCATATTCATGGCTCGAATTACATACTCGAAAGCAAGGTTGAAGAGCGTCGGCGCCAGCCCGTCGCCCTGCTTGAGTCCAGTACGAGTTTCAAATAGGTCAGTGAGTCGATTCTGCACTCTGACCTGCGAGACGGTATTAGTCATCGTCATCCTTGTGAGTCGCACTAACTTTGCCGGTATACCAAAATTCAGCATAATGTTGTACAGTACACTTCGATCGATACTGTCGTATGCCTGCTTGAAGTCGACAAAGATTTGGTATACGTCGATGTTATATTCCCAGCACTTTTGGAGTAGTAGCTTCACTGTGAAAAGCTGATCGGTCGTTGAGCGACCAGGTCTGAAGCCGCCTTGATACTCGCCAATGATTCGTTCTGCGTACGGATTAATTCTCTTTTCAAGAATTTTAGATAATATCTTATAGCCCGTACAAACTAATGATATGCCCCTGAAATTCTCACACTTCAGCTTGTCACCCTTTTTGTGGATTGGGCAGATTATGCTTTTGCGCCAATCTTCGGGGATTTCCTCGTCGTTCCATATTTTCAGCAGTAGCACATGTATAGCGTTGGTCAGGCACGTTCCACCATGCTTCAGCAGTTCTGCTGGGATCTCGTCAGCGCCGGGCGCTTTATTATTTTGAAGCGACTGTATGGCAAGACTCACCTCCTCTACTGTTGGGGGTAGAACGGGAGGGCCTGGTTCGGCTAACTGCTCAAGAGCTGGCTCCGCGGGGGATGTTGATGGTGCATTGAGGAGCTCTTCAAAATGCGAGGCCCATCGTTTGTTGACGCTTTCGATGTCGCTGATGATGTTACCATCCTTGTCCTTACATAGGCTTGTCCTGGGTTGATATCCGTTCTTAACATTATTTATAAGTTTGTACGCCTGTCTAATGTTCTTACTGGCTAATCTTTGGTTTATTTGCTGTAACTGCTCGTCAAAATGTTTGCGTTTCTTACGTCTAATTAACTTATTAGATACTCGCCAAAGCTCGTTATATCTTTCTTTCTTGGCTCGGGATGCGCGTTGTGTGTATTGGCGATAGGCTTCATTTTTCGCCTCAATCGAGGCCCTGCATTCGTCGTCGAACCAGTCTGCTCGTCTGCGCCGGCCTTTATAGCCCACGACCTCTTCTGCGACCCCCTTGATGCTGTCTTTGAGCTCCTCCAAGAACTCATGGATGCCTAAATTGTTGATGTCATCAAGCATGGGCGACAGATTTCCTCTAGTGCTGTTGTATACGCAGCCGCCGTGGCATCATCAATCAAATTGTCAACCTCGAAGATCTTGGCAGGGTTGATTCTCGTTAGGTGCACCGAAGAGATTCTGCACCTGTAGGTCGTCTTCACCAAATAGTGATCGGTGTCGCAGTTGGCTCCTCGATAGGATCGAACATCTAGGACATTAGAAGCCCATCTCTTGCTGATCAGTACGTGGTCGATCTGGTTCACGGTGTATTCATCTGGAGACTTCCAGGTCTGCTTGTGAATTCGTCGATGAGGGAAGCATGTAGAGCTTATTACGAGGTTTCTGCCGCTCGCGAAGTCGATAAGTCGCGACCGTTGTTGTTGTTTTCGTCGTGGAGGCTATGACCTCCAGTAGTTCCCCTATGCCAGCTTTCATTTCCGACTTTGGCGTTAAAGTCTCCTAGCAGCAGCTTGACGTCGTTTGATGGAAGTGAGTCGAAGAGTGTTTCTAGGTCGTTGTAGAACTCGTCCTTAATCGCGTCTTCTTTTACTTCTGTAGGGGCATGCGCATTAATGAGCCAGAGATTAGCGAAACGGGTCTTAATGCGGATCGCACATAGCCGCTCGTTGATGGGTTTGAAGCCGATAACGTGGTCCTTGAGCTGCTTATTCACGATGAAAGCTACTCCAAACTCCTTGTTGCCCTCCTCTTTACCACTCGTAAAAATAGTGTGCGAATTGAGGCCGTTAATCTCGCTTTTGAGCCATTTAGTTTCCTGGATTGCAACTATGCTCAGCTTGTATTGTTCTACCTGATCCAGGAGGGCCCTTAAGGCCCCCGGTCTATTCAGGGAGCGTACATTCCAGGATCCGAAAGAGTAATCAGTTGTTCGTTTGCGGGGTCGTCGTTGTTTTGTATCCGTCCAATCCGAGGCTTTTGTTTCAGGTTTCTTGACTTGAAGTTTTTCTTAGGATGAGTTGTCGGCACATCGCTAAACCATGATAGGGTTTAATCGTTGAGTAAAGGCCATCATGGGCATGCCTCGAAGATGCTGCTTTAGTGGTTGACTTAAATGTTTTCTGTCACCTATCACGTTAAGTAACCTGAGACGCTGCAGATGTTAATGCAGCACTCAGGCGCAGCGGTTACTCGGATAATGCGGGAAAGTAACGCCCCGTAGAGAGACATAGGCATTGGCCGAAGACCTTTTCCTATGAAACTCCTCCTGCATAGCTAAGGGTCCGCAGTTATGCCACAACTGAAGAAGATATAGGAATTAGCCGAAGCCTTTCAACCTTTATCTTCCCCCTTACGCGATTAACGCGTGGTTTAAAAGAAAAAAAAAATCGCGGGTAACTGCTCAAACAACTTACAACTGTTCTACATTTTTGTCTCACTGTCATCGGCTTAATTTTTTATATTTGACCGGTTTCGTCACATAAGACAATGATATATCTGAAAAATCTAAGTACCTCAATAAGAAATATTCGCTGTTTTGTTTTGAATTGTAATTTTTTTAAAGATACTCAAACTTAAAAAACGAAATTGCCATATTTTTTCCCCTATAGATTATTCACGATGCCATCTACATTTCATTCACCTAAACTCTATCCCGCGTAGGGTAGTGGCACGTGTGAAAATTAACTAGGTAGATGTATTTTTTTTTTATGGAGTTCGTTACTCAAAACTACTCGAGATGATCAAGAAAACGCAACTGATGGTATTTTTTAACGAACCAACGTAGAAAATTCTTGGTCACAAAATGAAACTTTTATATGGGATGTAAGCTTATACTTCCACATTATGTGTCGAGGACTTTCAAACTAACGGTTGTCCTTAAAGCATGTAAAGTACAGCAAAGTTCTAGCGGCACAGAACTCGAAAGAATTACTTCCAGTCCCTACTGGGGGTTTCTGTAAGGATGCCTTTTAGCATTTCTTTTATTATTAAGAAAAAAACCGAGGAAATTTTTTTTTTTAATTTTCAATTAAATTAACAACTAAAACTATTTTTTTTAATTTTACAGAACATAATTAACTAATATTATCCAGTATAGATATTGTTCGGTGGAGATATACTCCAATCAACGGGGAGATTTTACCTTGCAAAAATTGCGGATGTCTCAAATTGATATGAATTGATATGTTATAAAGACAGGTGGGGTAAGTTAAAATCCAAGTTTGCGTCACTTCCCCCCCCCCGTGCTCCTGCCGCCATCTTGAAAAAAACATCTACAATCTGCCTTTTCATCAGTTTTCAGTGGCGTATTTACAGGGGGGGCACAGGGGGCACGTGCCCCCCCTGTGAGCACATCAAACTTTTTTTACACCATACTAAAAAGTGCAGTACTATATTTTTCCTTTTTATTTTGAGCGATTCTATTACTAAACTTTGTTAATATTTTTCGAAACATTATCATCATATCATCTTCTCAATTCGCCAGATCTCCTCGTTGATGAACCATTTCCGTTTTTCGAACGGGTTGAGTTTATTTTCATAGACGCGTGGTTTCCAGAACAAGAACTCTCATCAGAGAACAAGTACAAGCTATGATTATGTCGAGGCAACGAGGTGGTCATGAAACGTTGCCCATCTCGACATGAATCTGTTCGGAAACAAGGACTGCTATTGAAAGTCTGGTCATGTCTGAAGTGACCCCATCTTATGTTGATATAAGTTGAGGAGATGTTGTTGCGGTATCGATGTCTTGGAAGCCGCTGATTTGATAAATATTTGAAACAATCGGTCTGATTTTTCGATCGGGCTTGTGTATTTCAATTTGGCCGTAAATTCGTCTTGGGCTGCTGTAAAGGTCTTTAAACCAGATGCTTCTCTTTCTGCTAAAATGTTAAAAATTGAAGTGTTTTCGTGGGAAAGCATTTTTAGCATACATTTTCGAATTCCTACGGTTCGGTGTCTGCGGTGCCCTGCCTGGGGTACTTTCTTCAATGCTTCAGTTTTCACGAAGTGTACATCATCGTAGCCATTCCCTCTCATTTCTATTTTGCAATTGATTTGTTAAAGCATGTTGCTTCAGCTTAATATCTAGGACTCGTTTTAAAAGGTATTGCAGATACTATAGATTTGAAGCTAGTGTAGTACATATGGAAATAACAAACAATCATACACAGTAAAAATTCTTGGACTAAATTCTAATATTTTTGGTCTTGTATATATGACCACACCAATTTTTTATTAGATTTTAATATTTCTAAAAGAATGAAAAGATTTTTTCACACCAACGGATGTTAAAATCTAATTTTATCTCATATTCATTCTAATACGAACTTTTTAAAATATAATGCAGAATATACTTCCGTGTATCAATGAGTGTAATTAAATATAATATCTTATTTATTACATTTAATACACATTGTATTAAAACTAAATAAAAAGTATATTAAGTAACAAGACGTTCGTTGATTGGAATTTAGCAATATTTTTTATCCAAATGGATGAACTGAAAAAAATACTTTCAATTACACTAAAAGAAGTACTTCTCGATATTTTTGGGATAAAAAAGCACAATTTTCAAAAGGAAGGAACATATTGCTCATAAATGGGTTTTGTATAACTAGCATTGACTTCTCTATGGGTGTTGGCGTAATTTCATTTACCTCTTTATGCTCAAAAATCCATATAAAATTTTCCTACCTACAGTGGGATTCGATCTCGGGATCCTATGATTTGTAGACGAACGCCCTACCTACTAAGCTAACCAGACTAACTGACGAAGTTTGTAATTTATACAACATGTGACATCGCTCTACCACTGGCTACTGGCTAATCCGAAACTAATAACACTGCGTAATATATCGCATATTAAATATTATTACATTTTTTAATACAAAGGGTATTCATTTTCACCTTATTTTGTATTGAATATTGTGTATTTTGAAATTTAATAAATTCTAGTATTGGATATATACCCGACTGTATTACCAGTAGAATGTAAGACCAACTTGGTATATGTTTTATTACAAAATCTTCACAAATGTATCCAATTCAATAAGTCCGGTATTAAACATTTTGAGTAATTAAGCATTCAGGTTTACAATATAATTCACAACTTCTTAAATATGGTAATATAATAAGGAATAAATCATAATTCCTTGGCATTGAAAGTGAATACAAATTGGAATAAGTTTTATCAGTTTTGAATTAAATACCTTATTTCAACCCATTTTAATCCAATTTTGTATTAGCTCAGTATGAAGTGCCTGAAGGAATTAATACTTATTATATTAAAAAATTTATGTGACACCAAGTTTGATTAAGTTTTAATAGACAATATATTATGAAAAAAAGTAATATTTTGAAAAGTATTAAATTTAGATCTGTTTGTATTGCAAATCGGCTGTAATAAATGGCATGGTTTACAATATAGTCCAAGAATTTTTACTGTGTACCTTCCTGCTTACTTTTGTTGCTTCATTTTAATTAATCGATTGATCACTTCCCGGCTCTATGCCATGGATAGTTCCTACACGGCTGAAAATTTTGGTGTAATTTTTATGAAAAAATATATTCATACATTTCCATATAAAAACTTTATCAAAAGTATAATAAATTGAACTATATTAAAGGTGTAAGTATTCTTGATATACATTTTACTCTTCAATAGTATAAAATTGATAAGCAAATTTATACAAACCGCTCGAAAAAATAAAAATTGTAATACGAGTGCAGTTGGCTTCGAATCCACAATTCTGTGATTTGTAGGCAAGCGCGCTGTTCACTGAACCAGACAGACTACAAATCAATAGATTTCTAGGTTGAATGCGTTGATAGTGTAGATTTGATAACATAGTAGGATTGATTATACCCTTTTATGTTATAACAACATTCAATGGAATTTATTCTACCCCGAACGATGTAAAATGTATAATATTAAAAGGGTATTTGGATAGTTTTATTCTGTAGCGGTTATAATTAATATAATTTTTGAATAAACTAAAATTATAAGTTGAAAAGGGTCAAATTTGCTTCAAGTTTAGGAATAGATAGGAGTTATACTATTTTATTTATAAAATTTACTCCCGGTTTACACCAAAATTTACAACCGTGTAGTATTATCTGGACTGTACTTGTAAAATATTATTCGGCACTTGTTACGATTTTACGGAATCTGTTACTAGATTTTCGACAAAAAATACAATGGCTTCTTTTTCAGTAAATCCTAATTTTGCATTCAAATTCGCTTAAACTTGCCATGGAATCCAAGTCCACAATGTCAGCCAAAATTTGTTGTATCAGCTTTTAATCTGTGTTTCTTTCAAAAGTAAGCAGAACCATTCTTTGGCGGAATTTGGTCGAAATTTGGCAGAATTTCAGACGATGTATGAAATTTTTCTTCCAAAGAAAAGTGTTCCGTCTGGAATCCGCTTTGTCATATGGAAACAGTATCTTTGGTCATGCATTAATTCCATAGCCAATTAAGTACATATTCGTAAAATTTCTTTTCGCCTTCAGGCTCCTTCGAACTACACTACGCAAACTTTTTTAAGGCCCTCCGTATTTTGGTTCAGGAGAAGCCAAAAGCAGTAATTAAGTGTTATTCTAAGATCTGTCAGGAAAACTAAACTTTTGGTGTAATAAACCTGAAATGCAAAGGACTCTCAGGCCCGTATTTATAAACATACCTTAACTCAAGGAGACCTTGAGTCAAGGATGCCGAAATTAAAATAAATGTAATTTTCAATACTTTTTCATAGAAATCACTTATATTCACGAGTCAATGCATCTTTGATTTAAGGAGAAACTCAAGGAGACATTGAAATTTTCTATAGTCAACCTCACTTGAAGTCAAGGTAGATACCCACCTACCTTGAAATATTATATTTCAAGTCTATTGAAAACTTAAGGTCTCCTTGAGTTTCGCCTTAAATGAAGGATCGACAATCCCTCAGTCTTGCCAATGTTTTTCCTATGTAGCTGCTCTCGGGTATCCCTACACCAAAACTTTATGTAACAAATTAGCCCCGTACTCTGTGCCCCCCCTTTGAGAATTTTCTAAATACGCCACTGTCAGTTTTTGGGGTGAAACTTCTTTACAGTCCATTTGAACACAAAACGAGCCAAGACAATTTTGTAGAGGACAAAATTTCCTGCAATACAATTTCCTACAATAAAAACTGACAGAGTTATAGCACCAAGAAAATGCGGGAAATTCCAAAAATCATACCAATTTTGCAGTTTTTTGCATTTACATATCAACAACTCACTACCGCTGCATTGTAGCTTAAAGTCTTCTAAGTATGTGTTATAGGAATATTGATTGTCATCAAATTGCATTGCATAAATTGTGTTTGTAAGATGCACAGGAAGAGAGTAAATCCAAAGAGAGTATAATGACTTTTATCGACTTGACAGGGTCTTCACATGTTTAGGCTCGCCTCCCTACTCTTCCTATGCTACGAAATTTTGTCAAATGGGGCATATTTTTTTGCGTTTGTTTGTTTGAATTTTTTCTAAAAATGAAAAAAATGAAATGAAAAAGGCAGTGGCAAATTGAATTATTTGCGTAGTTATGGCTTTGGAAAGAAACACGGGAACACGATATTTTTTCATTTAAGCCCGGTTTATTTCGTCGAGGTTTCTTGAAAGAGGAAACAAACACCGGATATGTAATGCACTCGACGTCCCCTTTCATATGATGCCCCGCATGCCGACCTCCGGTTAAGGAATAAATAGTATCCTTTTTTGTCCTTTTTAGGACCTTTCTGATCAAAATGTTGATTTTTTTTTGATGAAAACTAAGCTAACTACCATGTAGAGTAGGAAAAATACTTTCGAATGCAATTCATAACTCAATTTCGTATAAAAATGGAAGAAGCGAGTTTTGCCGCGCACCGCCTCAAATACAAACATGGTCATTATGAGAGACTCTGACATTAATCTTTTATACGCGCAAGAATGAAACATAATAACGGATTAGAATGCACTCAACGTCTCCTTTGATATGATATCGCACATGCCCGTTCCGCATAAACGACATTTCTGTGTCCTTTTTGGTCATTTTTAAAATCAAAATTAATTGTTGACCTAGCTTGATCTAGCACCCAAAGTATTATAAAACAAAAAAAAAATACATTTGATTATTTTTTTTATTGAACATTAAAAAAGAATTCCACTATTTAAAATTCTGTATAAAAGTCTACTTTATATAATTTGATAATAAATTATAACAGTAAAATATCATTACTTACATTATATACAATAATGCCTACATCTCATAAAATTTAGAAACTTATAAATCTTAAATTTCCTAAAAATGTTGTATTCGATACTACATTTTTTGTTTTCATGCTGCTCCCTACCTCAACTCATGCAGACTTATATGATTTGCGGTATTGATTTTTACTTCCAACTTAGTGAATGGGACGTGTTGAAAATTTGGGTAAATTTACTTTAGCGGTTGAAAAGATATTCAGAAATACACAAAATTTCAATTTCACATTGGATTTTGATGATTTGATGGCGAACTTCAAGATCGATTTTCGGACCCATTTTTTGAATTTTGGCAACTGCGGTTTTCACCATCGGGAAGAGCACATTTTTTCTGTGGAAATCACTAAAAAAGTGAAAATCGAAATTTTTACGCGATAGCCCCTTTTTAACTTTCCCGGTCACATATATTTATACCCTACGCTTTCTAAGTAAAAGGGTATATCAACTTTGACATGAAGTTTGTAACGCAGGAAGGAAGCATCTTCGCTAAACTAGCCAGACATACAGCATTTTTGTACAGTACAGCATTTAGACCTATCGTACAGCATTGGGAAGCGTACAGCAAAATATACAGCATTTTCGACTTAACACAATTGATTGTCATGTGCCCTTGTCTAGCCCAAACTATGATCAGTATCATGTACATGTTTAAAATTGTTTTTCTATTGCACGATATTAATTTAAGCCTGACATCTTTCCTATTAGAAACTAAATTTGTAAAAACTTCAAGCTGATCACATAAGGACACACTATTCAGAAGGCCACCACAGCAGTCCCGACAATTTGCCTGTCAATGCTAAGAACCCTTGGATGCTCAAAATGAACGAAATTCAAACGGCATTAGATTCAATCGGACTAACTAGGACAGTGGTCGGCAAACTTATGAGTCAGAAGCGCCAAATTTAGGAAATTAACCATAAGTATTTTGTTCAAGTGCCAAAATATTTTTTTTTTCTGAAAAAGGTACTGACCGTTTGGAAAATGAAAGGACTCGTTATTCGTAAGGTCCAAAAATATTTCAAAGCATAATTTATCTTTGGTTGGGATTCAATTAACCTAATTAGTTGAAATAACTTGAAGTTGGTACTTTAATATCCTGAGGATGGCCGAATTTAAGATAATTTGAAATGGTGTTTGAAGATGATTGCGCGTCGAACGCGACATATACATATCTTCAAAATGCGTTAAGCGGTATATATTTTTTGACATTTTTTGCAAATTTGGTCCTGTTTCATAACGAAATATTGGTGTCAAGTTGCTGATTCGTGGTCAGCACCCCGAAATATAATAAGAAGCAAATGCAATTTTTGCGACGAAAAATGTAAACCCGTTAAATTTGAAAGTTTTTTCATTACATGGTTCTATGCTAAAAACGGCAAATTTGAATTATTAATTGTAGTAATACCGCTAAACAGATTTATCATATTTATGTCTCGTTGGATACTCAATAATATGGTCTCTAACATTTTCATTAACAGCTTTTCGCAGAAATGTACATTTTCAGGGGAGCCAAAAAAGGGGGAAAAATGCAAAAATTTTGGTGTTTTTAACCTTGTTCCGCTACGAAATTTTGGTGGAATGTTGCGGATTCATGCCCAGCACCCCAAGAAACATAAGAAACAAAACAAAAATCTCATCACATTTTGCATGGTTATGGTTATTGAACTAATATTTATGACACCCCAAGATATATATTAACGAGCGGTTGGAAGTGGAAGTCTATGAGATTTTAACCCTTCTGTCGGCACAAAGGTCTGGCCAGACCTTTGGCACTATATTTTGGTCATAAAAGTATAGAAGATGAAATCGATCGCAGCGACTTCATATTTCATGATATCCTAGAATAATATATTTGGAAGCATTTTGCAAAAATTTGAAAAAATCGGTTGAAGTTTTGAGTACGTTTTTAATGATTTTTAATTTATAGTGCTTTTTGATACCCAATAGGTCTGGCCAGACCAATAGTTCCCCCCCCCGTCTTCTCTTGAATTAAAAAGTGCAGATATGAAATTCTCCTATTTATGATGTAACATTGTCATTAAAATTCAATTTGTACTACATATATATAAACGATAAAAATTTCTCAGATTTTCCTTTGAAAAGCCGTGAAGCTCGGTAAATAAGTATGCCTAATTTCATCACGTTTTATAATATCACCTAATCAACTAAGATTTGATTCAAGGAAATTCAAACCAGTTTTATTTCCTTTGTAATAGTTAGGACTAAGTATGAGAGACTTACGAACGGCTTTCTAAATAGATTTGATCAATAAATTTACGTAAAATTTAGAATGAAATAATTTTTGCGCTTGAAAATTCCCTATTTCTTTCCACCTACTTCCCTAAATCTGCAGGCTAATACCGAGGTATTTGCCCAAATATATTAGTATTGAAAAATGCGAGCAAACTTCTACTAGATATACGCCATGAAAAAAGAGAAGCAAAAAATAAACGAAAAACATGTTTATAATAATACCACCTCAAAATATGTCCACTTAAAAAAGTTACTAGTGTATCTACAAAAATTATTTAATACTTTTATTTCTTAAAATTTTTTAAAAATGGCAGTAAAGAAGTGATAGAATGTTTCTACCGATAAAAATTTCACCTTTTTTTTAAAAATGAAAATTTTTTCTCAGTAGGTCCTGCCAGACCTATTGGGCATAGAATATGCATATTGTAGTCGGTGCCGACAGAAGGGTTAAAGGAAAAATTCGCTTGTGTACCGCGCAAAAAAAACACTATACCACAATTTTGAATGGCGTAATGGGAGCGTTATATATATGTGATTTGGGGATTACCCGAAGCAGACCACTACTATTTGGGTCCATTTTCGTCCCCTTACAGTCATCAGTGATTTCCAGAAGTCGACTGATAATTATCGACTTCTTCCTTCATCACTGAGTCCCGTGTGATGAGTAGCATATCTTTGAAGCTAAGTTCCCTCATGGATTCCACACCGATTGTGGATTTGCCTAGTATCCTTAGCCTCCTACTACCTAGTGCTGGGCATTCACATACAATGTGTGCTGCCGTCTCAGCCTCTTCCAGACATAGTCTGCATACATCATCTTCCACGATTTTCATCTTAGATAGATGAGCTTTAAAATTACCATGTCCTGTTACTAAGGCAGTTATCCAACTTAAGCTGCTCTGTGTGTAACTGAGTACTTGTTTGGCTTTCCTCCCTAGTGGACTGGTAATTGCGTTACGAGCCTGTCTACAAGTGGATAGGCTTCGCCATCGTTGCCGATGGATGGAATCAATCCAGCCATGTATCCTGGCTTCAATCATGCCGTTTCCCAAAGCAATTTTAGGTTCCGGTCCTTGGAACTTTTCTGCTGATCCCTCTTTTGCTAAGGTATCGGCAAGTTCATTCCCCAATGTACCTACGTGTCCTTTAACCCACATTAGCGTAACTTCGTTGATTGAAGCACACTTATTGAGCTTCTGGACACACTCCAGTACCAATTTCGAATTGATGTTGGATTGCTGCATGCGCTTGATCACCGATTGGTTGTCGAGTGCTATCAGAATTTTCTTCCCTAGTATCCCGCCTTCCAGAATATGATCCAGCGCGTGCAGCAGTCCAAGCATCTCCGCCTGATATACCGATACATACTCTCCTAGGCGAAGTGAGCATGCAAGGTTTAGCTCCTCAGAGTATATTCCAGCCCCCGCTCTTCCGTCCATGAGAGACCCATCAGTAAAAATAGCAACATCACGTGTATACTCCTCGTGTATCCTACCATCCTCTATGAGAGTGATGTGATGTCTTTCGACTACCCTACATCTTCTCATACCATCCAAAGGCATATGAGTCTCCCTGACATTATCACGAACAATATCAAGGATCCTCTTATGACCTCCGTTGCTACCAAAGTGATGCCAAGTGCCATCTCTTACCATTCTTATTGCTGTGAGCGCCGCACTTTGTTTTATAAACAGATCCAGTGGCGGTAATCCCAGTATAACCTCCATAGCATGTGTTGGCGTAGTTCTCATTGCACCACATATGCTTATACATGCTATGCGTTGAATCCCATCCAGCCGTTGCCTAGTAGTTTTCTGGCTACCCTTGGGCCACCAGACCACTGCTGCATAGGATAGAACGGGCCTAACCATCATTGTATAGATCCAATGTGCCGCTTTTGGTGATATACCCCACCTAAGTGCACACACTCTCTTACACTGATGCAAAATCCTCGCTGCTTTTTGTGTCTTTTCGTTAACATGAGAGTTCCAAGTAAGTTTGGGATCTAAGGTTACCCCTAGGTACTTCACCTCCTTGGACTCTTTTATCTCCGAACCAAAAAGCAGCATGGGAGTGGTTTCTACATCTTTCCTTTTCAGAGTAAAGACTATAGTGCTTGACTTGCTTGCGTTTATAGTTAGCTCTTGTTCATTACACCATTCTTCAGTTGCTTTGAGAGCTTGCCTCATGCAACCTTGAATAGTGTCCATGAATTTGCCACTGACCATAATTGCTAAGTCATCAGCGTATCCTACTGTATGTACGCCCATCGAGTCCAGTTTCCAGAGAAGAGAGTCTACGGTGATGTTCCACAGTAGAGGCGAAAGTACCCCTCCTTGTGGGCAGCCCCTGACTACCCTTCCTCTTATTCTGGCACATCCATTACTGAGATTTACTGCCCTCCCACTAAGCATCGAATCGATCCATGTTATTATCAAGGACTCGATCTCCCGCTCAGCTAGGGCATTTCTTAGTTTGCTGTATGAGATCTTATCAAAAGCACCCTCTATATCCATAAATGTTGACATAGCGATACCGCTGTTGTTAATCTCTCTTTCTGCTACCCGCACTACTTCATGCAGAGCGGACTCAGTAGATCTACCTGCTCTGTAGGCATGTTGACATCTACTCAAAGGTCTATACATCAGCGAGGTATTCTCTAGATGGTCCACCAATACTCGCTCCATTGTCTTCAATAGAAAAGAGGTTAGGCTAACCGGCCTGAATGACTTCGCTTCCGTATAATCCTTTTTTCCCGGTTTTGGTAGAAAGACAACTTTGGTCTCTCTCCAAGACATTGGGATATATCCTGTCGATAAACAGGCAACGAATATGTTCCGGATCTTCTCCAGCAAAGCTGCTATGCCCCATTGTAGCAGTGCCGGAAATATTCCGTCCATTCCAGCCGTCTTATATGGCTCAAAAGTATTTATAGCACTCCTGACACCATTTGAAGTTATTGTCCTCTCAGCTTCTTGTCGTCCGGTCGCCCCTACCAATTTACAGGTTTGAGTCCACGGATTATTTGACTTGAAGCTTCCTGGAAAATGGACTTCCATAAGCGACTGCAATGTCTCCTCCATTGTTTCCGTCATAGTTCCATCCGCCTTTCGGATTAGGCCCATTTTGGAAACGCTGTCTTTCGAAATCATCTTCTGTAATCTGCATACATCGGATGTATTCCTCATATTCGAGCAAAATTCCCTCCACGAATTCCTTTTACGTGTACGTAGAGTCTTCTTCAGCTCTCTCTTTTTATCCTTATATAGATCCCAAGAGCGAGGGGTCCTCTCTCTCATGTACCTATTAAACGCTTTCCTTGTCTCTTTCTTCATAGATTCCAATTCAGTGTACCACCAAGGTGTTGGATCCTTTTCATCTATGATTGTGGTGGGACAAGCCAGTTTGAAAGAGTGAGTTATCGCAGAATTCATTTGTTCCACCGATCGCTCTATCTCAATCGTGTTATTAGGTATTTCCCCTGAAATTTCCTCGATCTGTTCCAATAAACACATTTCATACTTAGTACGGTCCGTATTCCTTGGCACTCTAATACGTTTGTTTTCGCTACTCGGTTTCGTGCCATACAGAATTCCAAACTGAATAGCCCTGTGATCAGACATGGTTAGTCTTTCCACCACTCTCCAGTTCTGAATTCTGTGCAGCATATTGACAGAGCTCAGGGTAATGTCTATCACCTCAGCCCTTCGCGCATCAACGAAGGTGGGAGCCACCCCTGTATTAGCTATTAACAAGTTGTATCTTTCAACAAATTCCAGCAGCTGCTGTCCTCTGATGTTGTCATCTGTGCTGCCCCACACAGTATTATGTGCGTTGGCATCACAGCCTAATATCAGGCCTATACCTCTTTCTTTACAGTATTTTACCAGGTTCTCTACTTCCATTGAAGGAGGTGGTTCTGGTGAGTCGTAAGGGAGGTACGCTGACGCGATTATAAATGATCCTGCCCCACTTCCAATCATTACTGCCGTAAGATCGGGCGAGCTTAGATGCGTCATTTGTACCGCATGTACACCATGCCGCACCAGGATACAAGTCCTTACCTTTCCACCCATCTGTACATAGTATAGATTGGCGGATTGTTGCGACAAACCACTAATTTTGTTTTCCTTGGTAATCCAGGGTTCCTGTATCAATGCAATGTCGAGTTTTTCTTCCTCAAAGCATCTCATCATCATCGCTGATGCTGATATACAGTGATGAATATTCAACTGACACACATTCAGTGTTTGTTTGTGCGGGCCCACCTCCATCCCTGATAGATTCACCCTTACAGGTTCCTCTACCCCCGCATTTTGAACCATATTGCGCTCACTGTGCATTCCTCTGGAATTTAACGACAGCTTGTTCAAGACCGCAGCTGAGTTTCCCCCCTGCTTTCCTGATAGCCTCCGCGTCCTCCTTTGGACACCACACAGTAAGCGTCGTACCGCGCTCTTCCGCAGATCCAAAAGGCTGTGTGTAAGTGACCCTCCATTTGGAAATGTCTTTTACACAGGCATTCTGTTTCTGCAGCCGCCTGAGAATAACATCCTTGCTCTCGGTACAGCCGTGAGCAAGGATAATCAGTCTCGCCTCATTGCGCATGACTCGCAGACTATCCACACGCAGTCTGGCACCTTCCCATAAGTTGGTCAGGTTTTCCTGCATGCCGATAAGCCAGCTCTTGGTCGATTGATTCCTACACGTCAGTGAAATAAATCCATCAACCAATTGAGTCTTGCCTATGAAGCCTATGTCTCCGGCATCATCACTAAGGTCGTCCAGAGCACACAAAAGAGATGCTTTGAAAGCATTCAGGTGTGTGACATCTAGAGGACCCTCACGAGACGCGTCGGTAACACCCAGGATGAGATCTCCTCCGGCAACCTGTGCGAAGGATTTCTTACCCTGGTTAGGCTTCTGCTTCCTGTCTGCCTGGATAACCTCCTTTACAAGAGGTCCTCCCGAGACAACAGGCACCCCACATCGAGCTCCCTCCTCCAATGGTTGGACCGGCTCAGATGTTCCTGGGTTGACACCCTTAAACCTCTTCACTGGCCTTTCCATTTCCGGAGTTGTCTCCTCATGTGTCGAGCCACCAGGTTGATTCGACATCTTCCCGGCGGCCTGCCTTTCCTTCCTCCGCCTCCTCTTCAGTCTCTGCTTTTCTCGCTTTTCAGCTTCTAGCGTCGACTTAGAGTCAGCGTTCGGACTTTTCTCAGGAGACACTGCTAGAACTAACCTCTCCACACCTCGCGGCGTTTCATTGTCCGTTCGAACAGCGTCATCCTCAACCGAAGTACCTTTAGGAGCTAACCTCTCCACGCCTTTCGGCGCTTCGTTGTCCGTTCCTTCAGGACCTTCGCACACCAAGGCTCTGCATTCAGAGATTAACCTCTCCGACCCTTGTGAGTCGTTGATGTCCATCCCCTCCAACATCGCCAAGTCAAATTCATGAATGTCTTTTTGATTTTCCATTTTTGATATTTTTTTCAAACTTCAGGTTTGGGTTTCCCGTTCTCGGACCACAGCCGAGGCAACAGCCAGCGTTACGCCTCCCGCTACTCCCCTCCCCCATAGGAGTGCCGACACAATCCATCCGTCCTTCCCTCTCTTCGGGTCGCGAAGAAGACGACTTCGCTTCCACCCGAAAGTTCCGTAGGCTTTCATGTAACTCCACCCCTGCGATCCTTGATGCCAGGCATGCAAGGCTTCTCCCCTAGTCTAACGGATCGCTACTCCGTAGACCGCGGTTCACTGGTTGCAAGAAAAGGAGCAAAGTGAAGTGTTGGATCCAGAACCCCGCAGGTGTACTCTCTCCTCAGTCACCAGCTCCAACCTCACACCCAGTCGCCGTGTCACCTATGCGGAGAGTTTCATAGGCGCCCACTGCCGAGGTACTCGTCCCGGGATGGGAACAGAGTTTTGCACAATCCGTACGGATCGTGCGACAGCACCCGCCCCATGGCTCAGCCTGCATCCAAAAATCATTAGCAGTTTCCAGCGGTCACCAAGCGTGGAGGTGCCATGTTGACTTGTGAGAGGGTATCATGTAGTCTACTGGTATTTCGTAGACTATATGATACCCTCACACCACGACCGTAACGGGTGCGTTACTCATGTTGGTATCACAATGGACCAATCTTTCGCTCTAAATGCGCTATCAACAATGACAATCTAACGGCTCCTGTACCTAAGCTAACTTCATGTCGTTCTCAATTATTATAAATTAAACGAATCTTATAGAAATCATTTGTTCATTTCATTCATATCAATCAAATTTAATTTTATGTTTTTTTTTCGTATTTTTCAGGAAGTGACCAGAAAGAATTTTTGTAAGTACTAGAATGTAAGCTAAGAATTCGTTGTTTTCAATAAATCATTTGAAACGACTGGAAAAACGCTGGAATTTGCCGAAGAAATTTAAATTTCTTTGTTCTCATTGGACTTTCTTTGGGTTTTACCATCGACTGAAATTCTTGTGAGGTCCACTCAAGCTTGAGCAATAACGGAGCTAGTCAGCCCTTACGTGGTCAACCCGGCCCACATAGTTGGTGAAACAAAGCTTAGTCACCTTTTCAACAACAACATCGGATATTTTAGCTACGGAGCTTATTGTCTTATTGCCTCAACGCATTGCTGCAGGGGTGCATATTGGTGTCGCCAGACGTCTTATGTCACTTCGTTTACTATTCTTCGAGAAAAAACCCACTGTGTGATAATGGGCTCAAACAATAAATGCAAATCAATACTTCTTAAAAATTAATAAAAGAATTATTTGAACAAAACGAAATCAGAATAAAAAAATATTTTCAAGGTCATATTGAAAACCATACAAACGTTTGTTGATACTAGGCATCAATTTCATTGGGATCCTCTCAGAATGATGAAGGATCATTCCATTCAACATTATTCTTGCTTGCCTATATGGTAATACACAAATAGCCTATCTTCGTCATCATGAAATTTTCATAAAATCTCAGTTACTTTTATCAAAAATAAATCATCGGATCAACCTTATCTCTCTGAAAGTATAGATATAAATTTCGTTCGTTCGCTGTTCGTTGTCTAAAGAGAAAATCCCACGCAAAACATTGTCGTGTCAAAGGACAGGCTGAAATTCGATTATTGTCGCACGCTCTATGTTCGTCGACGAAACAGTTTTTCTCCTGCTTGTAGAACTCACGCACTCAACTATGGTATAAAAACAGGATGTCTTCCTACAGGTAAAAGTGGCATAGCTGGTCGTGATGTTTCCTTTCTATTGGGTTTTTTTTGTAGCAAGGAGTATGGGAAGGAAATGGCGTGCGACAACTGTATTTACCTGTAGCACCGTCATCATCATCATCAGTTCGTTTCGGGATGATGGAAAGGTCGATACGGTATTGATTACCAGACTATGCCCTTCGACGCCTCCACAAACATGAAAGTATAGCTGGCAGCTGGATGGTACTGTATTATGCTTACTTGGATCACGTAGGCGACTATAGGCATCTCTGTCTATTCTGTGTATATTTCGATTATCAGAGTCGATTGTGGTGTTTTGTTCTCGAAAAACAGGAAGTAGGCTTCTTAAAATTACCTATAAATGTTGAATCTTGAGTGGGGCGTCCTCCAAGGTACACTGATGGTAGACGATTTTCATGGAAGATTTCTGCGCTATAGTGTCATGACAACAAGGAGCGAAACGATTTGAAACGTGAGACTGAATGGAGAAACTAAAATCAGAACCAGTGGTTTCTAACCGGCAGATGTCGGCGGACCACTTGGTCTGATTCGTTATAGGGACCAGCGTCACAAGGGTGGATTAAAAATTTCCAGAATTGTTTTCTTGTCCATGCAGTAAGTATATTGGTATATGCCGGAATAAATAGACGAAAGCGTTGTCGATATGGGAGCATTTTTTCCAGTGCTATAATTTTTGTTTGGATGAACTACCAAATACTAAAAGATTTTGATAAGGCCCTTCTATAATTTAATTTCGTCACAGAGAAATATTCCATTCCGGGTCGCGGGTCACCGGTTCACAAACAGTGCACTAGCTAGATCAGTTCATTATGTAGGCCCCACGTGTTGTGCAACATCATATTAATGGAAGAATTCCCACATCCATACGTATTTATATTTAGAGAGCTGCAAAATGATGAGTTCTGGTATATTGCGTAGTTATTTTCATTTAAAAATTTACCATTAATGGAAAAGAGTTACTCAGAAACATACAAACATTCGTCTTCTTCTTCTTCCTTGCCTCGTTCTTTATACCGCTCCATGGCTTCGCGTTGCTCGACCCGCGGTGTAGGCATATCGCCCGTTTTGGCGATAATTTCTCAGCATATTTCTACAGGCAGCTCTATCTTGGATCGTGTCATCGCCGAGACCAATGCGTTTTTGTTGCTTTTTCATTTGACACATCCAGGTGTTCTTCGGTCTGCCTCTGGCCTTGGGTCCATCAAGTGGTACTTCCATTGATATCGCTTTCTTTGCTGGGTTCTCAGGCGGACGCCGTTGAACATGGCAATACCAATCCATTTGTCGGTCTTCGAGCTTTTCGGTGATTGGTTGGTCTATGGACAAGCTGCCTCGGATGTAGCTACTCTTGATGTGGTCTCTTTTCGTTACACCAACTGACATGCGTAACATTTTCATTTCAGTCGCTGTCATTTCTTTCGCGTAACCTTCATACATGGTCCAGCATTCTGATCCATACATGAGTGCGGGACGTACAACCGTTTTGTACAACTTGCCCTTTAGCTTCAGTGGCATTTTCTTATCGCAGAAAACTCCAGAGTTTTCTCGCCACCTCATCCACCCAACCTTTGTGCGATGTTTGATGTCATCATCGCATGTAGCTCCGCTGTTCACCATCGAGCCAAGGTACTTGAACTTGGTACAAGACTTAAGCTGCTCTCCTTTGACGTACATTTCTGGTATCGGTGCATTTGGGTCTGAGAATTGGCAGCATAAGAACTCAGTCTTTGTTATACTTACCCTCAGTCCATGCTTCTCCAGAATGTCACACCATTTTGTAAGCGAAGCTTGCAAGGCAACGATGTTTGGGCTACTGAGGACTATATCATCAGCAAAAAGAAGAGATATTTCTAGGCCGTCGGAGACACGTGTTAATAAGTAGCACATGATGATGTTGAAGAGCAACGGACTCGATACACTGCCCTGGTGTACTCCGACATTCACCGGAAATTCTTCTAATTCACCGGCTGTGCATCTAACCTTAGTCATAGCTCCATCATACGTGTCTCGTATCATCCTGACGTATGCCTCAGGGACATTAAGTGCTCTCAAGACCAACCATATCAGATCACGAGGTACTCTATCGAGTGCTTTTTCCAAATCGATGAGTACAAAGTGCAAGTCCTTTCGTGCTGCTCTATACTTTTCCATCGCAATACGAATGCACTCAATCGCATCAAATGTAGATCGACCTTCAACATTCCACCGCACAATCTTTCTCAATCGGTTGCAGACAACTCGCTCGTGTATAAGGTGTTAACTTTATAGCCCTATAGTTGTTGAGTTTGCGTGAGTCTCCCTTGTTATAGAAAGGAAGAAGAAAACTTTCCCTGAAAGCATCAGGCATCGGTTGCCCACCTTTGATTTTGTTGAAGAGAACTGTGAGCCAACCAAGCCCGACATTTTCCATTTTCGACCAAAATTCCAGCGACCAAATTGTAGCGGTGCAGAAAGGTGTGAAACCCCTGTGCATCTATGTGGGTACGATTTATGGTTCGTCAATGTTTGTGTCCGTGAGGTCTAAGGACAAAAACATAGCTGCTGCGATAGGATTTTCCCACAGCGATATAGGGGTAAGATCAGTGGGCGCAGCGGGGCATTGAAACATATTTGCATTGCAGTTTGGACAGATGTTTTGGATGTCCGGGTTTATGCGAGAAAGGTACGAATTAAGGCGTGAACAAAAGCCCGACCGAAGTTGAGCCAGTGTTACTCTAGTGGCTCTCGGGAGCCTAATCTCCTCAGGCGAAATTGGTGGTGGGCGCTCTGGGAGGACTCTATTCGCACCTAAACTCGCGATAGACCGATTCACTTCTTCAGTGTGGATCGCTGCAATGGCGGCTCGGTATGTAACTTCATCGTAAGGGTCCCGTTTGTATCCCTGAACCTCTCTCTCAAGGTCTCGTAAACCACGCCTGACATGTCGTGGTGGAGGAATTCGGTCCATGAGATGATTATTGGGATGATCCTCACGGTAGCAACCAACAAAATACTGTTTTGAGAGTAGGAGATTGTGATTACGTATTGGCATCAATTTTGTCTCCTGATGTAAGTGATCCTGGGCAGACATCAGAAGGCAACCTGTCGCGATGCGTAGAGCGGCATTTTGGCAGACCTGAACTTTGGACCAGTTTGTGTCACATAGACTATGTGTCCAAACTGGGGCTGCATAATCAGCTGCCGCTCGACCCACCGCTTTATAAGTAGCTAGCATGGTTTCTTTATCTTTGCCCCAGGTGCTACCAGCTAGAGCTTTTAGGATGTTGTTCCTACTGCGCATTTTTTCACAGACTGAAGCTGCATGATTTGCAGACGTCATCATGTTCTCTAGGTGAACCCCGAGAATTTTGGGGTTTTTAACAGTAGGAACAGAATTGTTGCCAATACGTATATCCATCTCCCATCTGATATCCTCCCACCAAGTGGTTAGAAAAGTCGCAGAGGATTTGGACGCAGAGATAGTGAGGTTTCGGCTTTGGAAAAATGCCTGTAATCGTCCTAGATAGCGATTAATTCGGAGGCGCATTCCACCCTTATCATTCCCTGTGGCGAGTACGGTGCAATCGTCAGCATAGGAAATCACCTCGATTCCTTCAGGGGGTGTGGGAAGGCCGGACATGTAGATGTTGAACAGAGTGGTGGAGAGTACCCCTCCCTGTGGAACACCTAATTTGATTTTCCTAAGCTTAGAACGTTTGCCTCGAAACTCGGTGAAGGAGTGCCGACCAGCTAGATAGTTGGCAATCCAACGGATCTCTTGTGCAGGAAGATGCATATTCAACAGGTTTGCTAGGAGCATTGAATGATTGACCTTATCGAATGCACTTGATAGGTCTATTGCCACCAGAATAGTTCTGTGACAACGACTGCGTTGATTTAGCCCATCACGAATGCGTGTAGTGATCGCATCGAGGGCAGTGGTGGTACTATGCATCTTCCTGAAGCCATGCTGGTGAGGTTCTAGCTTCGCATGTGCAACAAGAGTGGGGTGAATAAGGGCCTCCAGCGTCTTTGCGACAGGAGAAAGTATCGTAATGGGGCGGTAGGATTCCCCGAGATTTGCGCTCTTCCCTGGCTTGAGACAGGGAACAATTCGACCTGTTTTCCAGATTTCAGGGATGGCAAGCGTGGATATCGACAAGTTAAAGGCGGCCGTGAGATACTCAATGGCTGGAAGGTCGAGATGTTTCAACATGGTCATCGAAATGCCATCTGGTCCGAGGGCCTTGGAGTTTTTAGCATTCTCGGTGGCTTTTTTAACCTGGTCCGCTGTACAAGATGGTATGGTGTCAACATTCCGGCTGCGATGCCGTCTTCTAATTTTGCGTTTAAGGCCGTCAGACTTGGGATGTTCAATAAATTGTTTATTGAACAGGCTAGCACACTGAAGAGGATCGCAGGTTTTTGTGTTGCCCAATTCAATGGCGTTGTTGCCCTTTTCTTTCCGAGGATTGGAAAGGGCGCGGACGGTAGACCATAATTTGCTGACACCTTCATTGAGGTTACATTCATCGAGGTGCTGATTCCATTTCGCCCTCCTATAGTCTTTAACTTGTCGATCAATTTCGGAGTTAAGCTCCTGAATTCTGGGATCAGGGTGAGCGCTTCTGATCTGATCACGTTCATCGGCTAATCTGGCGGCACTAGTGGGGAAGTTAAGCCGAACTTTCGGGATACGTCCTGCCGGAATAAAATGTGCCGCGGCTGTGGTAATGACGTTCCTAATATTTCCTATTTGCCGCTAATACAACAACAACAACGTTCCTAATATTTTTCTCGGCCTTATGAATGTTGGTAGTTGATGGTAGCTCGATGAACTTCGCCGACAAGTAAGCTTTGAAACCATCCCAATCGGCTTTCTTGTGATTGACAGACGTTCGCTTCTCAGACCTAGTCATGTTCGCTGGTTTGTCAATTTTTATAATGATTGGGAGGTAATCTGATCTAAGGGTGGTACGTACTTCCCATCGGGAAGCAGCAATTAGGCTGGCACTGACAATAGTTATGTCAGGAGAACTACTGCAAGTGCCCACGACTCTAGTCGGCGAGTCTTCATTGAGTGAACAGAATTCTGAGGCGTCAAGTGATTCAGCGATAGTTATACCCCTGGCATTGTTGTTGAGGTCCGAATGCCAGAGCTCATGGTGCGCATTAAAGTCGCCAAGGATGACCCTGTGCTCTCCGGAAAGGAGAGGACCAATATCGAAACGATAGCCAGAAGAGCAACTAGAATGAGGTGGTACATATATATTAAAAATTTCGATATAAGTACTCCCTGATGGAACTGAGATGGCTTGAATTTCCTCCGTACCGTCAGCAACTACATCTAATACACAGTAATGTACGGACTTGTGTATTAGGAAGGCAAGTCCACCTCCAGGGTGAGAATCATCCGTGGCGGCCGGTCGATCTTTCCGCAGTATAACATATTCGCTATGGACGCTTAGAGACGAGTTTGCGTGAAGCAACGTCTCTTGGATGGCGGCGATGAGAATTCTGTTGGAACTCAAGAAGTGTGTGATCTCAGCGATTTTTCGGTGAATGCCATTACAGTTAAACTGTAATATAGATAGTGCAGTGAAAAATGCTGGAGGAGGAGGGCCAGGCGTAAGACTGGGTCTGGCATTCCTTATCATATTGTTTGGCGGTGTAGGGGGCAGTGGTGGAGAAGGTGGGCTGGGAGCAGCCCTGGGTTGCCCGGAATTCATACAACCTGCCGCAACATATGCTGAGGAGTGTTGACCCTGTCTTCGTAACCCCGAACACCTAAAGTGAACCCATTCCCTGCAGCAATTACACTGCACTGATCTGGCATTCGAACCGATTCGTTGGTTGCAGACACTACAAATCCATACCTCTGGGCCTGGATTTGTTTCAACACCGGCGCGAATTAGTAAAATTGAGAGCAGCCGCGCCGTGATGTAATGCTCCCAATATGACGAAAAGCACATATATCGTACCCACACATATACACAGACAAACACAACCTTCCTGCATCGAACCTTCAGGGCTCCTGCCGGGGCTCTTGCCAGGAAGGCATATTGGCAGCTTTTGGCTGTTTTGAATTGACAAAACGGGTGTGGTCCGCCCCGTAGAGGCAGTTGCCGTAAGACCACGAGAAAATTCTTCATTTAGAAGTTCGTCAAAATACTCTCGCATCCTGCTACAAATTGCCATATCGTCAATCAGCAACATTTCTTGCGAGTCCTCCACGTACTTTGGCGCCTGTATTTCCCGGGCGTTCCTTCTCCTTTGGGCTAAATATCCTGGCGTCGTGCTTAGGTCTCTCTCGCAAAGACGGCCCTTCGGTCGCAGTCTGAGTTTCTAATTCTTGGTAGAATTTCTCAGCTGCCTTCGCCTTTGCTTGAGCTACCAAGCGCTTTACGGTCTTCCCGCATTGCATATAATTTTCGCGAAGTTGAACCCGTTCGGTTTCACTGCTTGACTCACACTTCGTCAGTGCCTTAAATGCGTTCGATTTGGCTGGCACTGCTTCCTTAGTTTCGGTGATCCAACACCATGTTTCTTTCTTCGTGTGGAGTGGACCTTTCGAAACTCCAAGTGCCTTTTCCGCCTCACCTACTGACATTTCAGCGAAATTTTTCACATTTGTGTTGGACTGTGCTCGGTGCAGTTGGTGTTGTTTTGAAACCACTCCGTCATTTTACCCACCTTCTCATAAAATCGAAGCAGAGGTGGTAATCGATCTGCGTTTCGTGTTTCCTATCTCCGTGTCCACTACTGTAGGTGATCAGGTGTCTCTCTTTTTTGACAAACCATGTGTTTGGGATGACCAAACCGTGCGATCTGCACATAGTCAGAATATCTTCACCTTCGTCATTTCCGTTGAAGGGCGACCCTTTCCACCATGGCAATCCTCGTAACCATAATTTGATTCACCCACATGGCCACTTAGATCACCTCCCAAGAACACCAATTCGGTATCTGGAATGGTCTGAATCAGGGTGTCAACGTCGTTCCAAAAGGCCTCTTTTTCTTCTGGTGGCAGTCCCACTTGGGGAGCGTAGGTACTTATTACGTTCCACACCCTTCCGCAGAAAACCAATTTGATGCTGATCAAGCGATCGCTTCTCTTCGCAACACTTATTATGCTGCCAAGCAAAGACGACGCCAGAATAATGTCAACTCCGTTTTTTTGATTTGTTATTCCATAGTAGTATAATTTGTACTTCCTGGAATTCGTAAGAAACCGGGCTCTGTCGATATGGGTATTTCGCTACTTCATCTCCTGCACGCACATAATGTCTATCCCCCTCCGCTTTATGATATCCTTAATCTCCTCGCTCTTCGACGTCATGGAACCTACATTCCAGCTTGCAACCCTCAGCTTCTCCACAGTGTAGTTGGACTGCCCTATAGTGCTCGCCCCCGGAAATCGTCGAGCTCTGGCGCGAACTAAGTTCGCCCCGGGATCACTCAACCCTTCGAGCAGGTATTAATAGAAGGAGGGGCAACATCACTTAAAAAGTGTGCCGAAAGTGCAAATTCATGGGAGAGAAAAATACAATAACAACACTGTTGAAGCAAAGCGATTTGACACAAGTAAAGTAACAGTACATCTCGATTCAAACAAAGTTCCATGCTTTGACAACCCACTTTTAAAGATAAAGAGAATGAAGAAGAAGAAGAATTCAACCAAGCGCGAACGAATTTTTGACACAATTACTACTTTACTGTTAGATGCTTGCTCTCCCATGTATTAGATTCTCGGCACATTTTTGAGCTGTCACATTGTATGGAATTCGTAACTTTCGCCCTCTCCTTATATTAATAATACCTGCTCAAAGACTCAACCGCATAGCAGAAGTAGTGCCCGGCGTGGTAGTGCTTATATTTGCGTGAATTTCCATAAGGCCTTCCATTATTTTACACCTTTTGGAGAAAGGTTGTGTTTTGGCACTAGTGTGTGGAAAGAAGTAAATTTATGGACTTTTTTTCCTTTTATGTCCGCCGGCTATCTTTAGACACGGAAACCCCTACACACACACTAATCTATGGGAGATCTCGTTGATGTTAAAACACATTTTAATAGCTCATTGTCGGCAAATGTGTAAATCCTGTTTATAGACATATTTTAGAAATAATATTGTGTAATCAAATTACAAAAATACAATGCCGGCCACTTGATTTTAGGAATAGAAATTCTGTTTGTTTCTGTATGATTTTAGAGTTTGAGGTAATATTTGCTATATCACCAAAAGCATCCCATGGAGTATCTTTAAGAGTTTCTTCCTAACCTCTATATAAAAAAAATGTTTGTAGCATCTTAATGCTGTTGGTGCCGAAAGGTTGATTGATTCTGCTTCATTACACGTATAGGCATCTGTCCCGAGTTAACATGAATGAATTTCCAAATGACCAAAATTCCGATAAAATTATTTGTCCTTTCAACACACCTTTAAACGACTTCCAATTCAATAGACTTTTCTATTCTATTGAGTTCCCCCATTACCACCAGCAGTTCAGCGATGGAACACTGAACACAGAATTCGGTGGTCTCCTATTTCAACATACATTACGTAATGTATATACGTTTTAGATACGAATAAGATACGGAAACATCAATATTCAATTATTTCCTTACGGTAAACGGAACATAACTTCATATTTCTTATTCCGGAACAATAATACTATCCGCTAATGAGGATACTAATTCTATATGTGTACAATTAGTGCATTTATCGGCTGTGTCCTCTAACGAAGGATTCAGGAACAACCTACCAACAATTTAGTCCCATTTAAGATATTAATTTTACATTATAAAGGATCTATTTCAAATCACGCGTAACGAATCGGAAAACTTCATTCAGCCTACTTATATTCATATCAATATAGCATTGAGGACGATGTCTGAGTCTCAGGTGGTGGTACCATGGGCTAACGAAACGAAGTCCTCAAATAAATAAACTTATCAGGGGCCATTGTTGTTGCCACGTGCTTGTGACGTCAGAGCCAGCTTTTTATCGCCCACACGCAAAGTTTTCTAGGCGAAAGGCTGTTTATGTACGGAACGTATACGAAGAAGTGTAATATTCGTTTTCAGTATTCAGTGCCATAAGCTCTGCGAACTGCTGTATAACCATCATCATCAGTTATTCAGGCTCTTCCTTCTCGTTCCTCTTGTTCAGGGACCACCCCGCGAGTCTATCGTAGCGCATGCTTCGGCTCTTTCGATTGATCGATAATGGGCTCTTCCAATGACGTAATTAGATAATCAGTTAATGCCTTTATGTGAACAACAATTACAAATGTACGTGTTGCTGCATTGAAATCCTCTTACCAAACTTTATTTCTATGAAAGCTTCGGGGCTTTATGTTTATTGTGAGGTGATGAAGATAATAGCGTTACACCTGAAAATAAATCCGTAATTTCCTACGTTCTTAGAACAGAAGAGGCTCATGGTTCATGAATGTGTTGTCAACGTTTTCGTTCATTTTGATGTTTTTTTTTGTCTTACAATCCGGCATGAAGGTGTAGTGTAGAAAAAAATTTAAGAAGGGAAGAGTCGTTTTACTGGGAAATTATAGGCACGTTTTATTATGTTTATCCCGTGCAGGTTTGGGTAGAACTTCATATAAAAAAAAATGACACTTGCCCAGGTAAAGTTCACGCGTGCAACTACCCTACACGGGATAGAGCTCAAGTGTAGATGGCGGACGCATAGGGGAAATATGAGGAAATTTGATTTTTTAAACCAAATGTGAGAGTTTTTCTCATCACGAGAAAGATTTTGCAAAAAAAAATCATCTTTTGTGATAAAATCCACCACATCTAAAAAACGAGTTCTAATCGTGCGAATAGCACGATGAGTGTATACCCTATACCCATGTATAGACCTAGAAGGCACGCAAAACCCAAAATATTCAATTTCATATTTGGGGGGGGGGAGGGAGGGGTAGATGAGTCGGACTTGACACATCTTTATTACCTTGTCAAGGCATCCAACGGCTACCATTTGATACTAATTTGAAGTTTTTCGTTATATTCTATCAAAAGATATGGCTCAATATAACTTTGTAGGGGAAGTAGGGGTAGGGGTAGTTGGACCTACTCCACATTCCACCAACTCAAAGTATATGTCAGAATGAGACATTGATCAAAATTTCAAGTCGATAGCGATATTCTACCGAAAGTTATGGCCGAATTAAAATATCAAGGAGGGGTAGTTTGTATGGGAGGTAGGGGAACCCGTGGTCCGATTTGGCCAATTTTCAATACCGTCCAAGATTTTAGCAAAACAAACATTTGACCAAAATTTCAAACCGCTAGCTTCATTATTTCGGGAGTTATCGGCCCAGACAGACAGACAGACAAGGCTTATTCGACTCAGGGACCGACCCTTATCATACAATGATCAAAGGAGAAAATTGGGCTCAACTTAAAAATTTTTGTGTTTCCCGTATCTGTATCTAAAGCCGTAATTTTCCATTTAAGCCCGACTTATTCCATTTAGTGTCCTTGAGACAGGAAACAAGCACCGGATATGCAATGCACTCGACGTCCTCTTTGATATGACACCCCACATGCCCACGTTCGATCAAGGTGTGAAATTAGTGTCCTTTTATGTCCTTTTTCAGAGCTTTTCGATCAACTTTTTTCTTAGCCAATTTAATGGTAGAATCTCCAGCTATTATAGATTCTGAAAAGTGATAAAAGTAGGGACAGCTTGAATTATTCTCGTAGTTATGGCTTTGGAAAGATACACGGGAAACTCGAAAATTTTCCATTTAAGCTCGATTTATTTCTTTGAGGGTCCTTGAAACAGGAAACAAACACCGGATAGGTAATGTATTCAACGTCCCCTTTGATATGATACCCCGCATGCCGACCTCCGGCCAATGATTGAAGAGTATCCTTTTTTGTCCTTTTTGGGACCTTTCCAATCAAATTTTTTTAGCAAAATCAGTTGTAGATTCCTGGGAACTGATTCAAAAACAACACAAATTAGCCTTACTCTATTTTTTTTCTATTTGGAGGCCTGAATTGGGATATTTTGACTGCACTATAACACAAACACAGTGTCCGATTTTGATAAACTGGAAACTTTCAATATGAAATTTTGATTGCATCATTTTCCGGCTGGCATATGGCAGCACGTGTGGATCCTGTTTTAGTACGAAAGTTGCATGAAACACCTCGTCTACTAGTGACATTTGAAAATCTGGTCTAAATATTCAAAAAGTTTACCCAGATGTTGGAGCCATTTTTCGATGACATTTTCTTAGTGTCTGCGGATTCCATTGTTCCAGAAATTTAATGCAGTTAGCCTGCCTACAAAGCGTCTAAGGAAGACTAAACCGAAATAACGCTATCGAACGGCAAAAATCATGCATCTCTGATTTTTTACAGGATTGCTGGGGATAGTCCCCTGATCATGTGAAAAAAGTTCTGTAAGACGGTTGAATAGTCTAAAAACGACAAAAATAATATCAAATTTAAGAACTTTTTCGGAAAATTATGGGCTAGGTTAGAAAAAAAAAACAGAAATTTTCATTTTTGGCAGATCTAAAACGCGTTGTGCTATAGTTAAATCATGAAATTCTGTGTATATTCCAATTGAGTCGCTCCGGTCAAAGATTCGCATTATGCTCACATTGAAAGTTGTTAAAACGGTTTGCCCATCCCCCAAAATTACAGTTCTGACTTTTCGTAAGGATTTGTTTTTTATTTCTTTTTGTGTGCAACTAACGTCAAATTCGGGCTCAAAACTTCGAAACGGCACACAAACCAAGTTCTAAGGTATTCGTGCCAAAGACTGTAACCATTCTACAACATTCCTACCAATTTTGATGTCGATCGGTTGAGCCGTTCGCGAGTTATTTAGTGAACAGACAGATGGACACAAATCGATTTTATAAGGTTTTTTTTTTTAAATTTATTTTTTTAAAACGCTTAAACTTCTTGGCTATAGGGTGTTTCCCAATCAGTCTTGCCAATTTCGCCGTTTTCCGGCCAAATTTAGCCGGAAACCGTGATGTTTAGCTTAGCCGGAAGGAATTTGTAATTCCGGCTGGCCGGATTTTTAGCCGGAATTGATTTTCTTTGGCCGTTTTACCGGCTAAAATTATTTTATGAATTTTTTATACCCTTCGCTCATAGAGTGAAAGGGTATATAAGTTTGTAACGTATTAAAGGAAGAAGAAAGTCGATTGGGCGATGTCCGTCTGTTTGTAGCGACGCGTTTTACTCGGTGAGTATTCAAGCTAGCAAGCTGAAATTTGGCACACGTGCTTCTTATTGTTGCAGGCTGTTTGTATGTTTGAATCACCGAAATTGGATCACTGGGTAGTGGAGCTGCCATTTAAACCTAGCCCCCCCCCCAATTTAAGTTTTTCTTAGAAAAACTTTATTGATTATAAACCAATCTTAACCAAACTTCATAAAAATGAATCCCTATGGATTTCAGAAAAAATACATATGTTAAAATGGACGGAATCAAACGATGGGGTCATGGGGTTGCCATACAAACCGAACTCCCCAAATTAGGTTCTTCTAGGAAAAACTTTTTTATTTGGGCACCGATTTCAACCAAACCTCATGAAAATGTATGTATGCCCACCGAATTAGGTTTTTCTAAGAAAAACTTTTGTATTTGGGGAACTATTCACACCAAACCTCATGAAAATGTATTTCTATTGATGTCACAAAACATATGCAAAAATTAATGAAATCGGACCATGGGGTCATAGGGCTGCCATACAACCGCCCAAATTAGGCTCTTCAAAGACAAGCTTTTTTATTTGTCCACCAAATTCAACCAAACCTCATACAAATGTGTTTCTATTGACAGCACAAAACATACGTAAAAATTGATGGAAAGCATGCATGCGGTCATGGGGCTGCCGTGCAAAAAGAGGTTCTTTGAAACGTCAGACGTAGTGCAAGTAGCTTGCCCAGTAAAGTAACCAAATTAGATTTAAGAGAGTGTATTTTTCGGGGGCAATTCCTTCTTCAGCACAACAGCTAAGTGCCCCCGAAATATATACTCTCTTAAATTTAATATAATTTTATATACGGCCTACACATTTTTGATGATGCATTACATTTTGTTGTTGGGTTTGTAGCAACAAATTTATCAAAAATCTATACCATTTCTCAGTCATGTTCATAACTTTGGAGCATCAAGTTCGTATGTTTGGAACATCAAATTCGATATTTCGGGAAATTAAATCGTAACGGTAAGTACATATTTGAGTACTGAACTTTTTGAATTTGACTAAAAATTTGACTAAAATGATCTATCTTCTATAAATGGAAACATATAAATTTTGTTGTCCATAGTTATGAATTTGAAATTCCAAAGTTATGACTGAGGAATGGTATATACGATTTCCCGGCCAAGCTCATAATTTTTGGAACATCAATTACGTATCTTTTAGCCTCAAATTCGTAATTGCGGCACATCAAAAATGGAACATCAATTTCGTAACTATGGGAAATAAAATAAAATTTGGAGGGCTCAAATTCAAAAATGAATAAAATGGCTAAATTTTAAGCAAAATATAAAATTATTCAGGTACGACGATAAATGCGGTTGCCCTTGCCCATAGTTACGCAATGGACGTTCCTTTTACGAATTTTATATTCGACAATTTCGAACCTAATCTGCTTAATCTTGACTGAGAAATTGTACCTGTATACAACAAATTCGACTAGTTTGACTAGAGCTATCTAACTCAGAACAAAGTAAGTTTTGACTCTAATGCCAGCGATTAATCGCTGGAGCATATATGTAATAAAACTAAGAAATCTGCCTAAAGCCTAGTTTATGGGTAATTCTCCAGAAAGAAATAAAATGATTAAAATCAGCTTTTTATTATATTTGTTCTTAATGTGATTATTTTGTATGATTTAGCCGGTTTTTTGCCGTTTTTCTGGCTGAAATTTATTTAGCCAGACTTTTAGCCGTTTTCGAAAAAAATAAAGCCGGTTTTCCGGCTAAATTTAGCCGTTTTCTAAATTTCCAGTTGGCAACACTGTTCCCAATACATGTTCACAATTTTTTTTTTCAAAAAACACATTCACGCGAAACTGGTTTATATTTTTTTGAGGGTCCATGCAGTGGCGTAGATAAGGGGGGGATTAAGGGGATCAACCCCCCCCCCTTCGGTCACACATTTTTTGTTATTACTTTAGGTACGTAAAACAAAGCAAAAGTAAAGTTTTTGGTGGAATTATTCAATTTGTAGTGTTTCATAAAAACGTGAAGGCATTTTCAGAACGGCAATAGAAAATTTAGCACTTCCTCAAATTTTAATTGTATAATAGAAGCGTATAGATACAATAGAAACACTACAGCTTACGTTAATATCTCTCTCTCTGTACCGTAACCCCTTGTGGGGCATGGTGCGTTCACTCAGCCGTTTATAAGCTACTTCGAGTCAACGTTGCATTGCATATAGAGGAGTGTATATAATGTTGCAAGCACTATATATTTCCTGGACCACGCTGAGACTCGAACCGCTGGACCTCTAGATTACTAGCATCGTCAAGTGCGACTCAACTAAGTGAGCCACAGAGCGTGATGTACTTAATATTTTTTCAAAGGTCTGAAACCATGTAATTTTTTACCCAAAAATTGCAACACTCAAAATATCAAAAGACCTCTGGAGGCCTGTAAAGTTAAGAATGACTCAAATGCCGTCCATTTCCATTCAAAATTGAACTTTATGGGCCTCCAAAGGTGAGTGCTGCAATTTTTGGGTAAAAAATTACATGGTTTCAGATCTTTGAACAAATATTCTGACTCCAATCGGGAATAATTAGGCAAACGTCATACCGTTATGCAAACTCAGAGACAATGCGCCAAATTTTAAAATTACTTGCCGGAAGGTCCCGATGCATTTTTTTGCAGTACAGTTATTTGAACTTAAAACAAAACAAATCAGTTATATTTTTGGGTTGTGGTGTAGGTAATAGAGCATTTTGTTGCTGTTGCAGCGACAAAAGAAAATTTGAGAAATATTGATTTGCAGTTACAGTGAATGAAAAATGGCAGCAAAGTTTATTTGATTTTTCTTGAATTACAAATAACTGCAAAAAACGAAACTGATTTTTTAAAATATTTTTTCCTACCGAACACACTGGTTACCGAGTTATCGTAGTGGTTCGGAACACCTTGCTTATAGCTGCCTAATATATATAGCTGCTACCGTTTCCTACAAGTTTGAAAATTGTAGAAATATTCTATTCTAATATTCTCGAATTTCTGTGTTATCGGAAAATTTTGGTTTAAAAACACTAAAACTGTACTTTATCCACATATACTGGGCATTCCCAACGAACTCTCGTCTTCACAATTTCCGGACAAATAATTATATGATTTATTTTAATGTTTTGAGGTGTTCCGGCCAGAAAAGCGGCGATGCTAGGTGTTCTGTGACTCCGAAAAGTTTAAGAACCCCTGATCTAACCCGATATAAAGCTCTGATACTCTAATCACAGCAGCGAGAATTTGTAGAAAAATTGGAATACTGTTGATTCACTCATCGAAGTAAAAAAGGGCGAATTATCGAGGCAAAATTTTCAGAACTTAGGCCCGTATTTATGAACATTCCTTAACTCAAGGAGACTTTTTTGTCTCCTTTGACCAGGGTTGTGCTTTGTTCCTGATGTCACCGCCGCTATGCGAAAGTCCACAGGTCAAGGAGACCTTGGGTCAAGGATGCCGAAATTCAATAAATTAAATGTCATTTCCCATACTTTTTCATAGAGAAAAAAGTCTCCTTGAGTTAAGGAATGTTCATAAATACGGGCCTTAGTTTTTTTCGTATGGCAAAATTGCTATCTATTTGGCACAAAAATTTGCTCCAAAAGAACTGCTAAGTTAAAGTGTAATAAGCAAATTGTTATTATGAAATTCAGCATTTGATTACCGTAAAAGTATAAATAATCTTGCAAAATGATCCCCCTCCTCCCCGAAAAGCAATCTACGCCACTGGGTCAATGGGCAGGATTTGGATGTATGAAGGAGTATGGTGGGCAAAATAGGTTTGGTGATCACTGGATATGTTTGGTGATACCAAGCATATTGAAGTGGAAGGCGTTCGTCTATTTTCTTGCTAAAAGTGGTGGTAGTCCTCCTTCTTAGTCAGGTCTGAGTTGTTTAATCGACATTCATACCCTTTAAATTAATTTTTTCGGAGTTTGAATTTTCTCAAATTTGTTTGTTCTTTTTTTAATTTAATTTTTTAGGAAATTAGGTTATTCGGCTTTTTATAAAAATGTGCTCTGAAAAAAATCTACATACACACATATCGCCCAACTTCTGTTATACTAATGCAAAAATCGGCAATTCATCTTCCTATGAATATGATGTGTTGCATGGCAATAATTTACAATTCCATTAAGACAAAAGCAGTGTTTTTATTTTTCACAAAAATATGTTTTCCATTTCGACATATGAAATCCATCTTCAAATAAAATGTCCATTTGTAGCTGGTGTTGCCATTAATTTTTCCTCACAGGAAAAAATAAAAACACCCAACAGTGTAGTATCTTCTCCTATTCCCGACTAGATGTATACATGGTGTCCGGAAACTGCCGCATAAACGCACCGGATTATGATTATGATATCCAGCAAAAAAGTTGTACGGAACATACCCCCCAGTTTAAGCCTTTTGCTGCCACAGGCATTTAAAGATTTTTGAAAAAATCATTTTCTTGCGCGACTTAAAGCCTAATATCTCCAAAGCTAGACCAGCTAGAATAGTGAAATAAAATAATTATTACTGCCAACAAATTAACCTATAAAATAAAACTATCCACACTAAAATCGAATTAGAGGTTTGGTTTTTACAGAGCTTCAATGTAAAATTTGATTGATTTGACTCAAAAACAATATTTTTTTCCATCCTAATTTTCTCAAAATTCTGCCAAGGTGAGGTGCTTGTACGATTCTTTTAAAAATTGGCGCATAGTCTTACGATCATATCTTTCTTACATCATTTTATTCTAGCTCCATTATTTCTAACAGTTTTAGTACCTTAAGTGCAGAAAACTAGGGTTAATTTTGAATAGATTTTACCAATTGCAGATCTTTAGGGGCAGTGTGAATTGAATTGTATTGAATTCGAGCTAAAATTAACCCTAGTTTTTTAACGTATAAAAACTATTAGAAGTAATAGAGCTAGATTAAAATGATGTAAAAAAGATATGATTATAAGACTTTGCGCCAAATTTTAAAAGAATCGTACAAGCACCTCACCTTGGTAGAAGTTGGAGAAAATTGAGATGGAAAAAAAGATTGTTTTTGGGTCAAATCACGCAAATTTGACTTTGAAGCTCTGTAAAAGTCAAACCTCTTATCCGATTTTAGTGTGGTTAGTTTTATTTTATAGGTAAATTTGTTGGCTGTAATAATCATTTTATTTCACTATTCTAGCTGATCTAGCTTTGGAGATATTAGGCTTTAAGTCGTGCAAGAAAATGATTTTTTCAAAAATCTTTAAATGCCTGTGGCAGCTAAAGGGTTAAGCTGAGGGGGTATGTTCAGTACTACTTTTTGGCTGGAAATCAACTGAGGAATCGCAATCCGGTGCGTTTATGCGGCAGCTTCCGGACACCCTGTATAATATGTACGTGTACACAAGCATCTCAGTTCAAGGAAAGTCATGAATTAAGGGACGTTCAAGAGTCAAAAAAAAATGTATAAAAATCGAGAAGTCAATTCCCATATGAAATATTCAGGTGGAGGATAGATCTCACATACGGATATACATACGAGTAAACTTGAATCGTGTGATGTGGTATATTTCAAGGGTGATAGTGGGTCGAATTTCTGACGCTATATCACAAAAACCCAGAAGGAGCGTGAGTCCATAGAGAGAATGATATGAAAATAGTCGGCTGCTATTCCTTTTTGTCAATTTAGATGTAATTAAGAGTGGCAGCTACCTTTTTCTTCGTTTATTCTCACTGAAGGCAACCTTAATGTATCTTTCAATCTTCGGTTTGATTTTTGTTGTTGTCTTGTGCGTTATCTGCTATTCTGGAGGAAATTATGGGCCTTTAATCCCAGATGTTGTGGGCTGTGGGGTATATAAAGAAGAACTGTGTATTATTTACAGCACACACATCCTACACATATGTATGTGTTGTCAGTTATTTTACATAATGTGTACGAGTGTATATGCGACACGAAATGGATTTGGAAAATTCTGAAAGCTATACTAATCGGATTCCTATCGAAACGGAAAATCAATAGATGAAATTTATTTCGGATAAAACCTTTCAGGTGTATGTACAGGGCCGGCTCTACTATATGAGCAGACTGTGCACTTGAACAGGGCGCACAACCGAAAGGGGCCAAATTCACAAATTCAATATGCGTTTAAGATCAAGACTTTATATTGATTAATACACGTTGTCCACGTATTGTACATATCAAACGCACTAGAACTGATTCAATTATAAGGGTGTGTTATCCCAAAGATCCGCTGCTATCGCGACTCTAGAAATTACATAGAAAATCCGCTAACAACCAAACTCGCATGCTAATCGTATTCCATTCCATTTGACCGACCTATCGATGCAGTCGCAACTCGTGAAACCTTGAAAGACACATCTGCAAACTTTTCCGCATTGTATCTACGCGAGAGGAAGTGCGAGAGACGTCTTTCCATCCGTTCGCGTTCAAAAATGCTTCGCATATCTCGTACTTGTGCATCACTGCAAACATCCTCCAATTAATCCATACACTTCATATGCAGGATGGGCGCCCTATGGGCGCTAGTTTCATAGATTGTATGCTTGGCAGAAGTGAAGAGTTGTGCATTGCAGAAATTGTGCACATAAGAAATTGTTGTAGAGCGTACACCCCTATATTCTGCAAAAGAGGGGAATAGCTGCTTTGCAGGCTCGTTGTAGGTGAGATGTGCGTATTCACTTGATGGCTCATTCTCGTAGTCTCAGCTCGTAGTACATGTTTCAATTGTATGAGACTGGGCGAGAGAGGAGTTTTGTAGGATGTATACTGTATAGTTTGTAGGAAGAGATTTTACCGCGTAAAATTTTCTATTCAATCCATATTAAGCGCAGGAGAGTGAGATGTTTGTCCGCTGCGATTTTCTCAATGAAAATGTATGCTTACGTTCGTGGAATATGTGGCAAATGCAGTGTAATTCCATACGCTACAATCCGAAAGTTATTTCATTTCATCGTGAAAAATATCTAATGACCGGGGAATCGAAAAAACTTTAAATGTCCGAGAAAAATTATGGGACCATTTTCGGATGTAGCTTATAGAATTTCCCAGCGCCAGCATTTCCTACATATTCCAGTAAGTAAGCATACATTTTCATTAAGAAAAGCCAACCTCTTTCCGATTTTTTAGGTAAATTTGTTGTCCCTAATAATCATCTTAATTTGCTATTCTAGCTAGTCCAGCTTTCGATATATGTATTGATGTTTTAATCGTATAAACATTTTTTTTTTGTAAAAATCTTCAAATGCCTGTGGCACCTAAAGGATTGAGAATTGGGGGTACAACTTTTTTGCTGGAAATCACTTGGAGAATCACAATCCGGTGCGTTTGCGACAGTTTCCGGATACCCCGTATAGAAGGGCGACTTTTCAGTATTTGAACAGGGCGCCATAATACCTAGGACCGGCGCTGTGTATGTACCTATGACGGCTAGCGTCCTATACAGGGACAAACAACAATGTTGCACGCAAGCCATCAATGATTTAGAAGGAAGATAGAATAATTGGTGCGTTATATATCTAATTGGATGTTCTCGCTTTCTATAGGTGGGCGGTGATAGGATTCGTTTTCAGTGTTCTCTTTGAGAAACGTAATTCCCTTAATTTGACACACCTGAATTGTAATTGTGCATTTCAAGGACCCTTTAAAGCTGTCAATGTTCTTGTCTAGCCCATTTCAATAATGAACCTTCATCAAAATGAAGAGCGTTGAATGGAAATACTATACCTTCCTATATACATATATGTACTATGTATTCGGAAAGTGAATTTCAGGTAATAAAAAAGCGAGATATTAGTATTTCGGAGAAGGACCTAATACGGGTATAAGTTAATAAAAGATCTAAAGTATCTAAGCATTTTTCGGAAATATCCTTTTTCCCAGAAATGGATATACATATAATTGAAAAGCCTCGTTTTTCTGTCGCCCACACAACACAACTCCCTTCGAAAGCTCTTTATTAGTCGCGTATCCTAACACCTGAAAGTTTGCACAACATCATTTCTGCGACCCACGTCTGCACGATATGGTATGGTTGCGCCAATCGATATAGCAACAGTCGTCAGCTGTTTCATTCATGTTTTCCATTTGCTCGCAACAGTGCAAGCCTCCGTTCGTCTGTCGTCCTTCGTTCGCCCGAAGGCAAATTTATCTGTTTATGTCTAGGTTGGTCTATGTATCTTTTCTTCTTCTCCATACAGGCAGGGTGTCACATTCAATTAGATTTACTGGTCGTTGTTTTCACATTTACTTATAGGACCAATATGTATAGAATATTCTAAAAGGCAAAGCAATTTGTCTAGTCTGGGATTATTATGAAATTGAGAATTGTAAAAAGGACGAACACATGTGATTTGTGTTTTTCATCAAATCACCCGTTTGCTATACAACACAGCTGCGATGTGCTAGAAACTAGGACGAGTGAGTTAAAGGCGCTAGGTGATTGGCGTGTTTATATCGATTACACGTTTTTCATAAAATGAAAAAAATTCAGAGTTGGTCCATGTGGTAGCCATAAGGACGAGAAGATGTCCCTTCGTCAGTATGGGCTCGCTCACATTCACTCAAAGTCGTGGTGGGTGATGCTGATTGGAAGTTAGTTGCACATGTTATGCATAACTAGTGTACAGTGTAGGGATGTACTCGTATTTGTTGAATGAGGAATCGATACAATTTATGTATTCTCTTACTGTGAATAAAACGAGATTGACTAAGTCAATTGTTAACACGTTCACTGCCTCACCGGTTTGCACCTTGTTTACCATCACGTTTGGCATCTTAAAATCCATACATTTCTGAGACACATGTGACTCATAGATGTGAACGGAAAGGAACGCTGTGTGCACATGAACTCAGAGAACAGTGAACAGGTTAAGTTTGTGGATTCATGAAAAAAAAAGTTGGGAACATTTGCAAATTTTACTCCCACATCATGGGCTGAACAAATTGCTACTCGTTTTATATCTTTTCTCTCTATCCTACATTTTTAACACATTTTTTATAAGTTATTTTATTAAAATTAACCCTAATTGAATTGATATCATTCATTATATGCACTTTTTGTTATCTTTTCAGTGGCTCGGATGGACTAATTGTAAGTATAAATGTATCACCTAAATTTTTGCGTGTTATAAAATATACGGCCCTACAACCTTAAATACATACTTATAATAAGGAAACGTGTACATATCACAAACATCACTTAATATGTTTTCTGACTTAGCTAGTGCCCATTTCATGGCAGACCCCATTCTCAGGGATGTTAAATATAGTCAAAACTACAACTATTTGAAATTTCTACGATTAGACACATTTTTTCTATATTTTGAATAGGCCGATGACGTAGAGCGTTCTGATGTTAACAGTTTCAATATCTTTTTTTTACTACGATAGCGACATAATGTATTTAAATGAGATTTTCTTAAAATGGTGCAATAAACATGCTTGATTGATTGGAAAAACTACGTTTGAGATAACATTTCTCTGGCAGTCCCATGGTATCCGACTAAATCGATTCCAATACAAATTTGTTTAAGTCGTTTGATTAAAATTTGATTAAGATTGGTACATAAAAACAAGTGAACCTACTTTTAGGGGTGGGGTTTCTATCCCGTCCGATTCCGTTTTTACATAAGTCTCGTAGCTTTAATAGAAAAATATTTATCTGAGGTTTGGTTTGGATCCAAACTAAAAATTTTAGCTCTATAAAGTGATACGCAGTCTCAGCTGTAATATCACAAAAACAAAATCAACAAAATGGATCCAAATAAGGAACAGTATCTTCACGGACATGTACTATTAAAGCTTTAAAAAAATTAACATAAATTCAATAAGACCTCAAAATTCCGTAGCATAATTTGAAAAGTGATCAAATAAATTCAACGAAATCCTTAAAACTTTTTTTTTTTAAACCAGAAGAAACATAAAACACCTTTTTTCTATGATTAGTGTTCGGAAAGCCTAAAAATGAAACGACTTGACTTAAAGATACACATGGTTACCGTTTAGTATTCTGATAATGTTCGTTTCTATTCTATATTTTGTAACGAAAGGACTTGGCCATCGGAAGATGCCCAGGGAACGGAGACAACCGTATTTCCAACAGGAAATCCTCCTCCCATCTTATTTTTCGCTCCATGGAACCGGATGGCGACGAGTACCAGCAAAACTGACTAAACTCACTATTCTTTCAAAAAACCCGACCTGAGGCGCCCGTGGCTGAAAAAAAAAACAAGTATAGGGCGGCTCCCTTCAAACATCACAATCCCCTGGATTAGGGGGGGGCACTACTTGGCTTTCATTCTAAGGAACGCGATCACACGCGGAGGACCCGACGAAAGACGATTTTCATGTTTGCGAACAACGAACAAGGATCGTTAGACACATACATACATCATTTTAATGTTACGAGACGAAATCACAAACTACACTCTAAAAAATTTTACTCCAATAATAAGAGGAAACTTTTTTTCCTTCTATTATAGTAGTAAATTTACACCACTATATGTACGAGAGTAATTTTACGTTTTACGGTGTAAATATTTACTACAAAATTGGTGTAAATTTGCACACATAAATAAGTAAACTTACTCTTAGACTTAAGTAAATTTAAATCAGAAATAAGCAAATTTGCACGAAAAAAATTTAAATTTACACCGGCAAATATGTAAATTTACATCCGGGTTTATAATAATATTTACGGCAGCCCGTTCTTCGGTGTAAATCGTCCTGGAGCTACCCGTTATTGCAACGGCCAAGAGCTGCCACACCCCTTTTGGTTCAAGAGCAAAAAAGCGCTACAACACAACAATAATATGATGCTCACACGAACGCACTTCGGACGGAACAGACTAACTGCACACAGAACAAGTAACTTGTGAGATACAAGAAAATGCAGTAATGCACAAAAGTCAGTTTTACACAAATATAGGTGTATTTTTTACACCGAAATTGGTAAATATACACTGAAAATGTGAAGTTACACAAGAATAAAGTAATGTCACATCTTCACACCAAATGTGGTGTAAAATTACACTGACATAGAGTAATATTGAAAAATCTGTGTAATATTACACTATTTTGTGGGTATGCTAGAAATTTTGTTGAAAAATAAACGTTTACTGTAATTTTGCGAGAAAAAACGAGTTTTCGATGTAAAATTCAACTTTGTTTTTACAGTGTAAACCGAGTTCTAATCGGACGAATAGCACGATGAGTGTATACCCTATACCCTAATATTCTTTTTTTTTTGTAGGGGAAAGGAAAGGTCGGATCTGGCGCACTTTTAATATTTTATAAGGACATTTAACAGCTACCATTTGACAAAATTTGAAGTATATCGCGACATTCTATGAAAAGATATGGCTAAATATAGCTTTGTAGGGGAGGTAGGAGTAAGAGTAGTAAGACCTACTCCACTTTCCAACAACTCACATTATATGTCATAATTAAGCATTGAGCCACGCTCTGTGGCTCACTTGGTTGAGTCGCACTCTACGATGCTAGTAATCTAGAGGTCCGGAGATCGAATCTCGGCGTGATCCAAAATTTCAGTACATGTTCGGATAGGAAATATAAAGTGCTTGCAACATTATATACACTCCGAAATGAAATGCAATGTAACGTTGACTCGAAATTGCCTACAAACGGCTGAGTTAACGCACGATATACGGTACTGAGAAGAAGAAGAAGCATTGATCAATATTTGGGATTGCTATATTTTTGTCGAACATACACATGGATGGACAGACAGACAGATATGGCTTATTGGAATCAGGAACCTACCCTGATCATTTATTTATATACTTTGTCATACCTCCGGTGGCTCCTTTGGGGTGTTACATAATATCGGCGTAACAAAAACAATGTTCCCTATACCATCTTATGAGCAGGGCCGGATTTCTCATAGGGGCAACCCGGGCAACTGCCCGGGGTGCAGAGTTTCAAGGAGCGGCAGATTTTAAAAAACTTGCTATTTGTTTTAAATTTTGTGGAAGATGTATTTTGAAAACTCAAGAAGCTCGTTATAATTTATTCTTGTTACGTGTTCTCGGTGTAATCCTGCTATTAGCATTGACTCGGAACGGCCTACTGCCGTGTCGGGTAGTTTGGTTAAACTTAACTGAAGGCATCTTCGTTAAGCAATGGCTTGACTTTAATATGATTTAGCAAAGCTCAATCTGTTGTTTTGCCGAAACCTGTCGTTCACCTTTGGAGGTAACACAAACATCACCACATATTGGCTTGACTTTCAACAAGCATACATTATAAGCTATTATTTCCCTGCATATACGAGTATGCTTTAGTGTCCATTTTTAGGAAGCCTAACAATCAAGGCTCACACATCAGATATTGGGCATAATTTTAGTACTTGGCCGCGAGCTCCGATTTGCGTGTTGTCGGCCACGTAATATTCCAAAATTGGAAAAGAACTATTGGAGAGTGTAAATTGAAAAACTAAAATTAAAATAAAATTACAACTTAATAATCCTTCTTACATATTTGATAGAATCCAGTCATCCTACTTTAATCAATTCAGACAAAGGCTTAGTTTTCTACCCATTTTAAATTTGATTTGACGTAGCCAAGATTTTGTTTAGGCAGGGGTCTATCAAATTTTTTAGTAACATGTTTGCATGAAGTAAGTGTGATGTGGGGAATCAGACTAAATTAACTTTTCACAATTTGTACGTTTTGTCGAATTGCTCATTTTATTTTGAGGATAAAGCGCAATACTTCGAAAAAATCAAGAAAATAATGAAAATCAAACGTAGCACCCGTAGCACTAATGACATTTACTGAATAACATCTGTGAGTGCGTGCTATTTCGATTTTTTTTCAGGTTTTCTTTTTCACCGAAAACCAAAAATAACAAAACACAAATCTCTCGAAATTGCACTGGACAACGGAAACCGTGGAAATGCTTTTCGAAAGCCCCATAGATGAGATAAAATCAGGTCAAAGTGTCCCCTTTCAAAATATGCGATAAGCTTACGTAAAATGAGGTTTCTGGCGAAAAGCATTCAAAGCACGCCAAATATGATTTTTTTGAGGTTATACGTTCATCATTTCTAAAACGATAAGAAAAACAACTTAAAAATTAAAAAAGGTATAGAGAACATTCTGATGGAAATGTACAACCGAATGGAATGAGTGTGCAACATTTTAGTTTTCATGTTGTCATTATTTTTGAAAATTAAAACTCCGTACGAGGCCGGAACCACTGGTCCCCTCCCCTCGCTACGTCCCTGGAGCCAACACATTTTGTAAAAATATACAAGTGGCTAAATCCGGCCTGCTTATGAGTATAGAGTATAACTATATAATCTTATGGGTATAAAAGATATGCAAACTTATCTGCACTTTAACCCTCGCCAAAACAGGTTTCTTCACCATCCAGCCTGTCAACCAACTCCTCCGAAGTTAGCCACTTAATCAGTCGGCCCAGCTGTTCCGAGCTGAGCGATTCCGACACCTAAATTTCGGGTCTTTGAATGTGGCGAAATAATTCAAAATAATAGTTGTAATTATAGCGAATATTACCATACTAGAAAACAGTGGTTGCAAACTCCTCCGAAACGGCTCCACCGATTTTTATGAAGTGTTTTGTGTATTCTTATGCTTGGTATGGGGATATGCCGTAAAGTAGGGTGACCAGACGCCCGAAGCCCCAATGCTGTACACATATTTAGGGAATTCGGTTTCCAGGCAAAACCTCTTCTAGGTCCGAAATCTGCGTAAGAAAAAAGAAGAAAATGTCTAATGCGCGACAGAATGAGCAAGGTCTAAGCCAAGCGAAGGGCGAGCTATAGGATCTAAATAATCATACGGACGAGTCAGAGGTGTAAATTCACGAAAATGCCCTTCCATTGGCTCACCGCTCGCTTCGTTCGCATCTCACCCTACCACTCCTTGCAGCAGCACTGCATCGTATAAATGTTGGATAATTTTAAAATGCGCGACAGACAGGGCAAGATCTGAACGGAGCGAAGAGCGAGCCACGGGATCTGAGTTAACGTATGGACGAACCAGAAGTGTAAATATTACGAATTGCCTTCCATCAACTCACCGCTCGCTTCGCTCCCACCTCTCCTTATCCGGTTCCCATCAGCGCTGGTCGCAAGAATGTTGGCGAATTATGAAAAGGGTGACAGACAAAGCGAGGTATGAGCAGAGCGAAGGGTGACCCACAGGATCTGAGGAAAAGCATGACGAGCCAGAGGTCTAAGTTTTGTAATTTGCCTTTCATTGGCAAATTGGGAGAATTCTGAAAAGGGTGACAGATTTAAGTAAATCTAAGCATGAGCTAGAGGTCTAAATGTTACCAATTGAAAGGTTAGCTACGCGATTCAAGTAAATTTAAGTGCGAGCCAAAGGTCTAAATCTCACCAATTGCCTTGCATGCCATTGCACCTCGCCTTATCCACTTTTCACAAGCGCTGGTCGCAAGGACGTTGGCGAATTATGAAAAGCGCAACAGACAGATCGGGGTCTGCGCAAAGCGAAGGGCGAGCCAGAGGATACTAATTAACGTATCGACGCTCGCTGCGCTCTCACCTATTTCGCAACAACACTGCGTCAAAAATGTTGGCGAATTCTCTAGTGCGCGACAGACTGATTGGAGCGAAGGGCGAGCTACAGGAGTAAAGTAAACCCAGGGAGAAGAAGAAGACAGATGTCTAAATCTTACCTACGAGTATAAATCTGGTTGCATTATTCCTGGAGAAGAGTATGTATTTTTAAGTCGTTACATTGATGATGCCATCCCGGTCCCTTGGGCTCTTAACACTGTTTCAAATAGTTTCTAAGGCAACATTTCAGAGATATCGGGAAATACGGATGCCAAACATAAAAGTGCGATTTTCTCGCTAAATATTGATCGTAAGGGGTACATGGGTCGAAGTTAACACCTTGAAAGCAGGCAAGTCTGATCATAGGGCCAACCAAGGAGCTTATTTTGTAGTGAATTAGGTTTCATTGTATGACATTCGGAATGCTGTACATTTTGCTGTACATTTTTCAATGCTGTACGACAGGTCGAAATGCTGTACTGTACAGCAAAATGCTGTATGTCCGGTCAGCTTATCGTAAAGTACCTACATATATTTAACACCCTCCTTTTTTGAATAACGAATTTAGTATCTTTCAAATTTAATTCGTTTTGTAAGGGAATTTTAGTGCGAGCGAAGCGAGCGCAAGATGGCAGAGCGAGTGAAGCCAGCTCTCACAGCTTGTAATTAATATACAGTCGAACCTCGATATTTCTAATTGCCAAGGGACCAGAAGACTAGTTCGAGATATCAAAAATTCGAGTAATCGAAAACAATAAAACAAATTTTACATGTTTACGTTTTTTTCAGTGCCCTGTAGTGTTTTCTCCTTTTTATACCCTTCGCTTATTGCGAAAAGGGTATATTAACTTTGTCATGAAGTTTGTAACGCATTGAAGGAAGCATCTCCCACCATATAAAAAGTATGCATATATGATCAGCATGACTTGGGGAGTCGATTGGGCGATGTCCGTCTGTTGCGACGCGTTTTACTCGGCGGGTATTGAAGCTAGCAAGCTGAAATTTTGCACACGAGCTTCTTATTGTTGCAGGCTGTTTGTATGTTAGATTCAGCAAAATTGGATCACTGGGTCATGGGGCTGCCATACAAACCTAGCCCCCCAATTTAAGTTCTTCTAAGAAAAACTTTTTTATTTGTGCACCAATTTCAACCAAATTTCACACAAATGTGTTTCCATTGGTGATACAAAATATATGCAAGAAAAAATCAAATCGGACCATGGGGTCATGGGGCTGCCATACAAACCTAACCCCCCAAATAAGGTTCTTCTAAGAAAAACTTTTTTATTTGAGCACCAAATTCAACCAAACTTCACATAAATGTATTCCCCTTGACAGGGCCGGCCTTAGCACTCTGGTGGCCCTGTGCCAAATCGATGATGGTGGCCCCTTACTAATGCACAAACAAAAAGTATCTGATTTTGATTTGCTGAATGTTTCCACCTTACGTTAAATCAGTGGTTTCCATGCTTTCAAATTCTGCGACTGATGAGTGCTTCATAGAAACTCTTTAGCGTTTTACGCAAATATTGGGAGCTGCTCTTACTGGCAGTTAGCTGTTTCTTAATCACCTCAGAGCCTGCGGAATTCTAATCTTCTCTCATGATCATGTTTCAAGTTTTCTAGTGAATAAAAAAATCGTAGGAATTTTTATTTATTTATTTTTGAGTTAAGCATTATCTTAATGAAAATATTTCCGCAGCCATTTCTTTCAATTGGAAGCAAACTTACATTTTTTAAATTTTTGTCAGCTGTGTAACTGCTTTTCACTCGCCAAACATTCAAAATACCATCCATCTGACGATTTCAGATAACTTTGCATGAGTTAAGGTGACCAGACTCCCGAAGGCCCAATGCTATACACATACTTGCGGAATTCGGTTTTCAGGCAAATTCTTAGCTACCATGACACGGCAATTTCATTATTTACGCTTGTTATTGGCACTTAGGTTTCCATACGAAAGGAGCTTAACGTGAAAATCTATGTATGTGCAGCTTACTATACAGCATTTTCCATTAACTCTCAACTTCCAAATAAACTAAGTTGACGATTTTAGCGAAAGTTTGATGATTTACTCAGATATGACTTTTTGGGCAGTATTTTCACAATAATACAAGCCAGAAACCTCTCTCCGATTGCTGTGAGTCATATTGCTCGGATTAAGCCGTATTTTCAAACCTTTTCCGAATCAATTTCCCGACATTATTTGGATTGCGAAGTTACTTTCTTTCCGCATTATTTTTTACTTATTTCGGAAAAAACATGCCAGATATGTATATCATTTAAATTATGCATTTGTAATGGTAAGGACCAAGGAAATTACGAAGAACCTCCTTATTTTTTATACCCACCGAACTTGTTTAATTTTTTTCCTGTTAATATAAGGAATTAGAAAAAGTTACCGCTGGATCGCAGTATTTGCAAACAAAATTTCCCTTGAAATAAAATTGTGGAGAAGCTCTAAAAGGACAAAAAGGAACTAATTTAACGTTAATCGAAGTTCAGAGGCATGTGAGCTGTAAGGTATAATACCCAAAACATAGCTCTTGACAAATACCTTTACTATGACGAAATGTAAAGTATAGAAAGGTATCAATTGTGGCCCATTGATATTGTATGCCTCGGGCCCCCAAAAACCTTAAACCGACCCGGCATAGGTGGTGGCTTTCCAGGCACGGTTTCAATGGAGTGGAGTCCGATAAGAACCTCCAGAGCGGTAGAAGGGTGTCTTATCCTGGTTGCGATATTTCTGCGGATGATGCAGTCAGCCATGGTTACATTAGTGGTTATCTAAAAAAACCCTGGCAGATTTCTTGCTTTAGTATGCATTTTAATAGGGAAATCGGATGATTTTCCATCGTTATGCGAAAGGAAAAAATAAATAAAAATTGCATCTTTCGATGGCTGTGAATTCTGAACCTTGATAGCTAGACCCTTGAAATTTTCACCAAATGAAATACAGTCTTTTACAAGTTTTCTAAATTTCAAAATTGTTTGGTCACGAATTTCCGAGTGATGGGCAATTTTCAATTAGGAAACTCATAATTGTAATTTGGGCAACCGTAACATCCAAACATAGATATGCAGGACAATGTAATTTGGAGGTAATGGGATCGCCAAGTAGCTTGATGCATGTGTGCCGAATTCCAGAAGGATCGGAAAGGATTCCCTATCGAAATGAACTTATTATGTAATGAATTAGGTTTAATTGTGTGGCATAAGGAATGCTGTACATTTCTAAATGCTGTACAACAGGTCAAAATGCTGTACTGTGCAGGAAAATGCTATACGTCTGGTCAGCTTAGCATGAGTTATGTTAATTATCGGCAGTCACCGGAGTGCTCAGTTGGCAGCCTTAAACTTAAAATTTTAATATTACGTTTTGTGGAATTTTTCTATGGATTCCTTGAATTTTTCAATCAAAAATAATTTCTACATTACACATTTCCTACTTTGAAGAAGTTGTCGCGGAACCCCGCTTGAAGAGCACTGTATTAGATGATATTTTTGTACACGCGGTGCATCGTGTTCCTATAAATAATGCTTCCGCCAGTTTTGTATGAGGCAAACTCCAATCCTCACTTATGGTTATCCTATTCATATAAACACCAATTCATACATTGTAAAGAAAAAGTATTTCCAGTAACTAATATCGATTTTAAGATTTTTGTATGGCCGCAATGCTCAGGTTTCGTGATCTGTTAAGAAAGCATAAATTCAAGTATTCGAAAACCTTAATTCGAAAATTTTGATCTAGGTTTATTAGGGAATTATACCAATCCGTGGAGTAGTGACTTCTGGTGTCATCACTACTGGCTGGCGCCTATTTTCATCATATAAACTCAGGTTTATCCCTCTAGAGCCTGGATATTAGTAATTTTGTTCGATAAGTTCTAAAAATCAATCGTGCTACTGTCACTATTATTTTTAACAAACATCAAAGTGCAATGTTGATGTTGGAGAGCAGATATTGCAATTTGTTTCAAAAGAGAGAGAGAGGGAGAGAGAAGGATGGATGTCTTATCCCAATTAATGTTATAACTGATTTCTTATCAATAAAATCACATCATCGTTATTTAACTTTACATTAACTTTAATTAAGTTCGAGTACATATTTCAAACGGGTGTCGCGTGGAGGCCCATTTTGGGTGATACCCTTTCCGAGTGGTGGTCCCTTGAAAGTAATGGTTCCTTAAGAGTGGTGGCCCCTCAAATGTGGTGGTCCTGGGCGACCGCCCAGTTTGCCCACCCCTGCCCCTTGATGACACAAAACATATGTTAGAATGTATCAAATCGGACAATGGGGTCATGGGGCTGTCATACAAACTCAACCCCCCATTTTGGTTCTTCTAAGAAACATTTTTTACACCAATTTCACAAAACCTTGAATTAATGTCTTTATCAAAGCAACTAAAAAGGTCAAAACAAATGTAATCGTACTATGCGGCCATGCTCCTGCATCCCCCACTAAAATTTCATGAGTAAATATTTTTATTTGCCCACTTATTCCAACCAAATCCCACAAATATTGTTTTGTCGACGCAACGGAACTATTGTGAAGATAGAAGGAAAAGAATGGGGAGATTAACCGAGTAAAAATTACGATACATTGAAAATTCGCGAAATAGAGGTTCGTGTTATCGAGGTCGGACTGTAATACATTACTATTGTTTTGAATAGGATTGCTCCTACACAAAACAATCTTTCTTATCATTTTCGTTCTTACATACTTACCCTCAGCATAATTACAAACAGAAAAGAGCTACTACCAGTTTGTCTTGAAAATTTTCCATAAATGTTTGCTTGCTGCAGTAGTTTCGTTCGATACCTCATCATCAGCCCTGGTCTTTGCAGCATGGCTCGCGTGATAGTTCCACATATGAAGACGATACAGTGACGCACTTTTTGTGTTTTTGTATGTATCTCTCGAATGTGACTTTGCTGATGCGCGACATCACACATGTGGGCTGCATTTTATCTCGGCGTTGTGAATCTGAATCTGTTCTCGGTTGGTCCAAGGCTGCGAGGAGGCTGATGTCGAGCCAATGATGATGTCTTGTACGAGTAGCTCTCATATGTTTCGTCGGTCTGCTGTCCGTTGGTGGCTTTCTCTGCAAGAATGTCGCAATCACAAGCGGTCTTCTAGCATTCTAGCTCTCTAGAACTCACCGCGTGTACGGCATGCAAACAGTAGCTCAAAGACGTTGCAATCAATATCGCGTACGCGTATCTTTAGACTTTAGGTATCGTATAAATACAACAGATTCAATATCCGTTGTCGGCGCGGATCGAATAACGTTGAATCGGACAAAAGGTTTTTTTCTCGGTTTCTTCGTCTTATCGCCGTGGAAGATTCGCGCATGATCCCACTCGCGGGAAGGCTTTTGAGAACTCTGTTGAGCATTTGGAGCTTATGTCCCACGTTCGTTACGTACGTGTGTGACGTTGCGGGAGAGCTTCCGCACCCATAGAATTCGAAGGGGGGCATCTCTATAGCGCGAGCCAATAGTATATTCTGTATCTGTTGGTTGGTGAGTTTGTGTGTGTGTGTATCTATGTGCTGTAGTGGTATTCGCCAAATTGTGCAAGAAATCGACTCGAGAGCGACATTCTTGCCTTTGCCTTGTTGCTGATACGGCGAAAACCGATAGTACCTATTTGGCTCTCGCTGTTTTCTGGTTCCGTGTGTCGCGTATCTTTCTTCTTGTTCGCGCGAGGAGTTTCACACAATCTGCGTTCCTTCTAACTCTGTAGGTGCTCGCTGGCGCTAGGCTGTCGGTCGGTCAAGTCAAGTTGACTTCATATCGCGGGGAGCTGAGCTGTTTTGGTTTTGGTGGAGTTCTTTGCTTGTTGTCTTTCTCAGCTCGTGGGATGTGGAGACGGTTGTGTTTACGTGCTCTGCTGGTGCTCCTCTGTATGTCGTACATTTCCGTTTTGTCGAGCGCCCGTGAAAGTGATTGCGAGTGACGGCCGTCCGTGTTCGTCGTTGTCGGTGTCCTTGAGTCCTCCGCCTCACTCGTTCGTCGTGCTTTTCGACCCACTCTTCATTTTTATCGTGGAAGGATACATACATTGTGCCGTGCGGAACTTTCCACACAGTGAGTGAATGCAGTTGTTGGGAAAACGCAAAGAGAGCACAGATCGCTAGAGTTTTTCATCATCCGCGGCGGAATATTCCACAAGTTCTGGTTGACCGTTGTGCACCGGGTGCCTCTCGCAGGATATTTTCCACATAGTGCGGGTGTATGGTGTTTTGTGAAATTTGGTTTTATTGATAACACAACATTAGCGCAATTGATCGCGTATTTTTTCGTGGTTTGCGCGTATTTTTGCAAATGTGGTGATAAGCCGAAACCGCGATCGGCAACGACAGCGTTGGGTGTTGGACAACACATCGGCAAGAAGAGAATCAGCAACACGCGATAGCACAGTTGCAATGCACTAGCACTTTCGGTCCGTGTGTGGTTCTGTTTGTGATTGTTTTTTTAATCGTGTTTTGGCGAATTGACAAAATTAATCGTGAGTCGCTACGTAAATCGGGGAGCCGTGTAAGTGTTAAGTTGCCGGGAGTGTGCACGTTGGAGCCGATCAGTTAAAGCAGCGGTGGAGGCGGCAGTGTGGCGGCGCGTATGCAACACACACGCTTGCACGTTTGATAGGCGACGGCGTGGGTCGAAACAAGCCGGGGGAGACCGCGAATTAGTCTCGCATACACGCAACTCGCGAATACTACTCGCCGCGACCGGTGATGATTATGTTTAGTCGCAGTGATAACACACTTTGTTGACAGCCAAGACATAAAAAAGATTTAATTCAAAAAAAAAAAAATTCAATAAAAAGTCGCGAAAATTTCGAGGAGCACAATTTTATCGTGTACATTTATTTGTTTTTCATATTTACACACTCCCTGGCCCCCCATATGTCGTCTGGCTATTTGGCCAATATAAATTTTGTTGTTATCTTGTTGGCACGGTCTCGCGCGAACCACGGATTTTTCTCAAGTGTGTATTCTATATTGGAATTGTTGTTGTTTTGAGTGCGCGAAACGCAAAACGCGGTTTTTGCTGCGGTTTTCTGTGACAAGAGAAGAAAAACGGGAATTTATATTGAATCTTGAATGTTCCTTCACTGTGCCCGTGTCCGTGAAGGAGAATCAGAATATCATAATCGTATCATCATCATTTGCTATCTCGCCGGGTCGCTCGCGAAATCTGTATCTTCTCTACATGCATAGTTAATATTTTATCTTCCTGGGTGTTAATGCGTGTTGTGTGTGAATAATTGTTGTGGATCCCAGATCAGCTATAAAGTGAAGAAAAAGAAGAACCGACACGATCTCGTTCGCGCAAAAGTCCATCAAATCAAGAGTCGCGGACCAAGGAAAGGAGTGGAGTTGTCGCTGTTGCCGTCGTGTCGATTGTGTCAACACTTGGCCACCAATGTCACTTGTGGAGGAGGGTATGTACTTGTACACTATCATCGTGCACTTGTCGGATGCATGCAAATTGCACATTGAATATCGCCGCAGCGATGCAGAAGCGCATTTTCTTCTTCTCGCTGATTGTGTAAAAATTAATTAAAAGAGTTAAGATTCATTGCTGTCTGGGACGAGGGCAATCTATTGGGCTAGTTATTTAGATTGTTGCATATTTTAATTGGGCAAAAAGACATGGTGTGACTAAATACACATAATATGTAGTCATTTTTGTTGGGTCAGGGTATTATTAGAAGGTATCTATTAACTTAGGGCCACTCTATACCATTTGCTCTTAATATTTTTAGCGCCGAGACCTGTCGAAAAATTAGCCGATTGGTAGGTGACCGACCCTCTATGACTATTGTTTTTAAATTGTTGAAATCTACCCTTATAATCGGTTCATTACTATTGTATATTTGCTTATATCGGGCAAATATACATACACATATGGCCAAAAAAATAAGTACACCCATACGAATTTTTCTTATCACCCTGTAGCCAAGTATGTAGTTATTTGAGTACATAAAATCATATGGAAAGATTTAAATACATACTTAATTGGTGAGGAATCAAATAATAAGTAAATTAGCATATTATAATAAATAACAGCTTTCATTTACCGTGAAAAAGTACGAACTGACTAAAATAGGCTGGACAAAAAAATAAGTACATGTCACTTAATTTGATTAAAAATGGTTTTAATTAAAATATTATGTTCTGATTCGACAAGAATTTGATTTATTTATTATTTAAAAGTAAATGGTCCATTATTAAAAAAAATTTGGTTGAAGCGGATCCTTGACCAGTTTGTGAGGTATGGTTAGGGTTAATATCCTCCTTCTTCTTCTTCTTGTAGCGGTGCAGAAAGGTGTGAAACCTCTGTGCATCTATGTGGGTACGATTTATGGTTCGTCAATGTTTGTGTCCGTGAGGTCTAAGGACAAAAACATAGCTGCTGCGATAGGGTTTTCCCACAGCGATATAGGGGTAAGATCAGTGGGCCCAGCGGGGCATTGAAACAAGTGACTAACATCATGAGGAGTACCATTGCAGTTTGGACAGATGTTTTGGATGTCCGGGTTTATGCGAGAAAGGTACGAATTAAGGCGTGAACAAAAGCCCGACCGAAGTTGAGCTAGTGTTAGGCTGAATTCAAATTGTAAGACGAAACCGGACGGGTACACAGAGAAAAAAAATAGAATGGTTATCTAAAGAAATAGTCGAATTCATCTAAAGTTCGCGTTGATTTTCAGCTTATGATTCTATGTAGTTGAAACAGTTACGAAGATATGGATAATTTTTCTATTCGTCATTAGTTGAAACATCTACTATATTTGCAAATTCAATTAATTCATTTGTAAAGACAGCTATTCATTATCTATAAATTGTTAAATGTTGGATAGCTAAATTGTGTTGAAGAATAAAGAACGATTGTTTGTAGTTGAATTTTATATTTGAATAGTACAATCAACAACTTTTGTGGAAGAATTGACTAAACTTTTTCTTCTAATCTTGCGTGGTTAAATGAACGAATTTAATAGTATTTTCAGCTACGAAGATTAGAGAAATCAGCTATTTCTTTGGTAAAACTATCTAAATTTAAGTCAACAACTTCACTTTAGATAAAAAGTCTAAACCATTTTTTTCAGTGTAAACTTGCAAGACAAGATCCATTGGGTGAATTCAAATTGCAAGAAAACGACCGGACGGGTAAACTCGCAAGACAAGAACCATCGTATGATCATTTCACACTATCCGATCAAAACACGGACGGGCGAACAATAATCACACAGCAAGTATGTATAAATGTTGTCATGCACGCTTCAAAGTTAGTGTACAATGAAGTGACGAGTCGACAAGATTAAAATGCAAGTAAAACACGCGCTAATTGTCGTCGCAGAACGCCTGAACTATCGGTAGATGCAATCGTCTTATCGATCGTACGATTCCTACGAAAGAAAAACAATCGTGTCACGATTTTTTTCTCTCGTAAGACTCGTTCTTACAATTTGAAATGCACAATGCTTGTCTGCTGGCCACTACAAAAGCTCTCTTGTCTTGCAAGTTTACCCGTCCGGTTTCGTCTTATAATCTGAAATCAGCCATTGTTCTTACAATCTGAAATGCATAACGCTTGTCTGCTGGCCACTACAAAAGCTCTCGCCGTCCGTTTGTTTGTGCTAATAAACGGACGGCGAGAGCTTTTGTAGTGGCCAGCAGACAAGCATTATGCATTTCAGATTGTAAGAACGATGGTTCTTGTCTTGCAAGTTTACCCGTCCGGTTTTGTCTTGCAATTTGAATTCAGCCTTATTAGTGCAGGGGTGTCAAACTCAAAAACTGGCGCGGGCCAAATAAAACTCTCCTCAGGTTTAAGTGGGCCGCAGGAGGAAAATATCAAATATTTTATGTAATCGTTTTACGAAAGTTGATTACAGGATATCACTTTTAAAATATAGCAGAGAGTCTGGATCACTATAGAGGCTTCGGGATTATCCGTGAGAACTTCCTCCTTTCGAAAATGTACTTCAAGAACATAACAAAATTAAGACAAGAACGGAAACGTGAAAATATGATTGATATTCAAGTAACCACAATTACATACATGATTCGCGCCAAATTTTGGACAGACAGATGATAAAAAATGTTGATCACCAGTCATCTGAGGTCGTCCAAAATAACATTGGGAGGCAAAATAGTCAGAATAAATTAATTTCAGCAGAAAGGTGGCTAAAAGAGACAAAAAGTTACTTATGTGTTACTTATACTTCTCAAATTACACTTGTCATCGTTTGTTCGGCGGCGGCTACGTTTGTTGGTCAATTAAAATCGTTTGTTCGTGTCCAATTATTTAATACATAATAGCAACTTTAAAATTCTGAGTATTAACTACGCCCGCCATCGTTAAATTTGGTCGGATAAATATAAATTTGGTATCAATCAAAAGCCAGGCGTTTGTTGGTTGTTTTGTGTGTTTGTTCGTCCTGGAAACGCAAGGATTCAGCAGTAATCAAGGAAAAACAGAAGACGAGACAAAAAACATTGCATGTTTTTTATATTCAAAGCAGTTGAATTGGAATATTCAAACCAGTTGAATTAGAATCTTCAAACCAGTTGAATTGGAACATAAAAACACGCAATGGTCTCCGTTTTTCCTCCTGAATCCTTGCGATTCCAGGACGAACAGACGCCCAAAACAACGAACAAACGCCTGGCTTTCGATTGATACCAAATTTATATTTATCCGACCATATTTAACGATGGCGGGCTAAGTTCACACTCCTTATTTTAAAGTTTCTATTATTAAATAATGAGAGACAAACAAACGAAAATAATTGACGAACAATCACGAACAAATGGTTACGAGCGTAATTTGAGAATGTGGGAGGGCTATCTTCACATAAGCCAAAAAACAAACTCATGGACCAATACAGCTTGATAAGTATAGGTCTGAAAATCAGGCACTTGGGCTATAATTATTATGTTGGAATTTCACATCCAGGTGATTTAGTTACCAATTCCAATATTTCCGTAGTTTTTTTTTTTATTAACTGCATTCCGGGACAGAAGAGTTTCATGAAGAGACTTAGTATTGTCCTGTGCAAAAAAGATGAGCTGTCTTATAAAATCAAATAACTAGCCTCCAATTGTAGGCAGTACTTGGGGAAAAAATCCTAAAATAATATTGCATAAGGCACTGACGAGTTTAAGTAACTTTGTAGACTTGAGTTCAACTTCTGAATTGGTTCACCTTACCAATTTCACAATTTTTGTGTTGATACAGATGCTTCGACATGGCCGCGGGCCGCACAGAACTGCGAGGAGGGCCGCATGCGGCCCGCGGGCCGCGAGTTTGAAACGTCTGCTCTAGTGGTTCTCGGGAGCCTAATCTCCTCAGGCGAAATTGGTGGTGGGCGCTCTGAGAGGACTCTATTCGCACCTAAACTCGCGATAGACCGATTCACTTCTTCAGTGTGGATCGCTGCAATGGCGGCTCGGTATGTAACTTCATCGTAAGGGTCCCGTTTGTATCCCTGTATCTCTCAAGGTCTCGTAAACCACGCCTGACATTCGGTCCATGAGATGATTATTGGGATGATCCTCACGGTAGCAACCAACAAGATACTGTTTTGAGAGTAGGAGATTGTGGTCACGTATTGGCATCAATTTTGTCTCCTGATGTACTTAAGTGATCCTGGGCAGACATCAGAAGGCAACCTGTCGCGATGCGTAGAGCGGCATTTTGGCAGACCGTGTTTGTTAATATCCTCCTGAAATCCCAATTTAAAGTGTATGGGCTCATCAGTAAAATATTCTGGGACTCTCAACTAACATTTCTTATATGATAATTGCCTCATAGTAACGGTTATTAGGTACATTTGAACGAAACCAAACTATGAAAAATTAAGCCATAGACAAAGTTTTTTCCGCCTCCCTGGGAAATAGCCAGTTGATGTGCCGTATATCATATTACAGTGAAACCTCTCATAGCCCGACACTCATGGTGTCAGTCTTTTTGTCCGGTTATGGGAGGTGTCCGCTTGTAAGAGGTATCGTACAAAATTCAATATATAAACGTATAGAAGCTTCATTACAATATAAAAAGCATTAAAATAATACTATGTACCTCATATTTATTATCATTGGTATAAAAACGGGTTTTTATATTCATTTTACAAGTAAAAGAAAAAGAAAGTCTTCAAACGGGCAATTTGCTCAAGGCTTCTGCAAAAGATTTAATTGGATTTGTTTCTTGAGTCTCCTCGTCACCATCGTCGCCATCGCTTACGTCCACAAAATCTATTGAACCTTCATAACGAGTCTCGATTTCATGATTTTCAGTATGTGGACCGTCAAATCGATAGTCCAAAATTCCCCTAGACTTTGATTGTTTGCACTGCCGAACACATTTTGAAAACCGAATAAGGTGGTCTTTGGGGTCAAATTCCAAAAGAGTCTGGTTTGTTTGCGAGAATGCTGCCTTTTTAAATCCGTTTTTTTTTATGGAGGTTGCATTAACTTTGTGCCAAGAGGGTTTGATAATTTTTGCTAGATCTAAAGGTGACGTTGCTGTGTTAATTTTTGAAATAATGTTCTCAGGATTAATCGTCGGTAGTGTACCTTAAAATTTTAGATTACCCCCTGATCTAAGGGTTGACACACGGTTATTGTATTAGCTGGCAAAAAACACGCTGGTGACATTTGTAAAACTTAATTCTCTCGGGTAGGACGCTGCATTATCAAGGAATAAAAGCACCTTTCTGTTTTGTGTTTTTATTTCACTGTCAAATTGTTGGATCCATTCGGAAAGCGTCGCCCACACTTTGCGATTCGACTTCCAATTGACTGGCAAATCTTGGAGGCGAAGCTTCCCGAAAGTTCGAGGATGGGATGGGATCTGCCATATCGATCACCAGAAGCACCTCCTTTTCGCCTGCCATGTTAACACAAAATAAAATTGTCAGCCTTTTTTTAAATAGTTTACCACCAGCACATTTTTTAAACTTCAATGAAAGTAAGGGCTACTCTCATCAGTGTTGACTTCACGCTTGTACCTATGTAGTATGGAGGTAATTTTGCTGTGAATTGATCGACGTCTACTTTCGACGCATCCGAAGCTTCGCCAGTTATACATTTAAGGGCTATATTGTGCCTTTTACTTCACTTCTCTAACCATCCATTGGACGCAGAAAGTCCAGAATTATTGGCTTGGCTTTAATTATTGGTCCAGAAATAGGAATGTTTTGGCTTCTAGCTTATACAAATCAATCAGAGCAGGCTTCATCGATTCTTTCTTCCTTCTGTTCCAAGAAAACTTTTACTCTGACTCTGTAATGGACTAGATTTTGAAGCGAACTGTCGCGAGGACAGGACGAGGGCAGTTATGGCCGTGGAGGCCCAAGGTCGAAACCTAAGAAGGGAGCCAGTCCGAAGATACTCTTTTCACCCGACTGCTAGGTACGCACGCTTGCAGACCGCTCAGTTATCGTGAGACACGGAGGAGGTTCATAAGTCTGGCAGCGGCGAACTGACCATTACTTCTAAAAATATCGTGAGTATGCCCGTTAACAAAACAAGAATAATAACAAAATAGCCAATCGTAAGATAAATCTGTGGGAGTCATCCACTCTAACTATAATTCTTCCTCTTCCACGATCCACCAATTGCATTACAACCAAAGACTGCTCTCAATACCTTAAATTAGGGATATCATAAAACATATTTTTCTCCTGAATGATGAATATTACGTTTTCAATCAAATTTATTACGATCTCATAAATAAAAACAAAATATTCTGTGAGTTTTCATTGTTCGGTCTGGAACAAGAAGAACTATTCCTACAAAATGTTCTTGTACTGTCAACACTTTTTGACATCGCCATGGAAAGTTCTAAACTTTTTACCAAAACTGCTTTACTTTTTGTATTCTCCGATTATAATTTCAAAGGGACTCTCTATTTTCAATATTAACCGCGAAAATCATCAGTCAAGCCAAGGGAAATTTTCTCGCCATAGTGATAATGAGATCGACAGTTATCCTTAAGGCCCTTACATGGACCTAACCGCATTTGAGACTGCTGTAATTCATTAAAAACTATTACACAGTAAATACAACGTTTAGCTGGTTTATTTCGTTAATGAGAGAATAATTTTTCCGATATTTCAAATTTTCGGACTCTAAACGTCGTTTTTCGCCCCTTAAGTATTTTTGTTTGTTTTTAATTTCACGCTTCTTGCATACACCAATGAATAAAAAAACAAATCCTTACGGAAAATAGCAAGTTGTTGTAAATAAATTAAAAAAACGATGGTGTACTTATTATTTTGACCCAGCTGAAAACCCACTTCAAAGCTAATATCGATAGGGACTTAGATAATAGGGGGATGCCATTTAGTTTTTCGGTTTCGTTGGTATTGTTGTAACCTAATTGTTGTAATGGCTATCTATTTGGAGTAATTCAATTTTAAAAAGGGTATGAAAATTTCCCATAAAAAAGTACATGAGGGGTGTACTTATTTTTTTGGCCATATGTGTATGTATTGAAAATCGGAGTAACAAAATGCCGCCTTATTAATCGGATATACATTTCAAAAATAATACACTCCACGGCAAATTAATTGATATGTGCAATCAAAAGTTCGGCACGATTTCAGTATCTGCGGCGCCATATTTTGATGATGCCATATTTCATTAATATTGGCCTGAAACGATCGAATCTGCAATCCTTTTTTGCGAAATCGTAACGGTTCGCCAGATATTCAATGTCAAAGTTTGATATTTATATAGGGTAGTTCAGTTTTTAATGGGAAACCGGGGGGTATTTTTTCTACATTTTGATGTCAATCAATAGCATTGATTTTAAATTTCATTGATCTCCGTGTCTAGCAAATTTTAAAATGTGTGCTCACAAATATATTTCGACATTTCATATTCTTTGCCCAATTGGGAAAACTTATTATTCTAGTAGGGATGTTTAAAATTAAAACGTAAATTTGATCGCATCGAACACTTTCCCTAAAGTGTAAAGCGGAAATATCCTCTTTTCTTATCAAATTACATAACTGGCTTCATAAAAAAGTCAAACTATGACATTGAATATCTAAAGAACCGTTACGATTTCGCGAAAAAGGTTTGCAGATTCGGTCGTTTCAGGCCAATATTAATGAAATGGCATCATCAAAATTTGGCGCCGCAGATACTGAAATCTCTCCAAAAGTTCCATAACTTAGCAACCTTCAAAGCTTCAAAATTAAAAAAAAAAAACATTCAAAAAAAATTTCAAAAAAACAATTTACTTTCAACGAATCGCAGAAAAAAATGATACTAAGATCAATGGCAAAATTATTGATATGTACAGTGAGTCACAGTCAAAGTGAGCCACCTTGAGTAACCAAAGAAAATTCTAGAAAAACCAATGAAAAGGAAATCAAACTAAATTGAATTTTTTATTATTTTATTTGGTAAACGTCAGTCTTTTATTTAATGTGTTTGACAATTGTCTTATTTTATTTTAACAAGAAAAAATAACAACAAAACTAAAAAAAGTCGAAAAAAAAATGTCAGTGATGAAAGTGAGCCCCATAAATAAAACACATTTTAATACTTTGTTGGCCCCCCCCCCCCCCCCTGTTGCATTAATAACTGTTTGTAGACGTCTGGGCATCGATTCGAGTAAAATTGAAGTGTTACTAGACGGAATTGCTTCCCACTCTACTTGTATGGTTTTCAAAAGGTCCATTTTTTTGGTTTTTGCTTCAAACATACTCATAAATGTTCGATAATATATTAGGCCAGTCAATAAACCGAAAAATAAGGCGTTAGGTTGCAAAAAATTGCTCGGCTCTGGTTTTTTGGGATATTGTTAGGATAGATACCAGAAGTTTACCACCAAGTTTGCAACTTCGAAAAACCTGTGCTAACCCCGTGACCCTCAAAAAACCTCAAAATTTTCGGACTTTTTTCATATTTTTGTTGGTAATTTCTAAAAGGTGCTTCCTACAAGTAAGTTGTCCACTGCACTGTTAAAGCTAAGAAAATCTTCTTTAATTTGAGTGTAACCCCAGCTTTGTAGGCGTAAAGGATGCCAAGATACAGCACTTTAAACATTGTTTTTTGAAAAAAAGTTCGAATTGTAATTTCTGTCATGTTCCGAGCTGAATATCGGCTTAAATGCGCATTCTACGGAGAAAGTCATGTGACATGAAGTTACAAACCAGTTACTTAGCTGTATATATGTCGGAACGAATGGAATCAGACCACGGGGTCATAGGGCTGCCCCTGAAAATTAGGTTCTTCTAAGAAAAACTTTTTTCTTTATGTACTAATATTAACCAAACTTCACCCTTCTTGGTTAAGCCTCAAAAAATATCTAGGAACGGATGAAATCGGAACACTACGTTATAGGGCTGTCATACAAACTAACCTCTGGAAATTAGGATCTTCTAAGAAAAACTTTTTTCTTTATGAACCAATCTTAACCACCCTTCCCCCAAATGTGTTTTTTAGTAAAGCTTCAAAACATATCTAGAAACGGAGTTTTTCCTTGTGATCCATCTCCAAACATTTGTGATGATATTTAGTTCTGTGGAGTATGGTAAGATTTCATAACGTCGACGGATGGATTGGTCTTGAAACCAATTTTTTATCAGCCTCGCTTTGAGAATGGGAGCAATATCTTGTTAAAATCTTATAGGAGTTGCATGGAAAATGTCGGTAATCTTAGGTAATACATTAGGAGGAATAGTTTCATAAGCTCTGAAAACCGCTCATTTCCATTAGCTCAATAGTTCCTTTACAAGATATTCCACCCAAAGAAGAAATTGTATGGATTGTACAAATGAGTGAAAGTGCGTTTTTTTTCACTAAAGAAAAAAAAAATCAATCTCATCGGTCCAGATGGATTTAGGTATTATTTCTACGATTTAAGCAAGAAGGAATTAATTTTGTCGAAGCATCCCTCAAGAGTAAAAAGTTTCGTGGTGTGGGGTCCAATATCTTGGAGTGGAACTATTGAGCTTGTTGAAGTGAGGGGTATTCAGAACACCCCGGGCCCAGGCTTAGGAAAATATTTTTTCTAATGTAATGGTTAAGATTACACTTATATCAAGTTCGCTAAGCACTATCTGAAAAACCATTACGGAATAGTATTGATCGGCTGCAACGCGACTATTCATTAGTTATTAACGGTAATCTATTCGGTTCGAGTCCTGACTATGACCAACAGATGCCCAAGCGAACGTTTTCGTAGACTCGAACCAGAGTGTGTCCCAATTATAGCTGGAATTCGAACACACTCTGGTTCGAGTCTATGAAAACGTTAGCTTGGCCATCTTTTGGACATAGTCAGGACTCGAACCGAATAGATAACCGTTAATAACTAATGAATAGTCGCGTTTTTCGTTCGTTCAATTCGAAAAAATGAATATGTGTAGCAATCATTTCCTTTCTATTGATACCACATGCTTAGCCAATTTGATACTCCGAATGCTTAACTTACTATAATTAAATAAATAGGATATCTCAAGTCTTTTTTAGTGCCGATCAAATACTAGCTAACGATTTGCAACCGATCAAAACTATTTCGTAACGGATTCGAGGTCGTGCAGAGATAATCTGATCTTTTTAGCCAACTTACTATAATTAAATAAATAATAGGATATAGCTCACATTTTTTAAAGTGCCGAGCAAATACGAGCTAACGATTTGCAGCCGATCAATACTATTCCGTAATGGTTTTTCAGATAGTGCTTAGCCAACTTGATATAAGTTAAGATTACTGACATTCTCAATGCAACTCCTATAAGATTTCAACAAGATAATGCCCCCATTCATAAAGCAAGGCTGATAAAAGATTGGTTTCAAGACCAATCCATCAACGTTGTGGAATGACCCTAGACCTAAATATCATCAAAAATGTTTGGAGATATGTAGATGAAAAAGAAGATCTGTATCGTTAGACGACAGTTTAACAAAACTGAAGAGCTTAGGATGAGATTAACTTAAATTATCGTTTAAAAGCTCTATACCAGATCGACTTTTTGAGCTCAAATCACTTAAATATTGGTCTGTTCATTACTAGCCACATTTTGCACAATATTTTTTTTTATACCGTTATTTGGTGTTTTACTTCCACTGGAACTATCCTAATGACTTTCACGTTTTCACGTACTGTGAATTATCGTAAGAAACCCCTAACTGTAATCAGGATTTGAGACCTTGTGTTAACGAGCATGCTACTGAAGATATTGTCACCAAGTGTGAAGAAAATAAAAAAAAATAATAATCACTTTCCCACATACAGAAATTTCTCAAGTGGAACTACATATCCTATTGATTCGGTGTGTACTCGTATGTGTATCCGACACTGTTGGGAAGAAATTTGCGGAAAATGATATTAAGGCTGTCGCAGTTTGCATTGTGGTCTTATTTCTCGTTCTCGTTGTAAATTCAGAATTCGTAATCATAAGTTCTTAAGAGCATTCCCATAAAAAAAAACTAACTAGTGTGGATATTTTTTTTTTTTCAACCAAAAAATACTAAAATTATTCCATTCATTCTAGTGAATTCCAATAACAAAAAAAAAAAGTAAACAGAAAAATGTACGCTTGCTTATATTAACCTTCTACTCATATTGCTCATGTTTTTCCGCTTCTGACCCCATTTCTGGTTATGTAAAATAGCCTCCTGAATAATCAGAATATGAACTCTGTATCCCCTAAAGCCCACCATTTCCGAGATACGCCGCTCCCCAATTCACGGTTTGAATTTACTATGACGGATAAATGGTATTTAGAATATCGAATTCATTTCCGATTTGATTTTTTCTTTATGTTATGATTAATTGACAGTTGCTTGGAAATTATTCAATATTGTATTGAAAGGACCATCTCTTTGCTCATGTGAGAATGCTTTCCAACTGAAGGCAGATTAAGGTAATATGTATTGTTAATATCATCAGCTTTTACATTCCATTATGATGCCCAAATTCATCTAATTAGTTCGAAACATAATGAATTGGCGAGGAATAACGCCTACTAAATTCACAGTAGGGTAGTCTAACAAGACACATACGAGTACTCGTGCTATACCGCAAAAGCACACCACTAATCACCAATTCGCAATCTAATTATTTTGGCTTGAATTCATATTTTTCGCGCATACACGTTTAACGTGTTACGTACCAGTATATGTAGGTATGTTGTATGTAGAAATATGCGCTATTGCTATATAGTTGCGCTTTATCGGGGCCTGAAGTCAAGTGATAAGAAGATAACCTTGAGCATTCGGTTGGTATCACACGACATTCGTGCTCCCATGTTTACACGGTGAATGTTATTTACGAGTATATAATGTACACACCAAAATGTCGTACACTCTGCCATGCCGGTCTTTCTCGGTTCCTTAATATGTTTTCGCACCAGTTCTTATGGGCTTCTTATGTTGTTCTGTGTGTTTTTATCTAATTTGAAGCTCATACATAAGAAGTCGACTTTACGATGCTGGCAATTTGTATGAACATGGCTTCTTTGCACACAGAACAATGTATGATAACGACTTTTGATGCAACAATTGTCATTCACCCTGCCAATTGAGATATGATGTGTGTTCCTGCTTATCTAGGAGCATAGACAGCATAGTGCCGTTTAGGGAGCTTCTTCACCCTAGACGCAACTATGTATGACCAAATTGTTTAAGCTATGGGCTTAGATGAATTAGTTAATCATTGTTTATTGCAATGCAACTCACTTGCTTTCCGCGTATTAATCGAGAATGTTATTTAGTATAGCTTTAACAACGTCCAACTTGATAATATGAAATTCTATTTGATGTAGCGAAGGTTTTTTGTTTATCCTTTGAGTACATTTAAGGAGATATGTTTTGTGATTATGATGATTAGATGCAAGACATGGAAGGATTTCTTACTGACTCTTACCAAGGCCATCTAGATATATCATAGCCGCAACTCAGCTGAACAATACCACTGAATTTATAGGCGGATGCGAACAAACAACAAAAACAAGCATATGACGTCATTAAAAGCAATAATAAAGCAGTGCAACCATGGCGAACATAACCACAATTTAGTAGTTGATTTTGACGTTTAAGATTCTGCATTCCGGCTTAATATCTAGACGGCGTTGCTCTTACGCGCGTCAACTTGCGCGCGAAATTTGCGCTTCTATATGAGTTTTCCTCTTGGAATGTGGGCAGTTACATAACAACCAAACTGTAATTAGTGCCTATGCACTGCATCTCAGAAATATGTTGTTCGAAGAGCATATCTGACGAAGACATCATCAAACAAGTAGCTCTGTGTGACGACCTAGAACACTGTTTCCCAACAGGTGGTCCGCGGACAGGGGATGGTCCGTAAGAGACCTGTAGGTGGTCTACGGGGAGACTCTGCGGAGACTTCTTTTAAAAGATTTTTTTCTCTTGCGACTAATTAAAGTCACAAACACGCGATCTAATCATTATGTCACAGATTATTCAGTAAATACTTTGCTATTACAGTAGAGCGTCGATTATCCGAACATTCGATTAACCGAACCGCGCACCCAGCTTCTTTTCTTGTGAAAGTCATCGAAGAAAACGAAAAAGCAAGTGTCTGAACGAAGCAACTTCTCATCTGCATCGCTCAATTACCTAGAGTTTTTTATTTTTTTTTTTTTTTCAGTTCTAGTCGTTACACGTTTTCGGTTTTTTCTTGATTTCACATTTGGGCTATTTTCCAATTTTTGTATGGAAGTTCGATTAACCGAACTTTCGTTTATCCGAACCACCCCTGTCGACATTAGTTCGGATAATCGACGCTCTACTGTACTAGGTCTTTGATTAGGAGAAGGCGATGGACTGCTTAGGTTCTTTGCTTATTAGAATGGCGCCAATTTAAGAAAAAAATGACTTAGAAGATTTTTTATAAAAAACGATAAAAAATGACCATTAAACAATGTAGTGCATTTTATGGGGCCAATTTTGCTGAGAATTTTAACGTCCTAGTTGCATGCGTTTAAAAGTTACATTACATTATTGCGGAAACGGAGTAAATTTTTACATCGACCCAAGGAGAAAAAGTCACAAAGTGCGCAAAACGCGTACGGGGTCTCATCATCAATGTGGCACGATAGCCCGACGTCGGGCCTTGGCCGCCTGAATCGTTGACCTCCAATTGTCGCGGTTACGTGACCTTGTCCTCCAGTTTCGGAAGCCCAGCAGCTGGTGGGCGTCTCCACCTACGAAGTTCTCCAAGCGAGCTCTCGGTCGTCCACGCAACCTCGCTCCGTCAATTCGTTGTGCGTTCATAACTTTCTTTGGCATGCGATTGTCGTCCATCCGTTGTACATGCCCCGCCCATTGCAGACGTTGAAGCTTCACGATTTTCGATACTTCCAGCTCATCGTACAATTGATACAACTCATGGTTGTACCGGATACGCCATTGGTCCCGCTCGCGAACGGCCCCGAAAATTCGCCGAAGGACCTTTCGTTCGAATCGGTCTAGCGGGGTCTACTTATACAAAAAAAAAAATGGATAGTAGGAAGTCAGGGGACCGATGTAAAGCGTATTGTGGCGCACATTTTCCTGAATATTTTAGATTTCTATCTGTCTGCGTTCTAAAGTTACAAACGCTCAAAGAATCGAACCACAACCAAAGAAATCGCTCCCTTTGCGATTTGAAGTGCAAACGGGTCGGTTTTCTAAAGAAAATTGGATAGAGGGCAATCAGGGAGCCGATGTAGCGCTCATTTTGCTTAACATTTTAGAGTCCTCTTCGCGACCGACCTTCTTCTCTGTACCATAATCCATGTGGGGCATGGTGCGTTCACTCAGCCGTTTCGGCTATTTGGAGTTAACGTTACATTGCATATAATGTTGCAAGCACTAGGGTGTCCGGAAACTGCCGCATAAACGCACAGGATTGTGATTCGTCATGTGATTTCCTGCAAAAAAGTTGTAAAACATACCCTCGATTCTATGCCGGGCAAAATGGACTCTTACCGGGTGAACATGGACTCAAAACTATTACATAAAATTTACTGTACCCAAGCTCCGTCGCCATACTCTGTGGCTCACTTGGTTCAGTCGCAATCTACGATGCTAGTAATCTAGAGGTCTGGAGATCGAATCTCGGCGTGGTCCTAAATTTCCGTACATGTGCGGATAGGAAGTATACAGGGTGTCCGGAAACTACCGCATAAACGCACCGGAATATGATTCCTTAAGTGATATCTAGCAAAAAGTTGTGCGGAACATACCCCAAATTCATTTGAAGATTTTTGAAAAAATCATTTTTTTTACGGCTTAAACCTCAGTATCTCCAAAACTAGACTAACTCAAATAGCGAAATAACAATCATATAGCCAACAAATTTACCAAAAAAAATAAATCTAACCGCACTAAGATCGGATAAGTGGTTTTGGTTTTTACAGAGCTTCAATGTTAAATTTTTGTGATTTTACCCAAAAATAAATTATTTTTCCATCTCAATTTTCTTCTGCCAACAATTTCGAAACGTTAAGCGTAGAAAATTAAGGTCAAATCTAGCTCAAATTCAATTCAATTCAAACTGCCCCTAAAGTTCTGCAATTTGGTAAACTTTATTCAAATTATGTCAAAATTAACGCTGGTTTTCTGCACTTAAGGCCTTGAAACTGTTAGAAATAATGAAACTAGAATAACATGATGTAAGGAAGATAATGATCGAAAGACTATGCGCCGAAATTATCGTTACAAGTACCTCACTATGGCAGAAGTTGTAGGAAATTGAGATGGAAAAATAATTTGTTTTTGGGTAAAATCACAAAAATTTAACTTTGAAGCTCTGTAAAAACCCAAACCACTTATCCGATTTTAGTGCAGTTAGTTTTATTTTTTAGGTACATTTGTTGGCTATAACAATCATCTTAGTTCGCTATTTGAGCTAGTCTAGTTTTGGAGATACTGAGGTTTAAGCCGTAAAAGAAAATGATTTTTTCCAAAATCTTCAAATGCATGTGGCAGCTAAAGGGTTAAGAATTTGGAGTATGTTCCGCACAACTGTTGACCTGTTGACGAACCATTCCGTTAGCTGTTTCAATCACCTTAGTCTTCGTACCCTCGTTCAGATATCATATTTGGTGCCTAGCGTGGGGTAATTTTCAATATGAAGGAAGATTATTAACAACACAATGGGTATCATTGTGGATTTATTGTTGGGTATCGGCCATTAGTGCCACTGCTAGCGCCTTCACGGTCACTGACAGCTAGCAGGGCATGATAAAACGTCTGATCCGCAAACCAAGTAAATCAGTTTTTAAGGCAACGTACACATTTTTAACCTTCCGGCGGGCGCAATACTAATCCTAACACGATCGGGCGCAATGCATCTGACAGATTAAGTGCAGAAAATACGATAAAAATAACTTTCTGTATATTTTACACTCTTATTTATTGTTGCATTGTCTTTTTGAAAAAGTTGTACGAAATTTTAGAAACAAATACTGCTTCACAAAGTTTGATACCCTTCACATTTTCAATTTTCTAAAGGCTTGTTCAGACTATATGGCAATATACCATATATTTGCTGCCATATGATTGCCATACCCGTGTGAACACTCTCCATATGCTCTGCCATACGAAAAAAAAATCGTATGGTAACTGCATACCATATCGTGCCATATAGATGTTACCATACAGTGTGAACACCTGTTGCCAGATATCTGGCCCCACTCTGCCATATGATTTCATATGATAAGCATGTCCATCATATGAAAAGCATCTGGCACTTGTTTTTCGTGGGTTTATCACATTGTGCTCAGCATTTACAGTACTTTATGCTAATTTATTAATTTTCGTTGTTCAGTAAATCAGTTCTGATTTGACTGTAAAATCGCAGTTCACTAAATTGGGGTTGTTTGTACACCCAGAAGAATTCGTAAATATATTATAATAAATTAATGCGTGGGAATATGCATTGCATACATGACTGAGTGAGTTCGTTCCTATTTGTATACACTTAATCTCTACTACGCATTGTACGCAAAATGGCTGACGAAGAGTAAGCTCACTTTTTCAAATTTCAATTTTTATACCCGTCACTATATGAAAGGGTATATTAACTTTGTCATGAAGTTTGCAACGCTAAGAAGGAAGCATCTCCCACTATAAGAAGTATATATGTATATTATTGATCAGTGTGACAAGAGAAATCGATTGAGCGATGTCCAAGTTTCAAGTTTCTTTTTAGTGTACGCTGTATATATGTTGGAACGAATGGAATCCGGCCATGGGGTCATAGGGCTGCCATACAAACCAATCCTTGAGAATTAGGTTCCTCTAAGAAAAACTTTTTTCCTTTATGTACCAATCTCAACCAAACTTCACCCAAATGTGTGCCTAGTAAAGCGTCAAAATATATCTAGGAACGGATGAAATCGAAACATTACCTCATAGGGCTGCCATACAAACCAACCTCTGAAAATTAAGTTCTACTAAGAAGAACTTTTGAATCCGACCTTAACCAAACTTCACCCAAATGTGTTCCTAGTAAAGCCTTAAAACATATCTAGGAATGGATGAAAACGGAACATCATGTAATTGGGCTGTCATACAAACCAACTCCCAAATATATGGTCCAAGAGAAACTTTTTTTCTTTTTTAATCCAATTCATCCTGGACTAGCCTTAACACATAGGATCAGCTGGGATCAGAACACGTCATAGGGCTGCGGTAGAAATTGTTAACACAAAAGAAGCCAGTTTCATTCAAATGTGACGAGTATTCAAATTTCGGCCGCGCCTGAAATTAGCCTCGGTCTCGTTCTAAGCTAATTTTACAATTTACATATTTAGATTGCAAGCGAAGAAAGCGGTCGAAAATCGAGAAAAGCGGAGAAAGAATAGGATGGCTCCGATACGAATCTACTGTTTCACTCTGTTGAAGGAGACCACATCTTTGGGATCCATCAAGCGAATATTATAAGAATACTCGGAAACGAGAGTCGACATTCGAAGATATTGGCATCATTTTAAACAGATAACAGATGGGATAACATTTGAGTTCAATTCAGAACTTATTCTGTGAAAGAGAGATCCCATGAAAGCGACCAAGGCACATCAGAAAGTTATTCTGTCAAGTGGAAATATTATGCGATGAAATTCCTCGGTGTACTTTACAAACCATCTCAAACAACAAGTAGTGAGTGTACTTTTTTTGCTTCTTTTCTCTCTTAATTTTAACATCACCACAACAGCAGCGACAATGACTGCTTGCATCGACATCTCCAATTTTGCTGAATCAAACATACAATAAGCAGCTCGTGTGCAAAATTTCAGCTTGGTAGCTTCAATATCCGCCGAGTAAAACGCGTCGCAACAGACAGACAGACAGACGGACATCGCCCAATCGACTCCCCAAGTCTACTGCAACTTTCGGAAAAAAAATGTTCAACTAATTCTAATATTCGTCTCTTTATTACATTTTTACAAAAAAAAATCAATACATATTAAAAAAATGCCCGAAAATGAAGAAAAACGGATACCTGTTTATCAAAATGAAAACCGCATTGGAGGCTCTGTCATGATGCAGCGATACATATGTATATTGCTTACAATGGCCTAGGCTGCATAAGTTCAAATCTTTGTTTCCATGGCCAAAGCTTCTTTTGGTCGTCAAGTTCAAAATAAGGAAATTAATAAAAATGTGTTTTGTCCAAATATTCTTGCGAAAAATAGTAGTGCAATCAACGAGGTAAATATTGTCAAAATAGTTATGCCGCACCAGAATTATGCCCCCATCTTTTCTCTTCACTATTGTATGAGAGCCGGAGAGAAGACAGGACAAATATTGAGCATATTTATTGCTGTTAATATGTACTTTAATTTCGTTAATAGAAAATTACTATTATTCGCTCTAGTTAAACAAAACCAATGTCGGGGCTCGAGAGTACAAGATGTCAAAATACATATGCCGACCAGTGTAATCCGTCATAGTTTAATTTCTTGCTGACAGCTGAATAAAACAATAAATGCGTGACTCTTGACATTTCTAACCATTCTAGAAAATTATTTATGGAGCATTCCTGATTTTGCGCCCCCAACTCGCCGCCCTGCCCTAAAGTCGGCACTGAAAAAATTAGGCATTTGGGAAATCAACATAAGGTGTGAAATCTTTCGTGATGAAAGCAACATGGACTACAGAAAAATTCAATTTTAACTAATCATATAAAATACTGGCGCGTCAGCCGCCAATCCAAACTAGACCGCACCATGTGTAAGTAAAATCTCTTTTAGCATGATTTGTCGACTTCTTGTAGAGGTGAGTAAGATCATCCGATTTCGACAAACATCGGAAAATGTACAAGAACTATGTGCGCCAAGGACGGGCATCAACCAGACAACAACCCAGCCCTGTACAATCCTCGCGAAAATGGAGGTAATGGTAAGAGAAAAAGTTCGACATCTTTCCAACTGTGACTTCGTGACATTCCATTCGCTCTTCTTTATTTCATTTAACCAGCTATCGTTCAATTTTCGATTTATTTTCCATCGATTTGCTTACATATTGATAGTAAATTATAAAATTTTCGCACATACCCACAAATTATCTTATTTACCAAACCAATCAATAAAAACGTGGCAAGTTCATATTATGCTATTTGCCAACAATAACAAAAGCCGTGCCTATTTATCTTTTAATTCATACTCGAGCGTTATCAGTAATTGTCCACAACGACTGTGTGCGAGTGTGACTCTCATCCATGTGATAACACATAAGAATATACTCGCACTATAAATCGATAGCGTCATTTTCAATCCTATATCAAATTAAAGTGTACTCAATCGTCGTACATACATAGTTTATGGCTATGTTATGCATCACATACATTTTGAAGTAATCGGCAATTTACGCTTCAATATCCGATTTTCTGTATATTGGACAAAGATTGGAATTTGAATTTTCTTGCTACATTGATTTCTGTTCCTCGACCGACCTGTACGTATATTTATGCCTGTGAATCCACAGAGTGGAAGCACGAAACATTGACACGCTTCGTGGACTAAAGAAGGCTAACCGCGCTCACTTCCATTATGGTTGGGTTGACTGCGGTTGTTTGTCTGTCAGAGTCTTCATTGCGTTCACAATGACACACCGTGAGGATATATACACATTAAATTGGTGGTGGAGGTCGGATACATGTTAGTCCTGCGACCGCTGGCTGTACTGAACTTTTGTCCTGAATTCAATGAAAGTGGGCCACAACGACGAACGAACGAACGCATGAACGACGGCCGAGAATGATGACACAAAGGCATAGAGGCGGAATCATCGTAAAGCTACACTCGCGCGCTCTAGGACAACGCACAACATCGTACACGCAACGATTATCTTGTATAGACCAGTGAGCCGAAATAATTATCCTTTTTATTGGAAGAAAAACCCTCTTAATGTGTAGGCTTCATTGGCTTTAGTAAGAAAATTTTCCGCGTGTTACCTGCTCAATGGTATTGTTTAACGCGATCCTCTTCAAGCTTAATTTGGTTAGTCATCACATCGATTCATTATGGTGATATGCTGTGTTTTTCTTTATATATTTTTCAAGTTAATTTATCGTTACGTTTTGGTGCAGTATCCTTGCCTTGAATGGATTAAATATGTCGGTTGCTAGTGATTACACCATTTATAGTTATAAACATCTAAGTAAGAACGATTATTTTTTTTTAACTTGATACTGTCTTTAAAAGAACATATTGCCACCGCGCGTATGACTCTGATTGAAAAGGAACCGATATAGTGTTATATTCGCCTTGTGGCAACGCCATCTAGATACATCAAGGCCGTAACTCAGCTGTACCGTTTGCCTACTTAATTGTGGACGGATACGAACAAACAACAACAACAAGCATATGACGTAATTTAAAGGTACAACAAAACAGTGCAAATTTAGTAGGCGATTTGACGTTTAAGATTCTACATTGCGGCCTTAATATCTAGGCTTATGGCCAATGTTCACAGCCAAAGGAATCCTTAAGCCATTACTGCAACAATTCTAAAATTTTGGGGAAATGACAGTATCTGGAGCCAAAGGAATACTTAAGCCATTACTGCAACAATTCTAAAATTTTGGTGAAATAACAGTATCTGGAGCTTCAAACTCTGGTAATGGCATTTAACAAGTTTGATTTTGCAAATATATTTCACGAAAATATAGAAGTTCTTCTGTTATTTTTGTTGTTGTAGCGATTCAAAAATGTTCCCTGCTGAATCGAGGGTGGGGGAATCATTTATTAACACTTGGCCGTAGTAAAAACGGGGTTTCTCCGGTACAATTTACATCCTGGAAACGGGGCACATTCATGGGGTACACTATTCGCTAAATACATCTCTATAGCAGGTGTGATCCTCCTTCGACCTCCTATTGGTTAAGCCTCACGTAGAAATTCAGATGTGTACATCCGAGGCTCGTTGGACCTGTGACTACTTGTCTGCTTAAAGCAGACTCGTGGCACTGCATTTCACATCCGGGCGGCTCCTTCAGTTTACTAGTCAGGAATGCGATTCGGGTCGTGTGTTCATCAATCCACAAACTAGTTAGATATAAGCGCGTAGGCATTTTCCACCAAGGCCGTTCTCCCTAACTAGCCCCTTCGAGGCTCGGGTTATGCGATGCCGCCAGCTCCGAAGCTCACCCGTTTAACCGTATGGTGATCCCTCCACACCAAGAAACCACCTTTATCGTGCTCGGCCTGTATATGGCTTCCCTTCCGTAAACTATGGTAGGAGGTTAGTCATGCCAACACATAGCTAGGGGGCTCGGGAACGTTTTCTCCCGAATGGTCTTTGTACAGATCCACGCCATGGCGTGGCGTATCCGCCATACCAGGGGTCTCACTGCGCTGCTCATATACGTGGTGTCGCAACTCACCAAAAATCTGTGTCACAGGGACCCAGACCCCCCTGTGGGGCCTCAACGAGTAACAGCAAAAAGAAAAGTTGCTGAGGCATATGTACGCCAATATTGTTACGATTTTCTCTTTTTTATGTTGGGTTCATTTAATGTTGGGGCTCGCCGAACAACGAGAAAAATTCTTGAAACCTCTTAGAAAGAATTCGCAATGCAGAAAATCAAGCAAGCATAATCTGACTTAAGAACCCACGGTCCGATTATATTCGGTCCGACATACACTCCCAATCAATAGGATAGTTCCACTTGAAAAATGGCTGTATCTCGGTAAGTGCTAACGCTATTTTCCTCAAAGTTGGTGACAATACTTTCAGTAGCCTGCATATTCTTTGCATAACAGAAGGTCTCAAATCCGGAGTCCCGTTAGGATTTTCTTACGAGTATTCTTAAAAACAGTACAAATGGTGAAGTCAATAGGATAGTTCCAGTGGAAATAAAACATCAAATAACGGTACGAAAGGATAATTTTACTTTGAAAAATGTGGCTGGTAATAAGCGGAACTTCATTTAAGTAATTTAAGCTCAAAAAGTTATTCTGGGATAGAATTGTATAGGTTTTAACGGTAAATTAAGTTGATTTCGCCCTAAGCTCCTCTAAATATTCGCCAAAGAGCTTCAGTGTTCTTAAGCTATCGTCTAACGGTATAGATCTTCCTCGTCATTCTTCCCCACACATTTTTGTTGATATTTAGATCTAGGAAGTGTGAAGGTCTTTCCATAACCTTGATTAGTTGGTCTTGAAATCAATCTTTTATCAGCCTTGTGTCATAATTAGTGTCATTATCTTGTTAACATCTTATGGGAATGGCATGGAAAATGTCGGACGTTTTAGGCAATACATTAGGAAGAACTTCTTTAAAAGCCTATGGGTACTCTGAATACCCCTAATTAAAAAAAGCCGAATACATAGTTCCATACCAAGATATTCAAATCTAATGTAGAAACTGTATGAATGGGACAAACACCTTATTTTTACTGACGGAAAAGATTAAATTTTGTCGGTTCAGATGGATTTAGGTATTATTTCGACGATTTCAGCAAAAAGGAATTAGTTTTGTAGACGCATCACTCAGAGTAAGAAGGTCGAAGTATTGGGTTGAATAACTCGGTATGGAACTATTGAGCTTGTGGAAATTAGGGGTATTCACAACATCCAGGCTTTCGAAAATATTCTGGGTAATGTAATTCTTAAAATTACCGACATTTTCCATGCAACTTCTTTGAGATTTTAACAAGATAATCGCGTCAACCATGGAGCAAGAAAGATGAAAGATGTGTTTCAAGACCAACTAATCAAGGTTTTGGAAGGACCACCCATACTTCCTACATCTAAATACCATCAAAAATGTGTGGGGATGAATGACAAGGAATATCTATACCGTTAGACGATAATTTAAGAACACTGAAGCTCTTATGCGAACGTTTAGAAAAGCTTGGGCCAAAATTAATTTAATTTACCGTTAAAACCTATACAATTCTATCCCATATTAACTTTTTGAGCTCAAATTACATAAATAAAATTCAACTTATTACCAGCTACATTTTTCAAAGTTAAATTATTCTTTGGTACCGTTATTTGATGTTTTATTTCCACTGGAACTATCCTATTGACTTCACCATTTGTACTGTTTTTAAGAATTCTCGTAAGAAAATCCTAACGGGACTCCGGATTTGAGACCTTCTGCTATGCAAAGAAGAAGCAGGCTACTGAAAATATTGTCACCAAGTTTGAAGAAAATACCGTTATCAATTACCGAGATGCAGCCATTTTAGAAGTGGAACTATCCTATTGATTGGGAGTGTATATGTATATAGCGTATACTAAAAAGTAACTTAGTAAATGTCAGCCCGATAGATTCAAAACTGAAAGACTAGTTTGAATTCGAACAGACGAACAGCCAGTCGCACATCGCCCAAACGATTTTTCACGCCACACTGATCAAAAATAAAAAGGGTGTTTTTTTTTAAGACCGATAGAACTTGAAATTGTAAAAATAACACAACAAATTGAATTTTAGTCAATTTTCGAAAGATCAATACATGACAATGGGTATGAGGTTACGAAACATTTGAAAATGATTTGGGGCATATTGGCTGTTCTTGACGAAGCGTATTCTGGACATTCAGTTTTGGTCCACTTTTTCGAGCACTGCTGGCATGTAAACCGCACCAAACCGTGCATTTCTCTGGTTGTAATGTAATGAGTCTGTAGAGTCTTGTGTAGGTTGGTCTTACTGCATATACGGCAATTTTGCTTATTAACAAACCCGAAGCCAAAAATGAGCCTCATCGCTGAACACAACGGGCCAGTTTACAACTGCTCTAGAGCCCTATCGGCATTGATTCGTGCACCAGCTTGATCTTAAGCCGTATTTGATACGAAATCTCAGTTCGACGGATGGCTTGCTCTGGTGGACGATTATGTGCACGAAGTCGTCTAAAAGATGCGTGAACGACTGATTTTCGAAGTAAATTTTGATAATTTGGTATAGCGTTGTTCAAGCGTGAGTCTATTCATGGTGATCTGCCAATAGGCCAGTCATTTAACGATTTTAGGTCGCAAAACATTGCTCGGCTCTGTTGTTTTGGTATATTGTTGGGATAGATACCAGAAGTGTATCACCAAGTTTGCAACTTCGAAAAACCTGTGCTAACGCCGTAACCCTCAAAAAACCTCAAAATTTTCGGACTTTTTCATATTTTTGTTTGTAATTTCTAAAGGTGCTTCCTACAAGTAAGTCGTCCACTGCACTTTTAAAGCTAAGAAAATCTTCTTTAACTTGAGTGTAACCCTAGCTTTGTAGGTGCAAAGGATCCCAAGATACAGCTCTTTAAAAAATGTTTTTTTTTTTGTTAAAAAAGTCCGAAATTGTATTTTAGGAGGTTTGTATGACAGCCCTATGACGTAATGTTCCGATCCCATCCATTCCTAGATATGTTCTGAGGCTTTACTAGGAACAGATTTGGGTGAGGTTTGGTTAAGATTGGTTCATAAAGAAAAAAGTTTTTCTTAGAAGAACCTAATTATCAGGGGTTGGTTTGTATCACAGCCCTATGACCAAGTGTTCCGATTTCATCCGTTTCTAGATATGTTTTGAGGCTTCACTAGGAACACATTTGGGTGAGGTTTGGATAAGATTGGTTCATAAAGAAAAAAGTTTTTCTTAGAAGAACCTAATTTCCAGAGGTTGGTTTGTATGACAGCCCTATGACCAAGTGTTCCGATTTCATCCGTTTCTAGATATGTTTTGAGGCTTCACTAGGAACACATTTGGGTGAGGTTTGGTTAAGATTGGTTCATAGAGAAAACAGTTTTTCTTAGAAGAACCTAATCTCCAGAGGGTGGTTTGTATGACAGCCCTATAACGTAGTGTTCCGATTTCATCCGTTCCTAGATATTTTTTGAGGCTTAACCAGAAACATACTTAGGTGAAGTTTGGTTAATATTGGTACATAAAGAAAAACGTTTTTCTTAGAAGAACCTAATTTTCAGGGGCAGACCTATGACCCCATGGTCTGATTCCATTCGTTCCGAAACATATACAGCTAAGTAACTGGTTTATAACTTCATGTCACATGACTTTCTCCGTAGAATGCGCATTTAAGCCGATATTCAGCTCGGAACATGACTCAAATTACAATTTCGAACTTTTTTACAAAAAACAATGTTTAAAGTGCTGTATCTTGGGATCCTTTGCGCCTAACAAGCTGGGGTTTTACTCAAATTAAAGAAGATTTTCTTAGCTTTAACAGTGCAGTAGACAACTTACTTGTAGGAAGCACCTTTTAGAAATTACAAACAAAAATATGAAAAAAGTCCGAAAATTTTGAGGTTTTCTTAGGGTCACGGGGTTAGCACAGGTTTTTCGAAGTTGCAAACTTGGTGGTACACTTCTGGTATCTATCCTAACAATATCCCAAAAAAACAGAGCCGAGCAATTTTTTGCGACCTAACGCCTTATATTTCGGTTTATTGACTGGCCTACAACGAAAAAAACATTTTTGATTAAAATTTATTTTTTTTGTCTCATTTTTTACAATGTAAAAACACCCTTTATATACTTTTCATTGTCGGAGGTGCTTCCTTCTGTGCGTTGCAAACTGCAGGACAAAGTTAATATACCCTTTCACAGTGACGCGTATAAAAAGATAATAGCGCATCTTTGGTTGATTTGCATTTTCTAAGGCCAAACAGGCATTCACTTAAGAACTTATAGTTTTAATTAAAAAACGACAACATACGAGCGTTAATGACTCTTTCAAAAACTTTGGTGAAAGGAGATAAAATTGGACGATAAATTGTTATGAGTATATTCAGACAACGAACCGTGCTGAATTCTATAGGACAGTCAGTCGCTTTTCACGTCTGTTCTGCACGGAAATCCTCCTGGAATTGTCCCGCAAGTCCTGAATTTTAGGCAATTGACTCCGTTTGCGGTATGAATCTCGTTGTCCTTCCTTGGGCCGGATCCTTGAACGAGGTCCACAAGTGCTTGGTAATTTTTCTTTTCTAGTGGCTAAGTAGAGAAAAACTCTTGTTTGTCTCGCCTCCTAAAATATGACGAACCAATTTCGGGTTTTGAATGTATGTATTTGTTGTATAAAATATTTGTATTTAAACAGTTTTCTATAATACAGGTATGCCTCGACTTAGGACCCTTCGACTTAAGAAATTTCGACTTACAACGCATGAACAATTTAGGTCACAATTCGATTTACAACAATTTTTGTTTCGACTTACAAGGCAATTTGAAAAAAAAATAAAGATTCGATTCAAAACACACCTGAACTTTAGACATATTTCTTACACTTTTTCTTTTCTGATCCAGGAAACTTCTTATTACTTGGGCCGATTTTTCAAGAATTTTCAATGGCAATTAGCCTAGTTTTGTTTAGGACTTCTAAAGAAGTAGAGTTTAACGATTGTGTAAAGGATTAGGCCATTTGTTTAAAAACAAATCTGGCGGCAACAGTTTCTGATAAATCATGTTTGTTTAAAAGCAAATCAGTTTCTGATAAATCGTGAAAACTTATGAAATGGAGCAAATTAAAAATAGAAATGAAGAATAACTTAAAAAGCAATTTTGAAGCATACATTGTAAGTTTGATACTGGAGATCGAAGAAATGAGCAAAATTGTTTATTTGTACCAAGCTTAGAAAAAGTATAGTAACCCATGCCATGCGTTAGTCCAGAATGGCTATGTGATCACACAACCCATATGTGTTTGACTCCAAATTTATTACACTTCACTCCACGAAATAATTCAAACGTCAAAATATTGTCGATGCAATTACATATTAACCCTTCTGTCGCCGCCTACGAGCTATTATGCCTAAGGTGTAGCTGAATTTTCTGTGAAATCAATCTTAATTTTTGAAGAGGTTTAATTTTGGATCTTGAAACAGTTTGAAATATGTATGGAAAGGGTGGAAAATATTGTTGAACGATATTTTTCATCAATATATAGTACCAATGGTCTGTCTGGATCTATACGCCAACAGAAGGGTTAAATATCATGTTGGCATTTTAAGAGAGTAATAAATATTACGCGGATTTTATATTCTCAATTGTAAACAAAAAACTGACGTTTGAATAAAATTTTCACGCATACTATAAACTGCAATAGTGTGAAAACGGTGCCATTTTTATTTTCTGATGGCCATTCTGGACTAATGCATGGCATGGGTTACTATGCTTTTTCTAAGGTACCAAGGAACTCGCAAATAATAAGTGCGTTCTTAGTTACAGGACAGAACTTTTTTCTTGCTAATTAGACTTCCTTCAACAGGCTGGAATACATTTTTAAAACACTGAAAATACTTGCTATTGCCAATATATTTTTTTATACTGAAACTCAAAAAATAAAGGACTTTAGAAGACGCCTTTGTTCTAAAAATTCATGCGACAAAATGATGCTCGTTTTCATAAATATTTCAAGAACCCGATGAAAATAAAGTCAGACCTAGTCAAGTGAGGAGAAAGATGACAATGTCGACTGATCTCAAACCAGGTTGCTCAAATTTAGTATGGTGTTACGATAGGAATTATTGCATTCCAATGAATATTCAAAGGACTTCGAAGTTTGCACTGTACGTACAATTGCTATACAATCTTCAATCGTCCTCTGCTTGCCAATTGTGTTCAAAAAGACAAAAGTCGCTACGGGAATCCATACAGACAGAGCTTACTATGGCTGTTTGAATCACTTTTTCCATCCATCGATTAGTACGAGGTTGTACCTCTTTTACTTAACCGTATCACCTTTGATTTTAACTGAGCGCTTGCGCTAAACTTCAGCAAAATAATTCAGTCACCAATTTAGAATCGTCCTTTTTTCGCCATTCGGTGGAATTGATAAGGGAATGTATGCTTCCAAAAAATGTTTTCACCGCCTAATCTCTCATAGGAGCGTGGAATTTTACCTTGAGTGGAGGCTCATACTGAATTGCCTAACTTTGTGTTCTTGTTCCGAGCCACCGATGAGAATTTCTTTTTGAAATATAAAGCTATCAACAAATATTATACAGAAGCTTCCATCACCAGTGCTTAAATAAGTTTAAGAATAAGAGATCCGCCAAAAAGAAATTTGAAAAATATTAAGCAAATTAGTTCCTGTTGAGGTGAACATAATCTATACTTTGAATGCCTCTTGTCCTTATAAAACTGTATCATTAACTGAAAAGTCACGAATTTGGTGTGTGGCCGTCTTCTTGCCTACATGCGATATGGTTATCAGATTTACAACATTTTTGACTTAGGACTCATTTTCCTGGAACCAATTAGCGTCCTAAGTAGAGGTATGCCTGTATTTTCCTCTATCCATTCAAGTGCAATCAACTCACGCAACTCTTCATTGTTTTGAAATTTCCAATTACGATTTTTTTCTATCGACTAAAAGTTCTGATAACAGGCATACCGTTTTTGTTAACGACAATCACCCGTAATATCTTATCTGGAACATGTATTGTTTTTGTGACGCGTTTATACTTCTTTTTTTTGTACTTTTCAATTTAGCATAATAAATAAATGGCACTATGATATCTCTTATCATTATGTTATCATCATTTTATATTATTTGGTATTACATTCCCGCCACGCTCCTTTTTTTTAAAGCTCACGATGTGTTTTTGGTTATTAATATTCAGAGTACAATTTCGAGTATCCATATAAAAAGTGCAAATTGATTTTGTTTCCATAATCTAATCTTGGCAAATTGTGGATATTTGCTAGTGTCATTATACGCTTAATCCAATATTCTTTATTTATCTATTATGCACCAACGATTACGGGTAATGTATAAGTATGTTTGGTGTGGTGGTAATAGCGTGATGTAACATTCTTAGAGGGATTTAGATGTGAACAGAACACTGAGCAAGTCTACACGATACAATTATTCGTAGTATGTATTCTGGTTACGAATAATAATTTTTCCGAGTTGTATAATTTATAGAATAAATATTTTGTACACATTACTATGTGAAGTATGGAAATGTTTTGTTGAATTTGGGTTCAATTATGACAATTTGATTTATGGCGTGAAATGCAAATGTTACCAATAGAGCGTTTAATTGAGTTACTGTTTTAAGTCATATTTATATAGACGAGACACTCTCTAATAATACATTTTACTAAAATAGATCGTATACGCTTGAATTTAAACTCAAAACACATTCGTTTTTTTATGTAATATTATGTATTTATGTATTTAATTGTGTCACTTTGTATGGGAGGTGCCTGGAGAGGTGCCCATAGTTTGGCCCGATTGAACTTATTTTTGGTAGAGAGTTTGTCTTTTTAAAAAATTCTTATGTTCGAAAATATATACGAGTATACTAGGTAAATATTATTATCAAACATGTTTAACTGCGTTAAGTTTTTTTGTGTTAATATTGTGGATAGTTATTGATTTTTCTAACAATAATTTTTGTCTTTCTTCTTTTTCAGATGTGAACAACATGCTGACCGATATGTGTTACCTGACTAGTCATATTTAAAAGGGAAAGATGTAAGTTCATCCTCGTTCAATCATAATTTTGTGAATTAATCGCATATTCATATTGCGTGATATAATTTTTATACCCGTCACTTTGTGAAAGGGTATATTAGCTTTGTCATGAAGTTTGCAACGCACAGAAGGAAGCCCCTCCGACTATAAAGTACATATATTATTAATCAGTGTGACGAGAGAAATCGATTGGGCGATGTCCGTCTGTCTGTCTGTCCGTCTGTTGCAACCCAAACTTAGTCAGCTATCGGGCTGAAATTTCGTACACAAGCTTCTTTTTAGTATACGCTGTCTATATGTCGGAACGAATAGAATCGGATCATGGCGTCATAGGGCTGCCATAGAAACCAACCCTTGACAATTAGTTTCTTATAAGAAAAACTTTTTTCTTTATGTACCAATCTTAACCAAACTTCAACCAAGTGTGTTCCTAGTAAAGCCTCAAAACATATCTAGAAACGGATGGAATCGAAAAATTACGTCATAGGGAGGGCTGCCATATAAACCAACCATTGAAAATTAAGTTCTTCTAAGAAAAACTTTTTTCTTTTTAATCCGACCTTAGCCCAACTTCATCCAAGTGTGTTCATAGTAAAGCCCCAAAACATATCCAGGAACGGATGGAATCGGAATATTACGTCATATGGCTGTCATAGAAACCAACTCCTAAATATTAGGTTCTTGTACGAAAAACTTTTTCCTTTTTGAATCTTAACCAAAATTCAACCAAGTGTGTTCCTGGCCTAGCCTCTGACAAGCCCCAAAACATCACGTCGTCGGGCTGCGGTAGAAATTATTAACACAATAACGCACCCGAAATTAGCCTCGGTCTCGTTTTTTTTACTTTTTTAGCGTTTTGTTATATATTTTTTGGGATTGGGATTGTAATGAATACATATGTATATATAAGAGTCTTAGGCGGCATAATATCCCACTCTTTCGCATCATTCCATGGGCGCCATCAAAATGAAGATTTTTGTTTTTAGTGGTCCAGCGGGATTTTGAATTGGCTTTCTATTAGGTATATTGGGTATATTATTAACTGTTTTTGTTCCAACCTTAGAGAAAGCATAGCAACCTCCTGCATGCGTTAGTACAGAGTGGGCATCAGAAAATAAAAATGGCACCGTTTTCACACTATCGCAGTTCGCACATCTGAACAAAAAATTACTTTAAATGTCAAAGTTTTGTTTACAATTGAGAATATAATATCTGCGTAAAATGCCAACGTGATAATTAACCCTTCGGTTGGCACATAGACCTAGACAGACCATTGGTAGGTACTATATCTTGAAAAATATCGTTCAACCCTTTCCATATAGGTTAGGTTAGGTAAAGGGGCCGCCGGACTAGCGCCAGGCGCACTTAGACCAAAAATTGGTCCCTTGTGATACCACCGCGATTCCTACGTTCCGTTTAAAGCCAGCCAGTGCTAGCAATATATTTGTTAAGCAAAGTAGGACTCACATCTCGAAGATCATCTGTATCGTAAAAATACCTCGAACCCAGTGCACGCCTCCTTCTCTCGGATAAGGCCGGACATTAACAAAGAAAGTGATGCACACTCTCTTCCTCCTCTTCATCATCACAACTTCTGCAGAAGTCGTTGTAAGGAATTCGGAGTCTCCTGGCGTGCTCCCCAATAGGGCAGTGCCCCGTAATAACACCCACTATGTTGCGTATATATTTCCTGTCTAGCGACAGTAATATGGCGGAACGGAATATATCTAGTATAGGCCTATATATCATCCATATATATATATATATCTAGTATAGACCTATATATCATCCTCGTCGTAGCACAAGTATATCCGCAGGCCCATCTCGCGTTGGTCCTACGTTCAGAAGCAGCTTCAATTATCGATGCACAGACGGCAATAGGTGTTTTAATCTTCTCGTGGTCGCCTTCACCAAAGCCATTATGCCCCGGTATCCAGCATAGTGTAATGTTGAAGAAATGACCCATTTCTCTGAGTGCATAGCGGCACCCTTCAATAGTTTTAGATGTTGTAAATGCTGATTCAAGTGATCGAATTGCAGCTTGACTATCAGTGTATATAGTGACATCCTTACCAGTGACAACGTGTCTACCTAGCCATAGAAGCGCTTCCAAAATTGCAGTGATTTCTGCTTGGAGGACGCTACAAAAATTAGGGAAGCAAAAAGACAAGCTGATGTCGAGTTCCTCCGAGTAAATACCAATGTCGACTCCAGCGTCCGCCTTGGAACCATCAGTGTAGATGGAAAAGGACCTGATGGACTGGGTCGTTTCGTTGTTCCAGCTTTCCCTAGGCGGTATTAAGGTAGAATAGTTACTACCAAAAAAGTTGAGTGACCATAATCCAGCGCTCGTCACAGACCAGTTCCACGAAGGCGTAAGTCAGTGTAAGCTGCTGACCGTTGACCTTATGTCCAATGGCAGCAGTCCCAAAACCATGTCTAGTCCAAATGAAGGTGTTGTACGAAGAGATCCTGTAATCAGACGAGAAGCCAACCTTTGCACTTTAACAAGTGAATTATGATAGGCAGTTGTGCTAAGTGCGGTCCACCACACACTAATGCCATAAAGCAGAATAGGCCGCACAATAACTGTATACATCCAATATACAACTTTTGGTTGAAGTTTCCAGGTTTTCCCGATAGCTTTCCTGCACGAGTACAGTGCCACAGTAGCTTTGTTCACCCTTTCCTCGATGTTAGGTTTCCACCTTAATTTCTTGTCCAAGATAAGGCCAAGAAATTTGGCCTTGTCAGAAAAACCAAGTTGAATGCCTCCTAGATTAGGGAGGATAAAAGTGGGGATCACACGCCTTCTTGTGAACAGGACTAACTCCGTTTTGGCTGGATTAATCCCAACCCCACTGAGACTTGCCCAGTCTGTTAAGATAGCCAGGACGTTCTCCAAAAGTCCACTAATAGGCCAGTCAATTACCGATTTTAGGTCGCAAAAAATTGCTCGGGTCTGTTTTTTTGGGATATTGTTAGGATAGATACCAGAAGTGTACCACTAAGTTTGCAACTTCGGAAAACCTGTGCTAACCCCGTGACCCTCAAAAAACCTCAAAAATTTCGGTATCTTTTTTCATATTTTTGTTTGTAATTTCTAAAAGGTGCTTCCTACAAGTAAGTCGTCCACTGCACTTTTAAAGCTAAGAAAATCTTCTTTAATTTGAGTGTAACTCCAGCTTTGTAGGTGCAAAGAATCCCAAGATACAGCACTTTAAAAAATGTGCTTTTTTTGTAAAAAAAAGTCCGAAATTGTATTTTAGGAGGTTTGTATGACAGCCCTATGACGTAATGTTCCGATTCCATCCATTCCTAGATATGTTTTGACACTTTACTAGGAACACATTTGGGTGAGGTTTGGTTAAGATTGGTTCATAAAGAAAAAAGTTTTTCTTAGAAGAACCTAATTTCCAGAGGTTGGTTTGTATGACAGCCCTATAACGTAGTGTTCCGATTTCATCCGTTCCTAGGTATTTTTTTAGGCTTAACTAGCAACATACTTGGGTGAAGTTTGGTTAATATTGGTACATAAAGAAATAAGTTTTTCTTAGAAGAACCTAATTTTCAGGGGCAGCCCTATGACCCCATGGTCTGATTCCATTCGATCCGACATATATACAGCTAAGGAACTGGTTTATAACTTCATGTCACATGACTTTCTCTGTAAAATGCGCAGTTAAGCCGATATTCAGCTCGGAACATGACTGAAATTACAATTTCGAACTTTTTTTCAAAAAACAATGTTTAAAGTTCTGTATCTTGGGATCCTTTGCGCCTACAAAGCTGGGGTTACACTCAAATTAAAGAAGATTTTCTTAGCTTTAACAGTGCAGTGGACAACTTACTTGTAGGAAGCACCTTTTAGAAATTACAAACAAAAATATGAAAAAAGTCAGAAAATTTTGAGGTTTTTTGAGGGTTATGGGGTTAGCACAGGTTTTTCGAAGTTGCAAACTTGGTGGTACACTTCTGGTATCTATCCTAACAATATCCCAAAAAACCAGAGCCGAGCAATTTTTTGCGACCTAACGCCTTATTTTTCGGTTTATTGACTGGCCTATAAGTGTGTCAGGAAACTTGCCTCTAGTGGCGATAGCAATATCATCAGCATAAGCGATGACTTTACTTCCGATTCTTTCCAAATTTAAGAGCAATTAATTAATCGCTACGTTCCAAAGTAGAGGAGACAGAATACCTCCCTGTGGAGTGCCCCTGCAAACATATCTACTAGCATAAGACGAACCCAACCTACTATGAATACGCCTAGAAGTGAGTAGCTTATTAACAAGGGTACAAATTGATCCTTCGACCTGTAGGCTCATGAGAGCATCTGTTATTGCTCTGGGTTTAATATTGTTGAAGGTTCCCTCAATGTCAAGGAACGCCACCATAGTATATTCCTTATTATGAAGAGATGCTTCAATATAACTGACTAGCGAATGTAGAGCTGTATCAACCGATCTCCCTTTCCAATATGCATGTTGTGACATGGATAGTAGATTAGCAGGGACGACCGTTCGTATGTGAACATCAATTAGTCGTTATAATAATTTTAGCATAGTGGATGAAAGGCTAATGGGCCGGAGGTCCTTTGGACTCGCATGCGAACCCGTTTTAGGAATGAAAGTAACTCACCTCTCTCCAGCTGTGTGGCATATGTACCAACTTAAGGCACGCTGTAAGTATGCGCTCTATCCACGGATAAGTGATGTCTGCACATTGTTGTAGGTCCGCAGGAATAATGCCATCTGGCCCAGGCGATTTAAAGAGCTCAAAACTGTTTATGGGCCACATAACCTTCTGATGACTGAGTATGGATTCCGTGTCGCATGGCTCTATGCGAACTGTCTGTAGATCAGGTAAAGCAGCCGTTGAACTACCAGGGAAATGAGTGTCAAACAGACATTCGATGGTTTCAATGCTTGACGACGTCCAAGGGCCGTCTTCTTTTTGAAGAAAGCTTGGACTAGATGGGTTGAACGCCAAGACTTTCCTGAATCTAGATGTTTCGGAAGACCCTTCAATGTTTCCGCAAAAAATTCTCCAGGCTCTGCGCTTAGCTCCTCTTAACTCTCAGGGCGCGCAGCATGACTGAACTGTAGATATCGGTGATCGGATAAAGAATGTTCCGCCGATACTCTCCAGTCGTTTATTAAATGCAGGATATTCTCCGATGCCAGAGTGATATCCAACACCTTATGCTTGTTCCTTGTAAGGAAAGTAGGCTCGCGTCCTACATTGCAAATAAGAAGATTCGTTCCCAAAAGATATTCAAGAAGTAATTCACCTCGTTTGCATATACATAATATATATTTCAAAGGAACTGACAACCACAAATGCTATCAAACGTTCGTTGTAAGCTGTTTCTAGAACCAAAATTAGACCTCTTCAAAAAATAATATTGATTTCAAAGAAGATTCAGCTACACCTCAGGCATAATAGCTGGTAGGCGGCGACAGAAGGGTTAATAATTGCATCGACAATATTTTGACATAGAGTGTAGAGTAATAAATTTGGAGTCAAACACATATGGGTTGTGCGAGCACACTGAGAAAAAAAATCCCATTAAACCAATAGGAATTGGCCATTTTATCCCATTAGATTTAGTCAATGGGAAAATCCCATTATTGGGTTAATAGGATACCATTAATTCAATGGGATGGAACATCATTAAAATAATTAGATCGAACTATTAAATCAATGTGATATTATACTATTAATGTTATACGATATCCTATTAATGCAATCATGTTATCCTATTGCCTCAATAAAAGGAGATCCCATTAAATTAATATGATTTTCCCATTGAAATTATAGTTTATCCTATATTAATAATGGGGGATCCTATTAAAACAATAATTTTTTCTTATTGGGACAATAGTTATTTCCTATAAATTTTATAGGATGTCCCTTTGAAAATACCGTTACCTCAATAACAGGACATATTTTTTTCCATCACTACAAAATACAAAATTGTATATAAATACACGGGAGTATGAATATGAAAATCATAATTAAGTCCCGAATTCGTATCTATTTCAAATTTCCGAAATAGTTGCGAATTTCAGCGAAAATTGCTGTTTTAAAAAATAAATGCGAAATCCAAAAACTATAGACTACTAGATCACGCGGATAGCTGTACGAAAATTTTTCGTTCTGCGCATCTGGGAAGGTAAAAAAAAACTGCACTTTGTATTCTGGTTGGCGTTCTTGCAACTTGCCACTGCACACCTCATTGTTTATAATTTGAATTTGCACGAGATACTTGTAACGACTGAATCGGAATTTTTAATTTTTGGTCTAGTGTGACGTCACATCACTATAGCCGACTGTCAAATTCGTATCAAATGGAATTACTTTCCTGCGCAATGCATGATCTAGTAGTCTATAGTTTTTGTGCGAAATCCACCCATTTGTACTTTTTCCACGAAAAAGTTAATTTTCTTTCAAAAAATCAGTTAAGTCTGATAAGAGAAAATAAATTCAATCTCAGATTGATTTTTGCATTATTTTTGCAAAATTTCCAATATTCCAATTTTTTATGAGAAATTTCATTATTTTGCGAATTATCCGTACCTCTAATCATAATGCATAAGCATACGTTTTAAAATATTGGCAACTAACAATGTAAATCTGAATCATTCTTATTAGATAATCCCATTAGTCTAAAATGTACGTCCTATTAGAAATTCAATGGTTTATAATCTCATTAAACTAATAGGATAAAACTATTAACTTGTTTAAAATAGCCGAGGCGAAAAGTTAATAGGAGTCCCATTAACAGGTTATGGGATGTTTTTCTCTGGGTGCACATATAGCCACTCTGGACTAACGCATGACATGGGTTGTTATGCTTTCTCTAAGGTTCCAGCCAATCCAATATATAGCAGCACAACTTTTCACCCATTTTCATACTTTTATCCACTTGTCTAAGATCCAAGTTTTTCGGAAAACTAAAAAAAAAATAAAAAAAACATGAACCACGATTTCTGATACGCCATTGCTCAACACTGAAATAAGAAGACACATTCTGCGATATATACATAAATAAGAATTGTTTACGTTTTCAAAATCTGAAAATATAAATTAACGTGATACTGAAACGTTCACAACAGGCACTTCTTGACGCTAAAGTCGAATCTACATACTTAAAGAACAAATTTTCGACTCACAATACACCTAATTTTATTAGTTATTGTCTGTTTTTGATAAAAGATAAATGAAAGTAGTGGGTTTTATGTATTTTTTTTTGTAAACATTTGGAAAACACATTCACCTTCGAATCACTATGATTTGCTCGCCATCGAAGTTTCAGAAATTCATGATGATCAGCTGGTAGCCATTTCCCCACGCCAAAGCTGGGCTGTCAAATTAAGAGAAAGCAAAAGTACCCCTAAATTAATGTAATGTCCTATGAGTACTCCTTTGAAAACAATCATAATTGACATAGTAGCAACACTAAACCCAAGGGGGGCTTAGTGTTGCTGTTGTTGTTGTTAGTTCCTTGCGAAAGGAAAAGTTGCAAAGGATAATTGAATCTCCAAATGATTGACGCTCTTGGCTCACTTGGTTGAGCCGCACTCTACGATGCTAGTAATCTAGACGCCCGGAGATCGAATCTCGGCGTGGTCCAACATTCCGTACATGTGCGGATAGGAAATATATATATACGGTACTGAGAAGAAATTATTGACGTAGAACACATATTAATACATACATGGTGCATTTCGTCCTGAATAACATAACCAAAAGAAACGGGCTTTGTCTTGCTTCGCTGGTCGTGACCTTATAAAACGATTACTCTGAATTTTGGAGAAATTAGGCTTCAGGCAAAAAGTGTCGATGATGCTAAAAAGTCAAATTTTCAAAGTTTCCTAATAGGATTAATAGGTAGTTATGATGTGGCTTCCAAAGGACGAAATTTGCCGGAAAAGTAACAAATGGGCTACTTTCAGCATCCCCGCTCGTTCGCAACACATCTTGATCATTTAACCTCTCTCTGAATAAATGTCCCTTTTTGGATCGACGGATCCCCCCAAAGGATCCAAAAAACTTCCATTGGGGAAACTCTGCTCAGAAAATTTTGAAATTTAATACCCATCTTTCCTACACGAAAAATGACATTTGGTCCTGATTGACTTAAGCAACAGTATTGAGATGTGCGCGTGTACCATACTATATTTATTACGGACAAAGTAAAATACTACTACAGTAGAACCCCGATAATCCGGATATTTGATACTTCGAACTCGGTTTACGGCCCAAATTTTCTTTGATTTTGAAAGATCTGAGAATTTCATGAAGTTGTGTTTTTTATCATAGTGGCACCCTAGATTTAATAAAACTGCTATTTCGACCATAAAATTAATTATTTTGGTTTAAAATCATTGGATTTCAGCATTACTATCTATCGTCTACTGGAGTGTAGGTGCATTCCGAAGATCTGAATAATTCGATAATCCGGATGAGGTGCGGTTCCAATCAATCCGGATTATCGGGGCTCTACTGTCCTATAAATTTCATATATATCACATAATGTAGTTGCAGCCAAATATTGACGTTAACATTGATTTAAGCATGGATCTAGCGTTATCCTGTTATTCCAAACGCCGGAAATCTTTTGGAACTGATCACATTCTAATAAACATTCCCTTTCGAGCGACACCCATCTTGGATCAGAACCATTGGTGATCATGATGTGGATCAGCTATACATCTTAATTGAAGACCGAAGCTAATTTTGGGCGCGGCCGAAATTTGAATACCCTTCACTTTCTTCCGTGATATAGACATTCTTAGAGAAACGAATTTTCGAATCTCGGCATTGCACGTTTATTATTTAGAAGCTAAGAAATTTTCTTATCATAAAATAATAAACCAAAATGTGACTAGAAAGTGATATGTCTGACAACTATAGCACACTTTGAATTCAATTGTCACTGAAACACACACAGTAGTCGTCAAAGCACCATGCTTTTCTAGGAGTTAGGGCAAAACAAGGTCACTTTCTTTCAGGATAATAATTTCTCAGGCGATCCTATGAATTGTATTTCAATTCCGTCCGTTTCTAAATAATTCTTCTTTTGTGGGCGGGTTTGGAACTATGATAGCTCTCCAATTTTATTCATTTCGTTTTTCCATAGTTTCTGTAACGTCGATTGAACAAAATTTGTGTGAGGTTTTTGATGCACATGTGTAAAAGTTTTTTCCAGAAAACCTTATTTGGGGCTGGCTCTTTATAGCAGCCCCATTAACAAAGCGATCCCAAAGTCGGCCTCCATCCATTTTTACATATGTTTCGTGGCATCAATAGCAATTAGATGTATATTGTATATACATTGTATATTACATGAATTGTATATTACACTAAGTATTAAGGCTACGCGTTTACATACTGCTGCGGAATGCTTTTATTTTCACCTACAGCCAGGCGGTGAAAAACTCCCTTGTGTCTGTATTCTCAACTTGGGTGGTAATGCTGCAAAGAGATCATCAACCATGCTGCCGTAAGCAAGGCAAATTTAATATGAACTAGGGGGCTTCGCCCCCTGCTCGCTACGCTCGTCAACCCTCGTTGATTCAAATGCGGTGAATTTTTGATCATTGATGGTAATTGTCTCGTTGTTAAAGGTTACGATGTAAGTTCCTTTTAGTTGGTGTATCGTGTCGTTGACAATTAGTTTCCCCCTGAAGTCGTTTAGCAGAATAGATCCTGATGATAGCTCTTCGACCGATGGTACGTGGTGGCTGTTCGTTTTATTGCATCGTGCTAATGTGCCTTGAAGCAGGTGTGGAATACATTCTGAATCACTAATGTCTATGACTTCATTATTTTTACACATTGTAAGATTATTAAATGCTTTACATTTTCCTATTATGCCAAAATAATTTTTCTTTTCTTTTAAGATGTACGTATAATCAATACTGTTTATAGTGCCATTTCTTTTTATAGGTTTTATTAGTAATTTTGAATAGTTAATTTCATATGTTGTCGGAATATTAATAATATAAAATATGTGTGTTGAATTTCTTATAATTTTTGTATCGGCAAACTCTAAGATTTCTTCGACATTAGAATAAGGAGTGTTATCTTTATTGTACATATTTGGACGTTATTAACTCTACTTCTTTAACTGACAATACATTTGAATTTACAATATTACTTTTAGCTAGTTGTATAGATTGAACAATATTTATAAGTTCTTCCTTTACTAATCGAATTTTGTACTGAGTACATAGAGCAAGTGTACTTTCGAAAACTTTATCTTTTTTTATCATATTCATTATTTCATTGGTTATATTTGTAATTTGATTTAATCGGTTGTTGTATTCCTGATTGATTACATACTGTTTGTTGTTGTTTTCTAGAATATCGTTTACTTTACCTTCGAGTAGCATAAGGTCATTGTGATCCGGAGTGCCTGCTACCCATTTCCAGGCAGTTCCAATAAAGTCAAGGGATCGTTTTTCCTTCTTATTTACTTTCAATTCTAGGTTATTTATTAAATTCTCTATTTGCGATAGTTCGTGGGATAGTAGTGGATAAAAAGGATTGCTGGATGGGATGTGGTCGTGGATAACGGATGATATTTCGGAAATGAATGTAGAATATTGTTCAATTTGGAAGATATGTACGAGTTTTAGGTTCCCTTGCTGAATTTGTGCTTCTCCTATTTTTATAGCGATGAGTTGAGATGTGTTATATTCGGAAATTTGAACTTCTGCTCGGACGATGGAAGAGAGTCCCCTGAAAATATTTAATTACGTATGTCACTTTTATGAATTGTTCGTCCAGATTCTGTTAAAACTACGGTTGGTTTATTTTCCTTTACTATTTCTTTTTTGTATCTTGTTGTTAATTTTGATCCTAAACGTTTGTTTCTTCTAACATAAATTACCTGTCCTATTTGGTATTCTTTTAATTGTTCTCTATTTTTGTTGTGGAAATTTGGATATTTTTCTTGTTTTATTTTAAGAACCTCGACATAGTCCTTCCTGGACTTTTCTAATTGTTCCGGGCTGGTTATAAGAGATTTCAAAGGGTTTCCTATCATATTTATTTTCTAAACAGACAGTGCATTGTTTTACTATGTCCTTAGTTTTAGCACTCATTTTGGGAAAATAGAATTCATTTAGAATTTGTTGAACGTTCTCCTTTGCGTTTCTATGGGCTCTAGCGTGAGTTTTTATTATTATCTCGTTTTGGGAAGATTCATCTCTAACATTTTGAACTTCTTTTTGGGTATAGCGAATTTTGTAATTGCGAAAATAAAGGGGGTAAATTTCTTGAATCAATCCCATAGTGGCCTCGTTGGTTTTCAAGCCATTGATGACAGTGGGATTCAAACATCTTTTAAGGATGCCAATAATTTTCTTACGGGTATATTGAGGTTCGAAAAAAGTGTGTTTCCAATAATTTGGAAAAGGTCGCTCCAGCTGATAAGTACCTTGTTCGCCAAGGTTAAGAATGATTTGAGTTTGGAAACTGTTGATGGGAGCTTCTACAGAAGGGATATAATTATGAGAGAGAGCTGTCGTCGTTAGGGGAGCTGGCCGTCATTGAATTTGAAGGTTTCTTTGAAAGGAATTCTGTTCTCTCTCCTATGTTGTTGACAGATTCAGATGTGTGCTGCTTTAATGGGATTCGTAAGGAGTCAAGGATAGTGAAATATTCTCCAGCCGTGTTTATAATCGCTCGTAATTGTTTTAGGGTGTCATTTCCCAGTATTCCATGGAACGATTTTAAGGAAGGGAGGATGAAAAATTTCATACTTGGTGTAGATGGGCCGAACAGATTAATCCAAGAGTGGTGAGTCACTTCAATATTTCCACCAACTGATTTGGCACAGAAAGGCTTCTCATTAGGATAGCAAGATTTCACACAGCTTGGTTGGATGTAATTTTTATTTGAACCTGTATCTATTAAAATTTTCATTATACTTCCGCTCTTCGTCCTATATTCGAAATATGGGAGCGAAGAGCTCGTTAATCTAAAAAATGAACATCCTGGAAGTTGGTTGCTTCGCTAGGATCAATATATTCCTGTATCTCAGGTTCCCATTCCGTATAATACTCGTGACCGGGTTCTGAAGACTGAATGTAATCGATTAAAGTCTGGTCATGCTGTTGGTCTTCAGATTTCATTGCTTCCTGATACTTTGAGGATTCACAGTCATCATGATTTCCTTGTGTGAAATGCATGCGCTGTAATTTAGCAGGGTGGTAGATTGGTTGATTACTATCTCTCTTTTGGGAATGTTGTTGCCTAGGTTGAGGCCGATTTTGATAATTAATATTCATTGAATGGATCGATCTATCCACTTCCATAGGCTCTGGTCTATTTAGCGGCTTTGGTGGTAATTGACCATGTGGTGCTTGTGGTGTGAGATAAGGGTAAAAACGAGGAGTTTGATTAAATTGGTTGGGATAATTGGTTGGGATGTTGTGGTTTGGATTATAGGTTGGTCTTGGGAAAAACGCGGGTTGAGCCACCATGTTTGATGGAAAAATTTGTCTAGGAGCAGGAATAGGTGTTGGTGGGCGGAAGTTTCGGGGAGCTGGGATCGGTGTTTGTTGGATATTCCTTTGTCTCGGTGGAACAGGTGGGGCAATGTTACTATGAATTCGCCGAACAGTGTTATTACTGCTCTGAGCGTAATTTATCCTGTAATTTATATTTACTTGTTTTAGACATAATCGTAACGCCTGTGGAAGATCAACGGGTTCTCTCATGGTCAGGAGATGGGGCAAATCGCCGTTTAGGCCACGAATAAAAGTATCTAAGGCCTTATCTCTAAACGTTTGTACCATAATATTTGTTGCCTCTTGGCCCATATCCATACACGAAATTTTATCTAATATAAGGGATAGATGGTGGTATACCTCCTGATAGAAACCTTGAATGCTGTTTGTGCCCTGTACAAGAGAGCTCATCTGGTATTCAAGGGTGTTAATATCCCTTTTGTCAGAGTAATGAAGAGTCAAACAGCGACGGATTTGGTCCCAATTTAGCGGGGTGTTATAAGATTCTAAAGCAGCATCTGCCTGACCCACGATTTTATTGCGGATTAGATTCAAAATACCATAGTATTTTGGAGAGCCTCTCAGGTGGTCATACAGCCTTAACACTCTTTCTACACTTTTTCTCCAAGAACTAAACTCTCCTGGTTGTCCCTGGAATTCCCTCAACCCTTTTATAACATCAGGAATGCGATCCATTTCCGAGAGGTTACCCATTTGATCTGCATTAATACCTTGATCTCCCCCTTCATGGAGGTCTATTCCCGGATTTAGCATCTGCTGAATTAGGCGAGGACATTCTCTTTGCAGTGTTCTCGTTACTATAGATTCTATTTGAGCTTGGGCTAACATATTAGCGTCAAGGGCCGCAGCAGGATTTGGTGCAACAGGATTAGGAACAACGGGATTTGGGGGATTTTCACCAGCGAGGAGTCGCGGCGGACGGAGGAGGTTTTCCTGTCGAGCCATATCGCAAATAAGAAAAAGTTTACTTACTCAGTGGTATTAAATGCTATTTAAATCAGAATGACCTTTAACTATTATCGTTCTACAAATTTCACTTTTCAAAACAAAAGATTCCGATCAACATTTACAAAAATTTCTTTAGCTCAAAATTCTAAATTTCGATCAACAATTACACAAAAATTTTCGGTTTGGCACTTTTCACTTACACTATTATTAAAACTATAATTGAATTCATCCTCGAGGCGGCTGTCGATGTTGTTCGACTCCTTTTCCTTTACTTGAATAGTGACTACTGGGGGGCCACTTTCCTCTTGGGATGGATAAAACTCGCGAATCGAGAGGTTGCGTAACCGTACACGTACTTTCGGACTAAATTTCGTACCTTTCGTACTTCTTGAACGGATAGCGAGGAACCGAGCCTTTCACGGCGTGCGCTATTCAGACGATTCCTTGGATGGATGGAATTAAACCCGCGAATCAAGAGATTGCGTAACCGTACGTACTTTCGGACTAAGTCTAGAACCTTTCGTACTTCTTTGAACGGATCGCGAAGAATCGAGCCTTTCACGGTGCGCGCTATTCAGACGATTCTTTTTACTTTTGACTCGCGGTCCCTGCTCGGGCGCCAATTAAATCACCACAAGTTGATTTTATTAAAAAAAATACAATTTATTGGCCGGTAAAATAACTACTGAACTAATTTACATATTTCACTTAAAATTACACCTCGCATTGAATTGTTGTAGCGCCGTCGTCAGCAGAACAGCGGAAGTCTTTTTTCTGCTTGCTCAGCCGCTCGTGTTTGAAATTGCATTGATGAGAAAAAGGTGGCACATGTTGGGGTGTTATCTTATATTTTAGGAATATAGGGTGTCCGGTGTTAACTTATACTTATCGACATTCGGGATTCATCGTAGCCAATCAGAACATTCATCAGATTTTTCCATTTCCGAAGTTAGCATTTTTATATATAGAAGGATTATGGATTCCAAGACAAGGTTACTATGTGGCATAATTTAGATATTTATCGTTTCTCCAAATTATCAAACTAAAATGGTAAGTTATCGGTGATGTCGCGGGCGTTGTCACGCAGGCACTGCCCTATGAGCACGGCAGGAGGTTTAAACCTTTGGTATAACGAGCTTTGTAGAAGCTACGGGGATGAGGAGGAGGAAAGTGTCTTCCATTTTTTTTGTGGTAACACAGGCTTATCAAAAAGACGAAGCAGATCGATTCTGAGGTCAGACTTCTTTGTCGAATTGGGAGACCTGGAGAATGTTGATATTGGTCATCCGCAACGTTTTATTGCTCGGGATGTTTTTAGGCTTACGGTGGACGGGATAACTTGTGTGGTATCGCAAACGACCTAGATGTGGTTTAAGTGTGTCGTGGGTGACAGGCCTTTAACCTAACCTTATCATATTGCTCGATGCAAGGCCTTTCTACTATCTCTGCCGTTATAAAACCACGCCCGCATTTCCCACTTAGGGATATCTCCACTGACGATTGGGATCAATTTGCGCCCTGGTCAGTATCTCCTCTCACATCACGAACGGGCCTAACGTTCTTGAACCAATTTCTCTCGTGAGACGCCTATCCCATCTGGATTACCATATTGGCAAGACACACTGCTCCCGGAGGCCAGAGATTTCTCGTCGGTAGTCTCGGAGACACTCTAGCGGGGCAACAAAGAGCTATAGGCGATAACGTATGCCGCATGTCTACAATAGCCACGGATTCATTATCTTGCACAAGCAACAAACAAGGACAAACTTTACAAGACTTTACAGGTTTTCGGATAGCATTAGTCCTATTTATTGATTAAATCTGACAATCATAAATTCAGTTAAATTACGATGAAACGGCACATGCAGTTTAGTGAACTATCCAGAATATTTGTGAATTGATCAAACTTATAACGATACCCAATCATTCATTCAAAAATCAACGTCTTCATTAAAACTTTCAAGTTCATGGTTTGGTTGGTAGAATTGAAAATTGCATTTGTAATCATCATACACGTGTACACACGTAAATTTATAATTACACCATACTGGTACCTAATAAATAAAACATTAAAATCTACAGTAGGAGTGAAAAAAAAAACACTCAACTCAAAAGTTGAAAAGACTTTTTTTTCATTGTTTCTAATAAACGGATAAAGTCGTTGAAAACTTTTGTTTTTCAATTTCTTAATAAGTGATTGCTTCCTTATATGTATGAACTCAATTCGGAATCTCTAGAAAATGTTTACTTGTGCCGTAAATATAGGTAGTAAGAATAATAGTGAATTACTACTGCTCGTAATCAATACATGCCCAATTATTTTCGAATATGTACGTTCATTCTTACGTCCATTAAACAATCAATGCTCATGCATATGAAACAAATCGTAAATTATTGTTAATATTCCGCAGTCTATCTTAAGTATAATGTGCGTGAGGTTTCGTAATTGTTTTTCGTTAGGGTCTATTAAAAAAACTCTCCAATATACCTCTTATCCACCGCCTACACTCCCGAAAGTCACTTTCACTAATCAATCCTCCATTTAGAATTTCAAGAATCGACTGACACGTATAATTATATCCTTGTTCACTTTCTTAGAATATATAGGATATCAGAATCCATGCTCATCTATTTCCGTATAGAACTTTCCGAAATTGTCATAGGATATCCAAATTAAATTTTAAAAATACTGCTACACGTGGCCCGACGATAATAAAGGACATTTGATACTTAATTGAACTAAGCGTTAAATAATTGATTGGAAAGTTACGAACATTCTACACTCCGTAATTGACACAAACGACGGCCTGAACATTTGATTATAGTGAGTTGATTGGAAATGAGGCAGGAATCAGCCTGTTATTTTCGAAACATCATATCTCAGATATTCTGTTCTTGAAAATTAACTATGTACATAGGAAATCACAAAAGAACTGCTCGCAGCTACAGTACATAATATGGTGAAACAGGGATATTTTGTGCATATCAAATATCAGGACACAAAAGAATAAGAATAACTTTTTCACAGCTGGAATTTCAAAGCATTAATAGAAATACCAAAGAATTCTGAATTGTGTGCGTAATCAAATAACTGATATTAAATGCATTATTCCTCTTTTCTAAAAGTGTATAACGAATTTCGTCTGTGGGATAAACTAATGATTCCTTTCAATAACGAAATCAAATGCAGATGAGTGTGTTCAAAAGAGCATCGATTTTCAAAGGCCAGAAGCCAAATAAAATTAAGTAATTTCGCTGATATAATTTGGTCACGACTTTGAAGGACCAAATCAATGTCAATCAAACTGAATGAAGTACATATCAAGAAAAATACGAGTACATACATGATATGAAAAATTTTTTCAAGATGAAAAACTTCGTAGTGTGTTTGTACCCTTCACTCTATTAGTGTAAGGTTATATTAACTTTGCCATGAAGTTTGTAGCGCATAGAAGGAAGCATCGCTGACTATACAGGGTGTCCGTAAACTGCCGCATAAGCGCACCAGACTCTGATTCCTCATGTGATTTCCACCAAAAAAGTAAAAGTAAAAAAGTACGAAACATACCCCCGATTCTTAACCCTTTAGCTGCCACAGGCATTTGAAGAATTAAAAAAAAATAATATTCTTTTACGACTTAAACCTCAATATCTCAAAAGCTAGACTAGCTCAAATAGCGAAATTAAATGATTATTACAGCCAACAAATTTATCTAAAAAATAAAAATAACGGCACAAGAATCGGATAAGTGGTTTGGTTTTTACAGAGCTTCAGAGTAAACTTTGTGTGATTTGACCCAAAAACTATATATTTTTGGATCTCAATTTTCTCCACCTTCTGCCAAGGTGAGGTGCTTGTAGCTCCATTATCTTTAACGGTTTTCATACGTTAATTTTAGCTCGAATTCAATTCAATTCAAACTGCCCCTATAGTTCTGCAATTCGGTAAAATTTATTCAAATTATGTCAAAATCGAGCCAAAATTAACCCTAGTTTTCTGCACTTAAGGCATTAATATGATTATTATTATTATGTGTATTGGAGCCCTTAGCAAGTCGTTGGAAATAATACGACATAATTTGACATTCAAAATTAAAATTCGCTTGCTTACCGTATACGAAACAGTATTAGCATGTCCCTACGCTAAATTTCACGGCTAAACTAGTATTTTTTCAAGAGTTATGGAGCTTTTAAAAAAGGTCTAAACAACTATTCTAATTAATTTTTTAGTCTAGCGCCGAATTTTACAATAAAATTCTTATGTGTTGTGTATTATTGCAAAGGAAATTTTATGTAGTTTTTTTCGTCCTCAGACCATTTCTCTGTATCTCTGGTTTTTTTTTTTAAATAATCGCAAAAAAACGAAAAAAGACTCCCCTTTCCCTTTTTAAGGTTGCGGACCCCCAATCGATTGAGACCTTTTTTTTTCATAATCTAGAGGCTATCACCAACCATCCTGCAAAAATCCCGCGATGGAGGATTTTTGCCGACCAAATATCCGATTGACTAAAGGAACAATACGTCCTATTTTCCAGATATCAGGGATGGTAAGCATGGCGATCGACAAGATAAAGGCGGATGTAAGGTACTCAATTGCTGGAAGGTCGAGATGTTTAAACATGGCCATTGAAATGCCATCTGGTCCGTTTTTAGTATTTTTCTTAACCTGGTTCGCAGTGTACAATGGCACAGTGTCAACAGTTCGGCTGCGAATCCGTCTTATAATTTTACGCTAGAGCCCATCGGACTTGTTCAATAAATTGCTTATTGAACTGGCTCGCGCAGTAAAGAGGATTGCTGGTTTCTTTCTTGCCGAAGGTTATGGCTATATTGCTCTTATCCTTATTGGGGTTAGAAAGGCAAGGCCAGTAGACCATATAACTTGCTGACACCAGCATTAAGGTTACAGTCATTGAGGTCCTCATTCTATTTCGCCTTCCGATAGTCTTTAACTTGTCGTCTAATTTCGATGTTGAGCGCCTGAATTCTGGGGTCACCAAGGTGAGCGCGACTGATATTATCACGTTCATCGGCTAAGCTTGCGGCACTCGTGGGGAAGTTTGGTCGAACCTTCGGGATACGTGCTGCAGGAAAGAAAGGTGGAGGGAGGAAGTAGCTCGATCAGCTTCGCCGAAGTTAATGTTTTAAAATCTTCCCAATCGGTTTTTTTTTGTGATTGACAAACGTTCTTTTCTCTGACTTGGTCAGGTCAGGTGATCGGAAACCAGTACGCGTCTCTCAGGAAGTTTCACAAAGCTAGCAATTTGTAGCGTCACGTGTCGGCGAATCATTGCTAAGAGTGCAGAACTCTGAAGCGCCAAGATTCGGCGGTAGTTATCGTTGCGAAGCACAGAATGCCAGAGTGGTGAGCATTGAAGTCGCCAAGAATTATCCTGTGCTCTCCAGTAAGTAGAGGAATATCGAAATGATAGCGAGACGAACAGCTGGAGTGAGGTGATTTCGATATTGGTGCTCTCTGATGCAACTAAGATGGCTTGCAATTCCGCCGTACCGCCAGCAACTATATCTAAAACACTGTAATTTACGGACTTGTGTATTAGGAAGGCAAGTTCACCTCCAGGGTTAGAATCATTCGTTGCGCCTTCTTTGTCCTTCCGCAATATAACATAATTACCTCTTGGATGGTAAGAGGCGAGGCGTCTCCTGGATGGCAGCAATCAGAATTCGATGTTTACTCATGAATTGTGTTATCTCAGGAACTTTGTGGAGAATGCCATTGCAATATGCAATATGGACACTGGTGTGAAAATTGCTGGCGGAGGGACAGGAGTCAACTTTAGTCTGGTATTCAATATCACATTGTTGGGGGAGTATTCACATGGTGAGGAAGGGCTTGGTGTTGCCCGAGGACGCCCAGTAAACCTACAACCCGTTGTAACATATGATTCATTGTACTAACCCATTCTTCTCAAACCTAACCGCTTAAAATGGGCCCACTTCATACAGCAGGCGTATTGGCCGTTTAAATAGCAAACGGGTATAGTCCGCCCCGTACAGGCTGGAAATTTCCGTGAAGCAATGGTTGCCACCTGAACCTACTCTAGTGGCCTGCACTGTAATTCGCTCGTCACTTAGCCTAGATATGCAATTTGATGATTTACAATAGCTCCTCGGCAATTACCATAAAATTTATATGAATGTGTTCCTATTTGTGATTGCAAATGAAACTGTAATTTGACGAATCTGGATTTGCCTATATTGTGTGGGTGTCAAAGGCTTAACCCCATGTTCCGATTTAGCTCATTCCGAAATACAGACTTCCAACAATGTCATCGTGCTTTGGCACTATTTGTTTGCATAAAACCTTAAACATGTACCGAATCTTAAAAATCTTAAAACGAGTCAATGAATTCAAGTCTTGTTCATCACATAACCCCGAAAATTAATCATCTTTATGAATTTATAAAGATGTTATCAGCTGAAAAACAAGTGCAAAGCACCTTATTTGGAACTGTTCTTCATACATCCATACAAAAACTCAGGCAATTCTTTGATAATTCATAAGATATTATCCTTTTTGCCTTTGTGGTTCCATTTTTAAGATTTGGTTCAACGCAAACAAATAGTGCAAAAAATCCACTGTACGAATACATTAATTGAAGACTGTATTCGCAGCTTGTAACAAAAAACAAGAAGCTCTTATGTAAAAAATGCTGATTTTCAACTGTTAATTGTGATGGGAACATAAGCGTGAATTTCTATAATTTCACTCGAATATGACGAAGATTCGTTTGGACAATAGAGATTTTTAGCAAGTCGTATGCGTCTTTGAAATTCTTAAGGAAAGATTCGCTTGCATAGCGTAGACGAAACAGACTACAATCTCGATATGAAAAAAAGTCTGCAGTAAGACATTCTAGGAAAAAAGGACTTCTTTTTACGGATCTTTATTTTTATGTTCGTTGCCTTGACCATGGCAAGAAGGCATTCCTTGGGAGTGGTCTGGAATTATTCGTGAAGGACTTCTAGAAATGCCTTATTTGCAGTACTTCCAAATGTAGTGGTAAGGCCTTCCCTGGTAGGACAGTCAAGAAACGGCTTATTACGGGATTCGTGACACTTTTGTGTTACTGATTTTTTCCGCTATATTGCAGATGGGATGATAGGTAAGTGTCGCTTGTGTTGATAAGAAGACATTCTTCTATCGAGAACTGATAGCGTAATTTTCTCCACTTTCAAATATTGTGGTTAATATTTTGTGTATGGTTCGCGCTCGGATTTTTGTATCGAATTCCAAATAACGTAGACGAAAGTTTGTACGTGTTTCTTAAACTCTCTAAACTATGCTTTTAAAACCGTGTTGATGACGAAGACAACGTTTCGTGACTTTTTAGTTCTTATATATTCGCGTAGGGCTATCGAAAATTTTTGGAGCTTCTATCAGTAGACGGTGAGTCCTGACGTCATAGTTCAGTGACCTAAGGTTAATACCTTTATAAAAGCGTGCATGTTTGGTAAAAGTGGTAGGTGGGGTGAGACATGTCACAGTTCAACCAGAGGAAAAGCCTACCTTCCCAACGAGATCTGGTAAGGGCTCGGCATTCGCAAACAAAATGAGTTAAGTTTACGCCATAGGCACAGCTTTTGGACCAGTTGCTGGCCAAACCTATGACGGGTGAACGTATGATTTGGACAGAATCTTACTAATCTTCAGTGGCGTAACGTACGGTGTTCCATGTGTTCAGCGGAACACGGGCCCCCAAGCCAAAGGGGCCCCCAAATTCGAAAACAACAAAAAATCTTTCATAGATTCTTGCAGTGCTGCCAGATAGACTTCGTGATTGATTTTCCCCTAAAATGATGGTCTTCCCCCTAAATTGGTATAAGGACAGAAAATGACCAAAAAGGCGTCACGCTGGTCACCAAATGTGATATGCGAACGAGGCGATGAAGCCTAAGGGTATCGTGACGGTGATTGACTCAGTTATTTTGGTCATTCGGTGGCTCAGTGAGAGATTACACTCGATCTCTCTAAGTTGCCGGAGCCTGGATTCGAGTCCCGCTGTGATCCTTAATGTGTTGTTTAAAAAAAAAATGCTCCTATAGCAGCCAGTTCGACAGTAAAAAAGGTCACACGGAGCTAGCCGTTATTATTACAACGACCAAGAGCTGCCAAGCCCTCTCGATTCGGTATGTGCTCGGCGTAACTCTTCCGGACTCTCGGACTGATCGGGGTTGGAATTCCTCCACGCGATAAAAAAATCCCCCTGGACGCTTCCTCGTCAGTTAATTATTTTTTAAGTGACTATCGCAGATACATATTTTGATGGTTTGCTAGGGAACAAACCCCCACTCAAGAAAATTATGTTCTTCCCTAAATTTCCCCTTTAAAAATTATATCTCCCTCAAATTCACCCTAGGAAGCCAAAAAATGCCTAATTTTAGGGGATTTTCCTCTTAATTGGTAACACTGCATTCTGTCTGCAAAAAAAAACGCCAGTCAGCTGCAGAATCTATGATATTCCATTTTGTGTACCCAGAAGCTTGGACAGACCCAACTTATTGGCCGAGACGCTGGCCAAGCGTCAAGCTTGTTGAATGTGGGTCTATCTCAATATCTATTTCTTCTGGGTTTTTGCTAAAGAATATTGCAAAGAAATAAAGATTCAATTAGCTAAGAGGAGTATCTCTCTTAAAGGTTCTTGCGTAAAATCGAGCCTCCCTATATGATCCCCTTGTTGGAGTATTTTGAATCTGCTTCTGCATTGCTTCATCTTCAGGAAAAATATGTTCACAATGTTACTGACCGAAATGGCTAACCACGGTTACTAAGATTGTTCAATAAGAGCTAAGTCAGAATGTTTTTTTTAACAGTGACTCGAGAAACCAGGAAGCAGATCCCTGCCGTTCTTTGGAGAATCGCTAGTTCAAATTTGATTTCAGCGGATTAAGTTTGTATTTGGACAAGGCCTGCTAGTAGTCGTTTAACTTGGCCAGAATCAGAATCGTCAAAACTCTTCAGCTAGGATCAACGAGAGGTATGTAGGGGCCCTCCTCAAGGTGGCGTAAGCCTCTTTGATTTTGTGATAAGTAGATACTCTCACAAATTCTCCTGTAATTATTCAAACTTTAATTTTGTTAAAAAAAAGCTTTGAAACCTGTTGCTAAAGCCTAAAATTGTTGTTGCTCTTGCAAATTTTTTGACTGCCGCCATGTATGCTCTGTCATTTATCCTGATGAAAAAAATGAACGTTAGGGGCCCCCATTTCGATTTCGAACACAAGAAATTTGGGAAACGTTACGCCACTGCTAATCTTCAAAGATGTGCATTATGCAAATTGTTTATGATTTTAGTAAAATATGGAGAAATGGGATTGTCAGTGTCCTCAAGGTGGTCTTTAAATTTGTACGAAACTCCAAAGAGTATAATTCCCTCCTGTACCATAAGACGTGTAAGGCTAGACAGCAGTGATATTATTCGTAATCCACGAAACATGGCGATTGTCAGATAATAACTAAAACAATAATGCGCCAATATTTTCATCAAACTACCAAGTTCAATCCCCTTGAAGTGAAGTGAAGTAAAGTCCCATATTGTGCAAGCGGATATGACACCTCCTACAAACTATAATTCTTGCAAAAAATATGTTTTTCAAAATATTGTCTTCTGATAATTTAAATTATTAAAAAAAAATATTTTAACATAATTCTAATAATAATTTATTTTGTGTTTATCCCATTTCAGAATATAAAATACCGTCCATGAATCATACAACTTTTTGCAGCTTTAAAAAATAAAATTTAAACTAAATGGAAAACTATATGGAGCAAAGTCTATTTACCAGTTGACGCTCTTTTTTTAAACTACAATCTAAGAATCGTCTTATTTTCGAATACCTATCGCATCAAAGCTTGTCGTATACCAGCAACAAAATCATCGTATCTACGTGGGTGGACGCACGTTCGTTTGATACGTGGAAAAAACACGGCATATTGCCACGTCAAGGATTCGCCGGAATTTAATTTACGTTTACGACATTTACAAGGGACTGGAACTTTATTGAATACACGTAGTGAAGTTGTCAAAATTGCGGCAATGGGTAGGAAAAAAATTCAAATTTCTCGGATCACAGATGAAAGGAACCGACAGGTACTTATGAATATATTTCCCACTCAGAAGATTTAATACGCTATATTCGTGCATGTGTAATATGTTTGCTTGCAGGTGACATTCAATAAGCGGAAATTCGGCGTAATGAAGAAAGCCTACGAGCTCTCAGTACTGTGTGATTGTGAAATTGCGCTGATTATATTCTCGTCGAGCAACAAACTGTATCAGTATGCGAGCACGGATATGGACAAGGTTCTGCTGAAATACACGGAATACAACGAGCCGCACGAGTCCCTTACCAACAAGAACATAATCGAGGTACATTATGTTGAGCGGCAATGTGCTGGTTATACGAATTGATGAGTTGTGTAGTTTGTGTGTGTTGCACATAAAGGCAATTGTAATAAGTCCTAGATGTATTTCTTTTTTTTTTGAGTGCACACTCAGCCGAATAGTCTATTTATTACGAAATTTGAATAACACAAACTAACGTACGTTAGACTGCACTTGCAAAATTGTGCAAAATGTTTTTTTTTATGATGTATAATATGTGTTTAATGTTGTTCCACAAAATATTGTTCGATAACGTATTAAGCGTACTCGTACTTGAATTTTTCGTTTTTGATTTTCTATTAATTTTGCAATTGCCTGGCCAATATATATAAATGACAAGTCAAAGAGAAAAAAACCTCACATTGTTGCTTCCAGATTTTATGAAATTTATTACGTTTGAAATTTGGTGTGTTATGTTTGTTTGTTTCCACAAGAACCTTGATTGTGTGTGTTCACGTCAATCAGGCCTTTACAGCTTTGATTTCAATTTTCCAATTCAAATTCGACATTTTATGTCATTTGCATGCAATACGCCAGTGAAATCTGGACAGCCTAAGCTTATGTCGAATTTGTGTCAAAGCAAAAAGAGAGAGAAACACAAACCAATTTTCATATAATAAAATGTCCCATTACGTTGTGAGCTCCGTCCACTGACACTTGCAGGTACTCTCAAAGAAGGAAAATAAGAACGGAGCCATGTCACCCGAATCACCGGAACAGGAAGCCGACTACACACTGACGCCACGCACCGAAGCCAAATATAATAAAATTGACGAAGACTTTCAGTTGATGATGCAACGTAATCATAGGGTTAATATGTCCGGTACAAACTACACAATGCCTGTTTCAGTGCCGGTCAATAGTTATAGTGAATCGGGAATGTTGCAAGCTAGTCCACAAATGGCACATACGAACATAAGTCCGAGGCCATCGAGTTCCGAGACGGATTCAGGTATGTTAATGAATATTGTTGGAAAATGTGAAAATTTGATGTTGAGACGAAATGTCTATAGTTTATCCTTCAGGTTCGATGTTAGAGATGTCGAATGGATATCCTCCGTCTGCGTCGCCGTTGGGTGGCTCGCCTAGCCCTGGGCCGAGTCCTGGTATAGGTGGGCATCATAATAATAAATGTAAGCATGCGCCACCAATACTAACTGTACTAATTTAGAAATCAGTTTGTTGATATACTCCAGGCGTTTGGTAAAATCAGAGTGCATGCCAGGCACTGTCTGAGATTATTTTAGAAATCGGTAGGGGCTTAGTCCTAAAGCTTAAATTTAAGTTTGCACCACTTGGAAAATTTTCTAACGGTACTTATCAGGGTTTTTGTCTTGTTTTGGTTTTTTGTGTATATCTCCGCTCCTGATGGTTGGACTTTCAAAAGAAAGACACTAAATTGTTCGGTACAAAATTGCCTTAATCTTTTGTTTACTGACTGTTCATCTAAAAGCAGTAGATAAAATGCTACAGCGTGTCAAAGTGGAAAAACCCGTTTTGCTCATCAGTTTTTTGCAAATAAGTCGATAACGGTGAATTTTCACTAAATAATTAATCATAGTTCACTTGTAGCTTATTGAATTCCCTACAATCCAGAAAAAAAAATTAAATCGATACGATCATCCACAACCGAGATATGCCCAAGAGAAAGTCGACGATCTAAGATAGCAATACATTCTACGGGTATGTACTAGGGATGTCAAAAACCGGCCCATAACCCGATTTTCGTATTTTTTCGTTTTTTTTTGCAAAGCCGGTCAGGTCAGACCGTCCAGTTTTAACCGGTCTCAAAGTACCGGTTAACCGAATCTTTTCATTGATTTGCTTAGAATTCTAGTAAAAACATGCATACACACTCGTATTGCTATAGTTCGTATCGTATGCAAAATTAAATCAAAGCTACAAGGAGAAGTAATTTGACGAAGCGATGGTTCTACGAGTAATAGCAATAAGGAGAGTGTTCGAAAATATGTTTAAGGGCTGGAACTTGGAAACGAAATTTTTCATTGGGGACAAGTAATAGAATTGCATACGGAAAAATCAAGAAAATATAAAAAATTGTATAAATTTGGAAAGCATTTTTGTCCCGGTTTTAACCGGATGGACAAACAACCGTCCGGGTTAAAACCGGGAGGAGGAAAAACCGAAAAAAATGGTTAACCGTTCTGAAAGTACCGGTTTTCGGACTAACCGTCCGGTTTTTGATATCCCTAGTATGTACCAACATTTAGTTGGGCTTTACTTGGCGGCCAGTTGTCTTTCGCTGCAGATAGAGAGAGATATGTTCATTACGCGACACGCTTGCGAACAGTGACTCCATTAGCGGTATTTTTGTAAATGAAAGTCAATTTGACAAACTTCGTTTTTTTTTCGAAATAGTTTTGTTTGTTTGTTTAGTTTCGCCATGAGTTTTTGTTTTGTTTGTGCAAAATCCTTAAACGAAGGTGACGTTGTATCCGTACATTGATTGAGAGATGCATTGAACGTGGTCTAGGGAGCATGAAGAAATTTTGGGAAATGTGAATAGTGTTCTAATGCATCAATCATGTTGGAAAATTCAACAAATCAACAGTCAGCTGAATTTATTTTTGAGTAGACCACAATCTTCAGAGGTATGACGCAGGAGGCATTGTTGGCCAATTAAAGAAAAAAGAAACGATTTGTTGATATACTGCAAAATAATTTAACGAATCATGGTTTCTTAGTTTCCCAGGCTGTAGAGGATGCGGATACACAAATTGTTCCAACGGCTTTAGGCATGTCGTCCAGATTTGACTCAATTTTCATCGTTGGAGAAGACGTTGATCTGCTGGTTATATTGTCAGGTATTGGATATCATGTCTAGAGCGTCTATTTTAAAAAATGAAGCGAGGATCCGAAAATACAATTTTGTATTCATCAACAGGTTTAAAACACCAAACTCTTTCAGAGGATATACTTTTTCTTCACGCCTTCACAGGGTGTGATACGACTTCGGCCGTTTTCAGATATGGAAAAAGTAGGCTTCTCTCCTTTTTAAAGAAGAAGGAACATACTCACGTTTAAAATAAAGTAAATTTTAGTTATTTTATATTAAAAATACTGCTATAGTATGCCGCATGTGATACTCGCCCTATAATATATGAAACCAGAAGTGAATATCGAAGAAATTCTGCTATTTTTATCAAAATTTGTGGTAACCGGCTAAATGTCAAAGCGCGCTTTGTCCCAGACGTCTCCTGATACATTCTCTGCAACGAAGAAAAACAACAATGATGACTCCAGCGGATAAATCGGAACTGGTACAGATGATGTCTGAGATGCTGGACGAAAAGTTGCGGGACGTAGTCGATAAAATCGAAATTCAAATATCCGCGAAAATTGCACTTATTGAGACGCGAAATCACCAACTGACAGATGACATCCAACGATTAAATAGGTTATGCCAACAACAAGCAGCCCAGATCGAACAATTGCAGAAGGACGCAACGGCGAATAATTTGATTATTAAAATTCCGAATAGTGGTCAAAACGATGATTTGGACACAATCAAAAATTTATGTACTAATACTCTGCGTTGTTGCACTTCTGTTGAAAATGATCAAATTCATCGGCTACCTGTCAAAAGTGCACAAAGATGTCTCTACCGTGTTAAACTTGTAAACAGCCAACAAGTGTTTCTGGCTCTACGAAATGCGAAACAACTAAATCGGACGGGAATCTCGGTTAATAAAGACTTGCCTTTTCGTACACGACAGAAGCGCAACTGTCTGCTTCAAATTAAAAAACAACTCGCAAATTCACACTGTCGCAACATCAACGTCTTCTTGAAGGATGATAAGTTGATTATTAATGGTAAATTCTTTACCTGGGATCTCGTCGGAAATAAATTGATGTATGGTAATGAAGATGGACAATCACAACTGGATACAATAATAGCAAACAATTCACCAAATGCCACTGTCACTGATAACACAACAAGAAACAGCTTACCGACTGTGATACTACGAGTACTATTGGAACAACAAATACGAACTCAACTGGACCGGACACCGCATAGGAAAAATCTGCCGTCTGCGATGCGAATGAACAAAGAAAGCTAACTATTTTATCATATAATGTTGCTGGATAAAAAAATAAAGGTATTTATAGCGATTTTTATACCTATTTGAATTCGTTCCATGTAATAATACTCCTAGAAACATTTGTCACAGACCAATTTGATATTTATGAAAATAAGCTTAAGAATTTTAAAATTACATGGATTCCTGCAAAGAAGAGAAGTGATAGAGGAAGGGCTAGTGGTGGATGTATGTTTGGAATCAAAAAGGAAATCAATTTTTATGATAGTTTGTGCACATTTGATACTCTCGACGAATGGGTCTACTTAACATTCCATATTAACAATAAGCGTTTACAAATGGTGCCTACTTATTTAAACTGCAACCAATGGCTTGAGGACTACAATAAGCTAGCAGATATTCTGGCCAAATTAAATTCGACTGACGTCATGGTAGTAGGCGATATGAATGCCCGAGTTGGAAATGAGCAGCCGATGGCGAACATAATGAATAATACAGTACGAAGAACTAAAGATGGCACAATTAATACTTGCGGACGGAAAATGATGGAGCTTATAGATTCCTTTGGTCTGAAGCTATTGAATGGAACCTCGAAAAGCGACAGGAATGGTGAATGTACATATATTGGGTACAATGGTCACACCGTGATCGATTTATGCCTGGCCGGAGGGGACTGGCTGCCCCTCATTACGGACTTCATGGTGGAACAAAAACAGTACTCCGATCATCTCCCAATCATCACGACGATTGGGTTAGATTGCATCGGCAGTACGATAAGTAGACCAATGAACCTTTTGCCCAAAATTGTGTGGAACGAAAGCTACAAAGCACAATATCAAGCGAAACTTAACAGATATCTCCAGCGAACTCCAGATATCAATATGCATCATATTACGGAAGCAATCAAAAATTGTGCACAAGTACCGAGTAAACGACAGTCTAAACAATACAAAAACAAATGGTTTGATACTGAATGCGACAATGAAAGAAAACGGTCTTTTGCGTGGCTACAACTGTTCAGAGAACAAAACGATTCCTTCACAAGAAATATGTACGTGCGAGTAAACCAGAAATTTAAATCGTTATGCAGGGAAAAGAAGCGCGAATATTTCAAAAAACAGGCTGAACTATTAGGAAGTTGTGCGAGTTCGAGAGACTTCTGGAAAATATCGAAAGAAATCAACGGAGTGGATGCTTATTCGATTGGCAATGGTATACATGTGGAACAACTGGAGACCTACTTTAGTCAAATGCTTCAGAGCCATAGCACCGAGAATAGGATACAATTTGCTAGACCCAGTTGGAGCCATCCGGGACTCGACGCGACTATATCCAAGGATGAAGTAATTGCTGCGATTGCGATGTGCAAAGACCGAAAAGCGCCAGGAAGCGATAGAGTCCCCGTCGAATACTATAAATATGCTTCTGAAAATCTTGTCGATATCCTTTGTAATGAGTTTAACAGGATCTTTGACACCAGTGATGTTCCTGTTGAGTTCAGAGAATCGATTATTTTTCCTATGTTTAAAAAGGGCGACGTGAACGAACCATCATGCTACAGAGGAATTTCATTTCTAAATGCGTCTGGCAAAATTTTCTCATCTATCCTGCAGAGGAGATTCACCGAATGGTTAAACGAAACGCAACGGATAACTGAAAGTCAAGCTGGATTTCGAAAGGGTTACTCTACCCATGATCACATCTTCGTACTATACAACTGTGCGCGATTGTTTTTGAACCAGGGACGAAAATTATATATATTCTTTGTCGATTTTAGGGCTGCCTTCGATACAGTTGACCGTCTATCATTATTTTTCAAGCTATACAACAATGGCATGAGCAAAAAGTTTGGAAAAGTATTGGAGAAACTCTACGAAGATACACAAGCAATGGTCTGGAATGGAACACAACTTTCAAAATCATTTACAACGACGGTAGGCGTCCGCCAAGGATGCAAACTTAGTCCGGATATTTTTGCTATTTTTGTAAATGATATCTTGGACGATATGCCAGGAGGTGCAGAAGCTTTTGGAACAATGGTAAAAGGCCTGTTATATGCGGATGACATGGTCTTTTTCGCGGAGTCACCCAAAGAGCTCCAGGAAATGATCGACCATCTGGAGGAGTACTGCACAACTTGGAAACTCCAAGTAAACCTCGACAAATCAAAAATCATGATTTTTAAGAAGCGTTTCAGGTTAGCTCGGGAAGAAACGTGGTCGTATGCAGGAAATCATATAGAAGTTGTCACAGAGTACAAGTACCTCGGCATTTGGTTGACAAGCAATTTGTCAATGGAGCGGCATCTTACTGAAAAGTTAAAAGAAGCTAAATGGGCCATGAACTCGGTATGGAAAAACTGCTTTAACAACGCTGATATATCCCACACGGCTAAGTTCAATATTTATGAAGCGGTCGTCAGATCGATTATGCTATACGGGGCACAAGTGTGGGGAGGAAGAAGTTACGACGAGGTCGAGCGCATACAGAGATACTATTTAAAGCGCGTTTTTTATCTTCCAATGACGACTCCAAACTATATGCTACAACAAGAAACGGGTCTAACACCAGTGTTCATGGAAACACTTAAAACACACATAAGCTATTTAATGAAAGTTGCAGCTATGAGCGACGATAGACTGCCAAGAAGAGTGCTTTTATACTCTATAGAGACAGAAACTCTTTGCTACGGAGATCTCATGGCACTAGCAGAAAAGAACGGAACGCAATTCGCTTGGAATGGGACAGCAGATACTAATTGCATGTTATACAAATTGCGCAGTGACGTAAGACACGCATCGATCGAAGCAGCTGCAGAAAGGGCTAGCACAACACAACATCGAGAAATCTATGTGCAACTCCATCACAGTCTTGAAGCGAATCCGTATTTCCGAAATTACTTTCCGGCAGATAAAATCTCATTAATATTCAGAGCCAGAGGAGAGTTACTTCCCCTTAATTATATACCTCATAGAGAAAACCTACCCATACTATGCAGTATCTGCAATCTAAGGGCAAGAGAGGATACCAGGCACTTTATAGGTATATGCCCAATTTTCAAGGAAATCAGAAGGCTTTGCTTTGGAAAGGACACGCTAACCGATGTGGAACTGAATGCGCAGCTAAATGGAAGCGACTGGAATAATCTATATAAATATTGTAAAATTGCGATAAACTACAGAAGACGTATAATAAACGAAAGCATGTAAATTTAAACCTGAACTTAATCAATTAAAGAACTAAAATTTTAATTTTGAAATAAGTAATTGACTTTGCAATTTTTTTTGTTTTAATATAAAATTGTATTAACGTAAACAGATAATAATTTTATAAAAGAAAATGTCAGCAAAATCAGGCAGACGGCATTGCCATTGCCTTACAATTGTTTTAACACTATTTCACTATGTATGAATGAATGAAAACTTAATTCCAATAAAACACTTATCTATCTATCTATCTATCTATCTACTCACGTTTTACAATCGCTCGAGGTTTTTAAAGCAGAGTGCTCAGATGCAAACACTATATGCACTATCGGAAAGAATGTTTTCATTGCCTTGTACGGAAGTACACGTAACAACACATCACTAAGCGATTTCCGTTTCAAACTTTTTGCTCGCGCAGGAACGAAAATTAAAGCTAATCTTGCTGCTTTGCCTTCCACCGAATCAGCCGCTGATCATCATTCCTTACGAGCATACCACCAAATGCAGACATGGCGCGGCAACGTTTTAAATCAAGAAAACTTGGGCTGGAAGTGCACTCAGGTGGGATTGGAGCCTGTGATGATTTCGGGAGAAATTGTCCCTTCATACCTATTAAATATTATTTCGTGCTCTTGTAAAAAAACTGTGAGACTGCATGTGGTTGTAAGAAGGCTGGACTCACATGTACCAATATCTGTAGAACGTGTTGTGGCAAAATATTCTTAAATGTCGCAGTCATAACCGAAGACATAAATGATGAAGATTGCTACGATGACATTTATGATATTCCAACGTTGGTCCCCCTTCCACAACCAAGTAGATCTGTATATCATATTCAGGATTCTACTGAAGAAAATAATAAAAACGTACCCTCATCACTAAATAAACCATCCAAAACTAAAAGAAAGTAAATTAGGTACTTTATCCCATTAGTGAACTGCCAGGTTTTTGGAAAACCTTACTTTATGGGGGTGAACCTATTTCAATTTCCGCTACTGTATTACAAATATCGGGTGGGTAAAACGTCCCTTTCCGATGAGGAGGAAAGATTTTTGGAAAATTTAATGATGAAAAACGCTAACATAAAATGGTTACCGCAATCGCCTGTTCTGATGGCTTCAGACTTCTTTCCCTCAAAAAGAAGGTATACGTCAACAAACTACAGACTTTAACAGAGTTAAAATAGAATATTTGAGCAGAAATTGCGCAGATCACAGCAGTCGCACTCCAACTTGTTTTCCAAAATGTCGTACAAAGACCCGAAGCTTCACCATCCTAACTGCATCTGCAACAAATTATACCTATAAGTATGTACGAGTAAAACGCATAGTTACTTCGGAATGCTCACTTTCTTTCGGGTATATCTCGGCTGCAGCTGATCGTATCGACTTAATTTTTTTTCTGGATTGTAGGGAATCCAATAAGGTACAAGTCCACTCTTATTAATTTTTGCACGAAAAATCACCGTTATTGACTTATTTGCAAAAACCTGATTTGAAAAACTGTTTTTTCAACTTTGACACGCTGTAAAATTTTACCTACTGCTTTATGGTGAACAATCGCTATGCCAAAGATGAAGAAAATTTTGTACCAAACAATTCGGTGGCCTTTTTTTGGAAATGCTACGATTGGGAGCGGAGATATACGCCGGAAACCCAAACAAGACAAAAACCTTCATAAGTACCGTTAGAAAATTTTTCAAGTGGTGCAAACTTAAATTTAAGTTTTCTGACTAATACCCTATCGATTTCTAAAATAATCTCAGACAGTGCCTGGCATGCACTCTGAAGCCCGATTTTACGACCGATCGCCTGGAGTAATAGTTGGGAGTGACTTTTTCATGCTTATAATTTCCACTAAAGCTTAAAACCTTTTAATCCGTATTTGTCCTCCTGTGTGCCAGTAATATATCAGTAGTAGCATTATGTAGAAGTGAAGTAAAATTTAGTGTTTGTTTTTTGTGTACATGAAGATTCATGGAAAGCCAACCGAACATTTCTTAATATTGCACTAGTACGTTTATTTCGACCAACTTTCCGATACTCGTAATCAAAACCATACCCCTATGTTTTCCAACATAAAAAAGGCGGAAAAAAAAATTACCAACATATTCGGCGTGTGAACAATAAAAAAATACAATCGACAATAATGTGGGTGGACAGCCGCCATCGCCACCTCGCAAAGTACGAGATGCCGCCGTCCTATTTTTCCCAGTTGCGGGGAATACGCTATCAAACGAGTTTTAAGAATAGTGCATGAAGCACGATTTTTGTCGGTTTCGACTGCCATAACATGTCACACCGAGTCTCATCAGAAGCCACTGCTTCGCGGTGTGTCATGTTCTGCCAGGAGTGGCATGACCGAGAACAATGTCCGGTGGTGTACAGATTGTGCCTTATATAGTGACAACAATCGTACCTGGGAGCGGATCATTAGATATCGCAAATTACAACGTATAATTTTGCTGACAGTCGAAACCGACAGCAATCGTGCTTCATGCACTTTTGAAACTGGAATAAAAAAAAATAGTTATCAGGAAAATCGTCAAATTTAACAAAATCGCCTTCCGCGTTCTTAAAGTGGAAGCCCTAACGCAAAGTTACTAAGACCTCTTTTCTCAAGCGATCCTGCTAGCCAATACAATATTTGGACATGCAGCAAAAAGCAACAGAAATGCAATGGACGATGACACGGTCCAATATAGAAAAAAAAAAATAACAGGCGCGACAATCCAGCATTGGACTAAGGCCGCAGGATGTGTTAGTGACATCCTATTTCCAAGATCTTATCTGCTTCATGTTGAGGTAATGAGATCAGCATCACGCTCAGCAGTGTTATTTATCCCCATAAATGGGTACTCGTTTAAGATCTGAGTGAGATCATAGTCCGTCACAAGCTCGTGAGTTCGAAAAACACCATGATCCACGGTGAGATTCGAACTCATGACCCTGTGCACCGAAGGTGCGGGCACTAACCGCTAGAGCAGCCAGACTACATATGTATCTACCCCATTTCCGCCCTTTTCAAGGTTGAGGACCCCCAATCGGTTGGGACTTTTAATGCCATAATCTGGGGACAATCCCCAACCATAATCCAAAAAAAATTCCGATGTAGGATTTTTGCCGACCAAACATGCCATTTTTCTTAGACTGATAAGCTGCAAAAACATCTCTATACACTTTGAGGATCGCTGATTTCTTACTGTGACAAACATCGGTACAACATTGTTTGCAGAAAGAAACTTCAAAATGTTAACTATGCGATAAATCATTAATTTTTTGAATTTTTTTCACTACTGGACCACTGTGTACCGGTCCTATCCAACTCGGATTATACTCTACTTTAGTAGTTCCCACCCACCTTTTAAACTTAACAGAAGAAGTTTAAGTCCCACTAAAAAGGCAATCCATATTGCTCCTCTGGTTTCGTCCGCCGACTGGCCTACTCTTCGGTGGATGAAACAAGCCCTATGGATTGCCTTTATGGTGAAACCTTAAAGAAAAAAAAAACAGAGGCAAAACATTTTTTTGTCTTTGTCTATCAGGTTATCCTATTCTTATCTGATTTTGAAACCTACACAAAACGGAACGACGGTCTCACCGATTTTGACGGTTTAATAGTCAGAATTTATCGGGCCCAACTTTCTCCTTTCTTATTTTTTATCAAAGGAAATTATGGTCCCCGAACAAGTTGCAGCTAGCTGTTTCAATTATTTCAAATATTTGTATTGACATTGACACCTTTTTGGAAGGCTGACAACACGCGTATGTTTTTCCAGTGGTCTACAGACTCGATGTCATATAATTTTTTTTAGTAATACTACATTAAAAAATATCTTTAAAAAAATCTAAGAAAATTTTTTTTTTATTTAAAATTAAAAATTTCGATTTGTGATGGGATTTTGAAATTTTAAATGATTAAGAAATGTCTGCTATAGCGTTGACTAAAATCCAAAAATAAGTTTAAGCCTATTACCTTAGTAGTTTTTTTAATTCTTACTTTAAATGGCAAAATTCTAGGTTATTTCAAAAAAACCTAAAAATTCATATATCTCAGTGACGATTGAAAATCGGCCGAACATTTATGGCCTCATTTTGTTGCATTTTGACCCTATTATAACGTGTTGCAGGGAATAGGTCGACTTAACCAATAACCCTGTATATATACATATAATATATTATTGATCAGTGTGATGCGAGAAATCAATTTAGCGATTTCCGCCTGTCTGTCTGTCTGTCCGTCTGTTTCAATACAAACTAGTTTTGAAGCTATCGAGCTGAAATGTTGTTTAAAAGTTCTTTTTCATGTACGCTGTATAGATGTCGGAACGAATGGAATCGGACCATGGCGTCATGGGGCTGCCATAGAAACCCAAAATCCTAAATTAGATTCTTCTAAGAAAAACTTTTTTCTTTTTGAACCAATCTTAACCAAACTTCATCCAAGTGTGTTCCTAGTAAATCCTCAAAACATATCCATGAACGGATGGAATCGGAACACTACGTCATAGAACTGTCATAATAAACTAGTAACGGTACGAACTGCTGCCCTATCAATTTCACGTCGCTCATTTAGCGAAAATCAGGGTGGCTGAGAGAAAATCCGCCCGGAGGGACAATGATTGCGGGCCCATCTCTTCCATACGATAAAAAATTATGAATCGAAGGAAATGTTTATTTGACACATCGGCTCTTAAAAAAAATGAAAATAAATATATTTTTACGTTATCTCGTATAAGAAAAGTTGAATTTTACAATATCCTGAGTAACTGTAGAGTGGCGATAATGTTGGCAACAGGAAAAACTTCAGTTTTTGTGAAAATTTGTGTAGTTTCTGAAACTGAAATCAAATCTTGGATTAAGCCATCAGGAGGGCTGCAAATTTCGATTTTGCATGACAAGTCACGATTAGCGATGACTTTCACAAAAAGAGCGATAACAAGGTAACGGTAAAAAAAATTCCGATTGTATTGGTAATTTTCTTGCTGAAACAAGTTGCGCTATCAACTCTTATAGTATTGACCACCCAATGCGGGATACCCTGTATATAAAAATGTTAACTTCGGAAAATGGCATTTTTTAGTCGTGTTCTGATTGGCTACGATGATTCCCGCATGTACGTACAAGCTGTCGATAAGTATACGGATACCATACGAGAACGAAAAACAGTCAGTCAGTGCTGCGAGCGCGCAGCGCGATCATGTTCGCGCAGAGCGTGAAGAAAAAATATAATTCGAGTATTCTATTTCAAATATGAATTATTTGGTTAAAAAAATATGAGTGCTCCCTTAACGGAATAAATAAACTAAAAATTGTTACACGAATGCTCAAAACTGTTGTCTGGATCTTCGGATACCTTAAGTGTGCACCTTGGCTTATTGAATTTATTAACGTTCCGTGAAATCCAGAGAACTTTGATATCAAGAAAGCCTTGAAATTTTAGACAGTTATTCTCGATAGGATAGAATCATACATAAATATTATTTTTAAATTAGACTTGAAGACTATACTGGTGAGATTGTTTCAAGTGGTTATTTTACAGATGAATAAATAAAGGCTGTTCTACACGCAAAATACAAAGTGTATAATGCAATAAACTAGGCAAATTTATTTCTGTGCACCAAATACACACTTAGCGCTGATTCGCTACGATTATTGTTTTTTTCTCTGGATGAAAATATTTCAAGGGTAATAGCTGTGGTTTAATATGTACCTCAACTCTAGGAAGGTTTTAGGAAACCGCTACTAATTTACAAAGTGCCTTTTTTCTTATTTTACTTATTCGGTGAGCGATTCGCGGTTTTTTCTAGTAAAGAAAAACCTTTCAATTTTTTGTTACCGAGTTGGCGAGTACATACTGATAGATAGATTAAAATGAAAAAATTAGCAGCAGCAGTACGTACGCAAAATGATCGCCCGAAAAAGTCCTTCTAGAAAAAAATGTCGCTGTACACGGCTCCTATTTTTAATTTGAACACAATTTTTTTTTTGAAACATCAGGATAAAGAAGTCGAAATTTCTTAATTGTTTCTGTATAAGATCATGCATGTACATTCGAAGGGCGAGGACATTGAAATTATAAATTAACGAAATTAGTTCAGGCCCTCAAAATTTAAATTTGTATTTGAAAAAAAACAATGAAAATCCCGGGCCCGGGGGGAATCACCACGTTCCTCCCACCCTCTGGCGATAACCGAAATCGTCTCGTCCTAGACAAATTGTGTGGGATTGCACTTTTTGAGGGAAACTTATGGGAGATTGTATATTTGACGGGTGTAATAGGTAGACGGATTGTCGAACCACACCTTTTTTTCCTTTCAGCGAAGATGGCCCTCGAAGCTGCTAAATGCTACTTTTTTCAATTTGAATTCTATTTTTTAGTGACTTTGATTTGTAGCTTAACTAGCCAGGTGAGTTTTTATTTGGCGGAAAAATAGAACCAAATCCTCCAATTTGCGCAGAAGAATTTGTCGTTTTTCCTCGTGGGCCAGAAAAAAAGTATTCGAAGAAGGATCCTGCGTGGGTCACCGACACTCTCTTTTAATTCTGTGACGACTGTGAGGATGCAATACAAAGCTGTTTTTGACTTTCATTGATTTGTACAGTTCTACCAAATTAAGTTTTTAAATACACTGCCTGTCAAAACTATAGCCGCACCATTAAAACAGACTGATCCTTCAAAATTGAAACAGAGCACAGTTATTCCACATATATTATAAACATAAGGGATATTAAAAAGACAAATAAATTCACAAGAAGTTTCCTTAAATTTCAAACCGTTATTTCTCTGTAAAGGAAAATCTAAATTTCCCGTCGTGTCATAACTATAGCCGCACTTGGAACTAGTATGGGGAAAACTGATCAAAAAGCGGAAATTGAGGAAATTAATAACGGGAAAAATCTTTTTTAAATAAAATTGACTCCGAGGGATTATTTTGTTTATTTCTCAATAAATAATTATAACAGTTTTTGGTGTTTTTGCTTATTGACCTCTCAGATAACCTTTTCTTTTACATAGAAAACTCTTTGAAATATTTTTTTTTACGTAATAATGTTTCTTAAAGATTTCCTGTCTAATTTTGAATTTGTTACATTAAACCCTTCTTGAGGTGCAATGGTTGGTGGGAAATGATGCAATCTCTTGCTACAAATTCTGTTATGTGTCATGTTTTCTGTATTAAAACGAAAACAGTTTATGGTCAGGATATTCCAGAGAAATTCCCACTGTATTAGAGGTGGTTTCAACAACTTTTAAATACATAAACAACCCTGGTTAATACTACAGGGTGACCCAATTGAACTGCAACTTTTGGCATACTGATTTTTGTATTTATTTAATACATAATTTTATTGAACATAAGCAAAACATGTTGAAATACAATTATATTTTTAAAATTTTATTAAAATTTTCCATGTGATTACCATTAGCGCGAACTATGGGTTTGAGTCGGTTGACAAACAAATCGCACGCTGCTGCACGAATGTGAGCCTCTGGTATTTTTGCCCATTCACGGCGAAGAGCTGCCTTGAGCGCATCAATACTCTGGTATCTTTTAGTGTTGACATGGGCCTGCAAAATCCCCCATATGGAGTAGTCCATGAGGAGGCCACTGTTCGGTCGAAATGAATTTTGGAACATTGTTTCTTGATCAGTCTTGGTTTGCGCGTACTTTGTGTGACGGTGCAGAGTCTTGCTGAAATGTCCATTCTCTTTCAGTAAAATGTCTGCGTGCCCATGGCTTCAAAGCCCCTTCCAAAACAATTTCTCGATAAACATTCGCATTCATCTTGATGCGACGATCCAAAAACACTAGCGAAGATCGGCCATTCGCCGTCACGGCTGCCCAAACCATCACAAACGGTGGGGATTGAGTTTTGGTGGCCGTCCGGATATCTAAATTCTCGGACGACCTTTCTGTTAGGTAGACACGATCGTTTTGTTTATTTATAATTTGCTCAATAGGGCAATTTTTCTCATCGGAGAAAACGATATTTGGTAATTGGCCACGTTCGTGCAATCGCACACTGTTACGTTTTACTTCCATCACGGATAAAACGTTTTTCACAACACTCAGGCGCAAACGCTTGCGGATGCTTAAGCACAACATGGTGAACTGTCGTGGAACAAAATATGAGGGCGCTATCATTAGCGGTTACAGATTTACAGTTACCTACCTACATTTGGTTGCAGTTCAATTGGGCCACCCTTTACATATTAAGGAACTCTGACCGAAGTTTGTATTGGGATTTATGGATAATCTACCTACAGAACAGTTCATTTCGCCCCTTCCAGCATAGGAAAAATTTCATGGGAACGTCCTGACGATAAACAGCTCCCATTTTATACAGAAGAAGGACACATAGCGGGTTTTGAAGTAAGAGATTGCATCATCTCTCACCAGTCGTCGTACTTAAAGTTGAATCCAATGGTACAAATGTTAGGGAGGGCGCTTCCCATCTATCCAAATTAGACAGCAAACCGTGGAGAAACATTATTACGTACAATTTATAAAAAACGCGATTTCGAAGAGTTTTTTATGTAAAAGCAGCGGTTATCTAATGCTTGGGGTTAATAAACAAAACACTCGAAAAACTGTTAACACGATTTCGTGAAAAATGAACAAAACAATCCCTCAGAGTCTATTTTATTCCAAAATGATCTCTCCCGTTATTATTTTCCTCAATTTCCGCTTTTTAATCAGTATTTCCCATACTTGTTCCAAGTGCGGCTATAGTTATGACAGAAATTTAAGTTTTCCTAGACAGAGAAATAACGGTTTGAAATATATGGAAACTTCTTGTGAATTTATTTGTCTTTTTATTATCCCTTATGTTTATATTATATGGAATAACTGTGATCGCTTTGAATTTTAAAGGATCACTCTGTTTTATGGTGCGGCTATAGTTATGACAGGCAGTGTGTATGTTTTCATTAGTAGCAACCCCAGCAGAAAAGTTTCGATATCTAGTGGTTTTTAAAACTGTTAATTACAATGTAAAAGTAGCTGAAGTAGTATATTTTTGTGACTTGGCTTTTTATTCGCAAATATTGCCCTGTGTATAAATATTTCGCTTCTAAAATTATTCAATAATATAAAATCTGAGTGAATCGATATTTTGTTCACTAGATAAAATCATCTTTTCTCTCTCTTTTCTTACTAATATTTCATAAATTTTTCATTGCAGCCTCCCATATATCGCATATATCCCACAAACAACACTCACCGAGTGGTCAAAGTGGGCGAAGTGCTAATTTAAGAGTTGTAATTCCGGCGTCGATGCAAGCAAGTCTTTCGACAACAGATGATATCAGTTACGGCGAAGTAAGTATTTTGCCCCATTGCTTCTTGCCTTAGTTTTAAACAAACAATCAGTGCGTTTTTGATCACCCCGTGTATAGGTAACGAAATAAATAAAAAAGGTAACCGTTATTTTGCTGTAATTTTTTTTTTTGAATTTCTTAACCCAAAACTACACGGGCTGATGAAAAACGCATTTTTTTTATAACATGTGAAATATGAATGTGCTTAACTATACTTCGAAATTACATGTTTCTCCTTTCAATCCACAGCATCGACAAAATCAGTCCACACTTAATACACCTGTCGTAACACTACAAACACCCATACCGGGACTAACCAATTATTCGTTAAGTTCGTTCGGTCCACAAGACTTCTCGATGGGATCGGCGGATGTGATGGGCGGTTTACCGCCGTGGAATACACATCATAGTCTTTCGACAGTGCAGCATACAGGGTAAACTACATTGTACATTTCCGAATTTCAAGTCCTCTTTTTTATTTATTCTATTATTTTTAAATCTAACAGCGGTCTGTCACATTTAACAATATCAAGTACACCCCCGCCATCAACGTCTCCAATCTCAGTTAAAGTGAAATCGGAGCCGGTCTCACCACCCCGCGATCATCATTCTGCACATCAGTCGCATTCTAGTTCGTTGCTAAGTCAATCAAGTGGCGGTCTATCAGCAGCAACATTGAATACGGCTGCCGTTATAGCTGTTAGTAATCAAACAAGTCCAGCCAATTTGGGAATACATTCTCAACATCTTGTTATGAATTCAAGACCATCGTCAACGGGACATTTGACACCGACGCCAGGTAAGATTAGTTGTTTTTGAATTTTTCGAAATTCTCAACCAAAGAAAAAAAACATACGACTTCTTCGTATTCTAATGGGTTATCCATTTAGAGGTTGGGAAAGTACAGGCCTGTCATTTGACATCAATCAAATGCAAACGTGAACCAAACTAGTATTTGTTTTAGTTGAAGGATTGCCTTTTCACAATATGGATGTCGTCTGACAATAACGCGCTAAATTTGTTGAAGTATTTTACCGAAATGGTGAATTTCCAGTGAACACATTTGAGAAAACGTTGTCGTAGAAACGTGGACAACTATATACGGAAATATAAACCAACCCGAAATCCAAAATTAGATTCTTCTAAGAAAAACTCTTTTCTTTATGAACCGATCTTAACCAAACTTCACCCAAGCTTGTTCCCAGTTTAGCCTCAACACATTCAAGAACAGATGGAATCGGAACACGTCATAGGGCTGCGGTAGAAATGTTAATTTCAGTCGCACCCGAAATTAGCCTCAGTCTTGTTATTTGTTTAACGAGATGGGGAAATCTTTGGGAGATACTGGCTGAAACCAGACACCTCCCTGCGGGATCACCTTCCGGTATTACTTCGCAGGGGCGGCTTCGGCTAATTAGTGTTCATGCCGAGTTGCTGACTTCAGTCTAGCTTCTTCTCTTTGAAGTTCCTTGTGGATGCTGCAGACAAAGACATTCACTACTTTCCAATAGCGTTGTTACACCATACAGAGTTCACCCCATTCTGTGGGCACAACGTTTTCCCGAATGCCACATTCAGTTACGCGCTCCGCCCGACAAATCTTGGGCAGTCAAAAAATACGTACATTCGTCTGCTGCGACTTTCTTGCAGCTAGTCATCCAGCTTGAAGCGGTGCCAGTACTGCCAGTATCCACCATGACTCGTTAGAAATTGAGAGTCACCTCGCTGTGTTTGCTGTTAACTCTTTTTTTCAATTTTGGTGATGAGAGAGTGAGTCCATCTAACGGTTAAGCTTCATCCTATCGCAGTTGCCACTCTCTCGGTTGTGACGTGATGACACGCCGACGGACTAAGATTTCGTTCAAATGACGAGCTGTACGACTCGCAAGCTCGAGACATCAAAAGGCATTGACTTATATGGGATGATCGAGATCCGTGACGGCTTGCGATCCGTGTTTTGACGGCTCGTGAGACGTACAAACTGCGTGTCTTGTTAAGCAGAATTTCTATTGCGATCATTCGAGCAACAACTTAAGCAGCTTTTTTGCAAAGTCGTTCAGTACACAGAGCTCTTACTGTCAATTGGCACTTACGGTAAACCGAGGTTAATTTTTGGGCGTTCCCAGAGGAATCTAGCCTAATCCGGCAAGGCATACAAAAATCTCATACTTGATCTTGGACCGCCTATATTAGGCATAAACTTCAAATGCTGTTCAAAGTTCAGTCTCCAATCATGTACTGTACCTTAGAGATGTAACGGATGTTGTTTAGCGGATGAGGATGCGGATGCAAAATAGTATAAGATTGAGGATGCGGATATTCATGGAGACATTTTTGAGGAAGCGGATGAGGGTGCGGATGCATTGGGGCATTCGGTGGCTCAGTGGCAAAGATGTCACTCTATCTCTGAGTTGCCGGTGCGTGGGTTCGAATCCCACTGTGACCCATGGATGTTTGTTGTCCATAAAATGCTCCTACGGCAGCCTGTTCTTCGATGTAAATCGTCCCGGAGCTACCCGTTGTTAAAACGGCCAAGAGCTGCCAAGACCCCCTTCGATTCAAGAGAAAAAAATCTCTTGAATCGCTACAACATCAACAACAGGGTGCGGATGAGGATAAGATCGAATATGTAAAAAAAATATTTAGGTTTCATACTTTTCATGAAGATGGAAAAAATTAAATTCCTCTTATTAGCGTGATTAAAAATAAAAAAGTCGCATACGTCCTTACTTCGCTACACCTTAAAAAATAGCACTTCACCCCCCTCAGCCCAATACATTCAAAACAAAACCACTCAAACACTAGTCACAAAACTGCGAACTGCTGAGCTGACCGACAAATTGAAGTTTAGTTGTGTATACGATACAGAGTACAATTTGCCTCAATGCATGTCCTTACATACATATTACGCAGCAGCAGCAGCATCGCGAAATGTCAAGCGCAATGCATTCTATTCTATATTGCTGACAAAAATGCTGGGCAGAAAGCTCGGCATTCAGCATATTTGTCAGCTATGAAATTCTGCCCATGCTGCTGCTTCTGCGCGATATGTATTTCAGGCATTACAATGTAACGTGCATGTGAGTGACAAATATCCGCTAATTGTCTGCATACAAAAATGAGGATTGCGAATGAGGATGCGGATGTAAATATTGGCAAGATGAGGATGAGAATGCGGATGCAGAGTTTAATTTTTATGCGAATAATCCGCGATTGCGGATGCGGACATCCTTTACATCTCTACTGTACCTATAGCGGTTTAAAAAAAAACCGTAAACTCAACTTTAACGACCTAGAACTCCGTTACCGTTACTCGAAAACGAGAAAATGTATCTGATATGAAATGTGCTCGTCGTACTCTTTGATTAGAGTTCTTCCCGCACGCCCATTTCCGATAACAAGTAAAAAAGTCGTCCTTTTTCACCCCTTCGGGGATACCGTGTTATCTTTACACTATAAAAAACGAAAAAAAAAAACACGGAGCCGAGCTTAATTTCGGGTGCGGTCACTCTTCTCGGGCTAATATTTTTTTCCGGCGTACCTATGACTTGTGTTTAATCCCCCATTCTTTAACTTCCGTTTTCACATAAGTTTCGTTAGCTCGATAAAACATATTTGTGTGAAGTTTGGTTAGAAGCAAAGTACCGTTACGATTTTACATTTTGAATTTTCAATCGAAAATATATTTTCGAATTTCATTAAAGTTTGAATGGTAGTATCTGGGAAGTTTTTTAAATTATTTAATTGGGGAAAACAGTTATTTTCTGTAGAATTTTATGCAGTTTCAGAAAATAAAGTCCAATCTCTGATTAAATATTTGGGAGTATGGCAAATAGTGATTTTTTGCTCGGCAAGTCGAGGTTATTGATACTATTTACAAAAAATGCTAAAACTTTATAACGGTTAAAGATAGAGCGGTCATGTGGAACATTAATTCTACTCAAATGAGTTGTGCTATCACCCAGTATTGTGTGTACCATGAGTAATGAGACACCGTGTATAGTGCTTGCAACATTATATACACTCCGAAATTATATGCATTGTAACGATGACTCGAAATATCATATAAACGGGTGGGTTAACGCACCATGCCCCACAAAGGGTTACGGTACAGAGAAGAGAATAAACGAAACGATAAGCTTTAAAATAAGTAGGTACTTTGCGGTCATCATGAAAAGCCAGATCATGCCACTGTCCTTACAGCTATTTCTGAAATCCGTCTTGTATTTTATGTACTCTTCCTTGATTTTTGGTAGTATGGCTGATGACTTGCCTGAAAACCGAATTACGCAATTATGTGTACAGCATTGGGCCTTCGGGAGTCTGGTCACCTTATTTTACTTAATCTTTGTACTGAATAAACGATTTAATATTCATCATTTCATACAAATGAACCCCTCAATCATAATTTGACCCTACCCCTTTGTCCGAGACTAAAATGCAACACAACCAATGCATTGGGATGACTAACAGACTAAGAAAACATATCTTCGGATAGAAAGAGAAGAAGATCCGAGAGAGCTTTACTTTTCGATAGTCGATTTGTACGGAAATATCACCACTTGAATCAATCATAGCCCCCAAATAGAAATGGCTTTTTGGAGGTTATGGTATTGCTTCCTACTCTGATATTTAGAGAACAATTTTTTTCTGCGCTTACTGATAAGAACAGCCTTTCTTGCTCAGTAAATATAAGGCCAATCCTTAACAGCCAGAGCCACCAAAACTGCAATGCACTCCTCTCCTCATGCAATTACCAGAATGCCGTTGTACATTATGATCCATAGATGCGGCCCAAGCACTGACCCCTCTGGGACTCCAAGGGTTTATCGCCGGTATCGTGCTGGAAGACACGATTTGAGAGATAGCTTTTGATTATAGCTGCAAGATATTCTGAAACATTCATTCTTTCCAAAGCGGCTGAAGACCCAGTTTGCGGAATGAAAAGAGTCCGTGACATCGAGCGTGTCCACAGAACAGCATGTGTCATTTCGAAGTGATTCCCTTGCCAAATTGGTAACCAATTCAATTGCATCCATCCTGAACCGTGCCCGTCTAAAACCGTATTGTCAATATGACACGCTCCCTTTTTCTCCTAGTACCGATAGCAGTATGTTCAAAATGATTCGCTTCAGCAGTTTCCCCAAGGTTTTAGTTGGCCGATGCGAGCTTGACTCTCCAGCCGGTTTATTCGGTTTGCGAAGGAGCATCAACTTTGGCCGTTTCCATGCACCTTTGCAGCCATGTTTCGAAGACTTCCACCAACTTTTGAGGGACAGCACAGCAGCCTTCACCGCCTTATCAGGGATCCCATCTGGTCGTGGAGGCTTGCCCTCCTCTAGATTAGAGATTAGATTTATTTAGGGCACAGGCAACAAGAGTTGCCCTAGGCACTGCGACAAGTGGTCTATTGTACCATTGCCCCTACTATGGATTAGATGAACACATCTAACCGACTGCCTTCGATAAATCGATTCAACTGGGCCATATTGATAGTGGCGATATCCTCTTCCGAGGGAAAAGCGATACCGAAACTCTCCAATCGGCGCCTTGCTAGCCTCTCACATTCACACATGATGTGAGAAGCAGTTTCGTCGTCAGCCTCACAGAAGCGACAGCTGGCGTCGGTAACAATGCGCAAGCGCTTTAAATGACCGTTTAAACGGCAATGCCCCGTAAGGAGCCCGCATATGATCCTAACCCTGTTTCTGCTCAATTTCATCAGACCAAGGGTACGATTGGGTGAGTAGTTAGCGACAAAGAGTTTTGACTGCCTAAGCCCTGGAAGAGCTTCCCAGTGTGTGGTGGCTTTGGCTTTTTCCCACTCACTAATCACATTTCTGCAGATACAGAGTGGTAACCCACAGTAAGGTTCTGGCCCATAGAAGGGAGTGGTGGAGATTGCCCACCTGTTGGAGGATTTCCTGACAAACCCACACGAGCTTAGATGTGACAGTACAGCTCGTCAGCGCTTTTATTGCTGCTTGGCTGTCAGTGAATATTGCTATTTTCCTGTTGGTGTAACCTTTGTCAAGGCATAATCTTGCACACACTTCAGTTGCGTGCACTTCCGCCTGAAACACGGTCGGATGTATTCCCATAGGAATAAAGATATTAGTGTTCGGGCCAGTAATTCCAGCTCCAGATCCTGTATCGGTCTTGGAGCCGTCCGTGTAAAATTTGATGGTGCTAGGGTGGAGTGATCTGAATCTGTCAGTCCAGTCCAGTCCACCCTTTCCCATATCTCTGCATTATAAGAAGGGTCAAAACGGAGAGTTTTGACCAGATGGTCTGATGGCATATCCAATAATCTGCTGTTACTTAACCATCCTTGTTGAACTGAGTTCAGTGGAGACGCCGCATCACATGCTACGAGCCTAATGACAGCTAACCTTGCCACTGCCTCGATGTGTATGTGGAGAGGTGGCAAGTTTAGCAGGACCTCCAGGGCGGCAGTGGGGCTCGAAAAGAAGGCCCCAAGGACAGCAAGACAGGCCAGCCTCTAAACTTTCTCGAGACACCGTCTTCCGTCTATGGTGTTTGCTCCTCTCCACCACACGACCGCCCCATATTCCACAATAGGTCTAACAATTGTCTTGTAGATCCACAGAACTATGTAAGGCTTAATACCCCATGCCTTCCCCGCATAGCTTCTGCTGATCCACAAGGCCTTCACTGCTTTCTCTGCTACCAGACTAAGATTTTTTTTCCATAGTTTCTTGTCAAGTGTGACTCCCAAGTACTTGACAGTTTCCGGCATTGTTAGCCGTGCATTATACATGGAGGGACACTCCAGTGTTTGGAGATTCCCTTTCTTACTGAATGGTATCACGGCGGCCTTTGTTGGATTGACGCGCAGCCCGTTTGCTGTGCACCAATCCTGGACTATATGCAGAGAACTCTGCAGGACATCCGGTAGGACCTCTTCGAATTTGCCTTTAACCGTGATAACCAGGTCATCCGCATATCCCTGTGTGGAGAACCTAGCTGAGCTAAGTCTCCACATCAATCCATCAACTACCAGACACAACAGGAGGGGGGATAGTACCCCTCCTTGGGGGCAGCCACGAGTGGCTAAAGCAGAAAGAGTAGTATTGCCTATACTGGTAAAAATAATTCTTGACGAAAGCATACGCTGCACCCAGGTAATGATCGTATTGTCGGCTCCTTTGGCTCGTAGTGCCGTTTCTATGGATTTGAAGGAGGTGTTATCGAAGGCGCCTTCTATGTCAAGGAATGCACATAGTGCTGTTTCCTTATTGGACATGGCTACCTCGATCTCTTCTACCAAGCTCTGAAGTGCCGATTCCGTGGATTTACCCGGTTGGTAGGCGTATTGTTTTGGGTGCAGCGGCCGTGTCTTAAGAAGTGTGCCTCTGATGTGAGAGTCCAGTATCTTTTCCATAGCTTTCATGAGAAAGGATGTAAGGCTGATGGGGCGGTACGACTTAGGATCGTCCGCCGGTCTTTTACCCACTTTGGAGATGAAGACTACCCTAACTGATCTCCAGGCTGTCGGAATAAATCCCAAAGCGTAACTACTTCTATAGATACTAACCATGAATGGTATCAGCTCGCTTTGGCCTCTTTGTAGGAGCGCCGGAAAGATTCCATCCATGCTGGGCGACTTAAATGGATCGAATGTCCCAATTGCCCACCTAACCCTGCCATACGTGAAGATATCTTTTGCTGCTGCCCAGGCAGATCTGTTTGCCCTATTGGGCGGATTCATGCAACTGTGACCATCATTCACGTTATAGTCCAGTCTGCAGCTGGGGAAATGGGTTGCTAAAAGCAGCATGCCTGTGCTTTCGGCATCCCTCGTTATGTCCCCATTTGCACCCTTTAGAGTGCTAATAGTGCTGCAACCATTTTTTGCCATAATTTTGTGCAGTCTAGCTGCTTTGGTGGTATTGTTGACGCTGTCGCAAAAGTTAGCCCAACTTTGCCTTTTAGCCCAACTTTGCCTTTAGCGTGCTTTTGCCTTCCCGAAGCGATAGGACACATGGAAGTTGCGCCTAGCGATGTTCTCCATGGACATCGGATCGATTGCCACGATTAGCGTGAGGTTGTCTCCCTCCGTAGCAGCGTTAATCAACCTCCACTCGCTGGTGCGCAGCCCCTCATTTTGCCTGCCAAGGAGTGTTATCGCACTCGCGGCATCCGTGGTGCGAGGCAGGTAGAGCGTCGCTATCGTTGAATTGGGAATGTCCTCTCCAGCCATTCGGCAGTGGCCTCGTTGTCGCATTCGACCAAACGGAATCCGGGGCGGATGCCAGAGGGGTGACGACTGACCTTGAAGGGCCCGCCGATGCCACCGGGTGTACATTTTGGTCGCGTGTGTTGGCATTTTGTGGGTGAGTACTCCTGCTCCTAGCGACTACAGTTTGAGGGGTAGCCTTTGATGCTACCGGAGCTCCCGTACGGTCACTCCTGCTCCTGTTCGCCATAGTCGTAGGGGTGGACACTGGTCGGGATGAGCCAGCAGAGGTCACCGGAGGTACCCTGAATCAACATGCCGCCGAGGTGCTTGGTCTAGGTACGGCATTCCGCGAAGGGATTTCTGCCGTCCTTTGTTTCTTGGTGGAAGCGGCTTGCTTGCCATCCTCTAATCTTGAATGAGCTTCACAAAGTTCCTCGTCAGTTATAGCGGGAATGTAATCCATCTGCTGTGGCGAACCTTGTCCTACGGGCTGCAGCTCATGTTGAGGGAACAGGACTGAGACAATGTTTTGGAACAGCCTCGGGTGCCTTTCGTCCTTTTTTCATATACGCCATTGCCCATTGTCTTGTGTCCGCGTCGTCGTAGAGTTTTCTGAAACAGTTCTGCTTGCTTGCGATTGTCGAGAGTTTTTAGAAGACTCTAGTAGACATCATGAGCGCTACCTTGAGTTGCTCGCTAACACAAGCGTCGCACTCTCAGCAAAAAAAAAATGTAGAAAGTATCTCTTCATCAAACACAAAGAGGTTAGATGCGATACCTGATTATACGATTATACAAAATAGGGACCAAAACAGGAATCGGAAAAGAAAACAGCTAAGTATCAACTACACATAATTGTAACCATCCACCAAGATAAAATAATCTTCAAAAACTCAACAAAAGCATATTGCTGATTATCCTGGTTGGTCCGCGACAACGTACGAGTTTTATTGAGTGGCCAAGAGCCACTAAGCTAGATATATCCAAAATATAATCTAAAATATGAAATCCATTTATTAACAGATCCCCGGTTTTTAATCTTATAGGTACTGTTACGCCCACAAATGTCCCATCGCCTGTCAGTGATCTGCGACAGTCGTCTACCAGTTCGCAACTACCCGACTACGATTCTCCAATTCAGTCTCACAAGAGGCCACGCATATCTGAGGGCTGGTCCACATAGCCGATTTCGCGCTATACGAACAATTTCTTTAATTGTAACGTATCGAAATCAGCATCATCATTATCATCGTCAATTGCCGGCGCAGCCGATTATCTCCACTACAATAGCAGCCGATATTCATCGACAGCCACATCGTTTAGCAACAACAACAGTAGTAGTAGTAAAGGAGACAGCAGCGCGACAGCGGCTACAATACTCAAATGAACTGATTTGTATTGTATGTGTATTATATAAAATTCAAGTCCAAAGCAAAAAAACAAAATATGGATACTTTGAAATACTTATGTATATGTATGAAAGAAAGATTCATACATAAATTCATGTGTGTCCACGCAGACTCGTGAGGAAATTACAAAAACAAAAAAACGTGTCATATCTTAAACGTAATATCTAGTGAATTAGTTTTTAATTTCTAAGATGAATTAAATTGATTAAGGCAAATGAGAATAAAATTAGTTATTTACTCGTTGCACGTGTAAATTGTACATATTAGGTAAGATTTGAACACAAAAAAAAAGAGGAAAAACTGAAAAATAATGGATTTTAATTGTATGATTCAGGATATCTATTTAGGCTTTAAGCTGAGGACACAAATGAAAAAATGAAAATAAATTATTCTTTGGTAAAAATTCAAGGATAGCGCATGTTAAGGAAGCATATAAATTAAAATTAAAAAGAAATTTATGAATATTAAGAAAAAGATTATTATAAGTGAATCAGTGCAATTAACACGTTGTCGAAAGTCATAATTTTATAAAACTACACTAAATATTAAAAATATTGTATACTAGAAAAGAGATATTCATTAAACACAAACCAATTGAGTTAGATAGAAGTTTTGTAAAATCGCTTTTTGAAGTGAACAGAACACGTAAATGGGCAAAGTTTTGACAAATCGATTTTTCAAAAAAAAAAACTAATCGAGTTATAGTGTTCATTAACAGTGTAAGCATGTCGTAAAAATGTTGATAATGGATCTAAATTGGAAAAACGACGTTAAATCCATTATAAATTAAAAAGAAAACCAATGACAACATGAAACAATCCTAGACTAGAGAAACAAAATAAAATCACGGATAAAACTCGTATTTCATAAAGACCAAATATAAATCTTCAACCGCATACACGTAATGTACGTTAAATACTATATATTGTTCATGCCACTAAAGTGCCATTTAGTGTCCCTAAATTTTTGGAAAAGTGCAAGTAGAATGCGATACCATAAAATGAGACAAGACAAAAATCACACACACACACAAAAGAAAAAAGCTATTTACACGACGTAGACTCAAAGGTAGAATAGAAATGTGTTATTTTTGAAAGAGCTGAAGTGAAACTAACAAACATTAGTAGTAAATCATAAAAATGGTAAAAACTGTGTGGAGATAGAATATATTGATAAAAATAAAACAATCGGAAGAGAAACTCTTAAAGCCATTTTATGCTAAAAGCAACATAGTTTTCTGAATATACATATACATAAATGTACACAAAGATGAAAGTAAATATATTTCTATATTTTATAGAATATGTACTGTATAGACATACACTGAAGCACTGAAACGATAAATTGAAGATAAAGTAAATTGTCAAGTAGGCAACATATTGCTAAATTTAAATACCATACACGATTTGCTTTGTTTTGCCGATGAGTAGTAGATAGGAATTGGTATTTTTCGCCACAAATTTTCCTTTATAGGTTTTATATAGTTAACTTCCTTTTCGCATGTGATTGTCTTTTGTCGGAATGTGTTCTAGGCTAGGTTGAGCGAATTAGAATGATCAATTTTATATTTTCGAAACATGCATGGATGTTTTAAAATGTTATATATCTCCATACATATATTGTTGATTTATTTATTACGGTGAAAAGTTCAAAGAAAGGGGCCAATAGGCTTATTTCTCCTCCAGCAACTAGTGCTGATTGATTTGAGTTGTTTGCATCAAATATCATCATACAACTTAGAAAGAAAAGTCTTTGTACTCGTTAAGAACAGTTACAGCCTGCAATATTAACAAAGGTCATATTCTTGTTTTCAGTAGCTTTAGCGATGGTTTTCCTTTTTTCAACAATAGACAATTAATTTAATTTCAACTTTTTTTTTATGTTTTCTCTTAATTTTACTATAATCATATCCGTACGTCGTACGTACAGCGTTGAATGCAATACTTTGATGAATTATTGCATTCTCCCTTATTTCTGGTCGTCGCAAATATATGAAGCAATTATTATCACTTATTTGTATTATCCTAAAAATTTATTTGCGTATTTGTTTTAATCGTGTTAAGACGTATGTAATATTTAAATATTAATTACTATTATTACATAATATTATTTTATTTGTAAAGATCGATTTTTTTTAGTCATATTATTCTCGATTTGCCTTTTGATTTTCTTTATCATCTGCCTTATGATTTATGTTTTTTTATTATTAAATTATAATAATTAAATTGATACTCAATATATTAGAATGTATTTTTCTTTGCGTAAATGAAAACCAAGTCGTTTGTTTTAAGTGAATTTATATTATAAATATTATCTATATAATCGAGATAAAAAAAAATGCAAAAAAAAGTTTTGTTGAAAATTTTCATTTTGAGTTTTTTTTTTAATTTTTATGTGCGTGTATAGTTGAGGCTTTTTGATACGAATTTTGCTGTAGACTTTTACTATTTGCTGCTCTAATTTTTGAGGCCGAAAATGTGAAACTACATCGCTTGCCACAGAAAAGAGAGTTGAAAACAAGCAACTGAAAAGCTGACCAGACGGGTATTTTCAACAACTCTGTAACTTCGAGGTACACAGAAATTTGAAATTTTGTGGAGATGTACTTTGTGTCGTTGGGCCGCAGTCGAAAACGCCGAATTTTAAAAATCGTGATTTTTTCAACATTCTTCATTCGTTTAACATCGTTTATGTCGTTGGGCCGCCAAACCTAGTATGACTGTCATGCAGTCGAAAACATTCTTTAATAATTTAACATCATCATAAACATAGTTCGTCACATGGGTCGTGAGTTCGAAAAACATCATAACCTAGGAGTCGAACCCACGCACTTACAATTACACCAACCAGATTAGACTAGACCATTTATTTCTTGGCTTTTCAACACATCGTACGTCTTCCAGTGGCTCCTTGTTGGTGAGAAATGGGTGCTCGGTTTCGAAGCTGCGATCGATATACAGTCGACTCGCGATAATTTCAAATTCGTTAAATTGAATTGCCCGATAATCTGAAGTTTTCATCCAGAATTCTCGTTAAATTTAAAAAAAATTAAAAAACTTCAAATATTGATGTACTCTCGATAAATTAAAAGCGGCAATGATTTTTCATTGCTTTATAATTTGAAATAAGTTAACTCCTGTGCTCGGTAAATTGAATTCAAGATGCATTTAACGTTCTATAAATTGAAGTAAATTTTGTTTGCCGCTCAATAAATTGAAATTTAGAAATTTTTCAAGTCTGAATTCTCAGGGTGAGCACTAAAATGTTTACCGGTGCATGATGTGGTATGCACTGAAAATACAGTTTCTTCCCGGAAATCAAGTTTATTCTCTCCAGTTCCTGTCAACCCCTTGTGGGGCATAGGGCATTAACTACGCCTACTCTCCACCTCGTTCTGTTTTGCGCCAACGGCGCTAGCTGTGACCATGTAAGATTTAGCGTTTTCGCCTCGCTTGTTACCGATCTTTTCCATGTGTTCCTTGGCCGTCCAACACGGCGTCTTGCTCCGGAATCCTGTGGATTCCAGTTCAGGGCCTTTTTTTTGCGATGTTATTGGGCCCTCTTCGGAAGGTGTGACCTATCCATTGCCACTTAAGTCTTTTGATCGAAGTGCCTATCCTTTCTTGGCCAGTTATAGTGAGGAGATCCTCGTTCGAAATGATCTCCGGCCAACGAATATGTAGGATGCGCCGTAGACACTGATTTACAAAAGTTTGCAACTTATCTAATCTCTTTAGTCACCTTCCAGGTTGAACAGCCATATAGCAGCACGGATTTCACATTGGAATTGAAGACTCGAAGTTTGGTGCGTCTGGAAATATTGTTGTTTAGCCAGAAAGGAGTCAAATTGAAGAAAGCCGCCCTAGCCTTGTTTATCCGTGATTTTACATCAGCATCCGCTCCACCATCTGCTGTAACTACGCTCCCGAGATAGCAAAATTCATCAACTTTTTCGACTGCCTGTCCCGAAATACAAATTCCGCTTTGCTCCCTGGATATGTGCTCAAGAACTTAGTCTTGGCAGCATTGATTTTCAGCCCCGCATTACGACTTGCGCAATTTAGAGCTTCTGTCATTTGAGCGACATCATCCGTATTAGTTGATAGAAGACAAATGTCGTCAGCGTAGTCAAGATGTTGAAGGTGATCAAACAATTTCCATCTGATACCTTTGTTACGATGTAATTGAAGTGCGGAGCCGAGTACATCACTAATGACAATAAGGAAGAGAATAGGTGACAAAATGCAGCCTTGTCTCACTCCACTGGGCACCTCAAAAGGATCTGAAAGCTTGCCCTTATGCAAGACGTGACATTGGGCTCCATTGTAGGATTCCTTAATGATGGAGATTATCTTATCTGGAATATTTCGTCTTCGTAAGGCATCCCAGATGTACTGACGATCAACAGTTCCAAACACTCTCGGATTAAGGGAAGAAGAATATCCGCTGTAGCGTTAATATCCGCTTTTAAAAATTCTGTCGGAATTCCATAAATACCCGGGGCTTTACCGGCGTCCATTGATTTGATAGCGTCTGTTAGTTCCTTTTTGGATGGTGGACCGGAACTAATGCCGTCTATTTGAGGGACGTCTTCTGCTGGCAACGAAGATACACTTGCAGGCCCGGAAGTGTTATTCAGGACCTCTAAAAAGTGTTCTCTCCATCTTTGTAGCTGTTGTTCTTCGGTAACGATCAGAACACCTTCCTTATCTTTCACAGGATGTTCCGTTAATAAAGATCAGCCAGTTAATGGCTTAATAAGTTTGAAGAGTGTTCCACTGTCACCGCGGAGAGCCGCATCCTCTGCCTCCTTCGCAAGTGCGTTGATATTGTTACGCTTATCACGTCTTACACTCCTCTGAACGCCTTTTTGGAGCGAACGGTATTCTGTATTCTGTATCGTTCTTTAGCCGAGTCGTCAGCAGCTGAGTTAATCTGCTCCTTAACTCTCTTGCGTGCTGAGATAAGAGACCAAGTAGAGTCGCTAATAAATGGTCTCCTACCGCGATCCAATCGTCCTAAAATTTCTTCGCCACATGAAAGAAATGAATCCTTGCGACTTTCCATCTATCTTCAATTGTCGGATTCTCATTTGGTGGTGGTGCATTAGCTTTTTCGTGCAAAGTGGTGGAGAACGCACGCTTGGTTGATGGAATTTCGAGCTTCTGCACATTATACCTAAGGCAAATATTTGCACGGTTAGGACGCTGGATTACTGCCGTTCGTAAGCGCATTTTTGCGATGACAAGATGGTGGTCACTGCCAATATCAGCACCACGTTTCGCCCTAACGTCCAGGACACAGTTTCTCCACGTTTTGGAAACAGCAATATGGTCTATCTGGTTCTCAGTTCTGCCATTTGGAGAAGTCTAGGTTGATAAGTGGCAATATTTGTGTTTAAACAGAGTCCCACCAATGACGAGCTGACGAGAGTTACAAAACTCTATAAACATCTCGCCATTCTGGTTTCTGTCGATGATTTCCCATAAGATGTTCCATTCCTTGGTTATCTGACCCGACTTTAGCGTTGAGATCCCCCATTATGATTTTAATGTCACCTCTTGGAGCCCTATCAAAGGTGTCGCCAAGTCGTTGGTAGAAGACGTCTTTATCAGCTTGATCAGCTGGTTCGGTTGATGCGTAACACTGAATTATCGTGATATTTCGTACTATGGATTTTAATCGGGCGGTGATAATACGGTCGGAAACTGGTTTCCAATCGATAAGGGATCGACGTGCATCCCTTGTCAAGAGGATTCCGACGCCTGCCTGCCGAGGAGCATTTTGGTCATCATTTCCAGAGTACAATAAAACAGTATGAGAGCTTGGTGATAAAGTCGCTCCTGATCCGAGCCATCTTGTTTCGCTCAGTCCTAATATAGCGATGTTATACGCGGTCATTTCCCGTTCGACTTCAGTGAGTCTCATGTTGTTGCACTCGCCCCACATCGTTCGAACGTTCCAAAACCCAATCGTGGTCCGTTGTTTATAGCCAAAAGTCGTTGCCGATGAATCAGTCCGAGGTATCCGAGGCTCGTTAAATGTTTCGAGTCTAAAGAAAATTTCAAGTACGCGGGTTACAAGCCTACGTACCCTATCCCTCAAGTCGCCTTTTACGACAAGCCGGGAACGCTGTGGCATAATTCTAACCCCAAAAGCCACAGGGGTCAATTTTTTGTTAAGTTTCGTACATATCTGAACCCTTGAACGCACAAAACAGAGTCGCTGCGCGCACAATTGTAGAGATATGTTCGAAACTCAGGAGAGTTTTATTTTCTCCTGTCCCTTTAGTCGCCTCTTACGACACGTCGGGAAAGACGGAGGCACTATTCTTGACCCGCGCCACAGGGCGATCAAGTTTATTGAATGATTTGAATTCATTTTCCCGTGAGGTACTTGAAGAATGAGTTTGAAAGGTTTCAAATGAAAGTTTTTGTAAATTTTTGTTGAATTTAATATGGATTTTATTGTTTGTTTTTTTTTTATATATGTATGAACGTACTTATAAAGTCGAAACTGTACTAATATAAGTAATATTCAGTGAAAAAAAAAAAACACATAAAAACTTCAATTTGTTATGTTTACTATGGTATATTAAGATCTTTCATCGCTATACCGTTCTCAACATATTTCTAAAAAACTTTCGTTAATTAAAACTCTCGATAAATTGATTAAAAATAGTTGTCCCTTGAATTTCAAATTATCGAGAGTCGACTGTATTTGCTTCACGTGCTCGTCTCCGTATTGCACAATCAAAACCTCCACATAAGATGTTTGCAGTCAATTAGGAATCGATTACATTAATCTTAGCAGCAGCTCTCCTCAACGCCAGACCAAGTGCCGTGTTACGCTCGCTGTCCGACTAACAATTTACCACCGCATGGGCTTCAAATTGTGTCTTATAGATATTCCCAGACATCACGTCAAAAGTCAGCGCGTGTACACTTTTCATAATTGACTCGGTTTTAATTATTCCACTTGTTCTCGATGTTTCTCGGCCGCTATTCAATTCTTTGAGTCCGTCGATCACAGCCTCAACTATCCCACACTGCTGGTCATAGTTGATGTTCATTGGTTTCAAATGATCTATATCGCTCTTTAACTTCAGGACTTTTTCGATCACCGTCTTGATTTTCTCCGAATTTCCTCGAGACATATCGTCGATTATTTTCAGAACCTCTGTCTGCTGTTTTTAAATTGTTGTTAGAGGCTGTTCTTTAAATGACTAAACGCTTCTTCCGAGTTTGTTATTCGCTCTTCAAGCTTTGTCGTTTTCGACGTATCTGATATCCACCAAAGTTCTTGAATGTCACCGAATGCACTTGATACACGTTTACCGGATCTACCCACACTAGTCTCTCTCTCTCTCTCTGGTTCCTGGTAACCCTTTGTGGGGCATAGGGCTTCAACAACGCCTATTTTCCACCTTGTTCTGTTCTGTGCCATCGTCTTTAGGTCTGACCACTGTTTGTTTAATGAAGCAGCCTCGCTATTAACCGATCTTCTCCACGTGTTTCTTGGTCTTGGTCATTTATTAGCACAAACAAACGGACGGCGATAGCTTTTGTAGTGGCCAGCAGACAAGCATTGTGCATTTCACATTGTAAGAACGATGGTTCTTGTCGTGCAAGTTTACCCATCCGGTTTCGTCTTACAATCTGAAACCACCCAATGGACGGCAGGCGTGAATCGTGGCAAGAGTCGAGTGTTTTGAGATCGTTGAATCGCTGCCGTTCGTAAGCGAAATTTCGCGATAACAAGATGGTGGTCGCTACCAACATCAGCCCCACGCTTCGACCTGAGATCTAAGAGGCAGTTTCTCCATGTCTTAGAAACGGCAATATGGCCAATTTGGTTCTCTGTTCTGCCATCAGGAGAAGTCCATGCTTCAACAACGTTCCGCTAATGACTAGTTGCCGAGAGTTACAGAACTCCACGAACATTTCGCCATTGTTGTTCCTGTCGCCAAGCCCGTTATTGCCCATAAGATATTCCAAGCCAAAGTCGGTACTGATAACTTATATCAGTGCCGACTTTGGCGTTGAGATCCCCCATTATAATTTTAATGTCACCCCTGGGAGCCCTATCAAAGGTGTCGCCTAGTCGCTGATAAAAAACGTCCTTTGCGGATTGATCTGCAGGTTCAGTCTGTGCGTAGCACTGAATAATTGTAATGTTTCGTACTCTCGATTTGAATCTGGCTGTGATGATACGGTCGGAGATAGGTTTCCAGTCGATAAGGGATCGGCGTGCATTCCTAGTCAACAGAATTCCGATGGCCGCTTGCCGAGGTGAATTATCGTCTTCACTTCCAGAGTAGAGCAATACAGTGCGAGAGCTTGGTGATAAAGTCGCCCCCGATCCGAGCCATCTTGTTTCGTTCAGTCCTAGTATAGCGATGTTGTAAGCGGTCATTTCCTGTTCGACTTCTGTGAGCCTTGTGTTATTACACTCACCCGACATCGTCCGAACGTTCCAGATTTTCGGGTTTACGCTAAGTCTTAGAACTCCTCACTGTCAAAGCTATAAGTGCAGATATCGAGCATTCGACTATTAATTTGTTAGAGGCGCCACAGACCCTCCGATCGATCGGCCAGATTTTTTGATTGCAAGATAAATCGGAAGGTGTATGGGACCATCGGATTAAATTTTTTGATTTGACATGTGGAACGTATTGCCAATGCAATTTTCCATACAAGCTGTCATGACAATCATGTGTTCTCAGTTGCTGATTTTTTTGACATAAACCTGTGGTCGTTCTTCATGCTGTGGTTGTGGCAGTCATTCTCCATCAATAGTAGTACTGCATGTCCATCTTCCATCGCCAAAAATGGTATAATTTTCGCTATTTTGTGTTGTGTCTTGTGTCCCGATTGCCTGATAAATTGCGTAATGTATGTGCTGTACGGGCGGCAGATCGATTGTTGGCAATCGATTGCCCAATCGATCGGTCGAGAAATCGTCAGGTTTGTGGCGTCCTTTAGACGGATGCGTTACGAGTGAAAATTTTAATAATTATCCGATTCATACTTTCTTAACTCTTCCTTTAGTCCTCCTGATGGATCTAAGCGCTGATTCAACCTTAATATAAAATAGAGCAGTTAAGCCTGTCTTGATATACCACCATTTCATCCACTAGGTATTAAACGGACATTGCTGAAATCAGATACCATACAGTTAAGTTATCATTCACTTTGGAGCAGCGGCATGACGTTTCCCAAATTTCTTGTGTTCGAAATCAAAATAGGCCAGCCCCTAACGTTCAATTTTTTTGGCTTTAGCAACATGTTTCAGATTTTTTTAAGCAAAGTTAAAATTTGAATACTTACAGGAGAACTTGTGAGATCATCTGTTTATCACAAAATCCAAGAAGGAGGAGGAGGAGTGCCCATACTATACAAACGTGTCTCGAAAAGCGATTGTCCTAGATATGAGGATCACATCAACTAGCTGAAATCCAGTTTGACCAAGAGATTCTGCAAAGATGTTTTACGTAGAGGAAACGGCTAATGTAGTATCTGCACTCACTAGTAAATCGGCAGAGATCTGTTTCCTGATCTCTCGAGTCTCTGCCAAAAAAGACTTTCTGACTTAAGCCCTATTCCTATTGAACGATCTTAGTAACCGTGGTTATCCGTTTCAGTTAATAGATAAACAGTTATCTCTTTGTTAACATTGTGAACATATTTTTCCTGATGATGTGCTAATAACTTCAAGATTCCAATACTCTAACAAGGGAAGGCTGAATTTAATTTTAATACAATACGAGGTTCAAGCTTCTGCGTATGCACTATCATAGTTTCTGCAGCTGACTTGGGCGGTTTTTGCAGACTTGTGCTTGAAATATAACAGAAAGCAGCATGCAGCAGGAGAGAGCAGCATCTTGGGAGACGTGATGTTGGCAGCATTCTGATAAATTTGGTCATTTTTCGACTTCCTAGGGGAAATTTTAGGGAGATATAATTTTTAAGGGGAAAATGTAGGGAGGAATCTAAATTTCTTCAGTGGAATTCCGTTTTTTTTCCTAACAAACAATCAAACTCCAAAATGTGTGTCTTTGATAGTCACATAAAATTTTTTTTCGATCAGCGGGATTTTTTTTTCGTGGAGGACGAATGAAAAAGAAAAGAAAAGTGCCCATTTATCACCGATAATTGCCCAGTGCTTGTTTGTTAACTATATTGCAAAAGTTGAGATCAAAGACAAGCACACTAGGATGTCATTTGATGGGTTTAGTTAATTCGATCTACTTCTAAGTCCATGTTCACCGGATATGAGGCCTTCTAGGGGCAATAAGAGGATGTGGCTTACACTAGGCTTTCGGTTTTTTTATGTGAGTTTGGGGTACGAGGAGCTAATCCCCACTCCGATTAGCCCGACTTCGAGTTACGCCGAGCACATACCGACGCTCCACCTGAATACAATTCTTCTTGACAGCTGTGTTGTTGTTGTGAAGTAGCGATTCAAGAGTTTTCAATCTTGAATCAAGAGGGCTTGTCAGCTTTTGGTCGTTTAAATAACAACGGGTAGCTCCGGGACGGCATGGGAGCATTTTTTCGAAGACAACACAAACATTTATCACCGCGGGACCCGAACCCACGCTCCAACTTAGAGATAGAGTGTCATCTATCTCTCACTGAGCAGGCACCGAATGCCCCAAACAGCGGAGTCATTCAGCTTCACGGCACCCTAAGGCTTCATTGCCTCGTCCACATATCACATTTGATGTCCAGCGTGAGGCCTTTTTGGTCATTTATGTCCTTATACTCATTTGGAAGACCATCATTTTAGGGGATAATCAAGTTTCGTTTAGGAGGAAGGGAAGGCCTATCCGGAAGCACTGCAAGAATCTATGAATTTTTTTTTTATGTTTTCGGATTTGGGGGCTCCTGTGGCTTGGGGGCGCGTGTTCCCCTGAACACATGGAACACCGTACGTTATGCCACTGCGTTGGAGGGTACTTCTAAAAAGGTTTCTAAATGTTTGCGAACTTTTGAACTTGAACTTTTTGAACGTTTCAACTTTTGAGTTTTTAATGCGGCATCAAGGAAAATATATTCATCCTAAGGACTATTGACCGTAGGAAGGACTTACTTGACTGACTGAGTAGTAAAATACAATTGCTACATCAACAAAAAGGAGACAATGAATTACAAGACGCTGCTGACAAAGTACATGTATATTTGGCAAGTCCTTGATGCGAACCGCTATCAAATTTGCTAGACGAAAAAGAAGAACTTCATAGGTCATACAGTAAGCTTTTATGTCATATTCTGTTTTTGCGATTTGACCGAAAACCCCAAAAATTGGTGGTTTTACTGCAACTCATTGTAGTCATGTGGCGGACATTATGTAACGGCTTAACCGATCGTCATGAAACTTGGTAGAAATGTGTAGAATGGTAACAGTCTTTGGCACGAAATACTTAAAACTTGGTAGGGCATAAATAACAGGGTGTCCCGGTCATTTGAAAATTTGTTCACTAAATAACTCGCGAACCGCTTAACGGATCGTCATGAAATTTGAAGAATGGTAAAAGTGCTTAGCATGAAATACTTAAAAGTTGATATGGCAAAGATAATAGGGTGTCCCGGACATTTGAAAATTTGTTCACTAAATAACTCGTGAACGGCTTAACCGATCGTCATGTATTTTAGTAGGAATGTGTAGAATCGTAACCGTCTTTAGCACGAAGAACTTAGACGTTGGTAGGACAAAGCTAACAGGGTGGCCCGGAGATTTGAAAAAGCCGACTTTTTTAGTTTTTATCGGACATGGATGTATGGGTACTCAAATCAAAGACCTCGGTGGGTACATTTCATATCAGTTGCTTTTTTTTTCAGTTTGGACTAGTAGTAACGGAGTTACAGCTAATACATTCAGTTAATATGTGTAGCCATGATACATAGCATTTTTAATTAGTCCAATCCAAAAATAGATTTACAAGAAGCATTTATTAATATTGTGCATAATTCTTATTTATTACCTATAAAACGTGCAAAATTATTCACTATGTATGTATCCAAAGTCTAAAAAACCCTCGTATTGTGGGCGCAGCCCTCTGTACGCCGCTATTTTATTTATCATTATATATCATTGTTTGGTCATAATGGCTTTTATTTTCTTTTACATAGAACTCGTAGTAGATGTCTAGCTTTACGGATATACATATAAGGATTTTGTTTTAGTTCAAAACACATCAACAAACCAAAGTAATGAAAACTATTAAATGTATATAGTACACACAGAACGTATAAATGTCCTTCCACAAAGTAGTCAATAAATATCATCCTGTATGGATCAACTAAATGCAACACTAGTAAAACAGAAAAATATTTTAACATACGGTATGTACCCGTATTTATAAAATAAATGGCATCTTCCAATCCCGTATCCAAATAAATCAGTTCCCTATTTTTGTTTTTTAACTAAACATGATTTAATTACATTTACTTGAATAATCACAATAATATTGTAAATGTTAATTACCTCCACTTTGTAGATGCCTTAAACACAGTGCCTCTCAATGTAAAATGAAATAGATAAATTGTACAGATGAAAAATCAGATACAACATAAAGAAATAATATAATAGAAAAAAAAAATTCAAAGAAATATATTTAACTGGAAATTAATTATACAAAGGAGAAAAATAAATCCATGTCATATAGATAAATACAAATATATTCAATCCAAATTATTTATACAAAGAATAAAAAAAAATGAATACATGTAGAAATATAAAAAAAATATGGAAAATATTTTATACTTAATGTAACGATTGAAAAAAAGGATCGATCAAGCTTAAATTGCATCTAAATACACTGATTGATGAATAAAATTGCAGACGATTCAACGGTTAAAGTATCGTCACGACGTAATACTAGAAAATGTTCCGAGCAGCACTAGGATATAGGTTCAAAACCATATTAGAATATAAAAGTACAAGTAGGAAATACCGCAGATAAAATATTAAAAAGAAACTGAAAATTTATCTACCAAACTGCATTGTTGCTCAAATGCATTATTTGTAATTAAAATTTGCACACAGGGTTATATGCCTCTTTAATAATAATAATAATGAAAATTAACGAAAATATGTATAATTGTAATATGGAAAATGTCTTATGAAATTACATTTTTTTGTTATCTACGCTATTCGGGTTTCACCTTTAACATTTCTAATTTATCGTAGAAAACAAATCCAACTTTCTATAGGCGTGCCTTTAACGACGTACTTTTATTTGAAACGTGTTATCTTGTCAAAATTTCACCTAGCTATTCCTTAAATATTATTCCTTAGAGTTTATGTATTTGAAAAATTTCGTTCGTATTAAATAAATTGTACAAATGAGTCTAAAGCTGAATAGACAAGGTCTCGGGACCACATTATCATTGTGAGATGACAACAAATTAACAATAAGAGATACGGACAATTATAATTATATAATTTAGTTTTCAAAATGTATTTAGATTCGATTGTGATGAACATAAATATCTTCTCTGGATTATTTACTATGGATCTCCTTCTAGTTCCGGTGGCAGTCTTAACACCCGCGGAATCTACCCTTCAGTCTTTCGAGCAAATCCACTTCAATTTGCTTTCGGTATCGATGTCGGTTATCTAGGAAAGATAGCGGCGTAGTTAGCATTCTATTTCTTGGCCGATTCGAAGCCAAAACGTATATGACCCAAACAATATTCTTACAGGCCACCAATTTATGTTAATTTTTAACTTCTTGATCCATAATTAGTTTTTTCATCATCATCATCAATGTGGCACGATAGCCCGACGTCGGGCTTTGACCGCCTGAATCGGTGACCTCCAATTGTCGCGGTTACGTGACCTTGTTCTCCAGTTTCGGAAACCCAGCAGCTGGTGGGCGTCTTCACCTACGGAGTTCTCCCAGCGAGCTCTCGGTCGTCCACGCAACCTCGTTCCGTCAATTCGTTGTGCGTTCATCACTTTCTTTGGCATGCGATTGTCGTCCATCCGTTGTACATGTCCCGCCCATTGCAAACGTTGAAGCTTCACGATTTTCGATACTTCCAGCTCATCGTACAATTGATACAACTCATGGTTGTACCGGACACGTCATTGATCTCGCTCGCGAACGGCCCCGAAAATTCGCCGAAGGACCTTTCGTTCGAATCGGTCTAGCAAAATTTCGGAGGCTTGGGTGAGGGTCCATGTTTCGCAGCCATAACATAGCACGGGTCGGATGATCGTTTTGTACACGCGGAGCTTCAAGTTTCTGTGCGCAAGTTTCGAATTAATTATAGGGAGGACCGAGAAATAGGTCTTATTGGCTAGTTGTATCCGTCGCTTAATTTCGTCGGCGTCCTTTGATAAGTTACAACCCAGATATAGTTGAAGTTGTCTACATACTCGATATTGAGGTCCCCCACTATGATGCTTGAATTTGCTGGCGTCCTTGTTTTCGGTTGCATCATGGCCTTTGTTTTGCTTTCGTTGATATGTAGTCCAACTACCTTCGCGGCGTTATTGAGGTTATGCAGAAGGCTTTCTGCATCACCCAATCTTCGAGACATGATGTTGATGTCGTCGGCGTACGCTACTAATTGAATCGACTTGATGAGTAGCGTTCCGCTGCTGTCCATATTCATGGCTCGAATTACATACTCCAAAGCAAGGTTGAAGAGCGTTGGCGCCAGCCCATCGCCCTGCTTGAGTCCAGTACGAGTTTCAAATAGGTCAGTGAGTCGGTTCTGCACCCTGACCTGCGAGACGGTATTAGTCATCGTCATCCTTGTGAGTCGCACTAACTTTGCCAAAATGCAGCAAAATATTATACAGTACACTTCGATCGATACTATCGTATGCCTGCTTGAAGTCGACAAAGATTTGGTATACGTCGATGTTATATTCATAGCACTTTTGGAGCAGTAGCTTCACTGTGAAAAGCTGATCGGTCGTTGAACGACCAGGTCTGAAGCCGCCTTGATACTCGCCAATGATTCGTTCTACGTACAGATTGATTCTCTTTTCGAGAATTTTCTATAAAATCTTATAGGTCGTACAAACTAATGATATGCCCCTGTAATTCTCAAACTTCTGCTTGTCACCCTTTTTGTGGATCGGGCAGATTATACTTTTGCGCCAATCTTCGGGGATTACCTCGTCGTTCGGTATTTTCAGCAGTACCACATGTATAGCGTTGGTCAGGCACGTTCCACCATGCTTCAGTAGTTCTGCTCGGATCTCGTCAACCCCGGGCGCTTTATTACGTTGGAGCGATTGTATGGCGCGACTCACCTCTCTCTCTCCTCTACTGTTGGGGGTTGAACGGGTGGGCCTGGTTCGGCTAACTACTCAAGAACTGGCTCCGTGGGGGATGTTGATGGTACATCGAGGAGCTCTTCAAAGTGCGAGGCCCATCGTTTGTTTACGCTTTCGATGTCGCTAATGATGTTACCATCCTTGTCCTTACATAGGCTTCTCCTGGGTTAATATCCGTTCTTGATATTATTTATAAGTTTGTACACCTGTCTAATGTTCTTACTGGCTAATCTTTGGTTTATTTGCTGTAACTGCTCGTCAAAATGTTTGCGTTTCTTACGTCTAATTAACTTATTAGACACTCGCCGAAGTTCATTATATCTTTCTTTCTTGGCTCGGGATGCGCGTTGTGTGTATTGGCGATAGGCTTCATTTTTCGCCTCATTCGAGGCCCTGCATTCATTGTCGAACCAGTCTGTTCGTCTGCGCCGGCCTTTATAGCCCACGACCTCTTCTGCAACTCCTTTGATGCTGTCTTTGAGCTCCTCCCAGAACTCATGGATGCCTAAATTGTTGATGTTATCAAGCATGGGCGACAGTTTTTCCTGAAGTGTTGTAGTATACGCAGCCGCCGTGGCATCATCAATCAAATTGTCAACCTCGAATATCTTGGCAGGGTTGATTCTCGTTAGGTGCACCGAAGAAATTCTGCACCTGTACGTCGTCTTCACCAAATAATGATCGGAATCGCAGTTGGCTCCTCGATAGGATCGAACATCTAAGACATTAGAAGCCCATCTCTTGCTGATCAGTACGTGGTCGATCTGGTTCACGGTGTATTCATCTGGAGACTTCCAGGTTTGCTTATGGATTCGTCGATGAGGGAAACATGTAGAGCTTATGACCAGGTTTCTGGCGCTCGCCAAGTCGATAAGTCGCGGGCCGTTGTTGTTGTTTTCGTCGTGAAGGCTGTGACCTCCAGTAGTTCTCCTATGCCAGCTTTCGTTTCCGACTTTGGCATTAAAGTCTCCTAGCAGCAGGTTGACGTCGTTTGATGGAAGTGAGTCGAAAAGTGTTTCTAGGTGGTTATAGAATTCGTCCTTAATCGCGTCTTCTTTTACTTCTGTAGGGTCGTGTGCATTAATGAGCCAGAGATTAGCGAAACGGGTCTTGATGCGGATCGCACATAGCCGCTCGTTTATGGGCTTGAAGCTGATAACGTGGTCCTTGAGCTGCCTACTCACGATGAAAGCTACTATAAACTCCTTGTTGCCCTCCTCTTTACCACTCGTAAAAATAGTGTGCGATTTGAAGTCGTTAGTCTCGATTTTGAGCCATTTAGTTTCCTGGATTGCAACTATGCTCAGCTTGTATTGTTCTACCTGATCCAGGAGGGTCCTTAAGGCCCCTGGTCTATTCAAGGAGCGTACATTCCAAGATCCGAAAGAGTAATCGGTTTGCGGGGTCGTCGTTGCTTTGTATCCGTCCAATCCGAGGCTTTTATTTCAGGTTTCTTGATGAGTTGTCGGGACATCGCTAAGCCATGATAGGGTTTAGTCGTTGAGCATGCCTCGAAGATGCTGCTTTAGTTGTTGAGTTAAAGGTTTTTTGTCGCCTATCACGTTAAGTAATATGAGACGCTGCAGATGTAAATACAGCACTCAGGCGTGCTTCTTCCAAATGTCGCATCAGATGATTTGACTTAGCCGTTAGAGGTTTTACCCACTACCGTTACCAGGGGGCGCCCGCGCGGATGACACATGGAGAAGTCTTTTGCCCCCCAATAATTAGTTTTTTATTCGCATTAAATGCAATCATGTGAAAAATTCTTGTTTGAAGAGGGATTTCATATGTGGAAGAAGCGAAATATTGAGTGCCATTGGGCATCATAAAGACGAGGTTCGCTTTTATAATTGCTGTTCGGGTAGCAAATGTTTTGATGATTGACTAAAATCATTTGAAAGATGATAATTTGAGGCAGGGTCTGAATAGGAGAGAATGCCAAGCTAACCTTTTGCCTCGATCACCTGAGAACTAGTCTACCGGCCGCCAGGAGACAGGATACTCTGTCATCGTATACATAATATGCGGAAGTTAGACACGTCAAAGAAAAAATTTTCTTAACACTTATATTTTCATGTTACACGACATATACGATATACTCGTTACACTATTCTTGCATGGAAAGATCCCGTTTTTGAGGGCTCCGACATTCTGTGGCATGCCGAAACAGCAATTATAATACCTCTAAGATGTTTCTGACACATGGGATACTCCAGTCTCCGATAACCAATGTGATGAAACCTAAATGGTCGCAGTACCCAGCCCTTGATCTCTCAGACTGGAATACCTCTGGGTGAGTGTCACCATTTGATAACACCCATTGGGTTTTCCTGCCTGTGAAACATGTGTATACAAATGCTACCAGAAAGGGTGTGTGACTTCCCCCTAAATGAAATTTGATTCCCCGTAAAATGACGGTCCTCCCTCTAAATTGGAAAAAGGAGAGGCTTGGTACCAATTACCAATTGTGATGTGTGGGTGAGGGTAGGAAGCCTAATATAACCGCGAAGGTTAATAACACAGCTATCGAGACAGCTTGTCTACAGGCGGAGCGACGACAGGGGTTCGCTGTAGCTCTAAATCTTATTTTTCACGTGAACGAGTGTAGAATACAGCCCAAACTGGAAGAATCTGCAGACCACGAACTCTCCTTAGTCCTTAAAAGAAGCTATTTAAAGCGGAATTTCATGTGAAATCCATACAAATTCTATCAATATTTTTATGAACTTGAAATGAAAATCGAATGTTGGTCTTAGCGTCCCACAAAATCTCCACACATTTTTTTTACTTTTCGGGCGAAAAGAATTGCATGTCGCATCTCTCCTAGAAATCTGGCAGTTTTGGGAACAACTTGTTCTGTTTGCGGACAGGTTGTAGATATGTGTGCAGTACTCCTGGTACTCCACAAGAAGGTCCTATCGCCGCATCTATTTCGGAATAAAGCGATTAGCCATAGTAGCTTTTGAACTTGGAAAGAATCGGATGCAAAGTCGCAGCTTATGCTGATGACGTTGCTATGGCCGTTAGGGGCAAGTTTCCTAACACTCTTTCACTCTTAGCGGGTTATTAGAGAACGCCTATTTATACTGAATCGGGTTTGAATCAGGCATTTTGCCTGATTGTCTATAGCACGTACATTTAAATGTGCAAAATTATACACAATCAGGCACCAGATTGCTCCTCAGGTACCTGATTGTGTGTTCGTTGTTGTTGTACATTTGACCTAAAGAGCAATCAGGCACCTGATTACTCGTCAGGTCAGGTCAGGTTTTTCAGGCAGAATCGCCGAAAAAGGCGACAATAACATGTGCTGACAAATGGGCAAAATTATACTAGTGTTCAGGTGTCAATCAGGTTTTTCGAAAATATGTATTAAGGGTCGTTCGCACGATTCAACTTATTGCCGAACTTTTGTCTTCAAATTTGTTTGAATGTTGGACCAGAAGTTGAATCATGCGAACGCGCTTAATACTATTTTCTAAAAACCTGATTGAAACCTGAACACTATAGTATAATTTTGCCCATTTGCCAACACATGCTATTGTTGGTTCATCCGGCGAATTTCCCTTATAGAGTGTTCAGGTTCCTGATAAACTTTCCTAAACTTGGGGCCATTCATCTTGGGTTTTCCGATACAACAAAAATTCTCGGTCTTGTTTTATACAAAAATCTGAGAAATTATTGCCAAAACGGGCGATGTGCCTACACCGCAGGTCGAGCACCGCGAAACCGTGGAGCGGTATAAAGAACGAGGCAAGGAAGAAGAAGAAGAAGTTTTAGACAAAAATCTAAAATGGAAGCCCAACATCCAAGATAGGATGAACAAAGCGACTGTGGCACTGTACTCGCGCAGCAAAGCAATCGGGAAAACGCCAAACGTTGTGTATTGGATGTACAATGCTATTGTGCGGCCTATTTTACTTCAAGAATTTAGCGTGTGGTGGACGGCAGTCATCACCACCACCTTTTACAACATGCTTGTCAAAATTCAAATGTTGGCATCTCTTCTCATAACAAGACTTTTCGATCCACACCTTAATTCGGAATACACTTGGTGCTGGGACTGCTTCCGCTGGACGTCTTCGGCCAACGAACAGCAGCTTACATGGCCCTACACCTATGTGAAACTGACCTGCGGTGAGCGCGAGCGCTGGACTATAGGCACTCATCGATTTTCCGTAATATTATCCTACCCTGAGCCACTGACTACGCTGCTTCCAAAACTTCTTCTGAAGGGACCATTGTAGCCTGATCCCGTCAAGGGAGGCCTGCGGGTTAATAACATACCGTTGGCCATCTATCCTGATAGTTTTAAGATAGACGCAGGAGTGGGTATTGGAATTTACTCTGAGGAATTGAACATTATCTCTCAGTCTCCCTAACTTTTGTTGTGTCCTGCAAGCTAAGGTCTCAGCGATTATGGAATCGCTAAATTGATTGAAAAATGGCGTTGTCATAGGAAGGGACGTTATTTTCAATGCTGACAGTTATGCAGCAATTAGATCACTCTATAGTCAGTGCTAACCACATCATGGCTGTACTAGTGGCACGACGATGATATGGCCAAAATGGGATATTGTGCAATCCACCATACTACTGTCTTTGGACATAAGACATATTCGAAATGTGGTGGGAGTCATACTGAGGCACTGTCCTATTGCGGAGCTCACCAGGGGACTCTGAATTTTCTAAAACGGCTTCTGCAGACGTTGTTATGACGAAGAAGAGGAAGAAAACGTACACCACTTACTTTGTCCGGCCTTGACGAGAAACGGAGGCATTTTCTTGGTTCAAAGTATTTCGATGATGAGGATGATCTTCGGGATGTGAGCCCAATACCGCTCAACAAATGTATTGTTAGAACGGGCTGGTTCTAAGAGGTTAATATACACTAGTTGGCATATGTATTTTGACATCTATTGTACTATCGAGCCCAGACATTGATTCTGTTTAACTAGAGCGGATAACGGTAAATTTCTTATAAGGAAATCAAAGTATGTACATATTCATATTCAAACAACGTATTAAATGTCAAACCAGGACTAAGGCTTGCCTCTATCAATGCTCAAACCATCTTATAAATTCTGATTTTGGTTTATGTTTCGAGCCTCTGGTGATATTTTTTACTTGAAATTTAAAATGGGGAACTCAAAAATTAGAATAGTTAAATATTGTCAAAATACTTGTGCCGCACCAGAATTACGCCTCCATCTTTTCTCTTTCCTATAGCATGAGAGTCCTAAGGAAGACAGGCAAAATATTGAGCATATTTATTGCTGTTGATATGTACTTTAATTTCGATAAAATAAACTTGCCGTTATTTGTTGCGTTTTATAACCCCACCAAATTTCGAAAGAGCCTTTTACTTTTTTGTTTCCTTACGACTTGTCTATTTGTATTTAATTTTTGCAAATTACAGAAAATACCACGTTCTGTGGCTCACTTGGTTGAGTCGCACTCTACGATGCTAGTAATCTAGAGATCCAGAGATCGAATCTCGGCGTGGTCCAAAATTTTCCGTACTTGTGTGGATAGGAAATATATAGTGCCTGCAACATTATATACACTCCGAAATGATATGCAATGTAACGTTGACTCGAAATTACCTAAACGGCTGAGCTAACGCACCATGGCCCCACATGGGGCTATACGTACGGTACTGAGAAGAAGAAATCACAGAAAATAATAACTACTCAATAATGATACAAATAAATCTATTTAAATAAAGAAAAAAGGTTTATACGCGGTAAATTAGGATAGTAAGTTCAGCTAATAGGTTCTACAAATATACATATTATGTAACGAAGCACAATTGTTAGGTAAAATGTATTGAAGGAAGCCATTCGCATGTTGTCGATAAAAAATGTATTAAAAAAACTTATATGGATTTATTTCTAAAATATATTCTTTTACATTAATTTTAATTAACAAGAAGGAGAAATATTTTTTGGTATAATAGAGTGAAATAAAACAAAAACGCCATGACAATTTATCCTAAGTTAACACATGGATTCATTACGACTGTTTTCTTTTAAAGATTTCTAATTTGTAGCCAATTATCTGTTGAATGTTTAAATTTTATGTGGTTTACCTAACCAACCGACTTGTTGTCGTGCACCATTATCTATTACAGATATAAAACAAAAATAGAATTGTACATTAACTAAACCAAAAGGGAATAAGTCAAAATACAGAAAATATATTTTATTGAAGATTAATTATATTATTATTGATACATAAAAATATTCTTTAAGTGATTGTTGTATTTAAAATAATGATGAAGTTGTAGTTTCCTTGATGACTTCCTATGTTTTCTGTGCCCCTGTCCGCGAATGAAAAAAAACACACACACACACAAATAAATGTCTAACCGAAATACACTAACAATACTCGTATATGTATAGTTGTACTGTTGTAAGGAATACAATAAGATTTTATTAACGCGGTATACTGCGAAGTACAGAACCATATATGATCCATATGTAAAGTTAATATTTAGGTTGGGATGAGAATTAATCATCTTTTTTTATTTTGACCGATTCAAAATCGAACTAAGGGCAAGTGTGGATGCTTGTCGGGGACGAGTAGTCACATTAAAAAGCGCACTGTACTGTTAAATTGATATAATTAGAAGATGTTATTTTATTTTTATTAAATATGAGAAATTTTATTTTATCGCGAAAATGATACATTTTCTAAGCAGGGAAATTAGAGGAAAAATAATGAAATCCAAATTGATATCGACTGTTAAATAAGAATAAGATTTAGCGAGTAACGTATATTGAGCATAATGATGCCATGAATAAATTTATTTAAATGTACACAAAGATTAGGTTAATAATAAATTAATGTTATGAAAGGTGAAAAGGAAATTATAAAATGTATTTAAAAAAATATACGAAAAGTATGAGGTAAATGGAAACTGTTGTAAAATAAACAGAATATATATATACATAAATGTGGAACAGAAATAAAGATATACAATAAATTTGACAAAAAAAACACAATTGAAGAGTATTTATTTATGTTATTTATGCCAAAATGTCCATTTCGCCATTGTATATGAATTTCAGGACCGGAATAATAGTGGTTCTCAACCCGCAGATGTCTGCGGACCAGTTAGCCTTGAAGGGAATTGCTACGGACCACCGAGGATGAATTAAAAAGTTTCGAGAATGGTTTTCTTATCCACTCAGTTGTGGGCAGATTTTTGGTGTTATTTTTCAGCCCTTTCGGGTCGATGCACTTTTCCCAGTGGTACTCTAGCTTTTTTAAGTTTTGTACGATGTTGAGGACAAAGCAGTCGCACGAGGTCTACAGAGTACTGTGATTAGGAATCATTCAACCAAGTGGACGTAGTTCTTTGGGATGAATAGTATGAAGCGTTGTCGGAATGGAGGAGCATTTTATTTGCTTCAAATAAATCACTTTAGTTTTGTGCGTCATCGTTCATCCCTTTTGCAACAAAATAAATATATGCGTCGCCTGCATGCCTCATAAACATGACATGCTTCTTAGAAGGTGATTCGATTGAAAATTTTGCTGTTGCGACTACTATTTGAAGCCATGTTCCAATCTAATATAGTAATCAATTAAATATTTTGTTTTTTTTTTTTTAAACTATTCTGCTTTGATAAAGTATTACCGCACTGCGTCATTTTAAATCACAGCTTCAGCTTAGCAATTTTCGTTGTTTGTTTCCAAACTCTTTTGAAAGTAATCCCTTGATACTAAAAACGTCGTTGAAAATATCGGGAAGCACCCTAACCTCCACAACGAATTTTTACAATAAACCAGAGCTTTCTAACAGCAAAACTCTCATCTAATTCAAAGCAAAACCTGCTGCTGATTTTGAAATTTTGTAACCGAAATAACTAAATAACGAGAAAATGAGCATTTAAAGGAATCTGAATATAGCTGAGGAGAAACCAGGACCAAAAAATTTAAAAATGATTTACAAACCGAACATTTGCTTTTGTGGTAAATGTAAGTAAAAAGTCGTTGGTGGAATGCAGTGGCGGCTCGTGCCTATGGAAATAGGTGAGGCGAAAAAACAAAAACATATTGGAAGGGGGTTATTACACTGGATAGGGTTCCAAAACGGAACAGTTGAGTATGTTCCGCAAACATGTTTGCGATTCTGATCCCCTAACTGCCATTTTGCGGATCAGAAACCATCTCCAGTTCTTTTCGTTAACGTATTTCACAAAGGCAGACAAAGAAAAAGCACCGGAGATTATTCCTGATCTGCAAAACGGCAGTTAGGGGTTCAGAATGGCAAACATGTTTGCGGAATATACGCAACTGTTCCTTTTTGGAACCCCATCCATTGATAGAGGATACTTTTACAATTACAACTTTATTCAACGCATCATAATATCCCATTTTAAATATTTGGCGTTTCGGCATAAATTAATAATCACTCAAAATCAATTTGAAAAGTTTGGGCGCCAAATATTAAAATGAAATAGAGTCGACTCTCGATAATTTGAAATTCAAGAGACAACTATTTTTATTCAATTTATCGAGAGATTTAATTATCAAAAGTTTTTTTAGAAGTATGTTGAGAACGGTAGCGAAATAAGATATTAATATGCCTGAGTAAAGAATATTTGTTCTTCAAGTTTTTACGTGTATATTGAAAACAAAATTTTAATATATTACTTATATTAATATAGTTTCGACTTTAAAGTATACGTTTATATAATATTGATTTCAGACCTTTAGGACAGAAAAACATTTAATTTGACGATTTTATATAATCGGTAATTTTCTTTTGCTTAAGAGTTGATCAGCGTGCAATGTCCAATGATATCTCCATGGCGGCCAACAATTTAATTTTTTTATTTTATAATAAGTTTAAGAGCGTGAATGACCATCTGCTTCTTAGAAGCTCCTGGTTCAACCGCTTGAATAAGCTTCTTTTTTCCCTGGATCGACAAGCACTTATTGACACGCGGAACCATATACGCTAATTTGAACTCAATCTTTAAGTAGCTCATGGGAAACTAAATTCAAATCATTCAATAAATTTGAATTCCGGGAAAAAATGGTACTTTCACTGGTAAAAATTTCAGTGCTCTCCTTCTGAATTCAGACTTATAAAATTACTAAATTTCAATTTATAGAGCGGCAAACAAAATTTACTTCAATTTATAGAACGCTGAATTAAAAATTATCGAGCAATTAAATTTATCGAATTTGTATTTATCGCGAGTCGACTGTAATGAACATTGACAAAAACCACACAACTATCGATTTTGCCTTTTTAAAATTATATGCAGAAAGCGACATCATCTAATATTTTCCTTTTTCTATTTCAACCAAAATACAATAGAAAGCCGAAACTATTATGCTCAGTAAGTTCTTATCTCACAAAAACAACTGTGTTGTAAAAGGTGTCCGCCAAAGAAAAAGTCATCAGCCGCAAAAAGGATTGATATAAATACATTCCCGCCAAAATACTCGCATCTTGTGTCAATGATGTAGGTGGAGCAAATTTTTTTCAACTTTTATTGGCGGGGAGCTGAACGAGGGTACTATTTGCTGCTATGTTCTTTTCTTGATAATTTTGAAGCTTCCAGTCTTATAGAAAATAAAAATGCGTTTTAGAACCTTATTTAGCTTTCCTTCGTATGGAAGTCGTTTTTTTTATACGATAAAAGTTCTTTCATAAATTTCTTAACATTGATTTTATTTTGTTATTAACCTTATTCAAGCTCCCCGCCAAATAGCGTATTTTGGCGGGAATGTATTTATATCAATCCTTTTTGCGGCTGATGACTTTTTCTTTGGCGGACACCTTTTACAACACAGTTGTTTTTGTGAGATATCATATCTTTTTGCAGTTTTCGATTTACAAAATTCGTAAATATACTATGAAGACGATATTCATTGCCCTATTGTCACGAATTTGTTTGAGAACAATAATTATAAGAATGATAAACCCCTTGCTAACCTTCGTCTCCTTGGTCTCCTTGGTAACCTTGCTCGCCTTGGTAATCTTAGTAACCATAGTACACTTGACTACTTTGGTGATCTTGCAAACCCTTAGTAACCTTGGTAACCCCGATGGCCTTGGTAGCCCTAGTAACCTCGCTAACCTTGGTATCTTTATACATAACATTAAACTTAATGATAACCCTAACTTTGACCATAACCCTGGCCTATACCTAAACCTCAAACTCAGACTCAACCTTAACCCAAACCCTATCCTTACATTTAACCCTAATAATAACGTTAACTGCGATGTAACAATAACTTTAACCCTATCCGTTACCCTAAACTTGATTTTGACTTTAACACCTTAGCCCTAAATTGAGTCTAAACCTTTACTTCATCTCTATCACATTCATCCTAATCTTAAATCTTAATTTTTAATGTAACCATTAAGCCTCACTGGGTACTCAATATGTGATTCAAATAACATCCATATTTCCTAAGTTCCACATTGCGCCTAAGACAATAGAGAAAGACATGTACATGTGAAAATATCCTTTTATCCCTCATCAAAGGTCCCGAAAACCTGTTGAGTTCTGACGAGCATTGCTTTTACAACAATAAAGTGGTTTCATGACCAAGAATCAGGGATAGCTATGAAATACACTATATAACTAACAGTACCTTTTTGCCTACCACAACAGGATCAAACCGGGTGGAATTACAAGAATAAATCTACATGCCAAATTTTGTTCAAATTAACTCATCAGAATTCCTTGAAAAATCGATTTTCCATATGCCATCATCACGTAACTCTGGTTTGAACACAACACAATACACCGTCTTGACAAAACCGATTTGGTGTCCCAGCGCCATATTTAACCTTCCACCAAACCAGCGCAGAACGGTAGCGGTACGTGTCAGAATGTATGAAATAGTTTCCGCCGCGGTACACCACGGAGTACTTGTCAATTCTTGTGGTGTGTGTGTTGTGTGTACCGCGTACCGCTACCGCGCTGATTTGGTGGAAGCTTTAGAATCATCGGGATGAATGAAACAGTGCGTATGCTCATCCAATATTAAACTAATATGTACGTACTCGTATATATGAGAATCAAAACAGGAACTTTGACCCGCCCCCTCTCTTGCAGACGATCTAAAACTGAAAATTTTAGATACAAAAGAGTGTTCGGTCCTACCAATTATACTATACTATACGATTCTTTTCTAGGCTTTTTTCGGGCCTATCCCCGACTTTTGCAAAATGCTTCCTTTAAAACATATAAAAAGATTTAAGCGAGAAACTCTATGTATTTTTTCACATTTTCCGCTGTATCTTTTTTTTCTACTTCACGGATCGGAGCAAACGATAGCCTATGCACACCTTCACGACAGACTCTATCAATGGGAAAAGAGACCAAATCCCGAGATGCCCTCTGCAAGGCTGTAGCCCTGTCAATGAACGACAAGAACAACAAGAACAACGAGAACAACGAGAACAACGAGAACAAGATTTTTGAAAAAATGCGATTTTCAAACTCTTATATCTCCGGTGTTTCTTATCGTATCATCTTGAAATTTTCTACAATTCGTAAGACGGCGCGAGCGACAACGCTTATCGAATTTGAAGACTCAGGACCAACCAGGGTCCGAGCTACAGAGGTCCGAAAACCCGTACTTGTTCCGTCGTGTAAACATAGCAAACATAGTCTTAGTCGCTTCTCACTTTTTATTTGTTCAAATTTCTTCTTTTTTCTTTGGCGTGCGGGACGCTCCCGCGTCCCTAGATCTCAACTTCATTTTGCAGAGCTACATTTCAATGCGCAAAGCATACAACAAAGCCAGAACAAACCGTCGCACTGTTTCGATTCAGATACACACGCTGAGGCGATTTCTGTTTCGCCTCACTGGCATCTTTTTTCCCGTACATTCTCCCAAAGAGAATCGGGTGAATGTATTGATACGCGTTGAGTTGTTGTTCGAGATTATGCGGCGGAAAAATTATCTCCTCACTTGTATGAATTTGTGTACAAAAATTATTTTAGGGATTTGGTGATTGTGTAAAGTAACTTGTAAGTGGGTTTAAAGATATCTTTACGGTTTTTTATCATATTTGATGAATTATGTTTTGTGATAAATTAAAATGTATAACTCGAAGAAAATGAAGGTGAGGCGCCGCCTCAGTTGCCTCATCTGAGGAGCCGCCACTGGTGGAATGGGGACCAGGCTCAGTAATTTACAAATTCTTTCGTAGCTATCTTTAGATTCACGATATACCTTCGCTTATTAAGCGTAAAGGGTATCTCACAAAAACAACTGTGTTGTAAAAGGTGTTCGCCAAAGAAAAAGTCATCAGCCGCAAAAAGGATTGATATAAATACAATCCCGCCAAAATACTCGCATCTTGTCAACGCTTATTGGCGGGGAGCTGAACGAGGGTACTATTTGCTGCTATGTTCTTTTCTTGATCAGATTTAATTTTGAAGCTTCCAGTCTTATAGAAAATAAAAATGCATTTTAGAATCTTATTTTGCTTTCCTTCGTATTGAACTCGTTTTTTTTTTATACGATAAAAGATCTTTCATAAATTTCTTAACATTGATTTTATTCTGTTATTAACCTTATTCAAGCTCCCCGCCAAATAGCGTTGACAAGATGCGAGTATTTTGGCGGGATTGTATTTATATCAATCCTTTTTGCGGCTTTTTCTTTGGCGAACACCTTTTACAACACAGTTGTTTTTGTGAGATATCATATCTTTTTGCAGTTTTCGATTTACAAAATTCGTAAATAAATTATTAAGACGATATTCATTGCCCTATTGTCACGAATTTGTTTGAGAACAATAATTATAAGAATAATAAACCGCTTGCTAACCTTTGTCTCCCTGGTCCCCTTGGTAACCTTGCTTCTTCTTGTAGCGGTGCAGAAAGGTGTGTAAGCTCTGTGCATCTATGTGGGTACGATTTATGGTTCGTTAATGTTTGTGTCCGTGAGGTCCAAGGACAAAAACATAGCTGCTGCGATAGGGTTTTCCCACAGTGATATAGGGGTAAGATCAGTGGGCGCAGCGGGGCATTGAAACAAGTGACCCACATCATGAGGAGTACCATTGCAGTTTGGACAGATGTTTTGGATGTCCGGGTTTATGCGAGAAAGGTACGAATAAAGGCGTGAACAAAAGCCCGACCGAAGTTGGGTTAGTGTTACTCTGGTGGCTCTCGGGAGCCTAATCTCCTCAGGCGAAATTGGTGGTGGGCGCTCTGAGAGGACTCTATTCGCACCTAAACTCGCGATAGACCGATTCACTTCTTCAGTGTGGATCGCTGCAATGGCGGCTCGGTATGTAACTTCATCGTAAGGGTCCCGTTTGTATCCCTGAACCTCTCTCTCAAGGTCTCGTAAACCACGCCTGACATGTCGTGGTGGAGGAATTCGGTCCATGAGATGATTATTGGGATGGTCCTCACGGTAGCAATCAACAAGATACTGTTTTGAGAGTAGGAGATTGTGATCACGTATTGGCATCAATTTTGTCTCCTGATGTAAGTGATCCTGGGCAGACATCAGAAGGCAACCTGTCGCGATGCGTAGAGCGGCATTTTGGCAGACCTGAACTTTGGACCAGTTTGTGTCACATAGACTATGTGTCCAAACTGGGGCTGCATAATCAGCGGCCGCTCGACCCACCGCTTTATAAGTAGCTAGCATGGTTTCTTTATCTTTGCCCCAGGTGCTACCAGCTAGAGCTTTTAGGATGTTGTTCCTACTGCGCATTTTTTCACAGACTGAAGCTGCATGATTCGCAGACGTCATCATGTTCTCTAGTTGAAGCCCGAGAATTTTGGGGTTTTTAACAGTAGGAACAGAATTGTTGCCAATACGTATATCCATCTCCCATCTGATGTCCTCCCACCAAGTGGTTAGAAAAGTCGCAGAGGATTTGGACGCAGAGATGGTGAGGTTTCGGCATTGGAAAAATGCCTGTAATCGTCCTAGATAGCGATTAATTCGGAGGCGCATTTCATCCTTATCATTCCCTGTGGCGAGTACGGTGCAATCGTCAGCAAAGGAAATCACCTCGATTCCTTCAGGTGGTGTGGGAAGGCCGGAAATGTAGATGTTGAACAGAGTGGGGGAGAGTACCCCTCCCTGTGGAACACCTAATTTGATTTTCCTAAGCTTACAACGTTTGCCTCGAAACTCGGTGAAGGAGTGCCGACCAGCTAGATAATTGGCAATCCAACGGATCTCTTGTGCAGGAAGATGCATATTCAACAGGTTTGCTAGAATGTAACCTCAATGAAGGTGTCAGCAAATTATGGTCTACCGTTCGCGCCCTTTCCAATCCTCGGAAAGAAAAGGGCAACAACGCCATTGAATTTGGCAACACTAAAACCTGCGATCCTCTTCAGTGTGCTAGCCTGTTCAATAAACAATTTATTGAACATCCCAAGTCTGACGGCCTTAAGCGCAAAATTAGAAGACGGATTCGCAGCCGGAATGTTGACACCATACCATCTTGTACAGCGGACCAGGTAAAAAAAGCCATCGAGAATGCTAAAACTCCAAGGCCCTCGGACCAGATGGCATTTCGATGACCATGTTCAAACATCTCGACCTTCCAGCCATTGAGTATCTCACGGCCGCCTTTAACTTGTCGATGTCCACGCTTGCCATCCCTGAAATCTGGAAAACTGTTCGAATTGTTCCCTGTCTCAAGCCAGGGAAGAGCGCAAATCTCGGGGAATCCTACCGCCCCATTAAAATACTTTCTCCTGTCGCAAAGACGCTGGAGGCCCTTATTCACCCCACTCTTGTTGCACATGCGAAGCTAGAACCTCACCAGCATGGCTTCAGGAAGATGCTTAGTACCACCACTGCCCTCGATGCGATCACTACACGCATTCGTGATGGGCTAAATCAACGCAGTCGTTGCCACAGAACTATTCTGGTGGCAATAGACCTATCAAGTGCATTCGATAAGGTCAATCATTCAATGCTCCTAGCAAACCTGTTGAATATGCATCTTCCTGCACAAGAGATCCGTTGGATTGCCAATTATCTAGCTGGTCGGCACTCCTTCACCGAGTTTCGAGGCAAACGTTCTAAGCTTAGGAAAATCAAATTAGGTGTTCCACAGGGAGGGGTACTCTCCCCCACTCTGTTCAACATCTACATGTCCGGCCTTCCCACACCACCTGAAGGAATCGAGGTGATTTCCTATGCTGACGATTGCACCGTACTCGCCACAGGGAATGATAAGGATGAAATACGCCTCCGAATTAATCGCTATCTAGGACGATTACAGGCATTTTTCCAAAGCCGAAACCTCACCATCTCTGCGTCCAAATCCTCTGCGACTTTTCTAACCACTTGGTGGGAGGACATCAGATGGGAGATGGATATACGTATTGGCAATAATTCTGTTCCTACTGTTAAAAACCCCAAAATTCTCGGGCTTCACCTAGAGAACATGATGACGTCTGCGAATCATGCAGCTTCAGTCTGTGAAAAAATGCGCAGTAGGAACAACATCCTAAAAGCTCTAGCTGGCAGCACCTGGGGCAAAGATAAAGAAACCATGCTAGCTACTTATAAAGCGGTAGGTCGAGCGGCCGCTGATTATGCAGCCCCAGTTTGGACACATAGTCTATGTGACACAAACTGGTCCAAAGTTCAGGTCTGCCAAAATGCCGCTCTACGTATCGCAACAGGTTGCCTTCTGATGTCTGCCCAGGATCACTTACATCAGGAGACAAAATTGATGCCAATACGTGATCACAATCTCCTACTCTCAAAACAGTATCTTGTTGGTTGCTACCGTGAGGATCATCCCAATAATCATCTCATGGACCGAATTCCTCCACCACGACATGTCAGGCGTGGTTTACGAGACCTTGAGAGAGAGGTTCAGGGATACAAACGGGACCCTTACGATGAAGTTACATACCGAGCCGCCATTGCAGCGATCCACACTGAAGAAGTGAATCGGTCTATCGCGAGTTTAGGTGCGAATAGAGTCCTCTCAGAGCGCCCACCACCAATTTCGCCTGAGGAGATTAGGCTCCCGAGAGCCACCAGAGTAACACTAACCCAACTTCGGTCGGGCTTTTGTTCACGCCTTAATTCGTACCTTTCTCGCATAAACCCGGACATCCAAAACATCTGTCCAAACTGCAATGGTACTCCTCATGATGTGGGTCACTTGTTTCAATGCCCCGCTGCGCCCACTGATCTTACCCCTATATCACTGTGGGAAAACCCTATCGCAGCAGCTATGTTTTTGTCCTTGGACCTCACGGACACAAACATTAACGAACCATAAATCGTACCCACATAGATGCACAGAGGTTACACACCTTTCTGCACCGCTACAAGAAGAATGCGTTTTGAATTTAATGACATACGATTTAATCTAGTAGGCGAGTTTCGACTCGATTAATTTAGTGGTATTAGTAAATCCTGTCCATAGTGTGAATCCCCTCTAACAGAGACAAACAAATTTTTATGACGTGGTTTTAAACAAACTTACACCAATTCAGCTTGAAAAGTATAGGGCTAAAAATCAGGCACTTGGGCTGTAATGTCATGTTGAAATTCCACATCCAGGAATTCCAAGATTTTCAAAGTTTTTCAAGCTTTGCCATTTTTTGAATAAATCTGAATTTATGTTCGTTAAAGCAGCAAGCAATTTCATAGCAACTACATTCCTGGACTGAACAGTTTCATGAAGAGGCTTAGTTTATTTTCCTTAACAAGAAAGATGAGCTGCTTTATGAAACCACTAGCTGTGAAAGCTCGCATTGTCAGCTTCGTGAAGAACTTATAACAATTCTCCTTCCTAAACATTCTCTCCTCTCCCCATTTCAAACGCTGCCAGTTTTTATTGGTCCAAGTGTAAAAGCATTGTAAAGCAAAGTTTTAGTTAAGTCGTCAACTGTGCAAACGGCAAAAAAGACTGTTAAAGTGGTTTGCTACAGAAGGGGTTTGAGGTTATTTGACGGGAAATAGATCCTTTGGAAATTTTTAAATGTACAGATAACTGTTGGACATTGCTCATGTACTGGAAACCCAAGTATTCGCTAAATACCCTCTGAATTGCTTAGATTGATGGAGTCGAAATGTCGCTGCATCGCTATAGTACCTTTATTAATATACTTGCCCACACAGAATGACAATACTCTGAGCAGCGAAGGATCTCGAAAGGATAGGACAACATGAAACTATTAATTTATTGTCCACCTTGTATGCATTGGCAAGTGTAATCCTAGTTTTCTACACTTAACGTATAAAAACTGTTAGAAGTAATGAAGCTACATCAAAATAATGTAAGAAAGATATGATTGTAAGACTATGCGCCAATTTTTAAAAGAATCGTACAAGCACCGTCCCTTGGCAGAAGTTGGAGAAAATTGAGATGGAAAAAGAGATTTTTTTGGGTCAAATCTCGCAAATTTGACTTTGAAGCTCTGTTAAAACCAAACTTTTTATCCTATTTTAGTGTGATTAATTTTATTTTATAGGTAAATTTATTGGCTGTATTAATCATTTTAGTTAACTATTCTAGCTGGTCTGGCTTTGGAGATATTAGGCTTTAAGTCGTGCAAGAAAATAATTTTTTAAAAAATCTTTAAATGTCTGTGGCAACTAAAGGGTTAAGCTGAAGGGGTATGTTCATACAACTTTTTTGCTGGAAATCAACTGAGGAATCACAATCCGGTGCGTTTATGCGGCACTTTCCGGACACCCTGCATAAACGAATTGTTTGACCAAGCAAATTTTATAGGCAGAAGAGAAAAGAGAAGTGTTTTAGACTCCTGGCGCCCTACCGATTCCAGAATAACAAAAATTAGCATTACTCCTTTTTTCTACTTGAAGTGCTAACATATTTTTACTAATAGACATCCGTAAGACTCTGAAGCTAGGCTATCAATACCGACTTTGGCGTTAAGATCATACCTATTATTAATTTCAATGGGTGTTACATATGTACTCTGAATTTGAATTTGATTAAATTGGTAGCCGATTACTGATCCGCGCGCAACACTTCCCAACAAAATTCTGACGCCTGGTAATGAGTATATGAGTATTTCATCTTACCTAATAGAGCGCTCGATGAAAAAGTCGCTTCTCAATAAAAAAGAAAATACTACACAAAGCAAAAGAATTTGAATGCATTGGAGAAGTTACACTTTATTTGCTGTATAAAATTAAAAGCCCAATCAGTTTGCAATTGGTTATTATGTAAGTATATTTTATAACTTTCTTAGTTTCACGCATGCATATTCAATATTATGAGAGATATTTATGATAAAAAAGCATTTCGGATTCTCATTCCAGCCAACATGAGAATCCGGAAGGCTTTATCGTTCAGTGAACTATTTACAGGTAAAATTATGTGTAGTCATATTTAGTTATTTATTCGTTTATAAATCAGTTCAAATGTTCATCAGGTTACATAACGATCGGAAAGATCCTACTGCGATGCGTTGTCCAGTTTAGTGTCAGTCCTAGTGGAACCGTCCGTCTTCCATAGACTATCTAAATATCCCAGACCGGGGTTTGCAATTGACTTTCTCGTCTCATCACCTTCGCCGTTAGCATGTTGATTTCGTTTTCCAAATCGCATAAAATTCTGATCCAGCTTACCAAATCGCATAAAATTTTTATCATTTCGCCCGGCCCGATCGACATACGAGTTCTTCTCGTCCAATGGGGCCCGCCCCAACCTCATGAAGCTATCGGAACGTCCAAACCTCATCATACCATTATCTCTGCCAAACCTCATAAAATCACGATCAGCCCGACCAAATCTCATCAATGAATTGCCTGTACCGCGGCCAAAACGAAACATGCTTGCATCTGAATTACGATCCGTACGTCCGGACGACTGCTGTGCTGGTAATGTATTTCCCATAGTGTCAACTCTGCTGATTGCCCGTCCAAATCGCATTAGATTGCCACCATCACTGTCAGACCTTCCGAATCTCATGAAATTATCACCTCTCGAATCTCTTGCACCATTCTCACTTCCACGCCCATTGTAGTCGGGATCATCAAGGAATTCAGTTTGTCGTTTGCCGAAACGCATCAGAGCGGAATCGGATCGACCGAATCGCATAAAATTTTTGTCTAGTTTCGTCGTCTCATCGCCCAATTGTCCTGTTTTGCGGAAGTACAGTATTAAGGCATTGTTTGCGTAGTCGATGTTTATGGACGAGATGAGATCCGGAAGGAACTTGTCTTTATATGATTTGGAAGAAACAATTTCAAAATCTGCAGGCTGTCCATCATCTTCCAAGACGTTTGCTAGCATCGCAGGATTTTCAGAAAGTTCACATCGCAAGCAACGGCATATGCTAAGGAGTAGTATTAATATAAGCGGCATATTTGCGTTGTGATGATTGATCTGCGAAGAGAAGAGAACATAATTGAGTGGTTTCCGATTAACAACGCTGAAAAATGATCAGCTAAAGTCAGATTTATTTCGAAACATAAAGTTTAATTCTTCGTTAAATTCCTTCTACAGGATTACAAGCAAAAATAGCCCCTCTGAAATTGGTAGTCCTTTTAACCCTAGTTTGCGGCAACCATTTTCTTACTAGTTTCATGTTTTGGAGTAATGCATCCCACAGTATGTATGCCCATATTTCTGCATTAACCGCCTTTCAATTTTTTAGGGTTCTTTAGAAATTTTTTTTCAAAAAACCCTTATGAAATCGATTTTGTCCGTCCGTCCGTCTGTCCGTCTGTCCGTCTGTCCGTCTGTTCACTAAATAACTCGCGAACGGCTCAACCGATTGTCATGAAATTTGGTAGGAATGTGTAGAATGGTTACAGTCTTTGGCACATATACCTTAGAAGTTGGTAGGAAGAAGACAACAGGGTGTCCCGAACGTTTGAAAAAAGTCGACTTTTTTAGTTTTTATCGGAGATTGACGTATGGGTATTTAAATCAAAGATCTAAACGAGTACACCTCATATCAGTTAAAATTTTCCACTTTCGAGTAACGGTAAAAAAGTTATTGGCGTTTAAAGTTAAACTTCCTATTCGAGCTCCGTTTTTCTAAACCGTTATAGGGATCGATATGAAACTTTGCACAAAGATTGGTCGGTAGGGCCTTATATACGTTAAATATTAAGACTGTTGACTTTTGCAAAGGAAAAGTAAATAACAGTAAATTTGTAAAATTTCAATTTGTTCGTGTGTAGCCCCTCTTAGGTTTCCAAATATGGAAATGCTGCTAAGGGTTTTTAGAAAATTACATATAGAATATGTCTACGAATTTTCATTCGAATAACTGTATCCAAACCGTAAATATAGCCAAATAAGTATTTAGTAAGGGCCTTTCACAATGCAAGCCTCTTAAGCATTTCTTCAATGTATATCTTTTAACTTGATGAAACAATGAACATGAAATTTGGTGGAAATGCATAGAATGGTAATAGTGTTTGCCACAAAAATTTTTGAAGTTAGTAGAACCAAGTTAACAGGGTGTCCCTGGAGTGCTTTTATACAAACTGGGTAAATAGTAAATCTATTTTTGGATTGGTCTAATTAAAGGTGGAACAGAATGAAAGGCGCTAGGTCAGCATGTGGGGTATCAAATCAAAGGGGGCGGTATTTCTTTCCCGTTTCAAGGACCCTCAACGGAATAAATCGAGATTAAATGGAAAATTATTGTGTTTTCCGTGTATCTTTCCAAAGCCATAACTACGAGAATAATTGAAGTTGTCACTACGTTTCTCACTTTTCCGAATCTATAATAGGTTAAGATTCTACCATTAAATTTTCTAAAAAAAAAATTATCGGAAGCTATGAAAAAGGACATTAAAGGACACTAATTAAAAACCTTGATCGAACGTGAGCATACGGGGTGTCATATCAAAGAGGACGTCGAGAGCATTGCATATCCGGTGTTTGTTTCCTGTTTCAAGGACACTAAATGGGATAATTCGGGCTTAAACGAAAAATTACGGCTTTGGAAAGATACATATACGAGAAACACGAAAATTTTCCATTGGATCCCAATTTTTTCCTGTGGGGGTTCTTTGAAACAAGTAATAAACGCCGGATATGGAATGTACTCGACGTCCTCTTTGATATGACACCCCGCATGCCCACGTTCGATCAAGGTTTGTAATTAGTGTCCTTTTATGTCCTTTTTCAGAGCTTTTCGATCAACTTCTTTTTTTAGCAAATTTAATCGTAGAATCTTCAGCTATTATAGATTCGGAAAAGTGAGAAACGTAGTGACAATTTGAATTACTCTCGTAATTATGGCTTTGGAAAGATACACGGGAAACACAATAATTATCCATTTAATCTCGATTTATTCCGTTGAGGATCCTTGGAACATGGAACAAACAGCGGATATGTAATGTACTTGACGTGTCCTTTGATTTGATACCCCACATGCCGACCTCCGGTCGAGGATTAAAGAGTATCCTTTTTTGTCCTTTTTGGGACCTTTCCGATCAAAATCTTTTTTAGCAAAATGAGTTTTAGATTCCTAGGAGCCCACTGATTCAAAAACCACAAGAATTAGCCTCTATTACTCTATTTTTTTCTATTTGAAATGCTAATATGACTGCACATAAAAGTGAAATAGTAGATAAGAATAGCAGGCCGAGACTCTAATGGGCCCGAGGTGGAATTTTGTTCACGAATTCCGAAATGCAGATCTTTTTCGAAATTTCGGTTAGCAAACTCTTCCCCAATTAGTATCTTTGACCATTTGACTAAGTTTCTGTTATTTATTTATTAAATTTAGAGAAATATGAAACAGTTTCAAATTGAAATCGTGTCTGAAACACAGCCACATTTGATGTCCCAAAGGTGATTCTGAAGAAACAAAATTTCGTACTATTATTAACATTTTTAAAATTTCTTTCTCATCCCAGATGAAAGTTTAGATATTATTATCTTCATTTTAAAATAAATATCAATTTAATTTTGAGTTAAAATACTTGTATTTCCTTATTGTCGATGAAGATGATTTATTTACCATATACGTATTTCGGCAGTTATTTGCTGCCATCTTCAGTGGATTAATGCTTAAGACTTAAGCACTTCATCGACAATAAGGAAATACAAGTATTTTAACTCAAAACTGAATTTGGTCGATGCAAGGGAGCCGATAACACAAGGAAACATCAATTTAATATTAAAATAAATAGTTCTAAACTCGAATAAATTATTTGTTTTGCAAATGCACCCCACAACAGAACCAATGCCTTATTTCCACAAAAAGTTCGTTCAAAATAAATTTATGTAGCTACAATTGTACAAACATTAAAATCTAAAACAAAACTAATACGCCAGTAAAACGTTACAAAAAAAAGCCTAACCTCGAAATAAATGGAATACTACCGTTCTTTCGCTTATCTGTTTTAGAGTATTACTGGTTATATAAATCCAAATTTGCAACCCTGGGGACCCTGTGCTAATTTTTTGGCGAAAAAGGGTCATTTTTTGCTCTATTTTTTACATTTTCATCAATATTTTTTAAAATAATTGTCTTGGATAAAAACTGTGTTTGGCATTTCCAATCCGATGATATCCTAACCAATTTTATAGGTCAAATATTGACGGAATTACAGATTTTTAAAAATAGGGAATTTTTAACTAAAAAATTGAGAATTTCAAGTAAATGTCGTTTCGGCAAACAACATAAGCTTAGAATTCGCCTTTCTTGTGGAAAATACCCTATTTTTGAAAACCTACATCTCCGTCAATATTTGACATGCAAAAGTGGTTAGGATATCATTGGGTTTACAATTTTGTCTATTCTCAAAATGCCGATAATGGTTTTTCCAAGAAAATAAAAAAAAAAAAATTGTTGGAAATGTAAAAAAAAAACAAAAAAATTGCTCTTTTTCGCTCGCCAAAAAATTAGCAGGGTTGCAAATATGCTGGCTGGGTATCCGGAGCAATATTGCACTGTATGCTTTGAAATACGCTACGACGATTTCATTTTGGTACACCCTACATTGTTTAGTAAAATAAGGTATAAATTCAGCACATGTCGATCTATCAAGATATAGGTACACAAGACACAACACCTTTCCTCGATAATGTCATGATCTAGGATAGAGCTTCTCGCATAATAAAGCTTGAATTATACCGCCAAAATAGTTGAAACGTCAATACCACAGATCGAGCAACCCGATACCTTGAATGATCCAAGCTAGAATAAATGATGCATGATTCCAGTTCAGGACGTCGCGTCGTGGTGTTCAGATCGTAGTTTCGTGGTGCGTAGTGACTGTGTTTTTTGTGAGGCGGCCATCTTAACTTGTGGAGCTGAAGTAATCTGGAATTTTCTTTGCAATCACGAAGGTATTGAAAACTTTTCTTCACTGTGGTTACTGAGATTTGGTTGAGCGACTGGGGATTTAGTTATTGTGGAGTAAATTAGGCGTAAGAATTACGTAGGTAATTTTGTTTGGCGCTGTTGAAAATATCAAGAAAGTGCTTTTCTTGGAAAAAAGTGTGGAATAAAGGTGTTGTTGGTTATTCTGGTAACAATTTAGTCACATATGAGTGAGTTAAATGAACTACCGGATAGAGGTAAAGCCAGAAGACAGAACAACAAAAGAGGTCGAGAAAACTCTTCAGATAGGGACAATTCCATTACAAGGGATTCAAATGACTTAGAGGCACAGACACCCTTCGTGGAAAACAACCCCAATTTCATAATGGGTACAGACAATAAAAAAACATATCTATACAGGGTGTCCCGTTCATGGTGGAGAATCTTCTAATGGTAGATAGTGTGGCTCATTTGGGGAAAATTAATGTTCTACGAGACACCACTATTTTGAACCGTTACAATGTAAAAGCACTTTTTGTAAATTGTGTCAAAATACCTGACTTGCCGAACTAAATCAAAATTTGCCAAACCACCAAACATGTCATCCGAGATATGACTTCATTTTCTAAAACTACATAAAATTTCCTATCAAACGACACCTCGTCCGTTACGAAGTTGCTCGTATGTTCCGAGATACACCAGTTCAAACTTTGAAGAAATTTTAAAATCGGTTTTTCATGCAAAATTCAAATGATAAAATCGTAACGGTACTTTGAACTGACAAATCTGCAAAGTTGAAAAAAGTTGCCTCATTATGTTAGCTCTCAAACGACATATAAAAATTAAGGGCTCACGATTTGAAAATTTGCGAATTTAACGTTTCAAAGGTAAAAAAAATGTGGTTTTCATATAAAAGACGTTAAGGCTATTTTCAAATGAATTTTATTCATATGTATATTTGTTTTATGCTTACCAAATAGGAGAAAGAAGCGAAACCGAAATCTATTTTATTTTTAAAATAATTTCGAAGTGAAAATTAGAGATATTGTTCGAAATGTCCTCCTTCGTGGTGGATACAAAGTGAACATCTTCTGGCAACTGATGCGACAGCGCGGAGAACTTCTTCCCTATTTCTTCTCAAATCGTTGCACTCTGTTTTAATTTTTTGAATCAGTTGTTCCCGCGACGTAATGGGTTCGTTATAAACCCGATTTTTCAAATTTCCCCAAACATAAAAATCAAGAGGAGTTAAATCAGGACTTCTTGCAGGCCATGGAATAGGCCCATATCGTCCAATCCATTTCTGCTGGTATTTATCATTTAAAAACTCTGTGACAACTTTTCCATTATGGGCAGGACATCCGTCTATCTGCCACCAAATTTCTGATCGTTCCGCAACTAGAACAGCATCAAGTAAACTTGGTCCGACTTCAGTTTCCAGCACGCTATGGAACGCCACTGAATTGAGCCGTTCAGGAAGAATTATGGGCTCGGAAAGGCGATCTCCGAGAACACCTATCCACACATTTACCCTAATTTCATGTTGATAGCAAGAAGTTTTAGTTGCGTTGGGGCCCCGAACACCATATCGATGTATTCATCATCAGTATATCCCATATTTATTATTCGGGAACAACATATACTTTTAAAAGTTCGAAGTTATAATATTATAACACTAATAACAATTTAAATAATATTACCTGGTAAAATATTAGTACAAACACTAATTAATTTATGTAGTAATAATAGCTCACAAACTGACTGACGAGGGAAAGAACTTGCGAATAAGTGCAATTATTATTTAGAATTAATATAAATCAGATCTACGGTTAAAATAACTGTTACATTTTTGGCCCGAAACATTTTCAAGTAAAGTTTTTTCGCCCAACAAAATGAACTGTGTTGATCATGTACAAATGATGTACAAATTTATCTTCATCATATCAGATGATTTGCATTACACGAAAGCCACATTTTTTTACCTTTGAAACGTTAAATTCGCAAATTTTCAAATCGTGAGCCCTTAATTTTTATATGTCGTTTGAGAGCTAACATAATGAGGCAACTTTTTTCAACTTTGCAGATTTGTCAGTTCAAAGTACCGTTACGATTTTATCATTTGAATTTTGCATGAAAACCGATTTTAAAATTTCTTCAAAGTTTGAACTGGTGTATCTCGGAAGATACGAGCAACTTCGTAACGGACGAGGTGTCGTTTTATAGGAAATTTTATGTAGTTTCGGAAAGTGAAGTCATATCTCGGATGACATGTTTGGTGGTTTGGGAAATTTTGATTTAGTTCGGCAAGTCAGGTATTTTGACACAATTTACAAAAAGTGCTTTTACATTGTAACGGTTCAAAATAGAGGTGTCTCGTAGAACATTAATTTTCCCCAAATGAGCCACACTATCTACCATTAAAAGATTCTCCACCATGAACGGGACACCCTGTATAACTCAAGAAGCACAGGGCCATTTGTTGTAATGATCCAAAAATTGGAGGATAAGCCAATTCAACACATGGTAATAAACAGGCTATTAAAACAAAAGAACTGCAAGGGTATTGTTGAGGTTAGGAAAATTGCCTTCAAGACCGTTAAGGTTACCATCAGCAATTTCATTGATGCGAACAGTTTAATAAACAACAAGGAGTTCGGGGAGTTGGGTTACAAATGTTTTATACCTCAGAGTTGCATATCCTCATTTGGAATTATCCGAGGAATAGATACTACATTCAATACAGATGAACTTATTAAGGAAATAGATCCTGAATACAGGGTGATAAGCTTGTACCGCTTTTCAAGGAGGGGGGAGGACAATGTTCCAATTCCGACGCAAACCGTCAAGGTAGAGTTCGAAGGAAAAAAAGTTCCTTCTGAGATCAAGATTGGCTACGCTGTCTGCGAGGTGGACTTTTTCGTACCTATGGTTAAGATATGCAATAAGTGCGGAAGAATTGGCCCTTTAATGAAATGGAGCAAAAGCACCAAACCACGTTGCCTCAAGTGCGGTATTGATGGGGAGGAATGCACGACCTGCACCAAACCGAAGTGTACTCTGTATGGCAATGTGAGCCATAGCCTGTATTCCAAAAATTGCCCAAAGATTAACGATGAAGCGAATATTCTTGCCAATATGTCAATCATGGGGTTATCTCGCTATGAAGTAAAAAAGCAAAACTATTATGATATCCTCAATCGTGAGGATTTCCACAACGGATTTCCTCAAATAAACAAGGAAAGAAACTCCAATAGAATAAATATTGGATTGGGACAAAGTTAGGTATAATAACCAAACAATGTTTTAAGATCTACGAAGGTATTCATAGACATTTAAGCAGGCCCAGAGTCTGTCTGATCCCCTGTAAAGTTGTTAAAAGTCTTAAATTCAATTTTAAGAACGGACAAGAATGAATGTTATCACTTTTTAACGATAAATGGCTCCTACATGTGTTATGCCTTTTATTCCTGGGTACATCTAACTTGCGTACGATTTTTGCTTCTTAAGGTACGTTGAGCTCGACACGACTGCGTCGGCTCCAGCGACTCGCTCATTTCATATAAAAACTCGTTTTTAGAATGAGAGAAAAATGAGTTTTTATATGAAATGAGCGAGTCGCTGTCGCCAGAGCCGATGCAGTCGTGTCGAGCACAACGTACCTTTAGACTGTAGCTCGTTTTTTGGACGCCATATTCTTCTTGATATTTAAAGGAAATATATCAAAATGAGATCTGTTTTGCCTGTCACTGTGTGGCTGCTTAACCCATTAACGACGAGACCCTAAAATCTTACCGATTGAGCTGAAATTATCCACGTCGGCTTAAAATGGCTAAAAACACATTTTGTAGAAAAAAATTTTTCCCCCGGATCCCGGGTTCAGGCTCCCGGCACTGTTACATATATGTAACATCAGGCACTCGAAGTACTCGAGGGTGTTACATATATGTAACATCAGGCATGATACGGGGAAAGTGTATTCAAAGTATATTTTTGACTTTTTTTCAAAAAGAAAACATTTTAGTAAATTTTCTTTTAATAAAGCGAAAAATAAATGAAAGCCGATATTTTACATGAAGTTTGGAATGTAGATAATGCAACAATAACGTAGAAATAATACGAAATGTGTGCGAAAATTGAGCAGCCTTACAAAAATATTATGTCAAATATTGTATTATTTTATTTTATTATATATGTGTTTTTGCATGTGGAGTTGTTGTTGATTTATTGAGAAGTTTCTTGAACACCCACAGAACTAATAGATTTGACAGTTTGTGAATAGGAAAAAAGTTTATAGAACTACAGTAGTTAACAATACAGATTTTGAGGATTATGGAAGATTTGCCAGTAAATTATAAAATTATTGCTCAATTTTTTTTGTCAATTTGTCCATCCGCCCGATTTGTCTAAAAAGGACTAAATAAAGAGCCTATAATTCCTCCTTGTCTATAATTTGGTCTACATTAGAAACAATTTCTTCTTTCGTAGCTCAAAATATATCCTTTTAAATATTATATTAGCAGAATTAAATAGAATAACTAATCCTTGGCCTCATGAAAATATAGCCTTGACTCCTTGCCTCGGATACCCTTGAATTTGGCTATCATTTTAATCCACATAGGAAAACTATTGTATCCATATTCCGGATTTCTAGAGCAATTCTAATTCCGACTCTTAATATATTTGGTATGTTATGCCAAATATGGCCGCTCAATTAGCCAGTCAAAAAGACACAAGGGTCTAGAAAATTATGTGACATGACTAATTTTAAGGAAAAACCTAAATAATAGCATTTTTTTTCTTTTAAATTTTAACATTTATGAAGACTATTTATTCTATTCTCCTAGATAAAAATGTCTTGTTAAAGTCCGGAATTTTCGTTAATCCGGATTTTTTGAGAGTCCGGTTTTCTTTTTTTTTTATAATTTATCCGGACTATCGCGTCAATAGTGTAAAAAATCCATAAAATAAAAAAAAAAAACACTAAAAAAGTACATACTCATACACCTCGTATACGAAGAGTGCACTTTCCCCATATCAGGACGGATGTTACATATATGTAACAGTGTTATAAAAGTAATTATAAAACGCAAACTACGGATAATATCTATTTCATTTATTTTTTGTATTGTTTCAAAAAGACCATGTAATGACATACGATTAATTTTTTCCCAATTTTTTTCATACAATTAAATATAAAAATAAAATTCCTCTTCTACTTTTGCCATCGTGACGATTTTAGTCAACATCGAAAAAACCATCAGAAAGAAACCTCTATAATTTCCACAATAGTAAATCAAATTCAGCTAAATTGATTTCTACGCACTGCTAATAGTGTCCAGTACAGGATAAAACACTTTTTAGTGCCGAATTGATATCCTATTCCTTTAGCAGCCGTTTGAAACGAAGAATGTCTTACTGTTACATATATGTAACATCAGGCATTAATGGTTTAAGCGAAGTGGCATTCGTTATTTTATTATCAAATCCATCAGTAATGGAAATTATTAGTATACGGAAAGAATTAGGTAGCTGGATGACGGAAGCCATGAATTTCTGCACAACGATCCCAATTTAATTTAAATCGCCCAACATAGAGGTTAGTATGATGGCATATCTACTTTGTGACGGAAAAAGATTTTCTTGTAATAATTAAAGTTGGTTGGACAACATGATTACGAATAGGTTTTTGGGATCCTTGCAACAAAGGATCTCCCTAAGACAGAAATTGTCAGTTTCGGAGAACTATGCGAAATGCGAGATAGCGGGATGATATAAAAGTCCCGTATATCAAATAATCCAGTCCTGGATATCAAAAGCCTGACAAATACGATTCTGCTTAGAATTCAAGTCTCCTCTCCGCAGCCGTGTGCGGAGAGGAGATTCCCTGCCTTGGAACATATGAGTCCCCGAGACGAAAATCTTTCGATTTAAAGAAAGCCTAAAATTGAGGATTGAGACCAGGCGCCCACTCCTGCACACAATTGTTTATTTGTTGGGCGGAAATGTGCCTTTCCAATGCATAGTCAAATCAGTATTTTTAAGCCCTCAAGCAAGCATATGAATGAATGTTTACCCCTTTGCTGCCCCTCCTCTTTAATCCGGCGAACGATAAGTGAGCTCTTTACTGCGTATATATCAAAACTTAATTTTTTTCTTATGTTGGGGTTTACCGCAATGTTTAATTTCTTGTCTTGTTTATACTGACCTATCGTCTATTTGATGCACAATTGGACAAATTGATAAACTTTTTTTATTCTCAAAACAACTGCTGTATGTACTTTTTTTTAACCGGTTAGTATTTTTTATTCTGGTGAATTATAAACTTTCCGTTGTGTTCATATGTTATACATGCATACGAAAAACTCATATTTTGTTGTCACAGTGGCATAATATACAAGTCAAAGACACGCCATGAATTTACCCACACACAACCCAAAGACATGCTAAACAGGAACATAAAAGCAATTAAAGTGGGCAGAAAGTACACATCATTCATCTTTTTATGCAATTAAAGTTGGTAAAACTTTATTTTCAGATCTTTATTGTATTTTATATGAACGTGACTTCTTATTACAACTTTTGATTTTTTTATTAATTAAATGGCTCAATACCTACTGATAATGTATATTACATGCTCCTTGAAGTAACAAAAAAAGGCTACTTTACTTTATTTATAACTAGCTGTGACAGATCTCGCTCGCGTTGTTCGCTAAGTTCGAATAAAATTACCTCCGAACAACATCATAGCAAATCAGCCGTTGTATTTTCTTAGGTTTTTTAATGTGGTTTGACGCCTGATGTACACCAGTCAGCAATTCTGTAATGATTTGTGGAGGTTCACCCATCCCATGTCCATATGCTGCACATGACCGTTGCTGCAGTACATCCCTTTTGCCTTTTCCGACCACTTCTTCGCAATGCAATGATTACTAATTGCGTCCATGGAAAGTAGTGGATGTTTCATATAGTTAACAACCGGGCGGTAGTTGAATGCTAATTTAGGCCCAAACGCAGTTTGTCGACCTTGCAAACTCCTTAACCTCCATTTGCTACACGGTTTTCGTGTTCTTCATGTGTTTCATTTCTTCTTAATGTTATTTTCCGTCATTTCGAGGAAGATCTGGACAATTCTTTGCTTTTCTAAATAGTTTAAAGTGAATGCCCAGACATATTTTAAAAAGGATATGAAAGAGTATTTACCAAACTTTTCGATTAAAAAGGGAAAAAATGTCAATAGCTTATAGGAATTTATGGGATATAACGTATCACACACAGACTGCAATCGATTGCACACGATCGATCTGACGCCCTTACAGCACGTACACTATACAATTTATCGTACAATATAAAATGACAGTCTCACGATCCACACGACACAACACAACGTAGCGAAAATTATATATTTTGTGGCGATGGAAGATGGACATCAATAGCAACTTTCGATGGAGAATGACCGCCACAGTCACAACATGAAGAATGACCACCGGTTTATGTGAAAAAATCAGCAACTGAAAACACATGATTGTCAATTAATTATATGAGAGATTATATGAAAAATGGCATGGCAATATATTCCACACTCCACACAATTTATATGACGATCAAAAATATTGTACAATCGATTAGACAGTTTATGGCATATGGCGAGCTTAACGCTAGCTTGATACCACTGAATAAAATTGTTTCCAAAGGACTCTTAAATAGTCTACTGTGTACGCTTCAACATACCCCGCCAAACCCATAAAACCTAATTATTACGTTTTCGCAGTCCTTTCCTCACCTTAAAGGATCCGATATGCATTCCAAAGACTCCAACTTCATTTAAAAATGATCTATTGCTTCATTATATCCAGTCATATGACACCCATCTCACCTACATATCACTTCCTTACTATCAACGCCCTTGTTATTTCGAAAGAGTGCAAACTGTTTTAAAGGACTTGAGCTGCGTGCAAACTTCTTCTATTGCATACGCTTCAACATCTCCAGTCATATGACACCCATATTACCTAGATACCACTTGGTTGCTAAAAACATCCTTTATATCCTTAAGAAACGGTTGTGAAAGGATACCAAATTTCTTCAATGATATTCCAGTATATAGATATTTCCCTATAAATCCAAAGATATCAATTTCTATCAATTCTGGACTTCCTTCCACCTTATGATTGAAAGAGTTTTTTTGCCATATCCACACTTGCAACAGGACCTATATATAACGGTGTGGTATAAGGATGACATCCACACCCCTCAAGTAAGCTGTACACCTAGTTTGGTCAAAACCGAACCACGCGAAATGCGTCATTAAGCAAAATTCCAAAAGACTTAAGCGAGTACATATATCAAATTTTAAGCATAACGGAATTAACCGTATTTCTACGTCGAAAGTGAAAAAATAAATATCCTATTCTCGTCTCCGTTACAAATTCAGTTATTGGAAAAAATAATTGTTAAGATCGGTCCAACAGTTTTTGAGCCAAACCGTTACAAACATTCTCATAGCTTTTTTATATACTATAATTAGTATAACTAGTATTAATATTACTTCGCAGGACAGCTGTGGCTAGGGATACTACCTCCACTAGTATAGTGGCAATCGCGCCCAGCACTTGCAAGAAGGCGTGGGGGTTGTTTACGAAAGATTTTCGTCAGAAATACTTCATTTTAAAGAGGACGGTTTACGTGGCAGCCCAATCAAATTGTGATTCCAACCGTTTCCACATAAGATAGGTCGAAGAATCAGCTACTCACCCAATAGGGATGTCAAATACCGGGTGGACCGAAAACCGGTCTTTTCAGATCGGACAACCGGGTTATTTTCCGTTTCTTTGTCTTTCGGTTTTTAAACCGGACGATTTTTCAACTTCTCGATTTTAACCAGAATTGTAATATCTTTCATATTTAGAAGAAAAATTTTCAAATTTTGCTTCTGGCCTACTAGATAAAATTCACATGTGGGTCTTAGAGTCGACCACAATTCCCTAAACAAAAATCCTCTGCAACAAATTATTAGCAACATTCCTTCGAATCCAATCAAGCACTATAAAGCCTATTGAAATATAGTTTAAAACTCCCGCCTTCTATTGGTCTTTGATGGAATAACAAATGTCGTACCTCGAAAAATAACAATGCCATGCATCTTTTTCAGTGTTTTAATAGAAAAATGCGAAGAACATTACCGAAAATATTTCAGATTATATCCACTTTTCGTTATATTTTGCTTACTGAAAACAGTAGCTCTCATTGATATAAGTTGTTCTCTTAGAAAAAGCATAGTAACCCATGCCATGCGTTAGTCCAGAATGGCCATCAGAAAATAAAAATGGCACCGTTTTCACACTATTACAGTTCATAGTATGCGTGAAAATTTTATTCAAACGTCAATTTTTTGTTTTCAATTGAGAATATAAAATCCGCGTAATATTTATTACTCTCTTAAAATGCCAACGTGATATTTAACCCTTCTGTTGGCGTATAGATCCAGACAGACCATTGGTACTATATCTTGATGAGAAATATCGTTCGACAATATTTTCCACCCCTTTCCATATACATATATTTCAAAGGAACCGACACGGCCACAAATGCGATCAAACGTTCGGCGAAATGTAAACTATGTCTAAGGAAACGAAAAAACGGCGCATCATCGTAAGACATAGTATGTAAACTGTTTCTAGAACCAAAATTAGACCTCTTCAAAAAATAAAATTGATTTCAGAGAGGATTCAGCTACACCTCAGGCATTATAGCTGGTAGGCGACAACAGAAGGGTTAATAATTGCATCGACAATATTTTGACGTTTGAATTATTTCGTGGAGTGTAGTGTAATAAATTTGGAGTCAAACACATATGGGTTGTGTGATCACATAGCCATTCTGGACTAACGCATGGCATGGGTTACTATGCTTTTTCTAATGTTGTTCTTTATAAAAAAAAATCGAAATCATAATTTTTTTTTTCAAAGAAACTTACATCGGATTTTCTAAAATATGGCGAATCATGAGTTTGGGAACTATGAAGTGCTTGACACTTCCAATTGAAACTTTAGAGAGAATGTTACAATATTTTAAGAAAACTTTTTATAAAAAACGATAAAATTATGATCCGCAAAATCCAAGATTTTTTATATATTTTAAAATGTTTTTGGTACATTGCAGTTTCAAAATAAAAAACAGGATTTTTGTTCGTAATTCTAATTTTTTTTTCTTTTAAAACTAACAAAAGTTTATTCAAGGGGAAAGATTGATTCCGCATTCCAGACTCAATTTTTGTGTCCACTTCCGGCACTTTATCACTATTTTCATTATTTTGTATTCCCGTTGATTTATTTGAGATACTAGCATCATTGCTTCCATTCTCCACTTTAAAAACAAGATTATCTTCACTCCTATGAGGCACATTCCACAAGATTTATCACTATCGGATCCACTAGGCTTGTAATATTTGTACCGATCTGAGTCTCGATTTCCAATACTTTTTTTTTACTTTAGGCAAAAAGTAGTCGAATATTTTAATGCGTTTCATTTTTCCTGGTACAAGAAAATCAAAGCCTGTCACAGTCGGATCTTGAGTACTGCCTACCTTTAGCAGTTAAGTGGCAGGAGACGACAGGGTGACATTGGATACTACCCGCCATAGTTATCGCAACTACATATATAATACCATCTAAAGAACCATTACATGATCTTTTCACTTGCGTAAATTACTACTTTCATTGTGGCATTGATGGGGTAAAATCTACGGTTTTGCCACTTGAGACAAATCCTTTATTGTCTACCCACTAGATAGTACCAAAATCTAGTAGCTAAGACGAATCAATCACTATCTTACTTATACCATGTAGCAGTGGCGGATTTACCAGTAGGCTGAGAAGGCTTCAGCCTAGGGCGGCAAAATTCGGGATAATATTTTTTAGGTTGTTCACTATAGAAGACTGTAGGATGTAGCACTTATCATCATTATAACGGAACAGGCGCAATGTATTTCTACCCTCAGTGAGATATAAACATGTCGCCATTGTCCAACACGGCGTCTTGCATTGGCTCCTTGCGGGTTCTAATCTAGGGCCTGTTTTGCAATATTTTTCGGCCCTCTTCAAAGAGTATGACCTATCCATTGCCACTTTCGCCTTTTGACAGAAGTGCCTATCCAATCCGAGCCTGAGATATTAAGGGGATCATCATTCGAAATAATCTGCGACCAGCAGATTGGCAGGATGCGCCGTAGCCCGTAGACACTGGTTTACGAAAGTTTGCAGCTTAGTTGTTATCTCATTGGTCACCTTCCAATTTGAACAGCCGTAAAGAAGCACAGATTACACAATTGAATTGAAGATTCGGATTTTGGTGTGAATGGAAATGTTGTTATTTCGCCAGAAAGGAGTCAAAGTAAAGAAGGCTGTCCTAGCCTTGTTGATACGCGATTGCACATCAGCGTCAGCGCCGCCATCTGCTGTGACTATGCTTGCGAGGTAGCAGAATTCGTAAACTTTTTAGACTGCCTGGCCCGAAACACAAATTCCGCCTTGTCCCTCTGGATCAGAGCTCAATTACTTGGTCTTGGCAGCGTTTATCTTTAGCCCAAGCAGCATTACTTTCGCAATGCAGAGCATCGGCCATTTGAACTAGATCTTCAATTTTATTTGATAGCAGATAAATGTCGTCAGCATAGTCCAGATGTTGCAGGTGATCAAACATTTTCCATCTGATACCTTTCATTTGGTTCGGAAGCGCCCCCACTAGTACATCGTTTGACTATGAGGAAAAGAATAAGTCGCAAAATGCAACCTTGTCTCACTCCACTGTGCACTTCAAAAGGATCTGAAAGCGTACCCTTGTGCAAAACTTGACATTGGGCTCTCTGATAAGATTCCTTGATGATGGAAATTATTTTATCTGCTATACCCCTCCTACGAAGAGCTTTCCAGATATACTCCTGATCAACACTATCGAATATCTTATCGAAATCAATAAACATGAGGTGTAATGTGGATCTCCATTCGGGGGATTGCTCAATAATAATTCGGAGGTTGCTTATATGGTCGCTACATGAAAAACCCTCATGAAACAGATTGTTCATTGCTTAAAGTACGATCAACTTTCATCCTTGATCAGATTCAAAATAATTTTAGCATGAATTCAACTGGAAGTAGGCAAGTCCCACGCCAATTATTACAATCCTTAAGGTAACCCTTTTTCAGAATTTTAATAATTACGCCCTTTTCGATTCGACAGGAAGAGTTTCGGTTTCCCAACACTCTCTGATGAGGTGAAGCAGAATATTCGCTGAAGCATTCGAATCCGAATATGAATATTTCAACCGGAATTCCATCTATCCCCGGGGCCTTACCGGCGTCCATAGATTCGATAACACGCTTTAATTCCATCTTAGATGGTGGTCTGCAGTTAATACTGGCTACTGGAGGGACGTCTTCTTCTGCCGATGAAGATGCACTCGCAGGCACAAACCGGTTGTTTAGGACCTCAAAAAAGTGCTCTTTCGATCTCTGATCTTCTTCGGTAACAAGCAGTAACCTTTATTTATCTTTCACAGGATGATCCGTAGTGAACGATTTGCCACTTAGTGGCTTAATAAGCTTGCAAAGAGTACCACTTTGCGGTCTCCTAACTCGATTCAATCGTCCCACAGTCACTTCGCCATACGAAATGAAAGAATCCTTTGCGAAATTGCATCTATCTTCAATTGTAGGATTCTCGAAAGATTTTGCTGCCCTAGCTTTTTCGTGCGAAGCGGTATTTAGTTTACTTAGTTATAGCCAAAAGTCGTTGCCGTTGAATCAGTCCGAGGTATCCGAGGCTCGTTTAATGTTTCGAGTGTAAAGTAAATTTCAGGAATGCGCGATACAAGCCTACATATCCTATTCTTCAAGTCGCCTTTTACGACAAGCCGGGATCGCTGTGGTAAAATTCTAACCCCAAAACCACAGGGCTAAATTTTTTTTATAATGTTTCGTACATACCTCAACCTTTGAGCGCAAAACAAAGTTGCTGCGCGCACAATTGTATGGATATATTCGAAACTCGGGAGAGTTTTATTCTCTCCTGTCCCTTTAGTCGTCTCTTACGACACGTCGGGAAAGACAGATGCACCCATGACCCATGCCACAGGGGCAGTGATACCTCGAGAAATAATTGCCATTACTGGAGCAACCACAATCCGCAAGTGTTCTACCTAGGATCATTGTATCCAAAAATGTATCCACCCAGGTGCGGTTTACATAAGAAGCGCGAGTTTAGGCATCACTTGCAATCATATCAAGTGATTTTTTTCCGGTCTAAAATATTCTTAGCGGTGATCATCAAACAGATTTGGTCATAGCTTTTTTTTGTCAAAGAAAATAAAATGTTTGGCCGACGTATTGCAACAACATATTACCGTATTACTCCTCCAGGTGATTTCGAAAGAATTTCGATTCAAAATGGTGACATCAATATTTGAGCCTCCAACAGTTTAGGATCCACCCCTATAAACAGATTTTCAAAGCAGAAAATTATTGTATAAGCTTTATACTCTGTGATAAATATTGACGAATGCTCAGGGCCCAAGAACCGGATATCTCGAAGATCACACATATTTAAGTACACAGTGTAAGTTGAAAATAATTGGAGGTAAATAAAACATAATTCTTCCCGAATAATCATTATCGACAAAAAGTAGGGGCGGCAATATGTGACTAGCCTACTGGGGGCAGGGTGACCACCTGCCTGCCTTCGATTTACGGGTCACTACGGGTTTCCGATTTTTTTACGGGGCAAAAATAAATAAAAAACTATGTTATGCCAATATGTCATTTTTTTGTAATAACGTTTCTTATTTGATGATAAAGCTTCTAATAACTCTTCATTTTGCAATATAAAGTTTTAAAAAACTTTAAATGTCATTTTAAAATTGAATTTTATTTGAGGCTTAGCCTTTACAGTGTGAATATGGGACGAAATTGATTAGCTTTTCTTGTGCCAAAACTACCCAAACCCTTAACGATTTCGTCGATAGTGGACCAGCTCGCATAGCTCGAGTACATTTTACGTTCATCATCATCAATGTGGCACGATAGCCCGACGTCGGGCCTTGGCCGCCTGAATCGTTGACCTCCAATTGTCGCGGTTACGTGACCTCGTCCTCCAGTTTCGGAAGCCCAGCAGCTGTTGGGCGTCTTCACCTACGGAGTTCTCCCAGCGAGCTCTCGTTCGTCCACGCAACCTCGCTCCGTCAATTCGTTGTGCGTTCATCACTTTCTTTGGCATGCGATTATCGTCCATCCGTTGTACATGCCCCGCCCATTGCAAACGTTGAAGCTTCACGATTTTCGATACTTCCAGCTCATCGTACAATTGATACAACTCATGGTTGTACCGGATACGCCATTGGTCTCGCTCGCGAACGGCCCCGAAAATTCGCCGAAGGACCTTTCGTTCGAATCGGTCTAGCAAAATTTCGGAGGCTTGGGTGAGGGTCCATGTTTCGCAGCCATAACATAGCACGGGTCGGATGATCGTTTTGTACACGCGGAGCTTCGTGTTCCTGTGCGCAAGTTTCGAATTAATTATAGGGAGGACCGAGAAATATGTCTTATTGGCTAGTTGTATCCGTCGCTTAATTTCGTCGGTTTCGTTGGCGTCCTTTGATAAGTTACAACCCAGATAGTTGAAGTTGTCTACATACTCGATATTAAGGTCCCCCACTGTGATGCTTGAATTTGCTGGCGACCTTGTTTTCGATTGCATCATGGCCTTTGTTTTGCTTTCGTTGATATGTAGTCCAACTTCCTTTGCGGCGTTATTGAGGTTATGCAGAAGGCTTTCTGCATCACCCAACCTTCGAGACATGATGTTGATATCGTCGGCGTACGCTACTAATTGAGTCGACTTGATGAGTAGCGTTCCGCTGCTGTCCATATTCATGGCTCGAATTACATACTCCAAAGCAAGGTTGAAGAGCGTCGGCGCCAGCCCGTCGCCCTGCTTGAGTCCAGTACGAGTTTCAAATAGGTCAGTGAGTCGATTCTGCACTCTTACCTGCGAGACGGTATTAGTCATCGTCATCCTTGTGAGTCGCACTAACTTTGCCGGTATACCAAAATTCAGCATAATGTTGTACAGTACACTTCGATCGATACTGTCGTATGCCTGCTTGAAGTCGACAAAGATTTGGTATACGTCGATGTTATATTCCCAGCACTTTTGGAGTAGTAGCTTCACTGTGAATAGCTGATCGGTCATTGAGCGACCAGATCTGAAGCCGCCTTGATACTCCCCAATGATTCGTTCTGCGTACGGATTAATTCTCTTTTCAAGAATTTTAGATAATATCTTATAGGCCGTACAAACTAATGATATGCCCCTGTAATTCTCACACTTCAGCTTGTCACCCTTTTTGTGGATTGGGCAGATTATGCTTTTGCGCCAATCTTCGGGGATTTCCTCGTCGTTCCATATTTTCAGCAGTAGCACATGTATTGCGTTGGTCAGGCACGTTCCACCATGCTTCAGCAGTTCTGCTGGGATCTCGTCTGCGCCGGGCGCTTTATTATTTTGAAGCGACTGTATGGCAAGACTCACCTCCTCTACTGTTGGGGGTAGAACGGGAGGGCCTGGTTCGGCTAACTGCTCAAGAGCTGGCTCCGCGGGGGATGTTGATGGTGCATTGAGGAGCTCTTCAAAATGCGAGGCCCATCGTTTGTTGACGCTTTCGATGTCGCTGATGATGTTACCATCCTTGTCCTTACATAGGCTTGTCCTGGGTTGATATCCGTTCTTAACATTATTTATAAGTTTGTACGCCTGTCTAATGTTCTTACTGGCTAATCTTTGGTTTATTTGCTGTAACTGCTCGTCAAAATGTTTGCGTTTCTTACGTCTAATTAACTTATTAGATACTCGCCGAAGCTCGTTATATCTTTCTTTCTTGGCTCGGGATGCGCGTTGTGTGTATTGGCGATAGGCTTCATTTTTCGCCTCAATCGAGGCCCTGCATTCTTCGTCGAACCAGTCTGCTCGTCTGCGCCGGCCTTTATAGCCCACGACCTCTTCTGCGACCCCCTTGATGCTGTCTTTGAGCTCCTCCCAGAACTCATGGATGCCTAAATTGTTGATGTCATCAAGCATGGGCGACAGTTTTTCCTCTAGTGCTGTCGTATACGCAGCCGCCGTGGCATCATCAATCAAATTGTCAACCTCGAAGATCTTGGCAGGGTTTATTCTCGTTACGTGCACCGAAGAGATTCTGCACCTGTAGGTCGTCTTCACCAAATAGTGATCGGTGTCGCAGTTGGCTCCTCGATAGGATCGAACATCTAGGACATTAGAAGCCCATCTCTTGCTGGTCAGTACGTGGTCGATCTGGTTCACGGTGTATTCATCTGGAGACTTCCAGGTCTGCTTGTGGATTCGTCGATGAGGGAAGCATGTAGAGCTTATTACCAGGTTTCTGCCGCTCGCGAAGTCGATAAGTCGCTGACCGTTGTTGTTGTTTTCGTCGTGGAGGCTATGACCTCCAGTAGTTCCCCTATGCCAGCTTTCATTTCCGACTTTGGCGTTAAAGTCTCCTAGCAGCAGCTTGACGTCGTTTGATGGAAGTGAGTCGAAGAGTGTTTCTAGGTCGTTGTAGAACTCGTCCTTAATCGCGTCTTCTTTTACTTCTGTAGGGGCATGCGCATTAATGAGCCAGAGATTAGCGAAACGGGTCTTAATGCGGATCGCACATAGCCGCTCGTTGATGGGTTTGAAGCCGATAACGTGGTCCTTGAGCTGCTTATTTACGATGAAAGCTACTCCAAACTCCTTGTTGCCCTCCTCTTTACCACTCGTAAAAATAGTGTGCGAATTGAGGTCGTTAATCTCGCTTTTGAGCCATTTAGTTTCCTGGATTGCAACTATGCTCAGCTTGTATTGTTCTACCTGATCCAGGAGGGCCCTTAAGGCCCCCGGTCTATTCAGGGAGCGTACATTCCAGGATCCGAAAGAGTAATCAGTAGTTCGTTTGCGGGGTCGTCGTTGTTTTGTATCCGTCCAATCCGAGGCTTTTGTTTCAGGTTTCTTGACTTGAAGTTTTTCTTAGGATGAGTTGTCGGCACATCGCTAAACCATGATAGGGTTTAATCGTTGAGTAAAGGCCATCATGGGCATGCCTCGAAGATGCTGCTTTAGTGGTTGACTTAATTGTTTTCTGTCACCTATCACGTTAAGTAACCTGAGACGCTGCAGATGTTAATGCAGCACTCAGGCGCAGCGGTTACTCGGATAATGCGGGAAAGTAACGCCCCGTAGAGAGACATAGGAATTGGCCGAAGTCCTTTTCCTATGAAACTCCTCCTGCATAGCTAAGGGTCCGCAGTTATGCCACAACTGAAGAAGATATAGGAATTAGCCGAAGCCTTTCAACCTTTATCTTCCCCCTTACGGTCAACATTTTACGTTGAAAACAGCTAAAAATTCGTTCGGGCTGAACAAGGCTTTTTGGCTGTTTTTAACGAAATGGATAAGGGTTTTTTGGTACTTAGAAAATTTGGGACGAAAAGCTGATCCATTTCGTCACCTGCGTGAGATGAACTGAACAAGGGTTCCGAAATACGCTGCCAGGATAGAAAAGACCAGTTTTAAAATTCGAATCATATTTTGGTACTATTATTGACAGCTTTAAATAATTTTGTCCGTGTATCAGGGCTTATCAATTCATCGGCATCTCCTGAACATATTTATTAGTTACGGGCGAAATTACACAAAATTCCTAATAAAATACATCCAAGATGACTGTAGTTATGTTTAGACATCCGACGATTTTCTCCAGTTGCTCAAATTTCAGTTTGTGCTGCAAATTTAAGGGTTGCAGACGGTACAGGTAAGTGTGTTCAGCAAAATCGAGTCCTGATTCCAAATACTGCAACGCATTCATGCATGTTAACAGTGTTTAGCTTGATTACGTCACTTTCGCGTCCCGGTAATATTTGGTTGACTTTAAAACAATAAAAAAAATTTCTTGAATCATCCATTGTTTGCCCAGTATTTAATTTTTTGGATTACGGGTTTTCGAACTTTCGGTGCCCGAAAAACGGGGTAACCCGTAAAATACGGGGCATCTGGCCACCCTAACTGGGGGCCAAAGGTTAAATCCGCCACTGCCATGTAGTGCCCACATTTTTGTGAAGTCCCAAGTTGTGTCAAATTACGTGGTTGGGACCACAAAGACGTTCCCGCAAAAGTTGTCACCAAGCAGTTCCAAATTCTCCCACGCGGCAACGTTACACGAAATACATTACAGGATTTGGTACTATGAAGAAGCAATTTAGGTACCAAAAAAGTAGCCGCAACTTAATAAAGTGGCGAAACCAAAAGCTAAGGTTTTTGTTACTTAAATGCTGCTTTCAGAGATACACCCGTTCAAACTTTAAAGAAATTTAAAATTGGGTTTTGACCAAAAATTCAAATGATAAAATCGTATACAATTTTAAAATTTCTTTAAAGTTTGAACAGGTGTATCTCTGAAGGTACGAGCAACTTCGTAACGGGCGATTTTTATGTGGTTTCAGAAAGTGAAGTCATATCTCGGATGAAATGTTTGGTGCTGTGGCAAATTTTGATTTAGTTCGGCAAGTCGGGCATTTCGACAAAAAATGCTATTATATTGTAACGGTTCAAACTAGAGGGGTTCCGTTGTACATTAATTTTCCCCAAATGAGCCACACTACCTACCATTAAAATATCCTCCACCATGAAAGGGACACCCTATATATGTATATGAACGGATGGAATTGGAACACTGCGTCATAGGGCTGACATACAAACCCACCCATGGAAATTAGGTTCTTCTAAGAAAAACTTTTTTCTTTATGAACCAATCTTCACCCTGTGTTCCTAGCATTGAGTATAACTATGGAGTAGAAATTCCATATATTCCCATGGTAGCTTGGCGATAGAATTCCTATACATGCGCAACTGCAACCACACTGCGTCGCAACACCCGCACGATCCACAATCCTCGTTTAAAACCTGACTGGTCCAATAAGAATGTTTACATTTTGGAAAACAATGTGCCAAAAGGCTCATTTAAAACCGGTCTGGTTCAATGAGAAATGTTTACATTTTAGAAAACAATATGTCAAACTTCCATACAAAATCCAGTTTGGCAACTTTGTCCCTACCTTGCACTTCACGTCTCTTTCCGCAACCGAATTCGTTCATCTCTCACGTTGCTTTTCGTTTCTCGTCTGTGGTTCCTAGTAAAGCCACAAAACATGAAATCGAAACACTACGTCATAAGGCTGTTATACAAAAAAAAAAAACCCCTGAAAATTGGGTTCTTCTAAAACAATTTTTTTCTTTAAACCAAACATCACCCAAGTGTGTTTCTATAAAAGCCTCAAAACATTTCCCGGAACAGATGGAATCGGAACACGTCATAGGGCTGCGGTAGAAATGATTAACACAATAGAAGCTCCCGTAAGGGAGAGGATAAAGGTTGAAAGGCTCCGGCCGATTCCTATATCCTTTTCAGTTGTGGCATAACTGCGGACCCTTAGCTATGCAGGAGGAGCTTCATAGGCTCCGGCCAATTCCTATGTTTCTCTACGGGGCGTTACTTTCCCGCATTATCCGAGTAACCGCTGCGCCTGAGTGCTGTATTAACAACTTCAGCGTCTCAGGTTACTAAACGTAACAGGGTGACATAAACCGAATAGTCAATCACCGAAGCAGGACCTTCCGTAGGGGGGAGGATAAAGGTTGAAAGGCTCCGGCCGATTCCTATATCCTCTTCATTTGTGGCATAACTGCGGACGCTTAGCTATGCAGGAGGAGCTTCATAGGGTGAGGGCTCCAGCCAATTCCTATGTTTCTCTACGGGGCGTTACTTTCCCGCATTATCCGAGTAACCGCTGCGCCTGAGTGCTGTATTTACAACTTCAGCGTCTCAGGTTACTAAACGTAATAGGGTGACAAAAACCGAACAGTCAATCACCGAAGCAGCACCTCCGAGGCTTCCATGATGGACCTCTTTCGTTTTACGAATACTATCATGGCTAAGCGATGGGCCGACAACCCATCCTTGGAAAAAATTCTATGTCAAGAAACCTCGGATTGGACGGATACAACCCAACGACGACATCGCAAACGAACAACTGAGAACTCTTTCGGAACCTGGAATGTACGCTCCCTGAATAGGCCAGGGACGTTAAGGGCCCTCTTGGATCAGGTCGAAAAATATAAGCTGAGCATTGTTGCACTCCAGGAAACTAAATGGCTTAGTAGCGAGTTTGATGACCGAAATTCGTATACAATTTTCATAAGTGGAAAACCTTCGGTCCACAGGGAGTTTGGAGTGGCGTTCATTGTAAACAATCAACTTAAGCCGCATGTTATCGACTTCAAACCCATAAACGAGCGGCTGTGTGCGATTCGCATTAAAACCCGGTTCTTCAATCTCTGGCTCATAAACGCGCATGCCCCCACCGAAGTCAGTGAAGAAGCGGTTAAAGACGAGTTCTATCACCGCCTAGAAAATCTCTTCGATTCACTTCAATCAAATGATGTCAAATTGCTGCTAGGGGATTTTAACTCGAAAGTCGGAAACGAAAGTTCGCATAGGGGGATCACTGGAGGGTACAGCCTCCATGAAGACTGTAACGACAATGGCCAACGACTAATAGACTTCGCGACCAGCAGAAATATGGTCATTAGCTCTACCTGTTTTCCGCATCGTCGCATTCACAGGCAGACCTGGAGATCTGCAGATCAACATACCGTCAACCAAATTGACCACGTCCTTGTCTGCAAGAGATGGGCATCGAGCATAATGGATGTTCGGTCCTATCGTGGAGCAAATATTGACTCTCTATGGTGAAGGCGACTTATAGGTGCAGAATTTCTTCGGTGCATCATTCGAGGTTCAACCCGGCAAAAATTTTTGCGGTTGACAAATTGTTGGATGATGCCACGGTGGTCACTTATACGACTGCCCTTGAGGAGAAGCTATGACGCCCTTGCTAAATAACATCAGCAACAAAGGCGCCCTTGAGATCTGGGATACACTCAAAGACACCATCAAGGGGGTCGCAGAGGAGGTTGTGGGATACAAAGCCCTGCGAGCCCGAAATGATTGGTTTGATGAAGAATGTCAAAATGCGGTAGATGCTAAAAACGAGGCATATCGCCAATGGACTGAACGCGCAACTAGAGCCAAAAAAAAACAAAATATGACGAGCTTCGACGATTTTCGAGTAGGTTAATTAGGCGTAAGAAACGTAAGCATCTTGACGAGCAGTTGATGCAAATAAACCAAAGACTAGTTAGTAGGAACAGTAGACAAGCGTACAAGCTGATTAATTCAATTAAAAGTGGATACCAACCCAGGACCAGCCTCTGTAAGGATAAGGATGGCAATGTCATTAGCGACACCGATAGCGTTGATAAACGCTGGGCCTCACATTTTGAAGAGCTCCTCAATGTTCAACCGAACAACCCCACACAAGAAGCTCCGGAGCTGATGGCTGAACCAGGCCCTCCCGTTCAACCCCCAACAGTAGAAGAAGTTGATCTCGCCAACATAATAAAGCCCCGGGCGCTGACGAGATTCCAGCTGAACTGCTGAAGCATGGTGAGGAGAGCCTTGTTAAGGCTATACACACACTTATCGTTAAAGTATGGAACGACGAAATAATCCCGGAAGATTGGCGTAAAAGTATCATTTGCCCAATCCACAAAAAAGGGGATAAGTTGAAATGTGAGAACTACAGACGCATCTCATTAGTTTGTACGACTTATAAAATTTTATCTAAAATTCTAGAAAATAGAATTAATCCGTACGCAGAAGAAATCATTGGCGAGTACCAAGGCGGCTTTAGACCCGGTCGTTCAACGACAGATCAGCTTTTTACAGTGAAGCTTTTACTCCAGAAGTGCTGGGAATATAACATCGACGTATACCAAATATTTGTCGACTTCAAGCAGGCAGACGACAGTATCGATCGAAGCGTACTGTACAACATTTTGCTGCATTTTGGAATACCGGCTAAGCTAGTGCGACTCATAAGGATGACGATGACTAATACCGTCTCGCAGGTCAGAGTTCAGAACAGACTCACTGACCTATTTGAAACTCGTACTGGACTCAAGCAAGGCAACGGGCTGGCACCGACGCTCTTCAACCTGGCTCTGGAGTATGTGATTCGAGCCATGAATTTGGACAGCAGCGGAACGCTACTCATTAAATCGACTCAACTAGTAGCCTACGCCGACGACATCAACATCATGTCTCGAAGATTGGGAGATGCAGAAAGCCTTCTGCATAATCTCAATAACGCCGCCAAAGAAGTTGGGCTACATATCAACGAGTCTAAAACCAAGGTCATGATGCAATCAAAAACTAGAACGCCAGTAAATTCAAGCATCACAGTGGGGGACCTCAATATAGAATATGTAGACAACTCCACTTACCTGGGTTGCAATTTGTCAAAAGACGCCAACGAAACAGATGAGATAAAGCGACGGATACAACTAGCCAATAAGTGTTACTTTGCGGTCCTCCAAATTATGAATTCGAAGCTGGTGCACAGGAACACGAAGCTCCACGTGTATAAAACCATCATCCGACCTGTGCTATGCTATGGCTGCGAGGCATGGACCCTAACTCAAAACTCTGTTGGACACATTCGAGCGAAAGGTTCTCCGAAGAATCTTCGGGGCCGTTCGTGAACGAGGTGAATGGCGCATCCGGTACAACCTTGAGTTGTATCAGCTGTATGATGAGCTACAGGTGTCGAAGATCGTGAAATTGCTGCGATTGCAATGGGCGGGTCATGTACAAAGGATGAACGACGATCGCATGCCCAAAAAGGTGATGAACGCGCAACGAGTGGACGGAGCCAGATTGCGTGGACGACGGAGAGCCCGATGGGAGCATTCTGTATGTGAGGACGCCCACCAGATGCTAGGCTTTCGGAATTGGAGGACAAGGTCGCGTGACCGCGACAATTGGAGGTTTTCAATCCAGACGGCCAAGGCCCGACGTCGGGCTATCGTACCATAAAGAAGAAGAATAGAAGCTTAAGTTTCATTCAAATGTGACGGGTGCCCGAAATTAGCCTCGGTCTCGTTTTAAGTAAAATAATCCCGTTTATTGTACTATTAGAGAGTTCTAGCATGTCGTAGAAAACATTACGATAGTACGAATAGGCTTCTTCTTCTTATTGACTCTCTATGGTGAAGGCGACTTATAGGTGCAGAATTTCTTCGGTGCATCATTCGAGGTTCAACCCGGCAAAAATTTTTGCGGTTGACAAATTGTTGGATGATGCCACGGTGGTCACTTATACGACTGCCCTTGAGGAGAAGCTATGACGCCCTTGCTAAATAACATCAGCAACAAAGGCGCCCTTGAGATCTGGGATACACTCAAAGACACCATCAAGGGGGTCGCAGAGGAGGTTGTGGGATACAAAGCCCTGCGAGCCCGAAATGATTGGTTTGATGAAGAATGTCAAAATGCGGTAGATGCTAAAAACGAGGCATATCGCCAATGGACTGAACGCGCAACTAGAGCCAAAAAAAAACAAAATATGACGAGCTTCGACGATTTTCGAGTAGGTTAATTAGGCGTAAGAAACGTAAGCATCTTGACGAGCAGTTGATGCAAATAAACCAAAGACTAGTTAGTAGGAACAGTAGACAAGCGTACAAGCTGATTAATTCAATTAAAAGTGGATACCAACCCAGGACCAGCCTCTGTAAGGATAAGGATGGCAATGTCATTAGCGACACCGATAGCGTTGATAAACGCTGGGCCTCACATTTTGAAGAGCTCCTCAATGTTCAACCGAACAACCCCACACAAGAAGCTCCGGAGCTGATGGCTGAACCAGGCCCTCCCGTTCAACCCCCAACAGTAGAAGAAGTTGATCTCGCCAACATAATAAAGCCCCGGGCGCTGACGAGATTCCAGCTGAACTGCTGAAGCATGGTGAGGAGAGCCTTGTTAAGGCTATACACACACTTATCGTTAAAGTATGGAACGACGAAATAATCCCGGAAGATTGGCGTAAAAGTATCATTTGCCCAATCCACAAAAAAGGGGATAAGTTGAAATGTGAGAACTACAGACGCATCTCATTAGTTTGTACGACTTATAAAATTTTATCTAAAATTCTAGAAAATAGAATTAATCCGTACGCAGAAGAAATCATTGGCGAGTACCAAGGCGGCTTTAGACCCGGTCGTTCAACGACAGATCAGCTTTTTACAGTGAAGCTTTTACTCCAGAAGTGCTGGGAATATAACATCGACGTATACCAAATATTTGTCGACTTCAAGCAGGCAGACGACAGTATCGATCGAAGCGTACTGTACAACATTTTGCTGCATTTTGGAATACCGGCTAAGCTAGTGCGACTCATAAGGATGACGATGACTAATACCGTCTCGCAGGTCAGAGTTCAGAACAGACTCACTGACCTATTTGAAACTCGTACTGGACTCAAGCAAGGCAACGGGCTGGCACCGACGCTCTTCAACCTGGCTCTGGAGTATGTGATTCGAGCCATGAATTTGGACAGCAGCGGAACGCTACTCATTAAATCGACTCAACTAGTAGCCTACGCCGACGACATCAACATCATGTCTCGAAGATTGGGAGATGCAGAAAGCCTTCTGCATAATCTCAATAACGCCGCCAAAGAAGTTGGGCTACATATCAACGAGTCTAAAACCAAGGTCATGATGCAATCAAAAACTAGAACGCCAGTAAATTCAAGCATCACAGTGGGGGACCTCAATATAGAATATGTAGACAACTCCACTTACCTGGGTTGCAATTTGTCAAAAGACGCCAACGAAACAGATGAGATAAAGCGACGGATACAACTAGCCAATAAGTGTTACTTTGCGGTCCTCCAAATTATGAATTCGAAGCTGGTGCACAGGAACACGAAGCTCCACGTGTATAAAACCATCATCCGACCTGTGCTATGCTATGGCTGCGAGGCATGGACCCTAACTCAAAACTCTGTTGGACACATTCGAGCGAAAGGTTCTCCGAAGAATCTTCGGGGCCGTTCGTGAACGAGGTGAATGGCGCATCCGGTACAACCTTGAGTTGTATCAGCTGTATGATGAGCTACAGGTGTCGAAGATCGTGAAATTGCTGCGATTGCAATGGGCGGGTCATGTACAAAGGATGAACGACGATCGCATGCCCAAAAAGGTGATGAACGCGCAACGAGTGGACGGAGCCAGATTGCGTGGACGACGGAGAGCCCGATGGGAGCATTCTGTATGTGAGGACGCCCACCAGATGCTAGGCTTTCGGAATTGGAGGACAAGGTCGCGTGACCGCGACAATTGGAGGTTTTCAATCCAGACGGCCAAGGCCCGACGTCGGGCTATCGTACCATAAAGAAGAAGAATAGAAGCTTAAGTTTCATTCAAATGTGACGGGTGCCCGAAATTAGCCTCGGTCTCGTTTTAAGTAAAATAATCCCGTTTATTGTACTATTAGAGAGTTCTAGCATGTCGTAGAAAACATTACGATAGTACGAATAGGCTTTGATATTCTCTAAGAAAAATTCGTTTGCTTCCGTACGCATAATAGTATACCACAATGTTCAATGTCCCAAGTAGGCATGGGCGGATAATCACGCACGACACAAAAAATTATGACTCCACAATCTCTACTGTTTAAAGACAGTCAAATCCACGGTATTACACAATGAAGAAGAAAAAGAAGGAAACGAAATATCTGAAAATAAAGGGGACAATTTGATTTTTTTATAGCTAGCAGTGGCGTAGGAAATTTAGTGTTTGGGGCTGATATGGTTTAATACTTTTTGGCTTTTTCATTGGTTGGAGTATTCAACCACAATGCAGTGGAATACACAGTATTTAAAATTTTGTATTTAAACGAATTTATACCTCGCAACACTTTGCAATCCCATTTAAATGTACTTTTTGCAATAGTGTAAATTGTGATGCTGTTGGTACATATAAAGTTCTGCAAGAGGAACGTTGTTGATTAATTAATTTTAAGCATCAATTAATTTTGAAATTTCGTACTCATTGCCCGCATTTTTCCAACGCCCCTACTACAAAGTTACAGCATCCAGCTGCGCATGTGCATGATTTTGTTTACAATTAATTTTCCATATAAAATTCGTATGAGAAATGTCATCTTGTAGCTTCGATCAAGTTACCATAGAAAATATGTTGGTCCCGAAAAAAAGTCGCATATCCATAGTGTATTTTGCGGTTATTTGCATTTCCTTTTAGATTTTCTTATTCATTGGTATTACATTTATGCCTACTTGGGACATGCAAAATTGTGGTATCATCACCGTGGTTTACAAGCTTATGCGTGGCTTCCTCCTAACGCACCTCCTTGTTAATTACACAAACCGCTCTCCTCACTCCCTCCCAATTGTCATTGCATTGCAAGATAAGAACAGTTTAAAATAAGACGTACAATCGAGGTATACCCACCAAACCACCGCTGCTTCCATTTGGGACTAATAGAGCCTTCATAATTAAAGCAAGTGCTAGTTTTATTAGCGCGGTCCTGGAAGATCCATGAGCTTTCGCGTAGCACCTCGTGGCCTTTCGAAGAAGCCATATTGTCAGGATTACACCATTGACCACTAAATCCATTGAATAGGAACTCGAACTCGCAGACTTAAACTGAAAACCCTAAATCTGACACCGATAATGGCTACAGAATTAAGGATGGTTGGCTAGAGTATGCAGGCAGGATGACCCCCGGCTTAACGCTAAAAACGCTCGCAATATTCAAGATAACCATACTTGTAGAACTAAATCAAATCATACTTATCAATTAACTTTTCCTTCAGAAGTTTTCTTTCTTACTTGTAGTTCTTAAAATTAGAAAATCATCCAGTCATCTAAACGTGTAAATATTTTCATCACAATCTTATTGCGGAGTTGACGACCTTTTTATTTACCATCGTAAAATGCATAACACACGTAATTCATCTTACAATCCCACTTGATAATCCGTGTCGAGCCATTAAGTCCATATCCTTGTTAATAATCGCATTTGTGCTCATATAAATGACACAGTAAGGACAATATGAGGGTGTAGGTCAAATTTAAGTCGCCTTTTGTTAAACTTTCAACGATTTCCATTTTCGATCCACGCGACAGACTACTCCAGTGCTCGCAACAGAGATTCCATATACTAAAAAGAAAAGTTAACTTACGCGACTCGTCTTCAATGTCCATAAATTCGAGATTATAACGTACGTATACTCGCAGAGGCTATACTCGCCGTGTAAAATACCAAGAAGTAATGCAACAGGATGTATACGAGCTGAAGAAAGAGAGATTGTTTTCCACAAATATGTAAGTATGTGGGATAAGCTAGTAAATTGCCTGAGATGGGTATATAGGCTTTGCACCCCAACTTTCTTCGTATTGTCTCATTAAATCAGGACCCTATTGTCGTAGGCTAACTTTTGCTGCACGGAATGATATGCTGGTAATAATAGAGTGCACGCGATTTCTAAGGCAATTTAACATGATACTGCTCTGTCTATGTCTATAGCTATACACAGTAGTTAATGGTGTAACCGGAAATTTGCACTTCGATTAAAAGTGTAATCGTCGACATATGACTCCTTAATGTCCTCATATAAGACATAGCGATTCGCCATAATGCATGTAATTAGTTTGCCAGTTTCGTCTTTCATCGTAACTTGTTGCTGGACCTGGGCAATTTCTAATTTCAAACAAGCTCGGTAAACTTTCAGCGGATGTTTAAAATGTGAAAAACGTTTGAAATTACGATTTACCGGGAATCTATGAAATCTTCTTTGGGACATTTTACCTCTGGAAAAGTTTTCAAAGAACAATACGCTCGTATATGGTAGACTTGTAACAAACTTGTGGATAACTTTAAAAGACACGTTCAACCTTGGTCAGGCGAAACAGGCCGGACGTGGACTTTCTTAGATTTTAATTGACATAAATATCGGTGGTATTTACAGAGATTCTGGTGGTAGCGGAGCGGAGCTAATATTAGTGGCTCATGTGTCTTGAAAATATATGTTTCTTTTATCTGGCTTTTTATTTTCTAGTCAATGGCTAGTGCTTTATTTTAAGTAATAAATTAAGAATAAACTGATTTAGGATTTCTTATAGATACAGTTACGTTTTTAATCAATTAGACGGTAATGGGTGTTTGTGTTCCGTCAGAAAAAAATATAATCTAGAAATTATACGAAACGAAAACTAACTTCCTCTCCGAATAACCTAGGAGATGTTTAAAATGTATATCCTGTTTTGCAAAAAGTTGATACATACTTTAATATTCTCATTGAAAATTTATAAACACTCTATAATCCTAATCAGCGCCGTATGGAAAAAAACAAGCAGGATTTCTACAGTATAAGCTTATATGTATGCACCTAGGATTTACCTTATTGTATTTTCCAGGACATTAAGTCATTGGTTGCATATGCAAGGAAATCGAAATTGTAGGAACCATCGATAACAGATGATACAAAATTTTAGACTGGGTAAATTTGAGTTCCCCTTTTGTTCGTTGTGGATAATAGAATGATGGGACTAATCATTGTGTTAACAAGAGATTAAGGTAGTGGCAAACCGAAAATCGATGCTGTAAACTTCGGTCCATTGAAAAAAGGCTTGTGGCGAAACTAGAAAGCCTTGCAACATTTTGTAAGATAAGTACATGTAAGATACCAACAAACATTTGGAGCGAGATATCAAGTTGTGGCACAGAAAAAGACTAAGTAAAAAATCGGCGCAGTGAATATCGTATACTCGCAAAAGGTTAATTAGTGCAGTCAAAATGTCCCATTTCAGGCCTCCAAATAGCAAAGAATAGAGTAAGGCTAAATTTTGTGGTTTTTGAATCATTGGGCTCGCAGGAATCTAAAATTCATTTAGGTAAAAAAAAAAATTTGATCGGAATGGTCTCAAAAAGGACAAAAAAGGATACTCTTTAATCCTTGCCAGGAGGTCGGCATGTGGGGTATCAAAACAAAGGGGACGTCGAGTACATTACATATCCGGTCTTTGTTTCCTGTTTCAAGAACCGGAAAAAACGGAATAAATCGAGATTAAATGGAATGTTATTGTGTACGGAGAGAAAAATGTGCAATGAATTCACCAAAATCATACAATGAAGTTCACAACATACGATTTCACTAAATTTGTAGTGAAAGTTATTAAAATGTAGTGAAATTGATTACAATTCAGTTGTTTTTACTGGTGTTAGCCTATTGTAAAAAGATTGCTGTGTAATGACAAAAATCATTGCATGATATTTGTATGGATAGTTACATTTATTGCGTTTGAGGTAATTTTCACCACAGCCTGTAATAATTATTATTGCATGGTGTAATAGTTTTCATCCTTTCGTAGATGAAATTAATAAGAGCGCGTAATAATTATGAAACTGTCAAAAAATAAAACGACTAATTTACTCGCATGACTTGCAATCTTAGATAGCTTAGGTGGAGGACGTAGGACTACGAAACGATAGGTCCCCGGTTCAATTCCCAGTAGAAGCAAATTGTAAAAAGGTAAAGTTAAAATAGGGAAAAAGAAAGTTAAGGATAAAATAGAAGTAAAAAATTAAAAAAAGATAAAAACCGAAAAAGGAAAAAATAAAAAATAAATCACTTTTTGTATTTTTTTATTGTCGCCAAATTATCTTCCTGGCAAATTTTATTGCCATAACTACGAGAATAATTCAAGTTGTCACTACGTTTCTCACTTTTCCAAATCTATAATAGCTGAAGATTGTACCATTAAATTTGCTAAGAAAAAAAATATCGGAAAGCTCTGAAAAAAAGACATAAAAGGACACTAATTACAAGCCTTGATGGAAAGGAAAGGAAAAAACCACAAAAATTAGAGTAAGGCTAATTTTTTTCTATTTGAAATGCTAATATGACTGCACTAAATATAAAGGGTCTCTCGCATTAGATGGTCAATAGGGCAATTTGTTTAAGAAACAACGCCATCACAAGAACCGCTATCGTGCTGTCATATTTTTTGTTGAAGGCAATGAGAATCTCAACTTGCCTCGTTAAAGGTTGATACACACTTTTCAGTCACTAGTCACAGTCATTTTCCATACACACATTGTCATTCAATCAATAAACTGATAATCTGGCAATGGAAAATGACTGTGACTGAGAAGTGTGGATCGACCTTTAATTAAAACTTACAACAACCTCCTAATCAATCAATAAACAATGTAACCTCAGCTTCTGAAACTAGTTAAAATTTCACATCAACTTATTTTTTTGTGGTTATAATTATTTAATTAATTCTTCTCCCAGCCCACGCAGGGCCGGCGTGAACCTCTGTTACGCCCTAGCCGCGAAGCTTGCATATTGCGCCTCTCCTTCTGTGTGGGTGTGGGGGGGGAGGTAGTTGTAAGCCCCGAGTATTTTGATCATATGAAATGCAATTAGCACTAGAGCACCATTAGCTTCATATTGGTTATACTTTCAAAAGTTAACAATCAACAATTCAAGCGCCAAAAGCAAACCATAACCGATCGTTCATTGTATCATAAAACCACATTCTTCAACACACCCCTCGATCAGTATGGTTAACCTCCACTATTTTGGTTGGTACCAGCGATATTTGAATTGATTCAATCTAGATGACTTCTAGTGACCCAGTTTTAAAATGAATTGAAGAACACGCTAAACACGTAGTTTTTTTAATGCCTCAGACAGTGGCGGATTTACACTTTGCCGCTAGTAAGCTATTCACATTTTGCCGCCCCTATCGGCCTCTTTAAGTATAGTCATGAACGGACAATCTCCATAGCTAAGGCCTTTAGGGTTTCGTTGCTTACCTTCAAATTAAATTATGCAAAATATGCGGAACACTATTAATACTTTGTGTTTTAAATAAATAGTCAAACTGTCGCTCAATTTGCCTTTCGCACATAAGCATAAGCTTTGAGCTTTCGCTTCATGAGTCCTGAGCGTTCTTCAAATTTTATAACAAGGCGAAATTCAACGCCGACTCTTTTAAGGAGTCGGCCATAAAAACTAGTAATTAAAAAAAAGTGACAACTTGATTTCTCTTTTCTATATATATATACATATAGTGGCGTGCTATTTATATACATGCTGTACCATATTGGTCGGGAAATTTTAGTCGTCGATTAGGGTTGATAGAGAAATTTCACTGAGCAAAAATACTACTAATAAAATTAGTATAAATCTTACTGTGTAGCGTTTTTTTGAAAATTATCTCGTAAATAATTAAAATACAAAATAACCAATCTTTAGCTTCGTTAAATTTCTTCCTTAAATTTCTGGCAACAATTTCATAACTGGTAAATCAGCAGATGCATTCCAACGGCATTTTATTACTTTGGATATTCGAATGCTCAATGGCCTTCTTTAGAAGGATCGAAAGAACAAACAATTGTGTTCCCTTCCCTCGGACATTCAGCTAAAGTTTTTCTCTCTTTTTCGTTGTGCCTCAATGAAACTGGACGGTTTCAGTTATAGTATAAGGAGGTAATTTTTTATCCTTCTGCATTCATTGTTTTGAATATTTCCCAATATCAATGTTTCAGATTAAATTTTTTTAACGTTTTACTTTTCCGGATTTGAAGCTTCATTTTTTCCAGTATTGTGTCGAGCTGACAAAAATCTAAGATTTCTTAAAACAGAAAATTTTTGTAGGATTAAACTGTCGCTGTTGTCTATTCAAATAGTTGACATGTTCGCTGCATTAGTATTTATTGCCAGTATTTGAAGCTCTGAAATAATGACAAGAAACACTTCTTCAGTTTTATGTCATCGAGGGCAAAAACATGCCTCACCAGTTGACAAAATGTATCTAAAGACGAGGATAAGGTGGTGGATGTTATTATATCTTGTACCTAAAGAAAATATGAATTCTGTATTGAGTCTTCAGTTCCATTATAAATATTATACTTCCAAAAAATATTTACCCCAAATTTAATAAATAAATAATAACAGGCGCGACAATCCAACATTGGACTAAGGCCGCAGGATGTGTTAGTGACATCCTATTTCCAAGATCTTATCTGCTTTTTGATGAGGTAATGAGATCATCATCACGCTCAGCAGTGTTATTTATCCCCATAAATGGGTACTCGTTTAACATCTGAGTGAGATCATAGTCCGTCACAAGCTCGTGAGTTCAAAAAACACCATGGAACACGGTGAGATTCGAACTCATGACCCTGTGCACCGAAGGTGCGCGCACTAACCGCTAGACCAGCCAGACTACCCCAAATTTAGCGCTCCCTTAAATCGGCAAACCTTAGGTTCTAGCCTACTGGTAAATCCGCCACTGGCTTCAGATTTACAGTGGGGCAAAATGAGCTTGGCGCAATTTTGGAAAATATACAGAAAATCCTGGGGTTCTTTGGGATTATGTAAGGGTCTCTTTTGATTGCCCTAACTCCTAGTGGAGCATGGTGCATTGACGACTACCGCCTGTAGTCGTTAACGTTACAAAGACAACTGAATTCGGAGTGTGATACGGTTGTCAGCCATACCACTTCCTATAGTCGCATTGTTGGTTTATTATTCTATGATAAGAATATTTTTTATCACCTTCTTCTGAATAATAAACGACGAGTCGTGCCAAGTTTGGAAACTTGTTTCTCTATGAATCTCTATATTACAGAGATGCGACCGAGCCACAGAGCCCGACTTATTTAAAGCTACGGCTAATAAATAATACAGCGCCTTCCTACACGTGTCTTTCCTAAAAATTAGTGGCGAATATAGAAACGAGACCGAGGCTAATTTCAGGCGCGGTCAAAATTTGGAAACGCTTCACTTTCGGGCTAAAAATTCTCCGGGTGTTCCGATTCCGTCCGTTCCTTCAAGTGTAATAACCTGCTTTTGAAGATGCGGCTTCAATGGCTGCCCCATGACCCCATAGTCGGATTTCTGTTTTTTGTCAGGACAATGTAACTGCTAGGGAATTTTTCGTGAAATAATTGCAACACTCAAAATATTATTAGGACCCTTGGGATCCGTAGAGTTCAAATTTTAATAAAATTTGACGCTATTTTACTACTTTAGGTAGGTAGGTGTACTTTAGAGTCCTTCAGGAGGCTTATTTACATTTTGAGTGGTGCAATTATTTAGCTAAATTTACCAAAAATATTCTAAATAAAATAATGAAACCGAGACCACAAAGAAAATCAGACTTCTCTCAAAACCAAAACCGTTACTTTTCTGGTAGGGCTACCTTTTGTCCCCGTTATAGTGTAAAAAGAACATGTATTTTAAAAAAAAAAATTTAATACCGTATAACTGTGAAAATTAGTGACTAAATTGAATTGTACACAAGGCGCCCCACATTCCTAAGGTAGTCCCAAGCTAATATCTGGTGCTTCATGGACTCCTTTTTTGCAGAGTATAGTATGATAAAATAGGGAGTACGATTGTAGTGTAAGTCCAATATAATTCTTTGGTCTTTCCTATGGCTTTCCTACACGAATAGAGAGCTGTCACCCATATTCCTCGATTTACATGCGTTTCGGAGAAATCCGTGCAAATCGAAATTCATAAGTTTCCATAGAAAATCGTATAAATCAAGATCAACCTTTTAAAGCCTATTAAACCTATCAACCTATTTAAAATGGGAGCTCGAACTTAAGCTAAAAAGGACACCGAGGCTACACAGAGAAAAAAAATTAGAATGGTTATCTAAAGAAATAGTAGAATTCATCTAAAGTTCGCGTTGATTTTCAGCTTATGATTCTATGTAGTTGAAACAGTTACGAAGATATGGATAATTTTTCTATTCGTCATTAGTTGAAACATCTACTATATTTGCAAATTCAATTAATTCATTTGTAAAGACAGCTATTCATTATCTATAAATTGTTAAATGTTGGATAGCTAAATTGTGTTGAAGAAAAAAGAACGATTGTTTGTAGTTAAATTTTATATTTGAATAGTACAATCAACAACTTTTGTGGAAGAATTGACTAAACTTTTTCTTCTAATCTTGCGTGGTTAAATGAACGAATTTAATAGTATTTTCAGCTACGAAGATTAGAGAAATCAGCTATTTCTTTGGTAAAACTATCTAAATTTAAGTCAACTACTTCACTTTAGATAAAAAGTCTAAACCATTTTTTTCAGTGTACTTTCGGGCCCGGTCGAAATTTCACTACCCTTCACTCTCCTCTGGCTAATAGTTTCTCTGGTAGAAATGGAAAGGGACAAAGAGCAGAAAATCATTTTAAGTGGTGCTAAGTTAGCACATAATTATACCACATGTTCGAAATCGATGTTTGGAAGCCCATATTTCGTTGTAAGTTTGGTTCCTAAAGAAAAAGTTTACCTTATAGAAAAACCTCTTTTTGGGGGTGGAGTTTCTATGGCGATATGGTGAGGCGACCCCAGTCGTTTTTTTTTGTTGACAGAAACGCATTCATGAGAGGTTTTGTTGAAATTGGTCCATAATTAAAAACATTTATCTTAGAAGCACCTCTTTTTTTTAGGTGGTTTGTATGTCAAACCCCATGATTTCGAATTTCAGTGATTCAAACATACAAACAGCCGGAAACAAAAATAAGCGTTTATACAAAATTCAGCTTGGTATCTTTTAAATCGGCCGAATAAGCTTCGTCGAAACATACGGTCAGAGGGACATACCTCAGTCAACTCCCACGTCAAACTGATCTAAAATGTATTGTTACAGTCGGAAATGCTTCCTTCAATGCGTTACAAACTTCGCAACAAAATTAATTTACCCTTTCATTTACAAAGTGAAGGGTATAAAAATCGTAAAGAGAGAAATGAATTCATCATTCGAAATGATATGCGGTTTCGAGTACGGAAGACACATCAGCTGCTATTATACCCCCCGAAGTCGATTGCGTTTTTCAACTATTGGTTCTGTTGTTGAGACTCGGATACACATACAAGACTCTATTTTTGAATCTGACCGAATTGTCATGCAGTTCAAAATTAGACACATACTTATGCGTTGAAACGGGTCCCTTACTAATCCTCAACTGGAACTTTGCCACAAAACATCTTATTTCAACTGACTTTGGTAGAATGTCAATGTCCCCAATTTATGGCAAAATTGCTTTTCTGTTGTAAAAACAGAAAAATTTATCCTCACGTTTTCATGGTGCAAAAGCAAGGAATCGAAAAAATGTATAATATCATTTCAGTGAAACAGCATAAGCATGTCCAATAGGCTTTAAGACACCCCCATAAGCGTCAATAGATCACCCCGTTTGGGGTGGATGATTCTGGGTTGCACCACACGTGTAACGTAAGGAAAAAACGAGACCAAGGCTAAGTTCGGGCGCGGCCGAAGTTTGGATGCCCGTTACATTTGAATGAAACTTAAGCTTCTTTTGAGTAAACAATTTCTACCTATTACGTGTTCCGATTCCATCTGTTCCTGGATGCGTTGAGGCTAACACACAGGATGAACACTTGGATGAATTTTGGTTATAAGATTCAAAAAGAAAAGAAGTTTTTTTTTACAAGAACCTAATATGTGGGGGTTGGTTTGTATGACAGCCCTATGACGTAATTGTCCGATTTCATCCATTCCTAGATATGTTTTGATGCTTTACTAGGAACACATTTGGATGAAGTTTGGTTAAGATTGGTTCATAAAAAAAAGTTTTGCTTAGAAGAACCTAATTTCCAGGAGTTGGTTTGTAATGACAGCCCTATGACGTAGTGTTCATCCGTTCCTGGATATTTTCTGAGGCTTTACTAGAAACACATTCGGGTAAAGTTTGGTTAAGGTCGGATTAAAAAAGAAAAAAGTTTTTCTTAAAAGAACTAACAGTGGCGGATTTACGAAAAAACGAATTCATGGATGGGCTTGTATGGCCGCCCTATGACGTAATGTTCTGATTCCATCCGTTCCTATATATGTTTTGAGGCTTTACTAGGAACACAGTTGGGTGAAGTTTGGTTATGGTTGGTACATAAAGAAAAAAGTTTTTCTTACAAGAACCTAATTTTCAGGGACATCCCCATGACCGTCCGATTCCATTCGTTCCGACATATATACAGCGTAACCAAAAAGAAACTTCTATACAAAATTTCAGCCCGATAGCTTCAAAACTAAGGGACTAGTTTGCGTTGCAACATACAGACATACAGACGGACATCACTCAATCGATTTCTCTCGTCACAGTCACACTGATCAACAATTATCCGAAAACTGCCGCATAAACGCACCGGATTATGATTCCTCAGTTAATTTCCAGCAAAAAAGTTGTACGGAACATACCGTCCCTCAGCTTAACTCTTTAGCTGCCACAGGCATTTAAAGATTTTTGAAAAAATCATTTTCTTGCACGACTTAAAGCCTACTATCTCCCAAGCTAGACCAGCTATAATAGTGAAATAAAATGATTTTTACAGCCAACAAATTTACCTGTAAAATAAAACTAACGACACTAAAATCGGATAAAAGGTTTCGTTTTTACAGAGGTTCAAAGTCAAATTTGCGTGATTTGACCCAAAAACAATCGTTTTTTCCATCTCAATTTTCTCCAACTTCTGCCACGGTGAGGTGCTTGTACGATTCTTTTAAAAATTGGCGCATAGTCTAACGGTCATATCTTTCTTACATCATTTTTTTCTAGCTCCATTATTTCTAACAGTTTTAGTACCGTAAGTGCAGAAAACTAGGGTTAATTTTGGCTCGATTTGGACATACTTTGAATAGATTTTGCAAATTGCAGATCTTTAGGGGCAGTGTGAATTGAATTGTATTGAATTCGAGCTAAAAATTAACCCTATTTTTCTACACTTAACGTTTTATACGTTAGAAGTAATGGAGTTAGATCAACATGATGTAAGAAAAATATGATTGTAAGACTATGCGCCAATTTTTGAAAGAATCGTACAAGGACCTCTCCTTGGTAGAAGTTGGAGAAAATTGAGATGGAAAAAAAGATTGTTTTTGGGTAAAATCACGCAAATTTGACTTTGAAGCTCTGTAAAAACCAAACCTTTTATCCGATTGTAGTGTGGTTAATTTTATTTTATAGGTAAATTTGTTGGCTGTAATAATCATTTTATTTCACTATTCTAGCTGGTCTAGCTTTGGAGATACTAGGCTTTAAGTCATGCAAGAAAATGATTTTTTCAAAAATCTTTAAATGCTTGTGACAGCTAAAGGGTTAAGCTGAGGGGGTATGTCCGGTACAAATTTTTTGCTGGAAATCACGTGAGGAATCACAATCCGGTGCGTTTATGCGGCAGTTTCCGGACACCCTGTATAGTCAGAGGTGCTTCCTTCTGTGCGCTGCAAACTTCATGACATAGTTAATATACCCTTTCACATAGTGACGGGTATAATTACGAACCGGCTGATTTTTGGTACATATATTTAAAAAATAAGTAAAATGCAATAAATTGCCTCCAGGGGGTGTGCTCAATTTAAGGCGGGAAGAGTGTTTTAATTTGCAGTTTTTGCTAATTATTTCGAAAATCGTCCAAGTGGCAGGAAAATGTTCCGAGGACGAGAAAGTAGAAAATATCCTTTAGTGCAAACATTTTTACAAAATTTCCTTATGTCTAAGCCGCAAATTAGCAATTGTAATTGAAATTTTGTCAAAAAAAAAATCCCACTAAATATCGATACACACTTTTCAGTCATTAGTCACAGTAATTTACCATACAATTTAACAGATTGGCAGTTTGTGTGACTGATGACTGAAAAGTGTCCATCGACCTTAAAATATGTATGCATTTTTTTTTAGCGAAAATCGACCAGACTAGCAAATTTTTATACAATTTTTTTTTTATGTTGAACATTTTGTTAATGTTAAGCAAGCCTGGCATTTGACAAAATTCCGTAGACCTGCTACTTGCCACACCTAATTTTAGCTTTAGGTGGGTGGCCTGGCGACGTAAAGCGGGAGGCATTTCTTTACGACATGCAAAATCGTTTAAGCCAATCTTTTGTACAAATATATTCTAGGAAAAAAAATTAAACTAGATACAAACGTTGTATATATCCATTGATGGCTCGATGCTTTTTCAGCCCTTCACAAATCACATCTGAAATCATTCATTGTTAGATAGAGTCCTGTAAGTGATCATATAATGTCTATTTCGCCTGAGAAGATATGGTTCCTTGAATTCCTTTAGCAAACCCACATGAAAAATCAACCGTATCCGCAGTGCCCGCTCTAGCACTTACGCCGCCCCGGGCAAGAAGACAAATTGCCGCCCCTTAGGTGATGTACCAGGCAGATTTACAGTAGGTAATATGTACGTCGTTGAAGTAGATGAGTAGTTTCCCATAACATCCTTGCAGACTGCGTAGCCGATAAACTCCAATTTGCTGGATTTCTTCAGTGTGGAACGTGCGTGGTTTATTTTCATAAATGCGACATCTTAAGAATCATAGACGTAGCCCATGAGGAGATTGGGGAGGCAGGGCAGGGAGTGGCGCTTAACCCTCCCTCCCTCTGGCTGGCGGTTGATCAGGGATAATTTTTTTTTACTGCTATACTATCTCATAAAAAAATGCATGCTCTACGTATAAAAATTTCAGTACTACAAATGTGCGTGTTGGTGGTGTTCAGTTGGCGCCTGGTCTCAATCGCAATTTTAAGAAATATTTCAGTCTGGTGGTCTCGGTTATCTCGGATCCTAACCACCTATGTTTCCGATCATGTTGCCCAACCAAGCTAATTCAAGAAAATATTTAGCCGCCAAAAAGCCGATATTGTCCGTGTTTCATTACTACATGACTTCTGGGTTTAAATGTATACTTTATAGAGTTTTTGCTGTCCGCCATGTTTTACCGTTAGAATAAAGAATTCCTCACGTGAAGTTTTCTTTGGGAAGTTAATGGATTTAAAAACATTTCTTCTGCAAGGGATAAATTTTGTGACAAAGGTCATGTGATGTATTCAAGAGTAATACTCATGTAGACGCCATTTATCGTTAAAAGGACAGATGTACCTCTAGGTTTACCTTTCTCAAATTTTTAACCCTTTTTCCAAAAATATTTTTGTTGTCATGTAGTTTAATGCGAATGACAAACCCTCCGACCCACGCTCCATTTTGTCTGGAAATGGTTTTCCCTGCAATTGCATTGCGTGGAAAATGCAGCAATAAAACTATTAAAATGGACTTTCGTTTATATGGCCGTTTTTCTGCATCAAAATGGAGAAATAGTACCTACATTTAGGAGGACCAATTGTTGTGCCCTTGATCTAAAAACATCAAAAATGGCTAGTCGTGGATTTTATGCGGATTAATGCTTTTTTGGAAAATATATATACGTGCTGCTAACACTGCACTGGAATAAATTAAAGTTCAATGTTTCTAGGTTCTAACTGCACGAAAACTCGGCGATTTAACTTAGGTTCAAGCATATAGGATGAGTGATTCTTATTTGGGTTCCACTTCGAATAACGTATACCTAGGTAAATCATGCATTCAATGCGTGTTTATAAAACCACGTTTCATCCTCTTTCATTTTCACTTAAGTTGAAGCTCAAATAAGATTTATGGTAAGGATCAAATCCAAAAGTACTGAGTTAGCACTAAGGAATCTACAGGTTAAACATTTTTAATACCCGAAAATATTTCCAATATTTGAATGTTTTGTAATGTCTAGTTTGGGTCACTATCGAAACACATTTAATTCAATTTTTCACTGTCACCATTACTCTTTATTTAACAAGCTGCTTGCAAATCTACAACTTGTACGTTCCAATTTCACCAAGAACAATATCAAGCTAAACACCGCCTTATCAATCATGCTTTTGTAAGATTTAGGCCCATTAATCTCTAAAGGTGAGTAGCGAAATTTCGAGGTGTAAATCCGACGAAAGCAATTCTTTACTCCAGATATTGAAACAAATGACTTGCACTTCTAATTTTCCCAATATTAGCCAAAGGACAAATTCCTCGTATACGTACACATAACGGAAATTCACTAAAGAAACACTCACCCGAAAGTTAGCACGTATTTGTGTCGGTTGACCGAAATTGACTTTACCCCGTAAGTAAACTAAAAAACTTTATGGTTCCTTAAAAAGAAATCACTTTTCAGTTATGACGCGAAAATCATTATAAAGTTTTCCGTTGTTTCTCCAAAAATACTGTTACTGTAACAAGTGGACTCTTCGAACGGTACGGATTCACTTTGGAGGCTGTGTTTGCCTGTTGATTCACAACTGGTGACAATGCTCTCCAGCGGTGTGTTCATGTCTTTTATATCTCCGCCTTGTAAGAGGATATGAGTGATTGTCCTGGTCTTATCCTGTTGCCTCCACCACGTGGTTATCCCGCAAGCACGCATTACAACAGTGAAATTTCGTAGGTGCACCAAACACTCATACATACAGTAGCAATCGTGTATGTATGGTGAAAGGACACAATAAACTATTGTGTACAAGAGCGGGTGTAAGGAATAAGGATATGTGTCATTGTTGTAGAACGTGGGCGGTGGGGGATTCGAAAGCGGGTGCTGCGCTTGCGGCTCCTTCTACGTTAGCCGAAGAACAACTCGTCCATTGGCTAGTAGCTAGCTGGCCACTTTGTTTAAATTATCGCAAGTTTTGTTTCATGGGCGTTTATTGGAATAAAGATTTAAGGTGTCAGATGTCGGGCTCTTGTAATGTCTTCGGTTAATTATAGGATTAAGGAAACATAGCAAATTATAGATTTGAATTTCCCAGTCGACTTTATTATATGCAGCGGAACTTAGTTGGGCGCCTTGGAGGATATGAAGAGTAATTTGAAGTCTTATGCATATACATATTAACCGTCTATGCAGAAAGGTCAGGGAAATTTCATAATCGAATTGATAACAAGGTGTCAACTTAATATTTTTTAAAGTTAAAGCTACGGTGTACATTGTATGCTATGTTGAGTGCATTTAAGGAACGAGAAAAGTGCTACTTCAATTAGATTCTAATTTCGCATATAAATTGAGTGATACTAATACTTTTATTAATTTTTTTATTTTCAATGAAAAAAATCTATATGGTGTGTTTTTACGAATAGTTTTCTGAAAACAAAAAAAAAAATGTCCCGTTTCCCTGGAAAAGTTAATTTTTAGGTATGTATCAAAAATGATACATACATACAAAAACAATAAAAAAAATAAGAATTCAGTATGTGTAAAGTAGGAGTATATAGGTATAATTTCAAGTTTACAAAAAAAAATACCGGCGTACAGAGGGCTGCGCCCGCAATACGAGGGTTTGTTAGAATTTTGATGCATAGTGAATATTTTTTGTACATATCTTTTATAAGCAATAGATAAGAATTGTGCACAGCATTAATGGAATGCTTCCTGAAAATCTATTTTTGGATTGGTCTAAGTAAAGGTGGAACAGAATGAAAGGCGCTAGCCTTTCATTCTGGAACGCGTTTTTTTTAGATTTACTATTTACCCAGTTTGTATAAAAGTAGTTACTCAAAGGCAAATCTACAGGCATTTTTCAATTTAAGATTTCTGATGGCCTTTGAGCAAAAAGAAACTCAGGCAAACGTAAGGCCGGCTTGGCTTTATACAGGGTGTCCCATTCATGGTGGAGAATATTTGAATGGTGGGTAGTGTAGCTCATTTGGGGAAAATTTATGTAAAACGGGAACCCTTTATTTTTAACCGTTACAATGTAATAGATTTTTTTGCCAAAATGCCCGACTTGCCGAACTAAATCCAAATTTGCGACACTACCAAATATTTCATCCGATATATTTCTGAAACTACATAAATAAAATACTCATCATAGGAAAGCTTGCAGGGGCTCTTATGTCAGGGGACACAATGGAATCATTTCATATAAGTTGCTTTTCATTGATTAAAAAAGGAGTAACAGTAGTTTTACAGCCAATAATTCAGTTAATATACAGGGTGTCCCATTCATGGTGGAGGATACTTTAATGGTAAGTAGTGTGGCACATTTAGAGAAAATTAATGTACTACGGGACTCCTCTATTTTTAACCGTTAGAATGTAGAAGCATTTTTTGTCAAAATTCCCGACTTGCCGAACTAAATTAAAATTTGCCACAAAACAAAACATTTTATCCGATATGTGACTTCACTTTCTGAAACTACATAAATTTTCCAATAAAACGACACCTCGCCCGTTACGAAGTTGCTTGTATCTTCCGAGATACACTCGTTAAAATTGGTTTTTCATCGAAAATTCAAATAATAAAATCGTATACAATTTTAAAATTTCTATAAAGTTTGAACGGGTGTATCTCGGAAGATACGAACAACTTTGTAACGGGCGAGGTGTAATTTTATTGGAAAATTTATGTAGTTTTAGAAAGTGAAGTCACATATCGGATAAAATGTTTTGTTTTGTGGCAAATTTTAATTACCATTAAAGTATCCTCCACCATGAATGGGACACCCTGTATATTAAATGAATTATTGGCTGTAAAACTACTGTTACTCTTTTTTTAATCAATGAAAAGCAACTTATATGAAATGATTCCATTGTGTCCCCTGACATAAGAGCCCCTGCAAGCTTTCCTATGATGAGTATTGAACAAGTATACTTTTGCAGCTATTCTGGGACACCCTGTTAACTTGGTCCTACAAACTTCAAAAATATTTGTGGCAAACACTATTACCATTCTATGCATATCCACCAAATTTCATGTTCATTGTTTCATCAAGTTAAAAGATATGCATTGAAGAAATGCTTAAGAGGCTTCCCTTGCATTGTGAAAGGCCCTTACTAAATACTAACTTGGCTATATTTCCGGTTTGGATACAGATATTCGAATGAAAATTTGTAGACATATTCCCTATGTAATTTTCTAAAAATCCCTAGCAGAATATTTATATTTGGAAACCTAAAAGGGGCTACACACGATCAAATTCAAATTTTACAAATTTACTTTTATTCACTTTTCCTTAGCAAAAGTCAACAGTCTTAATATTTAACGTATATAAAGCCATACTGACCAATCTTTGTGCAAAGTTTCATATTGATCCCTATAACGGCTTAGAAAAACGGAGATCGAAAAGGAAGTTTAACTTTGAACGCCAATAACTTTTTTACTGTTACTCGAAACTGCAAAATTTTAATTGATGTGAGATGTACTCGTTTAGTTCTTTGATTTAAATACCCATATGTCAATCTCCGATAAAAACTAAAAAGTCGACTTTTTTCAAACGTTCGGGACACCCTGTTATCTTCTTCCTACCAACTTCTAAGGTATATGTGCCAAAGACTGTGACCATTCTACACATTCCTACCAAATTTCATGACAATCGGTTGAGCCGTTCGCGAGTTATTTAGTGAACAGACGGACGGACAGACAAAATCGATTTCATAAGGGTTTTTTGAAAAAAAAATTGTCTAAAAAGCCCTAAAAAACTAACCTTTTTTTTTTGAAATTTTTCTTAAGTTAAATTTTTTAATAATTCAATAATTATAACAAATTGTAAGTTAAAATTGACTGAAAACAGCAAAAAAAAACAACAAAAATCCAAAATTTAATCCTTTTCTTAGAGCATGAAACAATATAATAAAATTCTAAAAAAAAAAATTGTTAAAATTTACTAATGGAAATCTCTAAAACAATTATTTTCTTTATTAAAACAGAGCGCGACTCCGCATTTTTCGCAGGAAATATAGGTTAGTTGCTTGCATCCAGGCATTTTGCATCTGGTGCGATTCTCGATGTATTTACACCAATGGCCGATATTATCAGTCCGAATTGGTTAGACGTTGAAGCTGCTGCTGCTATGTCTGTTTTACATAGGCATTCTGCAACTTCTAGCCTAAAATCAGCTAAATTTATGGGTTTTTTATTTTTGGTAATGCAGACTTTTCTGTACAGCAACCAACTGTTTACTACACCCAGAAAAAAATCATGGTTACAGTGTAGTTTTTACTGTCATTCTGACCTATTTTCGCCGTTGAAATCGACCCTACAACTTCTGAATTCACTTTTACAGTGATCACGTTGTGAAATTTACAGTTCCTCATATTTTACAATTTTTCACAGTAAATTTCACCATTTTGTATTTACATTTAATTCTGGTATAAGTGATGGTGCTTGTTGTTGATTTGATAACTAAAAATAAATAAATAGCAGGCGCGACAATCCAACATTGAACTAAGGCCACAGGATGTGTTAGTGACATCCTATTTCCAAGATTTTATCTGCTTTTTTTGTTGAGGTAATGAGATCAGTATCACGCCCAGCAGTGTTATTTATCCCCATAAATGGGTACTCGTTTAACATCTGAGTGAGATCATAGTCCGTCACAAGCTCGTGAGTTCGAAAAACACCATGATCCACGGTGAGATTTGAGCTCATGACCCTGTGCACCGAAAGTGCGCGTACTAACCGCTAGACAAGCCAGACTACTTACCGTAAAATGAATTGTCAGAAATTGGAGAATTAATGGAAATTGTTTGTATTTTAAACAGTAGGGCGTTTTATTAAAATCGTTATTCGGTCGATCCTACAGTCCGCCACTGTGGTTTCCAAATCACTGTTGTGAAACAATAAAAATAATGGGATAGCAATAAAATGCAAATTGGTGTTTTTTTAACATTTATTTTCATATTAGGGGGATTCATTCTCGCTTCGTATATCAGAAATCCTTGTTATTGCGTATTTGAGTATTATAACACAACAAAATTTGAATGAACGCCCCAAAATATCCTAGTCGTATATGAAATACTATGTTATACTATGCAACAACAACAATGAACAGCTGATTTTTTAACAAAAAAAAATCACAAATTTTCGTTTTATGTGTCATAATTATAATTTTAAATGAGAATTGCGAGAAAATCTCTCTTTCCGCTCAATTAACAACAACCTGGTTACTAGGAAAAAAATAAATTTTATACGATTTTCGTATTTTCTGTCCCTATTCTGCCTATATTAGTTCTCGTATTCGATAACAAGCCGGAACCCGTGTTTTTATTAAGTATGTTATTTTTAGTCAAATAACAGGCAATCAGATAACCATGTGCAAAATGCTTGATTACTGATTGACACTATGCTTATCTACAGCATAGTTTTTTTTCATCAATGAAAAAGGCTCGGAATAAGTAGATAATGGAACGGCTTACTTCATACAAACGCTGGTTCATATGTGGGTCCAATTTTGTAGCGTATGTATATCAACTGTAAATTAGCCCCGCTTCGAAAACCCACGAAGATGGCACGAAGCTTGACGTCGGTAACATGCCATTGCATGTGCGCATGCGTGCGATTTGTTTATTTGGTACAGACTCATAGGCGTATCATAAAAAGAGCAATCGTGGGGTTTATCTAAAAATATATGAATTAAAGTCGCTTTCTCTTTTCATCTTTTTGTTGGTAGTTTTTTATTTAATTTGATAAAAAAGTATGTATATGGATCGTCCAGGTGTTAATAGTTTGGAAATTATGCATTCAATCCCGAAAAAACTTTGCTTATTACCGAAATTCAAATTATCCAATGATCCAACAATACAGCCAGTCAGTACTGGATACGTTTCTCTTTTAAATAAATAATATGCAAAATCTATGCCCCCTGAAATATTATCCCCACCGGCGCTAATGTTTTTTTTTCATATATGTAGCGTTGTGTATAATTGGAGACACATTTTAACAGCTGTGGCCATTCCATTTTCTACTTGTTCCAGTGAAAAAGGTAGATGCTCAAACAGATTTATCTCTCTAATGCAAAAGTATACTTCTCCTGCTCTCGTGACGATCGTCTTCGTCGTTGCAGTTGTGCGAATGTAAGCGTCTTAGGTGCCCGGTGTCCTTTTTAGTCATATATCGATGGAGTTTAGCAGCATTAAACACCTTCACAGAATGCCTCACGAATTCAATTTGGACGACCTGATTTTCTTGTTGTATTCATTAAGTTGGGAGCAATCTTCTGCCTTTTTAGCTATGTTAAAGAGTCGTCTTATTAGCCTCCATAATCTTGATAGCTCTGGAGTCCACTTGTTCGCCTTCATTCTTGTGAGGGGGCAGTGTTCCTCGAATGGGGTCACTATGGCCCTGGTGACGTTGGAGCCCAAGCTGTCCAGACTTAGCCAGCTGGCGGCAGTCCTGTCGATGGTGGGCATTCGGTAGCTCAGTGGCAGAGATGTCTATCTCTGAGTTGCCGGTGCGTGGGTTCGAATCCCACTGTGACCCATGGATGTTTGTGTTGTCCGTAAAATGTTCCTACGGCAGCCGGTTCTTCGATGTATGTAAATCGTCCCGGAGCTACCCGTTGCTAAAAACGGCCAAGAGCTGCCAAGACCCCCTTCGATTCAAAGAGAAAAAAAATTTCTTGAATCGCTACAACAACAACAACATGGTGGATAGCCTCTCTCGTATGTGTGGTATGCGCATTTCTCGCCAACTAGGTGTGGGCACTGTAAGCTCAAACCCGATATGCATGTGATCTGTTATTGATTCGTCAGATACATGCCAGTTTCTAATCCAGCTTTTAGCCCGTTGGTCGATGTAAGTGATCCTGTGCAGACCTCAGAAGGAATCCTGTGGCTGTGCATAGAGCAGCATTTTGGCAGACTTGGATTTTATTTTAGTTTATGTTACGTAAACTATGCGGCGAAACTGGAGCAGCAAAATCGGCCGCTGCTCGACCAACCCCTTCATAAGTGGCAAGCCCGAGAATCTTGGAATTAGCTACAATAGGAAAAGGTGTGTTGCCAAACCACCCGTCCCTGGCAGGTGGTGATAAACGTCGCGGAAGATATTTTGACGCTGAGACGCTTTCTGCTGTAACTGTGCCACATAGCGCTTAATGAGGAGGCGCATATCATCCCTATCCGCTTCCGTGGCGAGTACGGGACAGTCGTCAGCATATAGGAAATCACTTCAATGCCTTCCGGTGGTGTTGGAAGACCAGCCATATAGATGTTAAACAGGGTGGGAGAGAGTACGCCGCCCTTTGGAACAACCTATTTGATTTTCCTAAGCTTAGATTGTCTGCCCCGAAACTCAGTGATGGATTGCCTACCAGCCAAATATTTAGCATTCCAACGAATCTCTTGTGCAGACAAATGCATATTTAGAAGGTTTGCTAAAAGCATAGTGCGGTTGACCTCATCAAATGCATTTGATAGGTCGAGATCGATTGCCACCGAGATGGTTATATGGTACGGATTACGTTGATTTAGCCCTTCTCTGACGCGTGTAGTGATCGTGTCTAGAGCAGTTTTCTTAAAGCCATGTTGATGAGGTTCTAGCTTAGCATGAGCTGCAAGAGTGGGTGGATAAGGGCCTCCAGCGTCTTTCCAACAAGAAACAGTATAGTTATCGGTCTTCTATAGGATGTACCGAGTTTAGTGCTTATTCCTGGCTTGAGACAAGGCGTCCTATTTTCCAAATATCAGGGATGGCAAGCGTGGAGATCGACAAGTTAAGGACGGCTGTGAGGTGCTCGAGATGTTTTAGCATGGGCATCGAAATGTCATCGAGTCCGAGGGCTTGGAGTTATCAACATTCTCAATGACATCTACTGTACCGTGTCAACCATTTTGCTGCGATCCGTCCGCCATCAGACTTGGTATGATCAAAACATTGCTTCTTAAACTGGCTCGCGCAGTGAAGAGGATTGCTGGTTTCTTGCTTGCCGCAGGTTATGGCTATATTGCTCTTATCCTTGTTGTGGTGAGAAAGGTAGACCACAACTTGATGCCACTTTCATTAACGCTACAGTCATTGAGGTGCTCATTCCATTTTGCCTTCCGATAGTCTTTAACTTGTCGTCTAATTTCTGGGGTCACCAGGGTGATGTTTATCGGCTAAACTTACAGCATTTGTAGGGAAGTTTGGTCGAACCTTTAGGATACGTCCTGCAGAAATGAAACTGTTGCTTTGGCAATGACGTTCCTGATAATCCGTTTGGCCTTATGCATTGCATTGGTGGGAGGAGGTAGCTCGAACTTCGTCGAGGTAAATGTTTTGAGACCTTCCCAATGTGTTTTATTGTGATTGACAAACATTCGCCTCTCTGACTTGGTCAGGTTAGGTAATGATTAGGAGGTTAGGGGGAGGGGGACCAGTACGTGTCTCCTAAGAAGTTTTACTAAATAGGGTGGCACTAACAATAGTTATATCTGGAGAGCTAATACAATTGTTAGCGTCGCGAGTTTTCATTGAGAGTACAGAACTAAGAAGCGTCAAGGAATTCGGCGATGGCTATAACCCTGCCATCGTTATGAAGCGCAGAATGCTAGAGTTCATGGTTGGCATTGAAGTCGCCAAGAATGATTCTATGCTCTCCAGTAAGAAGAGGACCAAGATCGGAATTATATAATTATATATATAATTATAGGTGGCATGTAAATATTAAAGATTTTGATATTGGGTGTCCCTGATGATACTGAGATCAATTGAAATTGCGCTGTACCATCAATAACTACATCATCGTTCGTTGCAGACGCTACATATCTATAGCTTACTGGGAGGATTTGTTTCAACACCGGCGCGTATTAGTAGTATTGAGAGCAGCCGCGCCGACATATATAAGACAAAAAAATACTTAAATCGAATTCATACATATGCACTGTCATTAACAACCTTCCTGCATCGAGACCTTCAAGGCTCATAATCATCACCGAGACGATTTCTATAGTGAAACTGGAATAGCGTTTCCTCCCTGCGATAAATCTATCGATCGATGTCTACGGCCAGAACTTCAGATAAGTTAAATGAAATTCATTTACCTGTTGTATTCGATTCTTTGTGTTTCCTTCGGTTGCAGACATAATGCGGCGATGATTCAACAAGGCAGCCCAGTTCAAACGAGGCAAATGGTATATATCAAACAAGTGGGCTACGTGAAAAAATTCTCAAAATGTAAAATTTGATTGATGGTCAAGACGCAGTACCATGACACCTTCAGCCAAAAATAAGTTCAACCCGACGAAACTAAGAGTATTTATCTTCCTGAAAAAGTAATTTTATTTTATCAAAAGAACGAAGTCCACCAATATAAAGTAACCGATTTAGATATTTTCATTTTGTTTATTCTTTTTGTTCTTTTTTTTTCATTTTCACATTACCGATTAACTTAATAAAATATTTTTGTGTAACTATGTTTATAAATACTGCCAAATACAAATCATCCTTAAAAATAAGCATTAATGGCAAGTCATCCAATTTAAAAACTGCATTCAATTAAGACATGTTAAAAAAAAACTCTAATCGCAGTAATCTGCTCGTCTCGGAGGCAAACACGGAAAAGAGCTTCGGCATATCGAGAGAACTTATATAGTCTTCTGAAACTGGAAAGAGAAAATGGGAATTGTACTGGAAAATGTAAACCAAATATCCGCTTAGTAGATTTTAAAGGATTTCCATCCAGTTTAAATATTGCATACAATTAAGAAATAACAACTTACTCTTATTGCAGTCATCTGCACGTCTCGGAGGCAAAAAACAGGGAGAGGGGCTTAGGCGTCGGAGCAGCTTCTTATAATCAATTGAAACTGGAAAGAGGAAATGAGAATTTTACTCTAAAATTTGAATCAAATATTCGATTAGCAGATTTTAAAGGATTTCCATCCAGTTTAAATATTGCATACAATTAAGAAATAACAGCTTACTCTTATTGCAGTCATCTGCACGTATCGGAGGCAAAAAACAGGGAGAGGGGCTTAGGCGTCGGAGCAACTTCTTATAATCAATTCAAACTGGAAAGAGGAATGGAGAATTTTACTCTAAAATTTGAATCAAATATTCGATTAGCAGAATTTAAAGGATTTCCACCCAGTTTAAATATTGCATACAATTAAGAAATAATAACATACTCTGGAATATTCTCCATTAAAGTGTAGATGGCTGCTACTGGTGTTACAACTTTTGAAGCTTTTACTCCGATGATCGTCGACGCCATATCGTTGTGTGCTTCCCAGAAACCATTTACTCTGTAGCAGTATGCTATAAATTGGTCTCCTGAAAAGCCAATAACTCCGGAGAGTCTATGGAGAAAGAACAATTAGACTATCGCCTAGTATTTGAAAAAACAAATTTGTTTTGGTCATAATCTTACTTACCTATATGTTTTTAATTGTAAATTTAATGTAGGCGGAAAGCCATTTAAGGCTGCGGTGATTAAATTCCATCCATACTATTTCCGTTAAATGTTGTCTAAATCTAGGAAAATAGATTTGCCTAATTCGTATCGTCCGATCGTGTCTCCATGGCAACGGTCGATATCGCAACCTCTGCTTTGCTGACATGTGAGCCCTTCAATTGCCCTCTGCATTACCGTGAACCCATGCTCTATTATCATTTTATGATCAACATACAAATACGGCCTGTGTAGAGTCCTACATGCTTCATTAGAGCAGCAAATGCGATAGCATGCACTATGGTGCGCTGGATCTGTTCGGACCATTTTACCCCATGCTGAGAGAATACTGTCGAAGCAGTTTATTGTTAAATTTCCGGGAACATGTGGGTGGGGTCTTGCCGCGTAGATGCTTTCCAGCCAATTCAACCTTTTTTTATAATTTACTGCCGAATCTCCTTTATCAAAAAAACTTGTTAAGAATTCAGACAAGATTATTCGAATTTTTAACAAATTCCCTGAAGGTTGAGTTGTCTAACACTGCGGCTGTAAATACCTGAACTATAGAATCAAACGGGCAGCTATTGGTCAGATATTTTAATCTTTGCCCTTCCTTGATAGGAGGCAGTATAGACCCGTTTTTTAGGAGGAAGCATTTTTTTTGCTGTATAATTGCGATTTTGAAATTTAATTTCCGGGTTGCTGTGGAAATATTTGGATTTTTTTGTACTGCTTGTAAGTGATGGTAATCCTGGTGACTAGATGGAATGCTAGGGTTAAAATATATTATTGTTAAATATGTTTAAATGATATTTACTTGCAGAGCTTCCTTTCCTTTCCATGTCTCGGATGATTGTTGAAAATCACCATCTTCCAAATCTTCAGGTTCGTGGCGGTGCGATCCTATAATATTAGATAAAATCATTTTGATTAAATCTATGTTAAAACTTTTTTTAAGATTATTATAGTTCTTAAAATCCTAACATCTCGCATTTGAATAAATTTGGCATTTCGACTATTTGATTATCATGTTTTTCTTTAATTAAAGTTGTTTTTTCATTTAATTTACTTTGTACAAAAGTTGTAGAAAATTCCAATTTAAAAAATGAAGAAATTATGATTATAAAATAATTGAATAAAGATTTATGCAACTGTCACAAAACAACCATATAAGAATAGGATATATGTACTTGTTGTATGGTTGCGAGTAATTTAAAGAAAAATTTAAAGAAATTACTTAATTAGGTATATATTTACCTTGTTCTCACGAATAGACAACTTATCCCGTGTAAGTTCTCCTCCGATTGCCAGCGACTCTCCTTTGAGATCGTCCAGATGGAATTTTAAAAAGTTGTCAGTCCGTATTGGTTGCGCTTCTTTAATGAACTTTTAAGGACGCCTAAGGTCCTTTCGATGCTTGCTGTCGAGGCGTGCAGATTACGGCAATTAAAAAAGTCGTTCATGGTTGCAGACCATAGAGGAAACTCTTTGCTCAATAGCAGGATCTTCTCTACAAATTTGATGTTGTAGAAAAAATTGATGATCATCTTTACTAGCAATTAAATTCTCGAATAATTCTCTGGATGATTTAGCCGTAATTTCATCATTCTCCGTATCTGGTGAATCATATTCGTGGAAGCAAAGAACCAGCAAGCGTATGAGCATCATCTCGAAATCTTGAAAGTGAGTGCATTCAATTAACAATGCAAAGCATCTCACATAAAAATCTCTTATGCCAGTATGTTGTATACTTTTTATGCAGCTCCATTAGCGCAGTCAAAATATCCCATTTCAGGCCTCCAAATAGAAAAAAATAGAGTTTGTGTTTTTTGTTTGGGTTTTTTGTGGTTTTTGAATCAACGAGCTCCCAGGAATCTAAAACCCATTGTGAAAATCTTGACTTATCATTCCATTCTATACACCAACTGCGGTGCATGTCTGTAGTATTTATGGCATGGCAACTTACACTGAACCAAAAAATTCGTAAATTCGACGAATTTACATTTAATATGAAGAATATTTCATCAAAATACGGTCAATGAAGCTGTTATTTGGATTGAAGAATACCATAGTCATATTGAATAATTACGAAATTATTGTAAATTGATGAATAATTTGTCAATATGAAGAAATTTTCATTTTTTTTTAAATATAAAAATTAACATTGCGTCTTGTCTTATTCGTATTGAAACTAATTTCATTTATTATTATATGTCTTCAAGACTCTCACAATATTTATTAAACACTTTTTATACCCTTCACTCGTAGAGTAAAGGGTATATTAACTTTGTCATGAAGTTTGTAACGCATTGAAGGAAGCATCTCCGACCATATAAAATATGTATATATATGATCAGCATGACGAGCTGAGTCGATTGGGCGATGACCGTCTGTCTGTCTGTCCGTCTGTCCGTCTGTCCGTCTGTTGCTACGCGTTTTACTCGGCCAGTTTAAAAGCTATCGAGCTGAAATTTTGCACACATGCTTCTTTTCATTGCAGGCAGTTTGTATGTTTGAATCGCTGAAATCGGACCATGGGGTCATGGGGCTGCCATACAAACCTAATCCCCCAAATTAAGTTCTTCTAAGAAAAACTTTTTTATTTGTGCACAAATTTTAACCAAATTTCGCACAAATGTGTTTCTGTTGATAACACAAAACATATGTAAGAATGGATCAAATCAGACCATGGGGTCATGGGGCTGCAATACAAACCTAACCCCCCCAATTTAAGTTCTTCTAAGAAAAACTTTTTTATTTGTGCACCAATTTCAACCAAATTCCACACAAATGTGTTTCTATTGACGACTCAAAACATATGTAATAATGAATCAATCGATGCTACCGCATCGCCCAATAAAATTTTCTGATTAAATATATTTATTTGCCCACTTATTCCAACCAAACCCCACACAAATATTGTTTTATCGGCACCACGGAACTTATGTAAAAACGGAAGGCAAAGAACGCAGGGGGAGGATTTAACACATGTCATAGGTACGCCCGAAAAAAGTTGAAGCCCGTGGGGAGTGAAGGGTATCCAAATTTCGGCCGCGCCCGAAATTAGCCTCGGTCTCGTTTATATACAAATAACCATATTACCCATTGTGTTAGAATCAGGATTCGAACTCGGTCCGCTTGCGTGCCAGTCCACTCACACTGCCATTGCGCCAGAAAGGAAATATACTTCCAATGTTCTCAAGACAAGCACTACTTGATACACACTGCATGGCGGACGCCTTATTGAGACTCGGCCAGGACACTTTTTATTTTTTTTTCTTTCTGACAAATTGTATGAAAAAATTTCTTTTTGGAATTCAGATTTGTATTAAAATTTAAAGGCAAAAATTACTCAGAAAATCGAAAATAAACAGAAAATGCGTTACTATAAATTCATCAGTGTGAAGAATTTTCGTAAAAGAGAAGAATTGAAGAATTGATTTTATCAATATGACTAAATTATTCACTGTGATAAAATATAATATATATAAAATATAAGAATGATGCTATTCTTCCATTTGATTAAGTTTTATCCTTTTGACGAATCTGACAAATTGTGAATTTGTTATTTTGACGAACTTTTGTCAATCTTACAATTGCTTTCAATAATTTAGCGCAAACAAATCGTCAGTTTGAATAATTTCTTCTATACGAAGAAAACCTTTTACAAAGTGCGATTTCTTCAAATTGATTAAAAATTGTAAGCGAATAGTAATAAAACTGATGAAAATTTAGTTAATTTGATAAAACGAAAAACCAAATTTTCATATTGAATAATATGCAAATTTTTTCCAAAAATCTACCCGGACTTTTTCAATGGAACAAATTATTATTCAAATCAAATAAAAATTTTATTCAAAAGTTTACGAAGAAAAAATTCGTTCATATGAAGAAATATTTGGTTCAGTGTACCAGCTCTATGGGAACTACGCGGAACTTTGTCTGTTTGGAGGAGAAGAGCCCCAATGTGACATTTCCAAAATTGAATAACTCGATATTTCTCCCGCTGGGGCTCTTCTCATCTTCATCGACAATAAGGAAATACGAGTATTTTAACTTAAAACATATCCGGTGTTTGTTTCCTGTTTCAAGGACCCTCAACGGAATAAATCGAGATTAAATGTAAAATTATTGCGTCTTCCGTGTATCTTTCCAAAGCCATAACTACGAAAATAATTCAAGTTGTCACTACGTTTATCACTTTTCCGAATTTATAATAGCTAAAGATTCTACCATTAAATTTGCTAAGAAAAAAATTATCGGAAAGCTCTGAAAAGGGTCATTAAAGGACACTAATTACAAACCTTGATCGAACGTGAGCATGCGGGGTTAGGCCTGTTCGGTACCGAGATTTCAGTACCGGGTTTCGGTTTTTTTCAATACCCGGTACCACAAGCGGTTTCCCTGACTCAGGTTTTTTTTTCAGTACCGACGGTTTTTCTAACCATAAGCCGGTTTTTTTGAGTACCGGGTTAAAAACCGACTCAGGTTTTTTTCAGTACCGACGGTTTTTTTTAACCATAAGCCGGTTTTTTTGAGTACCGGTACCAAAAAACCAGAAAAAAACCGGCTCATGGTTGAAATGAATCGTTCTTTTTAACTCGGTACCAAAAAACCGACTCGTCGGTCGGTTTTTTTTTAACTCGGTACCAAAAAACCGGGATATCGGTACTTTAGAATATCGGGTCCGGTACCAAGTGAACACCGGTTTTGTACCGGGATCCCGGTTTTTGGAACAGGCCTATGCGGGGTGTCATATCAAAGAGGACGTCGAGTGCATTGCATATCCGGTATTTTTTTCCTACTTCAAGGACACTAAATGGAATAATTCGGGCTCAAACGAAAAATGACGGCTTTGGAAAGATACATATACGAGAAACACGAAAATTTTCCATTGGGTCTCAATTTTCTCCTGTGAGGGTCCTTGAAACAAGTAATAAATACCGGATATGGAATGTACTCGACGTAGTGACAACTTGAATTATTTTCGTAGTTATGGCTTTGGAAAGATACACGGAAAACACAATAATTTTACATTTAATCTCGATTTATTCCGTTGAGGGTCCTTGAAACAGGAAACAAACACCGGATATGTATTGTACTCGACGTCCCCTTTGATCTGATACCCCACATCAAAATTTTTTTTAGCAAAATGAGTTTTAGATTCCTGGGAGCCCACTGATTCAAAAACCACAAGAATTAGCCTTACTCTATTTTTTTCTATTTGAAATGCTAATACGACTGCACTACATCCGCACACCATGTGGATAAGGTGAGCAACGTCGACTCGAATGAAGGTGGTTGGTTTCGTCGGCATTTTCTCCTTATACATTAAAAATTTGAAGCATAGGTTGATGTACATTTTTATTGATATCTTATTAAAGGCTGCGCAAGTCGCTGTAATGAGAGCCTTTGAGTAGTCCGCCACAGATTCACTGGGTGTTACTAGCGAATTCCTATTTAACCATTGAATGATCCAAAAACTGATCATTTCGTTAGTATGCCTCTCTGTTATCATTTGGTTTATATGCAGGAACTGGTTCTTATGATTTATTACAATTGAATATAAAAAAATGACCGGATTTCACAATGTTGTCACTCCGTTTAATCTTTTGCATTAAAGATCCAGTGGCATCAATTTGAATTTTAATGTTGCCTGCATTAAGCCTAGCATATTTCCGATAATTTTGTAATTGGGGCCTTGTGCAATACATAATGTTAAATGGCAGTACTGAAAAAAATTGTATTGATGGCGAATATTTGTAGCCGAAAGCCATCTTTTGTAAGGCAACCAAAACATCATCGTTTTTCGTCTGTCCATGCATCTCATCATTATCATCATGTTGGTTTTTTTGCTCTACGGACTACGGCACTTTTTGGTGGGCAAACTCCATCTCCGGGTCGGCGGATGTTCGCTGATATTTGCTTCAAGAGTTTGGATGTTCCTTGATCTGTAGCTGCTTTCGCAATAGCTTTGCGTTTTTTACCTCGCAGCTGACGCCTAACATCCTCATGATTTTCTGCGATGGTATTTCGGCAATAAAAATTGAATTCAGTTTCTTCTCTCCCTATAGGTTTGTCCCGCATATAACCAAAGAATATGTTCCCACATTTTTTACTTTTACATATTCCGTTAACATTTAAATAAAATTTCCGTGAAGCAGATTTTGCAATCCATTTTTTCAAAGCAAAAGCACAGGGTAGCCTGGTCTGCAAATATATTTGCTCACATAAAGCTTCGGACCAGCTTTCGTTCGAAAATACTTCTATATCCTTAATATCTTCCCTATCTTCTTGTACTATTTTCCTCCATATTCCATGTTCCAAACTTATGCCAAAATGGTCACTCTTCATTTTTTCGGGTATAAAATAAGGATAATAATCTTCCTTATTATTTTCGTACTCATTTGAAGAATTAAGGCTTTCGTCGGTCGAGTTGTGGCTTTCTTTAGAGGCATTTGGTCTTGAAATATTTTTCAATTGCAGTGCTTTAGTCACTATTTGCCTCCAATTACGACGTACAGCCAGTCTTAATGCATCTAATGACCAAATGTTTCCGATTTTCGAGCTTATTCTTTTCCAAACATCATGGCAATAGTTTGGAAGCTCTCATTTCGGAAGAATTCGATTTCTTCCCGTAGAGCGTTGATTACGTCATCTTCCTCAACGATTGATTTCCGCGGCATTTTGGATCTAAAATGAATCGACGCATTCTAACATCAGAATAGTTTGAAAAATCTAATGATACATGGTTGGTGTCGGTCAGTGTGTAACCGAAAAGGACGATCTTCTGACCCGTAGGAGGTTTACATCGTCTGAGCATCACATAACGTTAACATTGAAATTTGTGGACAAATAAAAAAGTTTTTCTTAAAAGAACCTAATTTGGGGGTGAGCTGTGTATGGCAGCCCCACGACCCCATGGTCCGATTTGATCCATTCTTAGATATGTTTTGTATCATTAAAAGAAACACATTTCTGTGAAGTTTAATTGGAATTGGTGCCCAAATAAAAAAGTTTTTCTTATAAGAACCTAATTTGGGGGGGGCTAGGTTTTTATGGCAGCCCCATGACCCCCTTGTCTGATTTTAGCGAAGAAAAAGAAGCATGTGTTCAAAATTTCTGCTTCATAGCTTCTAAACTGGCCGAGTAAAACGCGTAGCAACAGACGGACTTTGGTTAAGTCGACCTATTCCCTGCAACACGTTATACTAGGCTCAAAATACAACAAAATGAGGCCATAAATGTTAGGCCGATTTTTCAATGGTCACTGAGATATTTGAATTTTTAGGTTTTTCGAAATAACCTTGAATTTTACCATTAAAAGTAAGAATTAAAACAAACTACTAAGGTAATGGATTTAAACTTATTTTAGGATTTTAGTCAACACTATTTCTTAATCATTTAAAATTTCAAAAACCCATCACAATTCGAAATTTTTAATTTTTAATAAAAAAACATTTTCTTAATTTTTTTAAAGTTGATTTTTAATGTAGTATTACTAAAAAAAATATATGATACGGAGTCTGCATACCACTGGAAAAATATACTCGTGTTGTCAGCTTAAAAAGGTGTCAATGTCAATATAAATATTTTAAATAATTGAAACAGCTAGCTGCAACTTGTTCGGGGACCATAATTTCGTTTGATTTCCCTCACTGTGAACATATTATTAAGTACAAAAAAAATCGCATAATCAAAATCTGATTTCAAAACTCATTTCCATTCAACTTTGAGAAACGCGGGGAACCACTGCCATCTAGATAGACAGGCCGAACTGCAGAAATTTGTTCGTCTACAAGTGGACAAAGTGCGTTCGTCACCAGTGACAGTTGACATTTGTAAAGCCCACAACCTCCAGTGCTTCTGAACCCAAAAGTTTAAATATGCCAAGCGTTTATTACGAAACAAAGGTTATGGTTTGCTTTAATGTGTTTTTGATGTGCAAGTGGTAAAATAGTATACATCAACATCGTACTTACCATATTTATCTCAAAAATCAACGCACTGGCATGTGTATATCATAGCAAGTCTCACGAAATGACAGGCTGACAGCCACTGATATTTGGATTGTGGACAATTTGTGGATTGTACTGAGCGGTACTTTGGCAGTACTAAGCGAGGATCATGACTCACCATGGCAGTACTTGTGTTGCATGACGACTGACAGATCAGCTGATTATCCGGCCTGTCTATCTAGATGGCAGTGCTTCACCTCAAACCTTTTTTGGTGATTGTTTATGATAACAATATGGCGCAAAAGATTCTAATTGTGAACTAATTAGAATATTTCGGACGTTCGCTAAAAAGTAAACTATACTAAATTTAATCGAAATGAAGTTTTAGAATGTTCATAGAACTTGCTGCTAGCTACTAGCAATTTGAATGTTGATACATATTACCTTAAAATTGTGTCGTTGTTTTGTCTTCTCATAATGATAATGTGTATCATTCAGAGAGTCGTTTCAAATTATCTGTTTAATTTACCTGATTCCGATTTCGAGCTACTAGAGGCTGAAAACATATGGAGCAATACAATTCAGGTAAAATGCTAATAAAAACTGATGTTGTTTTTGTCATTAATTACAGTCTTTGTAAAAAATTGTGAGGCTACGAAACAAAACAGTTGTGTTTGCCGTTCTGATTCCCTAACTACAATTTTGCGGATCAGAAATAATCTTCGGTTCTTTTCGAATCGAATTCGCTTGCTTGTACTGACTTCACACGAAAATCTCTATACCGAATTCTGACATGTCGCGAAAACAATACAGTTGCACTTAGTTGACAGTACATAATACTATTGACAATCAATCAGACCGCGAGTACACATTTCTTTAAATTTAGTGAATATAAGGCAAGTCTGCATGGCACATTTTCATGGGAGACAAAATACATTTTTTTCGCTCGGTGAACATAGTCTTAGGTTAAATCAACGCCATCTAGATACAGTAACTCAGCTGCTCCATGCCGTCATAGTTTGCCTACTAAATTTTGGATTTACACGAACAAACAACAACAACAAGCATATGACGTAATTAAAAGGAAAACAGTGAAAATTTAGTAGGCGATTTTTCTACATTGCGGCCTTAATAATATAGACGACGGTAGTTAAAAGTGATGCCCACACCGGCGCGTCAGCGAATATTCGCGGCGAATTTTTCCGCGGCGTCAAAATTGTAGCACACTGCGTTGTATGGAGATGCCCACACCAACGCGAATATTCGCCAGTTTTGCAGTATTTTTTCCGGTTCGAATATTTGCTACCTAATGTCATTTTATTAAAATAATTTATTTGACAGGTGCAGTGTAGTACAACTTAATGTTGGTGTACCCGAAAAAGATGTAGATTTGGAATGAGTTGTTTAGGAATTGACCGAGCATTTAAGTTTTGAATGTTTTATGGTATAAGTGGATGAGTAAAAGAAGTAACCTTTTTGGTAACATGAATTCTAAGGAAGGAAGGTTTTTACCCATTGTTTGGACTTACACAAATAAATTGCCCTATTGTGGCAAGTCCGGCGACACCCCGATCGTATCGCTCGGACGAAGAATTGCAGAGATATCGACTATTTTCCAAATCGACTATTTTCCAAGTGCATCTAGGTTGACAACTAACAAAAGCTAACATTTTGTGAAATATTGTACTTATCTGGGTTATCCCCTTGTAAGCTTCGCAGGAAAGATGCTTCGACGCCACCTTAGAGAATTTTGTTGCGAGTCCAGCGAAACCTTGATCGTTTCATTGGACTCAAGGATTCCAAAGATATCGACGGATTATCGAAGTAGTACGAAGTTGATTGTGAAATTGCTGTGGCCAACACCCGCGTTGACCGTTATCTCTGACCACCCTGTGCACTGACCGGAAAAATAAAGAGGATCCGATGACCCTTTCGGCAATTTTATGGTGAGTCTAGCGCCACCTCGGTCGATCCGCCACACCAAAGGATTGCAGAGATATCGACGGATAGCCGAAAGAATACAAGGTCAATCGTTTCATTCATGAATAGTATACGATAGGAAATAAGGATCCTGGTGGTTCGGTACTTGCGTTTGTCCCTAAGTAGTTACATACACGCTTGAATATTCTATCGAATTGAATATTTACTTTGCATAGTTACGCCATATTTTGCTTGGTTACGCCATCGTAAGGAATCACGTAAGGATTCTACTAAAAATTATTATGTAATTTCATACGATGGCGTAACCAAGCAAAATATGGCGTAACTGTGCAAAGTAAACATTCAGTTCAATAGAGTATTCAAGCTTGTATGTAACTACGCATTTTGCGTAACCCATGCTAAGTGAACAGATACATCTATTCAATTCAAAACAGCCACAAAACAATGTTCAAGCTTTGTGTGTTTTCTATACGATAAGACTAACCATTCGACGGGCACAAGATAAGATGTAAGAGCTTTCGGTTACGCGATAGTCAATTCAAACAATCAAATCGAACACTCCCGCAACTTTTTTTTAGGGTTAGGTTTAACAAGGTTGTACTGCACTGCATATTTCCATCAATTTGCGCAATGATTTTATCCTTAGAATAAGTATAGACATGGAGAGGGAAAATGTCGAATTTCACGTTGATTGCTTCCGCTTACGCTTTTACATAATAAGTAAAGATGCTGCGACATTTTGATGTAGTGCACGAAAATTGCAGAATGATTATAAATGTTATAATAATTTCATTCAATCCATTTAACCATTATTAACGTTATAATAATTGTATTTAGTCAGTTCTTGCAGTTATTCTCTATCATGTCTAAGTTCCTTCCTTACATAAATCTAATACCTTTTCTAAGGCAACAACATGATATCAGCTGTGAGTGACAGTACCCAGCGGATTATTCGCACCGCGCCGGTGTGGGCACCCAAAAATGTGCCGTGAATTTTCCGGCGCGGATTCGCGACGGAAACTTCGTGACGCGTTGGTCTGGGCACACTAAATGCAAGTTAGGGTTTGAATCAACAATAATTGTCAGTGCTTCTCAAACTTCTGATTTTGTTATTTTTTTGCGACGCCTATGACCATGTCACACATCCATATTCGTGGGTCGCGTAAAAATGCTTCAACGTTTTAAGCATATGTCTGTTCCAGTATATTGGTCTATGGTTCGGAGCTACTCTTCTTCAATTATGCTTCTCCTACGTCCACTTTTCCAAAGTCTAACCTTTTAAAGGCCTAAAAAAAATGACTTTTTTTTATATTGCAATTGCACGCAAAATGCACATTTGAGGATTTATTTTGCACGATTTTGCACGTTTCAGGATTTTGACTGCACGTTTTTCAACTTTTTTTGCACGAAAACCCGGGCTCTACTTATAACCAAGGAGTCTTTGTTTTTAGCTTTTAAATTCTGCATACATATGTAGATACTAATCTCAAACGGAAAAATATATCGAATATCTTCATCGGGCACTAAGCACATCTTACCATACAGTACCTATACTCAAAAACAAAAGATTATCGATTTCACTTCACAAACCCCTAAAACTAGTGAAAAATCTAAATACACATTCACACAAAAAAAAAGATACAAAAACTTTTTTATTAAATAAACTGATACTAGTACAAAGGGACCTATTCCGACTCGATTCAGTTCAGAAAATTACTGAACTGTTAAATTCGGAATGTCAATTAAATATCTGCTCGTTGATCAAAGAGTCATTTTCGATATATGAAAATAAAAGTAGTTAAGAATCTGTGCTTTCTGTAGTAACATTAAGTACATAATTGGTAAACTTGTATAGATAAATTAAATGATGATTAAGGGAAGACGATGCAAGGCAAACCATTGAGGCAAGATCATACTCGAAATTTTTCTTTCTGAGAAGGTCAGAAAAAATATTGCGAGACAAATTCTTAGGTTGAGACATGATTCCTATTAGACTATTAGGCCTACTTATATTTTTGTGGGAACATTGCGGGCTCCGTTCATAAGGTGAACTTTTCGGTTTCTTCTTGTCGACACGAGCGACACTTACTGTACCAAATGCCATTGAGTGGGCGTAATAAGCCGTGAAGCTAATCTGTCTTCTTTGAGATATTCAGCTTAATTAACAAATATAACATTTAGGTGCTTCGAGGGATGTTGACCGTAAACCGTTTTTTTCTTCAACCACATTTAAACATGTGGAAGCTTATAGCTCCGTTGAGCTGTTCTAAAACTAACCGTTAAAGTAGGTACTAACATCGTCAGTTCACGTGAAATCCATGCAAATACTGTCAAAATTTTGGTGATCGTGAATTCGAATTCGCTTGGTGGTACTCACTTCCCATGAAAGTCTCCACACCAGTTTTTGACATTTCGCCAGCGAAAATAATGCAGTTGCACTTTATTACACAATGAAAAGATGTAATCGACAATCAATCAGAACGCGAGTTAACATTTATCTCACATTGAGTGAATAAAAAGCAAGTCTCCACGGCACTCTGTTTTCACGGGAGACATATATGCAAGTTTTTCGCTCGGTGAACTCAGTACATAGCTTTAAGAGTAGATACTAACATCATGAGTTCACGTAAAATCCATGTGAATGTCTACTGTCAAAATTGGTGGTACTCACTTCACATGAAAGTCTCCACATCGGTTTTTAACAATGCGCCATGCAGTTGCACTTCATTTCACATGAAAAAGGTGTCATCGGCAATCAATCAAACTGCCAGGTAAGAGTAGGTATTAACATCGTCAGTTCACGTGAAATCCATGCAAATACTGTCAAAATTTTGATGATCGTGAAATCGAATTCGCTTGGTGGTACTCACTTCACATGAAAGTCTCCACATCGGTTGTTGACATTTCGCCAGCGAAAATAATGGAGTTGCACTTTATTTCACAGTGAAAAGATGTCATCGACAATCAATCAAAACGCGAGTGAACATTTATCCTACATTAAGTGAATAAAAAGCAAGTCTCCACCGCACCGTTTTCACGGGAGACATTTATGCAAGTTTTTCGCCTGGTGAACTCAGTACATACCTTAACGCAAAATAGGAGGAAATTTAGGATATTTCTTAGCAGCCGTTGCGTTTATAGAGGTAAATTGAGCTTTTCCCACCTCCTCCGCATCATTGGCGATAATTTACATTTGAGTTTACGTGAATGTAAAATGAAAATATTCCCTTTTCACATTAGAACATGTATGAAAAATACTTGCCTGGATTATTAGCACTGATTCAACATTTTCCATATACCGTCGACTATGCAAATTCTTCGCTGCGCTTTATCAGAGATATGTACCATATAAATAATTTCCTGATAACTTCCTGTGATAAGAAATAACATTTGGGATGGTACAATTTACAATGATGAGTTACTTGCATGTATATTCTATAGTTACAGTTTATTTCAACCGTACATACGAGTATGTATTAAAGACTCTTGAAATGCGCATAAAAACTAAACTTATGAAATTTAAATAATGGTAACGTTAATTTAACTTTTCTGGTGGAAAGTGCTTTTGTTTTGACTGGAAAAAAAGCAAGCAATCCATTCGAAAATAAATGTTTTAAGTAGGAAAAATGGTAAGTATGCTTACATTAAAGACTCCGGTGAAGCTCCCCTGCTCTTGAGCTACAGCCTCTTCCCCCCTAATTGTCCGTTTTCAGTACTGGATCGGACCAAGCGGTAATTAGGTAATTACACTTGCCTTTATGCCTAGTACAATTGATGTCAATCGAAAGGTCCCAACGAATGGATTTGAAATCCTTTTTCCCTTATTCATCCCCATTCTCCCGCAGCAGCCCTAGAATTTTTTTAATGAAAAATCGTCGGGTAAAATTGTAATTTCTATTGAACTTCTCCGAAACGGGTCAACCGATTTTTATGAAACTCTTTTTATATACTTGAGGCATGAGAATAGGTTGTAAGGTATATTTCATAGTGCTAGGTGCACCGCCTTTTTTAATCGTGAATATGTATAGTATGAAACGCAGTTGGGGTTTTGCTTCTACTGCAAGTTTTTATTTGCTTCTAGCATACAATTGTTTCGGCAGCCACGTACTGCCTTTTTCAGTGCTTGCCCTAACTGACCATTAATTCCTACAAATCGTTTATTTATACCTAACATGATCTAATAACTTTTATCCGAACTTTTTTGTAGTTCTACCTGGCGCTAATTGCCCTAATAAGAGTTGATGCGCAATTGCCCTCGTCGTGATTGAGTAAATTGTCTTTTTCCTCCTTAAAGTAGGTACTAACATCGTCAGTTCACGTGAAATCCATGCAAATACGGTCAAAATTTTGGTGATCGTGAAATCGAATTCGCTTGGTGGTACTCACTTCACATGAAAGTCTCCACACCGGTTTTTGTCATTTCGCCAGCGAAAATAATGCAGTTGCACTTTATTTCACAATGAAAAGATGTTATCGACAATCAATCAGAACGCGAGTGCACATTTATCTTTACATTGAGTGAATAAAAAGCAAGTCTCCACGACACCGTTTTCACGGGAGACATATATGCACGTTTTCGCTCGGTGAACTCATTACATACCTTTAATGATGTAGAGAAGTTGTTGACTTCGGCTACTGCTTACTACTTCTAGGTTATGTCGTCCTAAGATTTTCTTGATGCGGTCAGTTATTTTGGAGTACGTGATACTCACCCTCCGGGGTTGATCTCCGCCGTTTTGCTGGAAAAGTGTACTTAGCTCGTGTTTCCTCATGTTGTTCTGCTTCCGCTGTAGAATCCTGCTTATTATTTCCCTGTTGAATCCATTATTCTCTGCTGTGTCCTTGATGTACTCGAGCTCCTTGTTGAATCGATCGTTTGTGGAATTGTTAGTTATCTGTGTAACATGCTTTGGTATGCTGCCATTTTTTGTGCGTGTGTATGGTGTGATGAGCTTGGTATTGTGCGTTCGTATTCTTCCTGTATATGTCGTATTCCAGTCCTCGGCTGCTCCTTATGATTTCCAGATCCAGAAATGCGATTCGTCCTTGGCTTTCTCTATCTATTGTGAATTTGATTTTCCTGTGTATTTTATTGATAGCTTCCAAGGTTTGCTCGATCTTCCGGTTCGGTACAATCGCCAATACGTCGTCCACATATCTAGCCCAGAACCTTGGCATGATTCCCTTTTTCTTCAATTCTTCTTCGATGCTGCTCATAAATATTTCGCTTATCAACGGCGAAAGTGGGTTAACCATAGCTGTTCCTCCTGTCGTCTTATAGTACTCACCCCTGAAAGTAAAGAAATGTTCAATCATACAAACCGTTGCTAATTTGCCGAATGCTTTCGCCTTTTTCCTATCGTCGCACTTGTAGATCAGCAATTCCTCCAGCCTGCAGATGGCTTCTTTTATTGGGATGCTTGGATAAAGGGCTTTAACGTCGAACGATACTAAACATTCCCCTTTGTTGATGTCGCTAATGTCTCCGAGTTTGTCTATCAGCTCCTTTGTGTTCCGAATCGCATAATGACTGTAGTAGTCTCCTATCGCTCCGATTTCTTTGACTAGCCACTTCGCTATATTGTGCGTTGGTGAGTTAGTGTCCGCGATTATTTCTCTGGTTTCATTCCCTTCCTTGTGGATTTTTGGCTGTACTCGTATTCTTGGGGGTGTTGGGTTCGGCATTCGTAGTTCCGTTATGTTTCCGATTATGCTCTTACACTCTCTTAGTGTTTTTTTCCACCCTTTTAATCGACGCGGGCAAGGGATTTGCTCTTAATTTGAAAAAATTACCATTGTTTAGCTTCTCCATAACTCGTTCGTTGTACTCGCCCTTATCCATGAAGTTGAGTCCTTTGTTCAAAAGGTTTAATTCCGACTATGTGAACTGTTTAGAAGACTTATTAATTACGAAGTTTTTCAAGGGTTTGATACCTGGGGTTGCTGTACATTTAAATGCAAGCTCTTAAAGCTTGTTTTCTAAAAAAAACCTTCATTCGGGGTTCCTGCAATATGTAGTAAACTTTTTTCTATTCAAAAATGCAGAGTCAGTAAATGCAACCCTATCACTAGACTAACCGTCACGAATGAGAGGAATACAATTGGGAAAATGTCGGAAAGTGTTAAGACTGGTGGCAGGGGGAACGTGTTCCTGGCTTGTCGTATAAGGCAACTAAAAGGATAGGATGTGTATGTCACCAACTTGCGCATCTGAAATTTAACTATGGTAACGAAACGTCTACTAGGCCTCGGATTAGGACTCACTTAGCGGTTACGACTTTTGGCTATCGCACCATGACAAAGCTTGGATACTTGGAACTTGTGTACTCTCTTGGACAATGGTTCAGAGGGCCCACAACACGCACGATTCTTCAAATAGAGATTGAGTTTAGGCGATACAAACTCAACATCTTGGGACTGAGCGAAATTATATGATGGAATAGTGGGAGATATTCTTCTCCTACTGGTAGCACGGTGTTATTGTATTCCGGAAAAGCTTCTGGCAGTGTTCGGGAATCAGGCGTTGGGCTCATATTAACCAGAGCCGCTCATAGCAACCTGATTAGTTGGGAACCAGTTTCTGATAGAATTATGACCGCCAGGTTACGTACTAAAATGAGAAACGATACAATAATTCAATGTTACGCTAAAACTGAACCTGATAGCGCCGAAGCTAACGACTCTTTTTACGAACAAATCAACACCATCCAGTGTTAAACACCTAAGGGCGACATTGTAGTAGTGATGGGAGATTTAAATGCTAAGGTTGGTGCGGACAACGATCGACTGAGGCACGTGATAGGGAGACACGGTCCGGGGAACCGGAACGATAACGATGAGAGGTTTGTAGAGTTCTGCAACTTCGACCGCCTCGTCATTGGTGGAACTATGTTTGAGCATAAGATCAGTCGGGCATTAAATGCTAATGGCTTGCATGGATGAGCCCCAAGGAATAAAAACAAAAAAAAAGAGGAGACAGTATGCAAAAAAAGTATGCAAATTGTGGCGGACTGTCCTATCTAGCGATGAAAGCAAATTTCAGATTTTTGGCACTAAAAAAGGCTAAAAAATTTGGCGAAAGAAAAATTCCGAGTTTGAAGAAAAAATCGTTACATCAGCAGTAAAGCATTGGGGAGTTTCAGTTATGGTGTGGGGGTGTATGTCGGCGGCAGGGATGGGAAATCCTGTTCATAGATACCACTATGAAAAAGGAGCAATACGAGTATTTATCAATATTGCAATATAATTTTACCTCAGAGTGCCCAAAAACTCGAGTTACCGAGGACGTGGATCTTCCAACAGGACTATGATTCGAAAGATACCTCCCGTCTGGTAAGAGAATGGCTATTGGACGGCAGTGCCGGATTAAGTATGCGCGGGGCCCGTGGCAAATGTTGAGCGCGGGGCCTATGGAACATCGAATAACCAAACTAATAACGAGGTCCTAAAATTAATATTTCGCCTTGAGTCATTTCTCAAGGTTTTTTTTGTCTCTTGTTTTAAAATATGAAATGCTTTTAGCGTATTTACTTTTTGTGTCAACCATTTTTTATGATTTATTTATTGTTTAGTCTCAGTCTCCATTTTATAATTAATTTCAAATTTCAATCTATCAAGTTCAGTTCCTTGGAAATGGATGACTTCATAGGAAAGCGACTAGCAGCTAGCAAATATCAGCATTACAGCCTTGCAATATACGACGAATGCAATAAAAGAATTGCTAATATGATGTTTAGAGGTACAGTGTTTGGTAAGACATTCTGCTTGTGATTCTGTGAACTCTCTCTCTCTCTTCCATAATTTATTTTTTTTTGGGAAAAATTTTCGTGCAAAAAGTACAAGTTAAAACATTTCGCATCTATTCGCCAAAATTATCAAAATTGTAATGAAAAGTGTTCGTAGCGCCGATCGGTATTACTGAAAGCCAAATACCATACCATATTGCCCAGACGCACGGAGACAGATGCACGACGCACAGTGGTTTAGATTCATATTCTAGCGGCATAAAACACAAAAGAGTAAGAAGTATACGATTACTGAAGATTTTGATGAGCAATACATTTCCACATATCAACAGAATATAGAAATAATAATTATATCCCTGATGATCAGTGGCGTACCTCTCAAATTATGAAATGGGAGCAAAATTATCTGTTTTGAAAATTGTTTCACAAAAATGTTTTTCATTGACGTATGTAAGCTTGCCAAGATTTTTTTTCAATTTATTTAGTAAAACCGAATTTTTTTAAATAAAAACAATACTTATTCGACAAAGAAGAATTAGGAGCATTTTTAAAGACGACACAATCGTCCATGGTGATAGTGGGACTCGAACCCACGCTCTGGCAACTCAGAGATAGAGTGTCATCTATACCACTGAGCCACCGAATGCCCATAGTTTTCGATTGAGTCCCTTTTCAGGTTTAGCCAGATTCATAAAAGTTTACAACCAAACATCTAGCTTAAAAAGGCCCATAATAAAGATTATCCGGTAGCGCCTACCAAAAGGCCAAATTTACGTTAACACATTTTACATTTAATTGGTTTTACTAATTAAAATAAAAACATTGGAAAAATTATACTCTTAAATGGAAACAACATTTTTGTGAAACAATTTTGAAGCATTTTTTAAACAGGTAATCTTGCCCCCACTTTTCATAACGTTTAAGGCGATACGCCACTGGGAATGAGAGATATAATTGTGATTTCTAAATTCTATGGACATTTTAGAGAAACGCGGGGCCCCTTAATGCGCGGGGCCTGTGACATTTGCCACCTTCTGCCACGAGGTTAATCTGGCACTGATGTACAGGACACCAAAGCAACGCGATCACCCTCCTCAGTCTCCATACCTGAATCCCATCGAACATTTGGGAAATTTTGGATCAGCGTGTTCGGAAGAGACAAATTTTCAACAAAGAAGATTTGAAGCGCGCTCTACTTGAAGAATGGGCTAGTATACCGCAAGGAGTAACCATGAATCTTGTAGAGTCTATGCCAAGACGATTACAGGCTGTAATAAAAGCAAAATGTGGAACGACAAAATATTAGTTTTAAGCATAGTCCTTTTTTTCCTATAATAAAAACAACGCGTGCATTACTTTTGATTCTTAAAAATAGCACCATTTTCATATTTTTATTTGCGATTTCTTAATTACTGATAAAATTCTTAATTTACTTACAATGAATAAAGCTTTGATTTGTGACATTAAGCTCTTTTCAATTCTTGAAACTTACAGATATATTTTGAGTCAAAAGTAGTATTTCAAAGTGTGCCTTCACTTTTGATTCTCACTGTACATCTGGTATGTCTTTATTATAATAACCTAACCCTCAGTTCATGTTCTTCCAGAATGTCGCACCATTTTGTAAGTGCAGCTTACAAGGCAACGATATTGGGGCTACTGAAGACTATATTATCGACAAAAAGAAAAGCTATTTCTAGGCCGTCAGAGATATGTACGTGTTAATAAGTAGCATATGATGGTATTATTTTCAATATCTGTAATACGTAGGCTACTAGAAAAGTTTTTAGAATAGTCATGTTCTAGTACGTTTTCGTCAAAAATCTTATTTCCATCAGAAAGTTTGACCTTTTTTAGCATATGCCTGCTTAGAACACTTTGATGACAAGTGATACCAGCGCCATCTAGAAATATCATAGCCGCAACTCAGCTGTACAATGACGTTATTGTTTAGCTCTTAAATTTTTTATTTACACGAACAAACAACAAAAACAAGTAGTGACGTAATAAAAAGCAAAAACAAAACAGTGCAACGTTGGCGAACATAACCAAAAATTACGAGCTGATTTTGACGTCTAAGATTCTACATTGCGGCCTTAATATCTAGACGGCGTTGGTGATACTCGTGTAAGTTACAGTTAGTTAAAAAAGTCAATTTCAAAAAAAAAAAATGGAATTAACGCGTAAACATTTTCGTACAATGATTTTCTACGATTTTAAAGTTGGATTATCACAACAACAGCGTTTCGAACGGCTTCATTTTGCATTTGGGAATGAAGCACTATCTCGTCCGACCATTTATAACTGGTTTAACGAGTTCAAAAGTGGGCGTAATTCACTCAAGGACGAGCTTCGTGAAGGTCGTCCAAAAACGGCCATTGTGCCGGAAAACGTGGATGCCGTGCGAGAAATGATTACGCAAGACCTGCATGTGGCATACCGTGCGATAGAGGCATCCTTGGGTACATACAGTTACACTTGGCCGTTGGATCCCGCATAATTTGACAATAGCTCAAAAAAAGGCTCGTGTCGATTGGTGGAGCAAAATGATATAAAAATACCATAACGGTGCATCAAATGACGTGAATAAAATCGTCTCCGGTGACGAATCATGGATCTATGCCTATGAGGCGGAAACTCAACAGCAGTCGAGCGTGTGAGTGTTCCAAGACGAGCCCAATCCAGGAAAAGTTGTTCGCGCACGAAGCACTCCGAGGCAAATGATGTCTTGTTTCTTTGGCCGAATGGGTCCTGTGGCCATTGTCCCACTTGAGGAACGTAGTACGGTGGTACACCGCCATTTGCTTGCCCGAAGTCTTCGGGGAAATTCGCAAAACGAACAAGAAAAGACGAATCATTTTTCATCATGCCCATGCGAGCTCTCATACATCAGTTCAAACCTATGTAACCGGTCAAAACATTGAATTGACGGGTCATCTGCCTTACAGCCTTGACTTGGCACCCAATATTTTTTTCCCCCATTTATTAAAAATAAATTACGTGGTGAACGGTTTTTTTTTCGCCCGAAGCAACTGTTGAACACGCTCTGTGGCTCACTTGGTTGAGTCGCACTCTACGATGCTAGTAATCTAGAATCTAGAGGTTCGGAGATCGAATCTCGGCGTGGTCCAAAATTTCCGTACATGTGCGGATAGGAAATATATAGTGCTTGCAACATTATATATACATATACACTTCGAAATGATATGCAATGTAAGTGGCGTAACGCTTCCCAAATTTACTGTGTTCTAAATTGGAATGGGGGCCCCTATCTTCGATTTTTTATCCAGAAAATATTGATAGAACCCGCATTTATTGCAGTCCACTAATAAGTAAACGCAACGAAAATTTTCTGTTTGAGCAACATCTTCCGAAATGTTTCTAATTTGTTGTTTTAATTAAAAGTTCAATAATTATAAAGGAAAACTTTTAAGATTTACTTGGACACTTATCACCTAATTCAAGAGAAGCGGCAAAATAACACCATACCTTGAGGAACTCCTCTGCATGTCAGTCTCGTAACAGTCATTGATTTTAGAATAGAAGTGTTCACCCCAAATCTAAGCCCATATAGCTTCACCCTATGGGCAAGCTAAACACATCTTGAAAATAATCGACTGAAATCAAATTCGTAGTGGAGCTCCACCAAGGATAAATACGTCATGCAGGAGAAATTGTATGGATCCATAATCTGGACAGAAGGGTATATCTGCAGGATTTGTTTCTTCATTTAATGAGTACCTACAAAAAGTTCTTCTGACTTGGACTTGAATCTTTGGACCACAAGATCGACAGTTATCCTTTTATATAAACGTCGTGAACACATTTTTTCTTGATGCAGAAGTTACTTTTTCATCAAGAGTCAAACATCCAAAGAACTAAATCACGATGATTCAATCCTTCAAGAGAGGCTCTCCTCCTATTTGCAAGTTAAACCTTTGTATCTATTCAATATTCTTGTTAACAAAAAACTCAGTAGAATGATATGCAGACGAATACAAATCCGGACTAAACCATCTTGGAAGACGTTATCCTTGTAATCTAATGATTGCAAGGTTAAGCCAATTGCAAAGTGGTGGCTCCACGATATGTTCAATACTTCGAAGTTCAGGCTTCATTTCTGTACACAATATTGGTATTTTTGGAATGTTTTCTCTCTATCTTTGAATCTGCAGCTGGAAAGAAGCAAGAAAAAAACCACCTACAGACATTTAGATCGTCATGTGCCCCATGGGGCCCCTGTGGCTTGGGGGCCCGTGTTCCACTGAACACATGGAACACCATACGTTACGCCACTGAATGTAACGTTGACTCGAAATTGCCTATAAACGGCTGAGTGAACGCACCATGGCCCCACATGGGGCTATATACGGTACTGGGAACTGTTGAAACGTTCAGAAGCCATGTTTTGAAGGTGTCTCCATCGGATTGGAAAAAATGGTTCGAAAATTTGTTTGAGCGTAGGCAAAAAGGTAATAGATGCTCATGGGCGTGGCCAGGATTTCGGTCAGGGGGGGGGCAAGGCCAAAATTTTTTTAACATCATGATTTTCTTAGGAATTGAAATTTCCGGTCGCAGAAATATTGTTAGCAAATTTTAGTAGCCAGGCTTGTGGTTGGATTGGTACACAGGGTCATGGATTCCAGACTCACCGTGAACGAATTAATTTTATGGTGTTTTTCGAACTCACGACCTAGGTGAAGGCCTATGATGTCGATCAGATTGTAAACAAGTATCCATTTATGGGAATAAATAACATTGCTGGGCTGTTAATCTCAACACCTCAACAAAACAGCATTTTAGATCTTGGAAATTGGTGGGTGTATTAACTTTGTCATTAAGTGTGTAACGCTTTTAAGGAAGCATCTCCGACCATATAAAAAGTACAAATATATGATCAGCATGACTTGGGGAGTCGATTGGGCCATGTCAGTCTGTCCGTCTGTCTGTCTGTTGCGACGCGTTTTACTCAAATACAAATGCTTCTTTTTGCTGCAGGCAGTTTGTATGTTTGAATCGGTAAAATCGGACAAGTGGGTCATGGGCTGCCATACAAACCCAACTTCCCAAATTAGGTTCTTCTAAGAAAAACTTTTTTATTTGTGCACCAATTTCAACCAAATTTTACTCAAATGTGTTTCTCTCGATGACACAAAACATATCTAAGAATGGACCAAATCGGACATTGGGGTCATGGGGCTGCCTTACAAACCCTACCTCCCAAATTAGGTTCTTCTAAGAATTTTTTTTTATTTGTGTACCAATTTCAACCAAATCTCACACGAATGTATTTCTGTTAATGACACAAAACATATGCGAGAATGGATCAAATCGGAACATGGGGTCATGAGGCTGCTACGCAAACCCAACATCCCATTTTTGTTCTTTTAAAACACATTTTTTACACCAATTTCACAAAACCTTGAATTATTAAAGCAACAAAAAAGGTCAAAACAAATGCTCCCGCATGCCCCAATAAAATTGTCAGAGTAAATATTTTTATTTGCCCACTTATTCCAACCAAACCCAACCCAAATAATATATTGTTTTGTGTTTTTTTTTGCTAATTTTATAGTCAAATTTAAAAAATGGAGATGAGAATGATTTTTCTTCTGATTACATTCAACTGGCCTCTAATATCTGCCTTTTAGAGCGTAGTTTGTCTATTTTCAGTGCAATTTTTGTATCTCAGACTGCATATTCCACTTTCGAAATCAATTTGTTTCGTCTGTCACTTTCATCTTAGCAAAGTAGCATCGTCAGTATATTTATAAATACTTTATTGATTGAAAGTATTACCAGTGGCTAAATTGCTGGTATGATTCAGCTAGAAAATAAATTTTTATTAAATAACTTGAAAGACACTGAAATATGAGACCCATTCTATACAAGGTCCATTACCTAGGGCGATTACCGACGGACGCACTTCGAAGCCTTCATGTCGACGAGCCTTTCTGCATACTGGTGAATGCGCTATTGACATCGAGGCGCATTATTACAACCATGGGCTCAACGTCTTTATATAGGTATGTTTCTATAGGCACCCCACAGGGTGGTATTTTATCTCCCTTACTGTGGAACATAGCAATCAATCAATTGCTTCTGGATCTTGAGAGGTCTGGATGTAAGGTCACTGCATATGCTGACGATGTGGCTATCGCTGTTACAGGTAAGTTCCCGGAAGTCCTTAGTGGACTACTTGAACACGCCCTATCTTTTGTAACTAAATGGGCCAACCTCAGTGGCGTGGGACTTAATCCTGCTAAAACAGAGCTTGTGCTCTTCACTAGGAGACATACTCTTCCTTCTTTCGACCCACCTACACTACGGAATAGTCCATTAATTTTTGCTGAAAAGGCTAAATTTCTTGGCATCTTGTTAGACCGGAAGCTTTGCTGGAGGCCTAACATTCAGGAACGAGTGAATAAAGCAACTATTGCATTCTATACATGTAGGAAAGCCGTAGGGAATACCTGGGGCTTGCAGCCAAAAGCTTTACATTGGATCTACACTGCTGTTGTCCGTCCTATTCTATTATACGGTGTATGTGTATGGTGGACGGCACTCAGCAAGACAGCCTATAATAACTTGCTGGCGAAGGTACAAAGAATGGCTTCTCTTGTCATAACTGGAGCCTTTCGTACCACCCCCTCAGCCGGACTGGATACGCTACTTGACCTGCTGCCACTGGATTTGTTCGGTCAAAAACTGGCTGCTAACACTGCTTTACGTCTGCGGGAAACTAATCAGTGGCGAACGCTTGATTATGGGCATTCGCTTATACTAAGTAAATTTAACCTACCTTTGGAAACTGACTATACTACTCCTAAATACACTTTTGGTAAGAGCCATTACAGTTTGATTCCGTCGAGGGATTACTGGGACAACAACATGCCTCGGGACGTTGAGTCATTTGCTATTTACACTGATGGCTCCAAGTCACACGAAGGAGTGGGTATTGGCATCCACTCGGATGTTCTTGATGTTAACCTGTCATTTCGTCTGCCTAATTACTGTAGCGTCCTGCAGGCGGAGATTGCGGCGATTATGGAATCCTTAACATGGCTAGGTAATCATGTCGTCACTGCGAGGGATTTCACTATTTACACTGACAGCCAGGCTGCAATTCGAACTCTCGAATCGGTCCTGACAACGTCTAAAGCTGTCGAAACCTGCCGCTCGGCTCTTATAGAGATGGGTCGTTTTTTCAATATTACCCTCTGTTGGATACCCAGTCATAGTGGATTCGCGGGGAACTGTAATGCGGATCGCCTCGCCCGTAATGCGACAAATATGAATTTAGAGGACCATCATAGTAACCTACAAACGCCGATTTTTATCCTGAAGAGTGGCAGTAGAAGCGGCTGTTTTGCTCAGGGCTAGTGCCAGATGGACTCACGGCAGCACTTGCGCGACAACTAGGTTGATTTGGCCACGGCTTGACTCGGCGCGATCAACAATATTCTTGTCACTGGGCAGGAAACACATTGGTGGGGTGCTCGGTGCTATAACGGGACACTGTCCTATTGGGGAGCATGCAAGGAGACTCCGCATTCCCCATAATGACTACTGCAGAAGTTGTGATGACGAAGAAGAGGAAGAAAGCGTGCATCACTTTCTCTGTCAGTGTCCGGCCTTGGCCGAAGTACGAAGACGTATTCTTGGTTCTAGGTTTTTCTACGATACGATCTTCGGGATGTGAGCCCAATATTGCTTAATAAGTATATTGCCAGAACGGGCTGGTTTTACAGCATGACTTAGTACGTACTTTTCTTCTTCCATGGGGTATCACAATGGACCAATCTTTCGTTCTAAGTGCACTCTAGATGTCAATTCTAGTGGCTCCTGCACCTAACCTAACCTATACAAGGTCCCTAACAAAGCAAAGCTGGATACCACTTGTCACCCTTTCAGATGAAAATAAGTTGAATTCCACTAACTCCCCGAAGCGACCTAACGGTTTAAATTGTATACTCCAGCTCAGAAGCCATGAAATGAAACAGGAAATATGGGATCCACGAAGCCACAGTAGCAAACTCACAAGTGAAATGTGTGTGCTGGTACGCAGCTTCCGTCAGTTACGAGAGGCCACTCGCTGTCAGCTATTTGTATGTGCCTCCTGAGTGCAAACTGTCCCGATCATGGCTTCTCCGGCAGCACTTGGAGTGGTGAAAAGGCAGTCTGTCTGTCTGTTGCGACGCATTTTTTGAAAATGTTGTATAGTGCAGCGATTTTTTTACTACGTCGATAAGGATTTTTTTACCATCTTCATCGACCAGGGGGGGGCGACCGCCCCTCCCTGCCCCCCTCTGGCTACGCCCATGTAGATGCTTATGGCGAACATTTTGAAAAATAATAAAACCATTTGTGAAAGAAAAATTGTTTTCATTCATTTTCTAGAAACTTTTGTAGTAACCCTCGTGTTATAAAAAGTTAAGAAATTTGTTACAATCTAGTATCTACTACTAAAAATGAATTTTCCTTACCGAATTTATGCCGACCTTGGTGCCTTAAATACGGAAAAATCACCGAATATGCAATGTACGTCTTCCTCAATTTGATGCGCCACATGCCTGTCTGTAGATCCGAATCCAACGAATACTACTTCAGGGAAAAATGTACATAAGTATGTATTATACTTATAATTCAGACCTATTAGCATGATTTTGGAATATCATTGATTTTGTTAAGTTGATGCACTCGTTAACTTCCATACTTCATGCTTCCATCCAACCGTTCGATAAAGATGCCAGAAATCTAAAAAAGCACAAAATTGGCTAAACTGCATCAAAATTCAGATAATATACCTTCATTCATGCTTTTGCTTTAGTTGGTTGGATTGGTATAACGCGATACGGACGGCTGCTCTATGTGCGATAGCAAGCTTTGAAACCGCGTGGAAATCGTGGAAGCAACGACCAAGAATAGTATCTGCATATGCACGTGTAAAACCAGTTAAAATCTTCAGCACTGTTTGGTGGTGCACGTTTCCCATTATTTTTCCAGCTTTCCATCCACAAGTTGGAAGTTGATCAGGTATTTATCTTAAGACCACTGTTTTCAGCTGTTAGTTGCATACAATCTACGATCGCGAACAGCTAGATATACGTATCCGAGGAAATTTAGCAGCTGTTTTTCGGTATGCTCGCCTAGTAGTTCGCAAGTATTCGCATAATTAATCGCCGAGAGTAAGCTAAGAAACTAAGTTGTAGCCAGTGAAGTGCAACGTGCGTTTAAGTTTAAGCCTATTGCTGTTGAAGATAGGTGAAAGTAATTTTATTATAAAACACACTAAAATTTTAGACAGTTATAAATTAATTAAATCGTAGTTTTGTGAATTTGGTAAAAGTGCGCGCCAGTGCTTTATACGTTTGAGAAGATTTTGCCGACAGTTAGCCAAGCAGGTAAAGACCAAATTTCAATTGAATGTAACCGGACACTACAAAAGCGTAGTATGGATAAGTGGATAATCCTAAATGGTTATCGCATGTGATACGCAGATACTTTTTTGGACAGACAAGTTATACTGAACTCTAAATAGTGTTGCATCTCATGAATGAGAGTTACTTGCGCACATTGTAAGCATATGTGTCGTTACCGTTACTTCTTACGAACTATATTGTGTAATCACAAGACAAAATTACCATAACATCTTCATTTTATGGCCGCGTTTCAAAAAGATGTGCCTCTATTGCGTGTAGAGACGATTTCTATTATAAATCTGCAAAGATTCGCTGTTGTTGAGACGCCCTACATGGGTTCATCCGATTACTTTTAAATCATATGTTGACTATAGTATACTTGACTACTTGGCGTTTAGCTCTACAACCTAGACATCAACATTCATATTTATTTCGCATTTTTGCAACTTTATTTATTGTGCAAGCGAGCCTGTTCGCAGCAATATACGAGTAAGTATATCAGTCAGCACGCTCCTCGGTCGACTGAAGAAGGAGATTGCGAGGTGATTTCAAAAAAGTCAGATCAAGTAACAATTATCGAGTGGATACGAATATGTATTCCATGGATAGTTGCATGGTAGCATAATACGAGTACATAAATGTATGTACTTGGACATATGAGTTGCAACGTAATTTGAAAATTCTTAACGCAACGGACATCAATATTAGGAACAAGTTTCTTGCGACCGCACCGGTTTTTCTGATTTGCGTCAAATTACTAGTGAATATTTTACTTTCACCCTTAGATTTGAAATGGGCTGTGACTACATGGTAGCCCTGGGCACTGCGACCGTTGGTCTATTGTGCCATTACTTTCACCCTAACATACGTTACACAGCAAAATAAGGGCCACATAACTTTTTATGTTAAACAAAACAGCATGTTCAAACATACCCTTAAAATAACACTTGAATTATTCTTCACCGTTATAATTAACGATGCTCTGATGAAACAAATGGTAAACATATTAGCTCTATGCTCATTGCCCTAACGAGCACAAAGTGGTCTTAAGAAAAACATAAAATATTAGGTGGCCCTTATTTTGTTGTGAGTAATATACTACGAGTAACATGACACTTCATCGATTTAAAAAAAAATAAATAACAGGCGCGACAACCCAACATTGGACTAAGGCCGCAGGATGTGTTAGTGACATCCTATTTCCAAGATCTTATCTGCTTTTTTGTTGAGGTAATGAGATCAGCATCACACTCAGCAGTGTTATTTATCCCCATAAATGGGTACTCGTTTAACATCTGAGTGAGATCATAGTCCGTCACAAGCTCGTGAGTTCGAAAAATACCATGGGACACGGTGAGATTCGAACTCATGACCCTGTGCACCGAAGGTGCGCGCACTAACCGCTAGACCAGCCAGCCATGTCCTATGCATGCAACTTTGCAGAACTCCTTTATTTGTCCATCATGTTCCCAGTCTTGCTTAAATTAATAGTGTTGCGTTGAGACTTTATAGATAGGAGATCTATATGCTAAGGTTATTTCAAGACATGGGTAAGCGGAACGATAAAGGTGCGAGAGAGGTTTTTCAACGGAGGCACTTAATATTTGAACATTAGAAGTGCCACAAGATCAGCTGATTGATCCGCATCGAACTGAGAGTCAAATCGATGATTTTTCCATTTGGCGTAGTTTCTTCAATTTCATAGCCCCTAACGTTCAAATTGTGTTTTTATCAGGAAGTATTGACATAACCCACTTAAAGTAGGTCGACAAATGAGCAAGAGCAACGAAAATCTTTTATTTTAGCTATGTGATCGAAAAGTTTATTTATTTTTTTCAGACAAAAATTGTTATTTGAATATGGAAGTATGTTATGAGAGAAGATCATCTACAATAGCCTTAAATATTCATCACCAAAGTCCAAAGATGCTGTCAACAGAACCGCTTTGATGAGTGCCTATCTGTCTCATATCAGTCGTTGATCCTAGACTATTATGCTTGATCTGTTCTGATCGTGCTCGTTTTCTATTCCTAGAAACTGTTCCAAGTCACCGCCAGAGACTCGTATCTTTCGCTCCAATGAGATGTTCCAAGTCACTGCCATGAAGAGAGTTTTGACTCTTTTCACTGAGTTGACTGGTGTATGCTCTGCAAATTCTTACTTAGTCGTTAAACATGATTCGTTAATTGTTCAATTTTCCAAATGAGAGTTTTTGCCACGCCGATTGAAAGACAACCTGGGCGGGCAACTTCAACGATATTTTTTTTTTTGACCTCAAATCTGGAATCAGCAACCTAAAATTACCTTAGTGTTTTCGGCATGCCGATTGGGCGGGTATTTCCCGAGAAAACAGGTCATTCTGGGGCGGATACCCTTATTTTTTTTATACCCTTCGCTTATTATAGCGAAAAGGGTATATTAACTTTGTTATGAAGTTTGTAACGCATTGAAGGAAGCATCTCCGACCATATAAAATATGTATATATATGATCAGCGTGACGAGCTGAGTCGATTGGACGATGTCCGTCTGGCCGTCTGTCCTCCAAATTAGGTTCTTCTAAGAAAAACTTTTTATTTTCTCATCGATTTCAATCAAATTTCGCACAAATGTGTTTCTAGTGATACCACAAAACATATGTCAAAACGGACCAAATCGGAACATGGGGTCATGGGGCTGTCATACAAACCTAGCTCCCCAAATTAAGTTCTGCTAAGAAATTTTTTTTATTTATACACCAATTTCAACCAAACTTCACACAAATGTACAGTAGAGCGTCGATTATCCGAACGTCGATTATCCGAACAGTCGATTAACCGAACCAGGCAATCAGCTTCTTTTCATATGACAGACATCGAATTAAATGAAAAATCAAGGGTTTGAAGGAAGCAATCTCTCATCTGCATGGCTTAATTACCTCGAATTTTTTATTTTTGCTCAGTTCTAGTCGTTTTAAATGTTTTAAGTTTGTCGCTTTATTTCACATTTGGGCTATTTTCTAATTTTTCTATGGCAGCTCGATTAACCGAACTTTCGATTATCCGAACCACCCTTGTCGACATTAGTTCGGATAATCGCCGCTCTACTGTATTTCTATTGACGACACAAAACATATGTTTGAAAAGATGGAGTCGAATCATGTGGTCATGGGGCTACTATACAAACCAGGCCCCCCAAATCAAATTTTTCAAAGAAAACGTTTTTATTTGCACACCAATTTCAATCAAATCTGAGAAAATTATATTTCTATTGATGCCACATAACAAACATGAAAATAAATGAAATTGGACCATGGGGTCATGGGGCTGGCATATAAACCTAACCCCCAAATTAGGTTCTTCGAAGAAAAACTTTTTTATTTGTCCACCAATTTAAACCAAATCTCATAGAATTGTGATTTAATTGATGCCACAAACATACGTAAAAATAGATGGAAAGGCCATGCGTTCATAGACTGAGTACAACCCCTCCCACGCATGGAAGCGGGGAGTACTGAACACAAGTCATAGGTACGCCCGAAAAAAACTTGTTGCCCGAGGGGAGCGAAGGATATCCAAATTTCGGCCGCGCCCGACATTAGCCTCGGTCTCGTTTTGATTGTTTTTGACCTCAAACTAGGAATCAGTGACCCAAAATTACCTTTGTGTTTCTGTCACGCGGATTGGATTTTACTGAGAAACCCGGGAGAGACTATTCTGGGCATAGGCGTAGCCAGGATATCGGTCAGGGGGGGGGGCGGGGGGCAAGCACAACATTTTTTTAACATCATGATTTTCTTAGGAGTTGAAATTTCCGGTCTCAGAAATATTGTTAGCAAATTTTAGAGTAGCCTGGCTTGTGGTTGGATTGGTGCACAGGGTCATGGATTCCAGACTCACCGTGAAAGAATTCATTTTATGGTGTTTTTCGAACTCACGACCTACGTGACGGACTATGATGTCACTCAGATTGTAAACAAGTATCCATTTATGGGGATAAATAACATTGCTGGGCGTGCTGTTGATCTGAACACCTTAACAAAACAGCAGCTTAGATCTTGGAAATTGGATGTCACTCACAAATCTGCGGCCCTAGTTTACTGGTGGACTGCCACGCAAGATATTTCTTTTTTTTTCTAATTTTGGAGTGAAATTTTTGAAATGGAGATTAGAATGGTTTTCTTTTGCATTCTGATTACATTCAACTGGCCTCCAATATCTGCCTTTTAGAGCGTAGTTTGTCTATTTTCAGTGCATTTTTTGCATCTCGGACTGCATATTCCACTTGCGAAATCAGTTTGTTTCGTCTGTCACTTTCATCCTAGCAAAGTAGCATCGTCAGAATATTTATAAATCCTTTATTGATTATAATATGGTTAACGGTTTTAATAAGATTTCCTCTAAGTTTATCAAAGTATTAATTATTAAAGTAAAATTTAGCCACTATTATTGCTGGTATGATTCAGCTAGAAAATAAATTTTGTTTTAATAACTTGAAAGGCCCGATCTGTGGCTCACTTGGTTGAGTCGCACTCTACGATGCTAGTAATCTAGAGGTCCGGAGAATCTCGGCGTGGTCCAAAATTTCCGTACATGTGAATCGAAATATATAGTGCTTAAAACATTATATACTCCAAAATGATACGCAATGTAACGTTGACTCGAAATTGCCTATAAACGGCTAAGTTAACGCACCATGGTCCCACAAGGGGCTATACGGTACTGAAAAGAAAAAGAAGAACTTGAAAGACACTGAAATATGAGACCCGTTCTTTACTAGCTCCTTAACCCTGGAAGGTCATGCTTATTTTTAGTACGGAAAGGTCATGCTTCGTCGAATCGACGACGCTCTACTTAAACGCCTCGTACAAATCACCCTTTCTCAAAATATTTATAAAATCTGACAGATTTTCAATCGTTAGTTTATTTAGAATGGAAAAACACCGATTTTGGAGCCGATCTTTACGAGTTCGAAATGCAATTTTCCTAAAATGAGGAAGAATTTTGAGCCATTTTCCTGATTTGTCCTATTTTTGTTCTAGTAAATTTATTTTTTCCATAATTTTTGAAAAAATAGGTCCCACATTTCAAAACTAAACACATTTGTTACGAGCTAGTTGTATGGACACAGATTTATCGTCGAATCGACAACCAGCCATAAGATATAGAAATAGGAGTTCTAAAAGTTACACAAAGTTCATCCTTCGTCGTTTTGACGATACCAATTTCCAAAAATCCAACTTACCCTGCTTACTTCGTCTAGCCGCAATGTACCCGGCAAGTACATCGGCACGGTAAGTGCTGTACGAAAACTCAGCTGCAAATAATTGGGGCGACGGACGGACGGACGGACGGACGGACACAAATCGATTTTATAATGGTTTTCTGAAAAAAAATTTCTAAAAGACCCTAAAAAATCATATTCAAGAAACTCGCGACATTTTTACAATTTATTACTTCTCCTTCCTCTTGTATATTGGCTGATAACAGGGAAAACGAGACCGAGCTCTAATCGTGCGAATAGCACGATGAGTATATACCCTATACCCATGTACAGACCTAGAAGGCGCGCAAAACCCAAAATATTCAATTTCATATTTTTTGTAGGGGAGGGAGGGGTAGATGGGCCGGACCTGGCACATCTTATCAAGGCATCCAAGGGCTACCATTTGATACTAGTTTGAAGTTTTTCGCGGCATTCTATCAAAAGATATGGCGGAATATTGTTTTGTAGGGGATGTAGGGGTAGGGGTAGTCAGACCTTCCCCACTTTCCGCCATCTTTAAGCATATGTCACAATTAGGCATTGATGAAAATTTCAGGTCGCAAGCGATATTCTGTCGAAAAATATGACCGAATTAAACTATCACGGAGGGGTCATTTGTATGGGAGGTAGGGGAACCCTTGGTCCGATTTGGCCCATTTTCAACACCATCCAAGATTTTATGAAAACAATCATCCGACCAAAATTTCAAAACGCTAGCTTCACTATTTCGGGTGTTATCGTGCGAACTGACAGACACACGGACGGACAGACAGACAGACAGACATGGCTTATTCGAATCAGGGACCGACCCTGATCATTTATATATATACTTTGCCATACCTCCGGTGGCTCCTTTGAGGTGTTACATAAATCGTCGTAACAAAAACAATATACCCTATACCATCTTGTGGGTATAGGGTATAAAAATAAATCAAATTCAAATGCAGTTTCTGCCACTTTTATCGGAGAGATGATAAATTTGCAGAAAAATGCTACTGTTTACTTATGCTAGTTATTTTCCCGAATAAAGGTCTGGAGTGGATAAACCTCGTGTAAAAGTAAACTTATTTTCTCTCCAGGCCTCCAAAAATGCCAGAGAAAGAACCATTATAGAACCATTTTCAGGCGGTAGTTTATAAAATTTCCACCAAAGAAAGTAGCTATGCATTTCATTGGAGAGGAAAAAATCCGAGTTGACCTTCGCTGGAGGACCATCTAGGACTTAAGACTAACGGGCATGATGACGATGAGGCATATTCTGTATAAATTCGCATGTTTGAGCAATACGTTAGAGGGTGATATTTTGCGATCTCCTCGTATATTCACCTAAAAAACTGACCAGTGCGCAATTTTTCTACACTTATTCTCGTGTATAACCGCTACATAATATTGGTGCATTTCGGTTACTGTAGTATAGGCGGAACGGTAAAATGTAATGGTTTTCTTGAACCATTAATTCAAGAAGAATTTTTGTGCCACTCTAGGCTCCCTCCCTCAGTGTAGCATGTAAGTAACTAGCATTAGCATCAGTCTGGAGAATATGAAGGAATAAGTCCTGTGGCATGACAGTTTTTCGTAGAGGCACTTTCCATTCCAAAACTTCAATTTGCCATTTGCGACTTGGAAGTTGTATGGCTGACAATCGTATCACACTCCCAATTCAGTTGTTGTTGAAACGCAAATTTTTGTAGATGTATGACATATTAGAGAGTTTTAGCATGTTGTACAATATGGTACGACATAGTAGCCATATTAAAGGAAAAAATCGTTTACCTGCCGTACACAAAACAGTATAATACCACGGTTTGGCATGTCTCAAGTGGGCATGTCTATATTTCTGTGCATGCATTTGACGTTCTTTAAACAGTCGAAATTGTCATCTTATTCTGCAACGAGTATAAAAACTCTCAATTGAAAATGTTTATCATCCAACTTGCGCTTGCAGGTTATAACGCATATCGGAAGCCAGTAATACCAATGAGTTTAATGGAGATGAAGACGAGAGCTTAGTGGAAGTTGATCTAAATAGCGCAGACACTATCCAATAATCTATTGATCCTACATCGTCGACCTCCTTGACTACTCCGCTTCAGTATGCCACAAAGAAGCTGCCGTGAAAGCTGCAGACGAAAATGAAAAGACTGTTTTCCATTAAGTGCTAGATCAGGCTCAGATATCCACCGTATTGTTTATTAAAATTACTCTCAGCGTATCTTAAGCTCTCTACACACTTCAGAAGATTTTGCACAATCTTGAGATTTTAAAATATCTAGGCTAAAATCTTCAAGATTTTCCATACATTTTCATAAATTTTGTACCGATATTATAATCAAAATCTTTACAAAATCGTATGGTGAAGTGTGGTGACTTCCGCCTTTGGAAAAAAACACTAAAGTAGAGGCCATCTAACTCATTTTCCACTTTGTGCACGGTTTTGTAAGTGTGTGTTTTTTTTAACTTTTCGACGAGCATAAATCAGTGACAAAGGTTTCTATAAGATAGATTCTGCTTCTTGTAACAAATTAATATAAAAAGCAGTTTCAGTCGTGCATGAAATTGTAATTTAGACGGACAATGTGAACAGCATGCGAGATTTCATAATCTACCTATATTATGCTACCAAGTGTGAATGGCCTTTTACCAAGAACTCGATGGAGGAGTATTAGTCGTTCAGGATCTGGATCAGGATATTGTGACATTGGGACATCATGATATTGGGACATTGGGGCACTGGGATATTAAGACATTGGGACAGCACATTAGGACTTTCGGATATTTGGACATTAGGCACACTGGGGAAACTGCGACGTGGGGACATTGGGCCACTGGAACATGGAGTATTGGGACATCGGGATATTAGGACATTGGGACATTAGGACATTGGGCCATTGGGATATTATCACATTAGGATACTGGGACATTTGGGACATGGGAACTGGTATATTAGGAAATTGGGACATTAGGCCAATTGGACATTGGGATATTAGGACATTAAGTGGGACACAGGGAGACTGGGACATTGGGATATTGTGATACTGGGACATTGGGACACTAGGGTAGTGGGACATTCGGACATTAGGCCATTGGGACACTGTGATATTTGCACATTGGGACATAAGGACATTAGGAAATTGGGACACTGGGACATCAGGATCCCAAAACAAAAATATTAGTTGGCTATTTAAGTATGCAAAAATATATTATATCTGACCAAAAACAACAAAGTTGTAAAAGTTACCCCGCCAAAGAAAAATCCATCTGCCGCAAAAAGAATACATATCCCTCCAATTCGCCGCTCATATGTCATTTTGTTTTAGGTGTAAATGCTGGAGAAGTTTAAATTTACAGGACTACTTCCTAAAGTAATTTGGAGGGAGCCGTCAAAGTGGCAAATGTTAAATGTACATTTAAACTTCTCCAGCATTTACACCTAAAACAAAATGACATATGAGCGGCGAATTGGAGGGATATGTATTCTTTTTGCGGCAGATTAATTTTTCTTTGGCGGGGTAACTTTTACAACTTTGTTGTTTTTGGTCAGATTTGAATATACATGTTTACAGAAGTGGAAACATTTGGAGGTAGAGATGACCCGGATTACGAGCTTTAATCTTCAAATGAGATATTTTTTGCACTGCTGAATAAATACATAAATAATTTGAGTAAAAAAAAAGTAACGCAACTATCATCAAAATCAATTTAATAATAGACAAAATTCATCCGACTTCATTGATTTTCGCAGACAATTCGTACATAATAGCATTCTACCAATGTATAATGAATCATCATGACTTCGAGTTTGTGTTTTAGTTAAGCCCAAAAGCATTTTGTACGATCGCAATCTTCATTTCAAAATTTGCCTAAAAAGAAAATAGTGTAAACTCGAATCGGCCAACAACAGTTAAAAATATTATAACGATTATGGCTATGGCCGTTTACATATATAAATGAATGAATTTCACTCATGGCTTCTGAATCATAGCTGTTTGACGATGTTTTCTTCTTGTACAAGTCTGAACCCGTCTGCTTACATTTTATTTATTCACGGAAATCAGTCGGATTTCCATCTGTTTCCATAATTGCCAAGTATACATAATGTAGGTCATATTCGTACAAAACTAGATTAAGCTGACCAGACGTACAGCATTTTGACCTGTCGTACAGCATTGGCAAATGTACAGCATTCCCCATGACCCACAATGAAACCTAATTCACTAAATAATAAGCTCCTCGGTGAGGCTTTTGATCAGTCTTTTCTGCTTTTAATGTGTAAAGTTTGACTCCTGTGCCCTGTACGATCGATAATTAGCGAGATAATCCCACTTTTATATTTGACAATCGTATACATTTTCGATAACCCGAGAACCCTTCTCGATCTTTTGCACACTTGTAGAGCTACTTGGCGCTTACATTTCCTCGAAAGTTCTAGCTGCCCAAATCGCAATTTCGAGTTTTTAATTGAAAAATGTCCATAACTAGACAATTCGTAACCGAAACATTTTGAAATTGAATTAACTTGTAGAACACCGTACTATTTATAATTGTTGAAATTTTCAAGGCTGTCAAGGGTCAGAAGTTGCAGCCGTCGAAAGATGCGATTTAAGGTGTCAAGTTTGACCGCGGTACGATCGATATTAAGCGAGATAATCGCACTCTTATGTTTGCCAATCCTTCATTATTCATAACCGGAGAACCGAAATTTCTCACTTTTGTCTTTTCTAATCGAAAATTGTCCATAACTTGGAAATTCTTGAGCGAAATTTTGAAATTTGGCAGACTTGTAGAGCACCGTGCTGTCCATATTTTGTGAACGTTTCAAGGTTCTAGCATTCAACGTTCAAAAGTTACAGTCGTCAAAAGATGGGATTTTAATTTATCGCTCCATCGGATTCCCCTATCAACCTCTATAGGAAAAAGCATAATAAAGAAAGGACTCTGCAAGGGTTTTTTGGATAAAGATGTTTGCCCACAATAGAAAGCCTGGAAGGCCACCAGCAGCTTAAGAGTTCTCGGCCCAATGAGGTATCCGTTTATCTATTGCAATAAACGAAACAAAGCTGTTAAATAAGTAGCTACTTACAGCATAGGAGAAATACATTAAACTCAGGGGTTCTAAATAAGGGATTTAAGGAATAGTCAACACCATCTTGTTTCTATGCTTTTCTAGGGCTGGTTTTGAAATTGTTTCAATTTTGCTTTGTTTAGCTGAGATCTCGGAGGAGTAGGTTTGACACAGCGAAGCAGATATTGTTGTGGGGTGAACTCGTTTGCAATATCGAGCGCACTGGAGATGAATTCGGTTAACATCAATGAGTGGTTTGTTTGCAGCATACAATAATGTTCTGCAGAGCGAGGAAGCTGGACGTAAATATGTTGAGGCAGCCTCTGTGAAATAATACCAAAGGATCCGGCGGATGAGTGAACGAGATGGTTGTGAGAAAAATCCTACATAACTGCATACCGGGAAGCATGATGCAGTATTGTTCAAGTTCAAGCCTCTCATGTGCCGCTGTATCACAAAACTTTCTTAGTAAAATTGGTGATCTAATCTTGTGGCAGTCGCACAAGCTGAAAAACAACGCTTGAAGAGATCCAAATATTGCTGAGGATTTGCCCGAAAAATGAATTCCGCAAGCATGTGTACAGCATTGAGTCTTCGGGATTCTGGTCACCTTAAACTAGATACACATAAATGCATAAAGTTCAATGAAAAATCTAAGTAAAAAATTTCAAATTAAAAGTTTTAATCTGTTTTAGTTTAGAAATTATGCAAATTATGCGTCTACAGTTCAGCAAGTATGCAAGAGCAAACAAAAGTAAAGTGAATTTTTTGGGGTTTATAGACATCGAATATGAATTAAAATTTGCCGAAAAATTTATTCATATACTGTGAGTCACTGCGAATCCGAAAATTAGATTCTCCGATGGTTTAAATTGTTGGTCGCAAAAATATTGTTTGGGAAATTTTAAAGCGAAATTTCAAGAAAATACCACTGAGAATGATTATGCTCGCCTTTTAATGATAAGTGGCTTCGGAACACGTCACGTTTTCACTTTTACTCCTGATTTCATCCAACTCGCCTACGGGTGTAAAATATTCGGAGGACTCAACTATATGCTCCCTACCACACAAATCCATATACCCTTTGTCGCCAAATTTTATGGATGGTGTTAAATTCCATTATTTTCTCAAAGAGACCTTCATGTTATATAAATCCTTTACCTTTTTCTATCTATTAAATGTAATAAATGCGCGATTTGAGCCATGAAATGACCAAAGATAGAAAATATATCCTGCAGAAAGGAAACCTTAGGGCCTCACTAAAGGAAAGATTTAAGCTATGAAAAACTAGACTAGAAATTGCTGGATCTGATTATGTTATTGATTAATGACCAGTCAGCGCCCGCTCTAGCACTTATGCCGCCCCGGGCAAGATTTCAAATTACCGCCCCTATTTTTTTGCTTTGAAAGGGATCATGGGATGCATTGACTTCATTTGCAGGATTTGCCACACTATAAATTTCATTAAGAAATAATATGTATTCCGTTCCTGAGAATCGATACGAAAACAGGAGAGATACTGAGACTGCAATCTCGAAGACTAGACATCCAGGTGTCATTATTGAATTTCCTTCGATATCAGATCCTGAAATACTGCGTTTGACCTAATTTTTCGAATCGGAAATCTTTCTCTTAGTGAGACTCTAAGATGTTTTTTTCGCAAGGGGTTTTAAAAGCCAATAGTACTTACCATTGGCTTTTAAAACTCCTTGCGAAAGCAACATCTTAGAGTCTCACAAGTGTCCGAGTCGAATGCAATTGCCGTGCCGTTTCGTTATTATTTATCGTTAAAGGTCAAAAAGGTCTATTGCATTCAACTCGGACACTTGTGAGACTCTAAGATGTTGTTGTTCTTTTCTAAATTTGGCTTTACAATTTTTTAAACTTTTTAGGTCGATATTTTCTGCGATCGGCAATTTAAACCCGTCGTCGTATTAAATAACATTCTCCAACCCCCTAAAAAAATCTTAGCTAAGATAATGAGGTTGAAAGAATTTTGGGCTGCCTCCTCTAAACGAAATACTGGCTACGCCCATGAGCAGAACTCCTAAGCTTTCTTAATCGTCTGCTTATTGGTACAAATTTATCAAGATAAATTTGGAAAGTTAAAAAATATATTTTTCCTATAAAAGAGCGATGTTTTCCACTTTCCAGCATGTCACAGACTCAGAACGTCAATTTATCTAGACTCAAATTATGCGAATAATTTCGGAGGGGATTACGGCATAAAACATGATATCAACGATTAGAGAGGACGTGTTGAAACAGAGTAGCGCTATTTTCTGTACTTTTTGTCAGATACTTTATGTGCTTTACACAATTAGTTTACTATAGACGAAACTTGTCTTTCGGGTAGGTTTAACTCCGGCATGGCCATAAGGACGTATTACCTTGGGGAACTATCCAGTAATTCATCATTTCGTCGGCAGAATATATTTTTTCAATAACGATCAAGGTAATACGTCCTTATGGTCTAAGAAATGCAAGTCTGAGAAAAACTCACTCTGTCACCTTAGCATTTTAATTATAATTTTACGGGTTACTTCTGAGTGAAATGAAATTGAGAGATGACGAAATATGCCTCTACTTAGATGGACCCAGGCTATGCCAAGTAGACTCTGAGTAAACCAAATACACATGTACATATTGCTGAATGATGGACGATTGCTCAGCTCAGACTCCGGTTTCTTGAAATTATTATCGCTGTGCTGAGGTAAATTAAGGCTGAAGGCCTAAAACATAGTGACCTCCTTCGCGTGCTTTGTTTTACGAAAAATGAATTCTGAATATAAAAAAGCAAAATTGTCGGCCTAAAAGTTGCCTCTAACCTGAACCGAATCAATGATGACTATCGGTAATGTTGACGTAAATATCTGAAAACTGCAACGTTCGGGGTTCAATTTAAAAAAAAATTACGCAACATATTACAACAATGAGTAGGTATAACATTAGGTGTGTTTTTTGGTTATCCCGTGTAGGTTTGGGTAGCGAAACTTCATATAAAAAAAATGACAGGTGGATCAGCTGGCATTTTTTTTATATGGAGTTTCGTTACCCAAACCTACACGGGATAACCAAAAAAACACACCCATTGTTGTCAGTTATCTTCTTTGTTGTAATCCTGGAAATTATAAAGTTGTAGTCCCTTATCATTAGCAAAAAGGTAAACTTCCACACACTGGTTTGTTTCCATTTTCCAAACATGAGTTTCATTTTTCACTTTTCTTATAGTTTTATTTCTATGAAGTGCTAATCAAAATGCCGCCCCAAAAATTTGGCGCCCCGGGCGACCGCCCGGCTTGCCCCCCCCCCTTAGAGCGGGCGCTGTGACCAGTCCCAGATATGAATATTTTAGTCTTCGAGACTACAGTCTCCGGACTAGAAAATTGTGTATTTGTGCCAGAGTCAAATGCAAATCCGTATTTTTACGCCTTCAAACATTTGATAGTAGTTGAATTTTGTTTATAGATATAGTACAAAAGTAAGAATTTGTTTACCGTGATCACCGATCAGGGGTGCCGTAAGCGGCTCTCCCCTCCCTCCTTGGCCCATGATCTCTCTCGTTATCTGTGGTGCCATTGTACCACGTTGAAGCTCAACCGTTTTTAGAGGTTGAAGCCAAAGTTTCACTAAACTTTTGTTATTTTTGATGAACTTCCAGAGGAATAAGTCCGTCGATAAAAACATCCTGATTTAAAAAAAAAACATGAGAAACTTGCTATGCGATTTTATCAACATGTTCACCGCAGGAGTATTTTTTCACAGTTCGGGCCAGCGCACGCTCTAAGGGGGGGCAAGCCGGGCGGTCGCCCGGGGCGCCAAATTTTAGGGGCGGCTTTTTGGCAATCACTCGAATAAAAAAAGAACAGTGAAAAAATTGTAACATCAACATCAATTTAGTAGAAAGCAAAACGTAGAAACTACAGATGAAATAAAATGAGTTGAAACAAAATGCCGCAAGGTAGGAAACAAACTGACACCGAAACATTTTACAACCGTTATACCCATTTTTTTAGAGACGACAGATTAATGTTTTTTTTTAGGTAATTATAAAAACCTGTTGAACATTTTTTTAATTTATCAACAAAGTCAACAATTGATACGAGGTGCTTCGGAAAAGTTTCCTAAATGTTCCGCTTATGATGCTAGAACCTATTCCGCTTTCGAAAAGCAGAATGGCACAATATTCGCTAAGTTATATAATAACTAGCTGCGAAAGCTCGCTTCGCTCGCTTTCCCATCTAGGGCTCGCTTCGCTCACAACTTGACAGTAACTTAAATTGATGGGCGATTTTAAGTCCTAATCAACCTGAGAGACATATTGATGTAGGTTTCTACTAAAAAATCGTAGTTATGGAGATGGTGCTAACATTATTTAAGTACTTTTTCGTATCCAAAGTAAATACTGAATCGAAGCGTTATACGTGTCCGCAAATTATCCGTTTCATCGAAGTGCTCTTTGGTAAACCACATTTTTTTGTTTTTTGGTCTGACGTTAACACAAACAAAGCGGATGGTTTCCCAACTCGTGAACACGCAATGCCCATGTGAAAAACAATGATTTTCTAAATTTATCCCGCAAACACTAAGCGATTGGCCTTGCGACTTGTTAATTGTCATTGCGAACGCAAGGCGAACTGGAAATTGCAATCGTTTGAAGTCAAACGGAAGAACAGTCGGAATCATTGGTATTCGAGGAATATATATATTTTCACCTGCGTACTTTCCGTTTATAATGGTTGCCTCAATCAAATTCGGCATAAGTCTTTTTACCGAAAGTCGAGTACCGTTGCAAAGTCGCGGTGGATTCAAATTACGCAATATCATAATAACTGTACCAACTTTGAGTTGCAAGTTATGTGGTGGAAATCCTGGTAATAGCTCCAAAGGAAGTCATGCGAAAGCAGTTATTGTATTCAAGGATGTGTTGAAGAAAATGGCTGGAATCGGGATCACTTCCATCGAACAATGGTTTCAGTGGCTGTGGTGGTGTAAGTAATGGATCCAGTTTGACTTTTCTACTTGCGCAGCACAATCCAGCCGTTTCTCGTTTTAGCTTTAACGCATTGCAATATCGGCATATAGTCGTCGTTGGTCCAATATCTAAATTTTCATCATCACTGTAGTTCGCAGTGGGATCATATTGGAATGCCAAGCGATTGTATGATGCCAATGATCTTCGTGTGCTCACGCGTTGTCTCAATCGGGCATTTTCTCTTATTATATTTTGTCTTTCTTCGCTTAAGTTCTGTGAATACACTTGTTGCTGGCTTGCATGTCTTGTGCGGCGGCCGATGTTCGCACGTCGTCCTTTAGGCATTTTGGACTATGGACAGAGTGGTGCATTTAACCTCAAATGCTTGATCCTCATAATTTACACAGTTAAACTTACCACCTTAAAGACAAATGCCTGCTGTTGAAATTGAATAAAAATTTGCACAATACACGTGATTGATTTGATGGTTTCCAATTGAAATGTTAGGAAACGAATAACTTTTTTTTCACAATTTCACAGTAAACACAATACCGGTTTGTCACATGAAATTAACTGAGCAGTCTTTCAGCTTTTCCGTTTGAAATTTTTCCTGAATTTTCTTTGCTATAAACCCCACGGAGCCCGAGACCTTTCCAACGAATGCAAAACCGTGGAAATCGGTTCGTGCGTTCTGGAGTTATAGCGTCAGGAAGGAAAACCCGACTTATTTTTATATAGTTTTTCGTGCACTAAAATGTGCGCACGCCACCTACAATGCTCATACTATCCCAGAAACCATCATACATCCAGGTTGACGGTTGTTAATGTAACTTAATTGTAATTAATTGTAACCTTGCTATGCCAACATCCGGGCTGACGGTTATTAGAAAAAAAAACCCCATGACCCTTTAAGCAATTTTGTTGCGAATCCGGCGACATCTCAATCGTGTCGTTCCGCCAAAGGATTGCGGAGATATCGACGGATTCCCGAAGTAGTACGAAGTCTATTGTGAAATTGCTGTGACCAACATCAAGGATGTGTGTACGTAAAAACATAGTCACCTTGACTACAATTAACACTGTATTTGATCCAATGACAACTAAAATATTCCCATTAAATTTAAATGCTGTCGATGAAAACTTGATTGCAACAGGTGACTCTCATTCAAAATGAAATTTCGATATTTACCACCACTTCCTTCGAAATTTTCAAAAATTTTTTGGTCCATAAACCTTCTCCAACGTAAGACGGATAAAACAAAAAAAGAATCATCCAAATCGGTTCGTGCGTTCTGGAGTTATAGCGTCAGGGAGGAAAACCCGACTTATTTTTATATAGTAGACTAGCTGTGAAAGCTCGCTTCGCTCGCTTTCCCATCTAGAGCTCGCTGCGCTCGCGTTGTTCGCTTCGCTCACAACTTGACAGTAACTTAAATTGATGGGCGATTTTAAGTCCTAATCAACCTGAGAGACATATTGATGTAGGTTTCTACTAAAAAAATCGTAGTTATGGAGATGGTGCTAACATTATTTAAGTACTTTTTCGTATCCAAAGTAAATACTGAATCGAAGCGTTATACGTATCCGCAAATTACCCGTTTCATTGAAGTGCTCTTTGGTAAACCACATTTTTTGTTTTTTGGTCTGACGTTAACACAAACAAAGCGGATGGTTTCCCAACTCGTGAACACGCAACGTATAACTGCCCATGTGAAAAACAATGATTTTCTAAATTTATCCCGCAAACACTAAGCGATTGGCCTTGCGACTTGTTAATTGTCATTGCGAACGCAAGGCGAACTGGAAATTGCAATCGTTTGAAGTCAAACGGAAGAACAGTCGGAATCATTGGTATTCGAGGAATATATACATTTTCACCTGCGTACTTTCCGTTAATAATGGTTGCCTCAATCAAATTCGGCATAAGTCTTTTTACCGAAAGTCGAGTACCGTTGCAAAGTCGCGGTGGATTCAAATTACGCAACATCATAATAACTGTATCAACTTTGAGTTGCAAGTTATGTGGTGGAAATTCTGGTAACTCCAGAGAGTTCAAAAACTCCGTTGGATAATTTACTACATCATCGGGATTTGTTATATGGAATCAACGGATTTGTATGTCACCAAATCGCCAGCAATTTTTGATTGAATGGTGAAATTCAGTGCGTGTACATCATTATTCTTTGCGGCAAGAATTGCTCGTTGACTTAACCAAGCATAATTCTGATAATTCTCACTAATGTTTGGGAAACATTTTCAATAAGAGCTAATTGAGAGTCTACAAATCGGCAAAAGTCGTTGGTAAGAGTAATTAATCCTGATGTCGCATCAATTGTGACATTTCATTGATTTTGGCCACTATTCGATCAAGATGTGACATAGCTTTGGCATTAGCATCATCTACTGGAATTGCGGCGACTCTTCTAGATGGCGGTCGTACTGCACATTCAGCGCTTAAGTTGCCACTCAATTTAAACACAATTGATACTCCAATTGCGGAGATATCGACGGATTCCCGAAGTAGTACGAAGTCTATTGTGAAATTGCTGTGACCAACATCAAGGATGTGTGTACGTAAAAACATAGTCACCTTGACTACAATTAACACTGTATTTGATCCAATGACAACTAAAATATTCCCATTAAATTTAAATGTTGTCGATGAAAACTTGATTGCAACAGGTGACTCTCATACAAAATGAAATTTCGATATTTACCACCACTTTCTTCGAGATTTTCAAAAAATTTTTGGTCCATAAACCTTCTCCAACGTAAGACGGATAAAACAAAAAAAGAATCATCCAAATCGGTTCGTGCGTTCTGGAGTTATAGCGTCAGGGAGGAAAACCCGACTTATTTTTATATAGTAGATAAAGTTCCTCCCCCCAAAAAAAATATTTTTTCATTGAAGAATGATGTGGTAATTTGGTGTTCCAATTGAAAAGTTAGTTCCTTTTCTTCAAAGGGTTCTAATTAGACCTGCTTATCCATAATTCCTATTAAAGGGAAGGGCAACCAAATTTTTAAATAAAAGACGACATTATAGCATATAGAGAAATAAGGTATCGTATAAACACTAGATACATAAAAGCATTTTCGATTACAATAATTCAACTTCATTTCACCTGATCTTTGTACGTGGATGATTTCCTTCACTTTCAATAGCATTCATTTGGCTATTCCCTATTGTCTTCAAGCTCCGTTTCCTCTTTCAACCTTGAACTAGTGATTGATAGCATCAAGTGAACAGAAGAGATGAATTCCTCAATTTGCCCGTTAGGTATTTGTTGACACTTGTGTCAAAATGCATAAATTGTAGCTTCTTGCAGAAGAAGATTACGCAATACTAGTGTTAATTATTCAATTTTCAAAATTAAATGCCAAAAAAACATTTTACAACTTATTCAGTCGCTCAGAAATTAAAATCGCGATTGAGATAGGATACTCCAAAAGGTTAGTATAAAGCCGGCCCCACACCGACCGGAGTGTGGCAAACACCAAGCAAAAGACCGGTCCAAGAATCATACCTTGGATCCGCTCAACCACACTGCTGCACTGCTGCTGCACGACTTTCGTATCAATCTTTTGCACGGGGTTTGCCACACTCCGGTCGGTGTGGGGCCGGCTTAATGCAAATGAACATCAATCTTTGGCACAACATTTTCCAGAGCGGATTTTTCTAAAATGTTTTGAGTGTTTTAGTGGAATATTGGTAAGGTTTTTATATTTGGAACTCCGAGCAAACTCTCCACAAAGCCACCTGAACTGTGGTGAATTTTGAGTAAAATTTACTATTATTCACGTCTATGCGCGTTTATAAATACTTTTTATTTAGAATAAAAGAGAGATTCCATTGTCAACGGTTCTTTCCCATTAACAATGGACTCTTTCAAAAATGTTCACCATATATTGGCATACACCCAAGAGTTTCGTACCCCAATAGACTACTCATCAGGAGCTACCTTTTCGTCTATTGGGGAGGCAGCTCGACTCGTTTTTATAAACCTGGTGTCAAGGCTAACTTTCCAACTAATGTTAGAAGCAATATTTCGAACTAACCACTTTCACTTATACAGTGCAAATTACTACAAGGGTACGAATCTAAATTGACAGTAAAATGTAGCTCCTGGTGAGTAGTCTATTGGGGTACGAAACTCTTGGGTGTATGCCAATATGTATATGGTGAACATTTTTGAAAGAGTCCATTGTTAATGGGAAATAACCGTTGACAATGGAATCTCCTTTTTATTCTAAAGTGGTGAATTTTTGTTTCTACTATGCTTACTCGGCTACTGAACTCAGTGTGGGTAGAGACTCTACATATTATCTGAAGTACTGCAGTGTTGGTTTGAATCCCATTGTGACCATGAATTTTGTGTTGTCTTTATAAAAATGTGCCTACGGGAGCCGGTTCCAAAATGTAAATCGTTTCGGGGCTACTCGCTGCTATAGGCGACGAAAATCTGCAAAAATTACAAATCAGTCGAGAAATAAATCTGGATTCAGGTCTACAACAACAACTATACAAGTAGGTCCATACTATCTCTACTATCAATTTGCCCGATATAGTACCTAAGGGGCGCCAAATTTAGCTCTTGCCCGAGGCGGCGTAAGTGCTAGAGCGGGCGCTGGTTCGGGCTACGACCTTTCGATATTAATATACTTAAAATGCAACAAAATACGAGACCAAGGCGAATTTCTGGCGCGGCCGAAATTTGAATACCCTTCACTCCTACAACCTACTTGTTGAAGTGTAAACGCGCATTTAACTTGTAACATCTTGTTCTCGGTAACTTGTCATACTTCTCAATAAAGATGAAGAAGAATCCCTCCTCCATTGTGTACGCCAAAGCAAGCAAACGTGTTTTATTTTCACTGTGTAATCGCCTGCCCTTCAACAGGTTATGGTCCCGGCACGCTTCCACTGCATTGACTTTACTCAACGGGTCTCGCGTTATCCTATAAAACCATTCTTTCGAGTTTCTCGAAATTAATTTGTTGGCGAATTACTTCCAATATTTAGTTTCCGTCAAAAATGATTTGCTTCGGGATTTTGTCAAACAAATAAAGAGCTTTCATGAAGCTTTATCTGAAATGTGGGACACAAGGTTGTTGAAGGAAATGGACAATTCTTGAAGAATTAAAAATTTTTAATTTATTAATTTGTAACCAAAAGCTAATAACCCACAACGTAATGAATTTACCCAACATAATGTAAAATTACGACATTAGTTCTATTGAAATAGTCAACAATGCCGAATTAATTATTTTCATAGGGCCAGTTTCTCGTACATCTTATTTCTAATGGTTAGTCTTATCGTATAGAAAAGACGCACACAATTTCCAGAAAGCTTTTACATAACATTCAATTGAATTTTTGTTTATTTTACATAGTTATGCCATATTTTGTTTGGTTATGCTCTCATCTGAGATTGACAAAATCATTGCGCAATTTCATACAACGGCGTAAATAAGCAAAAGATAGCATATGCAAAATAAACAAAAAATCAAATTCAATATAATGGAAAAGCTTTCTGAACATTGTATGTGTCTTCTCTATACGATAAGACTAGATGCATGAGAAACTGGCCCATAGTTTCCGTTGATATGTTATGATTTGACGCATTTTGCATTGTTTATATGAATCTTTATAATTAAGTATTAATTGCTCAGTTGTTTTCTTCTTTATCTGGAAAGGTGCACGCACATATATTTAAATATTGAGTAATAAACAATGTACTCGTATTTAGTATGGCTATGTAGTAAAAAATAGCGAATAGCGATTATTCAAACTTGTTTAATAATAGTGAAAACATTAATACATGCATGTATAACAAAAAATTAAAGTCTTTCTCCTTGAATAGTACGAATAATATTTAACTTGTAACTGTGACTGTAAAATAATCTATGAATCATCTTTGTTGATTTGTGCCGAAGTCACCTCCTCAATAATTTCTATGTCGGTAAGATCACCAGATGTGAAGACTTCGTCACTGACTTCAACAAACGTTGACCAATCTCTGCACGCTGCATTAGCAAGCTGGCTTTCCTGTGATAGCCAACTTGCCAACGGTAAGCTGTCAAATTCATCTTCGATTGTGGCATTCACACTTTCTGATCCACGTTTACCCAGCATGTTGAAAATAATTTTTATTGTTGATATTTTAATTTTTCACAATTAGCCAGCCTTTTTTTTAATGTTTCCTTTATTTGGATGACAACGTTGTTAAATTGTAAACCACAGATTAAAAAGAATTTCGAAATAGACCTGAGGATGCCCAGTTGGGCGAAACGTTGTCATCCAAATAAAGGAAACATTTAAAAAAAGGGCTGGCTATAATTGTGAAAAATTAAAATATCGAAAATTGACTAACACCAGTGATAAACTAAGAATAATTATTTTAATGTATCTGGTGATACTCTTGACCACGCAGTTGCTACCATTTCGATGACATCCATAGTAGATTGATGTTGACGTTAGTGTTTCATTCAATGTGGTTAATCATACGTAAAACTAACAACTGGAGTTGTCTCAGTGCGGACAGAAACCACACATAGAGCAAATTATTAGTTTTAAGGTTTTTTATGATGCCCTGGTCTATCGGCTGAATAACCGATGTTGTGTTTGGCGGAAAGAAAATAAGTGTCTTATATTTGAAAGATCCAAGTGTGGATGGGCGGCGCAGTTATCCAGCACTAAAAGAATTTTGCAATTTTCACGCCTTAACTGAGTTCCACCGTGCTTAATGTTTTTTGGAGTAACTCTGACGTCATCCACGCTCTCTTATTGGCTTCGTTAGCTACGGAGAGTGATTTAACATTCTTAAAGCACCTGTGGCTCTTATATTTCATAATAATTAGTAGTAGGACCGTTATACTTTTCTTCGAAAGTTTGTCACCAACACACATCTCTTCTTTGAATTTTAGACTTTTATCAGGCAACAATTCGAAGAAAAGCCCGGTTTCGTCGGCATTAAAAGTCGCTATAATCTTTCCTGATTTCGGGGAAATTATGCCGCTGTCGAAAACGAAATATCTAACTTTCAGAGCAGCGAAAATCGAGTTTACCGAGTAGCTTTGTAAAAATTCGTGGAATTTGACAGCTTAAATTAAGTAATTAGCACAGATTACGTAATCTGGCCGTAAGTTTGAAAACCTTCTAACTTAATTTACATTATTAGATCTAAGAGGAGATTCACACTATGGTCAGGATTTACTAAAACCACTAAATTAATCGAGTCAAACCCCGCCTACTAGATTAAATCGTATGCCATTAAATGCAAAATGCATCGTATAGAATGTACTTGCATTATTCAAATTGCAGTACAATATGGTACAACTGTTAACTAAATCTATTCTATGCTTCATATTAACTAGGTTTCTAATGATATTATTATTAATATTATTAATTACTGATTTTGGTTTCGCTGTGCAACTTCCCAGTAGAGTAGAAAAATGGTTTATTCGTTATCTGCTTCGAAGTTTTATTCTGAGTTTTTTTTCGAGATTTTCTCTTACAGTTTTGGCATATAGACCCCAAACAGGCGACCCATATTCGATTCAATTCAATTCTCAATAGGTTGAATTCCCATTTTGTAAATATGTAATCAGTTTCTTATTTAACTATAGCTTTGAATTTATGGTTAACAATGAGTATAACGAGCAACACGATTTCATCATTTTTTCGGAAATATATTCCATGTGTAAGAGACCTGTTAGTAGTCTGGCTGGTCTAGCGGTTAGTGCGCTTACCTTCGGTGCACAGGCTCATGAGTTCGAACCTCACCGTGTTCCATGGTGTTTTTCGAACTCACGAGCTTGTGACAGACTATGATCTCACTCAGATGTTAAACGAGTACCCATTTATGGGGATAAATAACACTGCTGAGCGTGATGCTGATCTTATTACCTCATCAAAAAGCAGATAAGATCTTGGAAATAGGATGTCACTAACACATCCTGCGGCCTTAGTCCAATGTTGGATTGTCGCGCCTGTTATTTTTAAGAGACCTGTTAATCTTTTATCAAACGTTAGTCCAAAATAGGTGAGTTTATTTTTTCAATTGATATAATTCCCTAAGAAGTTCAGCGGTGAGCTGGGTAGGTTTCACCTCTTCCTTTTTTCGAAAAGAAAATGGTTTGTCTCTTACTAGTATTCAATTTTATTTTCAATGGAACACAATACAAAGATTCCAATTGATATTCAAGATTCTTGGAAATCAGATCGGGATTGCTGTTAGTACAGTAAATACAAATGTCGTCCGCAAAACATGCTTTATTGCAGTCCCTAGTTTTAAGAATATCTGCCGCGAAAATATTAAAAAGCACAGGACTGAGACATGACCCTTGAGGCACTCCGGCTGGTAAGATTTAGTAGCGACAGCAATATTTACTTGAACTGAGAAGGATCTATTTGATAAAAACGATTTGAATTTTATCGAGTAAATTGGGATGTTAAAATTTATCAGCTTGTATTATAGGCCATCATACCAAACCGAATCGAAGGCTTTTGGATATCGAGGGCGAACACTCCAACGGATTCTTTATTTGTGAATGATTCTTTTATATTCGAAATTCTTTATAGAGACGAAAAGTTTGGTGTAATAAATGTCTTTGTCCATGAAGTTACGAAAAGCCTTCAGCCCAAGAGTACATGAAATTCCCGTTTTTACCCACAACATATTGTTTCTATGAATCTTGGATTTGCGAAAACTGAATGAATTAGATGCGTTGATATTTCCCTCTCTGTAAAACTTGAGATAGTTCAAACTAGCACCAAACTTGAAATGAGTTGTCAGCGTCGTTGCTTCGTGATAATGCTACAACGATGCTTGCCCTAAGTGTGAAACAGAATGGATCCGTTTTATACCAAAAACCTTCCATAGTTAGTGAAACTGAACAGGCTGGTCGCAATCTTCACACGTACATAAAAAGTTATTAAAACGTGTCAAAAATTATTTTAGACTGTCTCTTCGACAAGGCCTTTGTTTTCCAAATAGTGCCTACATTTCTTATGGCTCTACTTCATTTAAGACTCCAAACTATAACTTTTATTATAAAAACGCCAAAATAGCTAAACAAACAAATAGCAAACTCGAACTAAACATTAGAACACTCCTCTTCAAATATTGTTTCCTATTCTTACCTTAACAAATAGTTTTCTTCGAAAATATTTATTCAATATTTAAGGCTAAACCACTTCAACTGGGAACTGTAAATGGAAAATATCCGCACAAAAGCACTATCGCACTAAATAAAATACCCAACTAATCAAAAGAATGTTGTCCCGAACATAAAATTTCTTGCGACATAACGGTTATTTTCTATCATTTTCCGGAGAATGTTTATTTTCATTGGTCGCTGTAGCCGAACTTGGACTGGTTTTCTGCCTAAAAATCAGTAGTTATATCCGAAGTCGTTATAAACGGAACCGTTTGTATGAAAAACAATGCAAAAATGAAGGGACTTTAGTTTCAAGTCGGTATAGCCGGATTGCCGTTATAAACGAAATCCACTGTAATTATGTATAATTTTGGGGATATGAGTGGTTCGAAAATAAAAAATTGTGAAATTTTAAATTTATTCAATAATTTAGTATTATGGGAGTCAAGCATCATCCATGCTCGAGTTCAATTCAAACAGTTCAAAAATTATATAAGAAACATATGATCGTAAGACTATGTGCCAATTTTGAAAGAATCGTGCAAGCACCTTACTTTGGCAGAAGTTTGAGAAAATTGACATGGAAAAATAGATTGTTTTTCGATCAAGTCACAAATATTTCACTTTGAAGTTCTCTTAAAACCAAACCAAACATTTTATGCCAAATTGACCGCTCTAGGGTCAATATTTTCGGAGATAAGGACAATTTTGTATTTTCAAGTGAAAATTTTCGAAAATGGATTTTGAAAAAGTCGACGTAGAGCGTATTTAAAACTACATTTTAGTGAAATAACCAGGGACCTAACTATCACCGTTTACGAGATATAGCCGCCGATTTTAGTGTGGTTAGTTTCATTTTTTAGGTTAATTTTTTGGTTCTTAAAGCCATCATATTTCGCTATTCTAGCTAGTCTAGTTCTGAAGATATTGAGGTTTAAGTCGTACAAGAAAATGATTTTTTTTTCAAAAATCTTCAAATGCTTGTGGCAGCTAAAGGGCTAAGAATTGGGGGTATGTTTCGTACAATTTTTTTGCTTGAAATCACATGAGGAATCGCTAGCCGGTGCGTTTATCCGGAAGTTTCCGGATACCCTGTGTATATGTACATATATGGGATCGAATTCAAGATATTCTTAATCCTGAATTCTATCGTTGTTGGAGAACGTTATATTCGGAAAACGTGGCTAATTCACAGAAGAGGTTACACGATGCGTTTTACAAGCATTTAAACATTCGTAAAGCTATTTTTGTAATTTTATTCCATATTAACTAATTTGAATTTTAATAGAAAAAAAAAGGTACAAAATTGTACATAGTACAAGGGTTACTGAAGTTAGTTATTCACAGATTTTTGACGAATTAATTGCTCTTGTTTGTTTCAGTAGTGAACCCCAAAATTTAGGAGGTCACGAGCCGCCACTGTTTTGCCTACCAATCCACACAACTCTGGCATTGGGAATCGGAACTTTGTTCTGCTGGAACTGCCGCTCATGGTCGACGTTAAGAAATAAAGCTCGATAGTGGGAAAGAAAGACGGCACCACCACATCTCTGCTCGAACTATTTTGACTATCGTGATGGTGGAAATAATAACCACAGCATTAACATCTGGACCTAAATAAATTTTACTTCAGTCTAAAATACAAAGAGTCACCATTCTCGTTTCCACGTCATATGCTAGAGACACACGACTAAATTATACTGTTAATTTATCTTTTTCAACTATCTTTAAAAAATACTAATAAACAGTTGCTTGCATTTACCTGCTCGTCATCAGATTAGCACACCCCTTCGCATGAATAGTTTCGGCTGATTTCCAGCCAAACTAAAAGAGCTAAAATTTCAAAATTATAACTGTTAATAGTCTATTCAATTCTGAGTTAACCCATTCCCCGCCAATGATGCCATATGGCATCAGTAAAAGCCTCATATTTGGGAGCGCGCCACGGACACCCTGTAACATCCTCAACATTGTTTTTTTCTTTGTTACACTAAGTAATGTTTATTCTATCTATTCCAATGTTCCTGGCTAGTATTTAGTTAGATTTGTGCCATTGGGAGCAGAAAAAAAAAGTGTCGTGAAATTTAAAAAAAAAAAATGCGATTTTTGCGGGTAAGACTCCACAAAATTTCAAAAATCATATACTTGCGACCTGATTTTCTCAGAACAATTTGTGTTAAACAAAAGCCAGAGTAGCATAGATTAGAATAGCAAAAAAAAATTTGCAATAACGGTAGTTTTATAGGTAGTAACACTAAATACATTTTAGTGATGCCATATGGCATCATTGGCGGAAACCTATTAAAAAATTTATTTTTAATTTTATTTTTTTTTATATTTTTTCAATATGTTTTACTGCGTTTTTAATAATTTTCACTTTGTGAAAATTAATTTTATGCTAAAAATTCGTTTCTGAGGACTTAGAGTCCAAGTCCGATGATCGTTTTCACAATCAAATGCATCATTTTCTAAAGCGCACCCACAAACACCTTTAAAATATGGACGTGTATTCCATCCAGGAGACTAACATACGATGCACTAAATAATAAACTCAGACACGTACGAGACCTCGTCAAAGAGTCAAATTACTCCTTTGACGTATCTGGTCTCAACAATGGGACTTTTTTCGGAATTATCCTTGTTGCTCTCAAGTGTGCATCATCCTTTACTCTGGGTGGTCTATATGCATGCACACTACACCCTGTAAACGCTCAAAGTTGCGTATACGCAACATTATTTTCAAGCGCTGAATCAACTGTGAACTGTGATAATTATTCATCTTGATTTTTTTTGAATTTCAAGGAGTTTGAAGGACATATTTGTCCACAAAAGCTTTGAGTCAGTACTTCGAAAGGCTTGTCTCGGTACAGAGCAAAAAAAAATGTGTAAAAGTAACTTACCAAAATTCAATTTCCACATGAGGCGGTTGAATATCTTGAACCTATCATGTCGGATGATGAAAATGCTTGGATATTACAAATAAAGTCGGGGAAGTCACCCAAATGCAGTTCCGTAGGGATATTGCAACCTACTATTGTACGACTGTGGCTCATCAGATTTGGGTAGCACATACCACAGTCTTCCGAATGTTGCACGTATGATGGAATTGGCCATTATGTTGCGAAATGCAATCGAAGAAGATGTGCATATCCGCCCTGCAAAAGCCAAACTCGGACTAAATGCATCAAATGTGATACAGGATTATGTGTTAAATGCTTCTTAAAATTTCACACAAGCTCAGCATTATAATTAAAGAAAGTAAAAAGTGTTTTTCCAAAAAAATTTCAACGTTTTTATCTTAATTGAAAAAAAAATTTGTAATGGGTTCCCGCTAACGATGCCATATGGCATCGGGCCTTTGCGGGAGAACGGAGGCACGTAGGAAAAAATGGTAAACGGTTTTGGATTCAGGGTGGCTTCTTTACCGTAAATACCAATTTTCAGGATGTAATTCGAAAAAAAATGTGTTGGCGGGGAATGGGTTAATTAACACAAAAAGAATTGTGTTTACATTTTTTATTATTGATTTATAATTGTTTTTCGAAAAAGAACACACAAAATAGCCATTTAAAATTCGTCACCAGGATAGCACATGCAATTTCTTTTTTTGTCTATCTTTCACAATTAAAGACGTAGGACCCCTAATTTTTTGTGGTTGTTTGAGTAAGATATTAACTTTAATATGAATAAGGGAAAATCATTATCTGCGGAAGAGGGATCAAAATTTAAGGCTTACAAGGAGTCAAGGTGGTCAAAAAGTGAAATTTCGAGAAAAAATTAATAAAATTCGATTAGTTGAATCCGAATTCGTGTGTAATAAGTAGCGTTAAGATAAAAATAACAGAGGCGATAAAAATTGAGTATTTGTCAATCCCTATGAGAGAGTAATTTTGAGAGAAGCATCCAGTCCTCATGACTCGGTCGCAAGGATTAGGGTAAATTTTGACATTAAGGTGAGCCTATTGTTCAAATAGTGATACAAAAATGCTCCACATCTAAAGAAACTAAAACTAAAGGAAAATGCGCTTAAATTAAACTCGAGAACACTTGACAATTAATAAAGAATGGCGCTATGTTGTCTTTTTGAATAAAAAGAAGTATCATCTCACAGTATCACTTGGCCCTCGAGACACAATCTGTCCGACAATGAATGCGATCCTAATGGTGTCCTTCCTAGCAAAGATCCTGGAAGTAGACATTATAACTGTGTTACTCTTCTAAAGTGAACTTCTTTTTATCCGAAAAGATAACATACCGCCATTCTTTGTTCCATGTCAAGTGTTCTCATGATTAATTTTAACGTATTTTCCTTCGGGGAAAGTTAAGTTGGAGTTTATTCTGTAGTTTAAGTTTCTTGAAATGTGGAGTTTTGTTATCACTGTTTGAACAAAAGATAGGCTCGCCTTATTGTCCAAATATACCCTAATCCTTGTGACCGAGTCATGAGGGCTAGATTTCTCTCAAAATAACTCTCTCATAAGGATTGACATGTACTCAATTCTTATCGCCTCTATTATTCTTACCTTAACGCTACTTATCACACACGAATTCGGATTCAACTTATCAACTTTTATTAATTTTTTCTCGAAATTTCACTTTTTGACCGCCTTGACTCCTTGTATGCCTTAAATTTTGGTCCCTCTTCCGCAGATAATGATTTTTAATTATTCGTATTAAAGTCAATATCTTACTCAAACAACTACAAAAAATTGGGCGTCCAACGTCTTTAATTGTGGAAGATAGACAAAAAAGAATTTGCATGTGCTATCCTGATGACAAATTTTAAATGGCTATTTTGTGTGTTCTTTTTCGAAAAACAATTATAAATCAATATTAAAAAATCTAAACACAATTCTTTTTGTGTTAATTAACTCAGAATTGAATAGACTATTAACAGTTATAATTTTGAAATTTTAGCTCTTTTAGTTTGGTTGGAAATCAGCCGAAACTATTCATGCGAAGGGGTGTGCTAATCTAATGACAAGCACTGTATGTGGACTGCGGACAATACAACGACCTCAAGAATTATTTTTAAAGTGCCCTTCCTTCTCGAATGGAGTATTTCTATTACCACAGTGTTAGCAGAAAACAAGGTGCGAAATACATTACGGTTGTATTTAATTGTGTAAAGAAATGCAAGCCCTTTGTATGCTTAAATCGCTGGCTTACATCATCGAATTGCCAATAAACCGTCAGTCAACTACATGATCTTATCTACAGGAATGAAGCAACTTAACTGTTATATTGATTCTTTGTCAATACTTTTACATTTACTTACTAGTCAACGAATATTGTCTTGTACCATAAACAGTGGTAAAAACCCACTCCTGTGTTGTCGTTGAAAGCATTTGCTTTGATACTACGTACTACCAACACTTTATACGATACAATCTAAACAGATATGTATGTAATGTACATATGAATTTACAACTTATGTTTGAAAAATAAACTTCTTGTTTGCTCCTCACTTTATGGTCATAATATTTATACAGGTACGGGTACCATGTACTATATGTAGTAATATGTATCTTCCTGTTTAACAAAAAATTGAATTCATGGCCTATCCTCTCAAGGATAACATAGTTGTTGTGATACCAAAAATAGGCTACATGATGTGTAAGTGGTAGTAATGCAATTCCTCCTTCTTCCTTTTTGTATGAATTAAATTTACTTGACAAAAATAAAGTTTAAGGGGCGCCTTTTCACCCTTATGAGAAAACAAAACAACAAAAAGTAACTTTATCTGTTCGTGCCGTTTTCTGTAGAATTCGATTCGATTCAGTCGGCTGTGTGAAGTTAGCCAGTCATTTTTTTGAAATTAGGTCCTTTTGCTTGGTGAACCGTTTGTTCTACAGCGGCTACGTTTGTTCTCGATTGTTCGCCAATTAATATCGTTTGTTCTTCTCTAAATATTTAATTATAGCAACTTTAAAATTGTGAGTGTGAACTTAGCCAGTCATTTTTAAATATGGGTCGGAAAGGTATAGGTTTGGTATCAATCGAAAGCCAGACGTTTGTTCATTTTGTAGGGCGTTTGTTCATCCTGGAAACGGAAGGATACAGGAATTATTATGGAAAAAGAGATTAGTTGTGACGTCATCTTCACTCAACCAACGCCATCTACTCAGCTCAGCTGTACGGGCAACCCGTGTCCCGCGAACAATTTATGCAAGATCCACACCATCATCGTACAGCTGAGCTGAGTAGATGGCGTGTTTGTGCGTGTGTAGCCCTTGTTAGGCCTGCAAATATACAAAATTTATTAGGATTTTTAGGAAACGACATAAGAAATATGTCTGAAAATTTTCATTCGAATAGCTTAATCCAAACCGGAAATATAGCGAATCTAATATATGGTAAAGGCGTTTGACAATACCGTCTTAAGCCTTTTTTTCCCTGCTTATCTTGTGACTTGATTAAACAATGAACATGAAATTTGGTGGCAATGCAGGTGAAGTTTGTAGGACCAAATTAACAGGGTGTCCCTGAATAGTTGAAAAAGTCTACTTGTTCTTTCTCAATACGCAAGGAAAGGTCTGTGTGGGTATACATATCAACGGGCTCAACGAAATCGTTTCATATAATAGAAAAAAAATTGAGTAAGGCTATTTTTTTTTGTTTTTAAATCAGTGAGCTCCCAGGAATCTAAAACTCATTTTGCTAAAAAAAAAAATTGATCGGAAAGGTCCCAAAAAGGACAAAAAAAGGATACTCTTTAATCCTTGACCGGAGGTCGGCATGCGGAGTATCGTATCAAAGGGGACACCGAGTACATTACATATCCGGTGTTTGTTTCCTGTTTCAAGGACCTTCAACGGAATAAATCGAGCTTAAATGGCAAATTATCTTGTTTTCCGTGTATCTTTCCAAAGCCACTTTTTTGTAACCCAATTTTTTGATACTTGTAGCGTACGCCTTGGTACAACCTTTTGAACATACATTCAAAAGACTACAATTAACTGTTATAATGACGTTCTAAGAGATCAATTTTTTGTTTTCTATTTTACATAGAATTTAGAAGTGAAAAAATGTGAAATTTGTTGGAATTTTCGTACACTTTGTATGGGGGTACCCTTAGTTTTGATCGGATGGTAATAATTTTTGGTGGGGAGCAAAATGGAGCATAGACTAGGCACCCCACCAAATTTGATCTGCCTGGCTCAATTTAAAAAGAAGCTACAGGCATGCCTTTTTGAAAAATTTTAGGAGGAGTGAGGGGGGCGTCAATAGTCGGAGCACTCCAATTTTTGATACAAATCAAACAAAGTTTGTTATCAATATATCGACAAGATCTTATAACGGTAGGTCTATTCTATCAAGAGTTACAGTGCGAAATGTAAAACTCCAAAAATTTAAATTCACTATAATACATTTAGGTCTGGGGTATAATTTTCTGAGAAAATGTCTAAAGTGTTATACATCATTACAAAGGTAATTTTATGTAGTTTGTTTCGTCCTCATGACATTTCAAGCTCAGACTCATAGTTTTCCAGATATTTGCAAAAAACTGAATTTTCACCCCTTTGCCACCCCCTCCCCCTTAACCCATGGCGCAAATTGGTGTAACTTTTTACTGCGTATATTAGGCAGTGTATTCAACAATTTGGCATCAGAAATTCCTTTTATTTTTGGATGTTTGGGTTTTGAGCTATCTGTACTAGACTACTTGGCACGATTTAATCAATAGAGCTTGTGTTATAAAAAAGCGCGTGTAGTGTAGCAGATACACAGATAATAATAAAATAAAATTTAGGAAACAAGGTGTATAGATTAAGCTAGTCGATTTAGAAGCAGATTGGTGAAGCTAGCGCAGGATATGCTGAAATTAGCTCTAAGTAGGGAAATTTTTAACTGTAGCAGCGAAACATTAGCCATTGAGTGCAGTGCGGACGTAGAAAAGAACCAAGGTAGATCAAGCATAATTTTTAAGATTTTATTTAGTTTTATTGGCAACTTATCCCTATGAGTCTTAGCGCTAGTTCCCCATGCAGCAGCCACATACGTTAGTGTAGGTTGAAAGATCATTTTAAATAATCATAATTTACATATTCTCAATTGACAACGACGATTTCCTCTTAATCATTGGATAAAATGTAATTATCTGACTATCAGCTTTTTTGGTTATAGCATCGATATTAGCTTTGAAAGTGAGTTTTTTGTCAAGCAACACTCCTGTGTATTTTATAAAATCTACTTTCCAATCTACAATATTACCACCAAGCAGAAATGGCGCGGATGGAAGGAAACAGGGTTTGCGTTTTCGTGTGAAGAAAATATCACTTGTGAAGATGTTATACAATCACGGGCTGACTGCCGATCCTTGTGGAACTCCAGCTGGAAGCGAGAACAATGATGACTTTGACCCATCGAGATTCACATAAAAAACCGATTAGTCCAATAATCTATAATTACAATTACTAGATTGTTAGGAATGTTGCTCTCTCTCTACAATTACTAGATTGTTAGGAATGTTGCTAGTGCCGTGTCATATGCATTCAATCGAAACCGATGAATGTCATATTTTGCACTCTCCGAGTTGATATGCCCGTAAATGGGGAAATCGCTCGGAGAGTAACATTCCTAACAATGTAGTAATTGTATTTACTTGTGTACCCGCACTAATGGGAAACGGGTCGGCAGTGCAGGGCTCCACGGCTGTTTCGTGCGACGCGGAGGCTGCGTTCCAGCATACACATTCAATTTTTTTTTATCTATACATAATTAATTTCGTTATATATATATATACCATGACGATCGGTTGGGCCGTTCGCGAGTTATTTAGTGAACAAATTTTCTAGTCTCCGGGACACCTTGTTATCTTTGCCCTCTACCAACTTCTAAGTATTTCGTGCCAAAGACTGTTACCATTCTACATTCCTATACCAAATTTGATGACGATCGGTATGCGTATGTACTGAATATCAAAAGCCAGCCACATACAAGGAACTTTACGTACGAGTAGAAAATTGCATAAATGTCCAACCACGGCAATTGCATTAGCCAACCCCACGAAGCCGATCCTATTCATATCCTCAATAACATCATGTGGTACCTCATAATTTAATGCAAGAAACAACTTAAAACACCCCTAAATTCATTTTATTTTAATTCATACACAAGAATTTTTCATTTGGGATAAGGATTTTTCTTTTGGAATAAGGAGTTTTTCATTTGGGATAGGAATTTTTTCATTTGGGATATGGATTTTTTCATTTGGGATAATAATTTTTTTTCATTTGGGATATGGATTTTTTCATTTGGGATAAGGATTTTTTCAATTGGGAAATGCTATAGAAACACATTTATGTATGTATGTGAAATCTGGTTGAAATTGGTGCTCACATAAGGAAGAACCTAATTTGGAGTGATGGGTTTGTATGGCAGCCCCATGACCCCATGGTCCGATTCCATCTAATCTTTAATAATGTTCTTTGCCATCAATAGAAACGTATTTGTGCAAAAATTGGTTGAAATTGGTGCCCAAATATAAAAGTTTTTCTTAGAAGAACCTAATTTGGGGTTTGGGTTTGTATGGCAGCCCTATGAGCTATGACCCCATGATCCGATTCCAGTCATTTTTGTATCTGTTTTGTGGTATCAATAGAATTGTATTTTTGTAAGGTAAGTGTGCAAGTGCATAAAAAAAAAGTGTTTCTTAGAAGAACTCAATTTGGGGGCTAGGTTTGTATGGCAGCCCCATAACCCCAAAGTCTGATTCCATCTACTCGTACATATGTTTTGCGTCATCAATGGAAACACGTTTGTGTGAAGTTGCGTTGAAATTGGTGCACAAATAAAAAAGTTTTCCTTAGAAGAACCTAATTTAGAGGGTTGGGTTTGTATGGCAGCCCCATAACTCCATGGTTCGATTCCATCCATTCTTACATATGTTTTGTGGTATTAATAGAAACACATTTATGTAAAGTTTGGTTGAAATTGGTGCGCAAATAAAAAAGTTTTTCGAAGGAAAACCAAATTGGTGGGTTTGGGTTTGTATGGCAGGCCCATTACCCCATCAGTGGCGCAACCACGGGAGGGGCTAAGGGGGCTAAAGCCCCTCCCAGACTCAGAAATAGGGAAAGTAAAAATTGCAAAATCAGATTTGAAGCAATGCGTTTCGTTGCAAATTTTACAAAAAAAATATGAAACGTGGGCTGTGCAGGTTGCGACATCCATACCATACTTTGTGCAAATTAGAAGACACAGTGGCCTGAAGTAATATTTCCAAAAAGGGAAAATACCTTCAAAATAGATGCTTTAGTAAAAAAAAAGCTTTGAAAATATTAATATTGAGCCCTTACAGCTGAAACATAGTGTGGAACATAGCGACTTAACTTTAAAATTGTTCATTGCAATTGAAGAAGAAAAAAATAAGGCACCGATTAAATATATTTGCGTATGGCACTTCGTAGATTTAAATTTAAATTGTTGAACCTACAAATATTTTTAAGTAATAAAAATTGAACTGGATTCAATTGTTGCATCCTTTGATTTTATATAGTCAGTCGCTATCGTATCAATTCCCATTCGAAATCAGTTGTTTCTTTACAAGATACAGTCCTCTAAGGGCTCCCATTCCTTATTTAGTTTTTGGTTCGAGCATAAATTTCTATTTTTTGTACATTTACAAATTTTGCTCTGATTGCGGTGGACCATTTCTTTAAAGAATCCGCTGAAAGCCTGGACCTTAATAGCAAAACATTGCGAAATTACCCTATATTTCGACAGCTAAATATCACGGGTGATAAGGCCAGCGATTAGACAGATCCGCATAATAAATTCCGTGCAGTGTCACAATTTCTGCACCGGTAAAATTAATCAGTAACATGGCAAAGTGTTATTGCTTTAACATGTGACGCTACGAAAAGTTTTAGATCGAAAAAACGTGAATACAACTGCACTTTAAAACACTACTGTATAGCGCTCTGAAAAATAGCACCATTCCCCGGCAGCAACATCAAATATCTAGTAATATGGATGAACTTAGCCCCCTCCAGGACCAAATCCTGGTTGCGCCACTGTACCCCAGGGTCCGATTTTAGCTAATCAGACATACAAACTGCCTGCAATAAAAAGAAGCATGTGCGCAAAATTTCAGCTCGATAGTTTTTAGGCTGGCCGAGTAAAATGCGTAGCAACAGACGGACAAACGGACATCGCCCAATCGACTCCCCTCGTCATGCTGATCATATATCCGTATATACATATTTTATATGGCCGGAGATGCTTCCTTCAATGCGTTACAAACTTCATGACAAAGTTCATATTCATATTCAGTCTACGAGCGAAGAGTATACTTTGATCTGAAACAAACAGAAACAACAGGAACAACGATTTACTGTATAGCTGAAAAGTCTTACTTCTGAGTGCCGGAAATGTCCTCCAGTAATTGAAGAGCGAAAGGGAATTGGAAAAAATGTGGATGATGACAAGAGCATTCTATAATAAATGTTCGCTTATTTATTCAGAAGACGCTTATGCACTGGGCTTTTGGCTCAGGGTACGAAGGCCAATTCCCCTTGTACCACCACCACCCTTTCTGTGTGTGGTTTCCAATCTGTATACAAAACGAATTCCGTCACAACTTTTTTTTCAGCTTCAACGCATATTAAAAGAATTTTTAAATTGCTTAAAATAATTGCTTTGTCAGTTCTATTAATTGTTATTTTTTTAATTTGAATAATAGTGTAGTCATTACGTGATTTCAGATTGCAAAATGTGATGGAGACATTTTTTTTTTTGGTTTCTTATGTTTTTGGGGTGCTGGAATTGCATCCGTAGCTTCCTGCGGAACAGGGCCAAAACCGCAAAAAAGAAAAGTTTTTCCGTTTTTTTTGCTTATAACTCCGAAACTGTACATTTCTGCGATAACCTGTCCATGGACATTTTAGAGAAAACATGATTGCAGCTCAAACACGACATTAATCTTCAAAAAGCGTCAAGCAGTATCGCTACAATTGATAGTAATTTTTTGACGTTTTTTTGCGATTTTGACCCGGTTTCGAAACGAAATTTTGATGGGAAGCTAAGTCATCGGGCTTAGCATCTCAAAATATATAAAGAACAAGAAAAATGCAACTATTGCGACCAATCAATCAATAGTGAAGACGGAAGGAAAATAATGCTAACATGATTCGTCACAATGAACACAAACCTTAACAGTACAGTGTTGCCAGGTTGGCTACGTGATTTTCCCCTAAATTCAACTTGATTTCCCCCTAAAATGATGGGTTTCCCCTAAATCCGAATCCATTTTTTGGGATTTTCGTTCTGTCAAAATCAAGAAAATGTATGTAGGATAGATCATCCTCTTATTGCTCCTAAAATAGTTTGAGAGAAAAAGGAGTCACTCAAATTTCTAAACGAACACATTATTACTAATTTTCTATTCACATATTTATTAGCAATCTAAAAAAAACCCGTACCAGTCCCATGATTTACATCATTTACATGTCTACTATATCTCCCACCGATATCGGATCGAGGATACGAGGATCGAGGTACAGGACAAGTAAAAAATTTTATTTGTTGGTCTAACCGGCAAATTTTAAATGTTAAAGCGACTGTTGCTGTCACCAATTTTGATGAATTTGCTGATTTATGTTAGGAAACAAACCCCCAAATTCTTCCCAAGGTTCTTCAGGTTCCCCCTAAAATTTCCCCTAACATTTTTATCACCCTAAAATTCCCCCTAAGGGGTTGAAAATACCCTAAATTTAGGGGATTTCCCCCTAAACTGGGAACACTGCAGTAGAGTACTGTGAAATTGATTTAATAATATTGAACTACACTGCTCATCATCAGATTAGCACACCCCTTCCCATGAATAGTTTCGGCTGATTTCCAACCAAACTAAAGAGCTAAAATTTCAAAATTATAACTGTTAATAGTCTATTCAATTCTAAATTAATTAAAACAAAAAGTATTGCGTTTTCATTTTTTAATATTGTTTTATAATTGTTTTTCCAAAAAAAAAAAAAAAAAAAAACACAAAAAGGCCATTTAAAATTAAATTAAACTCGAGAGCACTTGACATGTCATAAAGAATGGCGCTATGTTGTATTTTCGAATAAAAAGAAGTATCATCTCAGAGTATCACTTAGCCGTCGAGACCATTACATAATCTGTCCGACAATGAATGCGATCCTAATGGTGTCCTTCCTATCAAAGATCCTGGAAGTAGACATTATAACTGTGTTACTCTTCTAAAGTGAACTTCTTTTTATCCGAAAAGATAACATACCGCCATTCTTTGTTCCGTATCAAATGTTCTTATGATTAATTTTAACGTATTTTCCTTCGGGGAAGTTAAGTTGGAGTTTAGACTTTAGTTTTAGTTTCTTGAAATGTGGAGTTTTGTTATCACTGTTTGAACAAAAGATAGGCTCGCCTTAATGTCAAAATGTAAATGTACCCTAATCCTTGCGACCGAGTCATGAGGGCCAGACGTTTCTCTCAAAATTACTCTCTCATAAGGATTGACATGTACTCAATTCTTATCGCCTCTATTATTTTTACCTTAACGCTACGTATTACACATGAATTCGGATTCAACTCTTCACTTTTTGACCGCTTGACTCCTTGTATGCCTTAAATTTTGGTCCCTCTTCCGCAGAAAATGATTTTTTCTTATTCATATTAAAGTCAATATCTTACTGAAACAACCACAAAAAAATGGGGGTCCTACGTCTTTAATTGTGGAAGATAGACCAAAAAGAAATTACATGTGCTATCCTGATGACAAATTTTAAATGGCTATTTTGTGTGTTCTTTTTCGAAAAACAATTATAAATCAATATTAAACAATGTGAACACAATCCTTTTTGTGTTAATTAACTCAGAATTGAATAGACTATTAACAGTTATCATTTTGAAATTTTAGCTCTTTTAGTTTGGTTGGAAATCAGCCGAAACTATTCATGCGAAGGGGTGTGCTAATCTGATGACAAGCACTGTATGTTCAAAATGGCCAATTAAAATTATCAATTGTATTAATACCGCTCAATTTATTTTTCTTTGGACGCGCAATTATGTGCTCTCTAATATATTCATGGAGAGTTTTTCGCAGAAATTAATAGTTTGAGTTATGGGCCAAAAACCGGAAAACCTGCGATAAGTTCGCGATTTTGACCCTGTCCTGCAACGAAATTTTGGTGGGAAGCTCCCAGCACCATTATCCATTACACTATAAAATTTTATCTTTCTGATATCCACAATTATTTTATAACAGCTACATTCGATTATCATACTAATTTATTTCAATATCTTTTCAGAACCGACCCGAATACATTGCAAACATGGAGGAAGATAGAGTCGCCAAAAGCTACGCCGGCAAAAGCCTTTTTATTACGGGCGGAACAGGATTTCTGGGAAAGGTGCTCGTCGAAAAATTACTTAGGTGCGTGACATGCATATGCCAGTAGCAGGGCAAATGAGAAATGTCAAAGCTGTGAACTGTGTACGAACTTCGTCTAATAATGTGTTTATCATCGTTATAGATGCTGTCCAGAAATTAAGAAAATCTACCTGTTGGTGCGCAACAAAAAGGGAAAAGATCCACAAATAAGGATTAGAGAAATGTTTGATAATGTGGTGAGTAAATGACGGATTTTCGCCGCAAGATAAGATTTATATTAACTTTCACTTAAACGTGATTGTAACTGATTGCGATGTATACACATGCCTTCAAGAATGCAGTCATATCTGCATTAGTTACCATTGTCTCCATTGATTGAATGTTCATATATTGAAAATGTTATGTAGAGATACAAAAAAATACATAGAGGTATCTACTATCTTAGATTTTTGGGGAATACCTGATCTGATAGTGTACTTTCATATACTTAGAAAGCGTTAAATGCGCAATGTAATTAGAAATTAGAAAGAAATATGCCTTTCGAATCTTGTTGCCCATTCACCAAAATTTTCACCACGGGCTAAACTCTTCTTCGTCCGAAATTCTTGTCTATGCCCACTAACCTTAAAACACTGTTTAATTTTTTTCTCTCGATTGCAAGACTACCTACTGCTAGGAGTGTAATGGTTTTAAATACGACCGGTTTTTAAAGATTTTATTAACAGAAAGAAATTCAAGTGTGTTCACGGAAACGTAAGTTTATAAGATGTTGTTAAAATGGTTTAATGCATCGCCTTACTCAATATCAGTAAGACTATCTATCATTACAGCGTACTATAACTATAGGTACTTAAAAGCGTCTTGCCAAGCAAGTGTAACCATGTTTACAGTCGTACTAAAAAAACATAAACATGCGTATATGATATGTAATGTACTCATATCTACATATACAATGACGCAAAAAGCCAAACTACTTCATCGGGTCTCAGATCTAGATGCACTAAAAATTACGCAAAGTATAGATGGACTTCCAAATGAGGTTTTCTTTATTAAGTCATATACACAAAAGGCCCCACGATTGGCTAGACATTTTTCAGCAATCGCGTCTGCGACTACAGATACTCGCATCTGAGTAATTTCTTATATCCAATTTTATTTTAACATTATCTTGACCTATTGCCCCTTTATGATGCTATGGAAATGGAGCTACAAAGTAGAAATTTATTGAAAAAAAAATTGCACGTTTTGGTTTGCGCTTGACCGACTTAATATTAGTAAGTGGTATTATGGTGTACGCGGGCATGAATGAATGAATGCTCTTGCTATGCAGACATCGGACTATGATCTTCAATTTATAGCCGATCAGCAGAGCAGAACATTGATAAATGGATTGCTCATCTGTATCCAAATGATGCTCATGTTTCTTGACAAATTATGAAAGCATAAATGATTTGTGACTGCTTACATGTGATATTGTAGTTATATGTGCGGTAATATGATATGACATAATCCCAAGTAACCATTTTATCCCTATAAAACTTCATAAAATAGTTTCGTCTAACAATTATAGGGGCACTTTACAGGGTATTAACGCTGAATAATAGTCCGATAATGGCAGTTGGCGCGGTTTTTTTTAATCCAATAGAACCCTTTTGTAGCACTAAATTATGCTTCACATACATCATGTGTCTTATATACACTGCGTTTCACTTGAATAGCACATTCAGTTTTTTCATTGTAATTTGCATATACATATATCAATATTCTTATGACTTTGCTAGTAGTTTTTTTTTGTCTTCTTTGTGTGGGCTCCCCGAAAGAAAAATTGTGCTCTCGAAATTAACCCTTACATTTTTTCACCAATTTGCTTCAAAAGAGAGCAGATTTTTTGTTTCACTAGAATAGCACAGTTGGGTTTAACCAGTGGCGTAACGTACGGTGTTCCATGTGTTCGGTCGCACACGGGCCCCCAACCGACAGGGGCCCCCTAACGTAGTGAAGACGAGTGGACAATTTTGGACTGTTATTAAAAAATACTAGATTTCTTATTCATAGACACACTGAAGCTAGATTTAAAACAGATGAACAAGTTAGGAGTGCTCTTAAATGAAACATTTTGTTTTACTTCGAAGCAGTTGATATGAGAACTTCAAGGAACATCTTATTGTTTCGCTGAAGAACTGCATTTTCGTTACCAGGGATGACCGTAGCGAACATTGCGCTATTAGCTCTCGAAAGGGGAATTTCTTCTTATTTTTGTCGACACTAGCGATAAAGCAGCAGCAGCCGCCATATAGCGGAAAGTATTTGTAACGCAGAAGTTCTTCTTATGAGAACGGATAGCAGGACAAGCCTAATTTTTTAAAGAATGGCGAGGACTTAAATTTAATTTTATACTTTTGAGAAAAACGTGTGGCTGCCTATTGACTGTTCTACAAAATATTCGTTTTTTTTTTGCACATAGGTATGGTATGCAAATATTAATTTAATTTTTGTTCTTGTCATCTGTGGCGTGGTGCTTTGCCCTGTCTGCTCTAATTCTCCCTAAATATTGATACAATACATATCTAAGTAATTATTCAAAATCAATCAAAATTAAGATAATTTCAGAAAATGCGTTTGTAATCTGAATAAAGTGAACAGAAGAAATGACTGCACCCTAATGGGTGCAGTTGTTAATACAACTCTGATACTAAACGTAAAATCCAATTACAAAAAAAAATTCAACGGTTTCATAACGCGATTTAAACCAAATCCCTAAAAATCCTAAATCTATAAGCTTAGAAAGAAAGCTTGGTAAAATGTGGTTAATTTCGCCTATGTTGCACAAAACAAAAAAAAAAACAGTTTTAGTCATGCATCAAATATTCGGAATGTACATTTAAACGGATTCTACTCTACTGTCAAGCTGTGTAAAAAGTTAAGACGATAGTCTGAACATGATTCGAGGTTTCATAATAAACCTAAATTTGTCAAGTGTAAATTGCATTTTTACACAGACCCTAATAACCACCTCCAAACAAATCCTGGATTTGAACTAAAAAACAATTAATTTCGACCCGCTTACTCGATTGAATCGTGAGGTTTTAGTATATACTGTCGATAGTGTAAATCCTCCCATGTCAGTTGGTGTAACCAAAAGGGACCATATCAAAAGTACCTACATCCGAGGTAGCTTGTCTATAGAACAACCAATCACCGAAAAGCTCGAAAACCGACAAATGGATTAGTACTGCCATGTTGCCATGGCGTCCGCCTGATAACCCTACAAAGAAAGCGATATCAATGGAAGTTCCGCTTGATGGACCCAAGGCCAGAGACCGAAGGCCAGAGACAGAAGAACACCTGGATGTGTGATATGAAAAAGCAACAACCAAGCATTGGTCTCGGCGATGACACGATCCAAGAAGGTTGAGAGCTGCCTGTTGAAATATGCTGAGACGTTATCGCCAGAACAGGCGATGCGCCTACATAGCAGGTCCAGCGACGCGACGCCATGGAGCGGTACAAAGAACGAGACAAGGAAGAAGAAGAAGTGTAAGTCCCTTTAAATATAGTCCTGGAGTTACTTGTAACTTCAATATTTTTCCAAATTTACAACAGCGTGTACTAATCAGCAAAAATAGTGGTTTACACTTTGTGGGGGCCCCCATTTCGATCTCGCACACAAGATATTTTTGAAACGTTACGCCACTGGGTTTAACCTTCACATACGGGGTGCACGTGGTCACAATGTCACAATTTATAGTCGTTTTGATTATTTTAAATACAATTCGTTGATTTTAAAAATTTTTGGGTCTTGGTAAAGCCTTAACAAGCGAAGAACAAGTTAAAATAAAAACCTACAGGGATTGTGACCTTTCAGTGACTAAAATATCAAAAAAAAATTGGAAAAAGCAGAAACGTGATTTACAATTTTATTAAAAATGATGAAAATTATGAAAAAATATGAAAGGTCGAGTAAGCAGTGTACTCTCTAATGCAGATAAGCAATCTATTTGGCGTGAAGCATCGAATTCACATGATTCTGTGGGCAAAACTCGGTTAAAAGTTGGTCTCAGCGCGAGTAAAACAACTGTATGGCGTGCTAATTCAAAAGCTAAACACCTTAAGCGTCTAAAATTAAAAAATACACCACTTAACCCCGCTCGTAAACAAGCTTGGTTGAGTTTTTGTCGTACCAACATGTCATGGACCAAAGAGTGGTATCGCGTTGTTTTTTCTGATGAGAAGAAATTTAATTTGGAAGGGCCCGACGGATATAACTGTTATTTTTATGATTTAAGGAAGGAGACTCACCAGTTGGACCGTTTGCACAGTCGAGTTGGCGGCGTTATGGTTTGGGGAGCCATATCGTACTTCGGCACTTGTGAACTCCAATTCTTAGACACCACTATGAATGCTAAGTCGTATCAAGGTGTTTTAGAAAAGGCTTTTGCGACATTCGAAAGTCTCTTTGGACCATTGCCGTAAACTTTCCAACACGAGAATGCACCAATCCACACTGCCCGTGCCGTAAAGTAGTTTATCGAGTCCAAAAATGTTACTCTTTTGAACTAGCCACCATACTCGCCGGATCTAAACCTAATAGAAAATGTTTTGGGATGGCTGGTCAGAAAAGTTTATGAGTCTGGCAAACAGTTTTTAACAAAGACTGGCCTAATTGAAGCCATTCAGCAATCATGGGCTACAATATCCCTTGCTTACATCAAAATTTTGTACGATTCTTTGCCTAATAGGATCTAGGAGGTTATTTCAAACGGGGGAGGCTCAACCCATTACTAAAATTGCTCATTTTAATTCAAATTGATCTCAACTTGTATTCTGAACAATAATAAGTTATCCTCCCTGCATAAAAAGTTAATTAAAATAAGTTTTTAAAAAAGTGTGCTATTCAAGTGAAACAGAATTTATGTGTTTTTTCATTGGTGCTTTACATTTTTTTTCTTTCTAAGATTACATGTTGGAAAAATTAGAATTCTTTTTATTTCAAATTAAAGCTAATTAATCAAATGACAAATAAAAAATACAAAATATCTGTTGTCTTCATTTTTTTTTAAGATATTAAGAAAATAAATTTAATGTATAGAGTGTGCTATTCAAGTGAAACGCAGTGTATATGTGTTTATCATCATCAAGTCGAACTTCCCTAAACGGACACTTCTAATAAACGGACACTTTTATTTTCCCAACGTTTTTCCTTATATTTTACTAAAAAAAATAACTTCCAATAGCCGGATACTCTCATAACCGGACACGGACAGTACTTTTATACCCTTTGTGAACAAGCAAGTCTCTAATAAACGGACAGTTCCACAAATAAAATTCGAAATTCTTCCATTACAGAATTGTATACTCCTCAAAAAAAAATAAGGGCCACTAATGTTCGTTAACTTCAACAACGTCCTGTGGCGAATTTTTAGAGTGATAATTAATTTCAAAAATGGCATTCTGTACCTGAATGTGACGTGAGTTATCACAGTATGATTTGTCAACATTAGCTTTAACGGAACTGACTTCTTCTTTTATTACCCTAACTCCTAGTGGAGCATGGTGCGCTGACGACTACCGTGTGTAATCGTCAACGTTCCAAAGACAACTGAATTCGGAGTGTGATTCGGTTGTCAGCCGTACCACTTCCTAGTCGCATTATTAGTTTATTATTTTATGATAAGAATATCTCTTATCATCTTCTTCTGAATAATAAACTTGCGACGAGTCGTGCCGAGTTTGGAAACTCGTTTCTCTATGAGTCTCTATATCACAGAGTGGCGACCGAGCGATCACGGCCACAGAGCACGAGCTTTAACGGAACTGACTTAAACAGTTCTTTTCGGGTCACGAGCCATACATTTGGTAGTTTTGTTTATTTCTCATTTTGATTAAGAATTAGTTTTCGCCAAGTTCTTTAACTGCAACATTAGTTGTTGCACTTAAAGATAAGGAGAATCTGTGAAATACAAAATACCAGCAATTCGGTGCCATTTAAATTTAAATGTTTCGTCCAGAGCCTTAAAAATGTCGGAGGAAGGTCGTTTGCAGCGTCCTGTGGCCCTGAATGTAGGGTATTCGCGAAGAGCCATTCAAAAACTTTGGAACCATTACCAGGAGACAGGAAATGTCTCCCGTCGTCATGGTTCAGGCCGAGTTCGAATTACCACCCCCGCAGAAGACCAATATGTGAGACTTTGTGCGCGACGAGATCGTACCATTAGTGCTCGTGGACTACAAAGTAGACTATTAAGGACGACTGGGGCCATTGTTAGCCCTCAAAAAATCAGAAATCGTTTGCACGAAGACCAACAGCGGTCATGGAGACGTGTTACCAGAACACAACTAACCAGGACGCATCGTTGGAATCGTTTAAGATTTGCTCGTCGACATATCCAATAGGACATGCAACAATGGCGCAAGGTGCTCTTCTCGGATGAGTGCAAAGTAGAAATTTTTAGTGACGACCGACGCATAAGAGTCTGGCGGAGAACCGGAGAAGCATTTTTGGATCCTTGCATTAATCAAATTGAGAGGCAAGGCGGTCCCAGTGTGATGGTCTGGACCGGAATTAGCTTGCAAGGCAAAACTGACCTTGTTATCTTAAATAACGGGACAATTACGGCCGAAAGTTTTATTGAAAGGATTGTTAGGCCACATATCATTCCTTTCTAACAACATGCGTTGGATGATTTTATCCTCATGCAGGATAATGCACGACCACATACTACCCGGGCGACAATGTCTGTTATCGAGGAGGTCAATATTGAGGTCATGGAGTGGCCTGCCAACGGACCGGACATAAATCCGATAGAAAATCGTTGGGATCAATTAAAACGCCGGATGTGGACAGCTGAAGAGGATATACACAATCAGCAACAGCTGATTCAATTGCTAAAAATGTGTTGGGACGAGATATCAAAACAAAGCGTCGATCGGCTTATTGAAAGCGTTCCGTCCAGGCTTCGAGACTGGATATCAAAAAGTGGAGGCCATGCTTGATACTAAAAAAACAAAGAATCAATTTTTTTTACAGATTAGACATACAAACATACAAACAAATTAACTGTTATTGTTACGATTACATGACCGCAAAAAGTAAGCAATCCGAAAAAATGCTAAAAAAAAGTGTAACTTTTGGTCCAAATTCAATAAAATTCATTATATTTAATGAAAAACATATTGTTTTATTAAATTAGACCAACAAAACTACGATTTTCCTTTTCCACAGAAAAATAATCAGAAAATTATTAGTGGCCCTTATTTTGTTTTGAGCAGTATATTTCGAGCAAAGATGTTTTGATATTACCGGAAAATCGGTATTTTGCGTAAAGCAAAATTCACTTTCCGGACATCGCTGTTCAAATCTTGTTTATCTCTCCGTGTAGGTCTAATTTCTTAGAGATTCTGGAGTTCAATTTATATCGCGGCATTTTATCGCGCAGTTTTCTATTCTTTTAAAATATGAAAAAAAAATTAAAGAAAAATTTAGCCTTTTGAAGAAAAAGTGCAAGAACAAGTCATTTTAGAATTCACGAAATAATAGTGTTCTCGATCTCGAAAAAAAATTGTATTCAAAAAACACGGTTGAAATGAGACATCGTGGTTTTGAATTTATTCGCAGCGCAGTCCAAATCAGTTTTATAAAATGTTATATCTTTGTGAAATATTCTCATAAGCGGACACTTCCAACAAGCGGACAAAATCTCAATCCCCAATAGTGTCCGCTTATGGGAAGTTCGACTGTAATCATTTTTGTCACTTTCTCAGGTTTGCAAAAAAATGAACAAAAGAAAATGCCCGCAGCTAGCATCGAACCCACGACTATCGTATTGCCTGTCCTACGCGCTAACCACTCGGCCAACCTCAAATATTTGCATTGCTTGTAAACACTACAAATGATTACTAGTGCTTCTATAGAAATGAATCTTCTGCAATGAACCTACTACTTTACATATCAATCCGTTGACGTTGATTAAATCCACACATTCGTCAATAAAATGCAGTCAGTTTCTGCGCAGAAATCATCATAATTGGTTCAGAAATGAACAATGAGTGAGAAAATGTTGGCTTCATGCAAGTTTTCAAAGAATTCTATTGAGAAAACTTGGTATTCCAGAGCACTTCAGAAGTTTAAATTTTTTTTAAATCACAAAGTCCATCCTTCTATAAAAAGACGGTGAACAATAAATTTATCAGATGACACGCCATCCTGCGTCTACATCGCACTTGCCGTTAGGAGTACCTGAGCACGGTGGCGTGCGAGGTAACCTCCCTCCCTTGCGGGCTTAAAGCCGGAAGGGTGTTCTCCGCCGGGATGCCTCCCTTTGGAACCCCACCTTGGCATGCTACTCTAGCTGGTCGACTTGTCTAGCACCACAAACCCCCTCGAAATCAACGCCAAGATGGGTAGAAACCATGGTCCCCTGGTACCCCCGAGGTACACTAATCGCTAAAGATTTCTCAATAGCAGGTGCGATCCTCCTTTGGCCCCCTTTTGGTAGACCTAACAAATTCAGCTTGCCAGCCGCAGGATCGTTATGCCTGTTTACTACTCGTCTGCTTAAAGCAGACTCGTAGCGCTAACCGTTCACTTCAGAGTGACCCTATCCGCTTACTAACCAGCAATTTGACTCAGGCCGTGTGGAGTGTGGTCATCAATCCACAAACTAGCTAGGTATAGGCATGCGCATAGGCCATTCTCCCTAACTAGCCCCTTGTGGCTTGGGTTTTGCGAAGCCGCCAACTTCGAGGCGAGACACGTACGTTTCTGATGGGTTCCTCCCCTACGAGAAAACGCTGCGTCGTGTGACCTGGTATGACTTTCCGAAGGAATAGGGAAAAAGTCAGCCATGCTGTGCCACCCATACATGACTGGGGAGCTCGGGAACGTCATCGGCCGACGGTCTTTGTACAGATCTACGCCATGGCGTATCAACCATACCAGGGGCCTGCGCTGTTCAGGTCCGTGGTGACGCAACTCACCAAGGATCAGTGTCACAAGTACACCGACCTCCTTGCGGGATTTATCGGATGACAATGCGAATGTCACACTATTAAGATGAAATAACACAACCGATTCTTTGCTAATGCTTCTTCTCTGCACCGTAACCCCTTGTGGGGCATGGTACGTTCACTCAGCCGTTTATACTTCAAGTCAACGTTGCGTTGCATATAAAGGAGTGCATACAGGGTGTCCGGAAACTGCCGCATAAACGCACCGGATTATGATTCCTCAGTTGATTTCCAGCAAAAAAGTTGTACGGAACACACCCCCTCAGCTTAACCCTTTAGCTGTCACAGGCATTTAAAGATTTTTGAAAAAATCATTTTCTTGCACGACTTAAAGCCTAATATCTCCAAAGCTAGACCAGCTAAAATATGTAGTGAAATAAAATGATTATTACATCCAACAAATTTACCTGTAAAATGAAACTAACCACGCTAAAATCGGATAAGAGTTTTGGTTTTTACAGAGCTTCAAAGTCAAATTTGCGTGATTTGACCCAAAAACAATGTTTTTTTCCATCTCAACTTTCTCCAACTTCTGACAAGGTGAGGTGCTTGTACGATTCTTTTAAAAATTGGCGCATAATCTAACGATCATTTCTTTCTTACTTTCTTCATTCACCCTGTATAATGTTGCAAGCACTATATATTTCCTGGACCACGCCGAGATTCGATCACCGGACCTCTAGATTACTAGCATCGTAGAGTGCGACTCAACCATGTGAGCCACAGAGCGTGGCTGGTATGCTGGTATGTGTTGATTTAGAGAGAGATTAATGCATGTGTGTGTTATGTCATCCTATAAATACTATAGAGAAGTATTTTACGTGGACGATCTGAAATGGCGATGTGACCTTAAGTTAAGTTGCATAAAGCTCGGTGCCACCATACTCCACTAGGAGTTACGGTAATGAAGAGAGGTTTTAAGTTTTTTTAAAGCCGGCCCAACTTAGCGGGGTGTTTGCCGTACCTACGCAAAAGAAAAACAGGGGAGTTGAATTCTATCGTCATTAGCCTGATTCATGGAATTCAGTTCATTGGGTCATTTATCTTTTGAGCGTGGTTCGACTGAACTGTTGCGCGTGGTTCGACTGAACTGTTGCGCGTGTTTTGGCCGATCTTTTTTGTGCGCATTTCGAAAAAGCCTATCTTAAAATTATTTCAATACGAGGAAGCGGTCACAGAGGTGGACTATGGTGTTTTCTTCTGATGTTTCCATATGCTGTTAGGCTGTCATAAGTTGTCTAGTTTGTTGTCGTTAAAAAATAATAAAAAAAAAGTAAAAAACCTTGTAAGGGGGAGGGTAGGGGAGGGGTAAGTGTCAAAAGTAATGGATATCTGACTAAGAGGCTTGTTTTACAGTGGGGAATCTTCTGAAGATTATGTATTCCGTGTAGTAAAAAATGCCAGCTTGTAGTTGTGTCGGATTTCTAGCGGCATCGCAGCATAAGAGTAATTAACTTTATAACTTGGGCCTATTTCGTCTCCCACTGCGGACATCTCCAAGTTTGACGCACTCAACGCCTTGAGAGCGTTTAAGCATTATCTCAGGGTTGCTAATTCAACATGACAGAACGTGAAGTGAATACCTGAAAAACGTCTGGGAGTGTGCTTAACCCTCCAGTTTCCATGACAAAACCAGTGAGTATTTTTGAAATTTGTTTTACATTTTGTAGTCAAAGAAAAATAGGATATTTGATAGGCAAATCTATCTCTGGATTTTTGCAAATTCTGACTGACGGGAGATTGAGCCACTGGATAATAAGATGGATCGATTCGATGCTTAGTGGGAGGGCATTAAACCTTAGTAATGGATGTGCCAAAATAAAGGGGAACTACTGTGGAACATCACCGTAGACTCTCTTCTCTGGAAACTGGACTATGAGCGTACACACGGTAGGATACGCTGATGAACTAGCAATTATGGGCAGCGGTAAATTCATGGACATTATTCAAGGTTAAACTTGTCTCTCAAGGTAACTGAAGAATGGTGTAATAAACAAGAGCTAATCATAAATGCTAGAAAGTCAAGCAATATAGTCTTTACTTGGAAAAGGAAAGGTGTTCAAATCACTCCCATGCTGCTTTTTGGTTCGGAGATAAAAAGAGTCCAAGGAGGTGAAGTATCTAGGGGTAACCTTTATCCCAAACTTACTTGGAAATGACACAAAAAGCAACGAGAATTTTACATCAGTGTAAGAGAGTGTGTGCACGTAGGTGGGGTGTATTACCAAAAGCGGCACATTGGATCAATACAATGTGGGTTAGGCCGATTCTATCCTATGCAGGAGTGGTCTGGTGGCCCAAGGGTATCCAGAAAACTACGAGACATCGTTTGGATGGGATTCAACGCATAGCATGTGTAAGCATATGTTGTGCAATGAAAACCACGCCAACGCATGCTGTGGAGATAATACTGGGATTACCGCCACTGGATATTTTTATAAGGCAATGTGTGGGGCTTACAGCAATAGGAGTGAAGAGGAATGGCAGATGGCATCACTTTGGTAGCAACGGAGGTCATAAGAGGATCCTGGTTCCTGGATATTGTTCGTAATAATATTAGAGAAACTCATATGCCTTTGGATGGTATGAGTAGATGTAGGGTAATCGAAAGACATCACAACACTCTCATAAAGGATGGTACGATACACGAGGAGCATCCACGTGATATCTTTACTGATGGGTCTCTCATGGAAGGAAGGGCGGGGGCTAGAATATACTCCGAGAAGCTAAACCTAGCATGCTCACTTCGTCTAGGAGAGTATGTATCAGTATATCAGGCGGAGATGCTTGGAATGCTGCACGCGCTGGATCATCTTCTGGGAGGCCGGGTACTGGGGAAGAAAATGCTGATAGCACTCGACAACCAATCGGTGATCAAGCGGATGCAGCAATCTAACATTAATTCAAAATTGGTACTAGAGTGTTATAGAAGCTCGATGAGTGTGCTTCAATCAACGAAGTTACGCTAATGTGGGTTAAAGGACACGTAGGTACATTGGGGAACAAAATGGGCGATAAATTAGCAAAATAGGGATCAGCGGAAAAGTTTCAAGGACCGGAACCCAAAATTATTTTGGGAAACGGCATGATTGAAGCCACAAGACATGACTGGATTGATTTCATACATCGGCAACGATGATGAAGGCTATCCACTTGTAGACAGGCTCGAAACGCAATTACCAGCCCACTAGGGAGAAAAGCCAAACAGGTACTCAGTTATACACAGAGTGGTTGTAATAGATGAGAACCCCAAAATAATTTTGACATGTATATGTCTTTGCGGAGGCTACCTGAGAAATACTGGGTGTCGTTCCGTGAAAAAGCGTCACGAAAAACTGTAACGAAAACGTTTAACGCTTAAAATCAACCTTCCCGTGGTTCGATCTTCACCAAATTTGGTATACATTATCCTTTGATCGCTCTGACTCAGATTCGAGAATTACGATTTCGATAAGTTGCGGGAATAACGGTAAATTCGCCATTGAAGCGAACGGAAATTCATCCTTCAATTGGTTCTCCTAGCTCTCCCCGTGGATCGATGTCAATGAAACTCGGATGGAAGTTAAGTGGTGCAATCTTTAATATTTTGGTGCCAGCACTTCTTATGAGGAAGATGTCCTTGATCACAAAATGTCCTTTTTTCTGTGGGAATGCATTTTAGACGCTTATATAAGGATATGGATATCAAAATACAGAATCCGTTGCGACGAGTCTTGTAAAATCAGGATAAATTAATTTTGAGTTTGGTTAAAGGATATTACCACCAAAAAGGACATTTTTCTAGCATAGGAAACAGAGTATGGGCATTATGGGTATCGTTCGAAAGGGGATATTTGAGCCACTGTATATGATCAGTTTCAAAATATTAAAAAAAAAAAAAAATTGGATGTCCCAGGGGGAACCATGGTCCAAACCGTCGTCAATACCTTCCAAAAAGTCAACAACGAGGTTTGAAATGATTTTTAGGTTTCTGGAGTGACAAGATAACGGCTGATGCAATGTGGATTATTTTATAAGCAATAACGTAGACATATACATGATCTAAGATGTTTCCCCTAAGGGAAAACTGCTCAGAGTTTTTATCTCACCTCTGGGAGCCTTGTCAAAGGTGTCTTTAAACAGGCGGTAAAAGGCGTCCTTAGCATGCTGGTCTGCTGGCTTATTCGGTCGAAAAAAGGCGTCCAATCTATAACAGATCGACTTCCTTGTTGGAAAGGATGCCGACTCCAGCCATTCTGGTTGTGTCTTCAAGTTCACTACCAGAGTGATCCAGCACAGTTTGGGAACTGGGTGATAAGGTCGTTCCCGAACAGGTCCATCTTGTTTCAATCGTAGTGGTGAAGTTATACATATATGCAGTCATTACCAGTTCAACTTCCGTGAGTTTCGTATTACTGCACTCGTCCCACATCGTTTGTACGTTCCAAAAAACAATCATAGTCAGTTGTTTGTAGTCAAAGATCGTTGGTGGTAAATCATTCCGTGAGTTCCGTGGCTCGTTCTATGTTTTGAGTGTAATTTAGCTTCAGGTATGCAAGTTACAAGCCTACATACCCTATCTCTCTAGTGCGCCTTCTACAACAAGCCGGGTTCGCTAGGGCTATTCTAACCACAAAACCACAGGGGTCAATTTTTTATTAAGCCTCGAACATATCTGTACCGTTGAGTGTAGTCAATAGTCGCCCGCCATTGTACAGATTTTTACGAGGCCCAGGAGAGTTTTATTTTCCCCTGCCACTTTAGTCGCCATCTACGACACGCGCGGCGGGGAAAGCGATGGCAATATTATTGACCCATGCCACAGGCCATACTTGATTATCTGAAAAATAAAAATTATATTTACTAAATGAGACTTCTTAAATATTAGTTAAACATGTGCCACCTACAGGTGACACTGGGAATTGACGGGTTAGTTCATGAAGAGATATATCGAGGATTTCGGCGGCTATCACAAAGTCAGGTTGGGCAGAAATGCGAATTTACTTTCTTTGTAAATGCCCTGGTCCAACCAAAACCCAACAAACCACATTTGGGTAGGGCATTCCTATTTACATTCGGGTGGCGAACGCTTCAAAGCATTTGAAAAATTGGTGCATATAAACTTTTAACCAAAAGGTTAAGTCTGCCGCTAAGGCATAGGCTGCAAGAAAGGATCTACTCTATATTATATGTAGGTCATGAATCACTTACATATGTATGTACCCACATATATTTTAGCTTCCATTTGATTTCAGCATTTCAAAGTGCTATTTTTTAAATTTTACTGATTTACCTATTTACAGTTATTTGACACTGTCAAAAAAGAACGTGGCGAAGACTCTCTTCTGCGGCATTGCGAAGCCCTATGTGGTGATGTTACTATTCCAGATCTAGGTATGGCTGAAAAGGACAAACAGACTATTCGCGATAATGTCTCAATTATTTACCATTGTGCAGCAACAATCCGGTAAGTCAAAGAAAATAAATAAAATTTCAAGATAATAAGACTTCCACTATAAATTTCCTTTTAAGGTTCGACGAAGAGCTGAAAAAGGCAGTATTCCTAAATGTTCGTGGAACGAAATTGATTCTGGATCTGGCAAAGGAATGCAAAAAACTAGAAGTATGGATCTATTTTATATTTTTTTTATTTAAGACTCAAACTAAAAACAAGATTCTAATTTTGCCCTTTTAGCTCTTTGCTTACGTCTCAACCGCCTACTGTCATCTGCACGTCAAGCATTTATTGGAACAACCCTATGATCCTCCTGCCGATCCGCACAAAGTGATAGCCGCCATGGAATGGTTAGATGATAAGACAGCCGGCGATATTGAGAAAAAGTAAGTTACAGTGGATTGCTGATCTAGCTTGATCTTATATGTGTTTCATTGCAGAGTTCTCGGTAATATTCCCAACACATATGCCTATACTAAATCGTTGGCCGAACGATTAGTTGTAGAAACTTTCGGCACTCTACCGTCGGTCATTTTTAGACCATCGATAGTTATTCCCATTTGGAAGTCTCCGCTTCCTGGCTGGACAGACAATATCAATGGACCGACTGGTCTTATGATTGGTGCCGGAAAGGGTGTAATTCGTACAATGTATTGCAATGAAACGGGATACGGCGATTACTTGCCGGTTGATGTTGCTGTTAACGCTATGCTTTGTGTCACTTGGCAATTTCTTACAACGAAAAATTTTGACGTAAGAGTACGACACTTGACAAGCTCGCACGAAATTAAAGTTTCCTGGCGTGAACTGATTGAATTGGGACGTTATGTAATTGAAAATCGTCTGCCACTCAATGGGGTGGTTTGGTATCCGGGTGGATCTATGAAGTCAAACAGATTTGTTCACCATGTGTGTACGGTTCTGTTTCATTGGATTCCTGCGATATTGATAGATACATTGCTCTGGTGTTTGAGATATCCTCCTGTGTAAGTATAAATTATAGTTAACTAAACACTTTATTACAGCAGTTCTACTTTTTTTTATTTTCCAGACTTTGTCGAGTGCAGCGTCGAATTCAAAAAGGATTTGAAGTATTCGAGTACTATGCGAACAATCAATGGGATTTCGATAACACGTCTGTGTATGAGCTTCGAAAAATGATGAACAATTGCGAAAGACAAAAGTACATTATTGAGAAAATAGATGTAGATTTAGTAGAGTATTTTGAAGCCTGCACCCTATGTGCCAGACGTTACATTTTGAATGAGCCAGATGATACCATTCCGGCAGCAAGGAAACATATGAAAGTGTAAGGGCATTTTTTTTATATATTAAACGTAGTATAGAGTTTTAGCAAATAGTACAAACTATGTCTACGTCATTTGTCATTTGCAATTCATGAAACTACATTCTACATATCCCAAGTAGGCGAAAGTGTATTTGTCGTACGATAAACAATCGAGATTGTCGGGAGTGCGCTCTGGAATTAACTATAATCGTAGCTGTAGTCATCGCATGACTATTGTCGTAGTTATGAGCGTTGTGAGAGGGCTCTCAGGAGAATATATACTCCTCAAAACAAAATAAGGGCCACTTATGTCCGTTGACTTTAACAACGTCTTTTAGCGAATTTTTAGTGTGATAATTATTTTCAAAAATGCCATTCTGTACCTGAATGTGATGTGAGTTATCACAGTATCATTCGTTAACATTAGCTTTAACGGAACTGTCTTAAACAGTACTTTTGGGGTTACGAGTCATACATTTGGTAGTTTTGTTTATTTCTCATTTTGATTAAGAATTAGTTTTCGCCAAGTTCTTTAAATGCAACATTAGTTGTTGCACTTTTAAAGATAAGGGGAATCTGTAAAATACAAAATACCAACAATTCGGCGCCATTTAAATTTAAATGCTTCGTCCAGAGCCTTAGAAATGTCGGAGGAAGGTCGTTCGCAACGTTCTGTGGCCCTGGAATCAGGGTATCCGCGAAGAGCCATTTAAAATCTTTGGAACCGTTACCAGGAGACAGGAAATGTTTCCCGTCGTCATGGTTCAGGCCGAGTTCGAATAACCACCCCCGCAGAAGACCGATATGTGAGACTTTGTGCGCGACGGGATCGTACCATTAGTGCTCATGGACTACAAAGTAGGCTATTAAGGACGACTGGGACCATTGTTAGCCCTCAAACAATCAGAAATCGTTTGCACGAACACTAACAGTGGTCAAGGAAACGTGTTACCAGAACAGAACAGGGCAGGACGCATCGTACGAATCGTTTAAGATTTGCTCGTCGACATATCCAATAGGACATGCAACAATGGCACAAGGTGCTCTTCTCGGATGAGTGCAAAGTAAAAAATTTTAGTGACGACCGACGCATAAGAGTCTGGCGGAGAACCGGAGAAGCATTTTTGGATCCTTGCATTAACCAAATTGAGAGGCAAGGCGGTCCCAGTGTGATGGTCTGGGCCGGAATTAGCTTGCAAGGCAAAACTAACCTTGTTATCCTAAATAACGGGACAATTACGTCCGAAAGTTATATTGAAAGGATTGTTAGGCCACATATCATTCCTTTTTCACAACAGGCGTTGGATGGTTTTATCCTCATGCAGAATAATGCACGACCACATACTGCCCGGGCGACAATGTCTGTTTTCGAGGAGGTCAATATTGAGGTCATGGAGTGGCCTGCCAACAGTCCGGACCTAAATCCGATAGAACATCTTTGGGATCAATTAAAACGCCGGATGCGGACCGCTTAAAAGGACATACACAATCAGCAACAGCTGATTCAATTGCTAAAAATGTGTTGGGACGAGATATCAATAGAAAGCAATATTAATACACAATTCATCACTATCCAGCTTTTATTTATTGTTTGGTTTTTAAAACTCCGCAACGTTTGATGAGCAACTTACTTAACAATAATACATTCAATAAAATTAATAAGGACCCTACTAAAAAATTAGAAGAAACGTGCAATACATACATAAGAGAACTTTTTAAGAAAGGATTAATAGACTATCATACAAAAAATAAATACATTAATTATAGTAGCACAGCCCCTAGAATACAAGGGCGCCCCAAAATACATAAAGCCAATATACCGATGCGACCACTAATAGATTGCACTAACACACCACTAACCAAACTATCAAAAATTTTTATTACCATTACTAAACCAAATCAAAAATAAACATAAACTTAATGTTAACAACTCATACCAAGTAGTGGATGAAATTAAAAATATTAAAATTAAACAAAACTATAAAATTATATCGTTTGACGTGGTAGACATGTTTAATAATATACCAATAAATGAAACAATGGAAATAATAAATAAGAATTTCTTATACATAGATACTAACATACCAAAAAATATATTTCTTAAAATGACTGAAATTTGCCTAAATAATGGATATTTTAAATACAAAGATGACGTATATGTGAACAGTGGTTAACAATGGGTGGAAACTTAAGTGTAGTGGCAGCAGATATATTTATGCAAGAACATTTAAATAACATATATAAAAAATACAAAAATGACATCCAATATTTTAAAGTATACATAGATGACATATTAGCTATAGTTAATGCAGATAAAATAAACGAAATATTTAATGACATAAATAAAATACATAATAATATAAAATTTACAATGGAATTAGAAGATAATAATAAACTAAACTACTTAGACATAACAATAATAAAAGATAATAACAATAATATAACCACAAAATGGTACCAAAAACCAGACAGTATTACTGGCATAATAAATTACACATCAAACCATCCATATTACATGAAATTAAATACTATTAGTAACTATATATATAGAAGACTCAAACTAACGAACAAACAATTTTGGGAACAACAAATTAAAGATATATACAGAACACTAAATATAAATAATTACCCACAAAATATAACCAAAAAACAAATATATAAAAACATTAATAAGATTGATAACCAACAAAACCAGGACCAAATAAGAATGAATAACAATAACCAGAGTAGGAATATATCGATACCTTAAAGCACAAAAGTGCTAAGTCCATTTTTTCAGATTTTGAGATTTTTGCATCGTATTATTCCTTGTCAAGTTCTCCATCGAGTACTTAATCTTGAAACAAAATTTACTCAGCTAAATTCAAGGAAATTAACATTTACAAGAAGCGCTATGTCCTAGGTTGATCCAAAAAAAATTGCACAAAAGTGCTAAGTCCAGTTATAGTGCTATTTTGTGGTAAGTCCATACTTGCAACAATTAGGAAGTTAAATTTGTGGTAATAACTGCCATAAGACGAATGTATATCATTATGAGACATAAATAGGAATAGCCAGGGTTGCTTCCCGATTAATATAAGGCGGGTTTGTCTGCGGGATTGCAGGATAACTCTAGATGGGATGAATTGTCTGTAAAATGTTTACATGGGCTTATTATTTCTTTGAATTGTATTGAAATGGGTAAAAGCCGATTGATCGTCTAACTCCGATGCAAAGGTACAATTGAGCACTGGTGTTCAATTAAGCCCTCACATTTAATGGCTTAATTTGAATTCTCTATTTTCTCTTCAAAATGAAACCTTCATAACACACATTGGGGCTTGTGTAAATGCCAGCTTACATTGAATTTTGTGTAAGGCCATCCCTCTCCAAAATCTACAGTTCAGCTTGGCACCTGGCATTCGCATATGTTCAACGCGTTGTAACGACATATTTTTATCAGCTATACTCACCCACTGTGCTCCAAAAGATATACTTTCCAAAAGACCCGTTGAAAACAGTTTGATCATACTGCGAAAAAGTACAAATTGTTTTAGGCCAAAGAATTACTTACTATGTCCACATAAAATATTTTATCGTGCAGTCTGAAACACGGGTAATTCGGGTACATATTACCAAAACCAAACAATAAACTTGCATTTAAAACAACCAGAAAGGGACGATTGTACTAAATATACGCAAATTGGATTTTAACAGAGTTGAACAGTGGTTGGTGAATAGTGTACTCGCCTTCGAAGCGCAGGGTCGTAGTTTATGATAGTTTCCAATTCATTATCCAAGTGGCGGAATATGGCCTCATTCAGATGTTAAACAAGTGCCCAATTATAGGGATAAAAACCTCTCCAGAGCGAGCTGTTGATCTAAGCAGTTTAAATCTTAGGGATTAGATGCGAAGGGCAGCTATTTATTTATTTATGACTTGATCGACATATTTCGAGAGTAAATTTAAGCTGACTCAAATAAAAGACTACTTTGAAAAAGATCTGCCAAATTAGAAAAAGTAAATGTATAACTATTGATATACTACTATCCTTAATCCTAAAGAGTGTCTGGCGTTTGTATTTCACCAGCTAATGCATGCAGAGACTAGACAGAGACTAGATAATATTCGAGTCGAAGCTACACCCAAAACTTCATTCAAAAGAAAGGGGATGTCGTTTGGGACCGAGTTATGGGATGTATGTATGCATTTCTTTCTAAAAGTCTGGCGAGGTTACCCCTAGCCCAAATAGACCAGAGATAGGTCCGAATAATACATTTATTAATCAGTTGTTTGAAAATATGTCATTCTGGCAATCTTATTTAACTTACATCTCTAAATTCGCAGTTCCACTGCAGGAATTTTGGGGCAACATCTTTGACCATAACATGATGGTCACATAGCCATCGCACTGGGAAAACGCGATTCGACAATTAGGAGGTCGTCCTATGCCTCGTTCGTCAATATGTTTCACTGGGCGACTTGCGTTTAACTAAAAGAAAAATTATATCTTATATTGAAGAAGGAGTTTAAAATTTTGTCGCCGTTGACAAAGAGGCAACGTATCTTGTGGCATTGGCTTCGCCCAATGGAATGACGACTTAAGATTATCCGTGTCATACAAGTATGGCTGGTGCCGAGCAATGACAGAGCAGGTACATCACCCTTTCTTTATCCTCACAACATCTGCAGTAGTAATTTTGTGATGAAGTTGAGTCTAATGCTAGAAATAGAATAGACGCAGCAACAGCAGCAGCATTGCATTGCTGACAAATATGCTGAATAGCTGTTCAGCATTTTTGTCTGCAATTTAAAAAGCATTGTGCTTGACATTTCGCGCTGCTGCTGTTGCTGTTGTTGCTTCTACTCTATTTCTACCATAAGTCTCCTGGTGAGCTTCATAATAGGACCACCATGTCCTGTTATGACCCTCATAACACTACAAATTAGCTTCCTGCTCAATGACAGTAGTGGGATAGAAAAGACGACGTCGAGTCTTGACCAGATCATCTTTTGATCATCTCGCGATCATTACCACTTTCTTAACCCTCAGCTACACTCGCTATTTCCAGCCTACACATTTACACTCGTGGGGGACCTAGATCCCCCATTACCAAATGTGATTTTTAATACATTTAATTTTGCAAATACTGCCAACTCCTAATCTAAAACAAATCATAGACGTGTAATAAATGCAAAAATATAATTTTTTAAAGATTTGAAAGCTGCATGTAAAGTTTGCAGCTTTAATTATAGAAAGTGGCCATTTCGCATGGTACACTTTCAGTACTTACTTCAAACGTCGAGTCTAAAATTCAAATGTAATTCCACAAAAAGCTAAACTGTCTTTTACGTTGTTTACACAATAAAGAATGAAAAATATAACTATAATTTTAAATATAGTTAACAATCTTGAAAATCACAAGCGGAAAAAAGAGGCTTTTTTTCATGATTTTTTTCCTCAGAAATTGGTAGTCGTTCTGCGAGAACAGCTGCCATCTGTTATTCTTACAAGTTCTCTGCAATTCTTTAAATAATTAAGAAACTGTTCTAAACTCAAAATATCGAAAAATAGGGATTGCATTTGATTCTGATGATCCGAAGCCATACATGGTTCGACCTCCGGCCCCTGTCCATCAAATTGAATAATTTTGTAAAAGTTGTCATGATTTAACTTCCATTGCAATAATAAAATATATTCTCTATTTACTATAATCTCAAATTCTATTCAAAACTTCAAAATACAAGAAGAAAAATGCAAATATATCGGAAGTTCAAACAAAAAAAATTACCTACGTAGGTACATTCGTGGGGGACCTAGGTCCCCCAAGGGCTTACAGCTTCTAACCTATAAGCTGCAGTCCAGCGCTTTTTCTCTGTTTGCAAGCTCTTAGGCAGTGCTACGAATACGCGAAAGTTCAACCGCATCAAATTTAAAACATTTGAGATAAGTCTAAAAATGTTCATCTTGGGGGACCCTGGTCCCCCACGAATGTAGTTAAGGGTTAAAGCATAAACTGATGAGACACATTTGCTTCATGGATACGAACTGGTGGAAACTCAATGAATTGCTTGCATCTCATGGTATGTACATATTAAAAATATTATCACTACATCCACATTTTACAATATGTAACGACAATACAAACATTTCTCCGTCAAGTCCATGGTTGGTATAAAATTAAGTGCTCAATAGTGCCAAGTCCGTACTTTCCTCTTTTTTTCTCGATTTTTCTTTGAAATTGTGACGATTGCTTGCCAGATTTTAATACAATTATCCTTTTTACAGTGTAACCTGCTTGAAAAGCTAAAACAATTTGCAAAAATAAAGTTGTCGGAGATGGGAACAAGGTTTGAAATGTTATTTTCGCGTTTTCTCCAAATGTTGAAAAATGGACTTAGCACTATTGTGCTTTAAGGTATCGATATATACTAGCATGACATATATACCACATCTCACAGAGAAAATAGCTAGAGTAATACCCAAAAATATAACCGATTATAATGGACAAATAGCAAATATTATAATAACCCATAAACCTAATAATAAAATTAAAGACATTCTATTCACCAACACAAAAAGTAAGATACCAGCAATGGATAAAAGTAATGTGGTGTATAAAATACCATGTAAGACATGCGAGGATAATGGAATAGACACAGCTTATTATGGATCAACGACTAGAAGACTAAATATCAGAATAAAGGAACATCAAAACCCGTCAAAAATGGCAAATAATCACAAAACTGAAATAGTCAAACACCAAACAGAACTAAAACATATAATGGATTTTAATAATACAAAAATAATTGATTATGCGAACAGCACGAATAAACTTAGAGTAAAAGAAGCGGTACACATAAATAAAAATTATAACATATCATTAAACACGAAAACAGAATTGGAAAAAGACATAAACCAATATAATCGAATATATGTAAACACACCTTTAAGATAAAATGACAGATATAAAAATGACAGACATTGTCAAAAATCTTCACAAGAATGTATAGCATGTAGAAAAATCTAAAACACTGTGATATTTACAACTAGTTATTAATTACTTATATATTTATTTATCGTGGAAGTCTATTTATATGTATTAGAATTAGTAACATAATTGTAAATCAAGAAAATCAAGGTAATACTTGTTATAAAATAGTAGAAATGTACGCAATATCATATCATATTATATTCCCATAGGCCTGATGATGCTATTTTAAATAGCGAAACGTTGCGGAGTTTTAAAAACCAAACAATAAATAAAAGCTGGATAGTGATGAATTGTGTATTAATATTGAATATAGTTAACCAGTGAACATATAAAAACAACATATAATCAATAGAAAGCGTCGATCGGCTTATTGAAAGCGTTCCGTCCAGGCTTCGAGACTGCATATCAAAAAGTGGAGGCCATACTCGATACTAAAAAAAACAAAGAATCAATTTTTTTTACAGATTAGACATACAAATTAACTGTTATTTTTACGATTACATGACCGCAAAAAGTAAGCAATCCGAAAAAATGCTAAAAAAAAGTGTAACTTTTGGTCAAAATTCAATAAAATTCATTAGATTTAATGAAAAACATATTGTTTTATTAAATTAGACCAACAAAACTATGATTTTCCTTTTCCACAAAAAAATAATCAGAAAATTATTAGTGGCCCTTATTTTGATTTGAGGAGTATATTATGGAAAGTCACAACAGCCGTAATTCAAAAATATGTTTACAAAAAACAATTTATAACTCGATGGCATTCATAATTGGTGTTTACATTCATCGAAATCAATCTGTGCACTTTGTTTATTAACTTTAGTGTCGATTAAAAAGCAAACATTGCCTAAATAGTAATTATTAATCGAAAAATTTGATAATGACATCAACAACCGACCCGACATAACCTCACATAATTGAACTGGCCAACGGACCTTTTTCATAGCTATCGATAGATCATCTCGAGAGTGCGAGTGGAAATAGCTATCAACGACAGTGGACCATTTGAAATTTGAAACGTTAGAAGCAGACTCGGAGAGATAGCTATCTGTGACTATTGGAGTTTTGAAACAACGGAAAGTGAATGTTAGTAACTATTTTCAACGCGCTCCGGGGGGTCGTGCCATATTTGTCAGCTTCTTCTTCTTTTAGCAGTTTCCTGCATCGAACCTTCAGGGCTCCTGCCGGGGCTCTTGGCAGAAAGGCATATTGACAGCTTTTGGCCGTTTTGCAACAACAAAACGGGTGTGGTCCGCCCCGTAGAGGCAGTTGCCGTAAGACCAGCTCGAAAAAGTTACCTAATTTCAAATGACGTAGCCGATTGTTTGTCTCTAAGTCTCCCTAATAACTAAAAAACATTTAACTATATCGGTCATGTATTATTTAATTTTTTATTTAATTCTTCTTTCTTTATTTTCAGAATGTACTGCGTAGACCGAACTTGCAAAGCGTTATTTATTGGTTTAGTATTATACTACTTAGGAACATTTTTAATTAAAATATTTAACTTATATTAAAAAGGATATGTAATAATTAGTATTATATATTCAATATGTTTGATTAAAATTCGGAAAGGATTGTGTGTTATATTAGTTTGGTGCTTTTTTGGTATTTATCGTTATAATACACTCTTGTAAAAGTTCTACGATTGTCTTTTATTATGATGATAGCTTATGGAGGTTTTGTATATAGCATATTTTAACGATAAGCTTCCTAGATAATGTAATACAATCAAACGTTTTGAGCTTGTGATCTTACTTGCCACGAAATTGGTTCAGGTCATCACGAACTTGAATGCTAAGGTCAGACCAGGCCCGGAGCTTCTATAGGAGCCGGTGGAGCAGTCGCGTCGGGCGCCAAATCTACAAGGGCGCACAAATAAGCAAAGAAAAATCAGGAAATAATTATGAAACATAAAATTTTCTCTGCAGGTCTTCCACATATTTCACAGGTTCCTAAGCTACCTTACTCACTGCGCTCAAGCATTAGCCTTACCATAATTTCATTAAAGAGAAATGCACAGTAGAAAAATGCAAGCATATTATGAGTATTCATAGAATGCCGATCATATATTGCCAATAATATATAGTATCCACCATAGTATCGTGCATTTCTGTTTCTCATGCAGACCTTCTCGTCGCCAAGAGAATATCATTCTCTACTCTATTTTGTACCATCGTACAAATGGTCTTCACTGGCCTGGCGCCTGCCCATAGTACAAAATACAATAAGCCATCAGGTGTGTGTATCTTAATTGATATGCATGGTTGGCGCAAGTACCATATAGTGCGCCTAGAGCAAAATTGCTCACTATTCTTGATGTGCATTTAGGGGAAACCCATACACAAGATTTTTTACATCTTTATGTCTTGACTCTGGCACATAAATCGAAAATCGTCACGAAAATTGCAACGAAAAAGCGTTACGTTTTTGGCATTACCCTGTGAGTTTTGGGAGCCATTCAAGGTTCAACGGAAGTTGGGCTAGGTAGTACCCTGTGAGTGTTGGGTGCCATTCAAGGCTCAACAGAGGTTGGGCTTGGGTTCAATTTACGTTCAACTTGAGTTCAACTTGGGTTCAACTTGGGTTCAACTTGGGTTCAACTTGAATTCAACTCGAATTCAACTCGAATTCAACTTGAATTCAACTTTCAACTTAGGTTCAACTCACGTTCAACTTTCATTCGACTTTTGTTGAACGACCCAAAAAGTGTAACTTTTAACTTAGGTTCAACTTTCGTTCGACTTTTGTTGAACGACCCAAAAAGTGTAACTTTTAACTTAGATTCAACTCATGTTCAACTTTCGTTCAACTTTTGTTGAACGACCCAAACAGTGTTACTTTCGACTTAGGTTCAACTCACGTTCAACTTTCGTTCGACTTTTGTTGAACGACCCAAAAAGTGTAACTTTTAACTTAGGTTCAACTCACGTTCAACTCACGTTCAACTTTCGTTCAACTTTTGTTGAACGACCCAAAAAGTGTTACTTTCAACTTAGGTTCAACTCACGTTCAACTTTTGTCGAACGACCCAAAAAGTGTAACTTTCAACTTGGGTTCAACTCACGTTCAACTTTTGTTGAACGACCCAAAAAGTGTTACTTTCAACTTAGGTTCAACTCACGTTCAACTTTCGTTCAACTTTTGTTGAACGACCCAAAAAGTGTTACTTTCAACTTAGGTTCAACTCACGTTCAACTTTTGTTGAACGACCCAAAAAGTGTTACTTTCAACTTAGGTTCAACTCATGTTCAAGTTTCGCTCAACTTTTGTCGAACGACCCAAAAAGTGTAACTTTCAACTTAGGTTCAAGTCACGTTCAACTTTCGTTCAACTTTTGTTGAACGACCCTTTCAACTTAGGTTCAACTCACGTTCAACTTCCGTTCAACTTTTGATGAACGACCCAAAAAGTGTTACTTTCAACTTAGGTTCAACTCACGTTCAACTTTCGTTCAACTTTTTTTGAACGACCCAAAAAGTGTAACTTTCAACTTAAGTTCAACTCACGTTCAACTCTCGTTCAACTTTTGTTGAACGACCCAAAAAGTGTAACTTTCAACTTAGGTTCAACTCACGTTCAACTTTCGCTCAACTTTTGATGAACGACCCAAAAAGTGTTACTTTCAACTTAGGTTCAACTCACGTTCAACTTTTTTTGAACGACCCAAAAAGTATAACTTTCAACTTAGGTTCAACTCACGTTCAAATTTTGTTCAACTTTTGTTGAACGACCCAAAAACATGAAAATGTCCCACTGAGTTGCGGACTTTCACGCAAGCTGATTTTTTTCTAAATGCCTGTCAACCATGACGTCACTTAAACACCCATACCTCCCCTTTTGGGCCACGTAGGCTGACCGTTGTGGTGTTGTTGGAAAGCCTAGACCTTGGGCTTTGTTGGTGGTTTCATTGAGAAAGAATGAAAGGGAGAGGCTCCAGGGGCTTTTAAACATCGTCCAAGGTCTAGGCTTTCCAACAACACCACAACGGTCAGCCTACGTGGCCCAGGAGGGGAGCTAGGCTGATTTTTTCTCTTCAGTTTCCCCTAAATGCACATCAAGAATAGTGAGCATTTTTGCTCTAGGCGCACTATGTGGCACTTGCGCCAACAATGCATAGCAATTAAGATACACACACCTGATGTCTTATTGTAATTACTACTACGGGCAGGCGCAAATTTAATTCTCGCGCCAGGCCAGTTACTCTCAGAAAATTGGAACAAAATATGGCCATCGAACGGCAAAAATCCTACATCGGAAATTTTTTTTGGATTATGGTTGGGGATGGTCCCTAGATTATGGCATTAAAAGTCCCAACCGATTGGGGGTCCGCAACCTTAAAAAAAGGGGGGAAGGGGGCATTTTTCGTTTTTTTTTTGCGATTATTTCAAAACGATAAGAGATACAGGAAAATGATCTGAGGACGAAAAAAACTACATACATAAAATTACCTTTCCAATGATATATAACACACTAGCTGAGAGAGCTCGCTTCGCTCGCTCTCTTATCTAGTGCTCGCTTCGCTCGCATTATTGGCTTCACTCACAACTTGACACTAATTTGAATGCCAATCAACCTGCTAACTATAATTTATTGGGATCGACCTCTCGATGATGAAACCAAAGTGTATAATGGAAACAACGCTATAGATTTCCGTCGGGGGGTTAAGCGGTCAAGGTAATACAACAACAACATATGTACTCAACCCCCTGACTGATTGATGAGACTGCACTTGCCCTTCAACTATATTAGCGAGTTATCTCGAAAATCATTAATTTAATAAATTTCTATTAAATATGTCAGCACACTCATTTACTCAGTTTTTCGTGCGCACGCCACCTACAATGCTCAAACTATCCCAGAAACCATCATACATCCAGGTTGACGGTTGTTATTGTAACTTAATTGTAATTGATTGTAACCTTGCTATGCCAACATCCGGGCTGACGGTTATTAGAAAAAAAAACCCATGACCCTTTAGGCAATTTTGTTGCGAATCCGGTGACATCTCAATCGTGTCGTTCCGCCAAAGGATTGCGGAGATATGGACGGATTCCCGAAGTAGTACGAAGTCTATTGTGAAATTGCTGTGACCAACATCAAGGATGTGTGTACGTAAAAACATAGTCACCTTGACTACAATTAACACTGTATTTTATCCAATGACAACTAAAATATTCCCATTAAATTTAAATGTTGTCGATGAAAACTTGATTGCAACAGGTGACTCTCATACAAAATGAAATTTCGATATTTGCCACCACTTCCTTCGAGATTTTCAAAAAAATTTTGGTCCATAAACCTTCTCCAACGTAAGACGGATAAAACAAAAAAAGAATCATCCAAATCGGTTCGTGCGTTCTGGAGTTATAGCGTCAGGGAGGAAAACCCGACTTATTTTTATATAGTAGATTAGAGTTTAATTAAATATTTCGGCGTTAGACTAAAAAATAAATTAGAATATTTTAATTTAAACCTTTTTTAAAAGCTCCATAACTTTTGAAATAATGCTATTTCAGCCGTAAAATTTTGTATACGTATTCACAATAAGCTCAAGATCATTTTAATGTAAACATTGAGTCGCTCCGGTCAAGGACACCCATTATCCCCCCATTTGTATTTGTCAAAACGGCATGTCCATAACTCCCCCTAAAATTGAGCAGAGTGCTAAATTTTGGTTTGTTGCGATTGGAGGTCATAGTCACCCCACCCACCAAAAATCAGCTCATTCGGATAAAAACTAAGGGTACCTCCCATACAAAGTGACCCAAGACAACTATGTTCTACAGTTTATAAAATGAGTAGTACGTAGAACAAACTCCTGATGGGTCACTCTTGAAACCGGTTTTTATATGAAAGAAGAATTTTGTATTTTAGGCGCACAAAACGAATCTCGCGCCAAACCACGGATTCACTTGTTAGTTCTCACTTGAGAATTTGCAATTTGCCAAGCTTTGAATCCTTTTAGGAGTGATTTATTATTTGCTTGGTGATAATTAGTTAGTCAGTGAATCTTGCACTTCGAAGATACCGGTAAGTGGCCTCCATTAACTGACCAAATTATTCAGATAATCGTAGAAAAAGGCCCTGTTCAAGTAAGTAATATTTCTGCATTCTGCATTTCTGCAATTACATAAGTTGTCTCTTTAATCATAGTCCATATTTGTAGGTATTATTTCCATCCTTGAAAATTTCATTTACAATATACAGACAGCCAAGGGACCTCCACAGTTGTCCGATGTAGAGGGGTGTCCGCTATGGCGGAGTGTCGAATAAACAAATTGAAAAATAAAACACATATTCATAAAAGAGACATTATTAAGGCTACATGTATGTATGTACTGTGTCTCTGGTGTTATTGTATGGCGACCGTTTAGTCTTTTTCTAACCAGATAAAAGAGGGAAACCTTCCATTGCTGTTCAAATTTGTTGGTGCCATTTTTATTAGCAAAATGTTTTCCCATATCCGGGCAATCGCATAGCCGGACACGGACACTAATCTATAATTTCATTGTACACCTCTCGTTAGCGGACGCATGTTAATCATGGATACTTTAACTAAACAAATTTTCAGAGATTTAGTGCCAGGAATAACTACAAAGCAATTTTGTAGTTATTCCTAAAGAATTTAAGATGGGTTTGTAGAAAACACAAGAGGCCTTTTGTTTCGTCTGTTACTTTGCCCTTCATCAATTCAATCGTATGACGAATATTAAAGCTTTCTATTGGATAAGTGCGAGATCAACGACCTCAATTCGCACACTATTTTTACGAGTGGTAAAGAGGAGGGCAACAAGGAGTTTGGAGTAGCTTTCATCGTGAATAAGCAGCTCAAGGACCACGTTATCGGCTTCAAACCCATCAATAAGCATGCTCATTAATGCGCATGCCCCTACAGAAGTAAAAGAAGACGCGATTAAGGACGAGTTGTACAACGACCTAGAAACACTCTTCGACTCACTTCCATAAAACGACGTCAAGCTGCTGCTAGGAGACTTTAACGCCAAAGTCGGAAACGAAAGCTGGCATAGGGGAACTACTGGAGGTCATAGCCTCCCCGACGAAAACAACAACAACGGTCAGCGACTTATCGACTTCGCGAGGGGCAGAAACCTGGTCATAAACTCTACATGCTTCCCTCATCGACGAATTCATAAGCAGACCTGGAAGTTTTCAGATGAATGAATACAAAGTGAACCAGATCGACCACGTACTGACCAGCAAGAGATGGGCTTCTAATGTCCTAGATGTTCGATCCTATCGAGGAGCCAACTGCAACACCGATCACTATTTGGTGAAAACGACCTACAGGTGCAGAATCTCTTCGGTGCACCTAACGAGAATCAACCCTGCAAAGATCTCCGAGGTTGACAATTCGGCGAGTATCTAATAGGTTAATTAGACGTAAGAAACGCAAACATTTTGACGAGCAGTTACAGCAAATAAACCAAAGATTAGCCAGTAAGAATATTAGACAGGCGTACAAACTTATAAATAATAGGTACGTTTTATTGGGTTTATTCCGTGCAGGTTTGGGTAGAACTTCATATAAAAAAAATGACACTTACCCTGGTTAAGTTCACGCGTGCAATTACCCTACACGGGATAGAGCTCAAATGTAGATGGCGGACGCATAGGGGAAATATGAGGGAATTTGTTTTTTCAAACCAAATGTGAGAGTTTTTCTCATCAGGAGAAAAGATTTTGCAAAGAAATAATCATCTTTTGTGATAAAATCCACCACATCTAAAAAATAAGCCGACAAAGGTGAGTCAAAGATGCGCGAAAAGTGTCAAATGTCAGCTGTTTGGTCTTAACCGGGATGTTACCCGCGATCGTTTTTTTCGAGTCAGATTTACACGCGATAGGAAAAAAACGTCGCTTATATCAAGAACGGATATCAACCCAGGACAAGCCTATGTAAGGACAAGGATGGTAACATCATCAGCGACATCGAAAGCGTCAACAAACGATGGGCCTCGCATTTTGAAGAGCTCCTCAATGCATCAACATCCCCCGCGGAGCCAGTTCTTGAGCAGCCGAACCAGGCCCTCCTGTTCTACCCCCAACAGTAGAGGAGATGAGTCTCGCCATACAGTCGCTTCAAAATAACAAAGCGCCCGGCGCTGACAAGATCCCAGCAGAACTGGCGCAAAAGCATAATCTGTCCAATCCACAAAAAAAGGTGACAAGCTGAAGTGTGAGAATTACAGGGGCATATCATTAGTTTATACGTTTATACGGCCTATAAGATTTTATCGAAAATTCTTCAAAAGAGAATTAATTCGTACGCAGAACGAATCATTGGCGAGTATCAAGGCGGCTTCAGATCTGGTCGCTCAACGACCGATCAGCCTTACACAGTGAAGCTACTACTCCAAAAGTGCTGGGAATACAACATCGACGTATACCAAATCTTTGTCGACTTCAAGCAGGCATACAACAGTATCTATCGAAGTGTATACTGTACAACATTATGCTGAATTTTGGTATACCGGCAAAGTTAGTGCGACTCACAAGGATGACGATGTCTAATACGGTCTCGCAGATCCGAGTGCAGAACCGACTCACTGACCTATTTGAAACTCGTACTGGACTCAAGCAGGGCGACGGACTGGCGCCGACGCTCTTTAACCTTGCTTTGGAGTATGTAATTCGAGCCATGAATATGGACAGCAGCGGAACGCTACTCATCAAGTCGACTCAATTAGTAGCGTACGCCGACGATATCAACATCATGTCTCGAAGATTGGGTGATGCAGAAAGCCTTCTGCCAAATACGCCGCAAAGGAAGTTGGACTACATATCAACGAAAGCAAAACAAAGGCCATGATACAATCGAAAACAAGGACGCCAGCAAATTCAAGCATCACAGTGGTGGACCTTAATATCGAGTATATAGACAACTTCAACTATCTGGGTTGTAACTTATCAAAGGACGCCAACGAAACCGACGAAATTAAGCGACGGATACAACTAGCCAATAAGACATATTTCTCGGTCCTCCCTATAATTAATTCAAAACTTGCGCACAGGAACACGAAGCTCCGCGTGTACAAAACGATCATCCGACCCGCCGTGCTATGTTATGGCTGCGAAACATGGACCCTCACCCAAGCCTCCAAAATTTTGCTAGACCGATTCGAACGAAAGATCCTTCGGCGAATTTTCCGGGCCGTTCGCGAGCGATATCAATGACGTATCCGGTACAATCATGAGTTGTATCAATTGTACGATGCGCTGGAAGTATCGAAAATCGTAAAGCTTCAACGTTTGCAATGGGCGGGGCATGTAGAACGGATGGTCGATAATCGCAGGCCAAAGGAAGTGATGAACGCACAACGAATTGAGGGAGCGAGGTTGCGTGAACGACCGAGAGCTCGCTGGGAGAACTCCGTAGGTGAAGACGCCCACCAGCTGCTGGGCTTCCGAAACTGGAGGACAAGGTCACGTAACCGCGACAATTTGAGGTCAACGATTCAGGCGGCCAAGGCCCGACGTCGGGCTATCGTGCTACATTGATGATGAGATTGTGGCCTCGTAGATGCCGAGTTTTGAGGGGGATGATAGGTTGGTGCTAACAGTCTCGTTGAAACCAGCAAAACTTAGGCCGCACACATGGCCACGCATAGGAATCCATGGATTTAATTGGATTAAAAACCCAAAGCCGCCTGTGTTGGGCCCATTTGACAGAACGAAAATCTATTTTAGTCCAAATATATGGAAATGGATATGGTTTGGATCGACCCTGAGTGTTGAAGGACCAACAGCAAATCCCAAGCCACCGAAGTTTTATTGAACATATTGAGAATCGAGGAAGGGATCGGGGTTCAATCACAAGTTGCATGTATTAATTATACAATAGCTGCAATTGCTGATTGCCGTGAATAATGAAATAATTCCAATTTACTCTACAGTTTACTGGACTCGTATAAACGTTATAGCCTCTACTACTAACCTTGGTTCCTGGCTCACTGTTCCTTTTAATCGTGATTCCTAGGTGTTAAATTATACTCATCCGTGAACTCAATTTCAACCACATTTCAGTTAATTTGTCGAGCGCTTTGGGAGTAAGAAACAGGCCCAGCTAATCCAGATTTCGAAGTCGAATCTTACAGAAATAGACGTACTGCCGTTCGACCGTTACTACAAATAATTCCGACTAGTATGTTGACTGAGCCTGTCTACACGCGAAACAAGAACAAGATGAAAAACCGGTTTTTTAGAAGAGATTCGTGAATCGTGAGGAACAAGGCAAGGAAAAATTCAATTTTCATATAAAAAATCGGTTTTGTTTTCGCGTTTTTGATCCCGTGTAGTTTCACCCACTACGATTTTGTGAATTTTTAAATCGCGGCGTAAACGCAGTGACCGGCATGTCACAAGCCTTAATTTCCGGTTCAGATCCTAAATGCTATAAATTCTTGTAGTCAAGACCAAATCCAACAGCTGTCGCATGTTCCATTCCAATCAGGCCTCGCGTCAACTTCATAAACTTCAAACGTCAGTTTCAGTTCTTTGCTCCCGTCGTCTTGTAGTTTCGTGTTGTTTTGGACGGTCAGGAATTTTTAGTTTTACTTCGGATTTTTGCACATTTCGGACGGACGCAACGCATTAACACGTCAAGATGTCCGCAATGCTGGAAGGGACACTCAACAAATGGACGAATGTAATGAAAGGATGGCAATATCGTTGGTTCGTGTTGGACGAGAATGCTGGACTGCTCTCATACTACACCGTAAGTTGTTGGCCCACCAATTTTGCAGCACCCAAAAATGATGAAGTCACCGGGTGAACGACAGTGTTTTGTGCAAAATTTACCTTTGCGTGTAGATTAGACAACACATGATGCCTTTGTGGAAAATGCAAACGCCTGAAAAGGCATTTTTTTACAACTCACGTCGTAATGATGGGCATTTTGCACGGGCTATGAGATAAGATAATTGGGAAGAGGAGACCTCCGCAGCTCCCTTGCGCTGGCGTTTGACATTTCGCTAGAAGGCTACCATGTCATATGCGCCAGGTGTGGACTGCATAATCACATTATTTTAAAATTTCAGCTGAAATTGTGATCATGCTCCGGTACTGATGGAGGCTGTTTTAATGTTCTTTTAGGTAGATAAAACAATGGATCTGCTCCTATCGTCTGGGGAAAGTGGGGAAAGTCTAGACTTGAGCTGATTATGTCTCTGAACACAATTCTAAGGCGCCGGATTACTCACGTGCCTAAAATTAGCTTTGGCCCAATGAATGGCTTTTTGTTTACTTCTCCCTGAAATGAGTGACAGAGGGAGCGGCGCAGGGGTCTGTCTGTACTTATCCAACTATGGGATTGGCTCTGAACGACATTCAACTTAGCCCTGAAAATGTTTCGTAATTAACAATTATATTGCTAATTAGCACACGAGTCGCACGATGTTAAAAAAGTGTTCTTTGTTTGTTATCAATATTGCCTCGAAATAAAGCAAAACATGGAAATGATTTTCGAGGCTTTAACTGGCGTGTACAAAGAGAGTATTTCAAACCATCTTTGGTAATCTGAAATGCGCTGTCACTTCATGACCTAAGCTGCGTTTCTTTTTCGATCGGGTACAATTATTACTTGTGTTGTTGTTGTAGAGGCGCAAGAGAGGAGGGGAACTTGTATCATCATTCATAAATCGTAGGCATCCTCTCCTCAAGGTCAGGGTCTAAGAAGATCGCAACTTCGTTGGGGTTCTCCCATAGTGCGATAGGTGTTAGATGCGTAGGTGCGGCAGTGCAGTCAAATATATGATCCACGTTGTGTGGACTGGCTCCACATGCTGGACAAATAATTCCAATGGTGTTGTCAATGCGCAACCAAAACGAATTTAGTCTGGAGCACCATCCAGAGCGAAGCTGACCCAAGGTGGTACGTGTGGCTCTAGGTAGTTGTTGTTCGTCGGCGTAGATGTCGGGTGGTCAAGCGCGAAGGACGCGGTTTACGGATAGCCTATTTGTGGCTTTGGTTACCTCGCTGGTGTGCAGTTGATTAAGGGCCGCTGTAAGTGCTGGAGTTATCGAGAGGAACTTGTTTAAACCTTTGGACTTCCCTTTCCATGTCCCTTAACGAACGTCTTGCATGACGTGGTGGTGGGGTTTTGTCCATGATGTCATGATTTGGGTGTTGGCTTCGATAACAACCAACAAGATATTGCTTAGCCAGGAGATCATTGTGTGCCTTGAGGTCTAGCAGCTTAGTTTCTTGGTGCAGGTGGTCTTGAGATGACATGCGAACGCAACCAGTAATGGTACGCATGGCTGCATTTTGGCATGTTTGAATCCGTTTCCAGTTGGTTTTGCATAGGGTATTTGTCCATATCGGTGCTGCATAATTTACCACAGAACGACTGACGGCTTTGTAGGTGGTGAGTAAAGTCTCCTTATCTGTGCCCCATTTGCTGCCAGCAAGGGACTTCAGGATCTTGTTTCTGCCCTTCATTTTGTCACTAATGTTGTCGGCAACTTGTTCTTGTTGTTGAAGAATTTTTAGGGTGACGGATAGTGGGAACTTCAGTGTCATTTACTCTGATGTTAAGCCGCTGGTTAAATTATTTGTTGTATGTGGTAAAGAGGGTGGCCGAGGATTTAGGCGATGATAGCATTAGGTTCTTGTTGTTGAAGAAAAGGTTGAGCTCTTCTAAGTAACCATTAATGAGATCGCACATGTCGGGAATGTCGTTGCCAGATGTCATGATGGTGCAGTCGTCAGCATAGGATACAATGTCGATTCCTTCAGGTGGGGTGGGAAGCCCTGACATGTATAGGATGAAGAAGGTGGGGGAAAGTACGCAGCCTTGTGGTACTCCTTGTTTTATCCTTCTTAGTTTAGATTTCCCATTTCTGAACTCGGTGCTGGATTGACTTCCGGCAAGGTAGTTTGCGATCCATTTGACTATATGCGGCGGTGTGGATGAATTGCGGAGATCCGTCAGTAGGGACGAGTGGTTCACCGTAGCAAACGCTTTCGACAGATCTATAGCCACAAGAATGGTACGCTTAAACGGCGGGGGCTGGTTGATCCCATTGAAGACCTTAGACATGATTCGGTCTAGTGCAGTGGTGGTGCTGTGCATTTTTCCGAAGCCGTGTTCGTGATTTGCGAGTTGTATATGCGTCGCAAGAGTCTTTTGAATTAGCGATTCCAATATTTTTGCCACAGGGGATAGAAGCCTGGTTGGTCGGTAGGATTCTCCTAAGGAGTGTTGTTTACCAGGTTTGGGTAACGGTATGATACGGCCTCTCTTCCAAATTTCTGGTATGATGAATGTTCGTAACGAAAGGTTCATCGTGGCAGTGATATGATATATGGCCGGTGTGTCGAGGTGTTTGAGCATGATCATTGCTATACCGTCTGGACCAAGTGCTTCTGTGGTGGTGATGTGGAGATGTTCATCTACTTTAGTGTTTCGGATGTCTCGTGTGATTTTGCGCTTGAGTTTATCCTTAGTTGGGTGTTCGACGAATTGTTTGTTGAATAGGTTTGCGCATTTATTATCGTCGCTCACGGTAGAGTTACCAAACTTGATAGAAACCCTCCCTGGAGTTTTAGTGGGGTTTGATAGGTTTCTAACAGTGCTCCAGAGTTTGCTCACACCAGTGTTGGAATTTAGTTTTCTTAGATGTGATTGCCATAATGCCTCTCCTGTGGTCGTTGACCTGTTTGACTATGATGTCATTAAGGTCGTTGATCCGTGGGTCACTTGGATCTGCACTTCTGAGTTGATCCCTAGTTTTTGCCAATTTAGCCGCAGATGTTGGGAAGTTGGGTTTTAGGCTGGGAATGCGGCCTGCTGGAATGTATCTCTTAGCTGCAGTGAGAATAATTCGTCTATTTTGCTTTTCAGCCATACGTACATCACTTGGGGCGGTGAGACTAGCAAAAGCCTCGTTAGTGAACCTTTTAAAGCTGTCCCAGTCAGCTTTGTTGAAGTTGGTGTACGTCTTCTTGTCGGGATGGATGAATTTAGACGGCATATCCAGAGTGAGTATAATTGGCAGGTGATCAGATATTGTGAGGATTGGCTCCCATGAGATGCCATTAATAAGTCCAGGGCTGGCGATGGAAATGTCAGGTGAACTTGTGCAGAATCCAGTGATACGGGTCGGTTTGTCGTCATTTAAAGGGCAGAAATCCGAATCATCCAGTTGGTCGGCGATGATGTTACCTCTGGTGTCGTTTTGAAGGTTGGAATGCCATAAATCGTGGTGGGTGTTGAAATCACCAAGTAGGAGGCGATATTGTCCGTTTAATAGGGGGCTGATATTGACTTTGTAACCGGTGGGACAGCTGGAGACAGGTGTAATATATGTGTTGTAGATTTCAAAGTCAATATTTCCTGATTTAACGATTATCGCTTACAGCTCCATGGTGTTATCGGCGGAAGTGATATCAACGACGCTGTATGGCAAATTATTGTGGACGAGGAAAGCCAAACCTCCTTCTGCGTTCCTTTCACGGTCTTGTCTGATGACGTTGTAGTTCCCATATGACCTGAGGGAGTGACTTGAGTTGAGTTTGGTTTTCTGTACTGCCGCAATTAGGATGTGGTGTCTGTCCATGAGTGCTGTTAGTTCAGCGATTTTATGCTGGAGTCCATTACAGTTTAGTTGGACCATCTTTGTGCTGGTGTAATTTGCATCGACGATACGTGGAGCTGGGATCAAATTGGTTGGGCAGCTGGTGATTGGATGAGCTTTGCCCTCCGTTTCTACACCGGATCGCTCTGTATGATAGTGACCATTGATTGGTATTGGTGAGTCCCGAGCAGCTCTTGAGGTAGACCCATTGTCCGCAGCATGTGCACTCAACTGACGATTGGACATTGGACCAAATTCTATTGGCGCAAACCGAGCACATCCATGGACCTGGATTCGTCTCGATGCCGGCACGTATTAGAAGTATGAGGAGCAAAGTCCATAAATTTACTTATTTCCACACACTAGTGCCAAAAACACAACCTTTCTCCAAAAGGTGTAAAAGAATGGAAGGCCTTATGGAAATTGACGCAGATACAAGCACTACCCCGCTGGGCACTACTTCTGCTATGCGGTTGAGTGATCCCGGGGCGAATCTAGTTCGCGCCAGAGCTCGACGGTTTCCGGGGGCGAGCAATATAAGGCAGTCCAATTACATTGTGGAGAAGCTGAGGGTTGCAAGCTGGAATGTCGGTTCCATGACGTCAAAGAGCGAGGAGATTGAGGATATCATGAAGCGGAGAGGGATAGACATTATGTGCGTGCAAGAGACAAAGTGGCGAAATACCCATATCGACAGAGCCCGGTTTCTTACGAATTACAAATTGTACTACTATGGAATTACAAACCAAAGAAACGGAGTTGGCATTATTCTGGCGGCGTCTTTACTTGGCAGTATAATAAGTGTCGCGAAGAGAAGTGACCGCTTGATCAGCATCAAATTGGTTATCTGCGGAAGGGTGTGGAACGTAATAAGTGCCTACGCTCCCCAAGTGGGACTGCCACCAGAAGAAAAAGAGGCATTTTGGTACGACGTTGACACCCTAATTCAGACCATTCCAGATACCGAATTGGTGTTCTTGGGAGGAGATTTAAATGGCCATGTGGGTGAATCAAATTATGATTACGAGGATTGCCATGGTGGAAAGGGTAGCCCTTCAACGGTCAGAAATGACGAAGGTGAAGCTATTCTGACCATGTGCAGATCGCATGGTTTGGTCATCCTAAATACATGGTTTGTGAAAAACGAGAGACACCTAATCACCTACAGTAGTGGACACGGAGATAGGAAACACGAAACGCAGATCGATTACCACCTCTGTTTCGATTTTATGAGAAGGTGGGTAAGAGACTGCAAGGTGATCTTGGGTGAATCTGTCGTCAGCCAACATCGTTTGCTCCTGTCAGAATTTATTTTGAAAGCAGGAGGAGCAAGAAATAGAAGAACTCCCAAGCCTGTCGAAAAAATCAAGTGGCACAATCTCACAAACGACAACTTTGAACCTGTAGTAACTCCATTCATTTATAAAATGACGGAGTATTTTCAAAACAAGATAAACTGCACCGAGCACAGTCCAACACAAATGTGGAATAGTTTCGCTGAAATGTCAGTAGGTGAGGCGGAAAAGGCACTTGGAGTTTCGAAAGGTATTTTGACGAACTTCTAAATGAAGAATTTCCTCGAGCAGCTCTACAAGATGTTGAGCCGAATACCACAAATATTGAAGATATCTCAAAGGAAGAGGTGATGGAGGCAATGCATCAGATGAAACGCGGAAAGGCAGTCGGCCCGGACAAAATCCCCGCGGAATTTTGGTTGAAAATGGAAAATGTCGGGCTTAGTTGGCTCCCAGTTCTCTTCAACAAAATCAAAGGTGGGCAACCGATGCCTGATGCTTTCAGGGAAAGTTTTCTTCTTCCTTTCTATAATAACAAGGGAGACTCACGCAAACTCAACAACTATAGGGCTATAAAGTTAACACCTCATACACTAAAGATCTACGAGCGAGTTGTCTGCAACCGATTGAGGAAAATTGTGCGGTTGAATGACAATCAATGCGGCTTTGTTGAAGGTCGATCTACAGTCGATGCGATTCAGTGCATTCGTATTGCAATGGAAAAGTATAGAGCAGCACGAAAGGACTTGTACTTTGTGTTCATCGATATGGAGAAGGCATTCGATAGAGTACCTTGGCCTTGAGAGCACTTAATGTCCCCGAGGCATACGTCAGGATGATACGAGACATGTATGATGGAGCTACGACTAAGGTTAGATGCACAGCCGGTGAATCAGAAGAATTTCCGGTGAATGTCGGAGTACACCAGGGCAGTGTATTGAGTCCGTTGCTCTTCAACATCATCATGTGCTACTTATTAACACGTATCTCCGACGGCCTAGAAATATCTCTTCTTTTTGCCGATGATATAGTCCTCAGTAGCCCAAACATCGTTGCCTTGCAAGCTGCGCTTACAAAATGGTGTGACATTCTGGAGGAGCATGGACTGAGGGTAAGTATAACAAAGACTGAGTTCTTATGCTGCCAATTCTCAGACCCAAATGCACCGATACCTGAAATGTACGTCAAAGGAGAGCAGCTTAAGTCTTGTACCAAGTTCAAGTACCTTGGCTCGATGGTGAACAGCGGAGCTACATGCGACGATGACATCAAACATCGCACAAAGGTTGGGTGGATGAGGTGGCGAGAAAACTCTGGAGTTTTCTGCGATAAGAAAATGCCACTGAAGCTAAAGGGCAAGTTGTACAAAACGGTTGTACGTCCCGCACTCATGTATGGATCAGAATGCTGGACCATGTATGAAGGTTACGCGAAAGAAATGACAGCGACTGAAATGAAAATGTTACGCATGTCAGTTGGTGTAACCAAAAGGGACCACATCAAGAGTAGCTACATCCGAGGCAGCTTGTCCATAGACCAACCAACCGAAAAGCTCGAAGACCGACGAATGGATTGGTATTGCCATGTTCAAAGGCGTCCGCCTGAGAACCCCGCAAAGAGAGCGATATCAATGAAAGTTCCACTTGATGGACCCAAGGCCAGAGGCAGACCGAAGAACACCTGGATGTGTCAAATGAAAAAGCAACAACAACGCATTGGTCTCGGCGATGACACGATCCAAGATAGAGCTGCCTGTAGAAATATGCTGAGAAATTATCGCCAAAACGGGCGATGTGCCTACACCGCAGGTCGAGCAACGCGGAACCATGGAGCGGTATAAAGAACGAGGCAAGGAAGAAGAAGACAAAGTATCCGACCCCTTCTTGTGTCAGAGTCTTGACTACTGCAAAATAATTTATACCGACCTGATACCGACGGACAGGGCCATTTTGTTAAGGTGGTAACGATTAGCATCGAGTTTCTTCTATTAAGGGGCTGGAATCTTTTATGCCAAAGAGGCGTATCAGAACTTTGAGTGGACGAAATCCTGGAAGAGTATTACATTGCTGTAGTCTCGTTGTCTTTAACCAGTGGTGCTCTAAGTTTTTCATGTTTTTGGAACTAGGATTTTGGAAACATTGCAAAGCCATAGCCATTACACTTGAACTGATTCAAAAACAATCGCTCGGAGGCAGGTTATCAAAGTTTGAGTATGCGGTAGAGAACGATAAATCGGGATGAATGAGCCGAGGCGTTGTCGTTATGGGGTATTATTTGTCCGAGCTATAAAGGAGACCGTATCTACTTAAATGCGAAATCGAATTGAGGCAATAATTGACTGCAGCACTTTCCTGTAACAGTTTCATCATTCCCAAAAATTAAGTGTGAAACAACCCGAATCCTCAAAAATGCACCAAAGAAGTTTTCAACCAACGGAATCATCTTTTTCTGCTTCTGAGCGATTTACTTTGAACCACAACACTTTCGATTGCTGTTTGGTGGCTTATGAGAAGTGAAAATTTCGTGTCAAAGTAGAGTTCGATTTCGCCCTCCTATAGTCGTTAACTTGTCGATCGATTTCGGAGTTAAGCTCCTGAATTCTGGGATCATCAGGCGCTTCTGATGTTATCACGTTCATCGGCTAATCTGGCGGCACTGGAAGGGAAGTTAGGCCGAATTTTCGGGATACGTCCTGCTGGAATAAATCGTGCCGCAGTTCTCCTGAAATAGACAAATTCGTCTACTTGCTCTACAAGTTGTCCAATGATAGGTCCCCCACTGTGATGCTTGAATTTGCTGGCGTCCTTGTTTTCGATTACATCATGGCCTTTGTTTTGTTTTCGTTGATATGTAGCCCAACTTCCTTTGCGGCGTTATTGAGATTATGCAGAAGGTTTTCTGCATCACCCAATCTTCGAGACATGATGTTGAGGTCGTTGGCGTACGCTACTAATTGAGTCGACTTGATGAGTAGCGTTCCGCTGCTATCCACATTCATGGCTCGAATTACATACACCAAAGCAAGGTTGAAGAACGCCGGCGCCAGCCCATCGCCCTGCTTGAGTCCAGTACGAGTTTCAAATAGGTCGGTGAGTCGGCTCTGCACTCTGACGAGACGGTATTAGTCATCGTCATCCTTGTGAGTCGCAATAACTTTGCCGCTATATCAAAAGCTGATCGGTCGTTGAACGACCAGGTCTGAAGCCGCCTTGATACTCGCCAATGATTTGTTCTGCGTACGGATTGATTCTCTTTTCAAGAATTTTTGATAAAATCTTATAGGCCGTACAAACCAATGATATGCCCTTGTAATTCTCACACTTCAGCTTGTCACCCTTTTTGTGGATTAGGCAGATTATGCTTTTGCGCCAATCTTCGGGGATTACCTCGTCGTTCCATATTTTCAGCAGTAGCACACGTAGATCAACGAACGAAATTATCGCCAAAACGGGCGATGTGCCTACACCGCAGGTCGAGCAACGCGGAACCATGGAGCGGTATAAAGAACGAGGCAAGGAAGAAGAAGAAGCACACGTAGATCAACGAACTCCCAAAAATTGCAACAATAATTTAACTAGCCGTCAGATACATATTTTCGAACCTTTCAGGTTATCATAATAACACTAATAGTAAAATATTCTTGCAATTGCAGTCCAAAGAAAAAATGATGAAAGGTGTGCGACGAGGCTGTGTTAGACTGAAAGGTGCTGTTATTGGAATAGAAGATCAAGAAGACAACACATTTACCATTACGGTAGATCACAAAACATTTCATTTTCAGGTAAGCAATTCTAAACTGCATTCACGTCACATGCCAATTCCGTAAGTTCGCTTTGAATTTCTCAGGCTCGCGATGGTGATGAACGTGAGAAGTGGGTACGTAGACTTGAAGACACAATACGACGACATATCACTCGAAATCGAAATGCATGGAATGGTCAGCCGTTGGGTCTTTCCGTACAACCAAATGCATCGAAGCGTGCTAATCACTTGGAGCTCTTAGATAAACGTGTAAGCGAAGCTGATGGATATCTGCAACTTATGATCGAACAAACCAACGTAAGTTAGCTATTATTTTACAAGATAATTTATTGTTGTAGATAAATGTTATGTGAATTTCAGAAAGTTGAAAATAAAATCCTAGAAATAGAGGATCCCGATGAACAGGCTAAATGCAAATCTATCCAAGACAATGCAAACGTAAGTAATTAATTTTTAAAATCGGTTACCATTTAATAAGATTTGTTTTATCTTGCAGTCAATGCTAGACCATATCAAACACTCAATAGTTTTATTGCAAATTGCCAAAAATACTGCACATCCGATTAATGGATTTTATCAAGGGCCTAGTATTAAGAGCTCGGGTCTTAGCACGGCTGACAAAAGTATCGATGAAGATGATGACGAAGGTAAAAAGAATCTGAGAATCTTATAATTTTTTTTTCGTTGATTGTGTCGTAAAGTTTAACGTTTGAATATTAATGTTTCTCCATGCTGTTCTACAGTAACTACTCGTGAACGTACTGTTGACGCGGTCGATGAATTGGGGTCCGAATGCATGGAAAGGCACCTAAAATCCCTATCTATTGGCGGTAAGTGCATAATATTCTTTTCTAATGATACTTGCATTATAACAACGGACCATTTATTTGGTTGACAGGTACGCCTAATGTGATGTCGCTAATTGTTCCGGAAACATCATACTCTAGTTCGGAAGGCGAAGATGATTTTTATGATGCTAACGATGATCTTTTTACGAGTCAAGGAAGCTCACCAAGCGCGTAAGTACCTGTTTTTTGTACTCTTATGTAGGGTTTCATATATTGTTTGCTAATGAAATGGTGAAAGAAAATGTACGAAAATATGTACATCATTCGCAGATATGGTAAGAGTATAGACATGCTATCAACTTGGGTGCTAGCTACAAAATCTAACTAAAATCTTCCCTAACTTCGAAGTATTTCCGGCTGAAGAAAAAAACAAGTCTAACTTAGCAACTTACACTGTAGTTCCGATCTGCATCCGCGCGCAAGGTTAGTTAATATATCGCACCATATCACTGTCGCTACAATCGTATAAATTCAGTGCATTTCTTGGACATGATTCGGTCTAATGCAATGGTGGTGCTATGACAGCGTTAGTAAAATTGGTAGGTGATCAGAGTTCATGGTGAGGATTGGTTCCCATGTGATGTCATTGATAAATCCAGCGCTAGCGATGGAAATATCAGGGGAGCTGGTCCACGATCCAGTTATACGAGACAGTTTATCGTCATTGATGGAACAGAAATCGGATGCATCCAGTTGATCGCCGATGATGTTACCTCTGGTATCGTTGTGGAGGTTGGAGTGCCATAGATCATGATGAGCGTTGAAATTACCAAGCAGAAGAGGTAGCTTATATTGACCCCCTTCGACGCAAGAAGGGCAAGGAAACAATGTGTCTTATTCGTACCGTTTTTATCTTTGGGGAGCAGTCTGGGCCGGCCCAGCTGCTTCTCACATTGCTACTACGTGCCGGCATCGAATGAAACCCAGGCCATGGATATGCTGTGTCTGCGGAAATAGGATTTGGACCAATGTATAATCGTCGGTTGAATGCACGTGATGTGAAAAATGGGTCCACCTAAAAACTTGCTCGAGACTCATTCATCTGCGTCAAAGGAGCTCAACGTATACTGCGAGCTGGTGTAGAAATAGAGGGCGACACTCATCATCTAACTCCTCTCAACAGCCGCCCAGCCAAGGTTCTCAACGATTATCACCCTCTACCCCTGCAAACGTACCAGTGCCAGTGGTCCTATGGCAAGTTTTGCTGTTCTACAGCAATGTCAGCCTCTTCGGGGCGGATCACACCCGTTTTCAACGCGAAAACGGCCAAGAGTTGCTACAACGTCTCCCTGGCAAGAGCCTTGAAGGTTCGATGCAGGAAGGTTGTGTTTGTCTGTGTATATGTGTGGATTCGAGATATGTGTTTTTTCGTCATATTGGGAGCACTACATCTCGCCGCGGCTGCTCTCAATTTTATTAATTCGCGCCGACATTGAAACAAATCCAGGCCCAAGGGTATGGTTTAGTAGTGTTTGCAACCAACGAATTGGTTCGAATGCCAGGTCAGTACAATGTAATTGCTGCTTGGAGTGGGCGCATCTCAGGTGTTCTGGCTTGAGAAGGGTTGGTCAGCATTCCATATCATATGTTGCAGCGGGATGTATAAATTCCGGGCGACCTCGGGCTGCCCCTAGTCCACCATTTCCTCCACAGCCCCCAGCTCCTTCAAATAATATGATCAGGAATGCTAGACCTAGCTTAACCTCGGCCCCTCCTACAGCAGTTTTCACTCCGCTGTCCTTATTGCAGTTTAACTGCAACGGCATTCACCAAAAAATTGTCGAGATCACTCACTTCATGAGTGCAAACAGAATTCTCCCAATCATTATAAAAATTGACCTCGTAGATGGTAAACTTGTAGCTAACCCTTCCCGCAAGGGGGTCAGTGTCCTTGTGGCACAGGCCTTTGGTGGGTTGCGACACCACGCACCTGAGTAGCGCAGGAAGGCCCCTGGTATGGTTGATACGCCATGGCGTGGATCTGTACAAAGACCGTCGGGCGATGACGTTCCCGAGCTCCCTAGTCATGTATGGATGACACAGCATGGCTGACTTTTTCCCTATTCCTCCGAAAAGTCAGTCATACCATCTTACACGACGCAGTGCTTCCTCGTAGGGGAGAAACACATTATAAGCGTACGTGTCCAGTCTCGGAGCTGGCGGCTTCGCATAACCCAAGCCACGAAGGGCTAGTTAGGGAGAATGGCCTATGCGCCTATTTCTAGCTGGTTTGTGGATTGATGACCACACGGCCTGAGTCAAATTGCTGCTTAGTAAACGGACCGGGCCAGACGGTGAACGGTAGCGCTACGAGTCTGCTTTAAGCCGACGAGTAGTAAACAGGCATAACGATCCTGCGGCTGGCAAGCCGAATTCGTTAGGTCTACCGAAAGGGGGCCAAAAGAGGATCACACCTGCTATTGAGAAATCTTTAGCGAATAGTGTACCTCGGGGATGGGCGTGCCCAGGGGACCATGATCCTTACCCATCTAGGCGTTGGACTCGAGGGGGTTTGTGGTGTTAGACAAGCCGACCAGCTAGAGTCGCATCCCAAGGTGGGGTTCACACCCTTCCGGCTATCAGTCGGATAAATCTTGTCGTCCCGCAACGGAGGGAGGTTATGGCCATCAGGCTCAGGAACTCTCAATGACAAATGCGAGGTAGACGCAGGATGGATGTAGCTAACCCTAAAATGCTCGGGCTCTACCTGGAAAGCTTGATGACGTCAGGTCATCACGCGGCATCCGTTTGCGAAAAGATGCGCAGTAGGAACAAAATCCTTAAAGCATCGTCAATTATAAGTTGTACATTGAGGGACACTTGAATGACCTAAGTGTCCTCTTCATATTGAATTGAATGGCATCACAACAGCTTTAGTTGGGTTAACGCGTAGCCCATTAGCTGTGCACGATTCTTGTACTATATGCAATGCATATTGCAAAGCATCACATCATCAAACTTCTTCAAATGTGTGTGGTTTCTGTCCGCACTGAGCTGGCATTGGGACACCTCTATTATTATTTGAAAAACTCAGTCAGTCTGGGGACATTTTTAGCTCCACCTTCTCCTGTCAAACGTGAAGAAGTCTCTTCCTGCTGCCCAATCAGACCTGTTAGCCGGGCTAGGCCGATTCGTACAGTGATGGCCATCAATCTCGATATAATTCAGTCGCAGCCGGGATAATGGGTTGCTATGAGCAGCATTCCATTGCTTTCAGCATCACTCGTAATGACACCGTCCCCTTTGAGAGTGCTGATCCAACAGCAGCCATTACTTTGTGCAGCCTAGCTACTTTAGTAGTTCACAGAAGTTTCCACAGCGCTGCTCTCTCTGGTTACGAAATGTAAGCTGACATCCCCTGTTGAAGATGTCGAAGTCAAACGAGGAAATTAGCTCACCTCTTGTGTTAACGTCTGTGCTGTTCCATAGCCATAATACATGGTGGTATTTGGCATCGCAGCCAAGCACTCTCCCACTCGCCTTGAAGTGGGAAGCTAGTCTCTGCAACTGTTTCGGTGGTATGTCTGGATCGCCCGATAAGTAGGCAGGTGCCACGACCAGATTGTGATGGTCCTCGCTAGTCTATTGGCTTTAATAGCAACACGGTCGCTGTTGAAGAATTCTGAAAGACAAATGTAAATATAATACAGCCTCTAGGGCGGGATAGCTTCTGTCATATACCACATTCGCATTACTTATATTCAATCCTTTGACGAATCCTTCATGCTGCCACGGTTCTTGTTTCCGAGCTAAAATAAGCTCTTCTGTGATAAGCCACGCTGGTATATTATTCGAGGCAGTATCATCCGTCCGACTTCTAGTCTTCTTTTTTTCTTTTAGCTGTGCAGAAACGCTTGCATCAGTTGTGCACATTTGTGGATCTATTCTATGGTTCATCGTGGTTCTCGTCCGTAATGTCTAGGGACAAGAACATTGCTGCTGTATCACTGTGCTATTTCCCACAGTGATACAGGTCAGTGGGCGCAGCCGGGCATTGAAACAAATGGTCCACATTATGAGTCGTACCAACACATTTCGGGTTTCGAGATAGGGTGAATTCAGGCGCGACAAAATATCCGACAGTAGTTGAAGGTTTCCTAGTGTCCCGGGAGTCTAATTTCCTCAGGCAAAATATTTGTGGCAGTTTAGAGAGGACTCTCTTCACACCTAGTCACGAGATATACCATCCCACTTCCTCTGTGCAAATCGCTTCGATGGCGGCTCTGTATGTCTCATCATCATCATCGAAGGGGTCGCTCTTGCAGCCTTGAACCTCTCTCTCAAGATCACGAAGCCCACGTCTGACATTACGTGGAGGAGGAATTCAGTCCATGAGATAATTATTGGAATGGTAACTTCGGTAGCAACCGACAAGATTCTGTTTTGATAGTAAAAGGTTGACCCTCCTGATGAAAATGGTAATCAAGGGACATTCTGTAGCGATTCTGTTGTACTTAAATGTTGTTCTAGTTGGTATCGCAAAACAGCAGTGGCCAAAACTGGAGCAGCATAATCAGGCGTTGCTCGACCCACGGCTCGGTACGTGGCATGGTTTCTTTATACTTGCCCCAAGGGCTTGTTCTTACTGCGCATTTTGTCACAAACCGCCGCGCCGCCCGCGGCTTGATGGGCTGAAGACATCATGGAGTCTAGATTTACGCCTAAAATTGTCGAGTTATGCGCAATTAGGAACTTTCTTTTTACCAATAAACACATCAGCCTTCCACTTATAGTCCCTCGACCAGTCGGTATGAAAAGTCGTGCAGGAGAAGGAAATCACCAGATTTTTACGGTTAATAAATGCTTCTAGGGGTCTTTCCCCGTAGTGAATATGGTGATCAGTTCGAATCCACCTAGAGGTTCCCGAACTCCGGCAATGCAAATGTTAAACAAGGTGGGAGAGAGTACCCCGTCCTGTGGGGCATCTATTTGGATCTTCCTAAGGTTTGAACGTTAGCCTTGAAACTCGGTGAAGGATTGCTGACCAGCTAGCTAGTTAGCAGTCCAAGGTAACTCTTGATCAGGAATATGCATATCCAAAAATCAGCCAGCAACATTGATTCATTGACTTTGACAAATGCACTAGCTAGACGGAAGGTTGTGGCTGGTTCAGCTCTTCCTTGATGCGGTTCGTAATTACATCGAGGGCTGTAGTTGTGTTGTGCATCTTCCTAAAGCCTTGCTGGTGGGATCCTAGCTACGCATATACAACAAGAGTGAGATGCATGAGTGCTTCGGAGGCACTCATGCACTGCACTGCTACCAACGTCTCTGCGATTGGGGACAGTATCGGCCTAAGACAGGGAACAATTCTTCCTATCTTACAGATTCCCGAGATGGCAAATTAAAGGCTGTCGTGATATAGTCCAGGACTGCAAGGCCGAGATGTTTTACCATGGTCATCGAAATGCCATCAGGTTCGATGGTGATACAGTTTTTAGTCTTCTCAATTACAGCTTTGACCTGGACCGTAGTGTAGGTTGGTATGATGTCAGTAGTTTGGGGCAGATCCTTTCTTAACTGTGCTTGTGCTAATGTCGACTCTGAACCGAGCTGTCTTGTTTCGTTCAGTCCTATTATAGCGATGTTGGCTCACTTCAGTAAAACGAGAAAATACCTCATTTTCTCGTTTTACTGAAGTGAGCCTCGTGTAATTACACTCGCCCACACGGTCCGAACGATTCGAAACCGAATCGTGGTGCATTGTTTATAGTCAAAAGTCCGTGCTGGTCTAAAGTATTTGAGGCTCGTTTAATATTTCTCGTGCAAGTGAAGTGAAGTGTGACAATTCTAACCCCCAAAATCACAGGGGTCAGTTTTTGTTAAACATCATGCATGCGTATATGTATGTACTCTTGAGCAAAAACAAAGATATATACGAAGCTCAGGAGAGTTGTATTATATCCTGTTCCTTTAGACATCCTTCTACTATACATCGGGAAAGATGGTGGCACTATTAGTGAGTCATGCTACGCGGCATATAATTCCTTTTATGCTTTTTCGCCAATCTTCGGGGATTACCACGTTGTTCTGTATTTTGAGCAGTAGCGCATGTATAAGGTTGGTTAGGCACGTTCCACTGTGCTTCAGCAATTCTGCTGCAATCCCGTTAACGCCTGACGCTTTATTACGTTGAAGCTATTGTATATGGAGACTCACCTCCCCTACTGTAGATGGTAGAACGGGAGAACCTGGTTCAGCTGATTGCTGAATAATTCAAATTCGAGGCCAATCTTTTGTTTATGCTGTCGATGTCGCTGATAGTGTTACCATCTTTGTCCTTATATAGGCTTGTCCTGGGTTGATAACCATTCTTGATTGTGTTTATTAATTTGTACGCCTGTCTATTGTTGTTACTAGCTAACCTTTGGTTTACTTGCTGTAACTGCTCGTAAAAATGTTTGCGTTTCTTACATCTAATTAGCTTATTAGATACTCGCCGAAATTAATTGTATCTTTCTTTCTTGGCTCGGGAAGCCCGTTGTTTGTATTGGCGATAGGCTTCATTTCATTCAATCGGCGAGGCCCTGTCGTCGAACGAGTCTGTTCGTCTACGCCCGGCTTTATACTCCACGGCTCCTCTGCAACTGCTTTGATACTGTTTTCGAGCTCGTCCTAGAACTCATGAACGCCTAAATTGCCGATGTTATTGAGCATGGGCGACAGTTTTTTTCTCATGGGCGGTAGTGTACGCAGTCACCGTGGCAGCATTGATCAAATTGGCAACCTCGAAGATCTTGGTTGGTTGATTCTTGTTAAGTGTAGCGAAGAAATTCAGCTTAGGTACGAATAGAGTCCTCTCAGTGCTCCCACCACCAATTTTGCCTGAGGAGATTAGGCTGCCGAGAGCCGCCAGAGTTGCTTTAGCTAAATTTTGGCCAGACTTCTGTTCACGCCTTAATTTGTATCTATCTCGTATAGTACAAAACATCTGCCCAAATTGCACTGGCGCGCCTCATGAAGTGGGTCATATGTTTCAATACCCAGCTGCGCCCACTGATCATACCCCTTTGTCACTATCGCAGTAGCCACGTTCCTGTCCCTGGAGACCACAGACGAGAACGATGTCGAACCATAAATCGAATTCCTATAAATGCACAGCGGCTCACACCTTTCTGTACAGCTAAAGGAAGAAGAAGAAAAAGAAATTCTGTACCACCACCACCACAAAATAGTAATCGGTGTCGCAGTTGGCTCCTCGATGGGATCGGACGTCTATAACATTCGAAGCCCATCTCTTGCTTGATAGGTACGTGGTCGATCTGGTTCACGGTATATTCATCTGGAGATTTCCAGGATGCATCGATTAGGGAAATATGTAGAGCTTATGACCAGATTTCTGCCGCTCGCGAAGTCGATAAGTCGCTGACCGTTTTTGTTGCCTTCATCGTGGAGTCTGTGACCTCCAGTAGTTCCCCTATGCCAGCTTTCGTTTCCGACTTTGGCGTTAAGGTCTCCTAGTAGCAGCTTGAAGTCGTTTGATGGAAGTGAATCGAAGAGTGTTTCTAGATGGCTGTAGAACTCGTCCTTAATCGCGTCTTCTTTTACTTCTGTAGGGGCATGCTCATTGATGAGCCAGAGATTAGCTAAACGGGTCTTAATACGGATCGCACATAGCCGCTCTTTTATGGGTTTGAAGCCGGTAACGTGATCCTTGAGCTGCTTACTCACGATGAAAACTACTATACAAACTCCTTGTTGTCCTCCTCTTTACCATTCGTAAAAATAGTGTGCCATCTTGGGGATGCTTCGAAGATGCTACTTTGGTGGTTGATTTAAATGTTTCCTGTAACCTATCACGTTAAGTAATCTGAGACGCTGAAGATTTTAATACAGCACTCAGGCGCAGCGATGCTTCTTCCAAATGTCGTATCAAGTGATTTGACTTGGCCGTTAAAGGTTTTTCCGAGTACCATTAGCAGGGGACGCCCGCGTGAAGGACCACATGGAAGAAGTTTTTTGCGTCCTATTATGGTCAGAACGCTGACTTTTCGGACGACCCTCATAGCTTGGACCGATCCGCGATTGATAAGAAATTTTCGACATATTGATAAGTTTGTTTGACAATATTTGGCATTATTGCTCCATAAATACTGATTCGTAAATTAAATTGAATATTGCATTGCCTAAGTTTGATTTAAAATTGATTTTGTAGTTGCATTTGATTTTGAAATGAGCTCTATACTGTTATAGTTCACTTATGGTGAAAAAGGGTCTTCTGTACCTTTGTACCTCACTTTAAATCATTTTGATGTTCAGATATAATAAAATATATAACTGGTGCGACAGTCCAACATTGGTCCTAGGCTGCGCATTTTTAGTGACATTCAATTCCAAAATCTTTACTGTTTTTTTGGTAGAGGTATTGGCATCAATAGCACTGCAGAGTTAACCATCAAGGGGTATTCATTTAACATCTGAGTGGGATCATAGTCCGTCACATGGGTCGCGAATTCAATTCAACCACCCATAAACTGAATTCACTCATAGTGGCATTCGAATCCACGACCCTCTGCTGCGAAAGCGAACGCACTAACCGCTATACCAACCAGACTACCAGATGTTCACACATGGAGTCTTTAAAAAATGGTATTTTGCTATTAATTTTATTCTTTGATCATATCCATTAAATTATATATCAAAATATAAAGTTTGTAATTGACGAGAATGACAATCGACTTCTCCCAGTCAATCTTATTGATGACTCAGATTTTAACCTCATCGATACATTTTACGGCAATGACTTGCAACAAGTAATTTCGACTTCTAACCAGAATGGAAACTGGTTAGATTTAATTTTCACTAACTCTTATGACAAAGTTGTTGTCAGTCCAACTACGGAGTCAGAAAATCTTTTCTCCAACACGCATCACCATTTTGCGATTACAGTTGAACTTTCAACAGCTGATATTTCTTTTACCCAAAACTACCAAAATAAAACAGTCTACGACTTTTTAAATGCAGACTATGATAGCATCTGTAATCACCTTGAATCCATAGACTGGGCAACTATTTTATCTAATTCTAACCTAGATGTCACTATATCTTCATTCTATAGCATAATTCTAAGGGTATTTAATATATGTATGTTCCTAAAATTTGAAAGCGCAACCCACTTTCCGAACTCTGGCTCGATCGAAATCTTAGAAGCCTTAGAAACCAAAGAAATAAACTCTACAAAATTGTCAAAAATGATCCCAATGTTTGCTTCGACGTTAAGAAAAAGTATGATGAGCTTGCAAATGAGTTCTCCTTGAAATCCCGTGACGCATATGAAATATATGTATGTCAATATATTGGGTGAGAGAATTATCGATGACCCGAAGAAATTCTTTAACTTTGTTAACATGAAACGTAAAACTGCTGGTATCCCGGTTTCCATGTCCAGCGGCTCCGTTTCCTCCTCTTGCCCCCAAGAAATTTGCAACTTTTTCGCTGACCATTTTCAAAACAGTTTCTGCTCATTGGGAAACTCGAGTTCCTCATTGCCCCTGACTGACCATCACTCAATAAGTCTTATCAGCGAAATTACAATAACAATGGAGGAAATATCTAAAGCAATTGGAGAGGTAAGTGTAGACAAAGGACCTGGCCCTGACTTAATACCTCCCGTCTTTGTTAAGGAATGTTTGAATCAATTGCTCATTCCTCTACATTTTATATTTAATAAATCCCTACGATCAGGCGTATTTCCTTCGTATTGGAAATTTTCCCATGTTACACCAATTCATAAGAGCGGGGACAAACGAATAGTCGACAATTATCGGGGCATAGCCATTCTATCGGTAATTCCTAAGCTATTTGAGAAATTGGTTTTGCGATAAGCTGAACGTTGTCGCTGAACCTCTTCTTAATGAACAGCAACATGGTTTTCGAAAAGGCAGATCGACCACAACCAATCTAATAATCCTGGTATCAGAGGTCTTGTGTGAAATGGAAAAGGGGAATCAGATTGATGCAGTTTATACGGATTTCAGCAAAGCCTTTGATAGAGTGGATCACCTAATCCTAATTAAGAAATTACATAAATTCGGGGTAACTGGGTCTCTTCTTAGTTGGCTCCGCTTATATCTTCTTAATCGAACTCAATTTGTTAAATTCCAAGGTTATCTATCTGAAAATATATCTGCATCCTCTGGTGTACCACAAGGCAGTCATTTAGGTCCTCTACTCTTTAATATCTTCATTTCAGACCTATCTCATTTATTATCCGATATACCCCACCTACTCTATGCTGATGACCTAAAATTGTACCACATAATTCAATCACATTCTGACGCTGCATTTCTTCAACTCAAGCTTAAATCCCTCGAGGAAGGGTGCAATCAAAATTATTTATATCTCAATGTTAACAAGTGCCAAGTAATAAGTTTTTCCCGTAAGAGCCTAATTATAACCAACTCCTATAATCTAAATAACGTTGCACTTAACCGAGTTGACCACATAAACGACCTTGGCGTTGTTTAGGACAACAAACTACGTTTAAATTTGCAGTATGCTATGGTACTGTATACTGCTAACAAGCAAATCGGCTTCATTAAAAGGCGAACGAGAGAATTTAAGAATATTTGGGTTACGAAATCTTTGTATGCCACATTAGTCCGACCCCTTCTTGAAAATGCTTGTGTTGTTTGGAATCCGGTGTATGAAATGCATTGCAACAGATTTGAGTCGATTCAAAAACAATTTCTCCTTTTTGCTCTAAGAAATCTATATGATCCTGCCGATTTCCGTAATCTTCCCTCATACGAATACAGATTAGGTATATTCAATTTAAAACGAGACCGAGCTCTAATCGTGCGAATAGCACGATGAGTATATACCCTATACCCATGTACAGCCCTAGAAGGCGCGTAAAACCCAAAATATTCAATTTCATATTTTTTGTAGGGGAGCGAGGGGTAGATGGGCCGGACCTGGCACATCTTTATTATCTTATCAAGCCATCCAAGGGCTACCATTTGATACTAGTTTGAAGTTTTTCGCGGCATTCTATCAAAAGATATGGCGGAATGTTGCTTTGTAGGGGATGTAGGGGTAGGGGTAGTCAGACCTTCCCCACTTTCCACCAACTTCAAGCATATGTCACAATTAGGCATTGATTAAAATTTCAGATCGCAAGCGATATTCTGTCGAAAAATATGACCGAATTAAACTATCACAGAGGCGTCATTTGTATGGGAGGTAGGGGAATCCTTGGTCCGATTCGGCCCATTTTCAATACCATCCAATCTTTTATCAAAACAATCATCTGAACAAAATTTCAAAACGCTAGCTTCATTATTTCGGGAGTTATCGTGCGAACTGACAGACACACGGACGGACAGACAGACAGACAGACGGACATGGCTTATTCGAATCAGGGACCGACCCTGATCATTTATATATATACTTTGCCATACCTCCGGTGGCTCCTTTGAGGTGTTACATAAATCGTCGTAACAAAAACAATATACCCTATACCAGCTTATGGGTATAGGGTATAATCACTCTCTTCAAGAAGAACGCTTCTTAGTGCATGTTTTACTTTCGATGTAATTAATGGTCCAGTTAATGTGGATTTTCTATCCAACAAAATAGTTTTCAACGATCAAATTAGACGTACTAGACACAGGGCCGGCCCTACGGGTAGGCGAACTGGGCGGTCGCCCAGGGCCACCACTCTCAAGGAACCTTCACTTTCAAGGGGCCACCACTCGGAAAGGGCATCACTTAAAAGGGGCCTCCATGCGACACCCGTTTGAGATATATACTTGAAATAAATTAAAGTTAATATAAAGAGAAATAATTATGATGTGACTTTACTTATAAAAAAAAACCTGCCACAACATTTTCGAATTACGGTATTCGGATCCTTGAATTTGTGCTCTCTTAACAGACCACGTGAAAGCTAAACATTGCTGCCATACAAAAATTTTAAAATCGAGATTAATGACTGGAAATCTCATACTTCTTCTTTACAAGACATACCACCTTTAGGTCACAAGAAGTTTGAATTGGTGTTTATCATGAATAACGTAACTATGTACAGACGTGAGTTTCCTGCATAGAAAACCGTCGGAAGCATTATTTAGAAACACAATGCACCGCCTGTACAAAATTACCGTCTAATGCAGTGCTTCCCAAACGGGGCTTCGTAGAACACTAGGGTTCCGCGACGACTTCTCAAATATCGGAAATGAGTAATGTAGAAATTACAATTAATTGAAAATACAAGGAATGCATAGAAAAATTCCACAAAATATTTAGGCTGCCAACTGAGCACTCCGGTGACTGCCAATAATTAACGTAACTTACGCAAACTCATGAAACTCACACAGTCAGATGGATGATATTTTGGATGTTTGGCGTGTGAAAAGCAGTTTTACAGTTGACAAAAATTTGCAAAATGTCAGTTTTGTTTCCAATTGGAAGAAATGGTTGGATACCATTAAAGATATGCGTAAGTAACCCAAAATACATTTGTAATAATTTGCGATTTTTTAAATGCTAGAAACATGATCAAGAAAGAAGATTGGAATTGCACAGAAAAGGAGGTGATTGAAAAACAGCCAGTGACAGCAGCTCCCAATATTTTAATAAAACGCTAAAGAGTTTTTATAAAGCATCAGTCAAAGAATTAAAAGGAAAAACATTCAGCCAATCAAGATCGGATACTTCTTTTTTTGTGTATTAGTAATTAAGTAGGGGCCACCATCATCCATTTGGCCCAGGGCCACCATAGTGCTAAGGCCGGCCCTGACTAGACATACATCTCTCCTGAAGGAGTATCAACACCTAACCGTTTATAGCTACAATGAACCCATAAACAGATGATGTCGTAATTTTAACTCTGTTAGTGTCCATTATTCCCCAGGTATTTCCAAACTTACATTTAAGGAAAATTTGGTTAAGTCCTTCACTATATCCTAGTTTCCCTATTTTTATATAAAATGTAATTACTATTGTTAAACCTTGATTTGGTTAAATAAATAAATAATAAATAATAAAACATTATCCGCAATCTGTAATGCATCAGAATAATTTATTATTTGCGAACGATGCCTATTGAGATGAATTCCATATTACCGCATCCTATTTCCTATGCTGTCATCTCTCACGTGGACATCGGAATATCCTCTTGGCTGACTTTAGTCCAATCTCTCTTCTTAATTTGTCTTTGCACATTTCGTGCTTTGACATACATATAGCATATAGACATATGCTTTAATGATATTCCACGACACCCTACATGGTACACACATTGTGAATTGTGGTATGAGGAGGCGTAGACATGCGCGCTTCAACATTTTTCGCCCCTCACATCGTCGCCACTGGCACAAATATACCATACATATGTATCGTCCATTCATCTCAATATTCTCGGAAAAGTACCTACTAGTACTCTCAAGGAGGCACACACATTGTATCCGGACAAGCTCCCGGCTGTAGATTTAGGGGGAAACATCCTGTCAAGATTTAAGAGTAGTAGTAGCAGTCGGAACACGGATTTTCATATTTGCTACAGAGTTCACGAATTGTCAATATTTTTATAATGCGGGTCGGATGTGTTCTCTGTTTACAAAAAGTTGTTCATAGAAAAGACGATTTAAATATCGCAATACAGTTAGTACAATTCTGCTTTTGCACTCATCTATAAAACACATTTTTAAGCGAATCGGGCGGATAGTGTAATTTTCATAGGATTTATAATTATGTTTAAATCATTCTCGGCCAAATGGATTTTTCAGCGGTCTAATAGCATAAGGTATGTGTGTGCACGAAGAAGGCAAATGTAGCCGTGTCTCCTGGAGTGCTTTTATAAGTTTTTTGCTAGGCCTATATAGTAAGTGGCCCGTGATCCGTTTTTCACAAACAATCGATTTGCTGTATATTAATTTTTGATTATGTGAGTTTATTGTTATTTCTGAATATGTATGCGACATGTGAAAAGAGTAATAAAATAAAATATGTACGATGAAAGGTGCATTGTTATAAGATTGATTGTGTTGCATCTAGCAGCCTAAAGTGTATGCCTACATGGCTCTCTGGATGCTAGCCAGGGAAGCCCATACATTATTCAGGCGAATAGTTAAGCAAAGTATTTTTTAATCTGGATAACATACATACGAGTAATATATCCGTATGCCCCAAATATAAAAAAAAGGTCAAATGTGAATTATTCGTAAAATGTCCTTCATATCCTAATATCAGAATTTGTCGTTTTTATTGGACTATGTCATGCTTTGGTGGCAAAACTATTTGGCTATTATTCAAAGTAAATTCATACATGTATGACTTGTTGTGTGAAAATGCTCGACAAATATGCATTTAGCGTAATTATAGTGATGCAATTAAAGTAATGATAGCATTTGTGTTATATCTAATTAATTATGCGTTCAGGTAGTAGGTATGTACACAAATATCTATTCCCACGGGTACACTTTCTGCTGCGTTATAAGTTCATTATTTAGAGAACCCTCATTATATTAGAATCAATCTATTGCTATAATGTAACGTGCCTAAATTGGTAGAGAGAATCTACAACTTGTCGAAGCCTTACCTGTTTAGAATGTAGCAGATTCGTTTTATATGGGTCGCTTTTCATCCCCTCCTGGTCAGTTTTCAAATATCGACATCTATCCTAATCATAGAGATCTGGTTAATGTAGTGGTCAGTGTATTTGCCTTCGAACCTTGGGGTCGTGGGTTCGAGTCCCATCGTGAGCGGATTCAGTTTATGATGGTTTTCGAATTCGTGACTAGGATCTCACTCAGATGTTAAACCAGTACACATTTAAATAAATAAATAACTGGCGCGACAGTCCAACATTAGACCAAGGCCGCAAATGTATTAGTGTGACATCCATTTTCCAAGATCTGATCTGCTTTCTTTTTTGTAGAGGTATTGAGATCAACAGACCGCTTTGCAGATTTATTTATCCTTATAAATGGGTTCTCATTTAACATCTGTGTGAGCTCATTTATTTATTTATTCAAGATACCAAAACAGGAAAATATAATCCAAAAACAGTACTATTTAACAATTTAGGTTAGGTTAGGTAGTGGGGCCGCCGGAAAGTGAGACCAGCGCACTTAGACCAGTGATAGGTCTATTGTGATACCGCCTATGAGAGCCTTAAAAACTAAACTAAAAATTTGTATGGAACCAGTCTGGCTGGTCTAGCGGTTAGTGCGCGCACCTTCGCGCACTCACGAGTTTGTAACGGACTATGATCTCACTCAGATGTTAAACGAGTACCCATTTATGGGGATAAATAACACTGCTGAGCGTGATGCTGATCTCATTACCTCAACAAAAAGCAGATAAGATCATGGAAATAGGATGTCACTAACACATCCTGCGGCCTTAATCCAATGCTGGATTGTCGCGCCTGTTAATTAATTTATTTTTTATGGAACCAGCGTGTGCTGGCAATATATTTATTGATCTGTATTGGACTTACATCTCTGAGATCATCCAGATCGTAAAAGTATCTACAACCAAGAAACCTTAAACGTTTCTCAGCCAAAGCCGAGCATTCACAGAGAAGATGATGCACACTCTCCTCTTCCTCTTCATCCTCACAGCTTCTGCAGTAGTCGTTGTGAGGAATTTTGAGTCTCCTGGCGAGCTCCCCGATAGGACAATGCCCCCGTATAACCCTAACCACACTGCTAATATGCATCCGGTCCAATGACAATAGCTTGGTAGAGCGGATAAAATCTAATTTTGTACAGATCATCTTCGTTGTAGTACAAGTGTTACCATTTATTCATCTTGCGTTGGTTCGGCGCTCAGAATCTGCTGTAATTGCCAATTTGCAGTTGATAATTGGTGGTTTGATGCTTCCGCGGTCGACTTCAACTCTACCAGCTGAAGCACTAGCTAGATGGTCCGCACAGCAGTTGCCTGCAAATCCCCAGTGACCCGGTATCCAGCATAGTGTTATGTTAAAAAAGCGACCCATCTCTTTAAGAACAAGCCGGCACTTTTCAACAGTTCTTGATGTGATCAGTACCGACTCAAGTGATCGAATTGCAGCCTGACTGTCAGTATACAGAGTGACGTCCCTTTCAGTTACGACGTGACTACCCAACCAAGCGATTCAATAATCGCAGAGACTTCCGCTTGGAGGACACTACAGAAATCAGGAAGACGAAGAGACAAACGTATGTCCAGTTGTTCCGAGTAAATTCCAATACCAACTCCTGCGTTGATCTTTGAACCATCAGTGTAAATAGAGATAGCTCCACTTGCCGGGGGCGTATTATTACCCCATTGATCTCTCGACGGAATCAAGGTATTGTATTTCTTACCAAAAGAATACTTTAGGACAGTGTAATCAGTCTCCAAAGGTATCGTAAGGTTACCTAGTATCGTTGAGTGGCCATAATCTAGTGCCCTCTATAGGCCAGTTTCCCGTAAGCGTAGGGCCGTGTTGGCAGCAAGTCGTTGTCCAAAGAGGTCCAATGAGAGCAGTCCCAGCACCATATCTAATCCGGCTGAAGGGGTGGTGCGAAAGGCTCCTGTTATGACAAGAGAAGCCAACCTTTGTACTTTGACAAGCAAATTATAATAGGTGGTTTTCCTAAGTGCCGTCCACCATACACTAACTCCGTATAGTAAGACTGGCCTGACCATAGTTGTATACAACCAAAACACAACTTTTGGTTGTAAGCCCCAGGTTTTTCCGATAGCCTTCCTGCAAGAGTCTAGTGCAACGGTGGCCTTGTTCACTCTTTCTTCAATGTTGGGCTTCCATCTTAGATTATTGTCCAAGATAACACCAAGAAATGTTGCCTTGTCAGCAATCACAAGTTGGGAATCCCCTAGCAAAGGGGGGTTAATAATAGGAATCGTTCGCTTTCTTGTAAAAAGGATAACCTCCGTTTTGGCTGGATTGATTCCAACCCCACTGAGACTTGCCCACTCAGCTAAAATAGATAGCGCGTTCTCCAATAACCCACTAAGGGTTTCAGGAAATTTACATCTAACGGCGATAGCAACTTCATCAGCTTAGGCAGTGACTTTGCATCCAATCCTTTCTAGATTCAAAAGCAATTGATTAATCGCTACATTCCAGAGTAAAAAAGATAAAATTCCTCCTTGTGGTGTGCCCCTACATACATACCTAGATACGGACGCAGTACCTAAAGTGCTGCGTATGCGTCTGGAAGTAAGAAGCTTGTTTTAACAATTTAACATTCAAGAGTTTGAATTCACAAAATATTGATTAATTAATAAACGTATCTAAGTAAAAAATCAAACAATAGTATAAGAACGTTGTGAATTGAGATCTCGGGCGCAGCCGAAATTTGGATACCCTTCGCTCTCCTCCGGACTAAAAGTTTTTCGGGCGTACCTACGAGTTGTATTTACCCCCCCCCCCCATTCTTTTCCTTGCGTCTTCACAAAAGTTCCGTTGCGTCGACAAAACAATATTTGTGTGGGGTTTGGTTGGAATAAGTGAGCAAATAAAAATATTTAAGGTACATTTTCTCGACACGACTGCACGACATAGCGACTCGCTCATTTCATATAAAAACTCGTTTTTAAAATGAGAGAAAAACGAGTTTTTATATGGAATGAGCGAGTCGCTGTCGTGCGGCCGCGTCGAGGACAACGTACCTTCACTCAGAAAATTTTATTGGGGGATGCGAGAGCATGGCCCCATAGTTCCATCCTATTTATTTTTACCTTTTTTGTTGCTTTGATTAACACACATTAATTCAAGGTTTTGTAAAATTGGTGCAAAAAATGTTTCTTAGAGAACCAAAATGGGGGGGGGGAAATGTTTCTTAGAGAACCAAAATGGGGGGGGGGGAGTTGTATGGCAGCCCTATGACCCCATGGTCCGATTTGATCCATTCTCACATATGTTGTGAGTCATCAATAGAAATACATTTGTGTGAAATTTGGTTGAAATTGATGCACAAATAAAAAAGTTTTTCTTAGAAGAAACTAATTTGGGGTGTTAGGTTTGTATGGCAGCCCCATGACCCCATGATCCGATTTGATCCATTCTTAGATATGTTTTGTGTTATCAATAGAAACACATTTGAGTAAAATTTGGTTGAAATTGATGCACAAATAAAAAAGTTTTTCTTAGAAGAACCTAATTTGGGGAGTTTGGTTTGTATGACAGCCCAATGACCCCATTGTCCGATTTTACCGATTCAAACATACAAACTGCCTGCAGAAAAAAGAAGCATTTGTGCAAAATGTTAGCTTCATAGCTTTTAAATTGGCTGAGTAAAACGCGTAGCAACAGACGGACAGACATACAGACGGACATCGCCCAATCGACTCCCCATGTTATGTTGATCATATATGTATATTTATTATATGGTCCTTCAATGCGTTACAAACTTCATGACAAAGTTAATATACCCTTCGTTGACTCTATGAGCGAAGGGTATAAAAAGTGGAAATTAAACAAGAAAAGGATGCAAAAAATAAAAATTCACCAAAAACGTCTCTTCCTGACAGTTTACTGTGTAGTAGATTTTTAAAAGAAAAAAGCGAAGTAGCCAAAGGATAGTTGCAATCTATCATAATTGCGCATGGAACGAATAAGAGGCGAATTCATGAAAGCCGAAAGTTCTGCTGTTGGTGGATCAAAAACTAGAGTCGAGCGCGTGTTATTGGACTGGACACGGTAAATTATCATATGTACGAGTATATACTCAGTCAGCGAGGATTTTAATAGACCACGGCATAGTTAAAAAAATGCACTCAACTAGAAAAACTCTCCTCTTTTGAAAGGATAACAAGTTAAAACGGCCAAGACGTTTAGCATACGGTAGATAAGGGTGATTGAACTTGTATAGTAGAGCCCTTGTAAATTTACGTTGGATGGATTCTAAGGCGGTAGTATATGTGGAAGATGTGGGAGACCACATATGAAGGAAGCATACTCTAGAACACTACGTTCTAGAAAAACAAACAGTTTGATGGAAGAACTAATAGAATTAAAGTCGCTAGAGCAACGTAAAACAAAACCTGCGAGGTTAGATGCTTTCTTTATTGTGGCGAAAACATGTTCATTGAATTGACTCTCAAAAATGACTCCAATATTGCGGAAAAGAGAGACGCAAGTTAGGTCAGTTCAGTAGTATCGATTTTGTGGGGGAATGACAAAGGCATAGCGAGTATATCATAGCATTGCATTTAGAAACTTTAATAATCGGGCCCAGAAATTGAAGCGAAAAGTTTGCAATCATCGGCATATAACAAACAATTGTAACTCATTTATGAAGAAACTGAAGAGAAGAGTCCCCAAAATAGAGCCTTTTGGAACTCCAGACGAGGGACAGAATGGCGGTGAAAGGGAGTTATTAAATACTTCACGAGAAGATCGCCCGAGGATATAAGAAGAAACCCACAAAACAAGATAATAAGGGAAATTAAATGATAACAATTTATCAAGTAATATCCCATGATTTCCATCTGTACCTGATGTTGAGCTGCGTTTAACAGAAGAGATGAGGGACTTAACACAAGCTGGATCTATCGGCAAGACACTTGACATAATATTCGGTGGCACACCAATTCCTAGCCTGGAAGTGATAGATTGGCGGAAAGTACTAGAAAAGAAAGATGCAAATAGGTTTGGAATTTCATATGGAGTGCTGGCAGTCAAATCTCAATTGGAAATATAGGCAGGGTTAGAACTGGAGGAACGCATATGCTTTACATACGACCAAAATAATTGGTTTTCATTATTTCCTAGCAGTACGAATGAGTCGTTTAGTTCCAGTGGGTAACATACAATGAAGAAGAAAAAGAAGGAAACGAAATATCTGAAAATAAACGGGACAATTTGATTTTTTTCATAGCTAGCAGTGGCGTTGGAAATTTGGTGTTTTGGGCTGGTATGGTTTAATACTTTTTGGCTTTTTCATTGGTTGGAGTATTCAATTCCCATTTAAATGTACTTCTTGCAATAGTGTAAATTTTGATGCTGTTGATATACAGTTATGCAACAGGAACGTTGCTGATTAATTAATTTTAAGCACCTAATAATTTTGTAATTTCGTATTCATTGCCCCCATTTTTCCGACGCCCCTACTACGAAGTTACAGCATTAAGCTACGCATGTGCATGATTTTGTTTGTTGTTTTTGTTTTCCATATAAATATGGTATGAGAAATGTCATCGAAGTTACCATAGAAAATATTTTGATCCCGAAAAAAAGTCGCATATCTAGTGTATATTGCAGTTATTTGCATTTCCTTTTCACATTTTCTTATTCATTGGTAACATACGGAAAAGTATGAGATCTGATTGACAGCTAAACGTTTATACTTTATACACCAAAAACATTACATCCGATTTTTGACTTCACTTTCTCATATATCGGATGAAATGTTTGGTGGTGTGGCAAATTTTTATTTCATTCATCATCATTCATCTAGCCAGTTGATACTGGGGAGATTGAAGTCACTGCATATAATTATGTGTGAATTGGGATGGATGATATTTATTATACCCGATAAGTAAGTAAACAGTTTCTCAAAAACAACTAAGGAGGATTTGCAAGGAACGTAGATACAAGAAATAAGCAGGAGAGTACTACTAGAAGAGCTCACGCTCGTTGGTTCACTTGGTTGAGTCGCACTCTACGATTCTAGTAATCTAGAGGTCCGGAGATCGAATATCGGCGTGATCCAGGAAAAATATAGTGCTTGAACGCACCATGCCCCACAAGGGGCTTCGATACAGAGAAGAAGACTACTAGAAGAGCGCAATTCTATTGGTACACAATCAAAGGCTTCACTGGAAGAGGTTGAAACTATAGCTATAGTTTGAAATCGAGAACGCGCCGTATTGCAATAAGGACGCCACCTCCAAGAGACATTCCAGACATTTTGTTATTACGATCACAGCAAAAAATGCGTAGCCTTCAATGAGTTCGCCATTGGAGAAAGAAGAGTTGAACCATGTTTCGGTTAAGCAAATGACATCGTACTGTTTAGACAGAACAGAGAGATTTGAGTCTTGCAACTTGGCTCTTAGGCCACGAAGATTTTGCTAATAAAATGAAAGATTAAATAAATTAATTAACAGAAGCATTTATTTCGGTACTCGGGCGATACGGCTTGGTAGGGTAACTTTAAAAGAAGATACGACCTTGTTAGGAATATTTTCTTTAGTTAACTTTGAACAGAACGGATGGTCTGTAACCAAGCTTTCCGATTACATAGTTGATTATGTCGGTCTCAGTGGTGTCGTAAGTCAGCCTAGAGATAAAAATTTACTTAGGTGGAGAGCAAACTCATAAGGTGTCAACCTGAACTGGAGGCGGTTGAAGTTCGTTTTGGTCGTTGTAGATGGTGGGCGGACACTAAGAAGGTGAAGTTGTAGTCCCTAAGAAGAGTCGTGATTTCGAAAAACAATCATCAACTGAATTCGCTCCGGTGGCCCTGAAAACCACGACCATGTGCTTCACAGGTGAAATCAAAAACCACTACTCCCACCATTCCTTCCCATTTATGGGGATGGATGACTGCAGAATGTGCTGTTGATCTGAACAATTTTATACAAAGCAATAAGTTCTTAGAAATTGGATATCACTGCAGCCGTCGCTTAAGTTGGTTAAATTTTTATGGAATTTTCTAGTCCAGCTGTTGCGCAACAATTTTGTAACCACCTTACACATGAAACAGTTGAGATAATTCGACTCCCGGTTGGTGCCACTGGAATGCCAGTTAATCGTGAAAGCGAGTAGAATATGATTACTTCCCGCAGAAGTCTTCCCACCGATTATAGACAGTTCGAGCGAAAAGAATTGTTTCTACATGTAAAAGGTGTCGTCGGAAGATGGAAGTGCACATTTATCTCAAATATGTTCTTTTTCCTTGCCTTGCTACCTCTTCTTGGCGTCGCGCTGCTCGGCTTGCGGCGTAGACACTTCGCCCTTTCAGGCGGTAATGTCTCAGCCATTTTTATCCCAGGCCTCTACAACACTTTTTTCGTGGGAAACATAAATGCAAGTTTTTCGGTCGTACTTACTATTAAGGAAAACACGTTTCACAGATGCGCATATCAACGATCATGTACCTTCTCCCTCACGCATCCCGCGACATATGCTGTTCCCCCTTATTCAACCATAGTTTTGAAACATCTTTAAAATTTTCTGTTTCTACAACTCCCAGTGCCTACAAAATCTTAATTTTCATTTATTTTTCTTTGCAGTAACACTAGAAATCTTGTTCAGGCCGAAACATGCGATCCGTCACAAGCCCCATCATCTGCTACACCAAATGTAGCCGAAAAACTAAGCGAAGACAATGCAACAACAAGTCGACCGACTACAACTCGAGGAAGACCTCGCAATTCAATTCCGTTCCGTAATGATGGAAGTCTTGACTACGATGCCCTCTACGAGGACGAAGATGAAGACGACCTTAGTATGGAATCGCACGGCTCGGTGGTCACACATCTTTTATCACAAGTTAAGATTGGTATGGACTTGACCAAAGTTGTACTGCCAACATTTATACTGGAGAGAAGATCATTACTAGAAATGTACGCTGACTATTTTGCGCACCCAGATCTGTTTTTAAAGTAAGAAATTTCTGCGTTTATTCGGTGGTAATGAAATTAAGTAGTCTCATTCGATTAGGATTGCTGACTTGGACGATCCACGTGAACGAATGATTCAAGTGTGTCGCTGGTATCTAAGTGCATATCATGCCGGACGAAAGAGTACCGTGGCTAAGAAACCATATAATCCGATTTTAGGTGAAATTTTTCAATGTTACTGGGAAGTACCAGGTATGTATTTAATTCAAGTAACTATTCGAAATGTCCATTATTCAATTGTATGTTTCAGGCGAAAAAGCAGAAGAAGATACAGTAGCCGAAGGACCAATACCGTGGTGTAGAACCGATCAACTAACTTTTCTTGCGGAACAGGTTTCGCATCATCCTCCAAGTAATTATTTGTTGATCTTTAATGTCTGCCTCATCATGCAGCAATTTAATCATTTTATTTCTTTGTAGTTTCTGCCTTCTATGCTGAGCATGTTAATAAGAAAATCAGTTTTTCGGCACACGTGTGGACCAAATCGAAATTTTTGGGTTTATCAATCGGAGTTCATAACATTGGTCAGGGCACTGTAACATTATGTGATTTAAATGAAGAATATATTCTAACATTTCCGAATGGCTATGCTAGGTAAGTGGATCGATATTATTAGTTACATTAAAACCTAAGAAAATAACTTCAATATCTTTTGTCCACATTAGATCAATACTTACAGTACCGTGGATAGAGTTAGGAGGATCTGTGACAATACATTCACCGCAAACTGGATATCGAGCTGAAATTGAATTTATGACGAAACCATTCTACGGTGGAAAGCGAAATAAGATATCTACAGAGGTATGTATTTTGAAAGCAAACAAATTCATCATATTCTGTTGTCGTGCCCATCGGGGGAAGATGACCAGGGACGCAAATAGACATCACTAACGGATCAGCCGGATATCAGGCGCCATTCGGTAAAAGCTAGCCTTGCTGCACTATGCGGGGCTCTGGTGTAGTATACCTTTATTTCCCCAGCTACTCGTGGGAATCCAATGAAACACAAACGCAAAGACCCATCTGAAAGAAGCAGCCTCAGCCTCGGATGTAGGTGTAGATGGGGTGGTGGGTACTCCAATAGGACGAAACCCATTCAGGAGGAGCTCTAAAGACACGGAGTCTCCCCAACAACAACGTTTAGCGGTTATAAAAAGCCTCGTGACAGAAGAGACACCAGTAGTCGAAAGAGACATGTTCGCTAAACTGTTCGAACTGATTATCTACGCAAAGGAATTGGAAGAGTGGAAACCCAATATACATGGCGCCGTGAAATAGAAGCTAAGAAATGTTAGCGTTGTGTATCACGAAGCCAAGAAGCCAAAAAGCTGCAGAGAGACGTGCAGACTTCACGTCGAGTTCCTAGTGTGCCGGCGCGCGCCCGAACGGTTAAAGCGCAGTCGGGGCGTGTAGGACACTGCAGCTCTTCAAACCTCAAGAACGAAGAAAGAGCAGTCTCTTAAAAAACCGGAGTGCAATGAGGGAATGTTGGTGCGTGCGTAGAGAAATTTGAAGTGAATCTTCCACTCGAAGCCGTGATGTCGTTGAGGAAGGCGTATGATAAACGTAACCAACAAGGTGATCGAAGTAGGCAAAGTAAGAGTGGTATGAACGGACCGTCTGTTACAATGGCAATTGTCTCCGAAGAGATGCTTTAGGTGTTTAGCATTTGACCACTTTGCGAAGAACTGCAATAGTCAGCACGATAGATCAAATATATGCTTCAAGTATAGAGAGGATGACCACAAGGCGGCATCCTGCGATAAAGAGCCCAATTGGAGGCAGGAGGCACCTAGAGCAAACTGTAAGCACTAAACTGAACACGTCAAGTGCCCAGTATATCGGGAGGCAATAAACTTAATCCTCAAATGAGATTTTTGCAGCTGAATCTGTATCACTGCCAGGCAGCACGAGACAGCACAGAAGGTCGGCGTCGCAATTGGGACATTCGGTGGCTCTGTGGTAGAGATAAAACTCTATCTCTGAGTTTCCGGAGCGTTGACTCGAGTCCCACTGCGACCATGGATGTTTGAGTTGTCTATAAAAATGCTGCTACGGCAGCCGGTTCATCGATGTCTCTGTTACCAATATAAAAATTTGCGTATCTCAGTTTGGATCGCAGATAAGGACAACGAAGCTACAATTTGGACTTCTGAACGTTATGCGTTCCAGCAGGTAAATCGGATGGGTTAAACGGTCGCCACAAAGATCAACGTCACACACCTGCATAACTGCTACGCACCGCCACGGTGAATCGGCACGGCTTTTTGTGTGCGTGCTTGCGTCGTATACAAAAACTTCCATGATAATTGGGGTTGGGTATGGGGCATTCGTGAAACAAATAAGCGTTGACGGATGCTCCTGGATACTTTCTCTCGGCTCGACATCCTTCTAATATAATAAACTCGGGGAACGTTAATGCCTTTAGAGTAGGATCATCATCGACCTTACATTAGTCAGCAGTTCGTTAGCTGCAACTACGGAATGATAAGTTAGCGAGCATTACTACGCATAGCGAACATCAGGCAATTTTATTCTCGATAGCGGATAAGTCGTCGGTTGGTGGTCTACGAAACGTTTTAATGACGCATCGTTCATAGAAACCCTGTTTGATGTAGATACATTTAACGGATCGGCAGAACAGACGGCCTTGCAACTGACCGATGATCAACTATCAATAGCATGCGACGCCTCCATGCAAAAAAAAAGAGTACAACCACTACTCGGAGAGAAAACTACTGGTGTACCGAGGAAATCGCGAGTAGGCGACGCGAGTACTTCAATGTTCGACGCATTTGTCACTACATTAGCAGACAGCGATTTGCTCGACTCACCAGAATGCCCGAAATGCAAGGGAGTTGCGGCAGATGCGAAACACGTCCTGTTTCTTCTTCTTCCTTGCCTCGTTCTTTATACCGCTCCATGGTTTCGCGTTGCTCGACCTGCGGTGTAGGCACATCGCCCGTTTTAGCGATAATATCTCAGCATATTTCTACAGGCAGCTTTATCTTGGATCGTGTCATCGCCGAGACCAATGCGTTGTTGTTGCTTTTTCATTTGACACATCCAGGTGTTCTTCGGTCTGCCTCTGGCCTTGGGTCCATCAAGTGGAACTTCCATTGATATCGCTCTCTTTGCGGGGTTCTCAGGCGGACGCCTTTGATCATGGCAATACCAATCCATTCGTCGGTCTTCGAGCTTTTCGGTGATTGGTTGGTCTATGGACAAGGTGCCTCCGATGTAGCTACTCTTGATGTGGTCCCTTTTGGTTACAGCAACTGACATGCGTAACATTTTCATTTCAGTCGCTGTCATTTCTCTCGCGTAACCTTCATACATGGTCCAGCATTCTGATCCATACATGAGTGCGGGACGTACAACCGTTTTGTACAACTTGCCCTTTAGCTTCAGTGGCATTTTCTTATCGCAGAAAACTCCAGAGTTTTCTCGCCACCTCATCCACCCAACCTTTGTGCGATGTTTGATGTCATCATCGCATGTAGCTCCGCTGTTCACCATCGAGCCAAGGTACTTGAACTTGGTACAAGACTTAAGCTGCTCTCCTTTGACGTACATTTCTGGTATCGGTGCATTTGGGTCTGAGAATTGGCAGCATTAGAACTCAGTCTTTGTTATACTTACCCTCAGTCCATGCTCCTCCAGAATGTCACACCATTTTGTAAGCGCAGCCTGCAAGGCAACGATGTTTGGGCTACTGAGGACTATATCATCAGAAGAGATATTTCTAGGCCGTCGGAGACACGTGTTAATAAGTAGCACATGATGATGTTGAAGAGCAACGGACTCAATACACTGTCCTGGTGTAATCCGACATTCACCGGAAATTCTTCTGATTCATCGGCTGTGCATCTAACCTTAGTCGTAGCTCCATCATACATGTCTCGTATCATCCTGACGTATGCCTCAGGGACATTAAGTGCTCTCAAGGCCAACCATATCAGATCACGAGGTACTCTATCGAATGCCTTTTCCAAATCGATGAATACAAAGTGCAAGTCCTTTCGTGCTGCTCTATACTTTTCCATCGCAATACGAATGCACTGAATCGCATCGACTGTAGATCGACCTTCAACAAAGCCGCATTGATTGTCATTCAGCCGCACAATCTTTCTCAATCGGTTGCAGACAACTCGCTCGTAGATCTTCAGTGTATGAGGTGTTAACTTTATAGCCCTATAGTTGTTGAGTTTGCGTGAGTCTCCCTTGTTCTTATAGAAAGGAAGAAGAAAACTTTCCCTGAAAGCATCAGGCATCGGTTGCCCACCTTTGATTTTGTTGAAGAGAACTGTGAGCCAACTAAGCCCGACATTTTCCATTTTCAACCAAAATTCCGCGGGGATTTTTTCCGGTCCGACTGCCTTTTCGCGTTCCATTCTGATGCATTGCCTCCATCACCTCTTCGTCTGAGATATCTTCAATATTTGTGGTATTCGGCTCAACATCTTGAAAAGCTGCTCGAGGAAATTCTTCATTTAGAAGTTCGTCAAAATACTCTCGCATCCTGCTACAAATTGCCGTATCGTCAATCAGCAACATTTCTTGCGAGTCCTCCACGTACTTTGGCGCCTGTATTTCCCGAGCGTTCCTTCTCCTTTGGGCTGCGACCCTAAATATCCTGGCGTCGTGCTTAGGTCTCTCTCGCAAAGAAGGTCCTTCGGTCGCAGTCTGAGTTTCTAATTCTTGGTAGAATTTCTCAGCTGCCTTCGCCTTTGCTTGAGCTACCAAGCGCTTTACGTTCTTCCGGCATTGCATATAATTTTTGCGAAGTTGAACCCGTTCGGTTTCACTGCTTGACTCACATTTCGTCCACGCCTTAAATGCGTTCCATTTGGCTTGCACTGCTTCCTTAGTTTCGGTGTTCCACCACCATGTTTCTTTCTTCGTGTGGAGTGGACCTTTCGAAACTCCAAGTGCCTTTTCCGCCTCACCTACTGACCTTTCAGCGAAAGTATTCCACATTTGTGTTGGACTGTGCTCGGTGCAGTTGGTGTTGTTTTGAAACCACTCCGTCATTTTATCAATGAATGGAGTTACTACAGGTTCAAAGTTGTCGTTTGTGAGGTTGTGCCACTTGATTTTTTCGACTGGCTTGGGAGCTCTTCTATTTTTTGCTCCTCCTGCTTCCAAAATAAATTCTGATGGGAGCAAATGATGTTGGCTGACATCATCATATTGATCATACACGTCCTGTTTGATTGTGCGAAACTGGGAGAAGACATTAGCCCCGATTACCTAGTGGCACTTATTCCGGCCGGTATCAGAGGACAATTGGAATTCCGTTGGCAGGGCCATTTGTTCAGTTCACATGGAGCTACAGAGGGAGGAGAGTCGACGCAACTCTGCTATCCGCGTTGATGGCTCATTAGCTGGGACTGGCTCTGTAATGCAATACCGAAAGGTGGTCCCGCTGGGTCTTCCGGTGACGACGAGGTTAATTTTTTTTTTTTTTTAGGTTTAGTCGGTAAAAAGCCGACATACTGCATGCTGGCGTGTCTTTGCTACTCAACATACAGTGTCTTTTCAAGATTCCCCATCTCTATAAGGGATAAAATCTTATTCCTTTGGTTTTTTTTTTAGATATTTTCGCCAAATGAAAAGAAGCCTTTCGTGACAATAACGGGTGAATGGAGTGGTGTGATGGAAGCAAAATGGCATGATTCCAGCAAACCGGTGAGTTTTACTAGATACCACAAAAAGCGAGTAGGAACCTTGCTAATAAAATTGTTTGTGTTTTCCATTTTAGAATGGAGTTTTTATCGATGTAAATAGTATTCCAATTTTCAAAAAGAACGTAAGACCAATAGCCGAACAAATCGATTCTGAATCGAGGAAAATTTGGAAGGAGGTGACCGCAGGCCTAAAGTAATATTTCACATTTCTTCACACTCCAAAATAGATTAACTGATTTTTTTTTTAACTATCACTACATCAGGTTGAATGACATCGATCGAGCGACTAATGCCAAATTCGAAGTTGAACAGAAACAACGAGTTGAGAGTAAAACACGCAAGGACACCGGTACTGACTGGCAAACACAAGTAAATTCTAAAAAAAATACCAAACCAATCAACAATATCACTACTTACACTTTTTTCAATATTTTCAGTACTTCAAACCAATGGGCGAATCATGGATCTACACAAAGCCGCTTTCACAACGATTATACTTGCAGGAGAAGGAAAATAAGAGATAGTGCTCCGACTGGCCACTATTGTTTTAAATAAAAACAAAAACACACACACGATGTCTGTTCATATGTTCTACGAAAATCTTGCAGCCAGACTCCAAAGTAAAAAATCTATCATTTTGAAATCTTCTGCACAAAATGGAGCTAGATGCCACGAATTTACATAGTAAATCGACAAGAGCAATGTGCAAATTTATGAAAATAAGCAATCTTACTATCTTTGAAGTATACTTATATATTTATGGATAAAAAAAAGAAACTAAAACCCCTACAATATATATTACTTAAATACACACACACACACAACCAAACCTTCTTGATTTTCTACAAGAACAGATTACACCAATAAAAAGTCAACATCTCAATATCTCTATATTTTTATTATTGATAACAATTTTTCTTTTTTTACTTTCGATTACCCGTCAGTATTGAAAATACGTCTAATTGCTAATGATTATGTAAAAGACACATTAAAGACAACTTTATGAATGCAAAATATTTTTTTTTCAATTAACTTGGGTTGGGATAATTTACGTGCATATTTGTAGATCTGTAATGCGATTCATAACCACCCTGCATCGCATGCAGTGTGGTCATGAACCACTAAACTGTGGTTCAAAGCGCTATGAAGGGACCAATGTTTAGCATGGTAGAGCTAGAGCATTGCACTCGTTTATGTCTCATCGTCTTCTTCGCGGCAACATTAGTAGGATGGTTTTAAGATGGTCTTCAATACAAAGCTAGTTACCCTGCAATGAACAGTTTCAATTGGTTTAGCCGGGACAACTACGATCAGTTACTCTATTGTTGAAATCCACTTGGGTCAGCCCCTCCACACCATCTTGTGTTCCTTCGTTTGTTTTCGAGCCTATTGTATGAGAGGAAGTTGTTGCGATAGCTTTCTGGAAACTGGTTACACAGTACGAGTTGCTGACCTGACAGTGGATAGCTACTGCTCCTGTGTACTCGCATGAAAGTAGCTCCCCTGCTAGCCATAATCGGTGAACGATAAATCCAAAGAGACGGGGGAATGCAAAAATTGTCGAAGTATTCGTGAACACTGTCTCATCCACACGCGTTGTCTTATGTACTTCGACTGAATCTCCATCACCCAATGACTGTCTCGATGAAGAATCGGTGCCAATTCATCGAGAGACATTTTCTTGAAATTTCGGTTAGTTTCGCTTCCTTGCCGTCATTTTGCGCCGATGGGTAATATTTTTCTTTGTATAGCGGAACCTTTTTCACTTTAAAGTTGGCCTTCCTAGTGTGTGCCTCTGCATCGAGTAATTTGAATAAATTCTTCTTCTCTGTACCGTAACCTCTTGTGGGACATGGTGCGTTCACTCAGCCATTTATAAACTATTTCGGAGTGCTTGTTGCAAGCACTATATATTTCCTATCCGCACATGTACGGAAATTTTGGAACACGCCGAGATTTTATCTCCGGACGTCTAAATTACTAGTGTCGTAGAGTGCGACTCAACCTAGTGAGCCACAGAGCGTGCTAAATGAATAAATTACTGATGAAATAATCAATGAAACTAATCGAGTATTGCATAAGTTGTTCATCTAAGAACGCATGAATGAAATTCATCGTTTATTTCATTAGGGCGAACTTGATGAACTCTTCGGGGAAATTCATTAAATTTGTCATCAGTTGCAGCATGATGAATTCGCCAGTGAAACTCATCGTACTTTTCATCAGTTCCTTTCTGATGAATTCATTGATGATCCGCATCGCATCTATCATCACTACCTCTCTAATGAAATCATGAGGGAAAGTCATGTTTGAGTTCACGTGGTCTTCATGCAGTCGTTCACCATATCTTAGAAAAATATATAAGGGAATTTAGTCCCTCGGCTAGAACAAATGGAATGATTCGGTTCATCCAGAGATTCATGATGCCGGCATCGATGCATTCCTTATGCCATGGCTAGTAGGGTCTCTACTCTGCCGACAGCTCGCATTTGTGTGACCGGGCGATGCGAGTCGACCCTACCCTACTAGCCATGGCATAAGGAATGCATCGATGCCGGCATCATGAATCTCTGGATGAACCGAATCATTCCATTTGTTCTAGCCGAGGGACTAAATTCCCTTATATATTTTTCTAAGATATGGTGAACGACTGCATGAAGACCACGTGAACTCAAACATGACTTTCCCTCATGATTTCATTAGAGAGGTAGTGATGATAGATGCGATGCAAATCATCAATGAATTCATCAGAAAGGAACTGATGAAAAGTACGATGAGTTTCACTGGCGAATTCATCATGCTGCAACTGATGACAAATTTAATGAATTTCCCCGAAGAGTTCATCAAGTTCGCCCTAATGAAATAAACGATGAATTTCATTCATGCGTTCTTAGATGAACAACTTATGCAATACTCGATTAGTTTCATTGATTATTTCATCAGTAATTTATTCATTTAGCACGCTCTGTGGCTCACTAGGTTGAGTCGCACTATACGACACTAGTAATTTAGACGTCCGGAGATAAAATCTCGGCGTGTTCCAAAATTTCCGTACATGTGCGGATAGGAAATATATAGTGCTTGCAACAAGCACTCCGAAATAGTTTATAAATGGCTGAATGAATGCACCATGTCCCACAAGAGGTTACGGTACAGAGAAGAAGAAGAAGAATTTATTCAAATTACTCGATGCAGAGGCACACACTAGGAAGGCCAACTTTAAAGTGAAAAAGGTTTCGCTATACAAAGTAAAATATTACCCATCGGCGCAAAATGACGGCAAGGAAGCGAAACTAACCGAAATTTCAAGAAAATGTCTCTCGATGAATTGGGAGAATTCACATTGTAAGACAAAACCGGACGGGTAAACTTGCAAGACAAGAAACATCGTTCTTACAATCTGAATTGCACAATGCTTGTCTGCTGGCCACTACAAAAGCTCTCGCCGTCCGTTTATTAGCACAAACAAACACCCGGCGAGAGCTTTTGTAGTGGCCAGCAGACAAGCATTGTGCAATTCAGATTGTAAGAACGATGGTTCTTGTCTTGCAAGTTTACCCGTCCGGTTTTGTCTTACAATTTGAATTCAGCCATTGGCACCGATTCTTCATCGAGACAGTCATCGGGTGATGGAGATTCAGTCGAAGTACATAAGACAACGCGTGTGGATGAGACAGTGTTCACGAATACTTCGACAATTTTTGCATTCCCCCGTCTCTTTGGATATATCGTTCACCGATTATGGCTAGCAGGGGAGCTACTGCACGTATGTAGTTGCATCTCAGTATGTCATCATGTCTCGTATAATGTTGTCGCGAAGTGAACGAGTGAACACTGCTTCTATCGTGATAAGAGCGGTTACAAAAATACTTTGCGCTTTTAGCGTACTTGGGCTGTCGTCAATACCACTTCCACTTTTTTGCTTTTTTGAATTTTTAAAACCTCTTGGTTATATGTAGAACGTAAATTTTTGAATTTCTTAGTTAATGTCTTTTAATGCCATTTCTAGACGAATAAATTCTAGAGACGCTTTACGCAAATCTCGGTTTTTATAGCTCGGATCCAAACAATTCCACAGGTTTGTTTGGTCCTTGTATAAAGCAACAAATTTCAAATTCTGCTCCGAAGTCCATGTAAGTCCATTATGTACAGTAGCGGAAATGCAAGCCATCTCAGTTTCATCAGGGAGTACTAATATTGAAATTTTTAATGTGTATGTTCCACCTCACTCTAGTTGCCCTTCTGGCCATCGTTTCGATATTAATCCTCTCCTATCTGGAGAGCATAGGATCATTATTCTTGGTGACTTTAACGCGCGCCATGAGCTCTAGTATTTACACTTAATATCTAATATCTCACCTAGAGAACATGATGACGTCAGCTCATCACGCGGCATCTGTTTACGAAAAGATACGCAGTAGGAACAGAATCCTTAAAGCACTAGCTGGTGTCTGCCCAGGATCACTTAAATCAATCTCCTACTCTCAAAATAGTAACTTGTTGATTGCTACCGTGAGGATCATCCCAACTACGCTCTCGTGGACCGAATTCCTCCACCACCACATGTCAGGCGTGGTTTACGAGACCTAGAGAGAGAGACAGGGGCGGCCGGTCTAAGTGGGCAGGTAGGGCACTGCCCACCCTACAAAATGCTAGCTAAAAATAAAAATAAAATAAAAATTATTTCTTAGAACATAATTGATTCACTTCGGTACCTACATGCATATCTAACTTAACGTAACGTAACTTTCCTTCAAATGACAATAGCCATTCATTAGTACTTAATCACGATTAAATTGCCAATATAAAAAACTCCTCTCCTCTACATAAGCGAAAGTTCATATTGATATCAATTGAATAATTATAAGAAGCGCACGCGTGAATCACCAACCATTATGTACATTGCATTGCGCCCATTCATACTTCGTTCATGTATCTGCTCATCACATCAACATCATCATCTCAACTCAACCTATGGGCAGAATGCCTTTCTGCCCACATGTACCATCAATCTATTCTATAGCTATTCCATAGCACATAGAGTCACGATGTATCTTCTTATACGCTCAACGCATGCGCATTGAAAGTATCTGAACTTCACTAAAGGGCATGCCCAATACTACACTATCCATGAACTTATGTGCAACGTTCGCGAGCGCATGGCCCGTGGCGCTGTTCTAGTAGTTAGATACTCGTAGCCAGCCATAGCGCGTGGTGCATGGATACAATAATAAGGCCGTTTCGCATTTAAATTGTGCATGGTGCATTTGTAGAGTATTTAATTTGTGCGTGTGTTTTTGTCAGATTTTCTTCATTTTTTGAAGTGGTTTGGAGGCGTTATACTCGTACTTGTAGCAGTAGTGCATGATTACGTTATCAACGGCCGTTTTTTATTTTTTATTTGTTACGTATGTTTTTAGAAACCACTAATCGCTTTCTCTGTTTCCCTACATTTTAGTGTTATTAATTACTATTATAAAATATTTATTTTGGTGATGGGATTAATATTAAAATCTTATTTATTTGATCTAATATGTACCTATTTTGCTTGATATAGATACCTATTTATATTTTCTCCTCTATATGATCTGGAAGTTTTAAATTTAGTTTGTATGTACTTAAAAAAATGATATTTTTTTGTTGTTATGTTATTGCATGTGCATGATATAGAAAAAAATCCCACTTCTATTCCTCACACCTTTTTCCTCCCCTTGGCAAGAGGGATCTAAACCCTCCCCGCTAGCTCGTGCTGGGCAGTATATTTTATTTGCATAATTGTAGAAATACATAGCAGCATGAAAGTATGTATAACTAACTTCCTAATTTACAGGAATTGTCTTTGATAAATTATTTATTCAGGAAGATTTGTAGGTAGGTATGTCCTGTTATTGTGCGAAAGAATGTTGGCATTGCTTTAAAAAAAATAATTTTAAATAAAAAACCTTCGGACATAATGTCTCATCATAATTTAATATTTCATTACAATTAATCATATATTAGGTGATCCGTTTGGGTTGCCTTTTCTAGCCTCAAATGAAAAAAAAAGAAAGAGGTATCCAAATTTGAATTACCATTAAATGGAGCAGTGCTAATATTTACTTATTGAATATAATTTTATTGAAATATTGTCGCGACTATTGCTGGTCCCTTTGAAAGGTAAATACTGGATTCTTTTTCCACATTGCGACCGTTCTCTGCCAAAAAAAAATTGATGTAATATAGGATTCCGAACTGTAGCTATCTGTATGCATTTTCATGGTGCGATTGAGCATAACTGATTTGTAAGAAAAAACTCTAAACGATTCACCTAATACATACGTAAATACAACAAGCTTAAAAACATTAAAATGGACAGACTAACAAAGAGCACAATTTTAACGCATTAAAAAACAGTGGATATGCATGTATAGTATTATTTCCTGATGGTAAATCTGCCCACCCGGCTCTGTACTTCACGAGCCGCCACTGGAGAGAGAGAGGTCCAGGAATACAAGCGGGACCCTTACGATGAAGATGCATACCGAGTTGCCATCGCAGCGATTCACAGTGCATATTGCGAGTCTAGGTGCGAATAGAGTCCTCTCAGTGCGTCCATCACCAATCTCGCATGAGGACCTTTCTCGCATAAACCCGGACAAACAAAATATTTGTCTAAACTGCGCAGGCGTTCCCCATGATGTGGGTCATTTGTTTCAATGCCCAGCTGCCCCACTGACCTAACCCCTATCTGACTGTGGGAAAACTCTATCGCAGCAGCTATGTTTTTGTCCCATGACATCACGGACGAAAACATCGACGAACTATAACTCGAGTCCACATAGATGCACAGCGGTTCCACAATTTTCTGCCACGCTAAAAGAAGAAGAAGAAGTCTGAAGAAGTAGACTAGAGTGGAAGAAGTTGAATTGCATTTGACCTGTCGTATAGCTTAGTCTGAATATTTTTTTTTGTAAGGAATATTTATAAATAATAACATTATTTGAGAGTTTGAAGAATTTGCTACACAGATGCAAATCGGAAACCTTAAGAGAATAAAGTAAATAATTGCAAACACACTGAATTTTGTGTATTCGGAAAGTAATTGTTTCATCGGAAACAAAACTGTTGTATAGCTTTTCTAAGAAATCTATTTGAGGTATGCGTTTCCGAAGGAGATAGTATCGGATCAAGGGAGGACTTACAAACAATGGAGGATTTGGTATGGCCTTGAGATTTTGCAGGGATCTAAACTAAAGTCTTTTGGATTTGTCCATACATTTGCATGGATTTCGAACGGAGATTATAATCAAATTCTCGGGGAAAATCTTTACGGTATCATAGTGAAGTGTGGTGAGCTTCGCATTTGACAATGCTACATAGGGGTTATCTGATCCATTTTCCACTTTGCGCATGGTTTTGAACACAAAGGTGTTATGTTTCACCTGTTGACATAGTTCCTATAGGATGGATTCTGCTTCTTGTTAAAAAAAAAAACAATAATATAACTAGCAGTTTTGGTCGTCCATGAAATTGTCGGAGTTTGCAATTTAGGTGGATTGTACTGTACTGTCAAGTCGTGAAACAGAATTGCGACCATAGTGTGAACAGCATTCGATACTAAATAATTTACAAGATTTTTGCGGCCATGTGAAAAAACTTTTAGAATTTAAATTAAAAAAAAGGACATAATGGGGCAAAATTGAGTTTGAGTGCAGTAGTGTCAACCTAAGCGGCACTTATATTGACTATTTCGAATGAAGTAGCCACTGAAGTTTTTCTTCCGAAAGTAATAGTTCCTTTCTAAGGTAGGGATTCTGACGGAACAAACTACTTCCGAAATTAATGGATGATGCAGTGATAAAGAATGCAAGTTTTGCTTTGAAGGGACGCTTATTAACTCTATTTAATGTGTTGAATGTGTTTTGAAAGTTTTGGGTTAAAAATACAGTGAAAACCGATAAAGGAATTTTTCCTTGCGTCGAGGATATCTTGGTTGCCGTATAGATTTCAGCGAGAGTCGTTTTACATACGGGACATGTCGCTGTCGTCAATCGAAACTTTTGTAATTTTGATAAACGATGATTTTATTTTGGATTATGGAGTCAAGTTTCAGCTGTCATGCAGCCACAACTTGGCATTATCAATGCGACACGATTCGGCAATGTCCAAATGGATTGTTTAAAAAAAGATAGTTTTTGATTTGAACTTCGGGTGAATTTTTTTACGGATACCTAATGGTATTCACGAACATCATTTCGCTGACCACAGAAGCAGATCTGGGTATCCGCCTTGATACAAGTATGGGAGCGGATTGGTGATAACTCAGCTGCATTGATTCTAACGTCAACCTTGGTAGTTTGCTTCATGAAATGTTGCAGTGTCTAGGGTTCATTTTATGTTTTCAGGGTTTAATCTTTCTCCGCTCACGGGACCCCTCCCGAAATATTTTCCTTCGTATCATGATTCAAAGGCATTTCGCGTGGTAGCATCTTTCCATAGAACTCTCACCCCGACCTGCATACTTCTCAACTTTGTAGTGAAGTGTTAAGCTCAAGCTATCTACGAGTAGTTAGTGAGTAGAACTACACTGGGTTTCCGAATAGCTAATACAGCATGTTAGTGAGCAAATTGTTTTTTTTTTTTTTTGTATTTTGGTACAAACACGATTAATAGGTAATAGGAAGCTGTACCATTCACTAGAATTTAAAGTATGTAATTAGATTTTAGTCACAAAAAAAAAGGGAATGTTTTAAAAGGTGTTTTGTTGGATTGATTTAATAAGTCGTAATTTAGGTATCCAAACTGCAACAGTAAGATTACAGAGTGTCGAAAAATTCAATTATTTAAATTATACTGTTGTGTAATCCTGAGAGTGATCAGAGATGATTCATTATGCGAAAGTGAAAAAGAATCAGAGATAAGCTAAGGTTTCGAATATGGATATAAAGTAACTCGAGGCGAGTTAATGCAGGATGGCCGAATGAAGGATGCTTTGTGTTTTTGTATGATTGTATTTTCATAGTAGGCCATGAAATTAAATGACAATTGAAAAATAAAATAAAATAAAATCGGTCATTTTTCCTAGTGGTACGTCAAGCGCTTTTATGTTCCTGGTTTGGTTTTGTTATATTCCCGTGGTCAAATTACGCGACTAATCATCGACACGTAGAATTTAGTTTATTTCACACAATCGTATTTCGCGTGAGAAAACCCGTTCTAAAATATCGCGACACATTCTATGGTTTTTGGCGGCTGTTAAGGAGCTCCATCGTGTTCTTCGTCGTCGACCAATTTACACTTACAAAAATCGCGACGGAAACGAATAATTGTTTGTCATCTTTTGCGGTGACAAGAAGAAATCGATTGAAAAACGTTGTGGTGTCTCCCCTTTCTACTTGTGATAAACTCGAGAGGGTGTGGTGTTCTCCCTCTTTGAACAGAGTTTACGTGTTGAAGAGGTTGTGGTGTCTCCCCTCTTCGTGTTGTGTGTTTGAGAGGTTGTGGTGTTCCCCTCTCTCAAATGTGAGTAGAGGCGCGGTGCTCCGCTCCGGAGTTGATCCCCCTCTGTAATAGCTAGGAGGTTGTGGTTTCCCCCTCCGCAGTCTACCATAGAATACCGAATGAGAATGTTTTCGCCAGAAGTTGTGTGCCTTAGGTAGAAAGGCTTTACTTCTGGATATAGAAGAATGGGGATGGTAGTGAAGTGGGATTGAACCAAGGAGAAGCAGCCGAATCAACCGATACATCCATCCTGCGTCTACCTCGCATTGCCGTTTGAGTACCTGAGCCAGAGTCAACCGATATAACGAGAAGCCGACAAGGGGTTCTCTTCACTCTCCTCTTCTTCCTGTTTTTTGGCCGGGCCAACATAGATATTTGAATTATAATTCGTTTACGTTTCAAATAACTTAGTGTCTTCAATGCATGTAACTGCAGGCTCATTGGTTGTCTTTTTCTCATTACAGATGGTATCAGGCGGTATAGATCAGGTGAGTATCGTATTTTATGCATACAAATGTCCAGTACGCCATGTTGATTAAAAAAAAAATTAATAATTATATATCAAAGTAAAGTTTTAGTCTCTTACAAGGGTGACCATAAATAGGCTTTTGGCAGAATCTACAAATCCTTGCTGAGACCTCGAAGTGATCCTAGAATTTGATTGGGATTTTGCTCTGTCCTGGTAGATTTGTTCTAGATTTTCAGACGTTCGCCGTGTATGTGGTAGATTGGGCTAAACTTTGTCTTGATGATCTCGATTAAGGTATTGGATTAATCTACTACAAGCACAAAAGCTGATCCCGGCCGACGAGAGTATATGGAAATCTCCGTCCGCACCCGGTGTCTCATAATACTTTGTAGAAACGCATGGCAAATTCAATTTCCTCTCAGCCACATGTTCCCGAGCTTTTCATCATCAGGAAAATATTTACTATATCATGTTTTACCAGTAAGCTCAGTCGCACGCACGGAAGTGACGTATTTGGTGTGTCCAATAAATTAAAATAAGAATCCTCAGATCTGGTAAGGCCGGCGTGTTCCAATCAGCTGATCGATAAAATCTCATGTCACAGTAATGTTTTCGAGGTTATTCCGGCTGAACCGAATTACGAGGAATCTTCCGGTCTTTTGTGGACCAAATCCTCTAAAATGCCGTCAATTCCAAACGGCTTTCTATTCCGAAAATCTGTCCCGGCACAGATATACCCAGAACGTCCAATTTCCAGTCCAAATACAATCAATCCGATGGAAATCAAACAAAAAAGGAGCCAAACGAGCTGCAGCCGAAGATGACGACGACTCGGACCAGGAAGAGGTGAATGAAGAAGATTTCAAGGATGAGCAGGATTCGAAAATTGTGAAAACCCACGTAAAGTCGTTGAGGCTGGATTTGATTGTCAAGTCAGGTCTGGGACTGGCGCGAAATAAGGTGGAGGCAATTTTCTATGATAACAAGATCCGTGTGAACGGCCAGAAAATCGTGAAGAAAAGCATTCAAGTTTATGTGGGTGATGAAATTGATGTTTTCAAAGGATTCAGTACAGCTAATCCTGAACATTTACAAATCGCTCGAGTTCAGTTGTTGGCCGCAAACGAGAAGGATGAAGGCTATCGAGTGGTTTTGAAGAGATTTAAATCCTTAGTAGTGGAAAATTATAGTGGACAGAATGCTTTTAAGGCAGGTAGTTCTTAAAAAAATGATAGTTAATAGATGTAGAATTGTCTTAAAATGTTGTGTTCATATAACTGAAAACATAAGAAATAAAAATTAAAAATTTTATTTATTTACAAATTCCAATTGTAAGCTCTTTTCAATATTTCAGTGTTTATACTGCTTCTTGGGTCGCGCACACACGGAGAATCTATGGATTCCGAATACAACGAAATGCCATATTAAAAAATGGCAACTTGCCCAGTTGTCAAGTTTCGTTGGATTCGGAGTTCATGGATTCTCCGTGTGTGTATGACCATGGAGAGACCACCATTAGCTCCGCTGCCGTAAAGAGTACCCCTACAAAAGATATTCTAACCTTCACCAGGTTGCTAGAGAGTCTTTTGGAGTAGTCGAGACTCCTAGATTATTAGCATCGTATAGGCAGAATCCGACTCAACCAAGTTAGCCACAGAGCGTGATAGACTTGTGCTCATGTAATAATAATAAACGGGTTTTGAGACCGCTAAAATGTTTACCGAGTGACCTCTCGCACCTTCAATCTCCCCACTTTAGAGAGGAAATGGGCTATCCTATTACCAATCACCAATACGTAAGGATGCAGCTGTAGCCTCTTTGGTCCGTCCCTTACCCGATGAGGGGCAGTAGGGAGTCCTTGTTGAAGTAATTTCTGCTAGGTGAGGAAGATATTTCCGCTTTAGTTATATTACAACAAGCAACTTACACTGTAGCGATGATTACACGGGCATAGGGGGAGGTATGTGAAAATACCGCCTTTAAATTCACCCTAAAAACAACTGAATCTAGCTCATGCTCGTCTTTTTCAGTTTAACTACCTCAAAGGACATTCTACCGTTTTTTCGAGGATCCCGTTGGAAAGGCCTTCCTTCCCGACTTATTTCCAAGTTTCACGCAACTACATAGAAACCCAACTAAACCAGAATCAAGGGAGTAGTGTGTTAGGCCAACCAAAGGGCTTTTCAACGTAGCTCACAGCTAGTCTAGAGATGGGTTTAGGCTGCTACTGCTAGTGTAACAAAGGTTTGTTTACGCTCATAGAGTGTATGTTTATTTCGATCTAATTGTGTGGATACTCAGATGTATAGAACGTCCACAAGTAAGATTTGTTCAGTCAGTCTGTGAAAAATCTTCTGGTAGTGAAGTGGTGTGTTTTGTGTAGACGCTTTATACATTGGGGTAAGTTTTATAAACTTACTGAGTATTTTGTGTGTTTGCATGGTGCACTATGTATTTATGTGTGTGAAGTATTTTAGGTGGATGACCAGGGATAATTCCTGTTGTTTAATATATTTGATTTATTGAATTTAAGTGTTGTGATACTAGTGGAACCTGGTGATGGATCTCCTCCCAGATCTAGTTTGTACATCTGTCTCCACTTGTGGGATGGAACTCCTCCCTTTGTCGAAATGTACAACTAGGTGTGAAACTAAGTATATAGGTACTCCACTCGAGGGATGGATCTCCCCCTCTTGCTGGCATATACTGGTTTCGTGTAAGATAGAGATGGAGCTCCTCCTATCTTAAATATAATATTCACAACACTTAGGTATTCATTTATTATTAACTGGTCCTGGTCATCCATAATTTGGCTGTGTGTACACACACTGTGCTAATTTTATATTTACAGATTCGACTGGTCTCCACAATGCCGCAAGTACCGCCTGTCCTGACATATAAAAAAAAAATAAGACCGAGCTTTTAGGTCTTCCTATATTTTCTATCTTTTACACTAGTTGCCTATTTGTCCTCAGTTTACATCAAAAATGAATACCGAATGCTTAACGGAAAAACTAACACGGACAAGGTGATCAAAATTGGGAAAAATTTGAATCAGCCCAAACCAAGTTGTGGGGAAAATACAAAGCAGATGTACTACGGAGCACGAGAAACAATTTTCCTCTTGTACATGAATCCGGGTGCGAATCTAGCTTCTACATTCGCGAGCTGACGTGAATCTATCTTAAATTACGATCGTCGCGGTATCTTAAAGAATAGTTTTCAATATTTCTTAGAGAATTATTGACGAATGCGATGTATAATTTCATTGGTCGGAGCGTTGGGCTGTACGCTTAAAGCATCAAATAGGTAGTCCTTCGCAGTATTCAATATATAATGGAAAATAACCGGTAACACATGTATTTTGAAAATTAAAATACAATTAAAAGCGAAAAATTTCACTATCATGAAATTAAATATGTTATCACAATATTAACAAGGTAGCACTTTAGTCAGAATTCGAGGACAATTTAAATTGTGGCATACATATATTATAAAACGAACTATCGACAAAATTTGAAGTATGTTGCCATTGCAAATAACCCTTCTCAATAAGCTCTCGTGCACTTTTTGGTTTGCCGGTAAAATGTGGGTCCTGTACAAAGACAAACAATGCGAACTTTTTTATAAATCACTGAATAATGACAAAAAACAATCTTACCACAACCAATAAGTACGCTTCATTGCCAGCTGTATGCACTCCGGCTATACCCTTCGACGATGCATCAATATCACCACCCATCATTATTAGACCATCCCAATCTTCAAAATATTTCTTCACAACGCCAACATATTTCTTTAAATCATCACAGCTTGGCACATGTTGAATTTTGCACGAAATATTGTATAATGTGTCTAGCACATAGAATACTTCGAGAGCTCCAATCCATTCTCGCGATCCTTGAAATGACTGTGGCTTGTCGCCAATATTTACTAAGCATTGTTGGATTTCAGGTATAGTTGGCACAGCTAATAGTTTCTCTCGTTCATTTAAATTTCCATCATTCACAATTAGGGAGCACATTGATTGTAACGTACGATAAGCACAACCCCATCCAACATCATTGAATCCTTCGCATTTGTAATGAAAGTATTTGAACATTCCGCGGCAAAGGTACGTGTTACCGGTATCAGTTGGCGGTGTAATTTCCAGGTGTACATTGTCCAGGAGAGAATCGTAGGCGGGATGGCTTTTTGTCATATTGAGGTTGGCTGAAATTATAAAATTAGTTTTATCTATGATGTAATTAAATCTAGTTCCGAGAAGCTATAACCAGTTCATAAAGGAAATTTGTTGTTGAGAGGATTGAAATTGCCGTGAAACAAAGCAAGGTTCGAGGTGATAACTACAACAGATGGCCAGTTCTATGGGATGAATGTGAGCGTATCGGGTCAGAAGGCATATATGGAAAGTAAACTTTGTGAAGTTAATCGTACGAATGTTTGCTTTTGTTATTTAAGCCACAAAGCGTTTCCATACCGAGAAGCTGTGGAATGTCTCAATTTTCTCGCGGTTGTAACAAGATCCGATAAAGGGACGGGGCCGCCTGTGTGCGTCACTTTCAGGCCTTCGGATAGTCCCGGTTCTGCATACTTCAAACTTGTCAAACGCATCCTGGTATATTTGAAGGGGACAGCTAACTATTGTCTGTAATATCATGTTGTCAGTTTCATCCTAATCGGCTATGGTAATGCGGACTATGCTAATTTTACATCAACAAGCAACGAGATCAACCAACTTACGGATCAATCTTTATGGTAGCTGGCGGTGCGATAAGCTGGTTTTCCCGTAGGCAGCGGACGGTTACACAATCAATAGCTACATTACGGCAGCGGATGCCCCAAAGCAGATAATTTGCCTAAAGTGCATGCTTCTGTAACTTATAAGAGAGGTCGACCAACCACTCCTCCTCACTCCTCGACGTCATGGAAACTACATTTTAGCTTGCTTGTAGATACTACTTCGCCTAGTGAGGGATAGCGCGTCAACAATTTTTTCGGTGGTCTTACGGCAACTGCCTCTACGGGGCGGACCACACCCGTTTTGTCATTTCAAAACGGCCAAAAGCTGCCAATATGCCTTCCTGGCAAGAGCCCCGGCAGGAGCCCTGAAGGTTCGATGCAGGAAGGTTGTGTTTGTCTGTGTATATATGTGGGTACGATATATGTGTTTTTTCGTCATATTGGGAGCATTACATCTCGGCGCGGCTGCTCTCAATCTTATTAATTTGCGCCGGTGTTGAAACAAATCCAGGCCCAAGGGTATGGATTTATAGTGTCTGCAACCAACGAATCGGTGCGAATGCCAGATCAGTGCAGTGTAATTGCTGCAGGGAATGGGTTCACTTTAGGTGTTCGGGGTTACGAAGACAAGGTCAACACTCCTTGGCATATGTTGCGGCAGGTTGTATAAATTCCGGGCAACCCAGGGCTGCTCCCAGCCCACCTTCTCCACCACTGCCCCCTACACCGCCAAACAATATGATAAGGAATGCCAGACCCAGTCTTACGCCTGGACCTCCCCCTCCAGCGGTTTTCACTGCACTATCTATATTAACTGTAATGGCATCCACCGAAAAATCGCTGAGATCACACACTTCTTGAGTTCCAACAGAATTCTCATCGCCGCCATCCAAGAGACGTTGCTTCACGCAAACTCGTCTCTAAGCGTCCATAGCGAATATGTTATACTGCGGAAAGATCGACCGGCCGCCACGGATGATTTTCACCCTGGAGGTGGACTTGCCTTCCTAATACACAAGTCCGTACATTACTGTGTATTAGATGTAGTTGCTGACGGTACGGCGGAAATTCAAGCCATCTCAGTTCCATCAGGGAGTACTAATATCGAAATTTTTAATATATATGTACCACCTCATTCTAGTTGCCCTTCTGGCTATCGTTTCGATATTGGTCCTCTCCTTTCCGGAGAGCACAGGGTCATCCTTGGCGACTTTAATGCGCACCATGAGCTTTGGCATTCGGACCTCAACAACAATGCCAGGGGTATAACTATCGCCGAATCACTTGACGCCTCAGAATTCTGTTCACTCAATGAAGACTCGCCGCCTAGAGTCGTGGGCACTTGCAGTAGTTCTCCTGACATAACTATTGTCAGTGCCAGCCTAATCGCGGCTTCCCGATGGGAAGTACGTACCACCCTCAGATCAGATTACCTCCCAATCATTATAAAAATTGACAAACCAGCGAACATGACAAAGTCTGAGAAGCGAACGTTTGTCAATCACAAGAAGGCCGATTGGGATGGTTTCAAAGCTTACTCGTCGGCGAAGTTCATCGAGCTACCATCACCTACCAACATTCATAAGGCCGAGATAAATATTAGGAACGTCATTACCACAGCCGCGGCACGTTTTATTCCTGCAGGACGTATCCCGAAAGTTCGGCCTAACTTCCCCACTAGTGCCGCCAGATTAGCCGATGAACGTGATCAGATCAGAAGCGCTCACCCTGATGATCCCAGAATTCAGGAGCTTAACTCCGAAATTGACCGACAAGTTAAAGACTATAGGCGGGCGAAATGGAATCAGCACCTCGATGAATGTAACCTCAATGAAGGTGTCAGCAAATTATGGTCTACCGTCCGCGCCCTTTCCAATCCTCGGAAAGAAAAGGGCAACAACGCCATTGAATTTGGCAACACAAAAACCTGCGATCCTCTTCAGTGTGCTAGCCTGTTCAATAAACAGTTTATTGAACATCCCAAGTCTGACGGCCTCAAGCGCAAAATTAGAAGACGGATTCGCAGCCGAAATGTTGACACCATACCATCTTTTACAGCGGACCAGGTTAAAAAAGTCATCGAGAATGCTAAAAACTCCAAGGCCCTCGGACCAGAAGGCATTTCGATGACCATGTTGAAACATCTCGACCTTCCAGCCATTGAGTATCTCACGGCCGCCTTTAACTTGTCGATGTCCACGCTTGCCATCCCTGAAATCTGGAAAACAGGTCGAATTGTTCCCTGTCTCAAGCCAGGGAAGAGCGCAAATCTCGGGGAATCCTACCGCCCCATTACGATACTTTCTCCTGTCGCAAAGACGCTGGAGGCCCTTATTCACCCCACTCTTGTTGCACATGCGAAGCTAGAACCTCACCAGCATGGCTTCAGGAAGATGCATAGTACCACCACTGCCCTCGATGCGATCACTACACGCATTCGTGATGGGCTAAATCAACGCAGTCGTTGTCACAGAATTATTCTGGTGGCAATAGACCTATCAAGTGCATTTGATAAGGTCAATCATTCAATGCTCTTAGCAAACTTGTTGAATATGCATCTTCCTGCACAAGAGATCCGTTGGATTGCCAATTATCTAGCTGGTCGGCACTCCTTCACCGAGTTTCGAGGCAAACGTTCTAAGCTTAGGAAAATCAAATTAGGTGTTCCACAGGGAGGGGTACTCTCCCCCACTCTGTTCAACATCTACATGTCCGGCCTTCCCACACCACCTGAAGGAATCGAGGTGATTTCCTATGCTGACGATTGCACCGTACTCGCCACAGGGAATGATAAGGAAGAAATACGCCTCCGAATTAATCGCTATCTAGGACGATTACAGGCATTTTTCCAAAGCCGAAACCTCACCATCTCTGCGTCCAAATCCTCTGCGACTTTTCTAACCACTTGGTGGGAGGACATCAGATGGGAGATGGATATACGTATTGGCAACAATTCTGTTCCTACTGTTAAAAACCCCAAAATGCTCGGGCTTCACCTAGAGAACATGATGACGTCTGCGAATCATGCAGCTTCAGTCTGTGAAAAAATGCGCAGTAGGAACAACATCCTAAAAGCTCTAGCTGGTAGCACCTGGGGCAAAGATAAAGAAACCATGCTAACTACTTATAAAGCGGTGGGTCGAGCGGCCGCTGATTATGCAGCCCCAGTTTGGACACATAGTCTATGTGACACAAACTGGTCCAAAGTTCAGGTCTGCCAAAATGCCGCTCTACGCATCGCGACAGGTTGCCTTCTGATGTCTGCCCAGGATCACTTACATCAGGAGACAAAATTGATGCCAATACGTGATCACAATCTCCTACTCTCAAAACAGTATCTTGTTGGTTGCTACCGTGAGGATCATCCCAATGATCATCTCATGGACCGAATTCCTCCACCACGACATATCAGGCGTGGTCTACGAGACCTTGAGAGAGAGGTTCATGGATACAAACGGGACCCTTACGATGAAGTTACATACCGAGCCGCCATTGCAGCGATCCACACTGAAGAAGTGAATCGGTCTATCGCGAGTTTAGGTGCGAATAGAGTCCTCTCAGAGCGCCCACCACCAATTTCGCCTGAGGAGATTAGGCTCCCGAGAGCCACTAGAGTAACACTAGCTCAACTTCGGTCGGGCTTTTGTTCACGCCTTAATTCGTACCTTTCCCGCATAAACCCGGACATCCAAAACATCTGTCCAAACTGCAATGGTACTCCTCATGATGTGGGTCACTTGTTTCAATGCCCTGCTGCGCCCACTGATCTTACCCCTATATCGCTGTGGGAAAACCATAAACCGTACCCACATAGATGCACAGAGGTTTCAACCTTTCTGCACCGCTACAAGAAGAAGAAGAACAATTTTTTCGCGCCATCGTACTTGATTCTGGGCTATGGGACTTACACACGATTTATCCAGATCTTTACACTATTTTGTCACCGAACGTCGCCATGTAAGTTTGGGTCAACACAGTTATAGCTCTTTCGCAAAGTGTGTCCTATCCACGATTTCGTCTTCGTATCAATTTGCCGATTGGACCCGTGCGACGGCGGAATTCTTTATTGGAAATTGTTTCGGGCCAGAATATCTTCAATAAACGACGAAGACACGAATTCAGATTTGCAGCTACTTCCCATGTACTGCTCCCACATAATAGAACTAAAGCCCCAGAGAGCTGAGCATGCCCAGCTTGGTTTTGGTGCTGAGATAACTGCTTTGTCAAATTTTGGACTGCATACTATATGCGCCTTTGGCCTGATTGATACGACGAACGATGTCCTGCTCCGTACCACCATTTTGGGCAAATATGCTTCATAGGTAGAGAAATTCATCTACCTCTTATATAGGATCGCCAATAATATGGATGGCAATCGGTGTTGGGTTTCGGCTATGTATACCTCTGCTAAGTAACTTTGTAACTTAGCCCAACTTTTTTTATCCTCCCTTTCCAGATTCGATTTCGATTCTAGGGCCATCACGGAAAGATCTATAATCTTGTTGCAGAGAACGCAAATATGGTCAGCGCAGTCAAGGTGCTGCAAATAAGATGTAAGGATCTATTGGATTCCTCTGTTTAATTTTGAAAGTGGTGAATGCAACACATCTCCCCAAGATTGGGGAAAGGATCAAAGTCCTCAGACACCTTACGTTTATGTAAAACGCGACATTTCGCGGCCTTCAGTTGCCGTAACAATAGTCATAAGCTTCTGAGGAATACCTCACACTATCGAAAGTTTTTTTCAAAATCGATGAAAAGCAAATGCAGCGGAGTTGAACTCAGCGTATTGCTCGATACCGATTCGCAAGGTGTTAGTGTGGTCACCACAGGAAAATCCTTATCAGAAGCCCGGTTGCTCTTCATCCTTTGTATTTTCCAAGTATGTCCTAAGTGATACCATGGATGATTTTTGGTATAATTTTAGCAGCAGGAAGTACACAAATGGCCTTCCAATTATTGCAGTCAGTTAGGCTGCCCTTCTTCGGAAGTTTGATGATCAGTCCCTCCTTCCATTCCGTGGGAAGGTTTCACTACTCCGGGCTCTATCCATAAGTGGATACAGCAACTCGGCAGTTATGCCGGGGGCTGCTTAATAAAGTTCGGTAGGGTACCATCAACACCGGCGGCCTTTTTTTAATGCTATAATTGCAGTTGTTATTTCATCCCTTGTAGGGGATGTAGACCGTATTTCCACGTTTTGACGGTTAGCTACAATATCTGTATGACGAGGAACACTTCACCTACTATTGCCCGATTTAGAACTTTTCTATCATCTCATTTCTTTCTTTCAAGATTCCGTCGCTGTCCCTTATATACTATTGAGAAGAGCTATCACCATCTGTAACCTATGACACTGTACAAGGCATTTAAGTTACTGCTTCTGCAGCAAGAAAGGCTAAGAGAGAATTTGCATACCCTCATTTGTCGCGTCGCACTTTACGCTGAACATCGCGAGCTCGGTAGATAGCTATAGATAAAGGGCTTCTATATTATCTCCATTATCATCGGTTGCTGCAGCTAAACGAGCCTTCCCGATCATCAAGGTGCTGCCATTTAGCGTCGGACGTCCCAAATTGGAGCCAAGGACGGTGTCTGCGCTGGTAACAAACGCATTTTTTATGGCATCCCAGTTTTCATTAATTTCGTTTTACGAATACTATCATGGTTAAGACATAGGCCGACAACCCATCCTTGGAAAAAATTCTACGTCAAGAAACCTGGAATAAAAGCTTCGGATTGGACGGATACAACCCAACGACGACATCGCAAACGAACAACTGATTACTCTTTCGGAACCTGGAATGTACGCTCCCTGAATAGGCCAGGGGCCTTAAGGGCCCTCTTGGATCAGGTCGAAAAATATAAGCTGAGCATTGTTGCACTCCAGGAAACAAAATGGCTTAGTAGCGAGATTGATGACCGAAATTCGTACACAATTTTCACAAGTGGAAAACCTTCGGGCCACAGGGAGTTTAGAGTGGCGTTCATTGTAAACAATCAACTTAAGCCGCATGTTATCGACTTCAAACCCATAAACGAGCAGCTGTGTGCGATTCGCATTAAAACCCGGTTCTTCAATCTCTGGCTCATAAACGCGCATGCCCCCACCGAAGTCAGTGAAGACGCGGTTAAAGACGAGTTCTATCACCGCCTAGAAAATCTCTTCGATTCACTTCAATCAAATGATTTCAAATTGCTGCTAGGGGATTTTAACTCCAAAGTCGGAAACGAAAGTTGGCATAGGGGGATCACTGGAGGGTACAGCCTCCATCAAGACTGTAACGACAATGGCCAACGACTAATAGACTTCGCGACCAGCAGAAATATGGTCATTAGCTCTACATGTTTTCCGCATCGTCGCATTCACAGGCAGACCTGGAGATCCCCAGATCAACATTCCGTCAACCAAATTGACCACGTCCTTGTCTGCAAGAGATGGGCATCGAGCATAATGGATGTTCGGTCCTATCGTGGAGCAAATATTGACTCTGACCACTATATGGTGAAGGCGACTTATAGGTGCAGAATTTCTTCGGTGCATCATTCGAGGTTCAACCCGGCAAAACTTTTTGCGGTTGACAAATTGTTGGATGATGCCACGGTGGTCACTTATACGACTGCCCTTGAGGAGAAGCTGACGCCCTTGCTAAATAACATCAGCAACAAAGGCGCCCTTGAGATCTGGGATACACTCAAAGACACCATCAAAGGGGTCGCAGAGGAGGTTGTGGGATACAAAGCCCGGTGAGCCCGAAATGATTGGTTTGATGAAGAATGTCAAAATGCGGTAGATGCTAAAAACGAGGCATATCGCCAATGGACTGAACGCGCAACTAGAGCAAAAAAAAAAACAAAATATGACGAGCTTCGACGATTTTCGAATAGGTTAATTAGGCGTAAGAAACGTAAGCATCTTGACCAGCAGTTGATGCAAATAAACCAAAGACTAGCTAGTAGGAACAGTAGACAAGCGTACAAGCTAATTAATTCAATTAAAAGTGGATACCAACCCAGGACCAGCCTTTGTAAGGATAAGGATGGCAATATAATTAGCGACACCGATAGCGTTGATAAACGCTGGGCCTCACATTTTGAAGAGCTTCTTAATGTTCAACCGAACAACCCCACACAAGAAGCGCTGGAGCTGACGGCTGAAACAGGCCCTCCCATTCAACCCCCAACAGTAGAAGAAGTTGATCTCGCCATGCAGTAGAGATGTAACGGATCTTGATTATCGGATGAGGATGCGGATGCGGATGCAAAATAGTATAACATTGAGGATGCGGTTGCGGATGCGGATATTAATGGAGAAATTTTTGAGAATGCGGATGAGGATATGATCTAATATGTAAATAATTAGGTTTCACACTTTTCATGAAGATGAAAAAAAGTTGAAATTCCTCTGATTAGTGTAGTTAAAAATTAAAAAGTTGCATACTTCCTTACTTCGCTTCCCCTTAAAAAAACGCACTTCACCCGCCTCAGTTCAATTCATTTAAAACAAAACCACTCAAACACTATTCACAAAAATGCGAACCGGAGTGCGTTCCTTAATTTACTCGTAGTCGTTGCTGTAGTCATCGCTGACTGCTCAGATCATATAAATGGAACGCGCTCCTGCTGTGCTGACCGACAAACTGAAGCTCAGTTGTGTATACGATACAGAATACAATTTGTCTCAATGCATTTCTTTATAGTTACAAAGTAGCATGTGGGTCGCATACATCCGCTAATTGTCTGCATACAAAAATGAGGATTGCGGATGAGGATGCGGATGTAATTATTTATAAGATGAGGATGAGAATGCGGATGCGGAGTTTAATTTTTATGCGGATAATCCGCGATTGCGGATGCGGACATCCGTTACATCTCTACATGCAAGCACTAAAACATAATAAAGCCCCGGGCGCTGACGAGATTCCAGCTGAACTGCTGAAGCATGGTGGGGAGAGCCTTGTTAAGGCTATACACACACTTATCGTTAAAGTATGGAACGACGAAATAATCCCGGAAGATTGGCGTAAAAGTATCATTTGCCCAATCCACAAAAAAAAAGGGGATAAGTTGAAATGTGAGAACTACAGAGGCATCTCATTAGTTTGTACGACTTATAAGATTTTATCTAAGATTCTGGAAAATAGAATTAATCCGTACGCAGAAGAAATCATTGGCGAGTACCAAGGCGGCTTTAGACCTGGTCGTTCGACGACAGATCAGCTTTTTACAGTGAAGCTTTTACTCCAGAAGTGCTGGGAATACAACATCGACGTATACCAAATATTTGTTGACTTCAAGCAGGCATACGACAGTATCGATCGTAGCGTACTGTACAACATTTTGCTGCATTTTGGAATACTGGCTAAGCTAGTGCGACTCATAAGGATGACGATGACTAATACCGTCTCGCAGGTCAGAGTTCAGAACAGACTTACTGACCTATTTGAAACTCGTACTGGACTCAAGCAAGGCGACGGGCTGGCGCCGACGCTCTTCAACCTGGCTCTGGAGTATGTGATTCGAGCCATGAATTTGGACAGCAGCGGAACGCTACTCATTTAATCGACTCAACTAGTAGCCTACGCCGCCGACATCAACATCATGTCTCGAAGATTGGGTGATGCAGAAAGCCTTCTGCATAATCTCAATAACGCCGCCAAAGAAGTTGGGCTACATATCAACGAGTCTAAAACCAAGGTCATGATGCAATCAAAAACTAGAACGCCAGTAAATTCAAGCATCACAGTGGGGGACCTCAATATAGAATATGTAGACAACTTCACTTACCTGGGTTGCAATTTGTCAAAAGACGCCAACGAAACAGATGAGATAAAGCGACGGATACAACTAGCTAATAAGTGTTACTTTGCGGTCCTCCAAATTATGAATTCGAAGCTGGTGCACAGGAACACGAAGCTCCACGTGTATAAAACCATCATCCGACCTGTGCTATGCTATGGCTGCGAGGCATGGACCCTAACCCAAAACTCTGAGCACCTGTTGGACACATTCGAGCGAAAGGTTCTCCGAAGAATCTTCTGGGCCGTTCGTGAACGAGGTGAATGGCGCATCAGGTACAACCTTGAGTTGTATCAGCTGTATGATGAGCTACAGGTGTCGCAGATCGTGAAATTGCTGCGATTGGAATGGGCGGGTCATGTACAAAGGATGAACGACGATCGCATGCCTAAAAAGGTGATGAACGCGCAACGAGTGGACGGAGGCAGATTTCGTGGACGACCGAGAGCCCGATGGGAGCATTCTGTATGTGAGGACGCCCACCAGATGCTAGGCTTTCGGAATTGGAGGACAAGGTCGCGTGACCGCGACAATTGGAGGTTTTCAATCCAGGCGGCCAAGGCCCGACGTCGGGCTATCGTGCCATAAAGAAGAAGAAGTTTTCATTAATGTCAGCGGTCTTTTATCGTTAGAACGTCGCACAGCTCCAATCCGTTTCCCGCAGGGGAAGTGTGTTACTTGTAACACACATATTTGGTGAGTTGCGCCACCACGGACCCGAGCAGCGCAGGGAGGCCCCTGGTATGGTTGATACGCCATGGCGTGGATCTGTACAAAAGACCTTCGGGAGTTGACGGTCCCGAGCTCCCGAGCTCGTCATATATGGGTGACACAGCATAGCTTGACTTTTTCCCTATTCCTTCAAAAAGTCAGCTATACAAGCTCACACGACGCAGTGCTTCCTCGTAGGGGAGAAACCACATATAAGCGTACGTGTCTAGTCTCGGAGTTGGCGGCTTCGCAGAACCGAAGCCTCGAAGGGGCCAGTTAGGGAGAATGGCCTTTGCGCCTATACCTAGCTGGCTTGTGGATTGATGACCACACGGCCCGAATCAAATTGCTACTTAGTAAACGGACGGAGGCCAAACCTATGTGAACGGTAGCGCTATGAGTCTGCTTTAAGCAGACGAGTAGTAAACAGGCATAACGATCCTGCGGAGGCATTCGAATTCGTTAGGTCTTCCGAAAGGGGGCCAAAGGAGGATCACACCTGCTATAGAGAAATCTTTAGCGAATAGTGTACCTCGGGGATGGGCGTGCCCAGGGGACCATGGTCCCTACCCATCTAGGCGTTGGACTCGAGGGGGTTCGTGGTGATAGACAAGTCGACCAGCTAGAGTCGCATCCCAAGGTGGGGATCCAAAGGGAGGCATCCCGGCGGGGAACACCATTCCGGCTTTAAGCCGGATAAATTCTCGTCGTCCCGCAAGGGAGGGAGGTTATGGCTGCATAGCTTAGGTACTCCTAATGGCGAAGCGTAGTAGACGCAGGATGGAAGCTCCAATCCGTTAACGAATATTGGCGACCATCAGATAATGGTTTCTCCCCATTTCGGCACCCTTCTTGTTACGCACGTCCAACAGGCTACTGATGGCAAAATTGTCGATCTGGTTTTGTGTTCTGCGCCATCCAACAGAGGTCCAAGTAACTTTACGATGGTCCTTGTATTCAAACAATGCCCCGCCAATGAAGCGACTCTGAAAGTTGCACAATTCTACAAATCTTTCACCGTTGTCGTTACGATCTCCAAGCCGTGTCTACCCATCACATGTCTGATCCTACCGTTGTTGGCAACCACTTTAGCATTAAGATTAAAACAATGATGTCACCCTGAGGCATCTTATTAAGGACGTCGTATAGAGGATCACTAGATAACAAACAGTTTCGGGCGGCTCTGGTTAACATGAGCCCCACCTGCCTTGTGACCACTACCAGACGGCCGACAAGAGCACAACATTAAAGAGCCACTCAGCAAGTTGAACTTTCCACTATCCCACCATCTTATTTCCAAACTCCCAAGATCTTGAGTTTACCTTTTTTCAGGAGTTCCAAAAGATGTGTTCCTTCCGGCTCCAGCTGTTGTTAAAATTTCTACCAGGATTTGAACCGATTCGGACAGAAATCAAATGTCATGCATGACAATTTATAATTTCCCCTCTTTGTTTTCATTCTAAACAAATCAGCTGATTGTGACGGATTTGTTTGTTTTGAAAAGTAGTTCATTTTTCGTCATAGCAGCCCCACTAGTAGTTCTAGTTCCCCACACTTAATCGAACCCAGAGATGGCTAAGTAGCTTGATGGCTGCGCTTAGTCAGACGCGTAAATACGCCTGCAATTGCACCTGCACGTAGGGTAGATTTTCGGACGTATTCTAAGCAGAAGTCCCAACCTATTGGACCCTCATCCAATCGCGAAACGTCAATGGAAGAAGATAAGAAATCGGTCGATTCATGATTGCTTCAGTATCAGAAGTATTTCATCTTTGATCAAAGGTTGTCCGCGGCTCGAGTAAGTACGTTTGTCGAAGCAAGTACTCGCGTAACTCCCGTTCAGAGTGCTTCTGTTGGTGAACGCGTACGGTCGAGCGAGACATTCCAGCAATTACGATGCCTGCTACAACTGAAAAGGTCAATCCGGATTTGGTGAAGGAGCGCCAAAAGGCTTCTTTCAACACGGAGGAGTTGGCTGCCTGGTGGAACGGTGGTGATAAAAAGTTACAGGATAAGCGGAAACGAGGTAAGATTCCCACCCAAACTTAATCCGTGGTTCAGACTTTGGTTAAAAACTGATTGCTTTGTGTTTGTATGGCGTTGTGAAAAGAGCCAAGTGATGATGTACCGAGAAAGTGCAATTTGGGATTGTATAAGGTTTCTTCTTCGTGCAATGAAGTTTCTATGAAAAAGTCTCAAATAGCTGATCAATTTCAAATCTTATCTCGGACCAATGAGCTCCAACGATTTAAAACAAAATCTGCAGTAGGAGTCCAAAGTGTAAATTTATGTATATCGCGGTGACTGAAGTCGATAGGTTCAAGGTTTTCTTTGAAATTAATGGACAACAGGTGTAATCTACATTTGTGCGAATTTAAGTGAAATTCTTGAATTTAGAGGGAGAAGTGGCAACATGCAGGAAATTGAAGAGAGCAAATCGAGTGAAAAGCAAGTACGCTGCGTTAACTATCGTTCTTCTCAGATCTTACTACGCAATTGACCTATTTTATGATGAGTAGTCACTGTGTAGTATTGCAAAGAGAATAATAATGCGTTATCCACTGCTGCTGGCTAATTATGATAATTATACGTTTTTTTCGTAGCGACGCTACTGCCATCAGTAATGGCAATCTGTATCTCCGCCATAAAGTATACGGAAGCAACACATTGCGCATACAATAGGCCAGTAACTTAGTTTAGTAGTTTATTGGTTCGAAAGCTTCTTTGAATTAGCTTTCGCAGAAATTTTAAGATATTGATATGTAGATGGTATAATTTTTCAAATCGATACAGCCTGGATTGGATTGGATTCTGTAAAAGGCAAAAGTGGCATTTGATTGGATAGGTCATATCCTCCGAAGAGGGCCTAAAAATATTGCTTAACAGGCCCTAGATTGGAACCCACAAGGAGCCAATGCCAGACGCCGTGTTGGACGACCAAGAAACACATGGAGAAGATCGGTTGATAGCGAGGCTGTTTCATTAAACAATATATGGTCAGACCTAAAGACGAAGGTACAGAACGAGGTGGAAAGTAGGCGTAGTTAAAATTAGTAGGCCCTATGCCCCAATTAATTAACAGAAACCAGAGAGAGCATTTTCAGGTCTTACAAAAACCTAATAAATTGTAAAGGTCCAATATGACTCCCCATAAGGGAAAAGATATAGGCTTAAAGGCCCCGGCCCTATTCATATATCTTCTTCAGTTGTGGGAAAACGGCGGACCCTCAGCTATGCAGGAGGAGTAATTCCTATGTTTCTCCAAGGGGCGATACTTTCTCGTATTTTCCCAGTAAGACCCTGAGGTGGTGACGGAATAGAATAAACCACAGTTTTCCCTGCTTGACGTATCAACTAGGTTGGGTAACCGGAACGATAACGGTGAGAGATTTTATAGAATTTTCTGCCTCTGGAACCGAGAATCAAAAAGACAATTTTGCCACTTTAAGCAGAGTTTGAAGTTTTCTTCTTGATGTTCGTAATGAGAGCGGTGCCTACGTTAGGTATGGGAAGAGATCTGAGGGCTGCTTACAAAGAGATTATAATACATATAGGCCTCATGTAACCTTCTTCTTCTTCTTTTAGCGGTACAGAAAGGTGTGAACCGCTGTGTATCTATATGGACTCGTTTTATAGTTCGTCGTCGTTTTCGTCCGCAATCTCCAGGGACAAAAACGTGGCAGCTGCAATGGGGTTTTCCCATAGTGAGAGGGGGGTGAGATTAGTGGGTGCAGCTGGGCATTGAAACAAATGGGCTACATCGTGTGGCGTGCCAGCGCAGTTAGGGCATACGTTTAGTATATTAGGGTCTATGCGAGATAGATACGAATTGAGGCGTGAGCAGAAGCCTGACCGAAGTTGGGCTAAAGTCACTCTGGTGGCTCTCGGGAGCCTAATCTACTCAGGCGAAATAGGTGGTGGGAGCGCTGAGAGGACTCTGTTCGTACCTAAACTTGCAATAGACCTACTCACTTCCTCAGTGTGAATCATTGCAATGGCAGCCCGGTATGAATCTTCATCGAAAGGATCCCTTTTGTAACACTGGACTTCTCTCTTAAGGTCATGAGGGCCACGTTTGATGTTGTGTGGAGGGGGAATTTTGTCCATGAGGTTACGATTAGGATGATCCTCTCGATAACAACCTATTAAATATTGTTTTGTAAGTAGTCGATTGTGGTCACGTATTGGCATCAAATGTGTCTCCTGATGTAGGTGGTCCTGGGCAGACATCAGAAGGCATCCTGTAGCTGTGCGTAGAGCAGCATTTTGGCAGACTTGGATTTTGTTCCAGCTTGTGTTACAGAGACCTTGCGAACAAACTGGCGCCGCAAAATCAGCCGCTGCTCGACCCACCGGTTTGTAAGTGGCTAGCATTGTCTCTTTATCTTTGCCCCAGGTGCTACCAGACAGTGCTTTAAGAATTTTGTTCCTACTGCGCATCTTTTCACATACCGCTTCCGCGTGATGAGCTGAAGTCATCATTTTCTCAAAGTGAAGCCCGAGAATTTTTGGATTTGCAACAGCAGGAACTGGTTTGTTGCCAATACGTACCCAAACCGGCCACTTACAATCACCTGACCAGGTGGTAAGGAAGGTCGCAGACGATTTGGACGCTGAGATGGTTAGGTTTCTGCTATGGAAAAAGGCTTCTAGTCGCGCTAAATATCTATTGATATCTTCACGCATGACATCCCTATCCGCTCCCGTGGCGAGTACAGTGCAGTCATCGGCATAAGAAATAACTTCAATGCCTTCCGGAGGTGTTGGGAGACCGACCATGTAGATGTTAAACAAGGTGGGAGAGAGAACCCCACCTTGAGGAACACCTAATTTGATTTTTCTAAGTTTGGAACGACTGCCTCGAAACTCGGTGAAGGATTGCCTACCAGCTAGATAGTTGGCAATCCATCTTACCTCTTGAGTCGGAACATGCATATTGAGGAGGTGTGCCAGAAGCATGGAGTGATTAACCTTATCAAACGCATTTGATAGGTCAATCGCCACCATGATTGTTCTATGGCAAGGTGTACTATGGTTTAGTCCGTCTCTTACACGTGTAGTGATCGCGTCCAGAGCGGTGGTTGTACTATGCATGCCTCTGAAACCGTGCTGATGGGGATCTAGCTTTACATGTGAAACGAGTGTGGGGTGGATGAGGGCTTCCAGCGTCTTTGCTACAGGTGACAGGATCGTAATCGGTCTGTGAAGTTCCTAGTTTGGCACTTTTCCCTGGTTTAAGGCATGGGACTATACGACCTTGTTTCCAGATGTCGGGGATGGCGAGCGTAGACATTGACAAGTTAAAGACTGCCGTGAGATACTCAATGGCAGGAAGATCAAGATGTTTGAGCATGGCCATTGAAATGCCATCTGGTCCAAGGGCCTTAGAATTTTTTGCATTCTCAATGACTGTTTTAACCTGGTCCGGAGTATAAATTGGTACGGAGTCAACAATTCGGCTGCGAATCCGTCTTCTAATTTTGCGCTTGAGGCCATCGGACTTGGGATGTTCAATAAATTGTTTATTGAACTGGCTCGCACACTGAAGAGGATTGCTAGTTTCTTTTTTGTCGAAGGTTATGGCTATATTGCCCTTATCTTTTGTGGGGTTCGAAAGGGCACGGACAGTGGACCATAACTTACTGGCACCTTCATTAAGGTTACAGTCATTGAGGTGCTCGTTCCATTTGGCCTTCTTGTAGTCTTTAACTTGTCGCTGTATTTGGATATTAAGCTCCCGAATTCTGGGGTCACCAGGGTTAGCGCGCCTAATGTTGTCACGTTCATCAGCTAACCTTGCGGCACTTGTTGGAAAGTTTGGACGAACCTTTGGAATGCGCCCTGCAGGGATGAACCGTGCCGCAGCTTTGGCAATGACGCTCCTAATGTTCCGTTCGGCCTTATGTATATTGGTGGGAGGGGGAAGCGCGAAGAACTTCGATGACGTGAATGTTTTGAAACCTTCCCAATCAGCTTTTTTGTGATTGACAAAAGTTCGCTTGGTCAGGTCAGCTGGTTTGTCAATTCTGACTATGATTGGGAGGTGATCAGAGGGAAGACCAGTAAGTGTTTCCCAGGAGGTCTCACTGATTAGGCTAGCGCTGACAATTGTAATATCTGGTGAGCTAATACAATTGTTTGCATCACGGGTTGGAGAGTTTTCATTGAGGGTACAGAAACCGTCCAGAGATTCGGCGATAGCTTGACCCCTGGCATCGTTGTGAACCGCGGAATGCCAGAGTTCATGATGGGCATTGAAGTTGCCAAGAATGATCCTGTGCTCTCAATTAAGAAGAGGACCAATATTGAAATGGTAGTTTGTACAACTAGAATGTGGTGGTATGTAGATATTAAAAATTTCTATATTGGTGCTCCCTGATGAAACTGAGATGGCTTGCAACTCCGCCGTACCGTCTGAAACTACATCTAATACACTGTAATGTACGGACCTGTGTATTAGGAAGGCAAGTCCACCTCCAGGGTGAGAATCATTTGTGGCGCCTTCTCTGTCCTTGCGTATGATGATATATTCCTTCAGCGTTGAAAGGTGAATTCGCGTGGAGTTTCGTCTGTTGGATGGCTGCAATCAGGATTCTGTACTTTCTCAAGAAGCTTGTGATTTCAGGAAATTTCCCTAGGATTATTATTGGGGGAGTAGGGGGCGTTGGTGGAGGGGAGGGGCCTGGTATTACCCGAGGCTGCCCAGTATTCCTACAGCCTGGAGCAACAAATGTACCTTCTATGTAATGACCCATCCTTCTCAAACCGGAGCATCTAAAATGCACCCACTCCGAACAGCAACTACACTGAAGTGACCTGGCATTAGAACCGATACGTCGGTTGCAGACACTACGCATCCATACCAAGACAGGGCCTGGATTTGCTTCAATGCCGGCGCGTAAGAGGAGAATTGAGAGCAGCCGCGCCGAGATGTGATGCTCCCAATATGACGAAAAAACATATATAACGAGTCCATACATATACACAGACATACACAACCTTCCTGCATCGAAACCTTCGAGGCTCTTGCCAGGGAGGCGTTTTGGCAACTCTTGGCCGTTTGTTGTAGCAAACGGGTGTGGTCCGCCCCGGAGAGGCGTATTGCAACTGCAAGATAATGCAATAAACAATGGTTGCCAGTAGGACCGCATGTAACCTCGCCAGTATGAACTCTACGGAAGCCTACAATACATTCGCATCATCTCCATATAGCCCAATAATATCGTATTTTCGTCAGGAAAAAAATGCGGAAGTTTATTTCTCAATTTTGTTATATGTATTTTGGGCCGCTAATTCCGAATATAAACTTTGCACCCTAAAAAAAAGTGCTGGAACATCAAACAAATTAAGCATAAAGTGTCAATTTTCTTGTTTTTTGCGTATAAAAAGAAAACGGTTCATTTCCCGGAAAATGCTCTACTACAAAAATTAAGTAAACATTATTTCCTACAAAATTGCTATATATAATTTTTTGTCTGACTTGTAGTTTGGAAGCTAGAGCATTGCTAAATTTAGGCAATTTTCGCTCAAAGACTAAATCGATAAAAAAAAGTCCCTCAGGTTTCCTTATGGTGTTATATTTGAATATATTTTTTAGTCGGTGAAACTCGAGATCAAAACCAGTTTTTATATGAAAATTGAATTTTTCCTTGCCTTGCTCTTCACGAATCTCTTCTAAAAAAACGGTTTTCATCTTGTTCTTGTTTCGCGTGTAGACAGGCCCAGTAGTTGTTCTATATCTCTTTAGGCAGCAAAAATCATGTTTGGTTGGTGGATAAGGGAAACGAGTTGCAACAAGCAAAATATTGAGAATCCTGCTGAAAATGTTAATGATGTAAATAGTAAATTGAAACACTTTTTTGTTAAAGCCTAGTACTGACCTCGAGAGTGAAATTTTTCGCCGCTGCGATTTTTTCAATGAAAATGTATTCTTACTGTCGTGGAATATGTGGGGAATGCTGGGGAATTTCATAAGGTACAATCCGAAAACAGTTCCATAATTTTTCTTCGCCATTTTATGTATTTTTTCCGATTCCCCGGTTATTTCATCGTGAAATGTCAAATGACGGGGGAATCGAAAAATAATACATCAAATGGCCGAGGAGAATTATGGAACCGGTCTCCGATTGTAGCTCATGGAATTCCCCACCGTTTGTGACGTATTCCACGACAGTAAGTATCCCTTATTATTGATAAAATCCCTGGGCGAAAAATTTCACTCTCGATCTTAGTTCAGCCCTTAAGGCCTGAATAGACCTCGGGCGGAATGAAAATGGAATTTTTGTCCGCTGCGATTTTCTCAATGAAAATGCATGCTTACTGTCGGGGAACATGTCGGTAATGATGGGGAATTCCATAAGCTACAATCCGAATATGGTTCCAAAATTTTTCTCGGCCATTTTATGTATTATTTTTCGATTCCCCCGTCATTAGATATTTTCCACGGTGAAATGACCGAGGAATCGAAAAATAATACATAAAATGGCCGAGAAAAATTTTGGAACCATATTCGGATTGTAGCTTATGGAATTCCCCATCATTACCGACATGTTCCACGACAGTAAGCATGCATTTTCATTGAGAAAATCGCAGCGGACAAAAATTTCATTTTCATTCCGCCCGAGGTCTATACTGCGCTTTAAGATAAAAATTACCTGTATTTTACGAGCTCTAGCTCCCAAACTGAGAGTCTGAGAAAAAAATTATATTCAGCAATTTTCTAGGGAATGATGTTGTCTTTTTTATTTTTGTAGTAGAACCTTTTTTTCGGGAAATGAACTGTTTATTTGTTATGGGCAAAAAACCTGAAATCTGGGTACTTTTGCTTATTTTTTTTAATGTTCCGGCACTTTTTTTGGGTGCACAGTTCATATTTGAAATCAGCGCCCCATAATACATAAAGAAAGAGTGAGAAAAAAACTTTCGGATTTTTTTCACGGATTGGTACTAAATCGACACGATATTACTGAACTAATATCTGTACACAAAAATGAGAAAGCTCCTCCCATTTTCTCATTAAAATTAAAATTAGGATTGGCCATAACAGTTTCAATAATCGAAAATTCTGTAATTCATCCAACAACATGTTCTTGTTAGTTATTTCTTATCTTCGTCGTCGCTCAATACACTCAAAAAAATAACTAACTGCAAATCAACACTTCTATAAACTGTTATCCGCATCATTACCACGCAATTGAAAACATTTTATCCATGAACTGCACACAATACTCCAATCAACGGGGAGATTTTACCTTGCAAAAATTGGGGACGACTGATATGTTATAAATTTAGGTGGGGTAAGTTAAAATCCAAGTTTGCGTCACTTTCCCTCCTGTGCTTCCGCCGCTATCTTGAAAAAACCATCTAAAATCGGCTCTTTTATCAGTTTGCGGTCTATAACTCCTTCCCAGTCCATTTGAGCACGAAATGTGCCCAGACAAGCTTGTAGAGCACAAAATTTCCTATAAATTTCAGCTGACCAGTTTTACTCTACAATCAAAATTGGCAGAGTTATAGCGCAAAGAAAATGCAAAAAATTCCAAAAATCATTACTAACAAAGTTCAAAACATACTTGGAGAACTCTATACTAAAATGCAGAGGAGGCTATGAGTTATTGGTATACAATGCGTTTTTGTGAATTTTAAATTGGCATGATTTTCGATATTTTCTCCATTTTCTTCGCGCTATAACTCTGTTAATTTTGATTGTAGAGTACAACATCTTGGATTAAGTTTGTAGGAAATTTTGTCCTCTACAAAATTGTATCGGCAGATTTTGTGCTCAAATGGACTGTAAAGAAGTTACAGGCCAAAAACTGATGAAAGGGCTGATTTTAGATGTTTTTTTTTTCAAGATAGCGGCGGGAGCACAGGGGGGAAAGTGACGCAAACTTGGATTTTAACTTACCCCACCTGTCGTTGTAACATATCAAAAATTTAAGACGCCCCCAATTTTTGCACGCTAACCCCTATTATTTCGTCTCTATTGATTGGAGTACAAAAAAATAAGCGAAATTTTTCTCGCAACCCTACACACTTTTTGTCTGAGAGCAGGAGAAAGAAGTGAACATACAGTGCTGGAAAAAAAAAAGTTGCTTAAGCTCTTTTTTAGCCATAAAAGACTGGTAATGATAAAAGTTGGTGGGAATTTTTTGTTATTTGATTTATTGTGTCAGTTGAAACAATATTAAGACAAATTTTTGCTAAAACTAATTATATTTGTGATTTTGAGGGAGAAATTAGATAAAGTGGAAATAGGGATTTTTTACCTATAAAAAGATTGTTTCGTATTTTTTTTTGTGTGTTTTTATACTTTCATTGGTTCTTAAGACATAATAGTTTAACATTAATATTTTGTTGGGCCACTTCTGGCGTCGATTACTGCCCCCCACTCCCGATTCATCGACTCCAATAAGTTTTTCTAGGTTTTTCTGAGAATCGCTTGCTAAGTGACTATTATTAACCTTTTCAAGGTCTGAATGGAGTAGGGGCGCTTCTTCGCCACTCACTCAAGTTTTATGGTGGATCCGTATTTTCGATGAGATTCCAAATCAAATCTGCGGCCTTAGTCCAATGATGGATTGATTTCACCAAGTGAATCAACCTCATTCATAAAATTCAAACAATTAATAGACCGTTTATATGTCCTTTGTTTTTATCTGGCCCACTGAAAAGTTGTAATTCCAGTAACTTTTAAGATTAGGAAAAATTGCCATTAAAAGGCTTGAGCAACTTTTTTCTTCCAGCACTGTATGATTCTCGTTGGATTTGATAGTTGATGAAAGTAGAATTTTAAAATTGAAAATTATGTGTGAAAATTGGCGTTTTAAAAGCCGGGATAAAGTGAATACGTTAGTCAAAGTGTTGTGTTAAGTGCTTGTATTCAAATAAGTGTATATTTTGGACAATTTGCTTTCGAATAATGCAAAAGTAGTTGCCATGTCGCAAAAATTAGACGAAATATGAATTTCAAGTCTAGCTCTTGCAAATTGACCACAAATTTGAAGTTCGTGTTAAATTACCATTGACAATGAATATTGTTCTAAACAAAATGCAATCGTTTTTAGACTAATGTAATGTGTGTTTTTTCCGTGATTTGCATTTGAAGTGGAGTCCAACCATAATTTCCGGGGTTCTGATTGGCTGGAATTTTATTTCGTGTTTCCTGGCCGTTGACCGTAAAATCCATCAAAACGCTTTGCAAAATAACGTTCTTAGTTCTTAGTGAAATTTCCAACATATTAAAAAAAAACTTAGACTGAAATTCATTAATTTTGATACAAAACTTTGCAAAATTAAGTGAAAGCCGGTGACAATGGAAATTGCGGACCAAATTTATACTACTTCCGATTGGGGTTCAATTGTGAGTACGGTGATTAAATTAAAAGTGAGATCTTGGCCCAGAAATTGCAAATTATATAAAATGTTATGGTAAATGGTAAATATTTTCATAACATACTCCGAACACACGATTTCTAAATGCACGGTTTATAGGGTAAGCAATTTTTACTCCAGATGTAAGTGAAAAAATGACATACATTTGTTTGAATAAAATTAAAGAGTCTTTATTTAAATTATGCGAACTTCGATTATTTAAACTATAAGTGTGATCAAGAGACGCGAGAGCGTATCGCCCGCCAAATGAAAAAAACGAAAGCGAACAAGTTCAAGAGACGCGAGAGCGTATCGCCCGCCAAATGAAAAAAATACCGGCGTACAGAGGGCTGCGCCCGCAATACGAGGGTTTTTTAGAATTTCGATGCATAGTGAATATTTTTTGTACTTATATTTTATAAGCAATAGATAAGAATTGTGCACAGCATTAATTAAATGCTTCCTGTAAATCTATTTTTGGATTGGTCTAAATAAACGCGTTCCAGAATGAAAGGCTAGCGCCTTTCATTCTGTTCCACCTTTAATTAAACCAATCCAAAAATAGATTTACTATTTGCCCAGTTGACATAAAAGTACTCCAAGGCAAATCTACAGGCATTTTTCGATTTAAGATTTCTGATAGCCTTTGAGCAAAAAGAAACTAAGGCAAACGTAAGGATGGCTTGGCTTTATATATGAACTGAATTATTAGCTGTAAATCTACTGTTACTGTTTTTTTAATCAAGGAAAAGCAACTTATATGAAATTATTCCATTGTGACATAAGAGCCCATACGCAAGCTTTCCTATGAGTATTGAACAAGTATTCTTGTGCAGCTATTCAGGGACACCCTGTATCTTGGTCCTACAAACTTCAAAAATATTTGTGGCAAACACTATTACCATTCTATGCATTTCCACCAAATTTCATGTTCATTGTTTCATCAAGTTAAAAGATATGCATTGAAGAAATGCTTAAGAGGCTTCCCTTGCATTGTGAAAGGCCCTTACTAAATACTTACTTGGCTACATTTCCGGTTTGGATACAGTTATTCGAATGAAAATTTGTAGACATATTCTATATGTAATTTTCTAAAAACCCTTAGCAGGATTTTCATATTTGAAAACATAAGATGGGCTACACACGAACAAATTGAAATTTTACAAACTTACTGTTATTTACATTTCCTTAGCAAAAGTCAACAGTCTTAATATTTAACGTATATAAGGCCATACTGACCAATCTTTGTGCAAAGTTTCATATCGATCCCTATAACGGTTTAGAAAAACGGAGCTCGAAAAGGAAGTTTAACTTTAAACGCCAATAACTTTTTTACCGTTACTCCAAACTGAAATTTTTTAACTGATATGAGATGTTATCGTTTAGATCTTTGATTTAAATACCCATACGTCAATCTCCGATAAAAACTAAAAAAGTCGACTTTTTTCAAACGTTCGGGACACCCTGTTAACTTCTTCCTACTAACTTCTAAGGTATTTGTGCCAAAGACTGTAACCATTCTACACATTCCTACCAAATTTCATGACAATCGGTTGAGCCGTTCGCGAGTTATTTAGTGAACAGACGGACAGACGGACAGACGGACAGACGGACAGACGGACGGACGGACGGACGGACAAAATCGATTTCATAAGGGTTTTTTGAAAAAATATTTTCTAAAAAACCCTAAAAACGAAAGCGAACAAGTCTATGATTACCGCAGACAACTTGCTTTTTTCTTTGACAGGTTGCCTTCCAGGCAACATCCCCCAAAAAAATTTGTTTACCAAAATATTCCACAATCCTGTTCTGGTGCCTTTCCAAAAAAAAATCTTCGATCGGCACAATAACGGGTAAGATATATGCAATAAACGGTGAAATTTTCACCCTCACAGACTTAAGCGAGTAACCCAATTTCAGACTGGAGTCTACAGTTGCATAAAGACTGTCTTGTACTGTCTCTCTGCGTGATGGGATTTTTATGAAATTTGGAATGAATGATCCTCTGGTGGCCCTTCTAACGAATCAATGTCTTCCATTTAGATAAGTGGATGGAATAACGGTAAATTAATAGGTACAGTTGAGAAAAGATTTCCAACAATTGCGTCTTTTGGCTCATCGCATTGACAATTTTTTAAAACACACTGTGACATTGGGACACTGGGAAATTAAGATATTGGGACACTGGGAGACTAGGATCTTGGGGAAGTGGGATATTAGGAAAATTGGACATTAGGGTCTTGGGACATTAAGACATTGGGACATTAGGCACACTGGAACGTGGGGCATTGGGACATCGGGATATTGAGACAATGGGACATTGAAACATTGAGATATTGGGACATTGGAATATTTGGACATTAGGACACTGGGAGACTAGGACATTGGGGCACTGGGATATGAGGATATTGGGACATTATTATGACCTTGGGACAATAGGACAATCGGACATTGGGATACTGGTACATAGGAATATTGGGCCACTGAAACATCGGGTTATTGTGACATCATGATATTGGGACATTGGGGCACTGGGATATTAGGACATTGGGACATAAGGGTCTTGGGTCATTAGGACATTGAGATATTTCGACATTAGGCACACTGGGGAAACTGCGACGTGGTGACATTGGACCACTGGAACATCGGGATATTGGACATTGGGACATCGGGATATTAGGACATTGGAACATTGGGATATTGGAACATTGTGACATTGAAACTTTGGGATATTGGGACATTATGAAACTGGGAGACTGTAACATGGGGGTACTGGGATATTAGGACATTGGGACATTATGACTTTGGGACAATCGGACATTGGTGCAGGGGGACATTGGGCCACTGAGACATCGGGATGTTGTGACATTGGGGCACTGGGATATAAGGACATATGGGCATTAGGGTCTTAAGTCATTAGGACATTGGGACATTAGGTACACTGGGGAAACTGGGACGAATGAATGATCCTCTGGTGGTCCTTCTAACGAATTAATGTCTTCCATTTAGATAAGTGGATGGAATAACGGTAAATTATTAGGTAAAGTTAAGAAAAGATTTCCAACAATTGCGTCTTTCGACTCATCGCATTGACATTTTTTTAAAACACACTGTGACATTGGGACACTGGGAAATTAGGATATTGGGACACTGGGAGACAAGGATCTTGGGGAAGTGGGATATTAGGAAAATGGGACATTAGGGTCTTGGGACATTAGGACATTGGGACATTAGGCACACTGGGACGTGGGGCATTGGGACATCGGGATATTGAGACAATGGGACATTGAAACATTGAGATATTGCGACATTGGAATATTTGGACATTAGGACACTGGGAGACTAGAACATTGGGGCACTGGGATATTAGGATATTGCGACATTATTATGACCTTGGGACAATAGGACAATCGAACATTGGGAAACTGGTACATAGGAATATTGGGCCACTGAAACATCGATATATTGTGACATCATGATGGGATATTAGGACATTGGGACATTAGGGTCTTGGGTCATTAGGACATTGAGATATTAGGACATTAGCACATTAGGACTTTCGGATATTGGGACATTAGGCACACTGGGGAAACTGCGACGTGGTGACATTGGACCACTGGAACATCGGGATATTGGGACATTGGGATATTAGGACATTGGAACATTGGGATATTGGAACATTGTGACATAGAAACTTTGAGATATTGGGACATTATGAAACTGGGAGACTGTAACATGGGGGCACTGGGATATTAGGACATTGGGACATTATGACTTTGGGACAATCGGACATTGGTGCAGAGGGACATTGGGCCACTGAGACATCGGGATGTTGTGACATTGGGGCACTGGGATATAAGGACATATGGGCATTAGGGTCTTAAGTCATTAGGGCATTGGGACATTGGGATGTTGGCACATTGGGATATTGGTGCATTCGGCTACTGGGACATTAGGGACTGAGATACAAGGACATGGGAGCACTGGGATATTAGCATATTGGGACATTATGACCTTGGGATAATAGGACAATCGGACATTGGGACACTGGCACATAGGGACATTGGGCTACTGAGACATCGGGATATTGGAACATTGGGACACCGGGATATTGAAACATTGTGTCTCTGCGAAATTAGAACATTGGAACATTCGGATATTGGGACATTAGGACATTGAGAAATTGGGACAATGGAACATTTTTACTTTTGAACATTACGATATTAGGCACACTGCGAAAACTGGGACGTGGGGACATTGGGCCACTGGGACATCGGGATATTGGGACATTGAGACATTGGAACATTAGGACATTGGGACATGGGAACATTAGGACACTGGGAGACTGGCACGTTGGGCCATTGGGATACTAGGACATTGGGACATTATGACCTTTGGACAATAGGCCAATCGGACATTGGGACATTGGGACACTGAGATATTGGGACATCTGGATATTTGGTCATTTGGACATTGGGGCACTGCGATATTAGTACATTGGAACATGGGATATGGGAATATTGGGACATTGGGACATTGGGACATTGGGACGTTAGAATATTGGGACATTGGGACATTTTGACGCTGGGACATTTGGATACTGGGACATTAGTTACACTGGGGAAATTGGGACATTGGGACAGTGGTACATTCGGATATTAGGCTATTGGGACCTTGGGACACTTGGGACACTGACCACTGGGACATTGGGACATCGGGATATTGGGACCCTGGGACAATGTGACATTGGGACACTGGGTCAGGGGGGCATTAAGACAGATCAGTAATAGAACGTTAACAAAGCGTTAGCAGATCTTTAACAGAGTGTTAACAGAAAATTAACATAGCCTTAACAGAACGTAAATGGAATAATACTCGTAAAAGAAAGGTAACAGACCGTTTACAGAGCGTTAGCCGAATTATTAAAGAGAGTTAGCAGAACATTAACAGAAGATTAACAGAACGTTAACAGAGCATTAAAGAAAAGATAACAGAATGTTAAGAGAACGCTAATAGAGCATTAATAGAGTTAACAAAAAATTAACAGATTACTAACAGAATGTTAGCAGAGCCATAACACAAAGATAACAGAAATCTTTAGAAGATTTAATGGAAACTAACAGAACATTAACAGGACATTAACAGAATGTTAAAAAGAACGTTAACTGAGCTAACAGAATGTTACCGATGCATTGACAGAATGCTTACAGATTCATAACAAAGTTTACGGAATGTTAGCAGAACATTACAAGATCGCTAGTAAGAAAGGGGACACTAACAGAGTTAACGAAAAGCGTAAGCAGAATTTTAGCAAAGCATTAACAGAACGTTAACTGAGAATTAACAGATATAACTTGACATCTACGACATGCTATTAACATAGCAATAACAGAACGTTGACATTAAGGCGTCTTTGTGTAACTATATTATCATATTATGAGATTCTAATCATTAAAAGATTCTAAACAGTATTTACAGAACGTACGTTTATATTATCATGGTTATTTTACAAACATTTACATATCAATGGAATAAAAAAAAGTTGTGATAAATTTATTCAGAGCAATTTAAACGCCAGTGTTGATCTGGGCGAAACTAGAAACTATAACTGAAAAAAAATGCAATTTTGTTTTAGGTGTAAATGCTGAAGAAGTTTAAATGTACGGGACTACTTTCTAAAGAAATTTGGTGGGAGCCGTCAAAGTGGCACTGAATAAAATGTTAAAGCTCCCAACAAATTACTTTAAGGAGTAGTCCTGGTACATTTAAACTTCTTCAGCATTTACACCTAAAACAAAATTGCATCCACCTTTTACACCTAAAACAAAATTACATATGAGCGCGAAAAATATGGCAATTTTCAGACCTTGGGGTAGACCAGCTATGTTAATGAAGTACTCTTCGCCAAAACGCTCATCAAATTTTACTGCTATCTTAAAACAATCGCCACAGATGTGCGTTAACTCATTTTTTTTTGTTCCGCAAAGTGGTTTTAACACTTCTTGGAGAATTACCTAATCGATTTATTCTTTTTTTTACAGAGAAATTCTTCCTAAACGATCCCGAACTTCAAGATGAAATTCCCACATCGTATCTGTCTCACAAAGAACGATACGAACATGCAGTCAAGAAAACCGTTCGAATGCTTTCGAAACTCCGCGATTATCAGCAGCAATCCGGTGATGGTATTGACAGCTACATGTAAGTCATGATACGCAAGGACATCCCTATATTTGTGCTCCTTATATAACGGTATTTCTATATGGAATTTTTACAGGGCTCTACTTGGCGGAAATCTTGGTGCCGGCTTAGTCAAAGACGGCATTCCGCTTACCGTGCATTTCGTTATGTTCCTGCCAACACTAATGAATCAAACCACTCCGGAACAGCAAGCTGAATGGTTGGGACGCGCGTGGAATTGTAATATACTCGGAACGTATGCTCAAACGGAGTTGGGACATGGAACATTTATTCGTGGTCTCGAAACACGGGCCGATTATGATCCAAAAACCAAAGAATTTGTTCTCAACAGTCCGACGTTGACGTCGTACAAATGGTGGCCGGGAGGATGTAATTTCATGATGGAATTAATCATTGAATCGCTTATTTGAAAAATTTTATTTTTCAGTGGGTCAATCTTCAAATTACGCCATCGTTGTAGCTCAACTCTATACGCAAGGTGAAAATCGGGGCATTTATCCGTTCATTGTTCAAATTCGTGACGAAGAAACGAATATGCCAATGCCAGGAATTAAAATTGGTGATATTGGTCCTAAGGTGGGAATGCATAGCGTGAACAATGGATATCTGGGCTTCGACAACGTGCGTATTCCACGCATGCAAATGTTGATGAAGAATGCACAAGTATTGGAGGATGGAACTTTTGTTAGTCCTAAATCGAATGTTCTTACATACGGAACTATGATGTTTGTCCGAGTGGCAATTGTTGGCGATGCTTCGAATATGCTCGCCAAAGCCGTAACGATTGCCACTCGATATTCGGCCGTCCGACGACAGAGTCCAATTGATCCAAAGTAAGTGCAGAAATTTGTATTAGCAGAAAGAATATCATCAACGTTCGTCTTTCCAGCAAACCCGAACCCCAAATCATCGATCACGTCACTCAACAACTGAAATTGTTCCCTCAAATAGCCAAATCGTTTGTATTCAAAATAACCGCCACCTACATTTGGGATCAGTACAATCAGATTACGTCGGAATTGGAGAAAGGCGATTTGGAACGTTTGCCCGAAATGCATGCTATGACGTGCTGCCTGAAGGCAATTTGTACCGCCGATGCCGCTGCCGGAGTTGAACTTTTGCGTCTATCTTGCGGCGGACACGGTTACATGCAATCGTCGAATTTCCCTACCATTTATGGAACAGCAACGGCTGCTATCACGTATGAGGGTGAAAATACCGTACTGCTACTTCAAACGGCTCGCTATCTTATGAAAGCATGGGGAATGGCATTGAAAAATGAACCGCTCGTTCCGACGATTGCTTATCTATCGGAGTTCCGTGACCGCAGGGTGTTTAACAATTGGGATGGATCCATTCCGGAGATTATTCGTGCCTTCAAGTTTGTTGCAGCACAGTAAGTTTAATTTGTCCCGGGAGCTGTGTGTGTTCTAAACAATTCAACTTTTCAGGAAGGTGAGAAACGCCTACAACATGGTCGAGAGAAGAAAACAATCGGGCTACAGTCACGAGGATGCTATGAACATGACTGGCATTGAGCTGACACAAGCCGCAGATGTATGTTTAGTAAAGCTTTCCGTTAGAATGAAATCTAAATATATTTTTTCTTCAGGCTCACTGTCGCGCTTTCCTTCTTCAAATTGGCTACGAACAACTTGGATTAAGTGCCAAGAACACATCGCCCGCTCTGGGAGCAATTCTTGGACATATTGTTGAACTATACACAGTCGATGCCTGCCTATCCAATTTGGGTGATCTGTTGAGGGTAAATATCTATAAAACTTCAGTTAATTCACATAATATTATTCGTTTTATGATCTCTCTCTCTCTCTCACTCAGTATGTTCAAATGAGCGAGAATGATGTAACGCAACTGCAACGCAGACTCGAAGCTGTTCTGGCACAAATCCGTCCAAATGCCGTGGCAATTGTTGATGGATTCGACTTCCCCGACGAAGTACTTCAATCGACTTTGGGTGCATTCGATGGAAACGTATACGAGAGGATATTCGCCGAGGCACAAAAGAGTCCATTGAACCAGGAGTCAGTCAACGAGTCGTTCCACAAATACTTGAAGCCCTTTATGAAGTCTAACTTGTAAATGTAGAAGTGATAGTATTGATGTAAATATTTTAACTCGGGTGATTGTTTGAGGGTAGTCGGTATTATTTGTTATTTTGTTTTAGATACATAGTTTATGTATAATAGAAATTTTTTATTTTATACAAATCCATTTTTTATTTAATTTTAATTAAGAGCACGTTCGCAATGCGAGGTTTCAAGCTGAACTGTAGATTATACAGGAATTACGCAACGACCTTATTCTACACCATTTTGCGCTGTGGCAACGTTGTGCAATATTTGCCTTTCAATTTCAATTTTTGCGCTGTATTGTTATCAACAATACAGCGCAAAAATTGTCGATCAATTACAATAAATTAGTAAAAGTATTTAAACGGGCGGCATTTTTCTTCTTTTAGCGATGCAGAAAGTTGCGGTACCGCTCTGCATATGACTGCATATTCGTCGTTGTTTTTCGCCGTGTAGCGTCACGGTCAGATTGCGTGGAAGACCGAGAGCTCCACGGGAGGGCATTCGGTGGCTTAGAGGTAGAGATGACACTCTATCTCTGAGTTTCCGGAGCGTAGGTTCGAGTTTATCAGCGACGATACATGGTCTCTGATAACTGCACGGAAGAGAATTAAAGAGCAATTGAACTCGGCTACTGACACTACAGTCAAGCAACAACTGAGGACCGAGTACAATTCTCTTCAAAAAAGAGTGCAGAGAAGCGTAAGACGTGATAAACGCAACAACATCAACGCGTTAGCGGTGGAGGCAGAAGATGCGGCTTACCGTAGTGACAGTGGGACAAGCTCATTAAGCCATTGACTGGCAAATCTTTTACCCATGAGCATCATGTAAAAGATAAAGACGGGTCTCTGCTAGTCACAGACGAAGAACAACTGCTCCTTTGGGGAGAGCATTTCATGGAGGTACTTAACAACAACTTTAACCCTTCAAGCCCACCTCCACCGGAAGCAGCAAGTCTTCCGCAAATGGCCAGAATTAATACCGGTGTACCATCCAAGCTGGAAATAATTAAGGCCCTTAAATCATTGGAAGCTGGTAAAGCCCCGGGGGCAGACGGTATCCCCATGGAACTTTTGAAAGCGGATACCAACGCTACATCGGATATTCTTCTACCCCTGATCCATGAGTGTTGGACAACCGAGACTCTCCCTCAAGAATGGAAGAAGGGCGTCATTGTTAAAATCCCTAAGAAAGGAAATCTCAAGGATTGCAATAATTGGCGTGGAATCTGTCTCCTCCCTGCAGTCTCTAAACTGATGGCCAAAATAATCTTGGACCGGATCAAAACCACGATCGACCGCACTCTGAACAATGAACAAGCTGGTTTTCGTGAGGGTTTTTCATGTAGCGATCATATCAACACCCTCCGAATTATAATTGAACAATCCGCTGAATGGAGATCCCCGTTACATCTTATGTTCATTGACTTCGAGAAGGCGTTTGACAGCGTTGACCGGGCTTATATCTGGACAGCCTTGCGTAGGAGAGGCATACCAGAGAAACTTATTTCCATCATAAAGGAGTCCTATAATGGAGCCCAATGTCATGTCTTGCACAAGGGTGAATTGTCCAGTCCTTTTGAGGTGAATAATGGAGTCAGACAAGGCTGTATTTTATCACCAATGCTGTTCCTTATTACCATCAACGACGTAATCTGCGATTCTCTACGCGACCATAAAAGTAAGGGTATCAGTTGGAAATTATTCGATTACCTTCAGCACCTGGACTACGCGGACGACATTTGCCTTCTCTCAAACACACCAGATAATCTGGCTCAAATGACGGATGCTTTGCATCGTGAAAGTCGAAGCGCTGCCTTGAAAATTAATGCCGCTAAGACTAAATACATGAGCTTGTCATCAGGAGGGCAAAACACCATTTCTATCTCCGGACAACCGATAGAAAAAGTCGAGGACTTTACTTACCTTGGAAGCGTAGTGACCGCGGATGGTGGGGCTGATGCCGATGTAGAGTCGCGAATAAATAAAGCCCGAGCAGTATTTTTCAGCCTGACTCCTCTCTGGCAAAACCACAACATCTCCAGAAATACCAAACTCCGGATCTTCGAAAGCAATGTAAAATCTGTGCTTTTATATGGGTGTTCCACGTGGAAGGTGACCAGTAACATTACCACCAAACTGCAAACTTTCGTGAATCAGTGCCTACGACGCATCCTACAAATTCGCTGGCCTGAGGTTATATCTAACGACGACCTCCTCAAAATTACTCGCCAAAATAGGATAGGCATCGACATCAAAAGGCGAAAGTGGCAGTGGATAGGTCACACACTTCGAAAAGAGCCAAAAAACATTGCTAAACAGGCTCTAGATTGGAATCCTCAGGGAACCAATGCTAGCCGTCGTGTGGGACGACCCAAAAATACATGGAGAAGATCTGTTGAGGCAGAAGGAAAATCTATAGGCAAATCGTGGGACCAGCTAAAGGCGATGGCTGCTAATAGGCAGAGGTGGAAAAGAGGCGTAGTCAATGCCCTATGCCCCACTAGGGGTTAAAAGGAACCAGAGAGAGATAAACATTTATTCACTTTCTTCGTCCTGATTGCTCACGGAAGTCGTATATTTTCAGGGTAAATATGTGTATTCCTCAGTCAGAAGAGACGACCTACGTGGCGATTCCACGAGAGCAACCAGGGCTCAAACAATGTGTCCGCATTCGCTAAACAAGAAATGGTAGTCCCCAAATGAAAACCTGCAGTGCTGATTTGGTAGATAGATACAAAGCAATAATTACGAGCTTGTTAGAGCTAAATCCATAAAGATTGTAAATAAACCTTCAACTCGACGCCATGTCAGCTAGCTTAACCAAAAGGGACCGCATCTACATCCGAGGCAGCTTGTCCATAGACCAACCAATCACCGAAAAGCTCGAAGACCGACAAATGGACTGGCATTGCCATGTTCGAAGGCGTCCGTCTGAAAACCTCGCAAAGAAGGCGATATGAATGGATGTTCCACTTGATGGATGCATTGGTCTCGGCGATGACACGATGCAAGATAGAGCTGCCTGTAGAAATAGGATGAGACATTACCGCCAGAACGAGCGATGAGCCTTCACCGCAGGCCGAGCATAGCATTCATCGGAATGAAGTTGTTCCTCCGCGTAATACCATATTGCATTGACTGAAAAAAAACTTATTATTGTAGTTATTATTATTAGTTATTGTAGCATACATTTTTGCCAGGTGGATGGATGGATGGATAGGGCGCTGAGTTGGGTTGGGCTGGTTGCGCCCAATACTGCAGCCTGCTGGCTTATGGTATATCCCAATTCAGCGAAATAGTTTCAGGTTATTAGCTCTGTCCTTCGTAAAAGGTTTAGAAGAAAATTAACCAGGTTTACTTTGGGTGCGCTCATTCTGGTGGTTTGAGCCCCAACGAAGTTTTGTCTCCAGCTGATAAGAGCGGGGCATTCGAAGATAACGTGCGAGACTGATTCCTCGTCTTCGTTGCAGAGGCGGCATAATGGGTCTAGTGTGTAGATCGCTATCGTATGTAGATGTTTTCGAAGGGTACAATGACCGGTCACTGCCCGGAGGTTCGTTTTGCTTAGCCTGAGGATTTCAGTGCAGCTGGTATGCCAGTTGGATCCCAGCCTACGCTTGCTGTGTCTGAGCCATTCAGCGAGTCTCCATCGGTTTTGAAAATTATCCTCGGTCCATTGCCTGACAACTGTTTTAGCAGTGGATTTGCTAATACCAATTGCAGGCTATGGGCCATTGAGGAGTTGTTCGGAATCCTTTCTTGCAAGGGCATCAGCTTTCTCATTTCCTTCGATCCCTTTGTGACCTTTCACCCATTTCAGGGTTACATTGTTTCGGGTAGCTGGGTGTTTGAGGTTTTGTTGGTATTCCCAAACCAATTTTGAGGTTGTTTTGGGACTTGCAATCGCAGCTTGACTGTCGGAGAGAATATAGATGGTCTTGTTTGTATATCCCTTACGAGTACTTTCCCCTGCTGCAAGGTTTATGGCTACAAGTTCTGTCTGAAAGACAGTTGTGTATTGACCTAGGGGTGTGGAGATACTATAGTTGTTTGTTTTAGTAAAAACTCCTGCCCCTGATCCTTCGTTTGTCTTCGACCCATCCGTGTACCACACTATATGTTTTGATAGATGGTTGTCGTTCCATTTATTCCAGTCTTCCCTGACCGTTGAGGTCTGGATGTTGGAGTCGAAGGTGTACTTGGCCGGGGTATAATCGCTGCCCATATCTAGGATTGGGTTTGCAATGATGTCTGTAATCGTACAGTGTCCTACTCTTTGTGATGTCCACATGTTCGATGATTGTAGTCTATACGCTCCGAGTCTTGCCTCTTCTGTGATTATGAGGTCCAAAGGAGGCAGGTCTAGTAGTTTCTCTAAGGTTAGAGTTGGTGCGCTGCGCATGGCGCCGGTTATGCTTGCGCAGGCCAGTCTCTGTACTGATTCCAATTACGCTGCAGCTGTTTTTTGCTTGGTTTTGGTCCACCAGACTATCGAGCCATAGGTCAGACGGGGTTTGACTACGGCTTTGTAGATCCAGTATATCATTTGTGGTTTTAACCCCCATGTTTTCCCTATTGCTTTTTTTGGTTACATATAGGGTATGTTTACCTTTTGTAATAGTGTTTTGTGGGTGCTTGTTCCACATGAGTTTGTTATCAAGGGATGACTCCTAGATATTTTACCTCCGTGGTGAACTGCAGTTGTTGGTTAAAAAGTGTTGGAGCATTTAGCCCTTCCAAGTTGTGTTTACGACTGAAGGCTATTAGTGTTGTTTCCTCCACTTGGGTTAGAGCTTGTTGCATGAGTTCAGAGAGAACCCCTGGAAATTTTCCCCTTGTCAGGATACTGATGTCATCGGCATATCCTTGTGTATAGAAGCCCGTGCTATTTAGTTTTACCAGTAGGCTGTCAACTACAAAAAGTTCCACAGGAGGGGTGATAGGATACCCCCCTGCAGGCAACCTTTGAGGACATATGTATACATGGTTTCACCGAATAAATTTGCATGTACTTGTCGTCCTTGGAGCATCGATTTTATCCACCGACAGAGGGTGTTTTGGACTCCATGACTCAAGGCGCCGTGTACAAGAGATTCAAAGGAAGTGTTGACAAAAGCTCCTATATATCTAAGAAGGCCGCGAGCCCTATTTCTTTGCTTTCTAGTGTGGTCTCTCTCAATCTTCCCAACCAAATGGTGTAGTACTGATTCACACGATTTCCCTGTCTGATAAGCATGTTGGTTTTGATGCAAAGGGAAGAGCGACAGGCACCTGTCCCTAATGTGTTTATCGACGAGCTTTACCAATGACTTGAGCAGGAAGGAGGTGAGACTTATTGGTCTATTTGATTTTGCTAGGGTTTGGTGGCGCCCCGGCTTTGCCAGAAATACTACTTTTACCTGCTTCCAAGTGATTGGAATATATCCTAAGACTATGCTGGCTCTAAATAGTCTTAGTAAAAGGGGAGCCAGAGTTGTGATACCCTGCTGAATCAGGGCTGGGTAGACACCGTCTGGCCCTGGTGATTTATAAGGTTCGAAAGAGTTTACCGCCCCAGTCGTTTTTGTTTGCCCTGAGAAACAGGGAGTTATCATCCAACTGGTCTTCGCGAACTGTTGATATAGTGGATCCACTCTAGAAGGGTTTCTAGGGACTCTTTTCCCGTTTTTATCTGGTTTCCACCAGATTTTTTAAGTGTCCCGATGGGGTTTGTTGGGTCCTTTGCTAGAATCTTCTGGAGTCTTGCTCTTTCATGCAGATGTTCAATCTCCTCGCAGAACTTCCTCCAGGATTCCCTCTTGGCTTTCCTAATTTCTTTACTGTACTGGGTAATGGTGCAGCCATATGTGTTCCAATCCCCAGTTCTTTTCGCTACGTTAAAAAGTGTCCGTGTCTTTTTACGCAGGATGTTCAGGTTTTAGTTCCACCATTTGGATTTCGCATTTGTATGTCGTCTCGTTAACCTACAACTCTCTTCGAAAAAGGTTTTTATTGCGGCTTCCAGTTTATCCGCTACAGCCTCTACACAGAGCGTGGTTTTAATGTGTCTGGGAATTTCTGTCAGATTCGTAGACAGGCGCTCTCTATACAGGTCCCAGTTTCTTTTGTCTCGGGTTCCGATACAATTCAGTTGGCTTATCGACGTTGTCAATGTCCATACTTATGTATCTGTGATCCGATAGCGATGGTTCGTCTAAGACCCGCCAATGGCGGATATTAGGAGATGTGTTGAAGGTGGCTAAAGTTATATCAATGACCTCTCTTCGTCGTCTTGTTACAAAAGTAGGTTCAGTACCCTTGTTCAAAATTTCAAGATTTTCTTTAATTATAAAATCATAAAAATACTCACCCCTTTTGTTTATATCAGAGCTTCCCCACTGTGTGTGGTGTGCGTTTGCATCCGCTCCGATGATGAGCTGCGGCGTGTGTATTCCGCTCAGTTCCTCCAGCTCTTTTGGTGGTGGAGGCGTCTGTTGGTCATATGGGAGATATGCGGCAGCAAAAATTAGCTCCCGATTGCTACTCCCATTTTGTTTTATTTGACCCGCTACTAGGTCCCTGGAAATGAGGTTGTATAGTGGCAGTATGTTCACGTTTGGACTGATATAGATGCAGATTCTGGCATTGCCAGAAGCTACACCGTATATTAACTTTATGCAGCCAAGGTTCTTGGATGAGGACTACATCGAAACCCTCCGCTGCTATGAGACGGCTTAGTGCTGCGGTTGCGGCTTTACTGTGTTGAAGGTTGATCTGAACCACCTTCAGCGTCATTAGGCAGTTGATAACGTCTTGAAGGTTATCTGGTTTAGACCAAAGTAACCTATGTGGTCTCTAGCCTCCAGCGCCTTCTTGATTGTTTCGTCGAACCAGGCGACCAGATTTAATCCGGTTTTATCTTTGGTGGATGCAACGACGTTCCATTCCTCGGTGTTCAGCCCCTGGTTCTGGGTCTTGAGGAGCGTCAGAATCTGCTTCGGATCCTCCGTACCAACTATGTCTGTATTCGGAATCCGAAACATAATTTTGCTGGTTTTGACCACTTCCCTCGCATCGCCCACGCGAAGGATTGCTCCCTCGCATGGGTTAATGAAAGGTATTGTGGTTTTTGGGCCCCGCGAGCAGGTCTTGGGATTTTCCGTGGGTCCGCTTTTGTCGCGGCCTTATGGGTTCACCCCTTTCCCTCGCCTTTTCAATAGCGACCTTCCGTCGTTGGGCTCCAGAAAGCGTCGCGGCTTTTTTGTTTTTGAGGGTTAGTTGGCCCATTTTTGTGGTTGTGTTTGCCACGTCGGACCTCTCTGGTCTTGTGCAGGATGCACTTCCCTGAGAGGGTGTTTTCGAGGGTTGGGACATACCTTTCTTGCCTTCCGCTGCTTGGCTTATGGATGAACCATTTCCTTCAGCTTTGTGTGTTCTGTTGTTTGTGTTTCTGTTTTTGTGTTTTTGGTTTCAATTTTTGGTCCCACGAGTATGGCGGTAATGAGAGGTACACGTGCTCAGTGACCCCTTAAACACGCAAGGCTAGTTATTCTGAAGTTTCACCCGGTGTCTCGGAAGCTCCGTTTGTGACACCATTTGTCCCTGGTGCCATTCACCCATCGGCACGGATCGCGTTACACCTTAGGTTTAGGATTTGGAAGATGTTAGTTGGCTGTGTGTTGAGTTCTGTTCTGTCGTTTTGTAAGTATACTGTCCAAGTGTTGTCCTGTGTTCCGTCAGTATGCAGCGCTAAGCCTCCGCACCACACCAAAGTCCCTTCCACGCGGGGAAAAAAATTGCCAGGTACTGTAAATAAAATATAATATTGTGTATTCAATAAGAAAATATTTTTAGTCCGTCGAGCTGAAGTTATAAAGCACTGACGTTATTAGAGAGCGATGCGTCGACCGTGGGACTGCGTCCCTAGATTTGAAAGGCCTGCGTACTGAAGTAAAGAATCTTTTGTTCTCACTGGCTGTTTTTGAAGAGCAGCCTGACAAGGCTTTGAGACCTTGGCTCCTGGCTAGTTGTTGCTGTGTTGCCTGGATGGTAGACGGTGTTGAGTCGAATAACTGGTAGGAGCAGAGTCGTGACTGGCTGATGGCTGTGGGTTTGGTTGGTGAGTCTAGTTCAGCTTTGGTTTGCGGATGGATCATAAATGATGGGCGCGGCGGCTGGTAGAAGGCTCTCTCGTCACAAAACATAGTTTCACTGCCGAGTGTAAAATAGAATAAATTAGGAAGACCTAAAATCTCGGTCTTATTTTTTTATGATCAGAATAGATAGACGCTTGCGGCATTGTGGGGGCCAGTCAGATGTGAAAATATTTGTAAAGGACCAGCGAGTGTTCAAATCCTTCTTCGTCTGTAAATTGAGCCATTTTATAATGTCTTGTGAAGGATTCACATCTATAGACCCCTATGGCAGGCTAAGCTCGGTCAGAAAAGAACAATTTGTGATGAATTCTCTGAGGTGTGGTATCCTTTCAACCGTTACGTTATATCGATCAAAGAACAATAGTCAGCTGGATCCTTAGTGAAGAAATGGATTTTTTCGGAAGAGCAGTTCAGTCCTTTAAGACGGAAATTTCTGAGAGCGACGACATGGAGTTGAACGAGCTGTTACGAACATTTTGAGAGGTTGAGGAAGGCCCTCGAGTATAAACGTTGATCGAAGAAGAACAAAGATGCGAAAACGATTATCTTGCGAAAACCGAAATGTATGCGGAATGTCATTTAATAGTAAGACTTCCCTACCCTTACATTAAGTTGACCAGACTACCGAAGGCCCAATGCTATACAGTGTATAGCAGTGGCGGAACTCGGTTCTCAAGCAAATCCTCAGCCATACTTCCAGGTTCCAGGTCAGAGGTCTATGTCGCAAAAATGTTAACTTATTCTTTCATGCTTGAAATAGATTGGATGCGTCAGCATCGGCATCAGCAGAAACGTTCCGATGCTGACGCATCCAATCTATTTCAACTTTAACGCACGACAGACAGAGAGAGATCTGAGCGCAGCGAAGGGCGAACTGCAGGATAAGTATTTATACGGACGAGTCATAGGTCTACATTTAATGCCATCCATTGGCTCACCGATCGCTTCGCTCGCAAATCGCCTTATCATTCTTCGCACCAGCACTGCGTCGCAAAAATGTTGGCGGATTCTGAAAAGCGCGACAGACATGGAAGCGAAGGGCGAGGCACAGTATTTGAGTAAATCTAAGGACAAGCCAGAGAACTAAATCTTACCAATTGCCTTCCATCGACTCACCGCTCGCTGTGCTCGCCTCATCCTATTTCCCAGCACCACTACGTATCAAAAATGTTGCCGAATTCCGAAAAGCGTGACAGACAGCAAGGTCTGAGCGGAGCGAAGGGAGAGCTATAGGATCTGAGTAATCCTATGGACTAGCCAGATGTTTAAATCTTATCTAAACCTGGATGCAATATTTCTGAAGGAGAGTACGCATTTCTCTATGGCACCGCACCGTATAGCCATGGTCTATGGTTATGGTGCGGTGCCCTATGGTTATGGTGCGGTGCCCTACCAAGTTTGCCGAATTTCAAAATTCCGCTCAAGAATTTCCAAGTTAAAGTAGGTACAGGAATACCCCGATTTACGTCAGGGTTACGTTCCAGAGAAAAGCGACTTAAGTCGAAGCGACTTAAATCGAATCAAATTTAGGTATAAGTGAGAAAGATGTGGCAACGGGAAAATGATAAATGTCCATATACCTCACAAATGTGATTGATATATAAAGAAACGTAAATTTCAAACAAACTGAAATACTTGAATCAGGCAACAGAAATGGCAAGATTACAGTTTCCGTGACGCCGAGATGTGAAAATGCAATTTTATGTATTTTTGGCCGAAAATCACGGGAAAATTATTGATTTTGAGCATATCCTCACGGTTTAGGAGATATTTACGAAAAAGGATATCGCTAAAATGTGTCTCCGCTAAATGAATTTTGACATTACATGACGACTTTTCGACGTTCATTCAGCGGTTCATTCCTCTCGGTGACATTAGATGACAAGTGACGTATCCGCTACTCTTCCAATTACAAGGTACGTGAAATTTTAAATTTTAAACTTTTTCTGCGATTCTCAGATAAATTGTGTGTTCTTTTTTCTACAGGTTGCAGCTCAGGCAGCATTTCCACCTGTCTTGCCGATGCCAAGCATCCGTCACTTGCGCCAGATGCCAATTAAAGAGAGGCAAATGTCGGAACAGTCCAAATCTTGAAGGTAATCAAATAATTTTAATCTACTACCCTTTCTTTTATGGTTCTTTTTCTTTTAGCGGTGAAGAAAGGTGTGGTACCGTACCGTACTGTTCTGGATGTCCGGGTTTATGCGAGAAAGGTAAGAATTAAGCCACGAACAAAAGCCCGACAAAAGTTGAACTAATGTCGCCGTGGAGTCTCTCGGGAACCTAATCTCCTCAGGCTAGAATGGTGGTGGACGCACTGAGAGGACTCTATTCCCACTTAAACTTGTTATAAAAACTTCTTCAGTGTGAACATTTCTTCATAGTTAGTGTCCCGCTTAAATCCCTGAACCTTTTTCTCTCTCCGGGTCTCATAAACCACGCCTGATATGTGGTGCGGATTATGGTTAGGATGATCCTCACGGCAGCAACCAGCAAGATACTGTTTCGAGAGTAGGAGATTGTAGTCGCGTATTGGCATCAATTAAGTCTCCTTATATAAGTGATCCTGGGCCGAAATTAGGAGGCAACCCATGGCTGTGCGTAGAGCAGCATTTTGGCAGACCTGAATTTTGTTAACAGTTTGTATCACATAAACTATGTGTCCAAACTGGGGCTGCATAGTCAGCGGCTGCTCAACCCACCACTTTGTTTGTAAGTTGCTAGCATGGTTTCTTGGTCTTTGCCACAGGTGCTACCTGCTAGTGCTTTAAGATTTTGTTACTGCTGCATCTTTTCGCAGACGGATGCCGCGTGATGAGCTGACGTCATCATGTTCTGCAGGTGGCCGAGAATTTTACAATTGGATACTGTATCCTACAGGATTGTTGCCAATATTTACATCAACCTCTACATCAATGTCGCAGAAGTTTCAGATGCTGAGATGGTGAAATTTGGTCCTTGACGTTGGAAAATGTCTGTAATCTGAATAGGAAATCACTCAACTCCTTCGAGTAGTGTAGGAAGCCCGGATATGTAAATGTTAAACAGAGTGGGGGAGAGGACACATCCCTGTGGAACTCCTAATTTGATTTTCCTCAGCTTAGAGCGTTTGCCTCGCAACTCAGTGAAGGAATGCCGACCAGTTGGCAATCCAACGGATCTCTTGTGCAGAAATATGCATGTTCAACAGATTTGCTAGGAGCATGATGGAGTGGTTGACCTGGCCACAAGAATGGGTCTGTGACACGGACGTGGTTAATTTAGCACATCCTGTTTTCCAGATCTCAGAGATGGCAAGCGTATAGATTGACAAGTTAAAGGCTGTCGCAAGATAGTCAATGGCTGCAAGCTCGAGATATGGCCATCTGTTCCGAGGGTCTTGGGAGTTTTTTGCATTCTCAACAACTTTCTTAACCTGGTCCACAGTAAATATACGATGGTATAGTGTCAACATTTCTACTGCAAATCCGTCTCTTAATTTTACACTTGAACCCCTCAGTTGTGGGATGTTCAATAAATTTCTTGTTGAACAGGCTCGCGCAGTGAATGGGACGTCTGGTTTTCTTACAGCCAAATGTTATGGCATTATTGCCCTTTCCTAGGATATGATAGTGCGCAGACAGCAGACTATAGTTTACAGACACCTTTCTTCCTTCCGATAGACTTTTACTTGTCGATTGATTTCAGAGTTGAGCTCCAGATTTCTGGGATCACCATCTCGTTCATCGGCTAATCTGGAGGCCCTGGTATGGAAGTTGGGTCGAACTTTCAGAATACGTCCTGCAGGAATATAGCATGCCGCTGATTTGGCAATGACGTTCCTAATATTTCGTTCGGTCTTATGAAAATTAGTTGCAGATGAACTTTGCCGACGAGTATGACTTGAAACCATGCTTTCATGTGATTGACAAACGTTCGGCAATCGGATGAGAGAGCAGTACGCGTCTCCCATTAAGTTGCACTAATTAGGCTGGCATATATGCCTCTAAACATAACTACAATAGTTATGTGAGAAGAACTACTACAAGTGCCCGTGACTCGAGACGGCGAGTCTTCACTGAGAACAAAAATCTGAAGCATCAAAAGATTCGGCCATATTTATTCATAGTTGTGTAGGTCAGAATGCTCATGGCGCGCATTAAAGTCACCAAGAATGATCCTGTGCTCTCCAGATAGAAGAGGACCAATATCGAAACGATAGCGAGAAGGGCTAGATTGTATTGAGGCATGCACATTAAAATTTCAATATTAGGCTTGCATTTCCGCCGTACCGTCGACAACTACACCTTATACACAGTAATGTACGGACTTGCGGATTAGGAAGGTAAGATCACCTCCAGGTCTCTCTTTCCGCAGTATAACATAATCACCATGGACGCTGAGAGACGAGTTCAAATGAAGCAGCGTCTCCTGGATAGCAGAAATCAGAATCAGGGGGATTTAGGAGGTTGTGGTGGTGACGATGGGCCAGGTGTAGCCCGTGGTCGCCCTGAATCTCTACATCGCACAACATATGATATGGCATGCTGACCCGTCCTTCTCAAGCCTGAACACCTGAGAAAGACCCACTCCATACAGCAATTACACTGCACTACCCGGCCATTCGAATCAATTCTTTGGTTGCAAACACAATTCGAGATAAATATGAATTGAGGCGCGAACACCATCATGACCAAAGCTGGGCTAATGTCGCTCCTTTGGGTCTCGGGAGCACAGTCTCCTGAGGCGATACGAGTGGTGGGAGCTCTGAGAGGACTCTATGCCAACCTAATCTCTTTGCCGATTCACAACTGTTTGTTGACTTAAGAGATTTTTTTCCTGAATCGAAGGAGGTGTTGGCAGCTCTTGGCCGTTTTAACAACGAATAGCTCCGATTTACATCGAAGAAGCGCCCGTTGTAGAAGCATTTTTATCTACAACACAAACATCCATGGTCACAGTGGGACTCGAACCCACGCTCCGGCAACTCAGAGATAGAGTATTATCTCTACCACTGAGCCCCCGAATGCCCTATTCACAACGGTTTCGTGATTATCTGTAATGCCCACATAATACAGGGTGTCCGGAAACTGCCGCATAAACGCACCGGATTGTGGTTCCTCATAAGATTTCCAGCAAAAATGTACGGAACATACACCCAATTCTTAACCCTTTAGCTATCACAGGTTTTTGAAGCTTTTTGGAAAAAACATTTTCTTGTACGGTTGAAACCTCAATATCTCCAAAGCTAGACTAGCTAGAATAGAGATTATTACAGCAAACAAATTTACCTAAAAAATAAAACTAACCACACTAAAATCGGATAAGAGGTTTGGTTTTTACAGAACTTGAAACCTTTCTTACATCATTTTATTCTAGCTCCATTATTTCTAACAGTTTTAATGCCTTAGTGCAGAAAACTTTTACAAGAAAATGATTTTTTCAAAAATCTTCAAATGCCTGTGGTATGTAAAGGGTTAAGAATTGGGGGTATGTTCCTTACAACTTTTTTGCTAGAAATCACATGAGGAATTACAATCCGGTGCGTTTATGCAGCAGTTTCCGGACACCCTGTATACTGTGTCATCAAATATATCAGGAGGTATAGTATATAGCACAATAGGCCCACTGGCTTCAGTGCTGCGAAACCCTTCGGGTTCACGCCCCTCTACAATCTATCTATCAGGAGGTACCGGATATTACGATAACAACCAACCAGATATTGAAGAGACAGGCGAAAATGTGAAAATTATGCAGCAGCATTCTGGCATGTCTAGATCTTATTCCAGTTAGTGTCACAAATGGTTTGTGACGACACCGGTGATGTATATATAGCCACGGATTATTCGGCCTATCACTTTGTATTTATTTGACCACCATGCTTGTTCGTTCTCCTTGCTCCAGGAGATGCCTGCCAGTGCCTTTCAAACGAAATTAGTTGAATATCTTCCGGGGGCGTTTCGCCAGATGTCAAACAATGTAGGACAGAGTACGCTACCTTGTGGAACTCCCTGCTTAATTTGTTCTATGCTTTGAACAATTGCTTCGAAATCCAGTATAGGATTGTCTCCCAACTAGATAGTTGGCAATCCATCTGACCTCTTGGACATATTGAGGAGATCGGGCAACAGCGCAGAGTGAACGACCATGTCGAAGGTTTTCGTTAGGTCAAGAACCACTAGAATGGTTCTGTCACAAGGCTTTTCTGGTTGAGGTCATTGTGGATGTGATGGGATGATGAGATCCAGAGCTGTTGCTTATTTATTTATTTGTGGTACAATGCATCTTCCTGAAGCCATGCTGGTGGAAAGCTCAGCATGTGATACAAAGGTGGAGTGGATGAGTGCTTCGAGCGTCTTTCCAACGAGTGATAGAATTGTGATTGAACGATAGGATTCGTCGAGTTTTGCGCTTTTACCGGGTTTTATCATTAATCATCCCCCTTGATGATTGGCCCCTTTTTCCAGAATTCAGGGATGACAAGCGTGTATATCGACAAGTTGAAAGCCATCAATGGCTGGAAGATCTAGATGTTTCAGCGTGACCATTGGAATGCCATCTTGTCCAATGGCCTTAGAACGTTTGGCGTAACGTTTAGCTTAGCGTTCCTAATAGAAACTTGGTTCGCTGCATAGATGGTAATTAATTTTACAATTGAGCATTTTCGTTTTCGGATGTTTAACGAATTGCTTATTGAAGAAGCCCCCGCAAAGTTGAGGATTCGTTTTCCTTACCGAATGGGAGTGGCAGCGGTTATGAAATATGACCGAACCTCAGGGCTGGACGAAGGGAGCTGCCGCTTTGACAATGACGTTCCTCCGATTCTTTTCAGAATCTCTAACGTTTGTTGGTTTACCAATTTTTATATGAGAAGGTGGTCGGAGGGTAAGGACGTAGTGTAGAGGATTTTTAGACTAAACACACAGTATGGATTTCAGCGACTGCTTTATTCAACCGTTCACGTCGGCGACCGGAGCCAAAGTGATCGAGTCAAAATTGATTTGAGAGAGAGAGCACTAGACCTTCCCGCTTTTGGAAAGTGGTTGAATTTATGCTTTAGTAATATAAAGTCACAGGCTCTAGATTGGAATCTTCAGGTAACCGATGCAAGGCGTCGTGTGGGAAGACCTAAAAATACATGGAGAAGATCTGTTGAGGCAGAGGGAAAATCTATAGGCAAATCGTGGGACCAGCTAAAGGCAATGGCTGCTAATAAGCAGAGGTGGAAAAGAGGCGTAGTCAATGCCCTATGTCCCACTAGGGGTTAAAAGGAACCACAGAGACAATATAATGTTTCAATCATGGCGCCGGCCTTCATTTACAAAAATACTTTTTTTTTTGTTTCACGCAAATATATACATCATTTCATTTGCAATTTTTTGAAGAATTATCTAAAAACGAGACCCGAGACCGAGGCTAATTTCGGGCGCGGCCGAAATTTAAATACCCGTCACACTTAAATAAAACTTAAGGTTCTTTTGTGTTAATGATTGTTCCGATCCCATCTGTTCCTGGATATAATTTGAGGGCTTTACTAGGAACACACTTGGGTGAAGTTTGGTTAAGATTGGTTTGAAAGAAAAGAAGTTTTTCTTACAAGATTTAATTTTCGGAGGATTAGTTTGTATGACAGCCCTATGACGTAGTGTTTCGATTTCGTCCGTTCCTAGATATGTTTTGAGGCTATACTAGGCACACATTTGGGTGAAGTTTGGTTAAGATTGGTTTGAAAAGAAAAAAATGTTTCTTAGAGGAACCTAATTTTGGAGTTCTATAGCAGCCCCATGACGCCCTAAGTCCGATTCCATTCCATTCCGTACGACATATATACAGCGTACACTAATAAGATACTTGTATACAAAATTTCAGCCCGATAGCTTCAAAACTGAGGGACTAGTTTCTATTGAAACAGACGGACAGACAGACACACGGACATCGCACAATCAATTTCTCGCGTCACACTGATGAATAATATATGTGTATACTTTTCATAGTCGGAGGTGCTTCCTTCTGTGCGTTGCAAACTTCATGACAAAGTTAATAAACCCTTTCACCCTAGTGACGGGTATACAAAATCCGTAGTAAATCCGCACGGTCTACGAATTTTCGATGATTATTGAGTTTATACCATTCTCTGCATATTGTTCCATGCTTTCTTTCTTATTCTTATTTTTGTTTACTTTTGCTTAATTTTCATTATTTTCTTTTGTTACAGGCTTTTTTTGATTCATCTAAGGTTGGAAACCATATTTTTAATGTAAATTGAAAACTAATGATGTTCATACTTAGCGTTAATATTCGTGTGTGATATATACAACATATATTGTGATTTCATATTTATTTAATTCATAATGGAATGTAATTATTTTATAAATTTTACCGAAAAATAATACAAAAGTACTTAAATACTGATTTGTTCAATTTGCTATTCTAAATATTATGCATACCTAATAAAAAAAAGTCGAAAGTAAAATAAATGGTGTTTTTTAATTCTACTTTTATGAACAGTAAATTCTTTGTCGTTTTTATCAATAAGTAGATAAAATCAAATGACAATGAATTTTTCCCGAAAATGAGCTCAAAAGGGCAGTAGTTCTGTACAGATGGCGGGGCCTATATTATAGCAAAACATGAAATATGAACTGTGCCAGTTCAAAATGTAATTCAGGAAAAAATGTTTACTTCGGTTCGTATCAACGTTTCATAAATATTTACATTTGAATTAATTATACCTTTGGTTTAGAAAGGTGAAGCCTTTCTGTATCTTTTAGTGGTCTATGGTCACTTATAACAACGAGTTTTTTCTATATTTATATGGTCGAAAATGCTGCAGTGCCCCATGAATTGGTAGAAGTTTTTCAAGACCTTTCGATGGACACCAATTTTGTTTGGCGGCACGGAAACTGTAATTTGGCTGTGCTCGCGCCAAGCAGCAAAATTGCCACTTTGAGGGGGTGTAGCGGGAGAACGGGGGCCATTCTGGGGGAAAGGACTTCGGAATCGTTGTTGGGGCATCGAAACCTTTCGATCGACACCAATTTTGCTTGGCGGCACGGAAACTGTAATTTGGCTGTGCTACCGCCAAGCAGCAAAATTGCCACTTTGCGGGGCTGTAGCGGGAGAACGGGGGCGATTCTGGTGGAAAGGACTTCGGAATCGTTGTTGGGGCATCGAAACCTTGCGATCGACACCAATTTCGCTTGGCGGCACGGAAACTGTAATTTTGCTGTGTTCCCGCCAAGCAGCAAAATTGCCACTTTGCGGGGCTGTAGCGGGAGAACGGGGGCGATTCTGGGGGAAAGGACTTCGGAAACGTTGTTGGGGCATCGAAACCTTTCGATCGACACCAATTTCGCTTGGCGGCACGGAAACTGTAATTTGGCTGTGCTCCCGCCAAGCAGCAAAATTGCCACTTTGCGGGGCTGTAGCGGGAGAACGGGGGCGATTCTGGGGGAAAGGACTTCGGAAACGTTGTTGGGGCATCGAAACCTTTCGATCGACACCAATTTTGCTTGGCGGCACGGAAACTGTAATTTGGCTGTGCTACCGCCAAGCAGCAAAATTGCCACTTTGCGGGGCTGTAGCGGGAGAACGGGGGCGATTCTGGTGGAAAGGACTTCGGAATCGTTGTTGGGGCATCGAAACCTTGCGATCGACACCAATTTCGCTTGGCGGCACGGAAACTGTAATTTTGCTGTGTTCCCGCCAAGCAGCAAAATTGCCACTTTGCGGGGCTGTAGCGGGAGAACGGGGGCGATTCTGGGGGAAAGGACTTCGGAAACGTTGTTGGGGCATCGAAACCTTTCGATCGACACCAATTTCGCTTGGCGGCACGGAAACTGTAATTTTGCTGTGCTCCCGCCAGGCAGTAAAATTGCCACTTTGCGGGGCTCTAGCAGGAGAACGGGGGCGGTTCTGGGGGAAAGGACTTCGGAAACGTTGTTGGGGCATCGAAACCTTTCGATCGACACCAATTTTGCTTGGCGGCACGGAAACTGTAATTTGGCTGTGCTCCCGCCAAGCAGCAAAATTGCCACTTTGCGGGGCTGTAGCGGGAGAACGGGGGCGATTCTGGGGAAAGGACTTCGGAATCGTTGTTGGGGCATCGAAACCTTTCGATCGACACCAATTTCGCTTGGCGGCACGGAAACTGTAATTTTGCTGTGTTCCCGCCAGGCAGTAAAATTGCCACTTTGCGGGGCTCTAGCAGGAGAACGGGGGCGGTTCTGGGGGAAAGGACTTCGGAAACGTTGTTTGGGCATCGAAACCTTGCGATCGACACCAATTTTGCTTGGCGGCACGGAAACTGTAATTTGGCTGTGCTCCCGCCAAGCAGCAAAATTGCCACTTTGCGGGGCTGTAGCGGGAGAACGGGGGCGATTCTGGGGGAAAGGACTTCGGAAACGTTGTTGGGGCATCGAAACCTTTCGATCGACACCAATTTTGCTTGGCGGCACGGAAACTGTAATTTGGCTGTGCTCCCGCCAAGCAGCAAAATTGCCACTTTGCGGGGCTGTAGCGGGAGAACGGGGGCGATTCTGGGGAAAGGACTTCGGAATCGTTGTTGGGGCATCGAAACCTTGCGATCGACACCAATTTCGCTTGGCGGCACGGAAACTGTAATTTGGCTGTGTTCCCGCCAGGCAGTAAAATTGCCACTTTGCGGGGCTGTAGCGGGAGAACGGGGGCGATTCTGGGGGAAAGGACTTCGGAAACGTTGTTGGGGCATCGAAACCTTTCGATCGACACCAATTTTGCTTGGCGGCACGGAAACTGTAATTTGGCTGTGTTCCCGCCAGGCAGTAAAATTGCCACTTTGCGGGGCTGTAGCGGGAGAACGGGGGCGATTCTGGGGAAAGGACTTCGGAATCGTTGTTGGGGCATCGAAACCTTGCGATCGACACCAATTTTGCTTGGCGGCACGGAAACTGTAATTTGGCTGTGCTCCCGCCAAGCAGCAAAATTGCCACTTTGCGGGGCTGTAGCGGGAGAACGGGGGCGATTCTGGGGGAAAGGACTTCGGAAACGTTGTTGGGGCATCGAAACCTTTCGATCGACACCAATTTTGCTTGGCGGCACGGAAACTGTAATTTGGCTGTGCTCCCGCCAAGCAGCAAAATTGCCACTTTGCGGGGCTGTAGCGGGAGAACGGGGGCGATTCTGGGGGAAAGGACTTCGGAAACGTTGTTGGGGCATCGAAACCTTTCGATCGACACCAATTTCGCTTGGCGGCACGGAAACTGTAATTTGGCTGTGCTCCCGCCAAGCAGCAAAATTGCCACTTTGCGGGGCTCTAGCCTGAGAACGGGGGCGGTTCTGGGGGAAAGGACTTCGGAAACGTTGTTGGGGCATCGAAACCTTTCGATCGACACCAATTTTGCTTGGCGGCACGGAAACTGTAATTTGGCTGTGCTCCCGCCAAGCAGCAAAATTGTCACTTTGCGGGGCTGTAGCGGGAGAACGGGGGCGATTCTGGGGAAAGGACTTCGGAATCGTTGTTGGGGCATCGAAACCTTGCGATCGACACCAATTTCGCTTGGCGGCACGAAAACTGTAATTTTGCTGTGTTCCCGCCAGGCAGTAAAATTGCCACTTTGCGGGGCTGCAGCGGGAGAACGGGGGCGATTCTGGGGGAAAGGACTTCGGAAACGTTGTTGGGGCATCGAAACCTTTCGATCGACACCAATTTTGCTTGGCGGCACGGAAACTGTAATTTGGCTGTGCTCCCGCCAAGCAGCAAAATTGCCACTTTGCGGGGCTGTAGCGGGAGAACGGGGGCGATTCTGGGGAAAGGACTTCGGAATCGTTGTTGGGGCATCGAAACCTTGCGATCGACACCAATTTCGCTTGGCGGCACGGAAACTGTAATTTGGCTGTGTTCCCGCCAGGCAGTAAAATTGCCACTTTGCGGGGCTGTAGCGGGAGAACGGGGGCGATTCTGGGGGAAAGGACTTCGGAAACGTTGTTGGGGCATCGAAACCTTTCGATCGACACCAATTTTGCTTGGCGGCACGGAAACTGTAATTTGGCTGTGTTCCCGCCAGGCAGTAAAATTGCCACTTTGCGGGGCTGTAGCGGGAGAACGGGGGCGATTCTGGGGAAAGGACTTCGGAATCGTTGTTGGGGCATCGAAACCTTGCGATCGACACCAATTTTGCTTGGCGGCACGGAAACTGTAATTTGGCTGTGCTCCCGCCAAGCAGCAAAATTGCCACTTTGCGGGGCTGTAGCGGGAGAACGGGGGCGATTCTGGGGGAAAGGACTTCGGAAACGTTGTTGGGGCATCGAAACCTTTCGATCGACACCAATTTTGCTTGGCGGCACGGAAACTGTAATTTGGCTGTGCTCCCGCCAAGCAGCAAAATTGCCACTTTGCGGGGCTGTAGCGGGAGAACGGGGGCGATTCTGGGGGAAAGGACTTCGGAAACGTTGTTGGGGCATCGAAACCTTTCGATCGACACCAATTTCGCTTGGCGGCACGGAAACTGTAATTTGGCTGTGCTCCCGCCAAGCAGCAAAATTGCCACTTTGCGGGGCTCTAGCCTGAGAACGGGGGCGGTTCTGGGGGAAAGGACTTCGGAAACGTTGTTGGGGCATCGAAACCTTTCGATCGACACCAATTTTGCTTGGCGGCACGGAAACTGTAATTTGGCTGTGCTCCCGCCAAGCAGCAAAATTGTCACTTTGCGGGGCTGTAGCGGGAGAACGGGGGCGATTCTGGGGAAAGGACTTCGGAATCGTTGTTGGGGCATCGAAACCTTGCGATCGACACCAATTTCGCTTGGCGGCACGAAAACTGTAATTTTGCTGTGTTCCCGCCAGGCAGTAAAATTGCCACTTTGCGGGGCTGCAGCGGGAGAACGGGGGCGATTCTGGGGGAAAGGACTTCGGAAACGTTGTTGGGGCATCGAAACCTTTCGATCGACACCAATTTTGCTTGGCGGCACGGAAACTGTAATTTGGCTGTGCTCCCGCCAAGCAGCAAAATTGCCACTTTGCGGGGCTGTAGCGGGAGAACGGGGGCGATTCTGGGGGAAAGGACTTCGGAAACGTTGTTGGGGCATCGAAACCTTTCGATCGACACCAATTTCGCTTGGCGGCACGGAAACTGTAATTTTGCTGTGCTCCCGCCAGGCAGTAAAATTGCCACTTTGCGGGGCTCTAGCAGGAGAACGGGGGCGGTTCTGGGGGAAAGGACTTCGGAAACGTTGTTGGGGCATCGAAACCTTTCGATCGACACCAATTTTGCTTGGCGGCACGGAAACTGTAATTTGGCTGTGCTCCCGCCAAGCAGCAAAATTGCCACTTTGCGGGGCTGTAGCGGGAGAACGGGGGCGATTCTGGGGAAAGGACTTCGGAATCGTTGTTGGGGCATCGAAACCTTTCGATCGACACCAATTTCGCTTGGCGGCACGGAAACTGTAATTTTGCTGTGTTCCCGCCAGGCAGTAAAATTGCCACTTTGCGGGGCTCTAGCAGGAGAACGGGGGCGGTTCTGGGGGAAAGGACTTCGGAAACGTTGTTTGGGCATCGAAACCTTGCGATCGACACCAATTTTGCTTGGCGGCACGGAAACTGTAATTTGGCTGTGCTCCCGCCAAGCAGCAAAATTGCCACTTTGCGGGGCTGTAGCGGGAGAACGGGGGCGATTCTGGGGGAAAGGACTTCGGAAACGTTGTTGGGGCATCGAAACCTTTCGATCGACACCAATTTTGCTTGGCGGCACGGAAACTGTAATTTGGCTGTGCTCCCGCCAAGCAGCAAAATTGCCACTTTGCGGGGCTGTAGCGGGAGAACGGGGGCGATTCTGGGGAAAGGACTTCGGAATCGTTGTTGGGGCATCGAAACCTTGCGATCGACACCAATTTCGCTTGGCGGCACGGAAACTGTAATTTGGCTGTGTTCCCGCCAGGCAGTAAAATTGCCACTTTGCGGGGCTGTAGCGGGAGAACGGGGGCGATTCTGGGGGAAAGGACTTCGGAAACGTTGTTGGGGCATCGAAACCTTTCGATCGACACCAATTTTGCTTGGCGGCACGGAAACTGTAATTTGGCTGTGTTCCCGCCAGGCAGTAAAATTGCCACTTTGCGGGGCTGTAGCGGGAGAACGGGGGCGATTCTGGGGAAAGGACTTCGGAATCGTTGTTGGGGCATCGAAACCTTGCGATCGACACCAATTTTGCTTGGCGGCACGGAAACTGTAATTTGGCTGTGCTCCCGCCAAGCAGCAAAATTGCCACTTTGCGGGGCTGTAGCGGGAGAACGGGGGCGATTCTGGGGGAAAGGACTTCGGAAACGTTGTTGGGGCATCGAAACCTTTCGATCGACACCAATTTTGCTTGGCGGCACGGAAACTGTAATTTGGCTGTGCTCCCGCCAAGCAGCAAAATTGCCACTTTGCGGGGCTGTAGCGGGAGAACGGGGGCGATTCTGGGGGAAAGGACTTCGGAAACGTTGTTGGGGCATCGAAACCTTTCGATCGACACCAATTTCGCTTGGCGGCACGGAAACTGTAATTTGGCTGTGCTCCCGCCAAGCAGCAAAATTGCCACTTTGCGGGGCTCTAGCCTGAGAACGGGGGCGGTTCTGGGGGAAAGGACTTCGGAAACGTTGTTGGGGCATCGAAACCTTTCGATCGACACCAATTTTGCTTGGCGGCACGGAAACTGTAATTTGGCTGTGCTCCCGCCAAGCAGCAAAATTGTCACTTTGCGGGGCTGTAGCGGGAGAACGGGGGCGATTCTGGGGAAAGGACTTCGGAATCGTTGTTGGGGCATCGAAACCTTGCGATCGACACCAATTTCGCTTGGCGGCACGAAAACTGTAATTTTGCTGTGTTCCCGCCAGGCAGTAAAATTGCCACTTTGCGGGGCTGCAGCGGGAGAACGGGGGCGATTCTGGGGGAAAGGACTTCGGAAACGTTGTTGGGGCATCGAAACCTTTCGATCGACACCAATTTTGCTTGGCGGCACGGAAACTGTAATTTGGCTGTGCTCCCGCCAAGCAGCAAAATTGCCACTTTGCGGGGCTGTAGCGGGAGAACGGGGGCCTTTCTGGGGGAAAGGACTTTGCAATCGTTGTTGGGGAATATTATATTAATCCTTCGGTCGTTCGAATTCTAGGCATTAATGGCTATGTCCACACATGTGCGCTTTCGTCTTCCCTATCGTCTTCAAGCTCCGTATCCACTTTCAACATTGAACATGTTATTGATTGCGTCAAGTGAACAGAAGAGATCAATGTCTCATTCTATCCAGATCTTTTCATTATTTATCGTTAAATATGTGTCACGGCTTTGGTCAGGACGGGTAAATGATAAATTCTTTCATGAATTGTATGAATAGATGATGTGTTGTTAATATTTAACATTGGCAATTGCGTTCAAGAATGAATGCGTTTCTTCAATAGCGCATACATCTCAAGTTTCAATTGTCAAAATGATGAAGACGAACGAAAATTGAAACTGTCTAGACAGGCACAATCAATTTCATTCCATACATTTTTCATCATACAATTTTTAATGAAAATGCTGCTTTTAATTTATTCCCTGGTTTACGAATTGTCTTGTTGTTGTCAGCGTTTATTCAGCGTAGGTTGAAACTTCTCCGCGGTTCATTTATCTTGTTCTTCGTTGAGTCTCCCAGGTGGCGGGGTAGTTTCCGTATTCTGAACTTGTCAAACGTCTAAAAATGGGGGAAATTTAGCAAATTTCCCTTATTTTCAATGATTAATATCTCAGTAACCAGACCGATTTGACAAAAAAGAATAATTTTCCCGTAATCTGCGGGTCTCATTTTATATTTTGGCATTGTTAGATGTTGGCGTCACGGAAACTGTAATGTCCCCACAGAAATCAATGGAGCTAATGGTAAGTGATGATTTTCACCCCGTAAGGAATTAAACAACAAAATATAACGCTGTATGCTCCTCCATAAAGCAAGAATTAAGATTCTTCGTTCTAACATGAAAAAAAAAATGTTAAGGATGTTTAATAAAGCCCGATAGAACTTTAAATTGTAAAAAAAAAACAACAAATTAAATTTTAATCAGTTTTTTTATACCCTTCACTCGTAGAGTATAGGGTATATTAACTTTGTCATTAAGTTTGTAACGCATTGAAGGAAGCATCTCCGACCATATAAAATATGTATATATATGATCAGCATGACGAGCTGAGTCGATTGGGCGATGTCCGTCTGTCTGTCTGTCCGTCTGTTGCTACGCGTTTTACTCGGCCAGTTTAAAAGCTATCGAGCTGAAATTTTGCACACATGCTTCTTTTAATTGCAGGCAGTTCGTATGTTTGAATCGCTCAAATCGGACCACGGGGTCATGGGGCTGCCATACAAACCTAACTCCCCCAATTTGGTTTTTCTAAGAAAAACTTTTTCATGTGTGCACCAATTTCAACCAAATTTCACACGAATGTGTTTTTATTGATAACACAAAACATATGTAAGAATGGACCAAATCGGATCATGGGGTCATGGGGCTGCCATACAAACCTAACCCCCCAAATTAGGTTCTTCTAAGAACAACTTTTTCATTTGTGCACCAATTTTAACCAAATTTCACACAAATGTGTTTCTATTGATGCCACAAAACATATGTAAGAATGGATGGAATCGGACTGTGGGGTCATGGGGCTGTCATACAATGCCAACCGCCCAAATTGATCTTCTAAGAAACATGTTTTCTACACCAATTTCAAAAAACCTTAATACGTCTTTATCAAAACAAAAAAAAGTAAAACAAATGGTATCGTACTATGAGGCCATGCTCCCGAATCCCCCCAATAAAGTTTTCAAATTATTGTTTTATCGACGCCACAGAATTTGTCAATATCAAATATGCGAAAACAGAAGGAAAAGAATTGGGAAGGATTAAACACAAGTCATAGGTTCACCACAAAAAACTTTTAGCCCGAGGAGAGTGAAGGGTATTCAAATTTCGGCTGCGCCCGAAATTAGCCTCGTTTTTAATTTTAATCAATGTTTTTTTTTTTGTTCAGTATACTCTGGCAAATCATCATGAATAGACTCAGGCTTGAACAACGCTATCAAATTATCCAAATTTACTTCGAAAATCAGTCGTCAATTGGCGCAACTTATAGACGGCTTCGTGATTTTTATGGTGGACATAATCATGCATATGCGGTGAAATCATTTTCAAATGCGGTTTTATTCTTTCGAATAAAAAAAATTTATTAACATTTATTTTTTTGTGATATACAATTTTAATTTCTATCTGGCTTAAAAACACCCTATATCAGGACATACGTGTCTCCTTCCTTTGGTTTTGAGCGTCGAATAAAAGCAAATAATTTCTATCGTCTTTGGGATATCATATTAGTAATTTCGCAAGTTAAAGTCACCTGATCGATATTTCCAGACCGAAACATCCAATTTTTGCGTTTTCACTAAAATCAGTTACATGCGCTCACACAAAATCAACTTGCTGTCGAATGTTTCTACGAATTGGTTGAAGTACATACACTCTCAAAAGATGGAAATGTGAAATTCGGAATAAGCCCGAAATCATTTGTGATTTAGATTCATAGGGGTTGGAAATACATTTAAAATCCAAAAATGAGTGTCTGTAGATGTTTTCGAAATTTCCATTCTGCATTCAAACCAGAAGACCGTATGTATCAATTATTTGGCCAAGCCAGGTTTTGCAGTTGACACCTTTACTCAAGGATTTGAAAAGTATAGCTTCTAGTATTTACAGATAGGATAATTCAAAGATCACATTTGACCTATGATAACAAAACTATTGATAAATAGCGTTTTCACAATGAAAAGTAGCTTTTCCTGTAACAACTTCATGCGGACACTCTCCGACTAACGACTCTTTCTATCGAAAGGTTTGATTTGTAATAATTTTTTTTCCTAACGGATGTGATTGTTTCATCAATATATTTTCTATGAAAACAAAAATTTCCCATTTTTTATTTAAAAAAAAAAATACGAAGTGACGTAAGTGCGAAGCAAAATTGTCGTAAATCGAATTGCAAGGTGGGAATTATTCAACGACTTAAGTGCGAAACGACTTAAATCGAAGCGACTTAAATCGGGGTATTCCTGTACTAACATCGTCAGTTCACGTGAAATCCATGCAACATGCAAATACTGTCAAAATTTTGATGATCGTGAAATCGAATTCGCTTGTTGGTACTCACTTCACATGAAAGTCTCCACACCGGTTTTTGAAATTTCGCCAGCGAAAACAATGCAGTTGCACTTTATTTCACAATGAAAAGATGTCATCGACAATCAGTCAGAACGCGAGTGAACATTTATCTTAAATTGAGTGAATAAAAAGCAAGTCTCCACGGGGTCAAAACGCTGTACTGTACAGCACTGTACGTCTAGTCAGCTTTACCTTACATTTTCAGCAAGCCAAGGGTAGAAACATTGAAGAAACCCAACTAGAATGTAAAAATGATAAAAATTTGGGTTGGATACGATATCCCCAGTCACAAAATCCCCAAACCAAAATCCCCAAATCAAAATCCCCATAATCAAAATCCCCGAAATCGAAATCCCCGAAATCAAAATCCCCGAAATCAAAATACCCAAAACCTAAATCCCCAAACGAAATTGAGGTGTGATCTTAGAACGCGCGCGCGTTCTAAGATCACACCTCAAATGGGGAATGGAGATTTTCTTTAGGCTATTGTAGATGGTAAATGATAGATGTTAAATGGCAGATGATAAATGGTAGATAGTAAATGGTAGGTGGTTAATGGTAGACGGATGGTAGCTTGCAAATGGTTGATGACAGATGGTAAATGGTAGATTGTAAATTGCAAATGGTGGGTGGTAAATAGCAAATAGTAGATGGTAAATGGTAGATAATAAATGGTGCTTTAGACTATTGTAATTGAATAGTCCTACTATGCAATAAAAAAATCACCGTCGTGGACTGATATATATGCTAATCAACGGCAAATTCTTTGAAGTAACACAGAACAACAGCAGATAATGTGCAGGCGATTAAATATGCAATCCGTTGCAACAATAATCCAACCAAGTTTTCCGCGAATATTCGTTCGGATGAGGACTTGTCTCGACGATGTTAAAGAAAACCTATTATGTTTAGAACGATATATGCAATGGACTCGAATATTTTGTTTGTGCTAATCAAAAAATAAGTTAGTATCGATTTACGTCCCTCCTAGTGCCATTTACCATCTACCATTTAACACCTTCCATCTACCATCAACCATCAACAATTTACAGTCTTTCATCCATCAACCATTTACCATCTACCAGCCATCTACCATTTTTTACCACCATCCATCTACCATTTATTTCATTTCGGGTGTTTGGGGATTTTATGATTGGGGGATTTTGTATATGGGTATTATGATTATGGGGATTTTGTATATGGGTATTATGATTATGGGGATTTTGAATATGGGGATTTTGATTTTGGGGATTTTTCTACTTTTGGGGATTTTGTGATTGGGGATTTCGTATGGTTCCCTAAAAATTTAAAATAATTGAGTATGATGGTAGAAATGGAATGGAAGCAGCAACAGCAGCAGCGGCCCAATGCATTTTAAATGGTTGGCATCAAAAGCCGCCATTTGCCCACATGACGTCACCCATTTAAAATAAATTGGACCGCTGCTGCTGTTGCTGTAGCATATCTATTTCCGGCATAATGCGTAAGAAATGAGAATCTTCTGTTTTAGTAACGCGATTCGCGTCATATCAGCCTTACATGCTTCATTTTAAAACCAATGGAAAAGATACTGGACATTAAGAGCTTGGCAACATGAAGTCATCCATTCAAAATTCACTGTGTTGCTTCCGTACGTTGTTCTGCTGCTTGCATTGTGTTCCAAGGGTTTTTTTCTGGGTAGAGATGGGGAATCTTCTTGGATACTGCATGCCGCGTAGCAGAAAACCTCCGGCATGCAATTATGTCGGATTTCTACCGACTAAACCTACACCTCTTTTTCACCGCTTGACGCCGCGGGACAACTTTTCAGCATTACTTCACAAGGCCAATTCCGGCTAATCAGCCATCACCGGGTGCCAGACTTCCGTCTGCGTTACTCTCTCTGTAGCTCCATGTGAATGGCACTAACAGCCCTGCATACTGAATCCCAGTTATCCGCCGATAGTAGCATTAGAGCCACTAGATTCTGGGGGCGTATGTTGTCCCCCAGTTCTGCTTCTCGTTGGCTGCGGATATGTCCAAATCTGGAGCAATCAAACACAACGTGTTTGGCATCTTCCGCAACTCCCTTGCAACTCGGGCATTCTGGCGCATCGTCCAGCTTAAGCCGATGCAAATACTGTCGGTACCCTACGTGACCTGTTAAAAATTGGGTCATGTAAAAATGTACATCTCCGTGTTTTCGATTAACCCATATGGCTATGTCCGGAATAAGGGTATGTGTCCATCGGCCAGTAGATGCCTCATCCCATCGAACCTGCCATCTTCTCATAGATTCCACCCTTTCATTGTTTCTTCGCCCTGGGTGCATCTCCTGTGATTCGCCTTGGCGATCGCTATACAGTCTGCTGATCTCGTCTACAAGGATCGACAAAGGCATCATTCCAGCCACCACGTACGCCGCTTCATGCGATGTGGTACGGTACGCACAACACACTCTCAAAGCACACCTACGATATATCGCGTTTAGAGGTTTTGCATTAGGGATGGGAATTAATAACCGGTTATTATGAATAACCGGTAGTTTCATTTAAATAAACCGGTTATATCCGGTACTATTTTTGCCCGGTTATTAACCGGTACTACTTTTAAAATGGAAAAACCGAGAATAACCGGTGATTACTTTTAAAATTGGCGCACATTCCAAATTTCCACACAATATTTCAACAGAGAACAAGCAGCTAGTGCAATAAAAAGGTCTATTTGGTAAAACTTAACATAGAATTTTTCCAAAAAAAACTTCACTGTGTTCGATTTAATGGAGTAAGTTAGTCGAACGGCGCACATAAGTGGCGAATCCACAAATTAAAATGTATTTAAAGCTGTACCTACATTACCTCCAAATGGCAGCTCGTCAAAAAACAGGCGTCGGCGTCGTGAGCTGCCATTTGGCAGCTGCTTACCATCTACACTAGCTACCAAATGGAGCCTGAAAATGATATAACCAAACTACTTTCATTTTGGGTTTTTTTTTATTTAATTATAAAATCGGACAACGCGCGTTTAAATTATTGACATTAAAAAATTACACTACTTTCAAACAAAAAACGAACAAAACTGTCACTTTTAATTCGAGAGGACTGAGAAATTGGACGGCCACACAAATGGCAGTCAGTGTAGATGCAATGACAACTGCCAGTTGGCATCGCGAGCTGCCAATTGGCAGTGTGGATAAAGCTTAACAGGCTGAGTCCCGACATTGTTTCGGATAGCGTCGGACGGTTGGGCTATACAAAAGTATTTCGTCCATATAAACTGAACGCCCCATACAAACGGCTCAGCTTCGACACTCGAATATTTAGAAAATACCAATTTATTATTATATTTTTATCATTTGTCGATATCGGGTATTATATTTTCAAATTTTTTTTACGTATAAGGTAAACGGAACAGAAGTCCAGGTCCAAATAAGATGCACAACTCTGCAAGCTGCACATGCTCTCTGTAACAATTCCAAAGGTGAACGAAGAACGAAACTCTTGCCATAGACCGAGGCTTTCATTTCATTCCAAAACTATATCCCAAAGTTATTCCAAAAGCCATAGAAATACATGAATGTAAGTGCCCAGTGCCCAGTATACTGAACGCGGGCTATAGTTATTGACTCAGGTGTCCAGGTAACTGGACGCCGGGAATCAACCTGTTAAGCTCTGCACTCTGCCAAATCAACGAATGGAATTTTAATTAATTAATTAATTCGCCATGTATGTGCAGGATGCACAGCTTCACCATCAAATTAGTACATCGAATGCAGCTGAGTTTTTCTTGTCATTATTTGTGCAAATTTTCACATTTTTGCGCAAAATGTCCTGTTTTAACAAATAATGCTAATGCGAGGTGCCTGGCTTCCTAATAAGTTACGCTGCGGTCACAATGCTATCTTAAATATAGAAAAAATATATGGAGAATATGGAAAAATATAGAACAGGAGGGCCTTTTCTTTGTTAGTCGGTTTTTAACCGGTTATTTCAATAACCGGTATTTTTGACCGGTTAAACCGAGCCGGTTAAACCGAGCCGGTATAACCGATGAGGAAAATAACCGGAATAACCGGACAACCGGTATTTTTGTCAAAAAGTCCCATCCCTATTTTGCATTGCATGCGAAACGTAATGCACTGGGCCAAACAGGTGAGGCATATATAATGATAGATGTTACCACTCTTGACAGTAGCAGCCTCCTAGTTGTTCTCGGACCACCTATGTTTGGCATCATTTGTGCTAGTGCTGCGGTGGCAGTCGCCGCCTTGTCACCTACATACCTTATGTGCTCTCCAAAGCTTAGCCTCGAGTCAATCATGATTCCCAAATACCTAACGGTTTGCCTAGAGGCTATGTCATACTTTCCGACTCGGATCTTGAGGAAACACTTTTTTCTCCGCTTGCTAATTAGAACTGCTTCCGTTTTCTGATCAGCGAGCTCTAATCCAACGGTTTGAAGCCACAGCTTGATAGTTGTAATTGCCTCGCCCGTGTAAATCTCGACCAACTCCGGGTCTTTTGCGATCGAAACGACAGCTATGTCGTCAGCAAAGCCTACCACTGTCACACCTTTTGGCATAGCAAGCTCAAAAATAGCATTATACATGATGTTGCACAGAAGTGGACCAAGAACGGATCCCTGTGGCACCCCTGCTGTGACCACGTATTCCTTGCGTCCCGCACTAGTGTCATAGCTTAAGACGCGTTGCGAGAGGTAGCTCCTAATTTTAGTAGCTAGATAGTCGGGAACAAACATTCTTTGTAGAGCTGCATGGATACAAACCCAGCTCGCAGAATTGAATGCATTTTTAATGTCTAGAGTTACAACAGCGCAACAAGTGCTGTTACGTAATGACTCCCTTGCAATAGCAGTTACCATGGTAATTGCGTCCACCGTAGATCGTGCTCGTCTGAAACCGATAAACGCCCCTGTGCTTCCACTACATCCGATAATCGGTTATATATGATTCGCTCGAGCACTTTTCCCGTTGTGTCTAGCAAACAAATAGGGCGGTAGGAGTTAGGCTCACCAGCAGGCTTATTGGGCTTTGGAATCAGCACCAATTTTTCTCTTTTCCATGGTTGTGGGAAAGTCCGTTCTTCTAGGCATTTTCCAAAGACGTCGATAAACTTTGCTGGCGTCGTCAGAATGGCCGCCTTCAACGCCCTATTAGGGACACCATCAGGACCTGGTGCTTTACCGTCCTCAAGCCTTGATGCTGCTTTTAAAAGTTCTAACTCTGTAATCGGTGGAATTATATTGATATTCGATGTAAGTCCTTGTGTCGCTGGTTCCAAATCATGTTGCGGAAACAAAGTGGAGACAATATCTTCGAGCAGAACCGGACATTTGAGTTGGGGAGCTCTCTGTCCAGTCTTCTTCATGACCACTCTATACGCCGTTCCCCAAGGATTTGCGTCGGCGTCCTCACAAAGCTGTCTGAAGCAATTTTGTTTGCTAGTTTTAATAGCCTTTTTGAGTGATCTACGGACTGCTTTATAAGCCTCGAGTAGAACATTGTACGTCGTTGATCTGATGGAGCGTTGACAAAGGCGTCGAGCTTTTAAGCATTCACGTCTCTTATTGGCAATCTCCTCGGTCCACCAGTAGTTCTCTCGGCGATTAGTGATCGAACTTTTTCTTGGCATGGAGGCATCGCATGCTTCTCTTCGGCTGAACCGTTAGTTGTACCTAAACTGGATAGGGTTTCTATGAACGAATCTTCATCGAAGCGTCTGGTAGACCATCCCTCAGTTGGAGCTGTCGTTGTACTCATGTGTGATCTATCCGCTATCGAGAATAGAATTGCCTGGTGGTCGCTGTGCGTATAGTGCTCACTAACTTGCCACTCCGTAGCTGTGACTAAAGAACTGCTTACGAATGTAAGGTCGATGATGGACCCCGTATTTCCCCTCCTAAAGGTGTTAACGTTCCCCGAGTTCATTAGAACGATATCGAGCCGGGAGTAAGCGTCTAAAAGTGTCCGTCCCCGCTTATTTGTTTCGCGGCTGCCCTATTCCCGAGCCCACGCGTTAAAGTCTCCCGCAATTATCACAGGTGTGTGAGTACTTGCAAGTGCGTCCAAAAAAACACTCGAACTCTGTGTCACTCCATCGTGGCGGAGCATAGCAGCTATACACGTAAACGCCGTTGATCCTAGCTGTGATCACCCCATTTAACTCTCCCGATACACCCTGCTGGAACGCATAACGTCCACAAGTCCAGATTGCTACCTCGTTGTCCTTGTCTGCGATCCAGACCGAGCTACGTAGATTTTTATATTGGTCGCAGATAATTGCAACGTCTCCTTTCCTTTTACCGTCTGTGACAACAGGTCTTGAGCTGCCTGGCAGTGATTCAAGTTAAGCTGCAAGAACCTCATTTCGGGATAATTTTGATGGCCTCCTGATATACTGGGCATTTGACGCATCCAGTTTGGTGCTTTTAGTTGGCCCTAGCTGCCTCTTTGCAGAGAATGCATTTGGGTTCCTTGTCGCAAGATGCCGCTTTGTGGCCATCCTCACCACACTTGAAGCACATGTTCGACCGATCTTGCTGGCTATTACAGTCCCTCGCAACGTGGCCAAATGCCAGACACTTAAAGCATCTCTTCGGAGAGATTTGCCATTTTACCCTACAGATCGTCCATCCCACCTTCAATTTGCCCACTTCTACAACTTTGTTGGCCACATCTGTAGGCAAGCTTATAGTTGCTTTTTGCGTGCCACCGTCTGCCTTCCTCAACGACTTCACGGCGTCGAGAGGAATCTCCACTTCCCAATTCTCTACGAACGCCGCCCGTACGTCATCCCTTGTTGTGACCTCATCGAGATCAAGAACCTCTATCCTCGTCTCCTGCCGCAAGGCTCTGACGCTAGATGGATTCAATCCCAACAGATCCGTTACAATTGCCTTGTATCCATCCATTGAATCACCGCCGCGGGTTTTCAGTTGGAACAAGAGTTCCCCGTTTCTTGTTCGACGGATTCGTGAAATGCTATCTCCCATTTCTTTCAGTCGTGGTTCCGACTTCACCCTCTTTAGGATATCGGCGTATGTCATTGCTTCCGACTGGGAAATGATCATCGCGTCAGGTCTTGTCCTTATCTTCTTGAATTTTACTTTGTTTTTCTTTTCCCTTTTCGTTTCTACCCTGGTCCATGGTATCGGGTTTTCTTGAAGAGGGGGCTTTCCTGATTGAATTAACTCCTTTTGTTGTTCCACTATCTTCTTTTTTGGAGACTGCGCTTTCTTCCTTTTTGATGTTTGAAGAGATGCAGTCTCCTCCATGTCCCGCCCGCGCTTCAACCGTTCTGGAACTGGCATCTTAGGAGCTCGAGGTGAAGTCTGGACTTCTTTGTCGGTTTTGAGGTTTTTGGCCTTTTTGTCGTATATTTGGTTTTTGGCTCCTCTATACATGACGCGTAGGTTCCTGAGCTTCTCCTTTACAGCGCCGTGTATATTGGGTTTCGACTCTACGAACTCCATGGTTTCGATGATCAGCTCGCCCAGTTTTGCGAACATGTCTATTGGCTTCTCTACCGTTGAGTCGCTTTTCGTAACAACGACTAGAGGCTGTTGTTGTGGAGACCTCGAGAGTTAAGAACTTTTCCTGAGCGGATTTGCTCCTGTTGGCGTACCCACCACCTCCTCCACACCTACATCCGATTCTAAGGCTGCGTCTTTCCGATGGGTATGCACGTTTATGGTATCTACACCTGTAGCTTTGTATGCTTCGGCAGCCAGTTGTTCCAAGGGTTAGTCCCTCAGAAATCCGGTCACCTTACCTTAGCAGAGCGCAAATCTCCCGAAATTCCGTGCCTGTAAAATAGAACTTTTATAGTTCCCAAAAGCTAGCAATTTTTTTAGGACAAATTTATGTACAAAATTTTGCTAATGTTGCTTGGTTTGCATTATTATTTTATCGTTTAGCTAAACATTCGTTGTACAATTTAATTTCAATTCAAATGTCGCTACATGTACACCAGTCATAAGAATTTCCCAATGAGTCACAATAGAAAAATCCCAACCTCTATTCACAATCAGCTAAACAACAGCAAACAACGTATCCTCACGTACGGCACGTCCGTCGTTCATTCAATTTCATTTCCCTCATTTCCCACACATCTCGCTGAGTGTGTGTGTCACGGTGCATGTGCCCAGCAAACAATTTTATCGTTTTATTCGAAAAATCACAAAAATGATACGAAAACGATATCATTCAAATGAAAAATTTATCGTAAGCTTGTCTCCCCGACGAAAAATCGCTTTATCGTCATCAATATGTCAGGAATGTGACTCCTATTAACGAAATATCTTCTCATTATTGCAAGGATGATAAAATCGTAATTCTTCCCAACGAGCGAATTACGAAATTGTCAAAATATAAAACGACTAATTTATTCCCATAATTTGTAATCTTAGATAGCTCAGGTGTAGGACGTAGGACTACGAAACGATAGGTGCCCGGTTCGATTCCCAGTAGAAGCAAAGTGTAAAAAGGTAAAGTTAAAATAAGGTAAAAAAAAGTTAAGGACGAAATAGAAGAAAAAAAATTAGAAAAAAGGGGAAAATAAAAAAAAATTTTTTTTCACTTTTTCTATGTAGGTATTAGTCTATTATCGCCAAATTATCATCCTGGCGAATTAATATCGGTCACTATTCCTTCACGAAGGGAGTGACGCCTTTAATCCGAAAACGATATGAAATTCGAGAAATATTTTCTATCAGGCGAATTGAATTCGTATCGCGGACGATAGAAATTGTTTGCTGGGTGCATGCTTCCAGGCCGTTTCGTTTCGTCGCGCGAGCCTGCGATTGTATTGTCCGGGAAATCCGCCGCGCCGTACGACGACGGCACATTTCTCTACACACCATACTCTCGCGCTCATATCGTCTGCGGTGGTGGAATGGGGGTGCGCTGCTTCTCGTTTTGTTGTCTCTGTCCGACCAGTTCGTGCGATTCTGTTCCACTGCGAGTGTCGTTTTGTCAGCAGCCGAGCCAAGTAAGTCTAGTCCGTCGTCGTTCGTGGTCCGCTGCCGTGCCGTGTGTTTTCTCCTCGCCGCATTTTGCCGAGGACATTGCTTTTGTTGCAGTTTTTGATCCTTGCGAGTCCCAAAAATCGGTCAATTTGTGAATTTTACATTGTGCCGTGTTTGCTAATCGATTTTCGGGACCCCTCACTCACCAATTGGGCCGTGTTTGTCGCGTATGCTGTCAGTTGGCCGCCGTCGTTGCGAGCCCCCGGGACCCTGCGTGTCGTCGTCGTCCCCGCGTTGTTGTTTCATGGAAAAACGTCGTCGTCTCGGGTACGGGCCCAATTTCTGAGTTTTCCCCCCGACTAGTGAGCCGCCGCGTGAATTGTCACTTGAAATTGCGGGTCGTCACGCCACGGGAGCCCCTGCAGTGTGAGCCAGTGCAAAAAGTGCAGATTTGAGTGCTTAGTTTTCGGGACGTGTGTCGTCCGTGTATTCCAGGCGAGCAGGACACAAGAAGTCGAAATGTTGCCGTGCAAGAGGATAACGGGCCATCGGCCGTCAGTCTGGCTGCTGGTTATTGTTTTGGTTGCAGCCGCCACCAGTGCTAGAGCAGGCGATGAGGTGAGTTTTGAGTTTTCATTCATGGCGGCCCTTTGGACCCTTGTCCATTCAGCCCTTTCGGACATTCGTGGCTGTCGCTGTATTTGCGGAGTCTTGTTGTTGGCCGCAGGACGGCAGTTGATTGACATTTTGTCTGGATCGAAACGGAATGGAACGGATGTCGAAGGTGTAGGAGTAGTGCAGCAGTATCAGAAGAGTCCGGGAAACGGGGGTGTGCGTAGGGCGCATCGCGAGTGCATTGAAGTGTGTGCGTGCATGGGCCGCGTACACACACGGTCTTTTTGCGATTGTGTGTAGGTAGGCCGACACAGAACGTAACGTTCCGTTGTTGTCAAATTTCCTCGGAACGATTGAATGTGGGGCCCATGTCGTTGGCGTTGCGGTTGTGGTCCCGGACGGACATCCGGACGCACTCCACCGTTCGTGGGCTGTCAAAGGTCTAATGCACTGTTCCGTCGTAATTCAAAGGGCCGCAATGGCACACCTGGGACAATCACGGCATTTTGTCACCTGTTACGCGACCCCTGCCAGCATTTTTTGTGCGAATCGAATTCACAACATGATAAACTGAAGAATCGCGCACGTTCTCGTGGTCGCTGGGACTGGTCGAGGAAGTTGTTTGGCGAAATGTCAAACACGATCGCTTCTGGTATTTTGATTTGTTGATGGGCAAGTGGCCTTTAGCATTTTCCCCCGTCCCGTGTGTTGTGTTTGATGGTCATTGGGGGTTTGTTTTCTCGAGAAATCCGCGAGTGCGTGTTTGCTTGGCCATTGGTCATGGAAGATGATGCTTTTGCTCAACTGTAGCACGAAACGAGTGCGGCTTTGAATGGCACAGCGATCGCTCAAATTGGGGGGAACCATTGCGATGCGATCTTCGTTTCGCGAAGGTCTTTTTGTTTGATCTGTGCCGCTGGACGTCGTCTTATCAATTTCTTTTCACATTTTCCTTCAGATAGACAAGACACCACACACAATTTGTCCGCGAGGCATCGTACTGTGCTCTGCTTTTGGTGATGAATGCCACTTTATATTTTTTTATTGATAAATTTTGCCATTGTAGCCAAACGAGACGACACCGCACTTCTGCTGTGTTATCTGGCAAATAGCGCAAAACCACGTAATTTAATTTAGAGATTGCAAAAGCATTTCTACGAAATTTGGAAGTTTTTGCAAAGTCCTATTACATAAATTGTGCCGCTACATCGAATCGTCGAATACATCGTAGTAAAATACAAAATTGTTGAGAAAAATACACTTACAGTTATCCGATTGAATTCATTTTACCGCTATTCGATAGAACAACTCTTCGGTCATAACAGGACTAAACATGAGTTCAATTGTGCAATCAAGGGCCCGGCTAGGTAATTATTTGTGTCGCATTCTGATTTCGTATTTGAAATGGAGCAGATCAAGTATCGCGCGAATTCCTTTTCTTGAAAGGATACACGGCGTCCGTGTACGGCAACTCTTCACCATACCAGGCGTCTATTTACCGGTGGATTTTGGATATCAAGCGAGGAAGGACGAATGTTTTTGATGAACCCCGCACCGGACGCCCAATAACTGAGACCACAGAAAAAAACGTCCAATTAGTCGAGGAAGTTGTATTGAGTGATCGGCGGCTAAAGTTATCAGAGATTGCAGAAAAGACAAGTTTATCAAAAACCATCGTCGAAAGAATTATTACCGACCATTTGGGGATGAGGAAGATCTCGGCAAGATGGATCCCGAAACTCCTCTCAGCAGATCAAATGAAGCAGCGGATGAAATGTTCGAAAGCCTTTTTGAGCTGTGTCGCGCCGACTCGGATGCAATTATCAACAGAATTGTGACAGGAGACGAAACCATGGTCCTTTACTATGATCCCACGACCAAAAGGGAGTCCATGGAATGGAGGAGCGCCCCAAGAAGGCGAAGGTGCAGCAGAGCCGGAAAAAGATTATGGCCACCATCTTCTCGGACTCCAAGGGAATTACAATGATTGACTTCAAGGAAGAGGGCACATCAGTAACAGGGAAATATTATGCAGATCTTTTGACCCAATTGAGGGCCAACATCGTGGAGAAACGGTATGGAAAACTGGCGAAAGGGGTCCTGCTTCTTCACGACAATGCACCAGTTCACACCGCCGCGGTGGCCAATGCTGCTGTGGTAAAATGGGGCTTTGAAGAAATTGAACACCCCCCGTACAGCCCAGACCTGGCCCCAAATTAAAAAAGGACCTCCGAGGACGAACATTTGAGACCGAGAAGGAACTGAAAGATGCTGTTTTGGACCATTTTCAAGACAAACCCGCGGACTACTTTTTGAAAGGGATGCAGGATCTTATTAAACGATCTCATCGTTGTATTGAAGTAAAGGGGATTTACATTGAAAAACTCCGAAAAGTTTTCCCTTAGGGGAAAAAATCTTAGATCATGTATATGTCTTCGTTATTGCTTACAAAATAATCCTCATTGCATCAACCGTTATCTTGTCACTCCAGACGCCCAAAAATTTTTTCAAACCGATTACATACAGTACCCCAAATGTCGACTTTCGAACGACAACCATAATGCTCATTCTCAGTTTCCTTAGAGACGTGTCCTTTTTAGTGGTACATATGTACATAATATCCTTTGAAAACCCAAAATGAGCTTGTGGTGATTTTAAAGAGCTCAACTCACCGAATACTGTATTTTGATATGCATATCGACTATAATGCATCCCTAAAGAAAAAGGGACCTTTTTTGTCCAAGGACATCTTTCTCATAACATGTGCCGACACCAAAATAATAAGGATCGCACCACTTAACTTTCATCCAAATCGCTCCACATAGGGAGCCAAGATAACTTTTCATTCGCTTCAACGGCGAATTTACCGCTATTCCCGCAACTCATCAGTGATTTTCGATTCTACGTAAGGGCGATCAAAGGAAAATGTATACAAAATTTAGCAATGATCAAACCACTGAAAGGTTGACTTAAAGCTTCGTTAGGTTTTCGCTATGTTTTACAATGTCACATTTTGTCAAGGCACAACCCAAGCTAAAAATTTGTTTTCGACACTAATAAGAGAAAAAAAATATGTTGCTGTGGGGACTCGAACACATTGCCCTACGCACAAACCTTGCGGATACCCAACCAGGCTACATCGACTACAGGTAAGCTCGATAAATCTAGCAATCATCACATGATCATGTTCGAACATTTTGCAGAGCGTTTACATATCGCTGAATGGAGAGAAAGAAATGTCCAACGGATCAATGATTTGCGGTGCGGTGACGGACATCAACGTTCAGTGGCTGTACAACCACTGTCAACGTCCCACAATATTCCCAACACACAATAGGTGTGTTTTTTTGGTTATCCCGTGTAGGTTTGGGTAACGAAACTCCATATAAAAAATGCCAGCTGATCCACCTGTCATTTTTTTTATATGAAGTTTCGTTACCCAAACCTGCACGGGATAACCAAAAAAACACAGCTAATATCATTCTTCCGTTGCCCGTTCCGACCCCGACAATGATAATTATGTTCTGCCTGCATGCACCGACCTGTGCGAGATAATCTGTGATGATCGCTAGATATACTTGCCATCATCGAGGTCGGCTTAGCCGAGTAGGTTAGATGATAGGTGTTTGGTGCATGGGGTGACGTTTTCGAGTCGCCACAGGGGCGTTAATTTTTTTCTTTTTTATTTAGTTACCTGAACATTCTTTTGATTTTGGTGATCATACTGAAACGACTATTGATTTTCTACTCTTCGTAAATTTATGCGATAAATCGCAGGCATTTTGGATGCCTCTTTTTTACGCGCACGTTTTACATGTGGCAAATACGAAAGTGCACGCATATGCAATCGAAAATTCAATTTATACCTGCTCGCCATTTGCAATTGAACCAGACAATTACATCAGCCATCCGTTGCACGTCTCCACGTAACTATACTGCATTGTGTAATGACTACTCGTATAGACCAGATGATGATGATCACTAAAGTTATTCGTACTGATAAGGCGTAGTGTGGTCAAGGCGGTTAGGTGGTCGTTGTTGACTTTTTGGAAGGTATTGACGACGGTTTGGACCATGGTTCGAACCCCCCCCCCCCCCCCTTGGACGTCGGATTTTTTTTCCTTAAAAAAATATTTTGAAACCGATCACACAGTGCCTCAAATATCACCTTTCGAACGATACCCATAATGCCCATACTCTGTTTCCTATGCTAGAAAAATGTCCTTTTTGGTGGTAACATCCTTTAACAAAACTCAAAATCAACTTGTCGTGATTTAACAAGACTCGTCGCAACGGATTCTGTATTTTGATATCCATATCCTTACACATAGCGTCTATAATGCATTCCCACAGAAAAAAGGACATTTTGTGTCCAAGGACATCTTGCTCATAAGAAGTGCTGGCATCAAAATATTAGGGATCGCACCACTTAACTTCCATCCGAGTTTCGTCGACATCGGTCCGCGGAGAGAGCCAAGAGAACCAATTGAAGGATGAATTTTCGTTCGCTTCAATGGCGAATTTACCGCTATTTCCGCCACTTATCGAAATCGTGATTGTCGATTCTGAGTCAGAGCGATCAAAGGATAATGTATACCAAATTTAGTGAAGATCGAACTACGGGAAGGTCGATTTTAACCGTTAAACGTTTTCGTTACTGTTTTTCGTGACGCCTTTTCACGGAACGACACCCAGTATTTCTCAGGTAGCCTCCGCAAAGACATATACATGTCAAAATAAAACTTAAATGAATTCAATCGGATAACTGGAAGTGTGTTTTTCTCAACATTTTTGGATTCTACTACGTACTAGCAAAAGAAGTTTTTTGGGACACTAGGCTTATTATTACCTATTAGTTAGAAGACCCAAATTTGAGGATTCACCCATTAGTACTTATTTTAAGAGCTAAATTGTTATTTTTATAAGGGTTCAAATTGTCTGGGAGAAGCTCCTGCTTTGAAGAACTTCAAGATGGCATTTTTTTTACACATGTGGTCAACAAAATAGGCGCACCCATACAACGTTTTCTTAAGGTCCTTTCTTCTTCTTCCGCCTGGATTGATGACCTCCAAATGTCACGACCACGCGACCTTATCCTCCAGTTCCGGAAGCCCAGCGTTTGGTGGGCGTCCTCAAATACTGATTGCTCTCGGTCGTCCGCGCAATCTGGCTCCATCTATTCGTTGCACGTTCATGACCCTTTTGGGCATACAATCGTCGTTCATCCTTTGTACATGTCCCGCCCATAGCGGTCGCCACAATTTCACGATTTCCGACACTTAGCTCATCGTACAGCTGATACAACTCATCGTTTCACCTATTGCGCCATTCACCTCGTTCGAGACCAGCCCGAAGATTCTTCAGATAATCTTTTGCTCGAATGTGTCCAGCAGGTCTCTCTTCTTTCTGCCGATGATATAGTCCTCAGTTCAGTAGCCCAAACATCGTTGCCTTGCAAGCTGCACTTACAAAATGGTGTGACATTCTGGAGGAGCATGGACTGAGGGTAAGTATAACAAAGACTGAGTTCTTATGCTACCCATTCTCAGACCCAGATGCACCGATACCAGAAATGTACGTCAAAGGAAAGCAGCTTAAGTTTTGTACCAAGTTCAAGTACCTTGGCTCGATGGTGAACAACGGAGCTACATGCGATGATGACATCAAACATCGCACAAAGGTTGGGTGGATGATGTGGCGAGAAAACTCTGGAGTTTTCTGCGATAAGATGCCACTGAAGCTAAAGGGCAAGTTGTACAAAACGTTTGTACGTCCCGCACTCATGTATCGATCAGAATGCTGGACCATGTATGAAGGTTACGCGAAACAAATGACAGCGACTGAAATGAAAATGTTACGCATGTCAGTTGCTGTAACCAAAAGGGACCACATCAAGAGTAGCTACATCCGAGGCACCTTGTCCATAGACCAACCAATCACCGAAAAGCTCGAAGACCGACGAATGGAATGGTATTGCCATGTTCAAAGGCGTCCGCCTGAGAGCCCCGCAAAGAGAGCGATATCAATGGAAGTTCCACTTGATGGACCCAAGGCCAGAGGCAGACCGAAGAACACCTGGATGTGTCAAATGAAAAAGCAACAACAACGCATTGGTCTCGGCGATGACACGATCCAAGATAGAGCTGCCTGTAGAAATATGCTGAGATATTACCGCCAAAACGGGCGATGTGCCTACACGCAGGTCGAGCAACTCGAAACCATGGAGCGGTATAAAGACCGAGGCAAGGAAGAAGAAGTGTCCAGCAGGTCTTCAGAGTTTTGGGTTAGTGTCCATGCTTCGCAGCCACAGCATAGCACAGGTTGGATGATCGTTTATACATGTGGAGCTTCGTGTTCCTGTGAACCAGCTTCGATTTCATAATTAGGAGGACCGAAAAATAACACTTATTAGCTAGTTGTATCCGTCGCTTTATATCATCTGTTTCGTAGGTATCCTTTGACACATTGCAAGCCAGGTAGTTGAAGTTGTATGCATGGTTCCTATCGCGGCCGGGTCTTCGCCCCGGAATCACCCATTTTATGGCCAATGGCCAAGAGCCGCACACCCCCTCGACACATACAGGAAATAGGAAACATACATGTTGCAGTACAACGTTTTTATGCTATCGGAACAACCCATGCCGGCCCAGTTTCGCCGACATCGAAATAAATCCTGGTCCATGGATGTGCTGCGTCTGTGGTAAGAGGATTTACTCTAACGTACAATCCTCAGTGCAGTGCTCATGCTGTATGGAATGGTGCCACTTCAAAAATTGTTCAGGGCTTAACAATGCAGACTTACGACAACGATCAGCCCCTTTATAGCACCAAATTGCAGAATCTATGGCCAGCAGTCTTCATCGACCTCCACAGTCTCTGCACGACACACTCTCACACCAGCACCACCATGTGGCACGATAGCCCGACGTCGGGCCTTGGCCGCCTGAATCGTTGACCTCCAATTGTCGCGGTTACGTGACCTTGTCCTCCAGTTTCGGAAGCCCAGCAGCTGGTGGGCGTTTTCACCTAGGGAGTTCTCCCAGCGAGCTCTCGGTCGTCCACGCAGCCTCCGTTGTACATGCCCCGCCCATTGCAGACGTTGAAGCTTCACGATTTTCGATACTTCCAGCTCATCGTACAATTGATACAACTCATGGTTGTATCGGATACGCCATTGGTCTCGCTCGCGAACGGCCCCGAAAATTCGCCGAAGGACCTTTCGTTCGAATCGGTCTAGCAAAATTTCGGAGGCTTGGGTAAGGGTCCATGTTTCGTTGGCGTCCTTTGATAAGTTACAACCCAGATAGTTGAAGTTGTCTACATACTCGATATTAAGGTCCCCCACTGTGATGCTTGAATTTGCTGGCGTCCTTGTTTTCGATTGTATCATGGCCTTTGTTTTGCTTTCGTTGATATGTAGTCCAACTTCCTTTGCGGCGTTATTGAGGTTATACAGGAGGCTTTCTGCATCACCCAACCTTCGAGACATGATGTTGATATCGTCGGCGTACACGCTACTAATTGAGTCGACTTGATGAGTAGCGTTCCGCTGCTGTCCATATTCATGGCTCGAATTACATACTCCAAAACCAGGTTGAAGAGCGTCGGCGCCAGCCCGTCGCCCTGCTTGAGTCCAGTACGAGTTTCAAATAGGTCAGTGAGTCGGTTCTGCACTTTGACCTGCGAGACGGTATTATTCATCGTCATCTTTGTGAGTCGCACTAACTTTGCCGGTATACCAAAATTCAGCATAATGTTGTACAGTACACTTCGGTCGATACTGTCGTATGCCTGCTTGAAGTCGACAAAGATTTGGTATACGTCGATGTTGTATTCCCAGCACTTTTGGAGTAGTAGCTTCACTGTGAAAAGCTGATCGGTCGTTGAGCGACCAGGTCTGAAGCCGCCTTGATACTCGCCAATGATTCGTTCTGCGTACGGATTAATTCTCTTTTCAAGAATTTTCGATAATATCTCATAGGCCGTACAAACTAATGATATGCCCCTGTAATTCTCACACTTCAGCTTGTCACCCTTTTTGTGGATTGGGCAGATTATGCTTTTGCGCCAATCTTCGGGGATTTCCTCGTCGTTCCATATTTTCAGCAGTAGCATATGTACAGCGTTGGTCAGGCACGTTCCACCATGCTTCAGCAGTTCTGCTGGGATCTCGTCAGCGCCGGGCGCTTTATTATTTTGGAGCGACTGTATGGCAAGACTCACCTCCTCTACTGTTGGGGGTAGAACGGGACTGCCTGGTTCGGCTAACTGCTCAAGAGCTGGCTCCGCGGGGGATGTTGATGATGCATTGAGGAGATCTTCAAAATGCGAGGCCCATCGTTTGTTGACGCTTTCGATGTCGCTGATAATGTTACCATCCTTGTCCTTACATAGGCTTGTCCTGGGTTGATATCCGTTCTTGATATTATTTATAAGTTTGTACGCCTGTCTAATGTTTTTACTGGCTAATCTTTGGTTTATTTGCTGCAACTGCTCGTCAAAATGTTTGCGTTTCTTACGTCTAATTAACCTATTAGATACTCGCCGAAGTTCGTTGTATCTTTCTTTATTGGCTCGGTATGCGCGTTGTGTGTATTGGCGATAGGCTTCATTTTTCGCCTCAATCGAAATTTTAACAGAAAATGAACAGTATGTTGCTCTTCCCTATGTTATTTAAATTTCAAAGTTGTTCGCTTACGAGTTTTCGAGTTATGGGCAGCCGTAACTTCCGAGAAAATGTAAGCGCCAAGATCGAGAAGGGTTCCCGAATTATCGAAAACGAACGATTGTCAAACATAAAAGTGCGATTATCTCCCAAATTATCAATCATACAGGGTACAGGAGTCAAACTTTATACTTTAAAAACAGAAAAAAAATAGCGGCGTACAGAGGGCTGCGCCCGCAATACGAGGGTTTTTTAGATTTTGGACACATACATAGTGAATAATTTTGCACATATATTTTATAGGTAATAAATAAGAATTATGCACAATGTTAATGAAATGCTTCTCATAAATCGTAAGCCTTTCATTCTGGAACGCGTTTATTTAGACCAATCCAAAAATAGATTTACTATGTATCATGGCTCCACATATTAACTGGATTTATTAGATGTAACGCCGTTACCATGACTCCAAACTGGAAAAAAGCGACTGATATGAAATGTACCCATCGAGTTCTTTGATTTGATAAAAACTAAAAAAGTCGACTTTTTCAAATCTCCGGGACACCCTGTTTGCCTTGCCCTACCAACGTCTAAGTATTTCGTGCTAAAGACTGTTACGATTCTACACATTCCTACCAAATTTCATAACGATCGATTAGTGAACAAATTTGTTAATGTCCGGGACACCCTGTTATTTTTGTCCTACCAACTTTTAAGTATTTCGTGCCAAAGACTGTTACCATTCTACACATTCCTACCAAATTTCGTGACGATCGGTTAAGCCGTTCACGAGTTATTTAGTGAACAGACGGACGGACAAAATCGATTTCATAAGGGTTTTTTGTAAAATCTAAAAAATCCTAAAAACTGATCAAAAGCCTCACCGACGAGCTTAGTATTAGGTGAATTAGGTTTCATTCTGTGTCATGGGAAATGCTGTACATTTTGCTGTACATTTCGCAATGCTGTACACTGTACGACAGGTCAAAATGCTGTACTGTACAGCAAAATGCTGTACGTCTGGTCTGCTTAAGTTAATGAGTGCTTTTAGCTGTACTATCGCATCAAAGCTCGTGGATCAGGAAATCATCCAACAGGTAAACTTTCGTAACGGCCCTTTTCTGGGTACGCGAGCGTCAACGGCAACGAGTTGACAGACGAACTAGTAAGAAAAGTTGCTGTCAGCCCAGAACCCTACTGTATGCTCCAATCCGCATACTTGCAGAAACGAGATAAGTGATTGGGTAAGAGCCCAAGTCATCAATACTTACTATGGGACTATGGAACATAGTTGCCCACGCATGGATTACTTTCGAACTTCAAGGAGAGCATTTTGCAATTGTTTAACCCTAAAATTCCAATGTTAGAGAGAGGGACAAGGACAATTTGTCTACTATGTTTTCTTATCTTCGCTGCTGTTGTTCCAGCATAAATTCTTATGTCTTGTAGTAATAAATACCCAATCCCAGTTTCCATTAGTCGAATCGATATTCACATCGCCTGACTTTCATTAATTTCTGATTCAATGGAAATTCATTAAGTCCAAGGTTCATTGGAATTTCCATCGTCTAGCTTCGATAACAATCGAAATTCTGAGTGTTTACAGTTTATAAATAGGACTAAGACGCGACGCAATATGCTAATAAATTGGCCCCGGGGTGAACTTTTTTCCAGCAATCTTGTCGAATGCATATATGTACGACAAATCGATTTTTGCCTCGCGGACGAGCGACCTTCATTTTTCGTGGTATAGTCTGCAGTTCAATTCAATTCAGCATAAATGCTCTCGCCTTTTATTTTATAGTGTTTTACACACTATAATAATAATATAAACCCATCCCGAACATAAATACATATTATTATTCATAGAACTAGGTCTTGCGTAAATCACACTGACACTTGCACTGTTATGTTTGTTACTATCGCTTGCAGGCTTGTTTGGTTCATTGACAAATAGAACAAAAGGATCTGCTATTTTCTTTCTACTCAGAACTAGGCGACGACCATCCTGTAGTCCCCAGAGCTCCCATACAGTGCTCCTGCTTTCTACGATGTTGCTTACATTGTTTCAATTTGAAAAATGACAGCGCGTTTTGCTTTATCTGAACCATGGAAAATGGCATTATGAGATGGTATTGTTTCTAAACGAATTTACGTGAATTTAGTACTTACATACAAACAAAAAGAGCAATGAGTGGAACATTGAGGTTATCGCCGGTCGGTCGAAGTCGCGCGCTCTTGATTAGGAGAAATTTCCAATTTAATTAATATTCTGCGACATTGCTGATGACAGTGATGATTTCATCTCAATTTCAAGTTAATGGTTTGTCCGAATTATTTGTAACAAATAAAAACAATTTATTCTGAATTGATATGATGCCCAGAATAAATTTTATTCTGGGAAATGGTGAAATACATAACTTTGATGTTTTTTGTGCGTTTTCTATTCTGGGAAGACATTATTTGTAAGATGTCAACATCAAGTTGCAAAAGCGGAATAAGACACGGCGCGGATTGTGGCTAACTTCGAAAACAACACAAAACAATGTTGTCGGTTTTCAAAAACACAATCATACGTACATTTATGTACATACATACATATCAGCACTTTTTTAGAATGATAATTTCGCTGTTATTAAATTATACTGAGAATTATTGTTGTGCCGAAAAAAAAACTATGAATGCGGGAGCGGCACATCGTTCGTGCCCCTTGGTTCAGCTTTGCTAATCAAAATATCAGTGAAATTAATTAAATTGTTTAATATAGGCAAATGCATTTAAAACACGTAGAGTAGAACGACGACATTATAAACTCACGTACTTTGCATCGGAGAGAATGGCCGAAAATTGATACAATTCTTTTCAGCTCACTCAGAAATTAAACGAGTACCCATAAGCAGATAAATTGAAATGCTGAGCGTGCTCTTGATCTCAACATCTCATCAAAAAGCAGTTAAGATCTTGAGAATTGGAGGTCACTAACGGCCTTAATTTAATGTTGGCGCCAGTTGTTTATTTATATAGTACACAAGAATTTATTTTGTCCATTCTTGTCAAAAATCGATTGTTATGTTGCAGCGAAAATATCGAAATTTTTCATTTTTTATCAGCTCCTATCGCCGTTATCGTAAGAAGTGTTCTCCACCGTTTTGTAAAATCGTGCTTTCTGTTATTTAAACTGTGCTAGAGAGTATTATAAGAAGCATTACGTTTTGTAACCAAAAAAAAAAAACAGGCTTTTACACAAATGTCTGTAACGTGCAAATGGTGCACATTTGCACGATTTTATTTGTCATCGTAATTAATTTCCATAAAATGGATTACATTCGATACCTTAGATCACAATAGTGCTAAGTCCATTTCTCAACATTTTGAGAAAACGTGAAAACAAAGTTTCAAACCTTGTTCCTATATCAGAAAACTAGGTTTTTGTCAATATTGTCATCTTTTCAAGCAGGTTACACTGTCAAAAGGATAATTATATTAAAATCTGGCAAGCAATCGTTATAATTTTGGAGAAAAATCGAGAAAAAGAGAGGGATGTACGGTCTTAGCACTATTGAGCGTTTCGTTTTATACCAACGATGGATTTGACGGAAGAATGTTTGTTCGTATTGTCCTTACAATTGGATATAGGATATATATTTTTAATACAAGCATCTCACTGTGCTTCCACCAGTTCGTATTCATGAAGCAAATACGTCTCATCAGTTTATGAAAATGGGTAATGACCGCGAGATGACCAGAAGATGATATGGTGAATACTATAGTGTTATTGAACAGGAAACACATTTGTAGTATGATGGGGGTTACAACAGGTTATCATCCTACTCTAGAGCTCGCCAGGAGACTCAAACTCAGATAAAGAAGGGGTGATGCACCTACTCTGTCATTGTTCGTACTTTTATGTCATGGACAGTGTTGCCAATTTAGCCGTTTTCCGGCCAAATTTAGCCGAAAACCGTGCTGTTTAGCCGGAAGAAATTTATAATTCCGGCCGGCCGGACTTTTAGCCGGAATTGATTTCCTTAGGATGTTTTTCCGGCTAAAATTATTTTTTGAATTTTTATTACTTTGAAACTAGAATCAAACACGTTTAGTGCACGTGTAAAAATTTAAATAGACTGAATCGAGTAGGCTTGATGATATGACTAGAAATATGATAAGAAATATGTCTGTGTCATGGATCCCTTATTATCGTCTATTAGGGTAAGTACGTACTATGTCCACCTAGAGGAAAACTTGCATTTATGTCTCCTGTGATAAATTTGCCGCGGAGACTTGCCTTATTTCAATAAATTTAGGGTAATGGGTTTCACGTAAACTGACGATATTAGTACCTAGTCTAAGCATGTAATTAACTAACCACCAATATGCTGAATAATTTGCAAGATGGAAGACAGTTTCTTAGATAAAATTCTTTGTTGAGCAATTCTCGGAGGATGGGGGTACCTGAACATTTTTCCATTTTTGGAAGTGTCAATTCTTCACCACAGATAATGTTATCATGCCAGATTAAGTACAAGGGTGAAAACCTTTTAGCGCGATTCATAGATATTGATAATATTGCCGGAACTTTTTAGTGTTCAACACTAACGTTGTGCAAGTAGCTTGCCCAGTAAATTACAAAAATTAAATTTAAGTGTGTATATATTTCGGGGGCAACTTACCCCCTTCTTCAGCACAAAAGCTAAGTGCTGAAGAAGGGGGTAAGTTGCCCCCGATATATTTACTCACTTAAATCTATTTTTTCTAGTTTACTGGGCAAGCTACTTGCACAACGTCTGACGATTCATAGAAACTACACATTTTCGTAGATGCATTACATTTAGTTGTTGGGTTTGTAGCAACAAATTTATCAAAAATCTATACCATTTTCCGGCCAAGCTCATAATTTTGGAACATCAACATTTCGTATCTTTGGAGCATCAAATTCGTAATTGCGGAACATCAACAATGGAACATTAATTTCGTAACTATGGAAAATAAAATAAAATTTGGAGGGCTCAATTTCGAAAATGAATAACAAGCTTGACACACATATTTTCGAATGACGCAAATTGATCATCATTAGCACGAGTTCCATATTACGCATTTGAACCATCATTTGCTCAATAATGACTGGGGATGCAATCTGTTGTAAAATTTAAGAACAAGAATGTTAACAAAAATATTAAATATCTAGGGACGCGGGAGCGTCCCGCACGCCAAAGAAAAAAGAAGAAATTTGAACAAATCAAAAGTGAAAAGCGACTAAGACTATGTTTACACGACGGAACAAGTACGGGTTTTCGGACCTCTGTAGCTCCGACTCTGGTTGGTCCTGAGTGTTCAAATTCGGTATAGATTGTCATTTGCGCAGTCTTACGAAGTGTAGAAAATTTCAAGAAGGTACGATGAAAAACACCGGAGATATTAGAGTTTGAAAATCGCATTTTTTCGAAAATCTTGTTCTCGTTGTTCTCGTTGTTCTCGTTGTTCTTGTTGTTCATTGACAGGGCTACAGCCTTACAGAGAGCATCTCGGGATTTGGTTTCTTTTCCCATTGATAGAGTCTGTCGTGAAGGTGTGCATAGGCTATCGTTTGCTCCGACCCGTGGAGTAGAAAAAATATACAGCGGAAAATGTGAAAAAATACATAGAGTTCCTCGCTTAAATCTTTTCATATGTTTTAAAGGAAGCATTTTGCAAAAATCGGGGATAGGCCCGAAAAATGCCAAGAAAAGAATCGTAAAGTTTTGTGATTTGGCAGGACTGTTTCGAACAATCCCTTGTATATGTTCTCTAAAGTTTTCAGTTGTAAAGCGTCTGCGAGAGCGGCAGCAAGGGGTCACAGGTCCAGTTTTTATACGTCTTTTATACGAGTACGTATGTACATATTACTATAATATTGGATGAACAAATAACATCCTGATGAGCCTAAAGCTTCCAGCAAACGGTAGAGGTTCACAAAACACACACAACTCAGGTTACGAAGGAGGCTAAGGTTATCAAGGGCACAAAGGTTACCAAGAGGGTTGTTATTGTTATTATGTTCTGAAACAAAGTCGTGACAATAGGGCAGTGAATATTGAAAACTACAAAAAAGAATTGATATCTCACAAAAACAACTCTGTTGTAAAAAGTTTCCGCCAAAGAAAACGTTGTCAGCCGCAAAAAGGATTGATATAATACAATCCCGCCAAAAAGCTCGCATGGATATGCATTCAAAAGTGATTGAATTAGTTTATAGTTTCCACCAAACCAGCGTGGTGCGGTACGTGTCAGAATTTGTGAAATAATTTCCGCCGCGGTAGACCACGCTGAATTTGCCAATTCGTGTGGAGTCTGTGTTGTGTGTACCGCGTACCGCACCCGCGCTGGTTTGGTAGAAGCTAATTTCTTGCAATGCTGTTTGGCGGGGAGTTTTCATAGGTGTAATTGCAGGATAAAACCAATCTTAAGAAAATTACGAAAGAACTTTATTGTATAAAAAAGTCGTCTATACGAAGGAAAGCAAAAAAGTTTGTAAGACATTTTATTTACAAGGCTGGATAAGATTCGAGATTAAATCTGATCAGAAAAGAGCATAGCAGCAAATAGCACCCTCGTCAAGCTCCCCGCCAATAAGCGTTGAAAGAAATTAACTTCCACCAAACCAGTGCGGGTGCGGTACGCGGTACACACAACACAGACTCCACACGAATTGGCAAATTCAGCGTGGTCTACCGCGGCGGAAATTATTTCACAAATTCTGACGCGTACCGCACCACGCTGGTTTGGTGGAAACTATAAACTAATTCAATCACTTTTGAATGCATATCCATGCGAGCTTTTTGGCGGGATTGTATTATATCAATCCTTTTTGCGGCTGACAACTTTTTCTTTGGCGGAAACTTTTTACAACTGAGTTGTTTTTGTGAGATTAAATCTTTACACATTTCTATTCATCAAATTCTTTAAGAAGAGTGTGTTCTCAAATTATTGAATTGAATATTCATCAAAATATCGCAATTGTGAGGGACATTTTCACCATTTACACAAACGTCAAAAGCAAATGATGAATTCTAATGACGAAAGCATATGTGTCACTCCAATTTCGAACTTTCATCATCATGATGGATTATCGTGATGATGATTTGGTTATGCGTCTTGGGACTAAAATGGTGCCCTTGCGTATTGGATGTTCCTTTTACGAATTTTACTGTCCACAATTTCGAACCTAATAGGGCTATGGACTTGACCGAGAAATTGTACATTGTTGTGTATACAACAACTAGTTGAGCTATCTAGCTCCGAACAAAGTAAATTTTGACTGTACCTAATGCCAGTAATTGGAGCATACTTATATCTAATAAAACTAAGAAATCTGCCTAAAGCATAGTTTACGGGTAGTACTCCAGAAAAGAAATAAATTTATTAAAATCAGTTTTTTACTATATTTTTTCGCAATGTGACTCTTTTGTATGATTTAGCCGGTTTTTTGCCGTTTTTCTCGCTGAAACTTTTTTAGCCGGATTTTTAGCCGTTTTTGAAAAAAATATAGCCGGTTTTCCGGCTAAATTTAGCCGTTTTCTAAATTTCCAGTTGGCAACACTGGTCATGGATGATCTTAAGTCGTCATTCCATTAGTGGAAGCCAATGCCACAAGCCACGCCAAGCGAAACGTTGCTTCTTTGTCATCAGCGACAAAATTTGAAATTCGTTCTTCAATATAAGACCATTTTTCTTTTTGTTAAATGCAAGTCGCACAGAGCCATTGCCCGTTGGATGTTGGAGTGTTGTTTTCATGTTGAATCGGATAGCAGGGAGAGGCATAGGACGACCTGCTAATTGTCAGGATGACATCGTTTCAAACAATCTCTGATCTATTTGGGCTGGGAGTAACCTCGGTGGCCCTTTAGCTACTCTGGCAATCGTATTGTAATATGAAAATTAAAAGACGGATACAAATCCTTTAAGTTCACCAGAAGGTACATAGATCCCAAAAAATCAATCCCAAACGACTTCCCCTTTTTTTTCAATTCATTGGATGTAGCTGCGATTCGAATATTATCTACTCTCTGCTGGTTAAATACAAACTCAAGACACTCATTAGGATTAAGCACGTATATCAATAGTTATACATTTGTTTTTTTTTTTTTTTTTTGGCAGATATCTTCTATATTTGTCCTTTTTCTGGCCATTTTATACTCTTCAAAGGCGTCGCGTTTTTTGTTTTGTTTTTTTTTTTGTCCCCCATTCAGCTTATTATATCAGCGGTTTTGGTTACAACAACTGATATCGGTAACATTTAGGTCAGCTTCAATTTATTCTCGAAATATGTCGATTTATAGAATAATAAATGAATAAATAACTGCCATTCGCGTCCAGTCCCCAAAATCTAAAGAGGTTAGATCCACAGCACGCTATGCAGAGGATTTTATCCCCATAATTGGGCATGTGTTTAACATCTAAAGGAGACCATTTTCCGCCACATTGATCGTGAATTGGAAGACTGTCATAAACCAGGACCCTGTGCTTCGAAGGCCAGCATGACAAAGAGCTTCCAAATATTTTATATGAACATAGTCAGAAATTCTGGGCCTAGAACAATTTTTACTTTTTCGGAGTTTGGTTTTATTCAAACTGCAGGCCTTTTAACCCTTCTGTCGGCACCTACTACAATATGCATATTCTATACCTAATAGGTCTGGCTGGACCTACTGAGAAATTTTTTTTATTTTTTTAGAAAAGGTGAAATTTTTATCGGTAGAATCATTCTATCAATTCTTTACTGCCATTTTTAAACAATAAAAGTATTAAAATAATTTTTGTAGATACACTAGTAACATTTTTAAGTGGACATATTTTGAGGTGGTATTATTATAAACATGTTTTTCCCTTATTTTCATCTCTTTTTGCTTCTCGATTTTGATGGCGTATATCTAGTAGAAAGTTTGTTCGCATTTTTCAATACCAATATCTTTGGGCAAGTATTTGGCGCTTTGTTAGTAGATTTTACCTTGATATTAGCCTTCAGATTTAGATAAGCAGGTGGAAAGAAATAGGGAATTTTCAAGCGCGAAAATCATTTCATTCTAAATTTTTCGTAAATTTCTTGATCAAATCTATTTAGAAAGACGTTCGTACGTCTCTCATACTTAATCCTAACTATTACAAAGGAAATAAAACTGGTTTGAATTTCCTTGAATCAAATCTCAGTTGATTAGGTGATGTTATGAAACGTGATGAAATTAGGCATACTTATATCCCGAACTTCACGGCTTTTCAAAGAAAAATCTGAGAAATTTTTATCGTTTATAGTACAAATTGAGTTTTAATGACATTGTTACATTATAAATAGGAGAATTTAAACAGCATTTCATATTTGCACTTTTTACCTCAAACGAAAAATGGGGGGAAAAACTATAGGTCTGGTCAGACCTATTGGGTATCAAAAAGCACTATAAATTGAAAATCACCAAAAACATACTCAAAACTTCAACCGATTTTTTCAAATTTTTGCAAAATGCTTCTAAACATATTATTCTAGGATATCATGAAATATGAAGTCGCTGCGATTTCATCTTCTATACTTTTATGACCAAAATATAGTGCCAAAGGTCTGGCCAGACCTTTGTGCCGACAGAAGGGTTAAAAATTATGTCATTCGGAACTGATTGAAATATGGCTCTTTGTCGCAAATGATGAACGCTTTGAACATGCGAATGCCTGATTTCAAGCGAAATTGTAGATTATAGAAAGGGATGGTCTTCTACAAAATGCAATGTATGCTGGCATGGGTACAAACCCCAATACATGTGAAGGAGTTTCCTTTTGTGGAGAAAATAGACAATCCAAATTAAACAATTTGATTTAATGGCTTTGACCACCAGTCGTCATTTGACCCTTTGTACCGGAGGTAGATGATCCTTGAGTCGGCTTTTACCCATTTCAAAACCATTCAAAGAAAAAATATGCCATAGTACTTTACAAAAAAAAATCATTCCATCTAGCATTATGGTGCGATCCAGCAGACAAATCCATCTTATTCGAATCAGGAAGCGACCCTGGCCATTTCTTTGTATGTCTCCTAATGGTATTCATTTGTTTTATGACAGTTATTACCACACATTTAACTGCCTAATTGTTCCAAGTATGGACTTAGCGCAAAATAGCACTATAACTGGACTTAGCACTTTTGAGCAAAATTTGTTTGATCAACCTAGGACCTAGCACTTCTTGTAAATGTTAATTATCTTGGTGCAAATTTTGTTTTAAGATTAACTAGTCGATAGGAAACTTAACAAGGAACAATAGGATGCAAAAATCTCAAAATCGAAAAAAATGGACTAAGCACTTTTGTGCTTTAAGGTATCGTATGTATATAAAAAAAAATTATAGATCTCATTTGGCCCACCCTGTAGGTGTTTGGCCCTAATTTTTTTCATTCGAATTGTTTCAAATATCAAACAATTGCATTAGCTGCCCGTACATTGAAACGGTTTCCGTCAGAAAATCATGCCGTCGGGAAACCTTTTCATCTCAAATCAAGGGACAAATCATTTCCTGTGTTATACTTTCGAATGCTGCATCTATAAGCTTTCCTATCGAAAGCTTGTCAATGGATGGCCACATTTTGAATAATGTATTATAGTACAAATACGTAATGTTTAATCAAGAACTTAGCATTTTCTGATATATTGGAGCATTTAGTGTTTTTGACCACATTTCTTCATCCTTGCCTCGTTCTTTATACTGCTCTATAGCGTCGCGTCGCTCGGCTTGCGTTATAGCCACATCGCCCGTTCTGGTGGTAATATTTCAGCTATTTCACTGCTTGACAGCCCATTCAGACTGCGGGCGATGCGATAAGAAGCGATAAGCTTCCCATCGCAAGAAAAAAAAAATTTTCCATGTCGAATCATCGTGCTTTCAGCAGCTGCTGCAAGGTGCCTTGTCGCCGATGGGAGCGACATGGATGATGCGATTTTTGCTTGGATCGGGTTCGTAGTGGCTTGTGGTTGTAAGATGGAGAACTTTTTCATGTCGAATCATCGTGCTTTCAGCAGCTGCTGCAAGGTGCCTTGTCGCCTATGGGAGCGACATGGAGGATACGATTTGTGTTTGGATCGGGTTCGTAGTGGCACGGAGTTGTATGGTTGTACGATGGAGAACTTTTCCATGTCGATTCACCGTGCTGTTTAGACGATGCAATGCGCATTGCCGCGGCCGTAGTCTTCTACCAGCGAGATGGGGGATGTGATTTGTCTTTGGATCGGGTTTGTAGTGGCACCGACTTGTACGGTTGTACGATGGAGAACTTTTCCATGTCGAATCATCGTGCTTTCAGCACGTGCTGCAAGGTGCCTTGTCGCCGATGGGAGCGACATGGAGGATACGATTTGTGTTTGGATCGGTTTCGTAGCCGAATACACCATGCCGCTACGAAACCGATCCAAACACAAATCGTATCCTCCATGTCGCTCCCATCGGCGACAAGGCACCTTGCAGCACGTGCTGAAAGCACGATGATTCGACATGGAAAAGTTCTCCATCTTACAACCACATGGAATCGTACATAGAGAGGCTGGTTTCGTGCTGTTTGATGCTGATAGTGATAGGGAAATATCGACATGAGAGGCATGCTTTGTGCAGATCGGGTTGCATTACCATTGGGAATATTTATATATACTCGTACACACATTTGTGTTGTGTTGTATAGTGTTATAGATTTGTAGATAATAAATGAAGGGATAGCCGTAAGCAGGTGATGTAATAATGGATTGGTCTACTAAATATCCTTTGTAGAAATTTACAGTGCTGTCCAACCCAGATCGTAGCGTACCCGTACCCCTAAAAAAGGGCGGTATGCGGATTTAACAATTGTGGTTAAATCTATGAATGGGTCAAAGAAGTAAGATTTGTGGTAATATGCAGTGCAGCACAACCCGGTTTGTGGCGTACGCTTACGTATAAGAAAATTTCGTACAGCGCATGTATTTGCAATGAATTATTGAAGGTAGCGGTAGATAGGTCAGTTGTGGGAACCTACAGTGATGAGAAAACCGGGGTACCATTTTGGGGCGGGCAGCCCCGAATTTTTTTTTTCTTGTTTTTGACATCGAATTTGGAATTAGCGACCCGTATTTACCTTAGTGTTTCTGCCACGCCGATTAGCCGAGTATTTCCCCGAGAAAACAGGGGTAGCATTTTGGGGGCGGGCAACCCCAAATTTTTTTTTTGGTTTTTGACCTCAAATTCGGAATCAGCGACCCAAATTTACCTTATTGTTTCTGCCACGCCGATTGGACGAGTACTTCCCCGAAAAAAACAGGGGTACAATTTTGGGGGCGGGCAACCCCAATTTTTTTTCCTGTTGTTGACCTCAAATTCGGAATCAAATGAATAAATAACAGGCGCGACAATCCAACATTGGACTAAGGCCGCAGGATGTATTAGTGACATCCTATTTCCAAGATCTTATCTGTTTTTTTTTTGTTGAGGTAATGAGATCAGCATCACGCTCAGCAGTGTTATTTATCCCCATAAATGGGTACTCGTTTAACATCTGAGTGAGATCATAGTCCGTCACAAGCTCATGAGTTCGAAAAACACTGTGGATCACGGTGAGATTCGAACTCATGACCCCGTGCACCGAAGGTGCGCGCACTAACCGCGAGACCAGCCAGACTACAGAATCAGCGACCCAAATTTACCGTAGTGTTTCTGCCACGCCGATTGGACGTGTATTTCCCCGAGAAACGGGGATGCCATTTTTTGGCCGGCAGGCTCATCAGAGTGCGCGTACGCTAGAAACTGGGTTTAATTGCACTGCATGTTTCCAAAAATTACCTATTTCACCCATTCATTCATATTTGAACAACAATTAACACCAAATCTAAATGCCGCCCGAAAACTGTTTTGAAACGCGTAAGCTAACACTGCAAATTTCCAGAAAGGTTACCTCTTTCAGTCATTCATCATTACATTACCTACCTACAATCTATCTACAACACTACATAGACATACCGACAAGTACGTATGTATATAGAAAATACCAATGGTACTACATTACATTATTACCTACGACAATCCATTCATTAAAACCCACAATTATCTACAACACTACATAAATATACCGACACTACATAAATATCAATGGTAGAACACTCGAAGCGCTATGTCACGAAGTCGATCTAAAATCATAGCCACATCAGCAGCAAATCGTACGAGCTAGCGCCATATGAAATCCCCTTGCCATAGAAAGAAATCGCGTCGGATCGCAACAAATCGCATCGCCCGGTCCGGAAAAGCTCGGCGTCGCACTGGATGTGTACGCGGCCTGACTCACATGTCGTCCATGCCTTAAAGGCGTTTGATCTGGCTTGCACTGCTTCTTTAGTTTCGACGTTCCACCACCGTGTTTCTTTATAAGTATGGAGTGCCTTTTCCGCCTCACCTACTGACATTTCAGAGAAATTATTCCACATTTGTGTTGGACTGTACTCGGTGCAGTTGGTTTTGTTATCGCCATCTGCTCAGATAGTCAGGCTGCTATCATGGCTTTACAATCGGTGAAAACGACCTCCAAGGCTGTTGAAGTATGTGAGGAAGCATGAACCAACCTTAGTTCACGACAAAGAATCACCCTACTCTGGGTACCCGGACATAGGAACATAGAGGGTAACGAGATGGCTTGACGAACTAGCCAAAATGGGTGCCACTCTTGACAGCTCTCATGCGGAGCGTGTTTGCGTTCCGATGGCAGCTGTTAAGAGTAAGATCTCCACCCACTATATAAGGGCTGCTAATTCCAACTGGCGAAATCTGAGGACTTGCGTTATATCAAGGAAGATGTGGCCCTCCTACGACTGGAAAAGAACGTCTGAGATTCTGACTAAACCGCGTAGAGATATCGCCAAGCTTACTGCTGTTATCACGGGGCACTGGCCAATGGGGATCCACGCCAGGCTGGGCATCTCCTACAACGCGCATTGCCGCAGCTTCGGTAGTGTAAATGAGAGGGAAACCCTGATTCACTTTCTGTGTGAATGCTCGGGTCTTGCCAGAACCCGGTATAGGACGCTCGGTAGGGCTTTTCTGGGAGGCTTGGAGGATGCAGCTAATGTGAAATTAGGGGAGCTGCTGTACTTCCTAAATAACACTGGCTGGTTCAAGGCACCTCCCCACTCCTTAATTCATTACCTAACCTTCATATACACTAGTTAAACTTTACGACGCTTTATGCGCTAATTGGGTTTTTTGCTAGCCTCTGCCTAAGCCGCCACTTTTATCAACCAACCAACCACACATTGCAAAATAACATCGATCGAATTTTCTGGACATGGTCATACTAGTGGAACAGGTTAAATAAATGATCAAAAACCTGACTGAGTACATTTATTTGCCAAACAAGTCGGTCATTTGTTTGTCCCATAGTGAATAGGCCTCAGACAATATTATTGACAATTACAAATTTGGTATGTACGTGTATGACCCACTGGACAAACTTTATTTGATAGTGTAATGCCTGCCTTAGTGTATACAAACAGATAAAATCTTCGTGATTTATTGAAGGATTTCATATGAGAAAACATTAACGAATTTAGTATTTATTCAAACGGTCAAACTTTTTAGCTACATATACTTCCGTATCGCCCAGGAAAACGCAAAAATTCGCGCAAAATGTCAAACATATAAACATTTTATGAATGACTTCTTCTCGTCAGTGATCAAACATGTTTTATGGCTCTTAATTCTTATCGATTCAACCTCATATTATTATTCATAGATAGTACAAGCGATTTCCGGAGAACGTGTTAATTTACAGTTGGCTGTAGTATATGAGTAAGCTTAGTTAGCATATCATATTTCTCAATAATTCGGATAATATTTGCTTTTCTGAAAATCTGTTGTATTTTTCATATATGATTGAGTTCATGCTCATAAATCGTACTTTTCATGTTAAAATTTGATGTGTATTTAATCGGAAGCAAGAGGAATGGGGATAAGACAGGGATCTGTAATCCATACCTGAGGAAAGCCTAAGCTCGTTTATCAACTTATCCAACATATGGCACTGTTTGACAAAATCAAATTTTACCATAAACATTGTACTGGTAAAAAGCAATCATTCGATTTCTGTACATTTGATTAGTCGAACAATTAATCAAATAAAACGTTCTTAATGAAGCAATTTCTTCCATTGATTGCATCTCCAAGTCGTAAACTACGAGATTCAATCGAAACTTATTTTGTTGAAGCACAAGGCACAAGTATTGTCTTGCCTTGCCGAAAAGTTATCTTTTCATCATTGTATAAATGTTAACGCAATAATCAAGTTTCGACGAAACCTACAATAGTGTTTCCTTCCTACGTACAAATTACTCGAAAACCATTGATTCCAATCTCTTTTGATATACACCTTCATTTGCGCTATGGTTCATTGAAAAAGTTTTACATATTCATAATATGTGTATAGTATAGAGCGCCTTCTGAATGGTATAGTGAGTCACATATAAATTGTTGTTGGGCATCTAAATATAGTGTCGCGGTTGTATAAACATTTCTATCGGTTGAGTTCATAAAAACCGCTTTTTGCTGTTGGCGTGTGCTGTATGCAATGCGTTGCATCCATCACGTGGTACACATTTGTGATCAGACCAGACCGCCTACACACATTGCACTTTCTTTAGAGATCGCGAGATTCGGTTGTTTAGGGAAAAATTATTCGATAAAAGATTGGATTTAGGGAGATTACTCATATATCTTATCTAGTGGTTAGTCTTATCGTATAGACAAGACGCACACCATTTTCGAATGCTTTTTACATTATACAGGGTGTCTCACGACTCATGATACATACTATAGTGGATGATAGTACAGCTCATTTGGGTAGAATTAATGTTCTACATGACCCCTATCTATCTTTAACCGTTATAAAATTTTAGAATTTTTGGTAAATAGTGTCAAAAAGCTAGACTTGCCGAGCAAAGTCCTTTTTGCAACGGCTTGCAACAATTTGTGAGAAAAAAGCAAGAGGTGCTTCAGGCAGTCTCTTCAGTAGGTAAAAGATGCCGATATGGAGGTTTTTTTAGCATGCATGAAAATTGTATAAGGCGAGAATCGATCCAACGTCTCTAGCATTGTAGAGACGTTTGAGCCAGTGTTCGTAATTTTCTTTGTAAAAATCAGCACAATTTTTGGTGTTTCACTGATTGTAGCGGCATTCAGTATTCGGTTATTCTGGATCCTTTTTATCTTTTCGATATTTCATAGACAACAAATTAACGTTTTCTTTTCTCTTTTTTTTTCAGAAGAGCAGTAGTATTGATACGGTATGTTAAATTAAATAAATACATAGTATTAAGTACACAATTTAAGCTACAAATTTGTCATAAACGATCTTTCACTATCGTTTTAGCCGTACCTATTTATTAAAATCTATTTTTTTTACGGTTTTAACCGTGGCGCATAGGGATGCACGTATCCGTGCGATATTTGGCCAATTTCTTTAAAGGGCTACCATAAACAACTTTATCGTTCGAGATAAAGATTAAGTTAAAACACTCAGACCGTCAGGTACCGTTACGAGAGCTTGAACTTATACTTTTTTTTAAATCGCAATTTTATTCAAGAGTTTTTCATGCAATACTTTTCAGTACTGGATACCGTTATCAAGATTAAAAAAAAACAGCTTAAAATGTTTGACTCTCTGTAGCGTTATTAACGACACACGTACAGATGGCGTCTTGTCTAGGATGACCAGACGTCCTTCTTGGAAACATTTTGGGGGAAACATCCTGCTCTTTCACTCTATGTCCTTTTTCCTCCTGTTGGTTCAAAATGTCCCGCTTTCAATTCAAAGTGGAGAACGTACACCTTTCAGTCATCAGCCACGGTCACAGTCATTTTCCATACAAGTTAACAGATTGTCAGTCAATAAATTAACTGAAAATCCGTCAACTTAAAATTACTATGATTGCGACTGAAAAGTGTGGATCTACCTTAAGTGAGAACTATGAATTCCGCCCTAAAATTCGTATGAGTCTAAAAGGAAGTGTGCAGTGGCGTGAATATAAATCGAGCATTTTATCGCAGAATATCAAATAGGAGATTAGAGCGATTTTTTGTTGAGGAAGTGAAGAATCTGCGAATTGTGCAGGATACCCAGCCTAACTGCATGTTCACGTACTGGCCAATGCCCCGTAATGACAACTGTTGATAAGTCTAGCGATGTCTTTAGGCAGTTCAGTCTGAATCTCAAACGTTATTTTTCAGTCATAGAATGGTCATAATTCCACATGTTCTCAAGTTCGGATTTTTTAAATTTTCAACCCTGGAGGCTGGAGATAATAGGAAGAAATTTAACTCCAGGCAGCCTAAACATCTCTTGCAACTGAGATTCTGGTATTCAGGGTCCTAGCTATCACCGTTTCCGAGATACAGCTAGGACCGAAAACTCCAGCACCTACACCGTGACGATAGATCTCTGAAAATGAAATGGGCTAGTGGTAGAAAGTCAGCATGGTTGTCGATAACAAGCTCTGCTCGAAGGCTATCTGATCTAACTTACCGGATTTTATGTTTAGAATACAGTTGCGACCCTTAGCCAGCCATGGTATAAATCAGCCAAGGTACTGCAGAGGATGCTACTTTAACATAGCGCAGGTTCGCCTAAAGAACATTGACAGAACTCATTTGTTAGAAAGACTGAAGTTTACAAGGTTTATAAGGCCCTTATTTCGTCGAGAGCGTGCGCCTCGTTCATCCTTATCGCGTCTAATCCATTCTCGAAGATCGCTATAATAAGCGCCACTTCGCTTGGATGCAGTTAGGAGGAGCCATGGTTCATGAGCGGTTTGCTCCTTCGAGTATCCTCTGGGCGAATGTATGGTGAAGCACTGTCATTGTAATGGCGATGCACCGACCGGGAGACTGTGTCCCTTGATTTCAAACGCCAGCATGATTACGCGGAAGGTCTGCTTGCTCTGATACCATCGCTTGTGGCTGGAGGGCTGCTCATGTTGGTAGATGGTGCTGGAGCTGAACAAGTAGTAGGAGCTGATTGACGGCTGGTTCGTGGAAGCGACATGATTAATTGGCGTGGTAGACGCGGCCGCTGGGATCCGTCAGAATATGTGTTACCGTTACCCAGCTCTTCTTACTTCGTCGTGGGATACTCTTTTTCTCGGCCGGTTTTGCCATCGAGTATCAGGTTTATCTGCGCGAACTCGTAGCCGATGTTACCGCACAAATTATTCAAATTCAATGTTTGGGTCAAGAGCTAAAATCACTATACTATACAGGGTGTCCGGAAACTGCCGCATAAACGCACCGAATTATGATTCCTCAGTTGATTTCGAGCAAAAAAGTCGTACAGAACATACCCCCTTAGCTTAACCCTTTAGCTATTTGACGATTTTTGAAAAAATAATTTTCTTGCATGACTTAAAGCTCAATATCTCCAAAGCTGGACCAGCTAGAATAGTGAAACAAAATCCTTATTACAGCCAACAAATTTACCTATAAAATAAAACTAGCGGCACTAAAATCGGATAAGAGGTTTCGTTTTTACAGAACTTCAAAGTCAAATTTGTGTGATTTTACCCAAAAACAATATATTTTTCCATCTGAGTTTTCTCCAACGTCTGCCAAAGTTAGGTGCTTGTACGATTCTTTTAAAAATTGGCGCATAGTCTTACGATCATATCTTTCTTGCATCATTTTATTCTAGCTCCATTATTTCTAACAGTTTTTATACGTTAAGTGCAGAAAACTAGGGTTAATTTTAGTTTGAATTCAAAACAATTCAATTCAGACTGCCCCTAAAGATCTGCAATTGGAAAAATCTATTTAAATAATGTCGAAATCAAGCCAAAATTAACCCTAGTTTTCTGCACTTAAGGTATTAAAACTGTTAGAAATAATGGAGCTAGGATAAAATGATGTAAGAAAGATATGATCGTAAGACTATGCGCCAATTTTTAGAAGAATCGTACAACTCCTTGGCCGAAATTGAAGAAAATTGAGATGAAAAAATATAATGTTTGGATATCAACTGAGGAATCATAATCCGGTGCGTTTATGCAGCAGATTCCGGACACCCTGTATTGTGTATGGAAATGTTTCGAAAATACCGACTACCCCAGGAAAATTGGAATTTGACTTCGGAAAAATTAAGGAAAGCTGGATTTTTGCATGAGCCTTCCTTTCGAGGTCCTAAACAAGACCCTAAAAGTCCCCATCTCTACGAGTGCCGCTAGCGGTGCTACAGAGGGTCAAAGACCCTCGAAAACAGGTTTTTCTGAATAACTCGATAACGGTAGCATATACAGAAAAGTCGTGTATGGCAAATTTGAAGCTCTTGTGCTTTTTCAATAAACAATGGAAATACCGAATACGTGTGGGTACTCCTAACGGTGCCAGGAGGTCTAACGGTATTTTTAACAATGTTTCACAAAAATCTCTATAACGGTAACACGTACTAAAAGCTTTTGTATGAAAATTTGTAGTCTATGTAGTTTTGAATAAAGCGGTCAAATTTCATATCAATACGTGCAGCCTTAAGGGCGCTATGGGGGTTCAATCCTTAAAAAAATGTGTTTTTTGGGGTTTTTCGTGAATGGCGCTAAGACGGGGAAGTGTACTCTATGGTCTTCTCGGAGAAATTTGTAGCTTCTGTGGCTGTTAGTAAGACGCCAAAAGTCCCCAAAGATGGGAGCTTCCCTAACGAAGTTATGAGGGTTCAAAGATTCAATTAAACTGTTTTTGGGGAATATCTCTATAACGGTAACGTGTACCGTAAACTGTTATATGGCGAATTTGTAGCTTATACAACGCTTAACTAAATATTCGAATTTCAGATCGATACGTGCAATGCTAAGGGCGCTCTGATGGTCAGAACCGTACAATAACGGTACTTCTCGGTTTTACGTGAATTTCTTCAAAACGGGAACGCATTCGGGAAAGAGGCCTATAACAATTTGTTGCTTCTGTAACCTCAACTTAAAATGCCAAAACAACTCATCTATGCGGGCACCCCCAACGAATCTATAAGGGGTCAAAGAGGTAACAAAAAACCGCTTCTCGCAAATTTTTGAATAACGGTAACCTCTTGAGAGAACCAATCTGAAATAAATTTGTAGCTCATGTGGCTGTTAGTAACGGGCGAAAAGTCCCAAACGATGGAAGCCCCCCTAGGGAAGTTATGAGGGTCCGAACATCCAAAAATGCAGTTTTTTGGGTATATCTCTATAACGGTCATGTGCACCGAAAACTCTTACATGGTGAGTTTGTAGCTTATACAACGCTTATTTAAATATCCGAATTTCAGATTGATGCCTGCAATACTAAGGGCGCTATGAGGGTCTGAAACGCACAATAACGGTATTTTTCGTTATTTTCGTGAATTGCCTTATAACGGGAACGCATTGGGGATGGAAGCCTGTAATAATTCGTTGCTTCTGTAACTTCAAATGAATATGCCAAAACAACTCATTTACCCGTAAACCACCAAGGAAGTTATGAGGGGTCAAAGTTAAACAAAAAGCCGGTTCTCGGAAAATTTTTAATAACGGCAACCTCTAGAGGGAAACCGTCTGAGGCAAATTTGTAGCTCGTGTGGCTGTTAGTATGACGTCAAAAGTCTCCAACGATGGGAGCCCCCCTAGCAAAGTTATGAGGGGCCAAACATCCAAATAAGCAGTTTTTTGGAAATATATCTATAACGGTAATGTGCACCGAAAACTGTTATATGGCGAATTAGAGGTTTTGCAACTCTTAAGTAAATGTTCAAATTTCAGATCAATACGTGCAGTACTAAGGGCGCTATGAGGCTCCAAACCTTACAATTTCGGTATTTTTGGCTATTTTCGTAAAAATCTCCTTAACGGTAACGTATACCGGAGGCAGTCTGTAAAAATTTGTTGTTTGTATGGTTCCAAATAAAATACTCCAGCGATTTGAATGCACCTGAGGCAACCATACGTGCACACATACACTACATACTACACATACCTTCCTCAAAAATTAGTTAGTTTAAACGTTGTAATGAACGTATGGTTGCCTCAGGCGCATTCAAATCGGTAGAGCATTTTATTTGGAACCATACAAACAACAAATTTTTACAGACTGCCTCTGTTATACGTTACCGTTACAGAGAATTTCAGGAAAATAACCAAAAAACCGAAATTGTATGGTTCGGACGCTCATAGCGCCCTTAGCATTGCGTGCATCAATCTGAAAGTCGAATATTTAATTATGCGTTGTATAAGCTACAAATTCGCCATATAACAGTTTTCGGTGCACATTACCGAGATATTCCCAAAAAACTGCATTTTTTGATGTTTGGACCCTCATAACTTCCCTACAGGGGTTTCTATCGTTGAGGACTTTTGGCCCCTTACTAACAGCCACATGAGCTACAATTTTATCTAAGATTGGTTCTCTCAACAGGTTACCGTTATTAGAAAAATTCCGAGAAGCGGTTTTTTGTTTAACTTTGACCCCTCATAGCTTCGTTGGGGGTGCTCGCATAGATGAGTTGTTTTGGCATTTTAAGTTGAGGTGACAGAAACAACAAATTGTTATAGGCCTCCCTCCCGAATGCGTTCCCGTTTTGAAGAAATTCACGAAAAACAGAAAAATACCGTTATTGTACGGTTCAGACCCTCATAGCGCCCTTAGCATTGCACGCATCGATTTGAAATTCGGATATTTAGTTGAGCGTTGTATAAGCTACAAATTTGCCATAAAACAGTTTTCCGTGGACGTTACCGTTATAGAGATATTCCCCAAAAACTGCTTAATTGAATCTTGGACCCTCATAACTTCGTTAGGGGGGCCCCATCTTTGGGGACTTTTGGCGTCTTACTAACAGCCACATAAGCTACAAACTTCTCCCAGAAGACCAGAGAGCACACTCCCCCGTCTTAGCGCCATTCAGGAAAAACCCCAAAAAACGCCTTTTTTTAAGGTTTGAACCCCCATAAGGCTGCACGTATTGATATGAAATTTGACCGCTTTCTTCAAAACTTTATAGGCTACAAATTTTCCATACTAAAGCTTTTAGTACGAGTTACCGTTATAGAGATTTTCTAGAAAAATTGTTAAAAATACCGTTAGACCTCCTGGCACCGTTAGGAGTACCCGAACGTATTCGGTATTTCCATCGTTTATTGAAAAAGCACAAGAGCTTCAAATTTGCCATACACGACTTTTTTGTGTATATGTACTACCGTTATCGAGATATTCAGAAAAACCTGTTTTCGAGGGTCTTTGACCCTCTAAAGCACCGTTAGCGGCACTCGTAGAGACGGGGACTTTTAGGGTCTTGTTTAGGACCTTGAAAGGAAGGATCATGCAAAAGTCCAGCTTTCCCTTAATTTTTCCGAAGTTTGGCCAAATTTTTGTTCAAATTTCCTGGCGTACGACGGTGTTTTTTAGAGTACATATTCATAAAGTTTCCTCAAAAAAATAAACTACGACAAAAATGCTCCAAAGGTTAGCCCCAGGTACTGAACATAATGAACATAAAATATACATTTCCGTTTTTTGAGGAGGCTGTATGTTCTGCATTGGCTTCTGGGAAAGTTGGTCGCCTTACTTGATACATGAATTTCGATTCTTTTAAAATATCCTTTTTTTGTAGATACCCTTGATAGAAATGTGTATTCCTAGGTTCACAAGAAACTGCGACTCAAGAAAGAGATTCACACTATGGACAGTATTTACTAAAACCACTAAATTAATCGAGTCAACTAAATTAAATCGTATGTCATTAAATTCAAAATGCATCGTAGAATGTACTTGCATTATTCAAACTGCAGTAAAATATGGTACAACTGTCAACTAAATCTAGGATTTAGTAAATCTTGTCGATAGCCTGAATCGCCCCTTACTTATGAATTGCGAATTTCTTGGTGGTGGTAGGTTTCGTTAGTAAGTATCGTATTGAGATAAATAATTATTTCTATCACTTTGCTCATTCTGCCTGTTTATCTAATAAACCGGACAATTATTATCCAACTGGGCTATAATTCAAATTAACTCAAATCACATGCTCGGGTCTCAATTCGAAGAGCATCTATTCACCTTGAACAACAGTTAGACATCTAAGAATTCAATTATAGTACGTAGGGGGAGATGGGGGTTGTCGTATCGTATACGTTGCAGCTACACTACCGGAAGACACGCTTGTAAATGTAAACATGATTAAAAAAAATCTGTCAACAAAACACATTCAACATGAGTGTTCCATATGTTTGCGCGGTAACATACTCGTACGCAGATATGTTGAATTTATGAACAACATTTAGTACGAGCTTGTATGAACGATACTTTCGTTGCGCATTCGAGCTATGATATCTATCTGCAGCCACACCATATTCCTGCGTGCCCGCCTTCCCCCGACAAATTGCCAATACCAAAAAGCAATAAAAACAACAGCGTAGCGCACCAAGAACGACGAAGAAGACCACATTAACTCTTTCATGTCGATAGCAGCACAACAAATTACAAAATTTATTCTGAGTATGGTTCCAGCAGCTGAGACTCCGGCTTTGAAAAGAAAAACTTCCGTTCTCGGCATGTTAAAGTCATTGGAAATCCATAAAAAGACATGGCAAGGCGACCCGACATCTGTACGTTTCTTATTTGTATTTGGACTTTTTTTTTGGCTGATGCTATACTTCTGACGAATTCTAAGTACAAATTTCGAGATCAGTTTATTGAAGTACTCATTAGCTGTTTCTGTAACGAAAAGAACCCATAAATACTAAAAAAGGCACAACGCAATACGAAAATAAAATCTACCTCAAAATGTATACACAAAATTTGTGAAGTGAAATTGATTGAAATTGGATTCATCTGAGAACAAACAAATTCAATTTATTTCAACTGATTTTATGCATCTGAGACTATGGGTAAATTATTCTGGAATTGACGCAACAACGCTCCTTGAACGGCGTCAGCAGCAACGTTGGCGACTCCCAGTAAGACTATGTAAGTCACTGCGGCCAACGACCAAAAAAACATTTGCAATTCAAGCAAATGCGTCTCTATGGTCGTCTCTGTAAAAAGATATTCACATATTCATTGTGCTGACTACAAATTGTTAATTTAAATTTGTCCACTTTTAAAATAATGATAGAATGGCGAAGTAACATCGTTTTGTATCACAATATTAGATATTGGGGTTGGGGGTTCGCTATGAATATAGTGTCGGGCATATATCTACTAGTAAACACATACAAATCGATTGATGTTTGGAATAATGAATTTTAAATAAAAAAGAATGCAAATAAATACGCTCAAAGCTATAGATGGGCCAAATATAACGCCCAACTTTTGCTATTAAGTGTATGTACAGCATAATACTCCTATTGCGCTATGTTATGCGCTAGAATTATGGCACATTCTAAACTCGAAACCGAAAGGCGAGTAATTGTTTCTTCGTCTTTATGGCACGATAACCCGACGTCGGGCCTTGGCCGGCTGGATTGTTGATCTCCAATTGTCGCGGTCACGCAACTTTGTCCTCCAGTTCCGGAAGTCCAGCATCTGGTGGGCGTCCTCACATAATGATTGCTTCCATCGAGCTCTAGGTTGTCCACGCAATCTGGCTCCGTCCACTCGTTGCGCGTCCATCACCTTCTTCGGCATGCGAATATCGTTCATCCTTTGTACATGTCCCGCTCATTGCAGCTCATCGTAAAGCTGATATAACTCATGTTTTTACCGGATGCGCCATTCAGCGTCGCTTTGCTGGAGTCCAGTACGAGTTTCAAATACGTCAGTGTGCTTGTTCTGGACTCTGACCTGCGAGACGGTATTAGTAATCCTCATCTTTATCCTAAATCAGCTATCTGGTCCAGAGCTCCTTGTGTGGGGGTGTTCGATTAAGCATTGAGGAGCTCTTCAAAATGTTAGGCCCAGCGTTTATCAACGCTATCGATGCCGCTGATGATATTGCCATCCAGAGGCTGGTCCTGTTCCTACTATTATCAACTCGTCAAGACGCTTACGTTTCTTACGTCTAATTAACCTATTCGAAATTCGTCGAAGTTTCGCCCAGCAGTAACTTGACATAGTTTGATCAAAGTGAAGATTTTCTAGGCGGTTATAGAACTCATCTTGACTTGACTTTGACTTCAGTGGGGGCATACGCATTTATGAGCCAGAGATTGAAGAACCGGAATTTGATGCGAATCGCACACAGCCGCTCGTTTATGGCTGCAGCTTCAGTCGATTGTTCACAATATGCTCATCATTTAAGCCTACATTGCCGAATGATCTTTCATCGCCTTGCGAATCCTCCTTCTGGCCTGCTGGTATTCTTATAAAAGGATTTACTAGGCGAAATTTTCCGAAGCGACGCTCAATAAGAATCTTATCAATTGGTACTTCATCTTAAAAGACCTTGATTGCGAAACTGCTGTAGCTACTTTTTATGCTATTCTACACAACATCATATATGAGTGCGTCCCAATCTCTAACTTAAAGCTTCGTAAAGGTCCGATTTGGTTTACACCCCAGATTCGCAACTTGATTCTAAAGAAAAAGAGTCTTCACACTCGATTAAAACGTTATGGACGCCAATCCGACCGAATAACGTTCCGTTGCCTTAGATCCAGTATCAAAAGGCTAATTTCACTTGCACGGTATGTCTATATTAAGACTGTTGAGGACAGTCTGAGGAACAATGAGAGTAAAATTTTTTGGTCCTATGTAAAAAACCTGAGATCCTCTTCAAATCAACCTTCCACACTTTCGTTCAACAATATTAGTGCAGACAATCCTCCTGAAATGTGTGAACTTTTTGCTACATTTTTCGCAAGTACATTTAAAACATCATCCTTAACTTGTCCTCCTGTTTTACCTCAAGAAATGCACAATTTACACTTACCACCCCTCATTTTACCGTCATACGTTGAATTGCTTATATCCTCAATTAAAACCAATTCTTCTTCTGAACCTGATGGAATCCCAAATTCGTTTTTAAAAGAAACAAACTTTTCCATATCTAAACCTCTTGCAATGTTATTTACTAAGAGCCTACATGAAGGTGTTTTCCCAATTCAGTGGAAATCGTCGTATGTGGTTCCCATTCCGAAAAAGGGCGATCCTAGCTCTGTGTCTAACTATAGACCTATCTCTCTTCTGTCATCCTTTTCGAAACTTCTTGAAAAGATTGTTTATAACTACATTCATGAACATTTTAGTTATCTTATTAAGGATGAACAACATGGGTTCTCCAAAAACAAATCCGTTGTCACCAACTTAGTTGAACTTGTTAATTTTGTAACAAAATCTTTCAATAAGCACTTTGACGTGCATGTAATTTATACTGACTTCGCAAAAGCATTTGACACCGTTAATCACCAAATTCTTCTCAATAAATTAATTGCAATGGGATTCCCTTCATATCTTATTGTATGGCTCTTCTCTTATCTTAATGATCGCTCTTCTAGAGTTGTTTTTCAAAATTGTACCTCTTCCGAATTTTGTCCATCATCGGGTGTGCCACAAGGATCCATTTTAGGTCCCCTTCTTTTTTTACTTTTCTTAAACGATCTACTATCTTGTCTTAACTGTCACTCTCTCTTTTACGCCGATGATAGCAAACTTTTTTCAACTGTCTCATCTATTTCTGATTGTATAGCTTTGCAATCCGATTTAGATTGCTTTACGTCTTGGTGTATCTCAAATGAGTTGGATCTTAATGTTTCTAAATGCTCCGTTATGGTGTATTCATTAAAATCTAATCCTTTCTCTTTTCAGTACCAAATAAACTCTATTCCTCTCCAATGTGTTTCTACGATTACTGATCTAGGCGTTATTTTTGATTCCAAATTACGTTTTATTGATCACTACTCGTCGATTATTAGCAAATCGTCGAAACTAGCTGGTTTCGTTTTGCGATGCTCCTCTAGTTTTTAATCTATTAATACTTGTGTGAATTTATTTGTGACGCTAGTACGCAGCATATTAGAATTCGCCTCCGTAGTTTGGTCCCCATATTCTTCTGTTTCACGTGATGCTTTAGAAAAAGTTCAGAGAAAGTTCTCTATAGAACCTTGATGTTCAAATATAACTTTGCTTATAGGCCTTATCAAGATCGACTAAATTTCCTAAACCTACCATCACTAAACAAAAGAAGAGACTGTCTTGACCAGTGTTTCCTATACAGGTTATGCAAGGGTCTTACTAATTCATCTCTGAAAGAAGATATAAAATATCGGTTTCCGTCTTACAATACTCGATCCGTTGCATTTTTAACCCTCCACAATCTTCACTTTCTATTTACATATAAAAATTCTCTGTTACTTAGAGCTTTGAGAAACTATGACCGATCGGAGATTGGTTCGTTACCTTCTTCTTATTACTCTTTTAAAAAAATCGTACTACAAAAACTTTAATTGTTTTTCATTTAACTTTTTGAATTTTAACTTAAGTTTGTTTTGTTTTTTTTTTCTTAATATTTTTTTCCTTTCTTTCCTTTTCTTTTTATCATTATCTTTATTAGTTTGTTATTTCTTTACATTTTTTATCCTTACTTTGAATTCTTTACATTACATGTTTTGGGAAATTATTCCCGTTTTGTAATATCTTTATCGCAGCAGTAGCTTTCGGGATGACGGGAAGCGTTTGACGAAAATCTCCGGAGAGTAATATTAGAGCCCCACCAAATCGTACATTCATCCCAAATGATGATTTTGCATTCTCGCACCAATTTCGCTGTTGCCAGCTTCTCAACCAAGAGTAGATTCATCGGCAGCTTTAAAGCGAATTGTGAAGTTCGACCGCCTTCCAACAATGTAGCAGCAATGCCAGAGGATGCAAAAGCCATCGCAATTTGACATCTTAACCGAATTGGTGCCAGAATCAACGAAATTATGAATGTCTTGCCTGTCACACCAGGAGCATCGAGAAAGTAAATGCCTTCATAAGCGAATCGTATGCGTTCTTCTGCTCGGCATTCAAAAGTTGCACATTTATTCGAACTCGTTCGGTCAGCTCTTCTCGATTATAATCTTGCTCGCGATTAATTGCATCGTCCATCAAACGATTTGGTGCTGGCATTCCCAATTTCGACAGCAGACTGCCGCACATGAGCACGGTCATGTCTTTGATCAGAACTAACGCTTCGTTGCGGATCTCGTCGTTAATTTCGAGATCGAAATTCGAAGTTGTTATGCGAACTCTATGCTAAATGTCGTCAGCCATCTCGTTCTTGTATTTGTTCCACAATTCGGTCGGGATACGTCAATATGAACAGAAGCAGATGAAGGTAAGTGTGAGAAAATGCACTGTCCTCATAATTTTGCGCGTGTTTGATGGTTATTCACAGCACAGCAATTATTTATCTCGTTAGCCTCTTCACCCAAAATTTAACGCAAAACGTCTTTTATCACAATGAATTCCACAATTATTCGAAATTATCAAAAGCTTCATAACGAATTTTCCACCTTTGCTTCGTCTAAAATCATCAGTTCATTCGATAAAATGCAAAACTTTCTTTCTTGAATTTTCTACTACGAATTTTATATTTCTTCATTCGAAAAGCTATTGTGAAAAAATTGCAAGCAAAGAAAATTATTTTCAATTTTTCCAATTTTCCGACTTTTCCGGAGGGTTTTCCCAAAATTTTCTTTCGTAAAAACCTTCTCCTGGTACATAATTGAAAACAACTGAAAAACAATTTGAACCAAATCGGTCCAGCCGTTCTCAATTGATGAATTACTTCGATTTTTCCAATTTTCCGACTTTTCCGGAGAGTTTTCCCAGCATTTTCTTTGGTAAAAACCTTCTCCTGGTAATTGCAAACAACTGGAAAAAAAATTTGAACCAAATCGGTCCAGCCGTTCTCAATTGATGAATTACAGTAGAACCTCGATTATCCGAACTAATTGGTCCCGAGGGTGGTTCGGATAATCGAAAAGTTCGGTTAATCGAGGTTGTTGAAGACATGTATAAAAAACCTCGAAAAATTGAAAAAAAAAATATCAATTATGAATGTATTACTTTAATAGTAGGTACATATTGTGTATATACATACAAGGAAACTAAGAAAGCATATTGCAATTTCGTCGATTTTTGTCTGAACCCGTTTGAAGGCGAATCCCGAAAATACCGACCGACATTCTTTATAGCCACTTGCAATGGCACATTTGAATACACCATATGAACTTCCTAGCATTAAAGTAACTAACTATAAAGAATGTCGGCCTACGGAATATCGGCGAATGTATAATCGCTCTCCGAACATTTATGGATGTATTAAGGTACGTGTTCGTAGAGACGACTCATGTGATGATCACTCAGCGATCGTAGTTTTGGATCCAATTCCGAGCCATATTTGCATTTTTTTCGAATGGTGCTACTTTCCTTGTGTCGACTATGACCTAAAGGAACATGTGTGTATAGAAACATACACATATAGTGCTCAGAACAGTTGTTTAACTGCGATCGCAGAGCGATCATCACGAGAGTCGTCTCTACGAATACAAACCTTTAGGATGGCAGTGCTGCGACGCGCAAGCTTATGAGGCGAACTAGTGTTGAGATTGGGAGGGTGGAAAATTTATTGATTACATACTTAGGAAAAAATTTCCAACTCTGGGAGTTTGGATAATAGAGGGTTCGGATGATGGAGGTTCGGATAATCGAGGTTCTACTATACTTCGATTTTTCCAATTTTCCGCCTTTTCCGCAGGGTTTTTCCAAAATTTTCTTTCGTAAAAACCTTCTCCTGGCAATTGCAAACAACTGAAAAAAAAAACTCTAACTAAATCGGCCCAGCCGTTCTCAATTGATGAATTTTTTCAATTCTTCCAATTTTTCGACTTTTCCGGAGAGTTTTCCCAACATTTTCTTTCGTAAAAACCTTCTTCTGGTAATTGCAAACAACAGAAAAAAAATTTGAACCAAATCGGTCCAGCCGTTCTCCATTGATGAATTACTATACATTTTTTTCGCTCCATTTTTATATATAGATATATAGATTTGTGAATTTCAATAAATATGGCAAATAAGTGAATCGTTTATTTAATGAGCCAACGCCCTAATAAGTAATGTCTATGAACACGAAGCTCCCTTAAGTGCTCGCTTATATAGAGAAACATTACTTAAGTGGGGACTGTGAATTAAATTCACAAAAACATTGCAACATTGCAAATAAGGGCACGATATTCTTGAGAGATATTGTTCATCAGTACATAATAAGAAAATGGGGTCGATCGAAATGATTGTCAATATAATTATCGATAAACAAAAGCGAGACCAAGGCTAATTTCGAGCGCGGCCGAAATTTGGATACCCTTCGCTCTCCTCGGGCTAAAAGCTTTTCGGGCGTACCTACGACTTGTATGTAATTCCTCCCCCATGCTTTTCCTTCCCTCTTCACAAAAGTTCCGTTGCATCGACAGAACAATAATTGTGTGGGGTTTTGTTGGAATAAGTGGGCAAATGAAAATATTTACTCAGAAAATTTTATTGGGGGATAGGGGCCCATAGTACGATTCTATTTGTTTCTACCTTTTTTGTTGCTTTGATTAAGACACATTAATTCAAGGTTTTGTAAAATTGGTGTATATCCGTACAATTTTTCTTAGACGAACCAAAATGGGGGGTTGGGTTTTTATGGCAGCCCCATGACCCTATCCGTTCATTTTATCCATGCTTACTTATGTTTTGAGTCATCAATTGAAACACATTTGTGTGAAATTTGGTTGAAATTGGTGCACAAATAAAAATGTTTTTCTTAGAAGAACCTAATTTGAGGGGCTTGGTTTGTATGGCAGCCCCATGACCCCATTGTCTAATTTTACCGATTAAAACATACAAACTGCAAAATTTCAGATTCATAGCTTTTAAATTGGCCGAGTAAAACGCGTTAGCAACAGACGGACATACAGACAGACGGGCATCGCCCAATCGACTCGCCTCGTCATGCTGATCATATATACAGGGTGTCCCGCATTAGGTGGTCAATACTGTAAGGGTTGATAGCGCAACTTGTTTCAGCAAGAAAATTGCCAATACAATCGGAATTTTTTTTACCGTTACTTTGTTATCGCTCTTTTTGTGAAAGTCATCGAAAATCGTGACTTGTCATGCAAAATCATAATTTGCATCCCTCCTGCTGACTTAATCCAAGATTTGATTTCAGTTTCAGAAACTACATAAAATTTCACAAAACCTGAAGTTTTTCCTGTTGTCAAGATTATCGCCACTTTCAAGATACAGTAACTCAAACTTAATAGAAATTTTAAAATAGATTTTTCATCGAAAATTCAAACAGTAATTTCATAACGGTGCCTTATACGTACAACTCTGCAAAGTTGATAAAAAGTTGCTTCAACATGTTGGCTTTCCAACGGTATATCACTTTTCATATTTACATTGCGGGATTTTTTGCATGACAAGTCACGATTTTCGTTGACTTTCACAAAAAGAGCGATAACAATGTAACGGTAAAAGAAAATCTTACAACGGTGAATTTGGGGCTAGAAAATCGCCAGTACCTTAGTCATACACTATCGAAATGCTGGTGTATAGTGCATTATATTAGTATGTATACGAATTCTAACCGGTTGGTGAGCTGCGACCCTCTAGAAAACGTGCCGCAACTCCCCAAGGGATCGGGAACACGGTTTATTAAGGAAAACCATCCATTCCGTGAATCTTGATAGTCTAAAACGAATATATTCCCAAAAGTCCAGCAGCAAAATCAATATCGGTGAATGTGCCACAGGGTTCGTATTTGGCTCCCGGTTTTTTTTATACCCTTTACCCATAAGATGGTATAGGATAGGGTATATTGTTTTTGTTACGCCGTATTATGAAACACCTCTAAGGAGCCACCGAAGGTAGGGCAAAGTATATATATACCATTTCTCAGTCAAGTTTATAACTTTGGAACATCAAATTCGTAACTTTGGAACATCAAATTCGTAACTATGGAACATCAAATTCGTAACTTTGGAACATCGAATTCGTAACTGTGGAACATCAAATTCGTAACTTTGGAACATCAAATTCGTAAATATGGAACGTCAAATTCGTAATTGTGGAACATCAAATTCGTAACTTTGGAACATCAAATTCGTAACTTTGGAACAACAATTTCGTAACTGTGGAACATCAAATTCGTAATTTTGGAACATCAAATTCGTAACTATGGAACATCAAATTCGTAACTTTGGAACATCAAATTCGTAACTATGGAACATCAAATTCGTAACTATGGAACATCAAATTCGTACGTGATTTTATAGGTCCATTTTCTGATTTGTTTTGAATTGTATTTCTATTAGGAAAGGAAAGGAAAAACTTTATGGCAATGTGCAGCTTTGAACTCATGGAAATCTGATACAATGGCTTGGGGTTCTATTGTATATATGATATCGCAGTATGTATATAAAAGAATTAAAACGCCAAAGCCAATAGATAAAACATTATGGGCGGAATTCATAGTCCCCACTTAAGCAATAAGGATTCCCTTAAGGAATAAGAAATTCGTTTATATAAGGGAACCCTTAAGAAAGCTTCGTATTCATATACATCACCGCAGGTGGAGTTAAATATCCAATTGCTGTAGGGATAATTAAAGCATACACAATAATGGTGTATAATAATATGCAATCTACTAGAAGACATGGAGGTGTCCGCCATCGCAAATTAACGCAGGCAATGCTGCACGAAATAGAAAAATGTGTCGGAACGAATCCCTGTATGACACTTAGGCCTTAAACAAATTAAACGTGAGCTTGTGATCACAGGGTGTATTGTATATATAAGTACGATACCTCGGGGACTACACACACACACAAGCTTGTTTCAAAGGAGGTTTATCGAATGAGCGCACCCAGGACTATGTTACCGAAAAGATTACGAAAAAGATATTTCAAAAATAATTGAGGAAACAGCGCCAAGATTAATTTTTGTCGACGAGTCTGCCTTTAATCTTCAGATGCGGCTTAATCAGGCACGGTCAAAACGTGGGACTCGAGCCAATGTTTTTTTTCTAGGTTAGGGAATGTGACTTTAATAAGAGCTCTTTCAACAGAAGGACTATTACATAGTCAAATATGATCCAATTCGAAATTTTGCGACTTTTTAAGGGGATTGGTGGAGAAAGTGGATTCATCATGGAAGGGGGCTTTGGTTATTATGGACAATGCCGCAATCCACAAAAGTGCTCAATCCAAAGAAATTTTAGAGAAAATGGATTATATATACAATTTTTACCACCGTACTCTCCGATGTTGAACCCGCTGGAAAAAGCCTACTCAAAAACCAAAATTCATGTTAGAAGCATAATGGCGGAAGTTTTGAGAGATTTCGTTCTAACAGATCTTATTACCGAGGGAATTAATGAAGTTACCGTTAAGGACTGCGCAAATTGGGTGCAACAAATGTTGTTCATATTGCCACTTGCCGTTGCAGGAGAGGAGCTGCATTAATTTTATTATAATTTGCGCCTTTTGCATATTGGTGGTAAGCACCATACTTCTCTAATATGGATTTTGCTTGCTAATTGATTAGTTTCAGACTGAATATTTCGCGCGAGCTAAATATCCAGATTTATAAGATCCATAAGAATTGTATACGGTAAGGGACATTTTTGCAAAGGAATTTTGAAGGCTAATTATTATCTGAATTTCAGAGTTACGTAATAAGAAAAGAAAACAAAACGACCATACGAGTAATCGATGAATAAATATATTTTTCATGGTATAACAATTTATTCGCTCAAAGGATGTTGATCGTTAATTCGATTCTATTTTCAGGTGTTTGTCGTTAGCCTTTATTAATAAATATTTATTTAGGCTAGATAATAGGGTTATATAAAAAAATTATGAATTTAGTTATAAAATATAATGTTTTATTTATAAGCTTTGGCGTTTTAAATCTTTTATATACTGCGATATCATACAATAGAACCCCAAGCCATTGTATCAGATTTCCATGAGTTCAAAGCTGCACATCGCGATAAAGTTTTTCCTTTCATTTTCCTTTCCTTTCCTAGTAGAAATACAATTTAAAACAAATCAGAAAATGGACCTATAAAATCACGTAGGAATTTGATTTTCCATAGTTACGAATTTGATTTTCCTTAATTACGAATTTGATTCTCCACAGTTACGAATTTGATGTTCCATAGTTACGAATTTGATGTTCCATAGTTACGAATTTGATGTTCCATAGTTACGAATTTGATGTTCCATAGTTACGAATTTGATGTTCCAAAGTTACGAATTTGATGTTCCACAGTTACGAATTTGATGTTCCAAAGTTACGAATTTGATGTTCCATAGTTACGAATTTGATGTTCCAAAGTTACGAATTTGATGTTCCACAGTCACGAATTTGATGTTCCATAGTTACGAATTTGATGTTCCAAAGTTACGAATTTGATGTTCCATAGTTACGAATTTGATGTTCCAAAGTTATGAACTTGACTGAGAAATGGTATAAATGATCAGGGTCGGCCCCTGATTCGATTGAGCCATGTCTGTCTCTCCGTCCGAAATAATGAAGCTTGCGGTTTGAAATTTTGTTCAGATGTTTCTTTTGATCAAATCTTGTACCGTATTGAAAATGGGCCAAATCGGACAAAGGGTTCCCCTACTCCCCATACAAATTATTTTCATTCAGCCATAACTTTCGACAAAATATCGCTAGCGAACTCAAATTTTGATTAATGCCTTACTATGACATATACTTTGAGTTGATGGAAAGTGAAAAAGGCCTTACCATCACTACTCCTACCTCCCCTACAAAGCTATATTTAGCCATACCTTTTGATAGAATATCGCGAAATACTTCAAATTTGTGTCAAATTGTAGCTTTTGGAAGTCCCTTTAAAATATTTAAAGGGCACCAGATTCGACTCATATACCCCCTCCTCCCCTACAAAAAAAATTAAATTGGAAATTTTAAGTTTTGCGTGCCGTCTAGGCCTGTACATGGGTATAGGGTATACACTCATCGTGCTATTCGCACGATTAGAACTCGGTCTCGTTTTTTTTTTTCAATAATAAAATTGCATGCCTCGCACATCCAAATGTGTTTTCTTAGTTGCCGTTTTCTTCGCACGTCTATATCAGAAATCAACGGAATTGCGTCTCAATCGGTATGAAGTAATCCTCTTTGCATCAATAGTTTTCCTGTATAACTACAAGTATGTACTCATCATTTTCTTATTGTTGTTTGCAAAATGCAAATTTGCACTACTGCAGTTGTTTTAAGTTGTATAGAAAATGACTCAACATTCGATATATCATCATTGCTAAAAATATTGATAAAAGCATACACAAGCTGATGCATTTGAATTCACACATTTGCACATTTCGAAAACGTTTAAATAAATCAACCAAATTACCTATGTAATTATTCCAAGAGACGCATCGTAGACGTAAAATATTCAAATCAGTGCCCTTGTCACTAAAGTGTACATGGCTTGTCACAATATTCTTGAATAATGTATCAAAAAGAATCGGAAAATGTTGTATGTACTCGTATGAGACATGGCTCAGCAACGCTTAGCAGCATTAAAACAAGAGTCCGATAAGAAACAATTAAAGTGTCAATTGTACGCGTATATGCGGCAATGTGAAGTGTCGTTCGATACGATATGGAATGTTGAACGTTTAAATGGTGTCACCATTTAATAATTTTTTTTTCGGGGCGTCCTATCTTATCCACGAAGATGTGCAGTGCAGTGAAGAAACACTTAATTGCAAGACATGCTGATATGATGCTAGAATAGAAACTCTTATTGCACCATCGCACGATGTCGTCGGGAGGAGAGTTCATGCAGAAATTGTGACAATGTCTGATCGAAATGAAAGATTATAGTGCAATACTGTTCGAATTTCAATAGAGTTTTTATAGAGGGGTTTCTATTATTTTGTGACTTAAATTGAGACATATCTAACGTTTTATTAAGATTGTTCCCTAAGAAGTTTTTCTTATGAGAACCTACTTTTGGGGGTAGAGTTTCTAAGGCAACTCCATATTACCGTGTTTGGAATTTTGTCCATTTTTGAAGTTGTGTAGATTGTGGAGGGGCGTGAACCCGAAGGGTTTCACAGCACTGAAGCCAGTGGGCCTATTGTGCTATCGCCCTAGTCGCAGATGGGCAGGACTACGCCTGACGATCAAGGTTGATCGTGCTGAGAAATGAGTTGAGGTCGTTAATAGATGTCGAAGCTATGTCGTCCGTATCTGGAAAGGCCACTCCGAGGTTTGACCAGCGACGCTGGGCCAGTGCATCGCACTCGCATAAGACGTGGAAGGAGGTTTCGTCATCTTCTTCACAGAATCGACAGCTCGCATCTTGCACAATTCTTATTGTCCGTAAATGTGATCTCAGGCAGGAGTGACCTGTGAGAATGCCACAGATGATGCGTACTTTAGCTCTGCTTAACTGCAGCGGCTCAGCCGTCCTTCTGTGGGAATACCCTGCTATAAACATTTTCGATTGTCTGAGCCCTGGTAGTTTATCCCAGTGCTCAATTGCCTTGAGTTGTTCCTGGTCTCTGAAAGCTCTCTTTACTAAACATGAAGAGATGTTGCAAAAGGGTACAGGTCCGCAGAAAGGGGATGATGCAGCTGTGCGTGCTAGCTCATCAGCCTTTTCGTTCCCTGCGATGCCCATATGACCTGGAACTAAGAAAAGTGTTAGTCTGTTGTTTTCGCCTAGTTTATTCAGCGCCTTCAGGCAGCATTGAACAAGTCTTGACGTGACGGTGTACTTAGTAAGCGATTTAATAGCCGCTTGGCTGTCTGAGAAGATGGCTATACGTTTATTTACGTAGTTCTCTCGTAGGCAGAGATCAGCGCATGTTTCTATTGCGTGTATTTCTGCCTGAAAAACAGTGGTGTGGAGGCCCATAGGTATAGATATCCTCGTTGCTGGGCCAACCACACCTGTCTTGTATCAGACACGCTAGTCTCTGTACCTTATCTAGAACGGACTTACCCTCCGTAGTTAGGGCTCTTTTCCACCAGACCACAGCACCATAGTTTAGAGTTGGTCGAACTATTGCTTTGTATATCCAGATCATAATGGATGGTTTCAAACTCCAGGTTTTCCCTACGTATTTTTTGCATATCCAAAGGGCTCTGGTGGCCTTTTCCGCCACCGCCTCGACACGCTTATTCCAGTAGAGTTTGCTGTCAAGGATAATTCCAAGATATTTGACTTGACTCCCAATTGGTAGAGGGGTGTTGTACATAATCGGGCTTCTGAGCTCAGCCAGATTTCTGTTTCTGGAGAAGGGTATGATGATCTTTTTGGATGGGTTCACTCGGAGCCCGTTTCCATCACACCATTCTTGTACTGTATTTAGTGCTGTAAATCTGGAAGAATTTCCTCAAACAAACCCTTAACCACTATAAGCACATCGTCGGCGTATCCCTGTACTGAGAAACCATCGGATGAGAGCTTGCACAAAAGATCATCGGCAACCAGGCACCACAGGAGTGGCGAGAGTACACCCCCTTGTGGGCATCCTCTTGTGACCTTAGCAAAGAGAAATTGTTCGTTTATTTGGGAGACGACTTTTCTTGAGAAGAGCATACTGCTTGTCCATCGAACAGTCGTATTTTCTACCATTCTATATCTTAGCGCTCTTTGAATTGCATCGAAGGTAGTATTATCGAATGCCCCTTCGATGTCCAGGAAAGCAGTGAGCACGGTGTTTTTAGCCTCAAAGGCTTTTTCAATTTCCTCCGCAAGGCTATGTAGCGCCGATTCTGTTGATTTACCTGGTTGGTAAGCAAACTGTCTCTTGTGAAGCGGGTTTCTGATCAGTGTGGTATTTCTGATGTGCTTATCAATGATTTTTTCCATTGATTTGAGCTTGAATGAGGTAAGACTGATTGGTCTGTATGTTTTGGGATCCTCTTTAGGTCGGTTTCCCAGTTTAGGAATAAATACAACTCGCGCAAGTCTCCATGGTTTCGGAATGTAGCCTTGCGCAAAGCTGCTTCTAAAGATTCTTACGAGGTATGGAGTTAGGGGCTCCAGACCCTTTTGTAGTAAAGCTGGAAAAATCCCGTCAGTACTAGCGGATGTAAATGGCTCAAATCAGCATATTGCCCATCTTATTTTATCGTGAGTGAAGATTGATCTTGCTAATCTCCAGTCTGAGGAATTAGTTCTATGCAGACCGTTATCGTTTGAGGGGACCCCGTTCCTCAGTTGTTGGCATCCCGGAAAGTGGGTGCTGAGGAGTAGTTCGCCCGTCGTTAGGGCGTCAATAGTATGGCGCCCATCAGGATGCTTTATGGTACTTAGGTACTCGGTGTCATTTTTAGCCAGAACTTTGTAGAGTCTGGCAGCTGTGTTGGTGCATTCAACGCCTTCGCAGAACCTGACCCACGAGTTCATTTTGACAGACCTGATATTTTTGTTGTACTCATGAAGTTTGGAGCGGTACGTTTCCCACTCTCCTGTCGTTTTGGCTCTATTAAAGAGTTTTCTTGTTGGCCTCCTTAGTCTCGCTACCTCCGGAGTCCACCAGGGTACTCCTTTGTTATCGTTCGTTCTTCTGAGGGGGCAGTTTTCCTCAAATGAGGCCACTATAGCCCTGGTCACGTTGGAGACCAAGCTGTCCAGACTCAGCCAGCTGGAGGCTGTCCTGTCGATGGTGGATAGCCTCTCTCGAAGGGAGATACAGTAGTCGCCCCACTCAGTTAGCTGGGGAATTCGTCTTTCCCGGAATCTGGGTATCGGCGCTGTTACTTCGAACCTGATGTGCATGTGGTCCGACAGTGAGGTTTCATCAGGTACATGCCAGTTCCTGATCCAGTTTTCTGTCCTTTGGTTACCAAAGGTTAGGTCGAGTACTTCCCGCCTAGACCTAGTTACGAAAGTAGGTTTACTACCTCTGTTGAAGATGCTGAAGTTCAAGGAGGAAAAAGTTTCTAATATGTATACTCACCTCTTGAGTTTATGTCAGTGCTTCCCCAGACCGTGTGGTGTGCATTGGCATCACAACCGACCAGGAGAAGTGCTTTGGTCTTACCACAAAAATCCGCTAGGCCTTTAAGTTGTGTTGCTGGAACTTCCTCATCGCCTGGGAAGTAAGCTGACACCACCACGAGCTTCGTGTTGGTGTCGTCATTGAGAGTAACGCAGATAGCTGTTAGATCTCCGTCGTTGAATTCTGTAAGATAAATAAACTATATGCTATTTCTGATTAGTATACATGCTCGAGGTCTGCTCGTCGGGTTCATCGGAGTCGTCCACGTTATCGAGATCCTCTGGTGCTGGATCCCCTTCCTCAGTCTCCATGTGTATCACGTTTTTTGAGAGAGGGGATTGAACGTCGTCGTCCTCAACGCAGCCCAGCTCATCAACCGCTGGTGCTGCAGCAATCTCCGGCTCACTGGGGATAGTCCGTAGGCTGCTTGATGTAGCTGAGCTCTCCGTTACGACTGGAGGTTTTGCAGCTGTTTTGTTGCTTGTCTTGACCCGGTTCCAAGTTTTGGGGTGGAGGGTGACCCTGCCAAATTTATAATTCAGGCTGAATTCAGCCTTTATTATGGCCGCGAAGGATACCGGGTCAATCGACAGCGTAGCTGATATGCCATCGCCCTCCCGTGCTTCTCGAAGCACTCTCCAGTCTGCGATGTCGATGTGGATCCCATCGTTCTGGTTCTCCAGATACCTTAGTGCCTTCTCCGCATTGCACTCCGTGGTGCGCGGGAAGTACACGTTTGCAATTTGATTGCGCGGAATATCGCTGCCCAGAACCGCCTTGAGGGATGCTCCTGGCCATGGCTTCATACTGCCAGCTTGCTTGGTGAGCCACTCCACTATGGGTCCGTTTTCACACTCGATCAGGATGTGGCCTGGCCTGAATCGTATTCCGGCGAACTTCGGCTTTACCTGTTTGGCGCTCTCGGTAAGGATTTCCGCCAGTAGCACGTTTTGAATAGACGTCTTCTGCTCTGCCGTTAGTACTTCCGCTGGGTCGGTGGGTATTATGGCCACATTGGTATTTGAGGCCACCTTCGCATATGAAGCTTTCGCTTTTCCTTTGCCTCCAGAGGGGGCAGAAAAGTGGCTTCTGTCGGCGGTTGTTGTGGTCTCCTTGGTCTCGCCCCCAACGATCCCGCCCTCAATCACGACAGCGCTACCTTGGTCTTGGTCCACCCTTTGCCGCTTACTGTCTAGCGTAAGAGCAGGTGAGACCTTGTCCGTGGAGCGTTGTCGCTTGGTGCAGGCTGATTGCTGGAGTTCAGTGATGGTTTCACGGCTAATTCCCTCGCTTTTGTCGGCTCATGTCCCTGTGCCAGGAACTTGAGATAGCGCTTGCATCCCGCGACGCTGAGCCCTTTCCTAAGGGGATCCTTAATGCCTCCTGGCTCGAAGAGCTTCGGATCTTTCTTTTTATACCTCGATGGCCCTGGTCTGGGCTCGTCAATGTCCGAGAGGTAAAGCTCCTCAGGGACACTACGTTGGGTGGCTTGATTGGTGCCATCCCGTGGCTGTTCGGAAGTGCCGGCCTTCCTTTTATCCATGTCGGAATCACTCGAAGCAGTGAGTGTCACCTTGGCTGGCTTCGGGTGTGCTGTGTGTATTGGTTTTGTTGCTTTTGTTTTTATTGTTATTCATGTTATTCCCACGAGTAGCTAGGGATAAACTGTCCACCGAAGCAGAGCCCCGCTTTAATCCGGTAAGGTCTTAGCTACCCTTGGATATAGACCCGGTATCCAAGGAGCTCCGTTAACGATGATCATTTACGCCCTGATCACCTTCCCCCGATGGGCACGGGTCGCCTGACACCCCGGGGATTTAGGCATATCTAACACCATGGACGTTATCAGAAACAGTATGATTACAGATCCTGAGAAGGTATGGTGTATACAGTGATACTGGGAGCTCGACTCGCCGACTCACAATGCACCTAAATATATATTTACCTGCATGGCCAGTCTTGTCTGAGAGGAGGTCCCACGATCACCGGCCCCCACAGTTTGGCCTTCACCGGAGTGAAGTTTCTAGCGGCCACCGCGGAGAGGTACTGTGGGCACTTCCCGTGATGATGACACCTTCAACCTGCCATCTCACGAACTGACCAACTGTTGGTTTGTATGGCAACCCCATGACCCACTCGTTAAATCAATTAAATCGAATCCTGCAATTCATATCCGTTTATCATTTAGTTATTACATTCTAATGCATTTATTTCCAATTAAAAATATTGTTAAATATATTCTGATATTAACTATTTTCTTTTTCATTTATTTTTCAGGTAAGTGCGGCATTTTTTTTATAATGGGAACAATTGGCATGGATATAACCTATACATGTGAGTATCAGGTCAATTAAGTCAAATTGGTTGATTTGTTTATTATCAACACACTCACAGGTTAGGTTTTTTTTTTTTTTTTGCTTTAACCGTTGTGGAAGACACATACGGGACATTTATTTAAACTAAAGATTTCCAATTTTTTTACAAAAATATACAAAGAATATGGAATAGTTTAAGTAAATATTTTAAGCCGCTAAAGGATACGGCAATTGTATAAAAAGAATAAAGTTTACATACATTTTACTGTTATTAGATGATTATTCATTTGAATGAGTTTGGATACAAAATGTTAAATGTTTTCAAAAATATGAAGGAAACTTTTGGATAAAATTTTACGAAATAGAGATTCGAAATTATGTTGATTGTTGATATAACACGCTCGTTCTAGCTCGAAACCTCTGCCAAGCGCGGAGTAGATGATGTCCATATTGAATACATGAGTTGTCGATCTCGACCCGAAAGGACCATGGCATATCATACGTGCGGCAGTTACAAATATTTTATCCTGCTGTGAAATTCTTATTAATATCTTTGAGTTTAGAAACTATATGTTTAATGAATTGCAAATAAGAGTGAATATGTTGATCGCAATCATGACGAAGTAGAGATTCGAGATTAAGTGGTTCTGGTGTTGTACTGCCACATCTGCTTATATGCCGCGCTCGTTCTCCCTCGAATTTCTCACAGTCGCGGAGTAGATGTTGTACCGATTGAATGCTTGAGTTGTCGCATGGACAACGATCTGTTCGAGCCCGTTTGAACCGAAACAAGTATTCGGGGTGATAGCCGTAATTTGTTAGGAATTGCGTGGTCTCGAAGGATATTCCGCCAATACCTCGCAATCGCCGCACTAGTTGCATCGATGGCAACATGGAAAAACAGTGTCTGCCCTTGCTGTTGGGATTTCGATATTCGACTCTCCATTCGTTGTCGCTCTCTTCTTTGACGAGTTGTTTTATGTGTGATATAGGAAATAATGAGTAGCTAGTTTGTTCTCGAAATTCATTTGCGGCTTCCTTAGCCGCAACATCGGCAGCTTCGTTTCCACTAATATTGCAATGGGCCTTTACCCATGAAAACTTGACTTGGCGATTCATCTGATTAATGGAATATAGCGCTTTGTGGATAGAATTTACAATCGGATTCGTGTTACTTCGGTTTTCAATAGACTTAAGCGACGACAAACTATCTGTGAAAATGCAGGCACTGAGTACATCTGTGTCTTGAATCCATAGAAGAGCTTTGAGGATCGCGAAGAGCTCGGCTTGATATACACTGCAAGCTGATGCTAATTGGTACTTTCTCACATCGGACTCTCCGTGGTTGTGTATAACTATCGCACACCCAACGTTACCATTCTCAAGTTTCGATCCATCAGTAAAAATCGTAGTTGAGGTTCCTTGAGAAACGGCGCTTACGTCTTGTTGGCAATCGCACTTTTCGTATGTTATCGTCTGTCGATGAGCTGGATGGAGCATATCTTTGGCAGGTGTACGGCTTTCATGCGTGCCCAGTTGTGCATACGTTCCGTGAAATTTGACATCTTCGATTTTAGTGATATCCCTGACCACTAAGTACAGGGGTTTGAAGTCCACAAGAGCCAACGCTGAGACGCCAGAAACGGCATGAAAACCACGAATAGCCTTTATAGCGTATTTGCGTTCGAGCTGGCGAAGCCCTTTCCTTACATATACGAATTTTGTAGCACGTGCCCATATAGCTGAACCGTAAGTGATCATAGGTACAACGACGCGATGGTACAGGATTTCAATATTTTCGGACTGAAGGCCCCAGGTAGGACGAACAAATTTACAGATGTTATTAAACGTATGTTGAGCTCGTTCAGTTATATGCTTTGCATGGGAGGCGAATTTAAGACATCGATCAACAACGATGCCGAGGATATTGAACTCGCTTTGAAAAGGCACATTAATATTATTCATGCAGATGTCGATGGATTGAGCTTTATTAGGAAAAGCAATAGCTTTGGTTTTAATTGGGTTAAAACAAAGTTTAATCTCTTGGCCCCATTTTTCCACAGCTTCTAGGCAGTAGTTAGTCTTTTCTTGTAGCCTTGTTAGGTTCTTGTCAAAGCATATCAATAATAAGTCGTCGGCAAATGCTTGGAGAATGCATCCATCTGGTAAAGATTTCTGGAGTACCTCTTGACTAATCAAGTTCCAAAAAGTTGGACCACAAACGGATCCTTGAACACAGCCTTTCGTCATAATTTTACAAACTCGAGCGTCACCGTAATGCAGAATCACTTCCCTGTGCTTTAAATAATTTGTAATTAATTTAAATATATTTACCGGACACTTGATTTTGCGTAATTGTTCCATAAGAGCTGGCCACCATGCGTTGTCAAATGCTGCTTTAATATCGAGGGATACTGCTACAACTTGATGATTTCTCTTTTTCTCTTCGACGAGTTGGAGACCGTGCCGTAAAGCATCGATAGTGGATCGTTGTTGTCTAAAAGCGAATTGGCGGTCGGAGTATTGGTTGCTGACCTCCAAGTGATGAACAAGCCTTCTGGTGAACAATTTTTCTAGTAATTTACCTAGAATTGGCAGAAGCCCAATGGGGCGATATGAGGTCATGTCGCTATAGTCGTCTTTTCCTGCTTTTGGGATTATTTTGACGAACGCTTTCTTCCATGTCTTGGGAAAATAGCTTAGTTCAAGGCATTTGTTCATGATTGATGTCAGAATTAAAGGATGAGCGCAAGCAAGTTCTAAACATATATCTGATGTCAAACCATCAACACCAGGAGCTCTGTTTGGGCTCATTGACTTCAGACATTCAAGTACTTCGTCAGGTGTAAAATATTCTTCGTCGAAAGAAACAGGTTCCTCCAGTTGTTTAAGTCGTAAATCTGTATGGCTTGCTAGCGAATCTTCCGTGTCATCTGGATAGAAATGGTTGAGAAGACATCGAGCAGTCTCGTGACTTGACGTTGTATAGGCCTCACCAATTTTAAGCGTTTTATTTATAGTTGCGGTAATAGGAGCATCCTTAATGATTCGATTAGTGAGCGAGAACACATCTTCTTTCCCTTGGTTGGAGCAGAATTCGCGAAAGTGCTGTGTAGATGCGGCATGAAGCGCATTAGCATATTTTTCCTTTTCTTCCTTAAGCATTTTAGCAAAATTGTTTACTTGAGGAGAGTTCTTATGTCTAGCAAGTTGGTGATGTAAACGAATTACCTCTTTTTTTCATTTCTTCCAATTCGGCCGTCCACCAGGGGTTAAACTTTGCAGGAGGTCCTCGTAACTTCATAGAAGCAAAACAAGCAGATCGAATTGCCTTTGTAAGAGATTGAACATGCTTTTCCAATTCGAGCGGTGTATTGATGTTTGTTACATTCGCAGTAATATTCCTTAAGGTTAGCTCACGATGTAGACAGGATCGGAAAAGTTCCCAGTTTGCTTCTCGTGTTTTGAAAGTGTAAGTTGATGTTTTTGCACACGCTTTGATTTTGTCTGATGAATGAAGACTGAATGTAATGGCATTATGGTCGGAACTTGGTACACCTTTTAAGTCCACCGTCCAATTATGTATCATGTCAATCACGTTAGTTGATGCGAATGTTACATCCGGGATGGAGGTATACCGTTGATTTTGGCGCACTATGTCAAAAGTAGGAGTGCGCCCCACATTGACCACGTGAAAGGAGTTCGAGTCCATTAGAACGGAAATAAATAAATAAATAAATAAACACTGTCGCCCCTGTGATCACTATGGGCACAGCCCCAATCTGCATGCTTTCCATTAATATCACCAGCAACAATAGCATATTTTCCTCTTGTACCTTCAAGCAAAGTGCATACAGCAGTAAGAGTGTTATGACGATCCTCATTTGGTTCAATGTAAACGCTGGCAATTATTAGATGACGTTGTTCGAACTGGAGTTGCACGGCTGCTAAGTTGGGTGTAGACAGATGAGAAAGTCCTAATGTCGCTCCAATGTTAGCATTCATAAGTACAGCAGCTTTAGTGTGAAGATCATTTGAAGCGAATTGGAAGATATTGATACCAGTAATGGAGCGCATCGTTTTGCTATTACCAACATATGGCTCTTGAACTAAAGCGATGTCATAATTATTTTTTAAAAAGTGTTGCAAAAATTCATGCTGTGTGGTGTAACAACGAGCGAGATTAGCCTGAATAAATTTGATTTTCATAATCTGTTCAACAGCCATATTCGATTCGATCGCTGAGTATCTTCATCATTTATTTGGGGACATTTGTGAGATGTAGCATTGTGGTCAACTGCAGCAATGCTAGCGTTAGCCTTCAAATTATGGCTCATGCAGTTTGTACATTTGCTAGGCAATTTTCTGGAAGTGCATTCATTGTATTTATGACCTATCATTCCACAATGAGAGCAAGTATTCTCAGCGGCTGAGCATTTAATTTGGGTGTGACCATAGCGAAGACATTTGTAGCATTGCAGAAAGGGCGAAAAATCATCAGCATGGATTCTCTGGTATTCAATGTTGACTCGCTTCTCGTTCATCAATACAGCGCGTCTGACAGCCGGTGTTACTTCTAAGACAGCATTGTAGAGCTTATCGTTCCTGTTTTTGCGTTTAAAACGCATTTTGATATCATCTGGTGTAACTGTTGCACTTTTGACTAATGGATTTTGTTCGATGATAGTGGCGATTAACTGTTCCAAGCTAACATCAGAGCTGATACCTTTCAAAATGATCAGAGGCTGCCGGCGCTTTGCTATCTCCGCAGATATATTGGGTTGATTCTCGATTTTCCGAATGACTTGATCTCGTTGCTGCTCGTTTTCAAAGGTCATGCGGATAGTGCCGTTTGATGTAGGCTTTATCCTCAGAGGAGCAAACGCACATTTCCTGAAGTTCACGGCGGTGCTCACCTCTTTAGTAACATCTGCATGGGTTTTAGTAATAGCGGAGCGCACTACAATTGTAGGCTTGGTTATGTCTAATTTTGGTGGCGAGTTTTTCTTCCGACGAACAACACTGAACGGCTCATCATTTATGTCGAGGGCATTTATGATCGCGTCGAGTTTATCGCTGATGGAATTAGATGAGCTTGTTGTGGTGATGTTGTTTGCAACGTTCTTGATGCGAGCAGCGAATTCCGAGGCTTGTGTTAGATACGACTTGTAGTCTTTTGCAACTCCAGTCTTTTTTTGCGCGTACTCCACCAGCTGTTTGATCATATAAATCAATCCGGACGACACGTCGTAGAGTTCGCTTTTGTCATCTTTATCCCCATTGACACCGCTTGCCATATTGTTCAAAATATAGTTTGGCTCTTACAAAATAAACAGGTGTTCACAATACGATCATTTTCGCGAGGGGTCACTGATAAGAAATTTGGGGATAGTGCACACAAGATGATAGGCGTGTTTCAATAGCCACTATCACTCACAAGCAGATAAACCGTTACCGACGAATTGTAATATCTAATTCGTGTATTGCAATGGCAAAATTGTCAAGTTAACTGATATTGATTCACAATCGCATTAATACGAGTGGTCCATAATTAAAATAAGTATCCATGCGAAACAGTTTTGAATAAGAGACATTCTTTACAATTGTACTAATGGCAGAATTCAATAATTTTTGGAACGATTTGAAAACGCGTCCGTCAATGACGAGAGTCAAACGACAACTGGGTTAGGTTAGGTAATGGGGCCGCCGGAATTGAGACCAGCGCACTTACACCAGTAATAGGTCCATTGTGATACCGCCAGTGAGAGCCTTAACAATTAAAATATTTGTTTGGAACCAGCGTGTGCTGGCAATATATTTATTGATCTGTATTGGGCTCACATCTCTGAGATCATCCAGATCGTAAAAGTACCTACAACCAAGAAACCTTAAACGTTTCTCAGCCAAAGCCGAGCATTCACATAGAAGATGATGTACACTCTCCTCTTCCTCTTCATCCTCACAGCTTCTGCTTTGACAAGCAAATTATAATAGGTGGTTTTGCTAAGTGCTGTCCACCAAACACTAACTCCGTATAGTAAAACTGGCCTGACAATAGTAGTATACAACCAAAACACAACTTTCGGTTGTAAGCCCCAGGTTTTTCCGATAGCCTCCCTGCAAGAGTATATTGCAACGGTGGCCTTGTTCACTCTTACTTCAATGTTGGGCTTCCATCTTAGATTCTTGTCTAAGATGATACCAAGAAATGTTGCCTTATCGGCAATTACAAGTTGGGTATCCCCTAGCAAAGGGGGGTTAATAATAGGAATCAACACACTCACATACAGAGAGTAGATCGATGTTGACCTGATTCCGTGACAAATCCGCGGTGATGCCGTTCTAATATCCATTTGGCTAACATTTCAATATGCTGGCCCAGTTCCCTATTACTACTTAGAACCTGGTCCATCAAAACATCGACATCTACACAATGATTTTGGACCATCAGTTTCTATGATCATTGCATATTAGTTATCATAAGCTCAGTAGATCCCTTCCTTCCAAATGTGCAGAATTAATTTACTGCGCATGCATTTTGACATCGCAAGTCTCGCTCGAGCTTCCGAATCGTTCCACACGTAGCCTAAGAATAATGGTTGGTTATCTCGTCAATCTACTCCCTGTGAATCCCCGTCGTACCTCAAACAGTGGCGTGGATAAGGGGCAGGGGGATTAAGGGGATTAATCCCTCCCCCCTCCCGCTCTTTTGGTCACAGGTTTTTCATCTTCACTTTACGTAAAACAAAGCAAATATGAAATTTTTGCTGAAACTATTTAGCGTGTGTAAAACTACGTGAATCCATTTTCACAACTGAATGTAATATATACTCAAATTTAAATTTTAAAAGCATGTCCGGAAAATGACTACAGCACAGGGCCTCCATTGCGATTCTAGTTCATTCACTTGTTTACATTGGATATGTATGGCAGCACATGCAAGCCTTTCTGAAATTAAGCATGAACACTAGTTGCAGATTTGTTTTCTGACTTTTTGTTCTGTTCAGTTTTAAAGGGTTGTTTTAGGAAAGTTATTTCCAAGAAGAGTTTATTTGAATGAACAGAAAATGCTGCTTAACCTTCTTGAGCATCCTTAATTGTTTGAGTTTGTTATCATTCTTTTCTTAAAAGTCAAAATTAGGTAGCTGTGTCATTTTTATACCCTTCGCTCATAGAGTGAAAGGGTATTAACTTTGTCATGAAATGAAGTTTGTAACGCATTAAAGGAAGCAACTCCGACCATATAAAAAGTATGCATATATGATCAGCATGACTTGGGGAGTCGATTGGGCGATGTCAGTCTGTTCGTCTGTCTGTCTGTCTGTTGCGACGCGGTTTACTTGGCCAATTTAAAAGCTATGAAGCTGAAATTTTGCACAAATGCTTCTTTTTGCTGCAGGCAGTTTGTATGTTTGAATCGGTAAAATCGGACAATGGGGTCATGGGGCTGCCATACAAACCCAACTACCCAAATTAAGTTCTTCTAAGAAAAACCTTTTTTATTTGTGCACCAATTTCAACAAAATTACACACAAACGTGTTTCTCTTGATGACACAAAACATTTCTAAGAATTTATCAAATCTGACCATGGGGTCATGGGGTGGCCATACAAACCCAACGCCCATTTTGGTTCTTCTAAGAAACATTGCACCAATTTCACAAAACCTTGATTAATGTTTCTTTACCAAAGCAACAAAAAAGTTAAAAACGAACGGAATCGTACTGTGGGGTCATGCTCCCGCAACCCCAATAAAATTTTCCGAGTAAATATTTTTATTTGCCCACTTATTTCAACCAAGCCCAAAACTTTTGTCAAGACGGAAGAAAAAGAATGAGGAGGGGGATTAAATACAAGTCATAGGTACGCCCGAAAAAACTTTTTGCCGAAGGAGAGCGAAGGGTATCCAAATTTCGGCCGCGATCCACTGCCTCTCCGAAAAGCTATCTACGCCACTGACCTTAAACAGGGAGATAGCATCGCACTCACAAACCGACGCACAGTGGTTCAGATTCATATTCTAGTGGGACAAAAATCAAAAAAGCAAGTGAGATTTTTGAAGTTCATGTTGGGGAATGCATTTGCACACTCCATAGAATTTAGAAATAACAACTATCCCTCATGTACAGTAGCGTACCTATCAAAACTTAATGAAAAGTGGGGGCAAAAGTACCCATTCAGCAAATGATACCAAATTGCTTCACGAAAATGTTGTTTTTTATTGACATGTGCGAGTTTTTTATGATTTTTTATTTTAGTTAATTAAACCGAATATGTATATGTAGAGGATGCAATTTGGTATCATTTTCAGAATGGGTACTTTTGCGAGCTGGGAAAATTCCGTAAAAATACTTTCTGCTCTTCTTCAACCTGAAAGATCAGCTCTCTTTATACTGTCTTCGGTTAAAATGTTTGGAGCCAAAAAAGCGGCATTATTCGGTCGTCTGGCGCGTCGCCTCTTCCCGCATTCAATCGGGAACGGCATAAACTTGACTAGGGATAATTTGTGTGTATACGAGGGTAGTCTGATAAGTACCCAGCCTCCCCGCCTGATGGTGTCAGTAACGCAAGAGCAATTTACTATCGTGTAGTACATTCTTCTGAAGTCTGGCTGGTCTAGCGGTTAGTGCGCGCACCTTCGGTGCACAGGGTCATGAGTTCGAATCTCACCGCGTGGATCATGGTGTTTTTCGAACTCACGAGCTTGTGACGGGCTATGATCTCACTCAGATGTTAAACGAGTACCCATTTATGGGGATAAATAACACTGCTGAGAGTGATGCTGATCTCATTACCTCAACAAAAAGCAGATAAGATCTTGGATATAGGATGTCACTAACACATCCTGCGGCCTTAGTCCAATGTTGGATTGTCGCGCCTGTTATTTTTTTTTTAGTACATTCTTCTAGACGGCAACTGTCCAAATTTCAGCCGGATCAGACTCGTAGTTTTGCTTTGGCCGCGTGTGAAAGCTGGAGTGTCCGCCGATTTTAGAAAAAGGGGAAAAAGAGCAATATCGGCCGGTGATTCGATTCTTGTTTTTGGAAGGGAATTCGCGCAGGGAAATCAAAGAGCGTTTGGATGCTGTGTACGGTGACTCTTCTCCTTCGATGGCGACCGTCAAAAATTGGTTTAACGAGTTTCAACGTAGTCGCACGTCGGTTTTTGATGAGCCACGTCCAGGTGCCCCGAAAACGGTTAGCACGCAGGATAACGTGACGAAAATCCACGATCTCGTATTGACAGACCGCCGATTGAAGGTGCGAGAGATAGCTGAGACAGTAGGCATTTTAAAAGATCGCGTGGGTCATATCCTGCATGAAATTTTGGGCATGAGAAAGCTGTCGGCGCGATGTGTGCCGCGTTTGCTTACTCCGGACAACAAGCGCAACGGTGCGACCACTTCAAGGCAGTGTTTGACGCTGTTTAAGCGCAATCCGAAGGAGTTTCTGCGTTTCGTGACAGTCGACGAAACTTGGATACACGGGTACATACCAGAGGCCAAGGAACAGTCGAAAGGGGATCGCCAGCGTTTTCTGGGATTTACAAGGTGTGATCCACATCGGCTACCTGCAGAAGGGCAACACGGTCACAGGGCTGTACTATGCCGAATATTTGGGCCGATTCGACGCCGAATTGAAAAAAAAACGGCCCCACTTGACAAAGAAATAAATTCTCTTCCACCATGATAACGCACCGGATCACACCTCCGCCCGCCAACGCCAAACTGGTCGAATTGGGCTGCCCCATCCACTGTATTCTCCAGATTTCGCCCCGAGTGACTTCTTTGTGTTTCCAAACTTGGAAAAGTCACTCGCCGGGCAGAAATTTCAGTCGAATGAGGAGGTCATCGCCGCCACGGAGGCCCACTTTGCAGGCCTCACTCAAACGACTGTCAACTAAAAACTGCGCGTCCAAAATGGTCGAAACTTTGGTGAGTAACTGTTAAAAGATGCACAACTACATTCACTAGCTTTTATTGACGAGTGGCGCCATCTTTGATTTGAGGTCGGAAACTTTTCAGACCACCCTCGTACAGACCTACATATAAGACTGTGAAATTGGGTGGATTTAGATAAAATATTCAATTATTGATGGAGGGAGGGGGAGGGGGGTATATCCCGAAATCTGTTGCACCTGTAAAATATATTTTTTTTGTAAATTCAAATGCAGCAGTGCTGCATTTTTTTTCCGATGTCAATGTTCAAATAAACTACTAATATAATAAGGAGCACGGATAGTCGGAGCTTATTCGTTTTTATCGGATCAGGTTTATCGATGCTGATGGAAATACAGCTTAAATTCTAAGATTGCAACGAATAAAAATACGAACTGTTGCAAATTTCGAATTATGTATACATATTGTGCTTATTCGAGTTATTTTTTACCATACCAGCCCCAACCACTACATTTTCTACGCCACTGCTACATACAATAAAAACAGTTCTCCTATACACATACACCGGGAAAATTCGTTTCCATTTTCTTCTTCTTTATTGGAAGCCAGTAAGTATGCAATGAGAGGCGCGCATCGACGCACGGGTCTATAAGCGGCTGTGTCGAGCAGCGTTTTTTTAGTTGTTTGTTATAGATTACCTTTAAAAGTACGTTACCGTAATTAATATAATAACGAGAGTTCCCGAAAATCAATTTTAGTATTTCGACTCTCGTGTCTCGTCCTGAAGATCGCACGAATCGTTTTGATATTTTATTAAGAGGTACTACCTTTTAGTGATTGTAGCCGTTATATAAATCTTCCCAAAGAATTTAAAACTTTAACCCACGTAGGGGACATGCATCAATGGAATCTTGTGGCAGTATATTCTGAGCTGCAGAAGTTACGAATTTGTCATAGACCTCTTTCAGTATATTTTACCGTTATAGCGATACTCATGGAAATAAAAAAAAGTTTTCAGCTGTTTCTACCCAATTGGCGTCGTTAGGGTTGCACATATCCGTGGGAAATTCATAACCATACGCGTTCAAATTTACTATAGGCAAGTTTTTAATTGACTTTACCGTTATACAAATTTTCGTAAAACCTTGTTACCATTTAATTCCCTGACACCGTTAGGATAGCGCTAATTGATGCTAGCCTTTTGACAATTTTTCTTAAGATCACAAGAGCTACAAATTTGGGAACATTACGCTATCAGCTTCGCAAGAAGAATTTTCTTGTTCTTGTTATCGACACTAGCGACACTTATCTTACCGTCCGCCATATAGCGGACATATAGCGGAAAATATCGGAAACACAAAAGTTCCCCCTATGAGAGCGGATAGCAGAACAAGCCCAAATTTGGCTTATTACGGGGTGCGTTCTCATAGAGAGTACTATTGTGTTTCCGATATTTTCCGCTATATTGCAGATGGTACAGTAAGTGTCGCTCATGTCGGCAAAAAGAAAACGAAAAGTTCACTCTATGCGCCAAGTTAACCAATCAAGAAAAGTTGCATAATTGCTTTAATTTGGTTCGAACAATTCGAGATGTCAATTGGAACGTATTTTTTCTTTATCTGTTGTATTCTGGCAACAATCCGCCCACTTTGTCGATTATGCAATTGGTATACAAATACAAATGCCTGCAACAAATGTGATTTCGATTCAGATCGTTGATTCTGTGACTATATGACTACACTAGTCATCGCTCAGAACCACACTTGTATTAGATGCACAATAAATTGCCGACAATCTGTCCGCGCGATTTTCATTAAAATCGACACTAGAAAACCTATTTTTAATTTGCATACGTAATTCTAATTGATCCGACTGAGTAAACTTGATTGAAATCGAAAAATTTCACTTCATCGAAGGCGGATAACAAATTCTTTTTGTTCATATAACACGGTCGTGGAATTTTTGTATCAAGAGACACACACGCAACCTTCCAATATATCACATGATTACCACGAACGGCCAAAAAAAGGACCAACATCCAAGACATTCCAATATTCGCACGAATGACTATAAAATATGCTGGAAATATTTCAAACATCTGCTTTGCCCCACGAGAGCATGCTTGAAGACGGCCGACGACGACGCCAAACGGGGTCTTATCTTTGCTCGACCCAAATCATCATAGAAAATCGCCTTTTTCTACGAAAGATACAAATTGAAAATTAAGTCTTGTCCCCATTTTCGATATAAAACAGATTCTTTCCTATTCTATTTTCTTTTTCTTGTTGTACACAACACAACATCGTATCAATCAAATTGAAGAAACAGCAGCGCATAGCAAAAAACGACTTGACCTAAACATATCAAACATCATGCCACAAGTACACTTTTGTATACGAGTTGATAATGTCCTTTGTATCCGTACCGTATCGTGTGTTGCCGTATGCCATCAGGATTCAGGAGCCCGCAGGATTATGCGCATTGAGAGCAAAAGTCATTAACATTTGTGTGCTACTATGAGAGTATGGAATCGGTGGTGTACGGTGTCTGTCAAGGAGGTACATATCCTGCTGGTGAAGAATAACAACAAAAAGATATGGTTGGGAGGAGGCAGCAGTCATCCTCTGCTGTTCTTTTTTTGCGATTTTCCCCAAAACGACTGAAATACAGAAATGAAATCGGTTACGACTCCTTTTTCTTCCTTTCTCTCTGTTATTTATTGCGTTGAACTAGTTATCGTTATAATTTCGTGAAATGCCGAGTGTCCTATTTCGAGAGTGACATTTTCTTTTGGCTTCAAGCCAACAAATATCTTTCAAAAAGTCTAAAATGTAAGTCGCGGCCGAGGCAGCGACAAGAGCCCAGCCCATAACTATTCCCTATAAAGGAGAGGATATCTAACCGACATAAGGAGTTTTAAGGATTCCTTGATGTTTGAACCACTTGTGCAAGCAGAGCAATCATTACCGCAAAGGAAGGATGAAAAGTATGAAGCGCGCACTTTTGAAAAGGTATCTGCCGGCAATTTGCAAAAGTACGTCTAGACATTTGTGTGTGCTTTTGTCACCTTGCCGTAGTGCAGTGACGGATCATCATATCATTTGTAATCCTTGTCAGTAAGCATGCTTTTTGATTTGACTGTTTTCTGCATGTACCAATAAAAAGTTGATTTGTGGGACAAAGTTTTTATGATGAGCTTTTGGACCTGTAAAAAAAATGTGCCTCTGGCAACGCCGATGGAGCAATATCGGGACAGGTATTCAAAATAATATCCAGTGCCGTGGTGTAGCTTGAAAAGTTCGAGTCGTTGTTGCAATATGGGCTGATTAAAGCAGGCATTATAGAATTATATTACATTCTATATGTAAAAGAAAGTCGTGTTAGTTACAACGTTTATAATTCAAAAATGGCCGAAACAATTTCCATGATCTTATGTTCGTTTGATTAGGCTATTAGGCCGCGCGCAGACTAAAGGCATATTGGAGCCCAATACAACGCTTGACAATAAATATTGAAAAATGCGAGAAATTCAACAATGAGCGCCAGTTCATAATGAGTTTTTTTTTCACATACATACTTCCTCGTGAGTTCGAAAACACCATAAACTGAATTCGTTCAGAGTGAGTCTCAGAAAGAACCCCTTTTTGTTCCGGTGTAGGTTTGAGGGAAATGTTTATACGATTTTTACTGACTAAAACCCAAAACACTTCTTCCCGTGCCGTGAACCCCTGCAGGACCATACCATTCGGTATCACTTCGCAGGCACGGCTCTGGCTTGTTACTCACCTCTGCGGTTTGCTGACTTACGTCTGGCTTCCTCCCTGCGCAGCTCTTTGTGAATTGCTTCGCGCACTGCATCCCAATTCTCCTTGGAACGCAACATAAGTCCTATCAAGTTCTGGGGATTTATTATGCTGCCCAGGGGGCTGACTCTACTCGGGTGCGAACCTTTAAAAATCTAGAGAACTCAAAAAATACATGCTCGCATCCTCTACTACCCTCTTGCATCTAGGACATTCGGGAGAGTCATCTAATTTAAAGCCATTCTATTATATTCGGGATTAGAACATGTGTCCGTCGACCTGTAGCAGCGTCCTCCCATCTTTTTTTTTTTTTTTTTTTTTGAGGTGGGGAAATCTTTTATAGATACTGCCATTGCAGTTATGCTGGACTCCTTTATACCAGCTAAAACCAGACCACCTTTCTCGCCACGACCTCTGCGGGACCACCTTTTAGTATTACTTCGCAGAGGTTAGGAATGGCTAATAAGCCTTATTACCGATTTGCAGACTTTCGTCTAGCTTCTTCTCTCTGAAGGTCTTTGTGGGTGTTACAAACAAACTCACTCACTGCATCCCAATTGGATTGGCACTTTAGCATATTGTCGACCACATTTTCTGGGGTTAGTATTTCTCCCACTATTTCATTCAGGTGCCTGCGTCCTGTTTCAAACCTAGGACATTCAAAGAACACATGTCTTACGTCTTCTACAACTCCCTTGCACCTGGTGCAATCAGGAGAGTTGTCCAGTCTGAATCGATACAAGTACTGTCGGTATCCCCCGTGACCCGTGAGGAATTGAGTTAAAAAGTAGTTCACTTCTCCATGTTTGCGTTCAACCCAATTTGCGATGTTAGGGATGAGACAGTGTGTCCACCTGCCGGTTGCAGCCGCGTCCCATCGCATTTGCCACTGCCTCATGCTTTCCTGCCTTTCCAAGCTTTTACGAAGTTTTAACTCCGCAGGGCTTTCATGACGACGACCAGAGTAAAGTCTGCTTGTCTCCTCGATCAGAATTTCCATTGGAATCATGCCAGCAACGACGTAAACTGCTTCATGCGAAGTGGTTCTGTATGCCGAGCATACTCTCAATGCGCACCTACGGTACACTGAGTTTAATTTCCGGGCATTCCCAGAGGAGTCTAGGGAGTTAGCCCAGACCGGAGAGGCGTACAATAGTATTGATGAAACAACCCCAGCCAACAGCCGTCTCCTGCTAGATCTTGGACCGCCTATGTTGGGCATAATCCTTGACAAAGCTACAGTAGCTATCGCCGCTTTTTCGGTTACAAATTTCAGATGCTCTCCGAATCCTAGTTTAGAATCGATCATAGCTCCCAAATACCTAATAGCCATTTTTGGAGGTTTCGTTTCCTACTCTAATATTCAGAGAGTACCTTCTTCTTCGCTTGCTGATAAAAACAGCTTCCGTTTTTTGTTCAGCAAGCTCCAGGCCAACTGCTTGTAACCAGAGCTTTATGGACGTAATCGCCTCGCTGGCGTAGACCTCGATGCATTCTGTTTTTTTTGCAACAATCACTACTGCGATGTCGTCTGCAAACCCCACTACAGTCACTCCTCTAGGCATTGGCAATTCCAGGATACCATTGTACATAATGAGCCACAGCAGCGGTCCGAGGACTGACCCCTGAGGAACTCCTGCTGTAACCCTATACTCCTTGGGCCCGTCGTCCGTATCGTATTGGAGGACTCGGTTTGATAGGTAACTCCTGATTATAACTGCGAGATAGTCTGGTACATCTGCTCTTTGCAAGGAGGCGTGAATGCTAGCCCAGTTTGCGGAATTGAATGCGTTCTTGACATCCAGCGTCACTACCAAACAGCATGTGTTTGAAGCGATTCCCTTGCTAAGCTAGTAACCCTCCCAATTGCATCGACTGTTGAACGCGCCCGTCTAAAGCCATACTGGTGGTCCGACAAGCTCCCTTTTTCTTCGACAACCGAAAGAAGTCTGTTGAAGATGATCCTTTCAAACAGTTTCCCCACCGTGTCGAGCAGGCAAATTGGCCGATATGAGCTCGGCTCCCCAGCCGGCTTATTCGGTTTCGGGAGGAGCACCAGCTGTTGCCGTTTCCACAGCATTGGAAAGGTACCTTCGGCCAAGCACGCATCGAATACTTCGATGAACTTTTGAGGAATCGCACGGATTGCCACTTTCAACGCCTTATTAGGGACTCCATCCGGTCCTGGAGCCTTACTTTCTTCCAATCTTGAAGACGCTTGCAAAAGTTCTTCCTGTGTTATCGCGGGAACTTGGGCCTGATCTACTGAACCTCGATCCACGGGCTGGTTCTCACGCTGAGGAAACAGAACCGAGACAATATTTCGGAGCATTGTTGGACACTTTATTTGTGGTGCTTTTGGCCCTATTTTCTTCATCACCACCCTATAGGCCGTTCCCCACGGGTTTATGTCTGCATCGTGAGTTGCCTGCTTTTTTGAATAGCCAGCTTTAGCGATCTTCGGGCACTTTTATAACTCTCTAGGATGACGTCATGGGTGATTCCTTGAGTCGCTCGTTGGCACAGACGTCGCGCCTTCAGGCAATTTCGCCTGAGGCTCGCGATTTCGTCGGTCCACCAGAAATTTTCATTCCTTTGCCTTGCTGAGCTTTTCCGGGGCATAGAGGCGTCGCAAGCTGATGTCAACTGCTTCATGATCTGAGCTGACCATCCACTGAACCTCCTATGGGGCCACTTTGAAGCAGTACCTCTTCGAAAAGTGCCTCATCAAATCTCTTTGTGGACCATCCAAGAGTGCGTGTTTTGTACTTTGTTCGGTGCACTCTGCCAGCAACAGCAAACACAATTGCGTGGTGATCGCTATGAGTATAGAGCTCACTAACTTGCCACTCCATAGTCGGCGCCAATGAGCTACTGACAAATGTGAGATCAATTATGGAGCCCACATTTCCCCTTGTGAAGGTATTAGTGGCCCCTGAATTCATGAGGACGATATCCAGTCGTGAAAACGCGTCCAGAAGTGCACGACCACGTCTGTTTGTCGTCCGGCTACCCCATTCGGTTGCCCACGCGTTGAAGTCTCCCCCAATTATCACCGGACTTCTTGTACTTGCGTCATGCACCAGCCCGTCAAGAAATTCCTCAAACTCAACATCGTTCCACCGTGGTGGAGCATAGCAACTGTACACATATATGCCATTGATCTGAGCTCTTACGACCCCTCTCAATTCTCCCGCCATCCTTTGCTGGAACGGATAGTCTCCGCACGTCCAGATGGCCACTTGACCGTCCTTATCTGCGGCCCAAATTGATGTCTGCCAATTCTTATACTGGTCACAGATAATGGCGACATCAATTTTTTCCTCTTTTACGGTTTGCAGCAGAAGATCTTGCGCTGCCCGACAATGGTTTAGATTTAGCTGCAGAAATCTCATATAGGGATTTGCTTTAGTGCCTCCCGATATAGTGGACACTTGACTCCTCCCGTTTGGTGGTTCCAGTTCCCTTTCTCTGCCTCCTTACACAATATACAATTGGGGTCACCGTCACAGGATGCCGCCTTGTGGCCCTCTTTCCCACACCTAAAGCAGGTTTTTGACCTATCGTGCACGCTGCTGCAGTCCTTTGCGAAGTGGCCAAATGCGAAGCACTTGTAGCATCTCTTAGGAACTAATTGAGGTCTTAGTCTACAGCTCGTCCAGCCTACCTTAAGCTTTCCCTCCTCCAGGGCTTTGTTCGACCGCAATTTGAGTGCCGCCGTACCCCTTCGGAGAGATTTTACCGCATCAATCTGGAGGTTCACATCTAACCGTTTCCGGAATGCCTCGCAGATGTCCTCCTTTGTCGTTACTTCGTCAAGGTCCAGGACCTCTAGCCTCGTCTCCTGCCTAAAGGTTTTAACGCCTGTTGGGTTAATTCCTAACAGCTTTGTAATTGTGGCCTTGTATTCTTCCACCAGGCCACCCCCTCGTGTTCGAAGTTGGAACAGCAAGTACCCGTTTCGCGTCCGACGAATGCGGGACACATTTTCGCCCATATCGCTCAGCCCCGGCTCAAACTTTACTCTTTTTAGAATGTCCGCGTAAGTCATCTCTGCTGGCTGGGAGTTAACCATCGCGTCGGGTCCATCTGCTCCCATCTGCGTTGCCACATAATCAGGGACTCCAACCTGTGGATGCCTCTTTGATCCACCGGATTGCCATAGGTTCCTCCTCGTTATACGCACGCGGTACAACCTCTTGGTCTCGTCAACGAGAATCTCCATCGGCATCATTCCAGCTATGACATAGGTTGCTTCGTGCGAGGTAGTACGATACGCGCAGCACACCTTCTATAAACCAAATTTATTGGTTTCGCGTAACGTGCATAGTTTAACGCATTGGCCCAGACCAGTGAAGCATACAACAGTGCGGACGTCACAACCCTGGACAACAAACGTCTGTTATTAGTACTGGGACCCCCTATGTTGGGCATTATTCTTGCTATAGAGCCGCCGTTGCAGATGCTGCCTTCTCGCACTCGTATTTCAGGTGTCCCCATAGTTCAGTTTTGAGTCAATTATAACTCCCAGGTACCGGACGGCGGGCTTGGATGTTATGATTGAACTCCCAACTCTGATTTTGATGGGCGCCTTCTCCGCTTACTAATCAGTACAGCTTATGTTTTGTTATCAGCTCCAACCCTACTGTTTCCAGCCACTGTTTAATGGTTGTTATCGCCTCGCTAGCGTACATCTCAACGTAGGCTGGGTCTTTGGCAATCGAGACCACCACGATATCGTCCGCAAAGCCAACCACCGTCCCTTAGGCATGGAAAGCTCCAGGATGGCATTGTACATTATGTTCCACAGCAGGGGACCTAACACTGATCCCTGTGAAACTCTGATGTTATCGCATACTCCTTCCTTCCCTCACTAGTATTGGAGGTGCGATCCGATAGATAGCTATTAATGATTCCTGCGAGGTATCTTTGTATCCCATTCTTTGCAGCGCGATATGGATGCACCTCCAGTTAGTGGAGTTTAAACCGTTCCTCGCGTCTAATGTTCGGTTTTGGGATTAGAACCAGGTTTTGCCTTTTCCACCGTTTCGGGAAGGTTTGCTCTTCCAGACAGGTCTGAAAAACCTCAACAAATTTCCCGGGCAATGCTTGAACCGCAGTTTTAAGAGCTTTGTTGGGAATGCCATCTGGTCCCGGTGACCTAGCATCTTCCAGCCTGGATGAGGCTTAAAGTAGCTCACTTTCTGCGATTGCCGGGATGTTGCTATAGGCTAGAGTAGCCCCGGTTTCTCAGGGCTTCAACTCTATGACGAGGGAAAAGAGATGTGTCAATTGTTTCGAGCATTACGGGACATTAAAGTGATGGCGCCCTCTGTCCGGCTTTCTTCATCCCCACCCTATACGCCATTCCCCACGGATTGGTGTCGGTCTCGTCGCAGAGCTGCTCGCTTGTTTTTTACAATGGCAATCTTCAGCAGCTTACGACTGCAGGATTGCTGAATGCTCGTTGACTACGCCGCCGGGCTCTAAAACATTTTGTGCGCAAACACGCAATTTCTTTTGCCCACCAGTAGTTCTCTCGCCGTCCCTTCGCAAAACCTTTTCTAGGCATGGAAGCGTCGCAAGCAATTTCTATCTGTTCCGTCAATGGGTAATGCTTGTTTGAGGAAAGACCGCTGCAAGAGCCTCCGCATCGAAGCGCTTAGTAGACGATCCAGCTGGTGAATCTCTTACGATTCGACATGTTCTATCGCCCACCGTAAAGAGTATAGGTTGATGGTCGCTATGCGTGTAGTGTTCACTAACATGCCAGTTCGTCACATGCGTCAAGGAGCTACTGGCAAATGTGAGGTGTATGATGGACACCACCTTCCCTTTTCTAAAGGTGGTGCTACCTTCCGTATATAATAAGGCGATGTCAAGGTGCGAAAATGCATTGAGCAGCCGACGCTTATTTGTTTCCCTGCTGCCCCACTCCTGAGCCCAAGCGTTAAAGTCCCCAGCGATTATAACGGGGTTGTGTGTGCATGCGTCGTGTATACCAAACCATCTATAAACACCCCGAGTTCGGAGTCGGAGGAGTGATGAAATACCTCTCTTCGTCGCGTTGTTACCAAAGTGGGTTCAGTATCCTTATTCAGAATTTCAAAATTTTCTTTAATTATAAAACCATAAAGATACTACCCCCTTTTATTCGTATCAGAGCTCGACCACTCTGTGTGGTGTGCATTTGTGGTGGTGGAGGCGTCTGTGAATCATATGGGAAGTATGCAGCAGCGAGGATAAGCTCCCGATTACTACTCCCATAATATATGCTTTTTTTGACCGCTACTAGGTCCCTCGGCTGCGATGAAACAGCTTTGTGCTGCAGTTGCGGCTTTACTATGCTGAAGATTGATCTGAACCACCTTCAGCACCATGAGGCCGCTTTGATATTGATTTGTAGATTATCTGGTGTAGACCAAAGCAACCTATATGGTATCTGGCCTTCAGCGCCTTCCAGCTTGCTTCGTCGATCCAGGCCACCAGATTTAAGCCAGTCTTGTCCTTAGTGGATGCGACGATGTTCCATTCCTCAGTGTTTAACCCCTGGTTCTGGATCTTCAAAAGTGTTAGGATCCTCTTCGGATCCTCAGTGCCAACTATGTCCGTATTCGGGATCCGAACCATAATTTTGCTGGTCTTGACCACTTCCCTCGCATCTCCCTCCCATGGATTGATGAAAGGTATTGTAACCCTAAACCAGTTCTTTGTTTCCTGATTTGCGCAGGTTATATAGAGAACGCCTTTGTCCGGGTAGCTGGTCGTGAAAAGGGGGGCGTTGGAGGGTTCACACTTAAACACCTCGGACGCGATAGCCCGCTGAATGTCCTTATCCTGCTCATTAGTAAGTTTTTCGACGGAATACTTACCCAGAACCACAGCCATTTTAAGGGAACAGAGAGCTTCTTTGAAAGTGCCCTTCGAAACATAACGAGACCGAGGCTAATTTCGGGCGCGGCCGATATTTGGATACCCTTCGCTCTCCTCGGGCTAAAAGTTTTTGTTGGGCGTACCTACGACTTGTATCTAATCCCCCCCCCCCCTCCTTTCCGGTCCGTCTTCACAAAAGTTCCGTTGCGTCGACAAAACAATATTTGTGTGGGGTTTGGTTCGAATAAGTGGGCAGATAAAAATATTTACTCTTAACATTTTTTGGGGGATGCGGGAGCATGGCCCATAGTACGATTCCTTTTGTTTTGACCTTTTCGTTGCTTTGATAAAGACACATTAATTCAAGGTTTTGTGAAATTGGTGTAAAAAATATTTCTTAGAAGAACCAAAATGGGGGGTTGGGTTTGTATGGCAGCCCCATGACCCCATTGTCCGATTTTACCGATTCAAACACGCAAACTGCCTGCAGCAAAAAGAAGCATTTCTGCAAAATTTCAGCTTCATAGCTTTTAAATTGGCCGAGTAAAACGCGTAGCAACAGACGGACAGACAGACTTTCCTCGCCATGCTGGATCATATACACTGCGCGACAAATGCTTAGGTTCATGGATATTTTGCTTTAAAATGATATAATTTCTGTGTACTCTGATCGGATATAATTTTTAAATAATGCTCTCTCAATTAACGGTTATTTTAGTAAATATTGCAATTCTATCAAGCAACTCGCATAGCTAACGGAATTTTTTAAAATGAAAATCGCAATTTCCACTGCGACTATTGTATAGGTTCACTTACTTTAAAGAGTTGTCTCGTCGTGGTGAGAAGTGTTTGTGGAATCATTATACCCTATACCCATATGATGGTATAGGGTATATTGTTTTTGTTACGACGATTTATGTAACACCTCAAAGGAGCCACCGGAGGTATGGCAAAGTCAGGGTCGGTCCCTGATTCGAACAAGCCATGTCCGTCTGTCTGTCTGTCCGTCCGTGTGTCTGACAGTTCGCACGATAACTCCTGAAATAATGGACCTAGAGTCTTGAAATTTCGGTCAGATGATTGCTTTGATAAAAGCTTGTATGGTATTGAAAATGGGCTAAATCGGACCAAGGGTTCCCCTACCTCCCATACAAATGACCCCTCCGTGATAGTGTAATTCGACCATATTTTTCGACAGAATGTCGCTAAGGACCTGAAATTTTCATCAATGCCTAATTGTGACATATGCTTGAAGTTAGTGGAAAGTGGAGAAGGTCTGACTTCCCCTACCCCTACATCCCCTACAAAGCAATATTCCGCCATATCTTTTGATAGAATGTCCCGAAAAACTTGAAATTTGTCGCAAATGATAGCTGCTGGATGCCGTTATAAGAAATTAAAGATGTGCGAGATTCAGCCCATCTACCCCTCCCCCCTTGAAAAAATATTAAATTGAATATTTTCGGTCTTACGCGCATTCTAGGTCTGTACATGGGTATAGGGTATTAACTCATCGTGCTATTCGCACGATTAGAACTCGGTCTCGTTTTTTTCGCGTTGTACTCTGTGAGTCATATAGTGGATAATGTCAAAAGGGAAGCAATTTTCTGCCGAGGAAAAGGCGACAATTTCCAAACTAAATCAAGAAGGATATTCAAACCGACAAATTGCAATACGGATTCAGCGGAGCTCGATCGTTGTTAATAACTTTATACGAGATAGTGAAAATTATGGCCGACGATGCGCAGGAGCCAGAAAAAAAACCGATTTCCGGTGCATCAAGGCGAAGTCTCTTAACCCTTTCATGCCCAAATTATGGATTTTAAGCGGAGAATTTTTCTAACAACATTATGTCGTTCAGTAGGCATCTTTTATGATATTTTCTTGAAAAAAAAAATTTAAGCGCTATAGTTAACAAATTAGAGAATGATGCCATATGGCACAATGGCAATTGGACTGAAAGGGCACTTAGCAAGTTCCGTGTGAAAAATGAGATATTTGGTCGGCAAAAATCCTACATCGGAAATTTTTTTGCAAAATGGTTGGTGACGACCCCCAGATTATTTGAAAAAAAAAGTCCCAACCGATTGGGGGTCCGCAACCTTAAAAAAGGGAGAAATGGGGGTCATTTTTCGGTTTTTGCGAGTATTTCAAAAACGACAAAAGATATAGAAAAAATATTCTGAGAACAAAAAAAACTACATAAAATTATCTTTGATATGATGTATAATACATTCGAGATCTATTCAATGATTCGGCGCTAGCTTAAAAATAAATTAGAACTTTTTCACTTTATACCTTTTTTAAATGCCCCATAACTCTTGAAAGAATGTTAGTTCTGCCGTAAAATACAGCGCCTGGAATTCGCCTCAAGATTCATGAACTGGACATCACAATGGAGGCAGGTAATATTTACGGATGAAAAACGGTTTTGTGTGGACGGTCCAGATGGGTTCTCCTACTATCATGATATTAGGAAGGAACCTATGTACCTGTCACGCCATCACTCCCGAATAGATTCCGTTATGGTATGGGGTGCCATATAATATCATGAAACTATCGACTTGGTCATTCTACGGGGTCGCCAAACGGGTTTATTTTATAAACAGCTCTTAGAAGAGGAAATTCCTAAGATAAATGTCATGTACGGAGGCGATCCTTGGATATTGCAACATGATCTTGCCCCAATTCATACAGCGAGGGTGGTTAAATTGTTTATTGAGGACGAAAATGTGGCTTTGTTAGACTGGGTGCCCATCTCCCCTGGCATTAAACATTTTGGGGTGGCTTGTTCGGGAGGTTTACAGTCGTGGTAAACAATACGACTCTAAAGAAGAGGTAATTCATGGAATTAAGACCGCTTGGTCTAAAATACCGATATCTGTGCTGCATTCTTTATACGATTACCTACCTCGAAGGCTTTATGAACTTATAAATAAAAATGGCGGAAATAGACACTATTAAATTACAAAAAATGGTCTTGTTTTTTTGTATTTATCCTCTTTCATACTTTTCTGAAATATTTTCCAGCGAAAACATTATGTAAAACGGTAAAATCGTCCCTGAACCTAAGCAATTGTCGCACTGGAAATTGACTCTTTGAATGAAATAAATTACTGTAATTTAAGGAAAATTTCCTGTGGGGATTCAGTCTATTCATTTTGTTTGTGATATTTAATAGTTCCGAAAATAACATTTCTTGAACCGGTAAGCTTTTATTTTACCGCTTCATGGAAGGAAATATGAGTGAACCTAAGCATTTGTCGCGCAGTGTATGTATACTTTTTATATGGTGGGAGATGCTTTCTTCAATGCGGTACAAACTTCATCACAAAGTTAATATACCTTTTCACTCTATGAGCGAAGGGTATAAAAACATATGCACTTTTGCGAATAGTGAATGGCAAATTGCTTAAACAGCTTGAAATTTCGTTTAAGTTTTCAAAAAACTTAGTAGCCTGGCTTGTGTAGTAGTACTAGTAGTGCACGCCACAGGGTCATAGCTCATAGGTTCGAGACTCACAGTGAACGAATTCAGTTTTTTTCAGTGTTTTTCGAACTCACGACCCATGTGACGGACTATGATCTCACTCAGATGTTCAACGAGCGTGCTGTTGATCTCAACACCTCAACAAAATAGCAGTTAAGATCTTGGAAATCGGATGTCACAAATATATCTGCGGCCTTAGTCTAATGCTGGACTGTCGCGCCTGTTATTTTTTTAAGCTTTTAATCTTTGTATGCAATTCGCCAATTTGTATGCAATTCACCCTGTGGCGCAGGTCAAGGATAGTGCCTCCGTCTTTCCCGACGGGTCGTAAGAGGCGACTAAAGGGACAGGAGGGAATAAAACTCTCCTGAGTTTCGAACATATCTCTACAATTGTGCGCGCAGCGACTCTGTAGTGTGCGCTCAAGGGTTCAGATATGTACGAAACTTAACAAAAATTGACCCCTGTGGACTTTGGGGTAAGAATTATGCCACAGCGTTCCCGGCTTGTCGTAAAAGGCGACTTGAGGGATAGGGTACGTAGGCTTGTAACCTGCGTACTTGAAACTTTCTTTTCACTCGAAACATTAATCGAGCCTCGGATACCTCGGACTGACTCACCGGCAACGACTTTTGGCTATAAACAACGGACCACGATTGGGTTTTGGAACGTTCGAACGATGTGGGGCGAGTGTAACAACATGAGGCTTACTGAAGTCGAACGGGAAATGACCGCGTATAACATCGCTATATTAGGACTGAGCGAAACAAGATGGCTCGGATCAGGAGCGACTCTATCACCAAGCTCTAATACTGTTTTATTGTACTCTGGAAATGATGACCAAAATGCTCCTCGGCAGGCAGGAGTCGGAGTCCTCTTGACTAGGGATGCACGTCGATCCCTTATCGATTGGAAACCAGTTTCCGACCGTATTATCACCGCCCGATTCAAATCCAGAGTAGGAAATATCACGCTAATTCAGTGTTACGCACCGACCGAACCAGCTGATCAAGCTGACAAAGACGTTTTCTACCAAAGACTTGGCGACACCTTTGATAGGGCTCCCAGAGGTGACATTAAAATCATAATGGGGGATCTCAACGCTAAAGTCGGGTCAGATAACCAAGGATTGGAACACCTTATGGGAAATCATGGGTTAGGCGACAGAAACCAGAATGGCGAGATGTTTATAGAGTTTTGTAACTCTCGTCAGCTCGTCATTGGTGGGACTGTGTTTAAACACAAAGATTGCCACTTATCAGCCTGGACCTCTCCGAATGGCAGAACTGAGAACCAGATTGACCATATTGCTGTTTCCAAAACGTGGAGAAACTGTGTCTTAGACGTTAGGGCGAAACGTGGTGCTGATATTGGCAGTGACCACCATCTTGTCATCGCAAAAATGCGCTTACGAACGGCAGCAATCCAGCGTCCTAACCGTGCAAATATTTGCCCTAGATATAATGTGCAGAAGCTCAAACTTCCATCAACAAAGCGTGCGTTCTCCACCGCTTTGCGCGAAAAAGCTAATGCACCACCACTAAATGAGAATCCGACAATTGACGATAGATGGAAAGTCGCTAAGGACTCATTTATTTCGTGTGGCGAAGAAATTTTAAGACGATTGGATCGCGGTAGGAGACCATTTATTAGCGACTCCACTTGGTCTCTTATCTCAGCACGCAAGAGAGTTAAAGAGCAGATCAACTCAGCTGCTGACGATTCAGCTAAGGAACGATACAGAGCTGAATACCGTTCGCTCCAAAAAGGCGTTCAAAGGTGTGTTAGGCGTGATAAGCGCAATAATATCAACGCGCTTGCGAAAGAGGCAGAGGATGCGGCTATCCGCGGTGACAGTGGAACACTCTTCAAGCTTATCAAGCCATTAACTGACAGATCTTTACTAACGGAACATCCTGTGAAAGATAAGGAAGGTGTTCTGCTCGTTACCGAAGAACCTCAGCTGCAAAGATGGAGAGAACACTTTTTAGAAGTCCTTAATAACACCTTCGGGCCTGCAAGTGCATCTTCATTGCCAGCAGAAGACGTCCCTCGAATAGACGGCATTAGTTCTGGTCCACCATCCAAAAAGGAACTAATAGACGCTATCAAATCAATGGACGCCGGTAAAGCCCCTGGGATTGATGGAATTCCGTCTGAATCCTTGAAAGCGGATATTATCGTTTCAGCGGATATTCTCCTTCCCTTAATCCAAGAGTGTTGGGAAACCGAAACTCTTCCCAGTGAGTGGAAAAGGGCGTAATTATTAAGATTCCGAATAAAGGTGACCTGAAGAATTGCAATAATTGGCGTGGGATCTGCCTACTTCCTGCTGTTTCCAAGCTGATGGCTAAGATTGTTTTAGGACGAATCAAGGACAAAATCGATGACACATTAAATGATGAACAAGCTGGCTTTCGCGAAGGGTTTTCCTGTAGCGACCACATTAACACCCTCCGTATTATCATCGAGCAATCCGCGGAATGGAGATCCCCATTACATCTCATGTTCATCGATTTTGAGAAAGCCTTTGATAGCGTTGATCGTCTCTACATCTGGAATGCCTTACGGAGACGAAATATCCCAGATAAGATAATCTCCATCATCAAGGAATCCTACAATGGAGCCCAATGTCACGTCCTGCATAAGGGCAAGCTTTCAGATCCTTTTGAGGTGCACAGTGGAGTGAGGCAAGGCTGCATTTTGTCACCTATTCTCTTCCTTGTTGCCATTAGTGATGTACTCGGCTCCGCACTCCAATTACATCGTAACAAAGGTATCAGATGGAAATTGTTCGATCACCTTCAACATCTTGACTACGCTGACGACATTTTCCTTCTATCAACAGACACGGATGATGTCGCTCAAATGACAGAAGCTCTAAATTGCGCGAGTCGTAATGCGGGGCTGAAAATCAATGCTGCCAAGACTAAGTTCTTGAGCACATATCCAGGTGGGCGAAGCGAAATTTGTATTTCAGGACAGGCAGTCGAAAAAGTTGATGAATTTTGCTATCTCGGAAGTGTTGTTACAGCAGATGGTGGAGCGGATGCTGATGTAAAATCACGGGTAAACAAGGCTAGAGCGCCTTTTTTCAATTTGACTCCTTTCTGGCGAAACAACAATATTTCCAGACGCACCAAAATATGTGTCTTCAATTCTAATGTGAAATCCATTCTGCTATGTGGCTGTTCAACCTGGAAGGTGACTAAAGAGATCACTGATAAGTTGCAAACTTTTGTTAATCAGTGTCTACGGCGCATCCTAAATATTCGTTGGCCGGAAATCATTTCGAACGAGGATCTCCTTACTATAACTGGCCAGGAAAGGATAGGCACTTCGATCAAAAGACTTAAGTGGCAATGGATAGGTCACACCTTCCGAAGAGGGCCCAAAAACGTCGCAAAAAAGGCTCTAAACTGGAATCCACAGGACTCCGGAGCAAGACGCCGTGTTGGGCGGCCAAGGAACACATGGAGAAGATCGGTAACTAGCGAAGCGAAAACGCTAAATCTTACATGGTCGCAGCTAGCGCCGCGCCGTTGGCGCAAAACAGAACGAGGTGGAGAGTAGGCGTGGTTAATGCCCTATGCCCCACAAGGGGTTGACAGGAACTAGAGAGAGATGCAATTCGCAAAATACCGTAATTGCATCCTTAAACCGGTTACACTTTTCGAGCAATCGACTAATTACATAAAATACGAACATACAAAAAATAACGTTTGTTCATTAATAATAAAATATTTGTTTATTCTGCGAATGCCAATGTGTCAGGGAAACATTTAAGAAACAAGCGAGGAACTTTTAAACATTGTTTATAAACTCAGTTGGTGTTGTCTTTACACCTATAGTTTACCATTGACTTTGTTTCTGAATTATGATATGTGTACCTGTAAACAATTTCGTGAAGAGTATTAACCACTCGGTCAGTGACCGAAGGCTTTAGCTGCTTTACTATTGTGTACAAGCTTCAGCTCATCCATGTATCATAAACAGCTTTCTGTAATTGCCAAGAAACTAGGTAAATCTCTGGGAGAATAAATTGGCGCGAAACTCAAACTCAACCACTCACACGTATAGCGTCGAATAAATTATCCATTTGTTTTATGGATGTTCTAACAACTTGAAAATAACCCATTTACTCTATTTCACCAGAACTTCTACGTATTCCTGCTGGAGTACGTGTAGATTGTGTCTTCGACTATACATTTTCTAATCAGAATAATTTATTCCTTTTAGGCTGTCTTTAGGGGCCTCTATCGTGTCGTGCATACCTTTGCAGCAGCTCCTTTGCTTGCAATTTGTTTTTGAAGATGTCCTCGTTGTTGCTCCTTTCTCTCGTCTTCACATACTGTGCGCAGGCAGTCCCTCTGGGGGCGATTTCGTGCAATCAACTTGTGCCATGCTAATATCTACCAAAGAGGAGTCGTCGTCCTCGTCTTTTCATCTCGGAAACTTGGTATAACTTGGAGCTTTAAATTCCACTAAAGCTTCCGCCCATTATATAAAAAAGGACTTGTCGCGGAGCTTGATATCTCGTCCTTGTTTATGTCAGTCTTTGCACGTCGGTTCTTACGCTATTGCCCATCAGCAGTGAACTGTTGAAACACGCAGTGACTCTACTTGGATGTTCTTATCCATTTTTCTAGTCCCCTACTATACCGTAGGGAGTGTTGTGAGTGAGTATAGGAAAATTTAGTGTGCGCTGCTCCTAACGCGAGTTCGATTGATATAACTTTCTTGAGAGTTAGTGCAGAGTGTAATGTGAGTGTAAACGCGGATCCATATGAAAAGGGAATACAGTAGCAGGTTGTGTTGTGCGAAGTCGTGATAGTTTGCGGGCATTTCATGCTATTTGCACTTCGTTGTAATCTGTAATTAGTGTGTGCGCGAATTGAGAGAAGAATTCATGCAGCTGCCGTAGTCGAACAGAAGAATAACAGAAGCGCATACACATCTCTATCGAACCTCAATCATTTCAGTGAACTCTGTGAGCTTTATTTGGCGCAGTACAAATGCTCCTGTTTCCACCACAATTGTACGTCATCGCCAGCTAACTCTCGTCACATATCCAGGGGGTACCACATCGCATCCGTTCCATGGATATCTCTGGTTGAGAAGGAAAGAAAAGTCTGGAATTGATTTTTTTCTGTGGAAAATCTTGCAAAAAACAGCAACAAGGTATGATTTTCATAAAAACTCGCCTTCATTACATTTTATCTTCCATAAGCGTATAAAACCTTGAGCATGTCCTTCGTCTCGGACACTTTGTTTGGACACCCATGCCATCGCTTCTGTTTGTTTTTCTTTTCTTTTCTATGTCAGATAGAAGAGGCTGCTACCATCACACCATATCATTGAGAGTCTCAATAACATTGGCCAAGTATTGCGAAAAAATAAACACTTCACGGAAAAAAGTAGTTTAGTTCATATTGCATATATGTTTAATGAATGCGACGGACCAAACTGTACAGTCTTGAGTGGCTCGTTTACGCTCTGAATCCTTCGCATTTACGTGATTGCCGCATCACATCGTTCGCAGCTTCCACATGGTTGCGCTCCTTCCATATCCTGCAGCAAATATCACTTATTAGAACGTGCTATTTGCCAAGTCAAATAAGTAGTCGGTTTTATCGTGTATGTCGTGCATACATATTCACGGACAGGACATGGCAAATGAGTTTCAAAACGAAACCTTGATACCGCTGAGTGTATTTCGCATATACACCATGAGAGCACCCCTGGGAGATCCGTGATAAGTTTGTTTGCGTCATTGGGTCGCACCGGCCGTACCCAGAACATTTCACTATGTTTGTGCGACCTTTCATCTTTGATGGCGTGCTATCATCCTGTTTTAAGATGCTTATGGGCGCTTTGTGTGCTATATACAAAACATACTTAGCGGTGACCTTAAAAAATGAATAGCCCACACCCTCGAAAGGTGTGGAGGACTCTGAGGCGATTACTGGCATCATACTTGACATTAAGGCGATTTACTGGTGCACTGTATTCAAAATTTGCACTGTATGTACTTGACCTCGTTTCTGCGTGTATCTAACTTCCTCGTGAGATATACCGGTTCATTGAGGCACTGCAAATATTTGCTTTCAATGCCCGAGTTCTTATTTCGACTCAGTTTGTCCAGTGCCTATATATAGTATAGTTGGCTCATCTCATAAAGTTACCTTGCATGTATTGAGGAAGAATTTCTTGCGCTATTGTATGCATCCTATATTCTTCAACTTTGAACTCCACAGCAGGCTTCTTGAACTCACAATTGCAGGGCAAGTCGTCTTGTATCCCGGTATGGCCATATGATATTACGTGAACATTTATAGAAATGTTCTTTGTTAATGGTTGTTTCATTGTACAGTGCAGATTTTACGTCATTCGGTGATTCATCGAAATCTTAGCATAACAAGAATAATGCATTGGGTAAATTTGAATGAATGTTATTCAATGACTCAACGTAATCCAACATCGGTTTATAGTTACTAGGCGAAATATAAATTTACGAGATCATAATTGTCAACAATTATGAACAACCATTAATTTTGATCAATGGACGACCCTCAGTCCTGTAATGTTAGAAATCCCGAGATTGATAAATGTCCGGGTCAAAGAACTATGCCGGTAAACCAATAAATAGGTGTCATGTTAAACAGCATTTAATTTGCTTTAATTTGAGCCGATAATAATGATTCCATCAAACATTGTGTTAGAAAATTTCATATTTCTTTATTATTGGCCCTCTGATGGGCACGCCCGCCTCCGAGATCCCATTTCTCTCCTGAAGAGTAGGCGCTCCTGATGAGTAGGCCAGTCGGTGGTCGAAACAAGATAAGCAGGATTGCCTTTATGGTGATTAATTTTTAGTGAAAGAAAAAAATAAAAATAAAAAGAAACAAGGAAAAAAACAGGTTTTCTGTTTTCTTAAATAACGACGAATATCCGTAGGAGAAAGTCATTCATGTCGAAGATACTATGTGTTAATGCCCGAAGGTCTTTGTACAAATCCATACGCCATTGCATGGCGTGTCAACCGTACCAGGGCCCAATCTGCATAGCTCAGGTCCACAGTGACGTTACTCACTGAAAACATGTGCCCAATAGGACAGTGCTTCCCAACGGGCGTCCCACGAAAATAGGTAAAAATATGAAAAGCGCTTTGTACTGAGGTGGATCCAAGCTTTACATTTGCATGTTTTGCAAAAAATAATTGAAAGAATGGAAGAATTATTTGGCGGCAGGTAATTTATTTATCTCACAAAAACAACTGTGGCCGTGTTTTTTTACATCGGGGGCAGGTTTGCTAACCCAGACGCGCAAAAAAAACTATCGAGGCTAGCATCCAGGTTAAATTTCAAATTGTCACGTAGGCATTGCTATTAATTTCAAAACATTGCTCAAAAATATTAAAGCCCCGTTTTCACTTTACAAACGCAAAAGTTGACATGTCATTTTTTTTTAATGAAAACATATTTTTATGTAGGAATCATAATTTTGTTAGAATAAGAATTCGACGAACAACATTTTTAACATGAATTTACAAACAAAAACTATATTTTTTGCACACACTTGTGTGTTGCATGTAAACTATATCTTAGAGCTTTTCATCTCAAAATTTAATTTTTGCTAGTCATTGGAAAACGTACTAGAAAATAATTGGGATTGCATACATTTAGGCGAGTTTTGGAAAGCTCACTAAATCTGGATAGCAATATAATTTCTAACCTGAATAAAGTCACAGGTTAGCGTTTGTATGAAAATTACCCCGGATAGTGTAGGTTAGCTAATTAAAAAACACGGCCTGTGTTGTAAAAGGTTTCCGCCAAAAAAAAAGTCGTCATCTGCAAAAAGGATTGATACAAATACAATCCCGCCCAAATATTCAAAAGTGATTGAATTAGTTAATAGCTTCCATCAAACCAGCGCGGTGCGGTAGCGATACGCGTCAGAAATAATTTTCGCCGCCGTAGACCACGCCTAATTTGCCAATTCGTGTGGTGTGTGTTGTGTGTACCGCGTACCGCTTCTGCGCTGGTTTGTGAAGCGAATTTCTTTCAACGCTTAGTGATCTTGGTCGCCTTGGTAACCGTAGTAACAATTCACAACTTTGGTGAACTTGGAAGCCCTTAGTAACCTTGTTAATCCTGCCTTGTAGCCTCTGTAACCTCGCTAACCTTGGTATCGTTATACATCACATTAAACTTAATGTTAATCCTAACTTTGACCTTAACCTTGGCGTAAGCCTAAAACTTAAACTCAACCTCAATGCAAACCCTATCCTTAGATTTAACCCTAATAATAACGTTAACTTCGACCTAACAATAGAGAGTTTTAGCATATCGTTTGAAATAGAACGACACAATTTGATATTCCATTTAAAAATTCGCTTGTGTACCGTATACGAAACAATATATCATAATTTTTCATGTCCCAAGTAGGCATGGGTGTATTTCAGTATATTTGATGCACTGGAAACAGTCGAAATTGTCGAAATCATTTGTCATGATTTTACACCCATGCCTACTTAGGACATGCAAAACTATGATATATTGTTTCGAATACGGTAAGCAAGCGAAGCAAGCGAATTTTTATATGGAATATCAAATTATGTCGTTCTCTTTCAAACGACTTGCTAAAACTCTCTAATAACTTTAACCCTATCCGTTATCCTAAACTTCATTTTGACTCCAACCTAATATTAAATTTAATTTTTAATGTAAACATCACTGTGCGTAGTTAACGGGATACATAATCCCGAAAAATAAATTTAAAATCCCGCTTGAAAAAAAAAAATCCGTTTAACATTATCCCGACATTACTAAATGCCGCCATTATAAATTCCTGCCATTACAAAAACCCTGCCGTTCTAGAATCCCGCTCGTATATAGTGAATAATCCCGCCAAAATTAGGCCAAAAATTATTTTCATTGTTAAAAAAAAATCAATAATAATTATATAAATTGATTCCCAGTAGTTAAAGCGATACTTTCTCTTAGCATAAATCCGTCGGAATATTTGTTTATTTCTTCAATAAAGACGACATTTTAGCTCCTACAGAAAAATACTTAAGTCTCGACTACTGAAAGACCAGACCAGCTATTTTTCAAAATAAGTCACCTGGTCCGTCGATATCCGAGAATTGAGTATCCCCATGCGAGGAGACCCATTATGTTAACGGTAAATGTGGTGGCGCTTTTTATTATTTTTTAAAGGATCTTAAAAAGCGGGATATTGATAAGCGGTATTTTGAATTAGCGGTTTATTGAAATGGCGGGATATTAAATTAGCGGGATTTCAAGTGAGCGGGATTTTTAACTGACGGGATAATTAAGGTCGGGATTTTGAAAAACGGGCATATGATGGGCGGGATATCGTAGCCAACCCGTACTCAGCATGTGATTCAAATTACATCCATTGTTCCTAAGTTCCAAATTGGGCCTATCAACATCAAACGGTTAAGGCACGATTCCCGTTACTGCAAACCCAAAACTGTCCTTATATCCAGGTTCTATCATTGGCCCTTTTAAAATACCCCCATCTAATACTTTTTGATCTTCACGCTCTTACGCTCGTTAGTTACGTTACAAAATGTATTCCAGACCCCACAGAGAAAAGACTATACATGTCAAAAATCATTTTATCCTTTATCGAAGGTTCCGGAAACCTTTTCAGTGCTGACTGAACGACTTTACCAAGCATTGCCTTTACAATGATAAAGCGGTCTCATGACCAGGAATCAGAGATAGCTATAGATATTACCAGCCTTTGTTTCAGTCACCAGAATCAAACCGATCAGACTTACAAGAAAAAACCTACATGTTAAATTTTGTTAAAATTAACTCATCAGAATTCCTGAAAAATCTATTTTCCAAATCCCTTCATCATGTAACTTTGGTTTGAACACAACAGAATACATTTTGTAACGTAACTAACGAGCGTTAACGTAACGACGCAACGACGATGAAGAATATATACGAAATAGTTTCCGTCGCGGTACATCACCGCGAACTTGTTACTTCGTTTGGGGTGTGTGTTGTGCGAACCGCTACCGCACGGTTTGCTGGAAGCTTTATGATCATCGGGATGTTATTTGCTCATCCAATATTATACTGATATGTTCGCACTTTTATATTAGACCCAAAACAGGAACTTTGACCCCTTGCCTCCGCTCTTGCAGACGCTCTAAAACTGAAAACTTCGGACCACTAAACAGTCCTGCCAAATCACAAAACTATACGATTCTTTTCTAAGCATTTTTCGGACCTATCCCCGACTTTTACAAAATGCTTCCTTTAAAACAGCGACAACCTCTACCGAATTTGAATACTCAGGACCAACCAGGGTCCGAGCTAGAGGTCCGAAAACCCGTACTTGTTCCGTCGTGTAAACATAGTCATATAGTCGCTTCTTACTTATGATTTGTTCAAATTTCTTCGTTTTTCTTTGCCGTACTGAACAAAATGGAAATAATTCCAATAGAACAGTACCATAGGAAATTATAAGACTATAATGTTAAGATACAGAGGAAAAAAACGAAGAAAATAATTCAACTAACAAATTTGTCGTGCAACAGTTTTCTGAAAAACAAACGCGGAGACAAATGAGGAAAAAAATAAAAACGAGAACGAGGCTAATTTCGGGCGCGGTCGAAATTTGGATACCCTTCGCTCCCCTCCGGGCTAAAAGTTTTTTCGGGCGTACCTACGACTTGTATTTAATCCCCCCATGCTTTTCCCTCCACCTCTTCACACCAGTTCCGTTGCGTCGACAAAACAATTTTTGTGTGGGGTTTGGTTTGAATAAGTGGACAAATAAAAAAAAACTCCGAGAAGTTTTCCCTAAGGGGAAAAATCTTAGATCATGTATATGTCTACATTATCGCTAACAAGAATACCAACTGGTACTTAGCTTCTTTCTATTTTTATCTCGTTGGTTTTCCCACTTTCTACTCCGGGAGTCAACCGACTCCAACCACTACCCAAGAAAGAAGAAAAAGACTTGCCGCGTGTCGCGCACTTCATCTTTTTTTTTCACCCACATGAAGTTTGCCGCGGTTCCGACTGTATTTTTTTGTGTTGTTTGTTACCCTGTCACTAACTCTTTCCTGGCGGCAACAACTTTTGAATTTGAATTCGAAGTACATTACATTCTTTCGGCCATGCCGGCTCCCATCGGGGCGGGTAAATCTAGGAATCATCACGATAATGTTCGCACAGCTCGATGTTGCAGAACGTAATTGCGAACGAGATGAAGAGCTTTGTGAGGAGGAAAAGTGCAACGGAAGAATGATTTGTGGTGCGGTGAAGGACGTCATTGATTGAAATGAAATTCATCTGCTGGATAAAAATTTAAACTTTGTTCATCTTTCAATCCAATAAGTTCAAACACATTCAAATGTTTAATTGTAGGTATATTCAACCTCAGTACGTACGTCCATCACCGCTCCACAGTGTACCGAACACACAATGGGTGCGTTTCCAAAACGACGCAAACATGTTTGCCATTCTGATCCCCTAACTGCCATTTTGCGTATCAGGAATAATCTCCGGTTCTTTTCCTTTGTCTGCTTTTGTGAGATATGTTAACGAAAAGAGCTGGAGATGATTTCTTATCCGCAAAATGGCAGTTAGGGAATCAGAATGGCAAACATGTTTACGGAACATACGCAACTGTGCGTTTTGGAACCCCACCCGATATCATTCTTCCGTTGCCCAGAAGCTCTTCGACTGCCTATATTTTCAGTTATGTTCTGCCTGCATACATCGAGCTGTGCGAAATGATCTGTGATGATTGCTAGATTTATTCGCCCCAATTGGAGTCGGCAAAGCCGAGTGGGTTAAGTGACAGGTGTTTGGTGCAGTGGGTAATGTTTTGGAGCCCCATGTCAGATTTTAGAAATAAATGTCCTTTTTGGTGGTAATATCCTTTTACAAAACTCAAAATCAAATTGTCGTGATTTTACAAGACTCGTCGCAACGAATACTGTTTTTTGATATCCACATCATATCCATATCGTGTATAATGCATTCCCACAGAAAAAAGGACCTTTTGTGTCCAAGGACATCTTTCTCATAAGAAGTGCGGACATCAAAATATTAAGGATCGCATAACTGAAAATATAGGCAGATCGAGTTTCATCGACATCGGTCCACGGGGAGCGCCAGGAGGACCAATTGAAGGATGTCTTTTCGTTCGCTTCAATGGCGAATTTACCGCTATTCGCGCGACTTATCAAAATTGTGATCGTCGATTCTTTGTCAGGGCGATTAAAGGATAATGTGTACCAACTTTGGCGAGGATCGAACTACGGGAAGGTCGATTTTAAGCGTTAAACGTTTTCGTTACAGTTTTTCGTGACGCTTTTTCACGGAACGACACCCAGTATTTCTCAGGTAGCCTCCGCAAAGACATGTACATGTCAATATTTACTCAGAAAATTTAATTGGGGGATGCGGGGGCATGGCCCCAAAGTACGATATTATTTGTTTTGACCTTTTTTGTTGCTTTGATTAAGACACATTAATTTAAGGTTTTATGAAATTGGTGTAAACAAATTTTCTTAGAAGAGCTAAAATGGGGGTTGGGTTTGTATGGCAGCCCCATGACCCCATGGTCCGATTTCATTTCATCCATTCTTACATATGTTTTGTGCCATCAATTGAAATACAATTGAGTGAAATTTGGTTGAAATTGGTACACAAATAAAAAAAAAAAAACTTAGAAGAACCTAATTTGTGGGGTTGGGTTTGTATATCAGCCCCAGGACCCCAAGGTCCGATTTGATTCGTTCTTGCATATGTTGTGTGTCATCAATAGAAACACATTTGTGTGAAATTTGGTTGAAATTGGTGCACAAAAAAAAAGTTGTTCTTAGAAGAACCTAATTTAGTTGGTTAGGTTTTAATGGCAGCCCCATGACCCTATTGTCCGATTTCACCGATTCAAACATACAAACTGCCTGCAGAAAAAAGAAGCATTTGTGCAAAAGTTCAGCTTCATAGCTTTTAAATTGGCCAAGTAAAACGCGTCGCAACAGACGGACAGACTGACATATAATTTTGGCATAAAAGAGAAGCCTCCACTATTGTGTCATTTTCCCAGTTTATTGTCAAATGTGGCTGGGGTATTTCAATATTTCGAGTCAGTGAAATTACTTCACAAGGTCGAAGGTGAACCAGCGCAATATCAGTAGGCATTCTAGAAAGAAAACATTGTCCAACGTCATCTAGAAGTGAATATACCTTTTTAAGGACAATACATATATTACTACTCTGAAGTTTCTTTCATATTCTTCCCATCACCATATTGGATTTCGTCATCCATCCTAATTATCAATGGCTGATACTTATCAAGTAGGCAAAAAAGGGTCCACTGGATAAGAAAACCCCGAATCGCAGCCTAGAATGGTGACTATTTTGCAAGAGAACCCTATTATTCACAGTTCATAGGAGATAAGTATGACAGTGGTCTCTTTATTCATATCTTTATTCTTTAATAATTTTGGTGAAGTAGCTTAGCATAGTTATGGCGAAAAATAGGTACACTATTAATTCCCACCCAGAGCACCAAATACTAATTTCGGTTAATGTCAAAATTTCTGATATCAAACGTAGGAACCCTTCCGAAACCAAATCGTGGCTACGTCCCTGGTAAATATGTTTTTTTTTTTATATTCTGGTAAGGGTGAACGAAACTTTCACAGACCATCGAAACTGGAGAATAATCTATGAACACCATATTTTTTGAAATCTGCAACGAAATGATTTTTCCTTCCTTTCGTAGTTTCTCAGCCTTGGAGGGTCTTCAGCCCCCTAAGAAACAACCGTGGTTGCACCACTGATGGTAGATAAGGTATTCTAAATTAAAAAAAATTGAGATTTGGTGAATATACCACTAAACAGTCGTTTCTAGAATTCGCAGCATATGGCGACCAAACAACAGACGCATATTCCAATATACTATGCGTACAAGTGAAATGAATAATCTTATTGCAATGGGAATGTTTAGAAATTGGCTACAGTATCATAATACGAAACCCGAAAGCTTAGATGTTTTAGCAACTAAATTTTTAATATGATCATCGAACTTAGTTTCAAGAGCTACGCCTAAATGGTCAACACATTTAAGAGGGAGGGAACTGATCTTAAAGAGATAGGAAACAGGAAAAAGGTTTTTAGTACATTTAGAAACATTAAGTTGTAAACCATTCCTAAGGCATCCAGATAAGATTGCAACGAGATAGCGTCTTCCAGTCTTGAAACCGACGTGAATAGTTTGCAATCTGCATACAACAAAGAATGACATTCTAGATATCCAAAACCAAAACTACTAGAAACGAGACCGAGTTGTGTGTATGAGTGCATACCATATACTCATGTCCAGAACTAGAAGGCACGCAAAACCCAAAATATTCAACTTAAAGTTTTTTGTAGGGGAGGAAGGGGTAAATGGGTCGGGTCTACTATACCTTTCTTATTTTACAAGGATATCTACCATTTGACACAAATTTAAAGTTTTTCGCAACATTTTATCAAAAGATATGGCTGAATATATTTTTGTAGGGAAGGTAGGGGTAGGGGTAGTCAGACCTATTCCACTTTCCATCAACGTCAAGGATATCTTCAGTTAGGTATTGATCGACATTTCAGGTCCCTGAAGTTGAAAAATTTGTTAGTCAATCAATTAACTGACAATCTGTCAACTTGTATGGAAAATTACTGTCACTGATGACTGAAAAGTGTGGATCGACCTTTAACGAAATTTATGAAGTGGTCCCCGTTTACAAAAGAATAAGAACCACTGGTCTAGAGACACCGTAGCCGCCTGAAAGCAGAGAAAAGTATCAAATTTCGCAATTATACATAAAATGGGTTATTGCAGTTGTGGACCGTGTTAATTTATTGAAGGTCACAAAAAGAAATAAATTAAGCGAAAAATAAGATGCATCACTTGAGGAACTATTTAGGTCAGACGACGATAAAACACCAGTAAACACGCGATAGATGGAGCTCCCCACATTTCATACAAGTTGAGAGGAAATCGGACGGGATGAACATGAAAGAGAAGTTCTTAGAAAATAGCCTCATAAACATTGACTGAAGAGCTACACGGAACATAAACACAGTAATCAAAAGAATGGAGCAAGTTGTAACATTACCTAAAATACATTCGATGGGTGGAGAAGGATTGAAATTTTCGCAAGATGTCCAAGAAAAAGTGTTGGTCACTGCTATGAAAACACTGCTTCCGTTTTTTAGGTTTTTTTTTTTAATTTTTTCAAAAACCCTTGAGATAGATTTTGTCCGTCCGTCTGTTCACTAAATAACTCGCGAACGGCTCAACCGATCGTCATGAAATGGTAACAGTCTTTGGCACGTAATACTACGATGTTGGTAGGGCAAAGAACACAGGGTGTCCCGAAGATTTGAAAATTTGTTCACTAAATAACTCGTGAACGACCCAACCGATCGTCATGAAATTTGGTAGGAATGTGTAAAATGGTAAGAGTCTTTGGCACGAAATACTTTGAAGTTGGTAGGGCAAAGATAACAGGGTGTCCCGAAGGTTTGAAAATTTGTTCACTAAATAACTTGCGAACGGCTCAACCGATCATCATGAAATTTGGTAGCAATGTGTAGGATGGTAACAGTCTTTGGCACGAAATACTTTGAAGTTGGTAGGGCAAAGATAACAGGGTGTCCCGAAAATTTGAAAAAAGTCCACTTTTTAGTTTTGATCGGAGATTGACGTATGGGTACTCAAATCAAAGGACTCGACGAGTACATTTTATATCAGTTACTCTTTTCCAGTTTTGAGTAACGGTAACGGAGCTATGGACGTTTGAAGTTAAGCTTACGTTTTTACCTCGGTTTTTTTAAACGGCTATAGGTACCGATATGCAACTTTGCATAAAGATTGGCAGAAGTTTTTAGGACCAAGGTAACAGGGTGACCCTGAATAGTTGCAAAAGTCTACTTTTTCAATACGCATAGGAAAGCTCTGTGTGAGTACACATATCAACGGGCTCAACGAAATCATTTAATATAAGTTCCTTTTTCTTTATTCGGAGAAACAGGTAACGGATCTACAGCTAATAAATTCAGCTTACATGTATAGCCATCCTTACTGTTGCCTGAATTTCTTTTTGTTGAGAACTTATCAGAAATTATAAATCAAAAAATGTCTGTACATTTGCCGTTGAGTACTTTTATTTAAACTGGATACATAGTAAATCTATTTTTGGATTGGTCTAATTAAAAGTATTAATTAATATTGTGCACAATTCTTATTTATTGCTTATGAAAGATACAAAAAATATTCACTATGCATTTAAATTCTAAATAACCCTCGTATTGCGGGCGCAGCCCTCTGTACGCTCGGTATTTTTTATTAGATGAAGATACGTCACGATCGCGGTGTCGCATGGTGTCAATATTCAGTATATGCCGTATACTATATCTGGTCTCAGGTTTAAATTTTGTTTGTAAAATTGTGAATCTGGTACGAAACCGTGAAATCATCATGTTAGAATAATGAAAATCTCTGACATGACAAACAGACAAATTAGAATTTGAGCAATTGTTGTGGTCTTAGTTTCTGTACAGCCATAGAAACCTCAAGTTTAATGGGCCTAAAAAAACAATTGGCGAAATAGTTCTAAAAATGCCACAAACGGAATAATATGTCGATATAAAATTGACATGTTAAGTGATTCAGAAATCGGTTGAACTAATGGTTCTGCGTTTCTTAGCGCTTTTGTTATGTTCCAAAAAGTTTTGCTTCCTTTCTGTAGTGACAATATACGGTTAGTACAATGCGAATTTCTTAACTTTTGGATCTCACCATCTATTTAAAATTTTAAACGTTTCATTTTAAATTTATAACGTGAATTCTTGGTTCGTTGCCATAGCCTACCGCAGGTGTTTCGTTCAGCTATCAACCGCTTCGCTAATGGCGAAAGTTTTAGATCACTATAGGTTGTGAGGACTAATGCGTTTGTGGGATTGATGCCTGAGCTGTGGTGCTCATTGCTCAATATCAGCTATAAATGTCAAATTTAAATGTTAATCGTTTATTTACGTGGGTCTGCCCGTTAATTGGGAAAAGTCAGGCCAGTTTGCTTTGTGGAACAACCATTTCTTGGGTGCATAATGTAAAATATTGGTCATTCAAATTTAATACCACCGGCAAATGATCAGAAGAAAGAATAGTCTTTGTAACAGGTAGTGATACGAAAAGGGGACAATTTCATAACAGAAAATCAACCGTGGAAGGGGGAACATTACAGGTTCCGTTCTCATAGTGTGAATTTTCTTTGTCTTCTTATCGACACGAGCGACACTTACAGTACCATCTGCCATATAGCGGACGTACAGCGGAAAATATCAGAAACACAAAAGTTCTCTCTATGAAAGCGGATTCGATAATACGCCATCGATGCAAATACATAGTTTCAAACACTGTTGTTTTCAAGGCCGGTTTTAGTTTATTATAATCAATGTGGCACCATAGCCCAATGTCCGGCTTTGGCTTTGTATGGGGGGTAGGTACCCTTAGTTTTGATCGGGTGATAATAATTTTTAGTGGGGAACATAATGGGCCTTGGACTAGGCACCCCACCAAATTTGATCTATCTGGCTCAATTTGAAAAGAAACTACGGGCATGCTTTTTTGAAAAATGTTAGGAGGAGTGAGGGGGGGGGCGTCAATGGTCGGAGCACTTTAATTTTTGGTTTGAATCAAACAAATTTTGTTAGCAATATATGGACAAGATCTTATGATCCTAAGTTTATTTTATCAAGAGTTACAGTGCGAAATGCAAAACTCAAAAAATGTAAATTCAATATAATATTTTTGGGTTTAGGGTATAATTTTCTGAGAAAATATCAATAGTGTTATAAAGAAAAATATTAAACACTCTATCATCAGTGGGTTAAACACTAAAATAATAGAAACTGTTGGAATTAAGATCCATGGTCCAGAAATAAGCATATTTGCTGTTTACTTCCCGGGTACTAAACTTAATTCGGATAAAATTAAAATGTTTGTAGACGATTTAAAATTTTTAACATCAGGTCAAAAATATTTGCTTTGTGGAGACTTGAATTCTAGGCATAGAATGTGGAACTGCGTACGTGCTAACCAAGCAGGGAAACTATTATACAATTTTACTACCTCAAAGAATCTCTTCGTACATGCTTCACAAGATCCTACATTCTTTCCTCCCAGAGGGCACAATTCAGTGCTAGACATTATAATTAGTGACGGTAAAACTAGACTATCAGAATTATCAGTTCTATGTGCTCTTAATTCTCCACATCTCCCAGTTGTTACGACAATAAATAATTCTTCGAATCACGAATACGTTCCACATATTAGTATCTTTTCATTTAAAAATACTAACTGGCAGCAATATAGGAATATCCTGAATGAGAGCACTCACCTTAATTCATTGAATTTAGCAACTATTCTTGAACCGATTCAAGTCGATAATATGATTTCGACATTCTCCAATAATATCTGGAGGGCCATTGAATGTAGCACACCCAAAATTCCGGTAAACTAAAACCAATATCGCATAGATCTAGACCCCGAGACCAGAAATTTAATTCGCTACCGAAACACTTTAAGACGTATTTGGCAAAGGAACCGGGAGCCAATAATACAGTCTAGAATGAAAGTTATAAACAAAACTATTCAAGAACGGATACGCTTAGCCCGCAACTCCAAATGGAACAATATGTTGCAGTCTCTTGGTAGGGGATCCTCAAAGTTTTGGAAAATAGGTAAACTTCTTAAGCGCAAACATGGAGCTAAAATCTCAGCTTTATACAACAAGGATGGAGTTCTGACCCAATCAGATGACGAAAAAGCTGAATTGATAGCAGAAAGTTTCAGTCGTTCGCACACCATCTCTCAACATATGGGCAGTATGATAAATGATATCATTGTATCTCGAGGAGTTGAATCTCTCCCAGAAGAAGTAACGCTTCCTGCCAGAGAGCATTGTCAACCAAGCGAAATATTCACTATCATAAAAAGTTTAAAAAGGAAAAAAGCCCCAGGTATCGACAAAATTCCAAACATTGCCATTAAAAACTTGCCTAAAAAATCGATAGTGTTTCTTAATTTTATATTTAATTCAAGTTTGAAGCTATGTTACTTTCCAGACGTATGGAAACAAGCTGTTGTTATTCCTGTCGGAAAACCCGACAAAAATGTTAGACATCCTGGAAACTATCGCCCTATAAGTCTTCTTCCAGTCCTGGGAAAGATTTTCGAAAAAGTCATTTTATCACGTATTTGGAAACAAGTTCGTTGCACTAGAGTGCTTCCAAATGCTCAATTTGGATTCCGACCAGGGCTTTCTACGACTCATCAATTGTTCCGAGTTACAGATTATGTAAAGCAATCCTTAGCCACCAAAAGGTCTGTTGGAATGGTGGATGGATGTCGAAAAGGCATTCGATACGGTTTGGCATGAAGGTCTCGTTTATAAATTACATCGCTTTGGATTTCCCGCATATATCACTAAAACAATAAAATCCTTCTTATCCTGCCGATCGTTTAAAGTTAAAATAAGCGGCAGTCTTTCTGCTTCTAGGATAATACCAGCCGGTGTCCCACAAGGATCCTGTCTAAGTCCCCTGCTCTATAATATATATACAGCCGATATTCCGCAGGACCTACCCTGTCAACTTGCAATATTTGCAGATGATACTTGCATATATGCAAGCGGAGATAACCCAACATCTATAATGAGTGACCTTGAAAAATCCATTGAATTATTATATCAATTTTTCTATAGATGGCGAATAAAAATAAACCCAAGTAAAACGAAGGCCATGTATTTTACAAGGAAAATCTCCCCCAAAGAAAACTAACATTTATTACCGAAGACATTCCTTGGAACAAAACTATAAAATATCTTGGTCTAAAAATGGACAAGAGACTTACATTCAGAGACTATTTTGAAGATGTACAACTCAAATTTGATAAATGTGTACATAGCCTTTATCCTATGATAAATCGAAAATCCGCACTTTCACTATCAAACAAACTGTTGCTATTTAAAATTGCCATGCAGCCTATGTTAATGTGCGCAGCTCCCGTTCTTAACAAATGCGCTAAAACTTACAAAGATAATCTGCAAGTGTCCCAAAATAAATGCTTAAAAATTATACTGAACAAGCCTTGGTACTACTCAACAAATCGCCTTCATCGTAAAGCTAAAACCACGATATTTTTGAAAACATAACCTCTAAATTCTTGAGCAGAATGCAAACAGTTCAAAACCCACTTCTAATTAACATTAATTAGCTCTGCGAATAGTAAATTAGTTCTTAGGTAGTATGTAAGCTAGGGTTAGTATTTTTTATTTTATTTATCGATATGATGATCAAGGTTTTTTCCAAAACTTTTCCTTGTAAATTAAGTTTAATTATAGAAACAAAAATGTTCAGCTAAGGCTACGGAATTATTTAAAGATGAAAAGATTAGAAAATAAGTAAATCTGTATCACTAACCTATTTTCTTTGTATGGACCAAAAATATGAATTGAATAATAAACTATCTATCTATCTATCAATAGTGTTATATATCATCACAAAGGTAATTTTATGTAGTTTGTTTCGTCCTCAGAACTTTTAAAGGTCAGACTCATAGGTTTCCAGATATTTGCAAAAAACTGAATTTTTACCCCTTTGCCACCCCCTCCTCCTTAACCCATGGCGCAAATTGGTGTAACTTTTTACTGCGTAGTGTATTCAACAATTTGGCATCAAAAATTTCCCTTTTTAGGGTTTTTTAGAAATTTTTTAGAAATTTTTTTTCAAAAAACCCTTATGAAATCGATTTTGTCCGTCCGTCCGTCTGTCCGTCCGTCCGTCTGTCCGTCTGTTCACTAAATAACTCACGAACGGCTCAACCGATTGTCATGAAATTTGGTAGGAATGTGTAGAATGGTTACAGTCTTTGGCACATATACATTAGAAGTTGGTAGGAAGAAGACAACAGGGTGTCCCGAACGTTTGAAAAAGTCGACTTTTTTAGTTTTTATCGGAGATTGACGTATGGGTATTTAAATCAAAGATCTAAACGAGTACACCTCATATCAGTTAAAATTCTCCAGTTTCGAGTAACGGTAAAAAAGTTATTGGCGTTTAAAGTTAAACTTCCTTTTCGAGCTCCGTTTTTCTAAACCGTTATAGGGATCGATATGAAACTTTGCACAAAGATTGGTCGGTAGGGCCTTATATACGTTAAATATTAAGACTGTTGACTTTTGCAAAGGAAAAGTAAATAACAGTAAATTTTTAAAATTTCAGTTTGTTCGTGTGTAGCCCCTCTTAGGTTTCCAAATATGAAAATGCTGCTAAGGGTTTTCAGAAAATTAAATAGGGAATATGTCTACGAATTTTCATTCGAATAACTGTATCCAAACCGGAAATATAGCTAAGTAAGTATTTAGTAAGGGCCTTTCACAATGCAAGGGAAGCCTCTTCAGCATTTCTTCACTGCATATCTTTTAACTTGATGAAACAATGAACATGAAATTTGGTGGAAATGCATAGAATGGTAATAGTGTTTGCATAAATATTTTTGAAGTTTTTAGGACCAAGATACAGGGTGTTCCTGAATAGCTGCAAATGAATACTTGTTCAATACTGATAGGAAAGCTTCCGTCGGCTCTTATGTCAGGGGACACAATGGAATCATTTCATATAAGATGCTTTTCCTTGATTAAAAAAACAGTAACAGTAGATTTACAGCTAATACTTCAGTTCATATATAAAGCCAAGCCATCCTTACGTTTGCCTTAGTTTCTTTTTGCTCAAAGGCCATCAGAAATCTTAAATCGAAAAATGCCTGTAGATTTGCCTTGGAGTACTTTTATATCAACTGGGTAAATAGTAAATCTATTTTTGGATTGGTCTAATTAAAGGTGGAACGGCGGCGCTAGCCTTTCATTCTGGAACGCGTTTATTTAGACCAATTCAAAAATAGATTTACAGGAAGCATTTCATTAATGGTGTGCACAATTCTTATCAATTGCATATAAAATATGTGTACAAAAAATATTCACTATGCATCAAAATTCTAAAAAACCCTCGTATTGCGGGCGCAGCCCTCTGTACGCCGGTATTTTTTTTTTTGTTTTATTCAATGTTTATGTAGGACGACACCCCAATTATTTTAAAATAGGCATTTGATAGTTAATCACCTTTATACCTATGTATTTTAGTAAGGAAAAACTGCAAACACGAGAGCTGGGAATGGCAAATAAATACGTATCCCCTTACGCATAAAAATTTTACAAAGATAGACCACAAAGCAGGGTTCCAGGGCTGGAACCCGCCCTGGGCAACAGCCAAATTGCTGCCCTCCCCCACTACTTCAGGTTTTAAGTAGAAAATTTGCTATTAGAATCCTATTTGAACTGAAAACGCCATACCGAAAAAAAATCTTGGGTTCCAATATTAATATGACAAGCGCTTACGGTAGATTTTGAAAGATACATTTTTACATAGATAGGGCCCTTGAATAATCTAGTGCAACTAACCTTCGGTCTAAAGTTGGATTATGGCAAATTGCAATTTTTGTAACAAGTATACCATAGCAATGGTTGATTGGGTATATCCAAGGGATGACGGCACATTCCGGTAATGATTGAATTCTATCAAAATTTTAATCAAAATTATTTTTTTTATTTTTCCAATGGATAAATAGTGATATCAAAACATAAGGTGATGATTTACTTCATTGGAGGTGATTTACATTTTTTTTCGAATCTGGGGAATTTTGAAAACGGAGTCACATCCACACCTCAAATTGTATTTGCCGCCCGTCAAGATCAGCCGTTCGGGCAGTTGCCCAAGTTGCGCGTATGGGAAATCTGGCCCTGTAGGGTTCTTAAATATTTTTACTGGTATAGTCCAAAATATTTTAAAATTCTGCGACTGGCGAGTGCTGGAAACGTTTCATAAAAGCACTTTTACGTTTAAAAGAAAATTTGGGAGCTGCTGCCAGGGTCAGTTAACTCTTTCTAAGAAATACGAATTTATTTACTCTCATCATCATTAGTTAAAAAATTACAGGCAAATTTTAATTTTTCTTTTGTCGAGCTTTCGTTAAAAGAAAAATTTAGTTCTCGGACTATTTGCGCTTGTGGCAGTAAACACTTTTCTATTTTATTTCTTTGGCACTGTTCCTTTCTTTCATTTCAGGGTTAAGAGTCGAAAAAAAATCCGTCGAGTTGCTGTATCACTGCTTTTCCTTCTTTTTTTTTATCACTGCCGGGTTCCCGACAATTTACCTTTTTTATAGAAAAACTAATAAGCTTTTGGGGTTCGAACATTTAAAAATGCCCGATAAGACTTGAAACATCAACCGTGTTTGCAATTTCATCTTTACTTGACAACATCGCCCAGCTATTCCATTGATTTTGCGTCAGGGTTGTTGAGTGAAGAATTTTCCTAGTGGTGGCCCCTTGAACACACACACAACGCGACCTGCGTCCGCGTCCAATGTAATTCAATGTATCGCTCAGCTTCGCGACGATCTATCACATACATCCATTGTGATGCAATATTTGTAAATTTTTACAACTGACCGCAGAACGCACGGCGTTCTGTCAAATATCGTCTTCATTTCGCATTTAATTTAATGCGTATAATAATGAAATATAGAGTAATACAGTGCGCGCGGCGGAAACATGTTTGAGATCGCTAAAGCAGATCGCTTTGTGTATGAATCAGCCTTAAAGGTTCCTTGGCATGGTGGCCCCCTGAAAAGTAAAGGTTCCTTGGCGTGGTGGCCCCTTGAAAGTGGTGGCCCTGGGCGACCGCCCAGTTCGCCCACCCCTAGGGCCGGCCCTGATCGTAAATAATAAATACTACCGTGTCACTGTAGTATAGCTGAGGATTTGACTGAAAACCGAATTCCGCTAGTATGTGTACAGCATTGGACCCTCGGAAGTCTGGTCAACTTAGGTTTGGGGCTATTTTGAATCTATTGTACTAGACTATTTGGTGCGTTGCCATTTTTCAAGCATAATTTTCGCCATAAGTGTAATATTTTATAATAAGGAAATGGTTTATTATTAACAAAAATATTTCCATATCGAAATGCTTATAGTTTTGCGCTTGGCTCTTGCATATTTCTGTCAATATTTGCCCTGCTTTGAAAAACAGGCAAGTCTACCATCATGAAGGTTTAATCTCGTTCCTAAATAAAAAGTCGACGATTTTTTTCTCTACTACATCTAGTTCTTTGAAGCATATTTCTGATATAAAATCATAAACGAAAAATATTCCGACCCTTAAAGTTTAAAGTATGCACACGGGGAGACACTAAAGAAATTCCTTTGAAGATTTCACTCTACTATACGAATAGTTCCGATATGTATAATAAAGTGGAGATAGGTCGTCATAAGCTACCGCATTCTACGTCTCCCACTATAATCTTTTTTTTGCTTCCTTTCCCGTAACCTAGACTACATCGCCTGATAGTCGCCTATATGCATTCATTAAAACTAGCACACTTGGTGTAGGGTTTTTTTTCCTCCTCTATTTAATGAAATCTTAAGATAATAAGTGAATCTCTTAATTTGAAGAGATGCATACATACTATGGTGGATACTATGGATGATCTATATTTTTTCTTACGGTATTTTCTTGTCTTTCCAGAAAACTGTTCAACCCTCTACAACAACACACAATGTTACTCCTAAAGATGAAATTTACATTGACGATGATGAAATTGAAGGATCTGGAGGTCGTGGCGAGGTAAGTACCCCATTCATATACGGTTTTTCGTAATGTATAATCCAGGTTGTCTGTGTGTGTGTCTGTATCGCGCAAGGATGTACGGATGATTCTGTTCGTCCTTCTTAGAAAACAAGAAGTACAATACATGGTAAAAAAATGTTGGAGCGATGCCAGCAACAACTGCGCGCCAAACGAGATGACTCTTAAAGCAAGAAAAAATAATTTAAATATCACGCTTTCAATTAGAACAACGCACACACGTTGATGAGATGAAGTCAAGTTGATTCTCATGATAATTTTCATTACTTAGAGATTCCAGCAGCCGCCTCCACATTATGATGGAATCTACTCTCGTAGAAATAGAGATAGCTTCTTGGAGGCCATCTCGTTTACAGTTGGTGTTGATGGCACATAGCGTGTGCTGGATGTATGCAATGAGACACAGCTGGAGGCGATATGCTTCCATAAGATGGGAAAGGAGGTTAAATACAAAAAACACGTCGCCTGTTTGGTGTTCCTTTTTTGTATGACATAAGATACCGACTATACTTTTGCTTTGCTCATGCAAGGAAATGAAGAAAACGGCTTTCTTCTAAATGCCTCTTTCAAGGCAACCCATCATCAAGGATAGCTCGTTAAAGTCAGTCTTATGATCCTTTCTGCTATTCTTGCCTTCTGTTGTTGATGTGTGTGTTTGTGCTCACGTCGATGTATAAAACAAATTATAATATCTACAAAAAGAGGTTTGAATGCAATTCTATACTGAAATGAACAGACTAGAGACAGGAAAAAAGCGGCAGGCGCTGGGGTGAAAAACAAAACTCTGTTTGAAAGCGCCTATGCAGAAAAAAACAGGCAGCTTTGCACAATTCATAATTCACGAATATTTAGAATGCTGAAAAGAAATCTGAATTGCTGCGCGCTTTTCAATGTGATGAAATTTAAATATTTGAGCCGTAGCAGACGTCATCGGATTCAGAACTCGGCAAGGTGGAGCGTATATAGACGTCATCGTGTCATCGTCATGTGCCATGGTCGTCGTCTTCCTCGTCATAAGTTCTGCTGCACTGCGGAATGTGAAATGTTGTGTGCCATACCAATCTGAAGAGAATCATTAGACGACGACTATAGCTCTAGCTGGCTGGCTCTACCTACCCCATAGGTACCTACTCCTTCCAGGATGCCCAAGTCTATATGGCTGACTGACTCGCATCGCAGGAGGCTCTTTCGTTATAGTAAACGAAGTTATGCCGCAAGGCTGTTTTAATTAAGCAAATTTTTTTTTGAGAATTCATGAAAGCAGTCTATTTTCCCTACAGTAGAGACTCAACTCAGCAAACCTACTAGAAAAACAGCATCGAGCAGAAGCGAAGAAAAAAACACTTTTCAAGTGCTGCGAACGGCAACAATAACAAAATTGAGTCCATCCAAGCGATCTCTTTAATAATTGATTTTGTGCAAATTTCTTCGGTATGTTGACCATCAGGTTCGTACCAGAGCGTTACGAAAGAATTGGGACTTGGGAGTGCTTTTTGCAATTCGTTTTTACGAGTCGCGTGACCTTTTAACGTTTCGAACTTAATTAATTAATTCGAATTCATTGATGTAATATGCCATGCAAATTATGGTAATTTCATTTTCAAATGACTATTCGATGTTTGATTTATTCAAAAAAAAAAAATTGTTTTTTTTTGCTGACAACACACACATTGCAAATATTATGTACAAGTGGAAAATTATGTCAGCGACAATAATTCTTTTTTGTCATAGTGATGGTGATGGCATCAAAAGTGTGATGAAAAAAATCGGTTGTAATTTGCATCTGTCGATTATAATTTCTGTCAAAGATATGGAAAATGATAAACAGCCATTCGGAATGTGCTGAAAATATGTTAAATGCTGAAATTATACAATTCGTTGACATTGTCACAGATACATACATATACATATAGATTTAACAATTTTTTTGCTATTTTGGCACTTTCACTATCGTCTCTATAGCATTGAGCATAATCACAGCACTTGTTCAGTTTATATGCGTGTGGTATCGGAAAACATCTGCCAGTGGATGCTTAAACTTATGCTAATTTTGTATTTAATGATTACCGTGCTCCAAATAAAAATTTAGCGAGGATTAAATGACCTATCGCAAGATAGCAAAAAAAAAAATCATATGTCCGGATTAGAGCATTATTGCATAAATTCCTCTGCAAGTAGAAAATGATACACAACGTTGCGAGTAAATCTGACTTAGAGACTTGGAGAAGAAGAAACGGTAACGTATACGAGTAATAAGATAATGTAGCTTTATGGGCCCTCAAAAATGGCACAGTTTAATACGGACTCAGTAGTCACCTTGGATTTAGTGCATAGTACAAGAAGCAACCTATTAGGATTGGTTTGCTAGCTCTGGTCTTTATTCAGACTTTAAACTTAGATTTACCGCTGGCTTTGGGTGGGTTCTGTTTTCATCGATATCCGAAACAAACGCCCTGTAGCAACTCTTTCGTCACTTTATGGCCTTGGAGAGCTTCCTTTTATTATTGATTCGCAAGAACGTTCTTGGCTAATTAGCCTTTAGTGCGAGTTGCAGACTTGCATCCGCTTTTAGTGGGGGACACAAACTAATAAGATAATCTAAAAAGAATTGCTAGAGGAAGCATTGTGAAGCAGTTCAATCATTGCTTGAGGCCGCTCGCCTTCACTAGGTCCTATCCAAAAGTAACTCCAACGGAGTTGGGTAGGGTTCATTTTCAGCGGGAACCAAGGTGACCCTTCAACTTCTCCTGAGCACGCACTTCCCTGGATCGGTCTCATCAGATAATTGTCTGATGTTTTACATAACAGGTTCTACAGGGGAGCCTGCTAGACGATTAGTCAGTGTCTCCGGAGTTTGTTCGAAAAGGACAAAACGAAGTAGACCCTCCAGTTCGTTGATCAATTTAATGCCGATGAGACTGATGGCGTGTTATTGATATTCGTCAAAACTGCCAGAATATTATCCTGTTTAGAGGCAGCTTTTATTTCTGTTCATATCACATTTGCCTAGAGTAAAGTTAATGTAACTTTGATTGCAAAGTAAGGTAATAAACCTCAGTACTTACAAAAGTTCTAAAGCCCATCAGTCTACCCTCCTTTCTCCTCAAAACGATGAGCGTTTAGTCGATTTAGCCTTACATCGATTACAATTTGCCTATGTAGACTGACTGACTCGTTAACAAGATTGAGAAATTCTTGGATGACGAGGAGATCTCTTTGTACAACTTCTTTGACATCAAGGACCAATATCTGCGACGCTATATTCATAGATCGCTCGATTCGAGTGGGGTACTCTTGTCTACTACACAACGATACCATGTCGGGAAAGGTCGGGCGATTCACTTCTTGCTAATGAGTCCCATCCTCAATGTGGGTAGAAAAAAAAATTCCGCTAGCTGAAGCGCACGGGTTTTTCGTCATTGGCTAAGTTCACGACATCACTATTTTAGCCAGGGGCAAATTCGAGTCCATCATAATTGATTTGATGATCAAATCAAATAATGGTACTTAATAGATGGGGCACCGTAACAAGGCCTAGCATTAACCCACAAAAACAGCTTCTACACGGTTAAAAAAATGGTATAAACTTTATAAATTTTGGTATACATAAACATAGTTCCATAAACTTTTCTATAATAATATTCTATTTCTATATAAATATTATACCAAGCTTCTTTATTAATCGAAGTTATCAGTTGAAGCTATACAGTTCATGCTAATCGCGTATAAAATATTTTTATAAGGTAACAATATAAAAATAATCCGAATAAGGTGTAAATAGTATTTATCCAGATATATTATAAAAACTATACATTTTTTTTTATTCAAAATTAAAAAAAAAAACGACATTCATTTACATCTGAAGGATAATGTATGCCTGCAGAAAACCCCTTCTGGGACATACTGTTGCAGGCACTATATACTCGTATATTTCCTATCCGCACATACATAAATTTTTGACCACGCCGAGATTCGATCTCCGCACCTCTAGATTACTAGCATGCACTCTCAACCAGGTGCGCCACAGCGACGCACGAAGTCCACCTTTCCAAATGCGAATGCAATGATTTTTTTTAGAAATGTACAATATAGGATAAACTTTACCTCACTTTGGTATAAAATTTTTCTATCGGTTCAATATTATTAAACAAATTCTCGATTGGTATGCAAGTTGTAATTTATAGTATAAAATCAATAACACGATCTGATAAAAGATTCATATAAATGCTGCATAATTTTCATTTGTATTTTTGGATTAATTTTGTAACAGCTTCGTATAATTTTTATACCAACATCTCGAATTCAATATTTTAATACAAACCTCGGATAAATTTAATAAAAATTCATATAAACAAAATTTATACATCGCTTTTGTATACAATTCATGCTAAAAAATGTATACATGAGCTTTATACCATCAGTTGGTATAAAAAATACACCAGAATTTTTAACCGTGTAGTGTCATTCACAAGAAATATCAACCTTACACTTGAACCAATCTATCTCCTATCACCTACTCCAAAGAAAAGCCTTGACATCACATTCGACGGTAGATTTAAAATGCTTCTACGGCAGCCGGTTCCTTGATGAATATCCTCCCCGATCTACCCGTTGTTACAACGACCAAGAGCTACCAAAACCCCCTTGGAATCAAGAAAAAAAAACTCTTGATTCGCTACAACAAACTGGCATAGTCACTTAGAAAATCTTTAAAGAAAGGCCGTACGAATCATGCCCAAAGAATTGGGCCATATAAATTGCGGAAAGCTTCGCAATTTATATGAACTGTAATTACGTAGCGTGTTTTTTTGGGGAATAACGTTTATGCATATTTTCATCATCAAAATTGCAGCCCTGAGTGATCTCAAAACTCGTTCGGTACAGGAGTCGTTGGAGTTAATATCCGGATCTCAGTTGCAAAGGGTATAGAGGGGTGCAGTGAAGAACCTGCACCATGGAAATCCTGGGGCGGGAATCCAATATCATCATCTGTACTGGCAATCAGGCTACAATCAAGGGGCTGTCTTCGCAAAAGGAATTTACTGAATGCTTTGACTTTCATCAGTATCTCTGCTCCCGTAACTCTGTAACCAGCTATTGGGTACCTGGTCGCAAAGGTGTTCAGGAAAATAAAAATGCGGAATGGGCTCATCCTTTCTACACATCGTTTCTGAGCCTTTCTTTGGACTAAGCTGGATAACTGCCAGATGTCACGTTTAGCTAATGCATGGATCACTCTGGCCTACACCTTTCCAAAAAGCTATTCACCCCCTTGATCTGTTCCAATAAAGCGGCGCTGGAGCGTCTCGTTCTCGTTCATGGGCCACAGTGTGATTCGAACCCACGCACCGGCAACTCAGAGGTAGAGATAGAGTGACATCTCTGCCACTGAGCCACCGAATGCCCCAAAAGTTTCGTCGTCGTTCTTGCCTATTGTCTCAAGCGACACGAATGTAGCAACTGCAATCAGGTTGCCCCATAATGCCCTCTGAGTGAGATTAGTGGATGCAGCGGAGCAACGAAACAGGTGGTCCACATCATAAGGCGCACCACCGCAGCTCGAACAAATGAACTGCATGCCCGGGTTTATTCAAGAAAGGTAGGAATTGAGGTGCGAACACCAGCCTGACCTCAACTGAGCCAGTGCCACTCTTGTGATCTGCAATGGCCGCGTGGAATGTTTTGTCATAAAAAATATACGGAGGTACGCTTTTGCATTTCTCTCGGGATCTCTGAGTCCACCTCTGACATATGGAGGAGTAGGATTATCCATGTTGGGTTGATCTTCTCAATACCAACCGACCAGATATGGTTTAAATAGGAGAAGGTTATGATCTCGCACTGGTAACATATTAGTTTCCTGATGTAAATGATCCTGGGACGACATCAAGTGGTAGCCTGTAGCGATACGTAGAGCAGAACATTCTGACATGTCAGGATCTTGTTTAAGTTCGAGCTAGATACGGCTTGCGACCACACCGCTGCTGTATAGTCAGGGGTTTGCTCAACCAATTGATTTGTAAGTGACCAGCGTTCTTTGTCCTTGCCCCAGGAGCTGCCGAACAGCTCCTTTAGGACGTTATTCTAATATGCATTTTGTCGATTACAGCCTCGACATGAGGCAGCGACCCGACTTCATCATGGTCTCCAAATAGACTCAAAGGATATTGGGACTAGTAACAGTAGGAACAACGTCTCTAACACGCTTTCCAATACGGTACGTAAGCTGCTCCGAAAATTCCTGCGTCCAGATGGTGAGAAGTGTTGCAGTACATTTAGACGATGAAATGACTAACTTGCGGATTTTCAATAACTCAACCGCAGTTTTTCAAAGTATTGTGAAACACACAAACACATAGCATTTAAATCAGTTCTGGAAGGCCTGCCAGGGAGATGTTAAGCAATTTAGGAACTCCCCGCTTGATTTTCCGATGCTTTGAACATTTGAACCTCATCGGAGGAAACAAGAATTGAGACTGTAGTGGAGTGTCCTTTTCAACGGCTCATCTGGTTTTCGTCACCCGGTCATAAATACTGTACACGCCTATACTCTTTGCTGAGGCCTATGTACGAGTAGTCTGAATAGGAGCTACACTACACTCGCGACGCCAAGTTGTTGACATTCATATTATAGGAGATTGAAAGGAAAACTATATCTCAGTCTTTTCATTGCCTCCATTAAACATATTTACCAACTCCATACATTTTAACACGTGTTAAAATAGACTTGTTTTCCACTCACTTTTAATATAGCCATAAATAATAGGAATAATTGCCGCTGTAGTAGTAAGCTCCATCGGCAAAGAATATATTTTTGCATTTCTCTTGATAAACGAATGCATCATCTGAATAGTATTCTGTTTTATGTTTTTCAATTTCTGTATAAACATCCGAAGTGCTTCTTTATTGCATATTTCTGCAGGATATTTTTAGAAAATTGTTTTTCTCCAGAAATGTGTGTTTTAATTGTGTGGTTTACGTTATTTATAAGTTTCGCGTTTCTTTTTTGGCAATATACGCATAGAAATGCCGCGATCTTACCGTAAAAACAGACAAACATTATCGCGGCTAGCAATCAAATTCAAGGCCAATCAAATCAAATCATCATTCCACCAAATATATTTATAACAACACACTCATTTCAAATGCTAATTAAAATCGAAATTTAATTTCAGATCATTTGTATTTCTCTTATATGTAATATTGTTTCTTAGAGCAAAATAACTAATTTTTTCATTGAATTTTCTTTTTCGCCGTAGATCCACGACGATTTAGAGAAAGAGCCGGATTTCTCTGGTTCAGGCTTCGGGCCAGACGATGAAGATTCCACCACAGATCATCATAGTACATCCGGTCATTCGACATCGTACTCATCGGGAGGCGCTGGTAGTGCTGGCGGTAATGCTGGCGGAAGCACGAATACAAACAACAACAATCGTCAAGATTTGAACAATCGAAAGGAACAAACACGTGTCACCGAATACGAGCTGGGATCAGGTGATGGTGATGATGAAGATATTGATGATCACGACGATGGCGACGAGAATGTCGATAGTGATAATAAAGATCATAAAACGGATAATGGAAATGCAATTGATAATAATAATGATAATAAGGATAAGGACGAGGATAACGATAATGATGATGGATTATTCACAATCGTTACCGATCCTAATACACATGATGGCGATGTCATTGAACATAGCACCGATAGATGTCAGTTTGCATGCATTTTATTTATTATTCTATTTAGTTTAGTCTATAAGAGCAAAGAGAAGAATTTGAAAAAAAAACCTCAAAATCTTTTCTCGGCTCATTTTCAATGTACCAAAGTATCTAATCATATCATTCGGTAATTTTCAATTAAGATGAAATTGAGTAATGTTCGGAACAGCTTTAAAATCAAACATTTTTACGTTTAATTCTGCACAGCTACGCGCAATTAAATAATTGAATTGTTTTAATCATCCGCGCGTGTCGTCCGGCACTTTGTGTTTGCGCAATTGAATGCAATTACAGATGTATGCCACCGTGAACATGCTATATTGGTCTGGCTGTTGCAACTACGAAAAAATGATCAGGTTAAATGCATCATCATAATGCCATTATCAAAATCGAGTGACGTGGCAATAATATGCGAAAAATAGTTTACATATTTGATTTGCTGCGTCTTTATTCATTAAACTGTAAAAAAAATGGAGTGGCATTCTGTAAGGCGATAGGTGACAGGCGACAGTCGCTTTAATTTTTTTTATAACTTTAATTTTAGCAAGATAATGAACGTGGAATTGCTGCGAATCGACTAAATTCAATCACCTTTGGCGGAAGCAGCAATTCCATGTCCAATGTATTGCCAGGCTTACCATTGGTAAATGTAGGTTCTGCTGAGGCAGAACGAGCCAACAGGCCAATTAGCGCATAAAGCGCCGTTTTAAAATCACAACCTCCGTGAAAGTCTATTTATATGAAGAGAGTCAGATGATGAATTTGGGAATGGATGGATGGTGCCTTGAACTAGCCAGTGGTATTTAGAAAGTAAACCAGCTCCCCTATTTTCACCTCCACTGCTTCCAAGTCAAGACCTGCCAAGCGTGCGATACTGGGGAGCTCCAGGCATTGACACAGAAAGCGAATCAAAGTTTCTCTCGCATCTACATATCAGTAGCTGTGGCAATATGGTTTGTAAAGGATGTAAAGGATGCCCTGCCTGGTCAGTCCCTCGTGATATCTTTACGTGGTTTAGTCAGAATCTCGGACATTCCTTTTCAGTCATAGGAAGGCCACATCTTCCTTGATATGTCACACGACCTCAGATTTTATCATTTGGAATATAATTATAATGGGGAAATCTTAGTCCTAAAAGCTGTCAACGGGATGTAACCACGTCCCGCATGAGAGCTCCGAAGAGTGGCACTACTTTTGGTCAGTTCATCACCCATCTCGCCTTTGTAGGAATTTAGCTTAGTTTGGGCACTTTGAAGTCCGTTGCAGCGTTACGCTCGTCTTGTGGCAGTTGGCTTAGAATATTAATGATGCCGTATGGCCTAGCACTCCAGCAACATAACTCTTTGAGCCTGGCTGCAGTGCGTGCTGCCTGGTCAGTCCCTCGTGATATCTTTACGTGGTTTAGTCAGAATCTCGGACATTCCTTTTCAGTCTTAGGAAGGCCACATCTTCCTTGATATGGCACACGACCTCAGATTTTGCCATTTGGAATATAATTATAATGGGGAGATCTTAGTCCTAAAAGCTGTCAACGGGATGTAACCACGTCTCGCATGAGAGCTGCGAAGAGTGGCACTACTTTTGGTCAGTTCATCACCCATCTCGCCTTTGTAGGAATTTAGCTTAGTTTGGGCACTTTGAAGTCCGTTGCAGCGTTACGCTCGTCTTGTGGCAGTTGGCTTAGAATATTAATGATGCCGTATAGCCTAGCACTCCAGCAACATAACTCTTTGAGCCTGGCTGCAGTGCGTGCTGACAGTTGGTTAATAAAAAGATCAATGGTAGGAAAATGCAGGATTACATTCAGTGCATCTCTCGGGCATATTCGTATGCCACCTGTGATGCTAATAATAATAAGCAATTGGACTTAACCATAGAGGTGGGCACTGCTACCTACAAGGTATATTGTGCCATAGTCCTTTAGTTTAGAAGGTCATCAACCCGTTTGATAAACGCTAGAAGATCCTTCAGAGAGGAGCACCTAATCATACTACACTCAGAAAAATTTCAATGGGAAATCCCATTAAACCAACCATTTTGTCCCATTATTTTTAGTCAATAGGAAAAATCTGATTACTTTAAAAATATAGGAACCATTACTTTCACTCGATAAATATCCGTTTGTTTTAATAGTTGACTCCTTTTAAAACAAACACCTGGTCTAGTTATTTTCCAAGAGGATATATCTTATTGAATTAATAGGATCAATATTATGTAATAAAAAAAAATCGTTTCACTCGTAATTTGATCGAAGTATATTTTTTATAAGTCCCATATTATTATACCATCCACGCTACGTCATTGTGGATTTTGTTAAGAATCACGATATTTGGCCAGGCCAAGTATTGAACATCCGATCGGCTAGTACTCTTTAAAACTTACCAAGTCACGGGGAGGCAACCGAACGATCTCGGCTACGGAGCATGATGTTGGTTCTCTTGGAAAATACGTCTATATGCTTGAACTTCAATTAAAAGGCGTATCCCATAAATGAAATAGGACAAATGGGATCCATCCTATTATTAGTTAATCATATCAGATCTTGTTAATTTAATGGGACAAACTGATTAAAATGTAATCTGATGTCCCATTGGATTTACGGGACACATTTCATTCCATACAAAATATCTCAATAGGATTCTTCCAGTTATATTAATTATTGCATCTGTTTACTTTTGTGAAGAAATCTGGTTAATTGCCGTCTAATTAAAATAATGGTACAAAAACTTTTAAGTTTACGGGGTCCATTTTTCTGAGTGTAGTGCTGAGTAAATCACGCCGAAGGAGTGATCTCCTGGACCTGGCGATCGCCGGGCATTCCAGTAATAAATGAATGGAGGTTTCGTCTTCCTCCAGGCAAAGGCGACATTGGGTCTCCCTTGATAGACCTATTTTATGAAGGTGGTAGCGGAGCCCAAAGTGCCCCGTAAGAAAGCCTATTAATAGTCTGAGCTCGGTCATGCGCAGACATTTAATATCGGAGAAGCTGAAGAGGCGCACTAACTCTTTAGTAACTCTTAAACCAGGGTGCGATGTCCAGTAGTTAGCCTCAGGTCCGAAGACCAGTTACCAATTACGCCTCTAGCAGCTTTCCAGCTAATTCCACAGAAGGGCTCAGGACCAATGAGTGTTGAAGATGAGCCCTCTCTTGCTAATTCGTCCGCGTATTCATTTCCTTCAACGCCTCTGTGACCCGGGACCCAATAGATGGAAACAGAGTTACGGCTGGAGAGGCTCTGAAGGATGTCAAAGCACTTGATGACCATTTTCGAGGTAAACTTGTGTGAAGTTAGCGCCTTAATTGCAGCCTGGCTGTCAGTGCAAATGGCGATGTGTGCGCCACGGAGACCACGTCCCAGGATCTCCCTGGCATGAATTTCGGCTTGGAAGACACTAGGCCATTTGCCCATTGCAACCGAGATCCTGGTATTGGGTCCAAAGACTCCAGCACCTACACCGTGATCGGTCTTACAGCCATCGGTAAACCAAGTGATGCTTCTAGGATCCATACAAGTGTTGCCATTAGCCCATTCCGCCCGATCTGGGATGTGAAGGGCGAATTTCCTGCCGAAGCGCAGTTCCGTGATCATGTAATCTGAAACCTGGCAGATTGATAGGCCAGGAACTTGCTGCAGGATACGCATGTGTCCCCGATAACTGACACGAGTATCAGCTGATAGGTTGATTTTCAAAGCACTCAATGCTGCAGTTTCCTGTATGAAAATATGCAGTGGCGTCATTCCCCATATAGCTTCAATGGCTAGGGTAGATGTAGTGCAAAAAGCATCAGTGATACCAAGACAGGCAAGTCGTTGGAGCTTATTACAGCTCTTAATTGGGTTGCGTTGTAGTGTTTTAGGCCACCACACTAAGGAAGCATAAGTGATTACAGGTCGTACTAGAGTACGGTTATACAGTACTCTGTCATTTTGGGTGCCCCAAGTCTTACCGTAGCAGTTTCGGCAAGTCCACATTACACGCGTAGCCTTACTAAGAACGTTTTCCAAGTGGCTATTCCAGTTTAATCTACTATCGAGTGTAATGCCAGATTGGGTCAAGAGGAGGAGCAATTTTCCTCGTGAATGGTACCAGGACTGTTTTTTGTGGATAGATATTGCTGTGCACCATCTGTTAACCGTCGTTAGGGCTGTAGTCATCAAATCCGTGATAACGGACTCGAATTTGCCCCTGATCACGATAGTGATATCGTCCGCGTAGCCGATGGCGAAAAAACCCCGCACCTCCAGTAGCGAGAGTAATTCATCTACTAACAAGGACCACAATAGGGGCGAGAGAACACCCCCTTGAGGGCATCCCTTGATAGCGTTAATGTTGAGAATGTGACCGCCGAGGGAGGAATAAATTTCTCTTCCTTCATGGTGGGTTGTGGCACCCCTCTTCTAACGAGAGCTCTGGTAATCGCATCGTAACCAGTATTGTCGAAGGCACGATATCTAGGAAAGCACACAAAGCGATCTCTTTTTCATCTATAGATTTTTCAATAGCGCTGACAAGCTTGTGAAGTGCCGTCACCGTCGACTTACCCTTTACATAGGCGAATTGAGTATGATGTAAAGGGTTATTTTTCATCATCAGATTCCTGATGTGTTGGTCAATTAAACGCTCCATAGTTTTTAGGAGAAAGGAGGATAGACTGATGGGCCTATAGGACTTTGGTAAGTCCTCAGGTTTGTTACCTTGCTTAGGGATGAAAGTTACATTGACCTTCCTCCAAGGAAGAGGGATGTGACAAAAATAATAGCTAGCTCTGAACAGAGCTGTAAGGTATGGCAGTATGATATCCAGGCAGTTTTGAAGGATAGCAGGAAATACTCCATCGATCCCCGCAGCCTTAAATGGATCAAAAGACAGAATAGCCCATTTCACTTTGTCACTGTCAAAGATTACCCCTGAAAGACTCACCAACCAGCTAGCCGGTTGTCCTGTGTAACCTTGTATGTGTTCTGGACGACCGTCTGAGGAGACAGATCCAGGAAAGTGCGTATCGAGGAGAAGTTGGAGGGTCTCCTTGTCCAGTCGTAAACGAACCATCTGGGCATTTAGTAACCCAACTCCGTTTGAGGTACCTCTATGGAGGGCTTTGTGAAGCCGTGCAGCCTCAGGTAAAGATTGAATTGCTTCACACTGCTTCCTCCAGCACTTCCTTTTGGATTGCCTAATCATCGTGTTGTATTCAGTTAAGGAGCGCCTGTATGCCTCCCACTGACCACAGCGCTTGGCTGAGTTAAACAATCTCCGAACATGGGACCGTTTTCGATCGAGTTCCTCATTCCACCAGGGAACCTTACGGGTAGACCTATAATTTGGAATGAAAGAGCTCTCTTGGTATGCGGAGATAAGTACACTATTTATTTGATCTGCGGCAAGCTCCACATCGTAGGGGGATTCAAATAACAGTGGTAAAGTACTGACACTGGAAATTACCAGATCTTTGAACAATTTCCAATTTGTTTTTTTTTTTACACGTGGAAGCATCCTGGAGCACTGAGCTCCCCGCAAGATTAAATCTTATGTGCCTGTGATCTGACAAGGATTCCTCGCTAGATACATGCCAATCAGAGATAAACTCCGTTATTGGTCCACTGGCAAGAGTAAGGTCAAGAACCTCCTCCCGTGCCGCGTGCCTGTGATGCTAAGGCAAGTCCATCTTTGCACTCTACCAAGTTTTGTTAAACTCTATCCTTTACCGAGCGCTATGGCTACCAGACTAGTGACCCGTATGTTAGGACGTACCACCGATGTGTAAGCCCAAAGTACCATGCTTATCCCTGAAAACCCATTTAATAGTCCAGATAATCTAGTATCCAATAATAGTACGAGAAGGATCTCAGCTCGGATACTCTTCACTGTTCTACCTTAAATTTCGACTCACCTCTTTCATTTGTCTCTATTACCCCACAATGTGTGTTGCATCCTATATCTAGGATTGAATATCTAGAATTTGTTAAAGATACCAGCAGCTCCAGCTCATCGGGTGGTGCTGGCATTTCATGGGCCATATAGGTGGAGGAAATATATCGTTCTTCCATATAAGAGGTCGGCTCCGTAAATTGTATGCTCTTCTCTGAAGTTTGATCGAAACACCTTTATCTTGACATTAAGAATGTCAAACCGTAATTTGAAATCCGCCTCTTCAAGCAGGCACTCGTCATTTATGAGGAGCATATAATACTTGCTTTATCTCTGCGGCTCCTCATCACCCAGTCTATCGGAACCTTCTGCTTTTTTTAGTCGCAGGGCTAGGAGACGCTTCGGCCCGTATATCTGGGTAACCAGATGCAAGCCTTATTGGTCGGAATTGGGTCGATCTTCGAACTTTCCCAATTGTAACTAATTTTATTCCCCGCAGGGGGTCTAGGTCCTTGTGAAATCAGTCAAAAAGGCTGTGTAGTGGGACAGAGATATTTGGTGAGTTGCGACACCACGTACCTAGCAGCGCAATGAGGCCCCTGGTATGGTTGATATGCCATGGCGTGGATCTGTACAAAGACCATTCGGGCGATAACGATCCCGAGCTCCCTAGTTATGTACGGGTAGCTCTTGGCATGACCTCCCTCCTCCCATGACTTATGGGAGGGAAGTCATATATAGGCCGAGCACGATAAAGGTGTTCCCTGGTGGGGGGGGGGGGGTGGGTTCACTATACGGTTAATCGTGTGAGCTTCGGAGCTGGCGGCTTCGCATAACCCGAGCCTCGAAGGGGCTAGTTAGGGAGATCGGCCTTGGCGGAAGATGCCTACGTGCCTATATCTAACTAGTTTGTGGATTGATGACCACACGGCTGCCTAGTATACTGAAGGAGCCGCCCGGATGTGAAAAGCAGCGCTACGAGTCTGCTTTAAGCAGACGAGTAGTCACAGGTTCAACGAGCCTGGGATGTGCACATCTGAATTTGTACGTGAGGTTTAACCAATAGGGGGCCGAAGGAGGATCACACCTGCTATCGAGAAGTCTTTAGCGAATAGTGTACCTCGGGGATGAGTGTGCCCAGGGGACCATGGTCCTTGCCCATCAAGGTGTTGGCCACGAGGTGGCTGTAGGTTGTTACCCGAGACATCGAGCTGGTGATGCCGGGACTGTTGGGTTTCTGAAGGTGAGTGCATTCACTGGATGGAGAAATCCTCATCTGACAATAAGACATTGTCAGTAAAACGCCGAAGGTCCAAACCGCCCGAAGGACAGGGAGATAAGGCCGTAATGGCTAGGTGCTCCTCTGACGGTATACCTCGTAGATGGTATCTATGTAACTAATCTTATTGACACAGCCGCTGATAAATTCCTCCTCTCGTCATCGTAAATGACTCAAAGTAAGGCAGCGGCTCGTCCTGGATATTGATTACATACTCCACGGTCATTTCCGACAGCTTCACTTCGATGTGGTCCCAGACGTCTGTCTCGATCTTCCCAGTGGAAGAACACCTGTCCATCAGTGTAACTTGTAAGTGATCCCTGGCCACTTCTCTGTGGGATTTCCCGGGTTTCTGCCAGAGTTGGCACATGGTTTGTGTGCTTCAGTGACGTGGATAGCCTGACCGGCGGTGACCCTAATTCTTGGCGGCTGAGGAACCCTGGCTCTGGAATATATTCTGCTTCGAGTTGTTTTCCGTACTAGCGACAAAGCGGTGATTGTAGTTATCAACCGCTAAATGATATTTCTTCCTGTTTTCTTCGTCTTGTTGGATGGATGATACCGGTCTGCTCATTCTGTCTGTACTGCGACTTCAGTAATACTCCGGAAGTCTTGTGCTTTCTGACTGGAGCTAGTTGGACATTATGACTGATGCCTTTGGCCGCAGCCTTTGATGTAGTTGGAGGTTGACCAACTCGGGCCGAAGTAATATGACTGTTGTTATCAGCCCTTGTTGGTTGTTCAGCGATAGAGGTACTGTGACTGGCACCTGCACTGTGAATAATTGCAGCCTCCTGGGTAGACGTCAGAAATTGATCCTCAGATGATCACTACCTGCAATCTCGCTCATAACTACCTGCATGTATGTAAATATATTGTATACTGCTACCTACGATGGGCTCTGCACAGCCCCACACCTGCAGATGGACAGGGTTAAAAATATTCTGACGTATGGCATACATGCCACTCAATAAGACGAAACAGTCAGTCTACGTCGACTGGCACTGCCATTAAGGAGCGAAGCCACCAGTATTTAAACGTTTGTTTTCAACGGTTTCCGGATTAATTTGACTGACCATCCGAAAGAAGTGGGAGAATGTCAGTCATGCTATGACTTGAGTACACGAGATGGTCGATGCTCGAAGGTCTTCGTAGAGATCCACGACATGGCGTATCAACCATACTAGTGGCCTGCCTTTTCTGCTTCGGTTCCTCCTTGTCACAATTCACAAAAAATCACATTGTCCTGGTTGGATATAAAACCGCTTTCACTTTCCTCCAAATTCAAGGTAGTCAGCGGAGTCATGATAATATCGAGGTTGTTTTTCAAAAGTGCAAGAAAGATACCAACTACTTAAAAGGTTCAAAAGATTCAGTAGCCCATTTGATCCTGTTCTTATCGAGCATTGTAATGGGTTGACTGTTAGCCTGCTCGCTACAATCCCGGTAGTTGGCGTAATCGGTATACGGTGAATATTCTGTAAAGATAGAACCTGGAAAAGGTGTATTAAAAAGAAGCTCTACAAGTTCATCTGGACTTTCAGTATAAGAATCATGGTCTTTTCAGCATGCCCGCTCTGTTTTTGTGAAGGCTAGTCATTTCGGGAACGAAATTGATGCGTTTGCATTATTATTTCCAGGACTCTCTCGAATGTCGAGTGAGTTTATTATACTCAGTGAAAGCGTGTATTCCTTATGATGAAGAGATTTTTCAATATAACTTTCCAGGCAGACTAAGACAAAATCCTTATCACCATAATTAGGTAACAAGAATGCCTTCACGGTTTTCCTTACAAGAACGCAGGAACGCGATTTACTCTGTACTGTAACGTAAAACAACGTAAAATCAGAACGCCTTACATCCTGGACGAGATCATCGGCAACCAAGGGTTTCTGAATAAGAACGATATCGTCATCACTATGCGATAGATGGATAACGACACCTGAAGCTGCATTTTGAATGATGAAGGTTAATTTGGAACCTAAACATTATGTCTTCTCTATCAGCGTAACGTTCTCCTTCTCCTATCGCCTTACAGAATGCCAGCTCTGGCTCAAAGCACAGGAGTAAGAAGAGCGGTTGGATGCTTGTATTATTTTTATTTTTTCCTGGTTTGATACTTTGGTACATTGAAACTAATTTTAATGGTTTTTTGCCCAATTATTTTATTTACTAACACATTTTTATCAATTTTGGCATGCTTGTCCTCTATAATTTTATATTGTACATTGGAGCGTAGACGTTTCTCATGTACACTGGACTGAAAACTATTTGATTCAATAATTTTAGTCTTTTTTTTTTAATGCGCGCTTTTATTGCGATTGATTATTGAATATTTAAATTTAGTTTAACGGCGGCTAGTCAGTATGCTTTTTACATTAAACAAAATTTCTGCCTGTCAATCGTATTATCATATTATTATGATTTTAGTATCTGTTTGGTAATTTAATTTCACTCCCAGCATTGTTACTTTCATTCTGTAAATTCTCCAGCCTCGATCGTTATTTTGACATACATTTTCGCCATTTAGCCTTTCTGTAATATCGTTCTTCAAATAGATAATGAATGAGTAATTAATGCTCATGATGTAAATTTATTGCTATGGTTAATTAATTGTTCAGTACATTTTTTCTCTCTGTTCTTGCTCGTTTTATATATACATATAGTGTATTATTTCAGTTTCCTATTCTATCGGGATATTATTCAATGGCAGGTAACCATGCTTAGTGATAAATGTGCACGGGCGCATTTTATTCAAATTTTCCGATTTAAGATTTTTTTCAACGAATTTCATTATTTTCCATTTGTGTGCATATTTGCTATTTCTTCAGCTTGTGTCGTAATTGTGACTCGTTGAATTTAAGGAGAATACCTTGGACGTTGCATACAAAAATATTGTCCAAAACATTTTAAGTGTTTTTGAGAGATTTTCCTGGTTTTGTATTCTTACCCATCTGTGCAAAATTTCTATTTTGACTTTCTGCCTCTATGCTCCAATTTCGAAAAGCGCTTTCTGACATTTACCGTTCATATGTATGTAACATTTGCCAATTGAATGAATTCTTGTCCCAAATAAAAAAAAAAGTATTTTTCGAATTGAAAAAATCCCTATCCCGAATGAAGGAATCCTTTTCCCAAATGAAAATCTCAATCTCAAAAGAAACAAGAAGGATCTTTTGCCCAAATAAAAAAAATAAGAATCCCATTTTGGATCGTGTCATCGTCAAGACCAATGCGAGCTTTTCGATGGTTGGTGTTGTCAATAGACAATCTGCCTCGGTTATAGCTACATCTGAGAACGAGCACTATTAAGTTTCTATCTTTGTTATACCTCAGTTCATGCTCCTCCACACCATTTTGTAAGTGCAGCTTGCAGGGCAACTATGGCTGGGTTACTGATGACTATATTATCGGCAAACAGATGAGATATTTACAGGCAGTCAGACATAGCTAGTACATGATGATGTCGAAGAGTAACGGACTCAATGCACTGCTCTGGTGTCCACCGACATACATGGGGAACTCTCCAGATTCACCGGCTGGTCATTTAAGGTCGATCAACACTTTTCAGTCATTTTCCATACAAGTTGACAGACTGTCAGCTAATTAATTCACTGACGAGCTGTTAACTTCTGTGGAAAATAACTGAAAAGTGTGGATCGACCTTTAACCTTAATCGTAGCTCAATCGTACATGTCTCGAATCATCTTGACAAAATTTATTTCAAAGAAGGAAACCGTTAAACAACTAAGCTCGACATTTTCCATCTTCAATAAAAATTCCGCGCGTATTTGGCCCGGTCTGACTGCCTTTCCGCGTTTAATCTATCCATTGCCTTCATCGCCTCCTAGAAATCTCCGATATTTGTGGTATTCGGCTCAAATTTTGAAAAGCTGCTCGAAAAAATTCTTCATTTAAAAATTCATTAAAATACTCTCACGTCCTGCTACAAACCGCCGGACGTATTGTCAACCAGCAGCATTCCTTGTCAGTCTTCCTTTTCTTTGTGTTCCAAGTAGCTTTATCCCTTATGTCCCTGCGGAAACATATATTGGTCTCCTAACTTGAATCAATGTCTTGCGAGTCATCCGCGTCATTCTTTGATGCTTGTATTTCCCGGACGTTTTTTTTTTTCTTTTTTTTTTCTTTGAGCTGCAACCCTAAATATCACAAGCCAAGCATAAGAAGAAGTTTGCCCCAAGTTCCAGACTAGATTGATGTGGTGAGGGATTGTGATTTTTTCGCTGAAGGCAATAACCAACGAGATCGCCAAATAATCCTTTTTGTCTGACTCACATTTGATTATTCTGATTTATGAGGTTTAGAGTAATACGATCCTAAATTCAATGCTTCCAATTACAAGGACGCGCCTATAAGATAAACTTATCTATTAGCATTTTAGGGGCATTTTACTCTATTCTGTTCTTCTCAAATTCAATTCTTTGAGGTACTTCTACTAACATGTATGCACTCATTGATTTTATTTATCTGCATTACATTAAAATCATTTTCTTTTTACTAATTGATTATTTTTTACTGTAAAATTGCAGCTGGTGAAAGTGGTATTATCAAACAGGACGTACCGAAATCACACAGTGAAATCGATCTGGAAGAAGGAAAATCCAGAAATCCACCAACAGATCAGGTCAACACAAACAACGGAGAAGTGTTGATCATGAACACAAAGAACGAAGATCGATCGGCGAGCTTCTTTGCTCAGCCGGGAATTTTGGCAGGTAAATATTTGGGTTTATTACTAATACATATGGCTATTTTCTTCTTTACCGTTGCATTTAATACGTACTGTACAGGTTAAAGTTGTTTCAGCGTTAAGAATTGTGGTCGCATATCATTTATCTGTATCTTTTACCGTTTCTTAATTATTTGCGAAAACAGGAAAACTTTCGTCTCTTTTTCCTCAAGTTACCAAGTTTCCTGACCAATCGGTGGTCAGGACTTTCTGCATAATAACGGGACTATTCCCAGCAATCCTACTAAAATTGAGGGGGACACGACGGGCCTGGCGATCGATATCGATCGTACTTTAAAAAATGGCTGAGTCTATTTGATTGTAGACTGTAGTCTGGCTGGTCTAGCGGTTAGTGCGCGCACCTTCAGTGCACAGGGTCATGAGTTCGAATCTCACCGTGTTCCATGGTGTTTTTCGAACTCACGAGCTTGTGACGGACTATGATCTCACTCAGATGTTAAACGAGTACCCATTTGTGGGGATAAATAACACTGCTGAGCGTGATGCTGATCTCATTACCTCAACAAAAAAGCAGATAAGATCTTGGAAATAGGATGTCACTAACACATCCTGCGGCCTTAGTCCAATGTTGGATTGTCGCGCCTGTTATTTTTTATTTGATTGGAGCCGAGTTTATTCATTGCCTCCACGTAACACTGAACAAGCCTTAGTGTGACGTTGACCACAGATACACTGTATACATCATAAGAGCTTCTGTATCCATTTGATAGCATGCGAGTGTATTTTAGCGAAGATTCAGTGCTACTACTTTCTGCTCCATATGGAAGCGGCGATAACATGAAAGCTCCTTTGCAGGCGGTAGAAGGGCAGTTTCTCAACACCGTAGTCGTTAAGACAGATAAGCTGCTCTTTAGGTAGCCTTTCACTTGGTATCCCGCGCAATATGTCGCAATATTGTAATTCTTGTCTCGATTTGAGGTGAATGTGCCACTGTTGGGACAGCAGCGTTGGACACCGTAGATAATAATATATTTTTTGCCTAGAACCGGGAGGTTGTGCTGTCTTCCACCAAATTACTGGCCGTAGCATTGGTCTTGGCGATGACACGATCCAAGATAGAGCTGCCTGTAGAAATATGCTGAGATATTACCGCCAAAACGGGCGATGTGCCTACACCGTAGGTGCCACATGGAAGGAGGCAAGGAAGAAGAAGAAGACTGGCCGTAGCATAGGATAGGCTTGATTTACGGTATGCAGATATACGCAATTTCTATCTGCCTTATGACGAAGTCCCGCGGAAACGAGTGATAGTATGCATTCTCTTCCGCTCTCAAATGAGAACTAATACTAGTAATCAACTAATCATTTGATTTTAGCTTCAGGGAGAATGTTTCTTGATGTTTTCCATACTGAAGTAATATCTGTAAAGAGTGATTTCAGTTGGAGTGCCTCCTCAATATTTGGCATCCCGGAAAGTGAGTGCAAGAAAATCAGAGTAACGTTGTGAGCCTCTGAGTGTGGTCCTTTTCCTTAACATTTTTCGTACAGCAAGAGTAAACCATATTGTGCCTTTTTGTGCTTTGAACACCCTGGTTTATGATAGTGAAAATCCTTTTGCAAAATACATATTAACACGGGAGTCTCAAAGTTGTGGCAGGACAGAATACTGTCCTAATCAATTGCTGACAGCTGCTGGTTTAAGACCGTGTATTTAGCTTTTCCGTAGTCAAGCAAAAAAACTGGTTGGAAAATGTAGGCAGAGCAAAATAAATGCTCAAGTAATTAATGAGAGCTTGGCGGTGCAGGTCAGAAGGTAAGCGAAATGCGCCTTGGAAAAGGTTTGAGCACGATACTGTGATACCTGATACCTGAAAACCAAATGGATTGTTATTTTGAAGTATGAAACGATTCTGTTGGGAATTAGTATTAACGTTTTGCACACGAGAATCGAATTCTCAAAACCCTACCTGTTAATTGTGCAGTTTCTCTCTTCCGATTGCGGTGTCCCGCGACTCTTGGTACATACGATAATGGGTGATAGAACAGCTCATTTGGGTACAATTAATGTTTTACATGACCCCTCTATCTTTAAGCGTTATAAAGTTATAGCATTTTTTGTTAATAGTGTCAGAAACCTCGACCTGCACTGCAGAATCACTATTTGCCACACTCCCAAATATTTGATCCGAGATTTGACTTTACTTTCTAAAACTCCACAAAATTCTACATAAAATAACTATTTGCCAACTAAATAATTTGAAACCCTACCCATAGATACAACCATTCAATCTTTTAAGAAATTCGAAAATTGATTTTTCATTGAAAATTTAAATTGTAAAATCGTAACGGTACTTTGAACTGACAAATGTGCAAAGTTGATAAAAGAAAGAAAAAAAGAAAAAAAACACGATACTGAGGTTAATTTCGGGCGCGGTCGAAATTTTGATACCCTTCACTCTTTTCGGGCTAATATTTTTTTCCGGTGTACTTATAACTTATGTTTAATCCCCCCCATTCATTCACTTCCGTTTTCACATAGTTTCGTTACCTCTCGAATGCAAGTTGCATTCGAAATATATATTTGCAAAACGAAAAATAAATTGTAGTAAGGAGAAAGTGTTTTTGATTGATATAAATTAAAAATAAGCTACAAACAGCGGTGAAACCGATCAATAAGATTCGTTACCTCGATAAAACATATTTGCGTGAGGTTTGGTTAGAATAACTGCACCAACGAAAAAAAAACTTTTTGTGGTGCGAGGGGGGATGGTCCCATAATACGAATATATGTATTGGTTTTTGCAATGTGTCTTTATGGAAAGTACAAAAATATGTAAAAACAAATATATTCGTACTATGGGGGCATCCTCCCTCCCACCAAGAAAAAGTTTTTTTTTCCGTTTGTGCAGTTATTCTAACCAAACCTCACGCAAAAATGTTTTATCGAGGTTACGAAACTATGTGAAAACGGAAGTGAATGAATGGGGGGATTAAACATAAGTCATAAGTACACCGGAAAAAATATTAGCCCGAGAAGAGTGAAGGCTATCAAAATTTCGGCCGCGCCCGAAATTAACCTCGGTTACGTGTTGTTTTTTACTAAAAAAAATCTTGTTTACTAAATAAAACCCGTATAAAAATTGTGGAAATGTTTACTTTGGTTTTCTCTTGGAACCACGTTTTTTTCTCTTTAACACGTAAGATATGCAATTTTTCAAATCCTAAGACCCTAATTTTTATATGTCGTTCGAAAGCTAACATTATGAGGCAATTTTTATCAACTTTGCACATTTGTCAGTTCAAAGTACCGTTACGATTTTACAATTTAAATTTTCAATGAAAAATCAATTTTCGAATTTCTTAAAAGTTTGAATGGTTGTATCTGGGTATGGTGTTAAATTATTTAATTGGCCAGACAGTTTTTTTATGTAGAATTTTGTGGAGTTTCAGAAAGTAAAGTCAAAACTCGGATCAAATATTCAGGAGTGTGGCAAATAGTGATTTTGCTCGGCAAGTCGAGGTTTCTGACACTATTAACAAAAAATGCTATAACTTTATAATGGTTAAAGATAGAGGGGTCATGTAGAACATTAATTGTACCCAAATGAGCTGTACTATCACCCGTGAAAAATTTTGGAACCATATTCGGATTGTAGCTTATGGAATTCCCCATCATTACCGACATGTTCCACGACAGTAAGCATGCATTTTCATTGAGAAAATCGCAGCGGACAAAAATTTCATTTTCATTCCGCCCGAGGTCTATTCAGGCCTTTACACCCAGCGCACTTAGACCAGAATTCGGGCCATTGTGATACCACCGAGAGGATCATGTCTCTACTAACCGCTTATGCTAGGAAACCAGCCCGTGCTAAAAATATATATGTATGTATATTGAGCACATCTCGGAAGTCATCGGTATCGTAGAAATACCTTGAGCACAGAAAACGCCTCTGTTTCTCGGTCAGGGCGGAATAGTGACAATGTAAGTGGTGCACACTCTTTTCTTCTTCTTCGCCATCACAACTTCTACAAAAGGAGGAATTCGGAGTCTTCTTGCGTGCTCCCCAATAAGACAATACCCCGTTATTACCCCTACCACGTTGCGAATATCCTTTCTGTCCAAGGACAGTAGCATGTTAGAACGGGCATTGTATAGTTTTGGCCAGGTCATCCTTGTCATTGCGCAAGTCCAGCCATTAGTCCATTTGCGTTGTTCCTGAGCTCTGCAGCACCTCCTGTTATCACTGCACAGGCAGCAATATGTATTTCCAGGTTAAGCGGCTGTCTTCAGCGTTACCTGTTGATGCATATTGGGCCAAGTCATCTGCGTAGCAATTGCCCACAAAGCCACTATGGCCCGGTATCCAGCAAAGAATAATGTTGAAGAAGCGACGCAAGTCTCTAAGTAATGCGCGGCAATTCTTAATAGTTCTTGATGTGGTTAGCACTGAATCAAGTGATCGAATTACAGCTGACTATAACATGTGCAGCCTGACTATGACTATGAGTCTGACCGTAGGTTGGCGACACTTGCTGTCGAGAAGAAAACGAAGGCAAGCAATGGTGGTCTTTTCAAGGTGTACTTTATGCTGTTATTGCTGCGATCGCCGAAGAGATGTAACTTCTGTCGAATTCGTTTTAAAAGAGGCAACAAGTGAAATCATACTAGTGATAATGTTGATGATTGCGTTTGAATTCTTGTGTGAACCCAGTTGAACATTTCTGCTATTCCCGCCCAAACTTCCCATGGAACTTGAGGACATTCACTGCAGTACCAATGCAGCCCACTATTAGCATTAATCATTAGGTCACATGCCACAGTTTATACCAACTGACAGAGATAGCTCAGTCTATCACTATTCCGCAGCTAACTCCTAGAAAAGTCCATAGACAAATGTTTAACGAGTCATCCAGCTTAAAGTATTTCGGATATAAACCCTGATATCACCACCTAAATTCACCCTGTTCTTCGTTGATCGAGCTGAAACAAAATTCTTAAAGCTCTTGCCGGTAGTACATGGGGTACATATAAAGAAACGCCCTTAGTCAATTACGCAGCACCAACGTGGACAAATGGTCTCTGCAACACTAATTGGAGTCATATACAGACCTGTCAAAATGCAGCAATACGCACCGTCACCTGCTGTGTAAAGATGTCTTCACAGGACCCACCTACATCATGAGACAAAAATGATGACTTTGAGAAGTCATAATGAGCTTCTTACCAAGCAATATTTAGTCGGGTGTTATCGAACTGATCACCCGAACAACCGACTTATGGACAAAACACTCCTCTGCGTCGAATTAAACGCTCAATCAGGGACAAAGAGCGTGAAGTCCAGCAATATAAAAAAGTTCGCTTCGATGACTCCGACTACAAGGCGGCTATTGCAAACATCCACATACAAGAAGTTCTAAAGGCTGCTCGTACTCTCGCCAACAATCGCGTACTTGGCACCAAACCACCAGCCATCTCTCATGATGAATAACTATACTACCAAGAGCCACCCGAACTACCTTGGCTCAACTCCGATCCGGATGGTGCCTGCGACTTAACTCCTATCTATCACGCATAGATAGCGACATCGCCAACACAGCTGCAGAACCAGCCCACACGATGTGGACAACATTTTCGATTGTCCGGATGCTCCCATGCAATTAACACCTCTTGCGTTATTGCTACAGCCAGTGGCGCAACCAGGAAGTTGTCCTGGAGGGGGCTAAAGCCATATAGACATTTGAGTTTGCCTTCGCAAGTTGGGCGATGGTGGTATTTTCGAGAATTTACACTTTCTGATGGTTTAAGCTCCCATTGCAGCCTTGCTTATTTTCGATGTAAACTTTTTCATATGTTAGCGTCGCCCAACTGCGAGTTTTCGCGTAATCAGTACGTCATTAACCATTTTCGTCCACCGCAATTGGAGTAAAGTTTGTAAATGTCAGGTACCACACGAGAAAAATATAATTTTACCGAATTTGGGGTAATGTCGTTCCGCTCCATGGAACCATATCGTCTCAGGTGAGACCATGACAGGATTCAATTTCAGTTTGGATGTGATTGCTGCGATGGATACAGCGCTTGTGTCCTGCTCATTGTTTCACTATAAAATATTTATACAACAATGATTTTAAAATATTTTTATCAAATGCGAAGCAGAAATATGTTTTATGGATGCATCCTTATTTTTATAAAAATCACGTACACTAATCTACCTAATTACAAGCAAAAGAGATTTAACACCTAGAAATCTACACGCTATTTTCGAGATGTAAAACTTTTTCAAAACTTCAATTAAATGCAAAATGTATTTTTTTCAATAATCAGACCTGCGCGTTTTGTTTTGCACAAAGACGTTTTTAAAATTCCGCTGCAACGTATGCAATTCTAATTTTTAGAAAATCTTTAACCAAATACATCGCTTCATATTTCATTTTTAAATTTCTGCTTTCCTAATTTCTGGGTCTGGGAGGGGCTTTAACCCCCTTAGCCCCTCCCGTGGTTGCGCCAAATGTTTCTCCGTTTGTGCCGCTAAAACAACAACAACCTTCCTGCATGGAGACCTTCGAGGCTCTTGCCAGTGAGGCGTTTTGGCAACTTTTTGGCTTCATTCAAACGGCGCGAAAAGGACTCGCGGCTCGCAAGCTCGAACGACGCTCGCAATGCCAAAATGCATTGGTTTATATGAGAGTATTCACACGATGAGCCGTGGGCCGTGACGGCTCGAAATTGCGAGCTGCAAAGTTCTTGCACCTCGAGCCGTTTTACTCGGCCAATTTAAAAGCTATAAAGCTGACATTTTGCAGAAATGCTTCTTTTTGTTGCAGGCAGTTTGTATGTTCGAATCGGTAAAATCGGACAAGGGGGTCATGGGGCTGCCATACAAATCTAACCCCCAAATTAGGTTCTTCTAAGAAAAATTTTTTTATTTGTGCACCAATTTCAACCAAATTTCACTGAAATCTTTTTCTATTGATGACACAGAACATATGTAAGAATGGATAAAATGTGACCATGGGGCTGCCATACAAACCCAACCCCCCATTTTGGTTCTTCTAAGAAACATTTTTTACACCATTTTCACCAAACCTTAAATTAATGTGTCTTTATCAAAGTAACAAAAAAGCATAAAACAAATAGTATCGTACTATGGGGCCATGCTCCCGCATCCCCCAATAAAATTGTCTGAGTAAATATTTTTATTTGCCCACTTATTCGTCTGTCTGTTGCGACGCGTTTTACTCGGCGGGTATTGAAGCTAGCAAGCTGAAATTTTGCACACGTGCTTCTTATTGTTGCAGGCTGTTTTTATGTTTGATTGACCCAAATTGGATCACTGGGTCATGGGGCTGCCATACAAACCTAGCTCCCCAATTTGAGTTCTTCTAAGAAAAACTTTTTTATTTGTGTACCAATTTCAACCAAATTTCACACAAATGTGTTTCTATAGATAACACAAAATATATGCAAGAATGGATCAAATCGGACTATGGGGTCATGGGGCTGCCATACAAACTTAACCCCCCCAATTAGGTTCTTCTATGAAAAACTTTTTTATTTGTGCACGAATTTCAACCAAATTTCTCACAAATGTATTTCTATTGTTGACACAAAACATATGTGAGAATGAATAAAATCGGACCATGGGGTCATGGGGCTGCCATACAAACCAAACCCCCCATATTGGTTCTTCTAAGAAAATATTTTTACCCCAATTTCACAAAACCTTGAATTAATGTGCCTTTATCAAAGCAACTAAAAAGTTCAAAACGAATGGAATCGTACTGTGGGGTCATGCTCCGGCCACCCCAATAATATTTTCCGAGTAAATATTTTCATTTGCCCACTTATTTCAACCAAGCTCAAAACTTTTGTCAAGACGGAAGAAAAAGAATGAGGACGGGAATTAAATACAAGTCATAGGTACGCCCGAAAAAACTTTTAGCCCAAGCGAAGGGTATCCAAATTTCGGCCGCGCCCGAAATTAACCTCGGCCCCGGGGGTTGGCGAGCGAAGCGAGCAGGGGGCGAAGCCCCCTAGTTCTATTTGAAATGGTAATATTCGTTAAATCAAATTACATTGTATTACAAGAGGTGTCAGTTATTTCGTATGGGAAAAACTATACGGTTCCAAAACTGTGATATTTTACCTTTGAGTTATTTTTTTTATTTTAATTTAAAACATTGAGCCAACCATTCACGGCTCAAGGTGCACGATTTGTGTAAACACGGCTCGCTACCCGTCACGGCTCTCGCCCGTCGTGTGAATACTTTCAATGCATTTTGATGCCGGGAGCCTCGTTCGAGCTTGCGGGCGAGAGTCGCACATCTCGTCGTGTGCATACAAACTCAGTACATTTTGTTGTGCTTGCGAGTCGCGAGCCGTTTTCGCGTCGTTTGAATGAAGCCTTAGCCGTTTGCTTAGCAAACGGGTGTGGCCCACCCCGTAGAGGCTTGAAATTGCCGTGAAGCAATGTTTGCCAGTAGGACCACACCAATCCTAGGAAAGAAAAGGGCAATAACGCCATTGAATTTGGCAACATAAAAACCTGCGATCCTCTTCAGTGCGCGAGCCTGTTCAATAAACTAAATTTATTGAACATCCCAAGTCTGACGGCCTTAAGCGCAAAATTTGAAGACGGATTCGCAGAATGTTTTCGGAATGTTGACACATACCATACCATCATTTACCGCGGACCAGGTTAAAAAAGTCATCGAGAATGCTAAAAACTCCAAGGCCCTCGGACCAGATGGCATTTCGATGACCATGTTAAAACATCTCGACCTTTCAGCCATTGAGTATCTCACGGCCGCCTTTAACTTGTCGATGTTCACGCTTGCCATCCCTGAAATCTGGAAAACACGTCGAATTGTTCCCTGTCTCAAGCCAGGGAAGAGCGCAAATCTCGGGGAATTTTACCGCCCCATTACGATACTGTCGCCTGTCGCAAAGACGCTGGAGGCCCTTATTCACCCCACTCTTGTTGCACATGCGAAGCTAGAACCTCACCAGCCTGGCTTCATGAAGATGCATAGTACCACCACTGCCCTCGATGCGATCACTACACGCATTCGCGATGGGCTAAATCAACGTCGTTATTGTCACAGAACCATTCTGGTGGCAATTTACCTATTGAACGCTTTTGATAAGGTCAATCATTCAATGCTTTTAGCAAACCTGTTGAATATGTATCTTCCTGCACAAGAGATTCGTTGGATTGCCAATTATCGAGCTGGTCGGCGCTCCTTCACCGAGTTTCGAGGCAAACGTTCTAAGCTTAGGAAAATCAAATTAGGTGTTCCACAGGGAGGGGTACTCTACCCCACTCTGTTTCACATCTAATGTCCGGCCTTCCCACACCACCTGAATGAATCTAGGTGATTTCCTATGCTGACGATTGCACCGTACTCGCCACAGGGAGCGATAAGGATGAAATGTGCCTCCAAATTAATCGCTATCAAGGACGATTACAGGCATTTTTCCAAAGCCGAAACCTCGCCATCTCTTTGTCCAAATCTTCTGCGACATTTCTAACCACTTGGTGGAAGGATAAAAGATGGGAGACAACAATTCTGTTCCTACTGTAGCAAACCCCAAAATGCTCGGGCTTCACCTAGAGAACATGATGACGTCTGCGAATCATGCAGCTTCAGTCTGTGAAAAAATGCGCAGTAGGAACAACATCCTAAAAGCTCTAGCTGGTAGCACCTGGGGCAAAGATAAAGAAACCATGCTAGCTACTTATAAAGCGGTGGGTCGAGCGGCCGCTGATTATGCAGCCCCAGTTTGGACACATAGTCTATGTGACACAAACTGGTCCAAAGTTCAGGTCTGCCAAAATGCCGCTCTACGCATCGCGACAGGTTGTCTTCTGATGTCTGCCCAGGATCACTTACATCAAGAGACAAAATTGATGCCAATACGTGATCACAATCTCCTACTCTCAAAACAGTATCTTGTTGGTTGCTATCGTGAGGATCATCCCAATAATCATCTCATGGACCGAATTCCTCCACCACGACATGTCAGGCGTGGTTTACGAGACCTTGAGAGGGATACAAACGGGACCCTTACGACGAAGTTACATACCGAGCCGCCATCGCAGCGATCCACACTGAAAAAGTTAATCGGTCTATTGCGAGTTTAGGTGCGAATAGAGTCCGCTCAGAGCGCCCACCACCAATTTCGCCTGAGGAGATTAGGCTAGCTCAACTTCGGTCGGGCTTTTGTTCACGCCTTAATTTGTACCTTTCTCGCATAAACCCGGACATCCAAAACATCTGTCCAATCTGCGATGGTACTCCTCATGATGTGGATCATTTGTTTCAATGCCCCGCTGCGCCCACTGATCTTACCCCTATATCGCTGTGGGAAAACCCTATCGCAGCAGCTATGTTTTTGTCCTTAGACCTCGCGGACACAAACATTGACGAACCATAAATCGTACCCACATAGATGCAGAGAGAGGTTTCACACCTTTCTTCACCGCTAAAAGAAGAAGAAGACCACACCAGGTTCTCCTCGGAGTACACTCCATAGCTACATTGAAACTGTGCATGGAAAACCAACCCCAGCTTAAGAATTTTCGGCCCAATGAAATATCAGTTTATTAATTACAATAAACGAAACGAAGCTTTTAAATAAGTAAGTATTTTGTGGTCATCATGGTCTGTATAATCGTATTTCTTTGCTTGCTTTTCGTGTTAAAACATACATTTGTGCTTCACATTCTGATGGTTTTTTTATGCCAAGAAAACATTGGGCATTGTAGGGCTCCCTGTTTAGTATATCAACAGAACCTTGCCTTCCAAATGATGGTTTTGGTTTGGAAGTATGACTGAGGCTTTGCCTATTAACCGAATTCCGCAAGTATGTGTACAGCATTGGGCCTTCAGATCTTCGGAAGTCTGATCAAAACCTGTTTAATCTCTAGCTAGAAAAATAATTTTGTTTCTCAAAACTTGCAACACAATTGCGACTTTAACGATTTCTAATCGTGCGAATAGCACGATGAGTGTATACCCTATACCCATGTACAGACCTAGAAAGCACGCAAAACCCAAAATATTCAATTTCATATTTTTTGTGGGGGAGGGCTAGATGGGTCGGACCTGACACATCTTTATTACCTTACCAACGGATACCATTTGATACTAATTTGAAGTTTTTCGTGACATTCTATCAAAAGATATGGCTGAATATAACTTTGTAGGAGAAGTAGGGGTAGGGGTAGTCGGACCTACTCCACTTTCGATCAACTCAAAGTATATGTGAGAATGAGACATTAATAAAAGTTTCAAGTCGATAGCGATATTCTACCGAAAGTTATAGTCGCATTAAAATTTCAAGGAGGGGTAGTTTGTATGGGAGGTAGAGGAACCCGTGGTCCGATTTGGCCCATTTGCAATACCGTCCAAGATTTTAGCAGAACAAACATTTGACCAAAATTTCAAACCGCTAGCTTCATTAATGGAGAGAATCAAGCTCCACTTAGAAAGCAAAATTGATGAAGAGCAGGCTGGGTTTCGATCTGGGTTTTCTTGCATGGACCACATCAACACCTTGCGGATTGTAATTGAGCAATGCGTCGAATATAGATCTCCGTTGCACATGCTCTTTGTTGATTTTGAGAAGGCTTTCGACAGTGTGAACCGAGAATGTATCTGGGCGGCCTTGCGCAAGAGAGGTGTTCCAGAGAAAATAGTGGCTATAATTAGGGCAACATACGTCGATGCAAAATGTCGCGTACTCCGTAAAGGCAAGGTGTCTGAGGGTTTCGAAGTTCATAGCGGTGTCAGGCAGGGTTGCATCCTATCACCCATCCTGTTTCTTTTGGTGATTGGTGATGTGCTCCATGTAGCTTTGCCAGAAGAACGTAACCGTGGCATCCAGTGGACTCTGAAATCCCACTTACAACATTTGGACTATGCTGATGACATTTGTCTACTCTCGCATAAGATCATGGATCTGAGTGAAATGGCTCTGGATCTCGAGAGAAAGGCAAATGTTGTCGGGCCAAAGATTAATACCAGCAAGACCAAAATCCTTAGCCTGACTGAGAATCTCACTCTCCCCATAAGTATCAATGGACAACTTGTTGAACAGGTAGACGAATTTGTCTATTTAGGTAGCACTGTTGCTATTGATGGTGGCACAGATCAAGATGTCGTTCACCGCATTAACCGTGCCAAGTCTTCCTTCGGCATGTTGTCCAAACTCTGGCAAAGCAGTTATCTCAGTGTTCAAACCAAACTGGGGCTGTTTCGCTCCCTGATACGTTCAGTGCTCCTATACGGCAGCAGCACTTGGAAAGTTTCCGTTGCAGTTACCAAGAAGCTGCAAACTTTCGTTAACACCTGTCTTCGCCGAATCTTAAGAATTTTTTGGCCCGAAAGAATTTCGAATGAAGATCTTCTTCGGCGTACGGGTCAAATACCTATCGATGAATTGATTCGCAGACGATAGTGGCAGTGGAAGGGTGATAACTGCATCGCTGGTCGCGCTATGCGATGGAACCCCTTATCACAACGTGGACGACAAAGGGGTCGCCCTAAAATCACGTGGCGCAGATCTGTGGATAAGGAATGTGCGTCCTTGAGAAAGAACTGGGGTCAAATACGTTACATGGCCAGAAACCGTACGCGATGGCGAGTAGGTGCAGTAGACGCGCTATGCCCCACAAGGGGTTAAGGCAACTTAGTGGTAGTAGCTTCATTAATTCGGGAGTTATCGTGCTAACAGACAGACAGACAGACATGGCTTATTCGATTCAGGGACCGACCTTGATCATTTATATATATATGTACTTTGCCATACCTCCGGTGGCTCCTTTAAATAATAAAATAAATAAATAAATAACTGATTGCATTGATTCAAGTACTTTAACTTGCTTCTTTCGGAAATCATATCTTTAATTTCTATTTTATCTTTTTTTCTTTCAGCTGTTATTGGTGGTGCAGTGGTCGGACTGCTCTGTGCAATTCTAGTTGTTATGTTTATCGTATACCGGATGCGAAAAAAGGACGAAGGCTCGTACGCCTTGGATGAGCCAAAACGATCGCCAGCGCTCAATACGTATGCAAAAAACGGTAACAATCGTGAATTTTATGCCTGAGCAGAACTTACAATAAATTCCAGTGTCGATGGTAATATGTAGTGAAATTTATATATTTACGTACCGCGAAGAAATAAAGAAAGTAGAGGACGAAGAAAAGAAATATAAAACACACACACACAACGCAATGCCATACTATAATAAAAACAAGAAAAAAAAAATGAAATGATGACTCTAATTCATATATGCTAGATACAAAATTGTGCATCATCATGAAACAATGCAATCTGATCTAATTAGCACTATACTATTACGACCACTTCAATTGTATGTATGTATGCATTTCATGAATATGAAATTAAACACACACACACACTCATAACATTCTCTCTGTGCGCTCGCGCTGCTATTATTATTGATTTTTGTGCATCAAATCGAGCAACAAATGCATGCATAATAGCAGATGCTAATATGAAAAAAAAGTAAAAAGTCAAAATGAATCTATATATTTCGAAGGCAGCAAATTCAAATAATATTAATAAAACATGAAAATATATACAATAATAAAAAAAACTGAAAAAAATTAAGAAGGATTGTATGTAAAGCAAAAAATTTAATTTCGAAATGAAATACCAAAAATATTATTAGAAATTCCCTTAAACTAAAACTAGTATAATTTTTAGGACAGATTTGAAGCATTTGCTTCGACCGAATGAATACTCTTACTAAAAAATGTTTCTTATATTTTTCGTTTGTTTTTTTCATTCGGCAAGCGGCGAAAGAATGAAATTGAATAAAAAAAAAACAACAACACAAAAACAAAGAAAGCGAATAATGAAGGGCTTTTCTGAGGCTCGCTTAATTCTTCAATTCTGTTCATGTCGAAATTAAATTTTTAATTAAACATATATACATATAAAAACTAGGACGTATGAAATAACGATAGTTTTTGACGTAAATAAGAGAAGAAAAAAGTGTAAAGCGAACAAAATAAGATAGTTTTTAGTAATTTAGAGGAATCAAAGTGTTAAGAAAACAAAACAAAAAAGTAAACCACTTTGAGTAAGTTTGACAAGAAAAAATAAATAAATGAATAAAAACGTACGTACACGTAAATTATATTTGGAAGAAACAAAACAAAAAAAAAACAAAAAACAAGTCAAATAATAATAGACTTGTGAAAGTAACGGAATTAATAGAAGAAAATGTTCATTTCGTTTTTTTGTAGAGATAGAGTCGTAATTAATTTTTTTTAGTTTTAATCTTGTTTATTTTTTCTTATTTTGTTGATTACAACATTTATTATATCGACTATTACATGTGCTGCTAGGTATACAGCTATAGATCTGATAGACACATATTTTAGCTTTTACTAATTATATATAAATATATATATTTTTTATTTTACTATATATTTTCTTATAAATTATTGAACACATTATAGCTTCCAATATATATACAAGATATATATGTATATTACATTTTTAAGCTTACGAAAAAAAATGTCATAATTTCTGCAAGAAAGTAGGTTGAAACTCTTAGAAACGACGCCATTGAATTCAAGAGAGTAAGAGTATTCTCACGCCATTCCATATATATATGAAAATCAAAAGAGTATGAGAAAAAAAGAAAAATGTGTGCAATCATTCCTTGATTTTGTTTGAAAAATATTTATCAATTGTTGCCAACGAAAATTGCTACTTTAAAAAAAATCTCTTTATACTTTTTAATTTCTATTTTCTGTCCCAATGATTCTTCTTGTGTTTAATTGATCCTCTTGAATCGTCCACACAACTCTGCACGTTTGCAATCCTATTTTTCAACTTATTTACTTGCACAAATTGTTTTTTTTTTTACTATTCTGTTTATCCAGATCATGTGTTTAATATTGAAAACAACAAATATAGCAATACATTTACATATACCTTGTGACTAATTAATTCCTTCTCCTGTTCCTCTTGGTCCAAAACAGAAACAGAAAATATACATATATGCGGTTACTTGTTTACATGCGTTAATTTAAAAATCAAATAGATAAACCTAAAAAAAACACATATCGTATGTTTGTTTTCATCTCTTTTGAAATATATTGTGTAGCTTGAACTCGGTTTTCCAATGTGTAATAGTTGTGTCTGTTTTCATTCACACCCGCGGATAAGTGCAAGAAGAGAAACAAAAAGAAAAAATTCACAGGGCTGGTTATCCGTTGAAAATGCAAAATCAAAGGAAAGTAACCGACCAGTACCTAATGTAGTTGTATGTTTATATATATGGACATGATATATATATTTTAACTTAACGGACATTGTCAAATTTGTACCAATCTATCAGGTAAGAAAATTAACAACAACAAAAAAATATATAAAGAGAATAAAAACAAATGTAACTGTAAAATTTATCTGAGAAAACATCATCTATACGACAGCTAAATATAGAAAAAAAAAATCGATTGAATGTTTCTCTCATTTTATTCTCGTACAACACATTCCGAAATAGAAAAATTCAAAACGTACACATTCAAACCAACACACACACACACAAACACCAACACAACAATCAATCACACACTATATTTCTATATGCAGAGAGCATGACTGAAATAGAAATGGAAGTACATATATTGTTAATTAATTACTATACTCGTTCATACATTCATTCACACTCACAGAATAAATCAAAGGAAAAAAAGAATAAAAATGTATGTTACAATACAGAACAACGCCTGTAATAATCTTGTTTTCGGTTGAAGGAATTTTTGATTCGAGTCAACACACTAAACGGTTATATATGTTTTCAATGTCGATGATTGGATACAATTTTATAATATCCTTTTGTAATTAAATGATAATATTTATGGGAGAATAAAAACAGAAAAACTTAAATTTTTTTGTAATTTTTATTTCAAACAAGTACAGTTCAGTTTTGCAGCTGCCGTTAAGAACGGCATAAACCGTGGATTAACAAGCTATGGTATGGACGTTATTTGAGCAGTGATGCAAAAAGGCGTTAAACGTTGTTCTCGCCTATTCGCCCAAGCGAAGCCACAATCGGGTTGTGACATAATGCCCTCGAAGTGAAATTAGTGTGCGCGGCGATACTATTTTAGCTGCGATGCCAAAAGGCGTTAATCGTTGTTCTCGCCTATTGTCCCAAGCAATAAAAACGTAGAAGCCATAATCGGGTTGTGGCATAATGCCCTCGAGGTGAAATTCGTATGCGCGGCGACGGTGATGGCGGGGCGCTAGTTGAATGAGCATTGTACACAACATACTCTATTAGTACCTAAACTCGCTAGTGATGAACTCATCGCGTGATATACTGTGTCATTAAAACTGTCACGAGGTACCTGTTTGCATCCGTACCCGGCTGCAAATGTCTGTCACCATATCTGAATCCATTCCATCGTTCTCGAAAGTAAGTATCATCATGTTGAAGAGCTCCTATGGACACGAACATTATATTACTGTAAATTAAATGGTCCTATGGCAACTGCCATTAATCTCGTCTTTCAAAATTTCTGTGTCACAGGACGTCGACATTCCTTTAGATTCTTCATTCTGGCCACCAGAGGTGTTCGTTAAGGATTTTATAAAGCGTACGGCACCTCGGCGGCGCCATCCAAGACGCGAAAATTAAATATTTCTATCTACTATCAAAACACTAGAGGTCTTAGAACCAAATTGGAAGAATTCTATCTTTCGTCAATTACCTCTGGTCATGATGTTATATGCATTTCCGAGACGTGGCTTGATTCTTCCATAGGTGATTCTGAAGTTCTTCAATATTATAATATTTATCGCTGTGATCGTAATCGCATTTCCGAGACGTGGCTTGATTCTTCCATAGGTGATTCTGAAGTTCTTCAATATTATAATATTTATCGCTGTGATCGTAATCGTCTTCTCACTGGCAAAGCAGACGGTGGGGGGGGGGGGCATTAATAGCGGTTAGCGATAAACACAAAAGTTCTTTGTTGTTCACCTCATCTCATGACACGTTTGACTGTGTTATTGTGAGCATTTGTCTTTCCTCGTCAACCACACTCCTTGTAACTTGTGTTTACATTCCTACTAACTGCAGCTTATCTACCTATCAATCGTGGTATTCAACTGTTGGTCGTATATTGAATAGTCATAAATGTTCTTCTTCTTCTTGTAGCGGTGCAGAAAGGTGTGTAACCTCTGTGCATCTATGTGGGCACGATTTATGGTTCGTCAATGTTTGTGTCCGTGAGGTCTAAGGACAAAAACATAGCTGCTGCGATAGGGTTTTCCCACAGTGATATAGGGGTAAGATCAGTGGGCGCAGCGGGGCATTGAAACAAGTGGCCCACATCATAAGGAGTACCATTGCAGTTTGGACAGATGTTTTGGATGTCCGGGTTTATGCGAGAAAGGTAGGAATTAAGGCGTGAACAAAAGCCCGACCGAAGTTGAGCTAGTGTTACTCTGGTGGCTCTCGGGAGCCTAATCTCCTCAGGCGAAATTGGTGGTGGGCGCTCTGAGAGGACTCTGTTCGCACCTAAACTCGCGATAGACCGATTCACTTCTTCAGTGTGGATCGCTGCAATGGCGGCTCGGTATGTAACTTCATCGTAAGGGTCCCGTTTGTATCCCTGAACCTCTGTCTCAAGGTCTCGTAAACCACGCCTGACATGTCGTGGTGGAGGAATTCGGTCCATGAGATGATTATTGGGATGATCCTCACGGTAGCAACCAACAAGATACTGTTAAGAGAGTAGGAGATTGTGATCACGTATTGGCATCAATTTTGTCTCCTGATGTAAGTGATCCTGGGCTGACATCAGAAGGCAACCTGTCGCGATGCGTAGAGCGGCATTTTGGCAGACCTGAACGTTGGACCAGTTTGTGTCACATAGACTATGTGTCCAAACTGGGGCTGCATAATCAGCGGCCGCTCGACCCACCGCTTTATAAGGAGCTAGCATGGTTTCTTTATCTTTGCCCCAGGTGCTACCAGCTAGAGCTTTTAGGATGTTGTTCCTACTGCGCATTTTTTCACATACTGAAGCTGCATGATTCGCAGACGTCATCATGTTCTCAAGGTGAAGCCCGAGAATTTTGGGGTTTTTAACAGTAGGAACAGAATTGTTGCCAATACGTATATCCATCTCCCATCTGATGTCCTCCCACCAAATGGTTAGAAAAGTCGCAGAGGATTTGGACGCAGAGATGGTGAGGTTTCGGCTTTGGAAAAATGCCTGTAATCGTCCTAGATAGCGATTAATTCGGAGGCGCATTTCATCCTTATCATTCCCTGTGGCGAGTACGGTGCAATCGTCAGCATAGGAAATCACCTCGATTCCTTCAGGTGGTGTGGGAAGGCCGGACATGTAGATGTTGAACAGAGTGGGGGAGAGTACCCCTCCCTGTGGAACACCTAATTTGATTTTCCTAAGCTTAGAACGTTTGCCTCGAAACTCGGTGAAGGAGTGCCGACCAGCTAGATAATTGGCAATCCAACGGATCTCTTGTGCAGGAAGATGCATATTCAACAGGTTTGCTAGGAGCATTGAATGATTGACCTTATCGAATGCACTTGATAGGTCTATTGCCACCAGAATAGTTCTGTGACAACGACTGCGTTGATTTAGCCCATCACGAATGCGTGTAGTGATCGCATCGAGGGCAGTGGTGGTACTATGCATCTTCCTGAAGCCATGCTGGTGAGGTTCTAGCTTCGCATGTGCAACAAGAGTGGGGTGAATAAGGGCCTCCAGCGTCTTTGCGACAGGAGAAAGTATCGTAATGGGGCGGTAGGATTCCCCGAGATTTGCGCTCTTCCCTGGCTTGAGACAGGGAACAATTCGACCTGTTTTCCAGATTTCAGGGATGGCAAGCGTGGACATCGACAAGTTAAAGGCGGCCGTGAGATACTCAATGGCTGGAAGGTCGAGATGTTTCAACATGGTCATCGAAATGCCATCTGGTCCGAGGGCCTTAGAGTTTTTAGCATTCTCGATGACTTTTTTAACCTGGTCCGCTGTAAAAGATGGTATAGTGTCAACATTCCGGCTGCGAATCCGTCTTCTAATTTTGCGCTTGAGACCGTCAGACTTGGGATGTTCAATAAATAGTTTATTGAACAGGCTAGCACACTGAAGAGGATCGCAGGTTTTAGTGTTGCCAAATTCAATGGCGTTGTTGCCCTTTTCTTTCCGAGGATTGGAAAGGGCGCGGACGGTAGACCATAATTTGCTGACACCTTCATTGAGGTTACATTCATCGAGGTGCTGATTCCATTTCGCCCTCCTATAGTCTTTAACTTGTCGGTCAATTTCGGAGTTAAGCTCCTGAATTCTGGGATCATCAGGGTGAGCGCTTCTGATCTGATCACGTTCATCGGCTAATCTGGCGGCACTAGTGGGGAAGTTAGGCCGAACTTTCGGGATACGTCCTGCCGGAATAAAACGTGCCGCGGCTGTGGTAATGACGTTCCTAATATTTTTCTCGGCCTCATGAATGGTGATAGGTGATGTTAGCTCGATGAACTTCGCCGACGAGTAAGCTTTGAAACCATCCCAATCGGCTTTCTTGTGATTGACAAACGTTCGCTTCTCAGACTTAGTCATGTTCGCTGGTTTGTCAATCTTTATAATGATTGGGAGGTGATCTGATTTAAGGGTGCTACGTACTTCCCATCGGGAAGCAGCAATTAGGCTGGCACTGACAATAGTTATGTCAGGAGAACTACTGCAAGTGCCCACGACTCTAGTCGGCGAGTCTTCATTAAGTGAACAGAATTCTGAGGGGTCAAGTGATTCGGCGATAGCTATACCCCTGGCATTGTTGTTGAGGTCCGAATGCCAGAGCTCATTGTGCGCATTAAAGTCGCCAAGGATGACCCTGTGCTCTCCGGAAAGGAGAGGACCAATATCGAAACGATAGCCAGAAGGGCAACTAGAATGAGGTGGTACATATATATTAAAAATTTCGATATTAGTACTCCCTGATGGAACTGAGATGGCTTGAATTTCCGCCGTACCGTCAGCAACTACATCTAATACACAGTAATGTACGGACTTGTGTATTAGGAAGGCAAGTCCACCTCCAGGGTGAGAATCATCCGTGGCGGCCGGTCGATCTTTCCGCAGTATAACATATTCGCTATGGACGCTTAGAGACGAGTTTGCGTGAAGCAACGTCTCTTGGATGGCGGCGATGAGAATTCTGTTGGAACTCAAGAAGTGTGTGATCTCAGCGATTTTTCGGTGAATGCCATTACAGGTTAACTGTAATATAGATAGTGCAGTGAAAACTGCTGGAGGAGGAGGGCCAGGCGTAAGACTGGGTCTGGCATTCCTTATCATATTGTTTGGCGGTGTAGGGGGCAGTGGTGGAGAAGGTGGGCTGGGAGCAGCCCTGGGTTGCCCGGAATTCATACAACCTGGCGCAACATATGCTAAGGAGTGTTGACCTTGTCTTCGTAACCCTGAACACCTAAAGTGAACCCATTCCCTGCAGCAATTACACTGCACTGATCTGGCATTCGAACCGATACGTTGGTTGCAGACACTACAAATCCATACCTCTGGGCCTGGATTTGTTTCAACACCGGCGCGAATTAGTAAAATTGAGAGCAGCCGCGCCGAGATGTAATGCTCCCAATATGACGAAAAAACACATATATCGTACCCACACATATACACAGACAAACACAACCTTCCTGCATCGAACCTTCAGGGCTAATGCCGGGGCTCTTGCCAGGAAGGCATATTGGCAGCTTTTGGCCGTTTTGCAATGTGGTCCGCCCCGTAGAGGCAGTTGCCACAGACCACATCAAATAAAAGAGTCATAAATGTTCATCCATTGTCATTTGTGGTGACCTCAATCTCCCTCACATTCAATGGTGTCCCGACTCTGATTTCCCGGTCTCTTCCATCTCTGCATCACATCTCTTAGGTTTAACTTCATTTATGCATCTTTGCTCCGTAGCACAGATCAACACAATTCGCAACGCTTCCAATCGTCTTTTAGATCTAATTTTTACTAATATTGAAAAATCCTCGCTTCTTCTGTCCAAACCTCCTCCTTATGTGCGAATTGACTGCCATCATCCTCCGTTACTTCTTGAACTATCCATCACAACCTCGAACCCTCGTATCCAACCTCGCAAGCATGGTAGGTTCAACTTCTATAGAGCGGACTATAGCACTCTTAACTCTAAGCTTTCTTCAATTAACTGGTCTTATTTACTAGATCATCTGGAATGTGACGCAGCTGTGATCACTTTTTATAATATTTTATCCGACATCATCGCTGCATATGTTCCCTTTAGCGCTCCTAGGTCCCGCAAAGGCCCAGTCTGGTTTACGTCCGAGATCTTCAATGTTATCCGTAAAAAGAACCGTTGTCGTATACGCTACAAACGTTATCGAAATCCTTGTGACCTTATCCTGTTTCGGAAATTTCGAACGGACGCCAAAAAGCTTATCGCTGAGGCTAGAACTGCGTACTTGATCAGTGTTGAAGAGTCCATCAATCGCAATGAAAGCAAGCGGTTTTGGTCATATGTTCGGAATCTTCGCCCATCCGTGTCCCTGCCCTCCAAGATCTCCTACCTTAATACAACAGCAACAGACCCTCAACCAATATGCGAGCTGTTTGCTACCTACTTTTCCTCTGTATATTCACCTTCTCCTTCCGAACCCTTCTTATTTCCCGACGATCCTTCACACTTTTCATTTCCTCCCATTACTCCTGACTGTGTTAACTTACTCCTCTATGAACTAAAACCTGAAGGCGGAGCGGGAGCGGACGGTCTACCGAATATTTTCCTAAAAAGACCTGCCAAAGCTTATCGTTGCCACTCTCTATCTTATTTAATAAAAGCCTACAGGCGGGTACCTTTCCATCGGTCTGGAAAAAAGCTCTAATTCTGCCTATCCCTAAAGGCACTGTCAACCTTTCATCAGCAACAAATTATAGACCCATTTCATTGCTTCCATCTTGCGCTAAAATCTTAGAAAAAATCGTCAATGAATTCCTACTTATTAATTTTGGCCATTTAATATCCTCTTGTCAGCATGGTTTCCAAAAACACCGCTCGACCACAACGAACTTACTCGAGATCACACAATTTGTTGCTGAAATGTTTGATCGTCACCAAGATGTTCACGTAGTTTATACAGATTTCTCGAAGGCATTTGATACGATTTGTTTTCACAGACTTCTGACTAAACTCATCGCTTTAGACATTCCAATTTCTTTAGTTAAATGGATTGATTCCTACCTTACAGACCGCACCGGACAAGTAAGTTTTCACAATTGCTTATCCGCTCCCTTCTCTCCTACATCCGACATCCCTCAAGGATCCATTTTAGGCTCTTCACTTTTTTTATAAATGACTTACCCCCAATCCTAAAATGCAGGAGCCTGCTTTTCGCTGATGATCTTAAGTGTTACCTTCCTGATACTTCCATTGCTGACTGTCTACAATTACAATCAGCACTTGATTTACTTTCGATCTGGTGCCACGTAAATGGCCTCCGGTTAAATTTGGCTAAATGCTTTTTTATGATATTTTCGCTTAAGCCTTTTCCCTTGTCTTTCCTCTACACTATTAATAATGTGCCTATCAAAAGGGTAGATTCCTTTAACGATTTAGGGGTGACATTCGACAGCAGATTGAATTTTAGTGGCCACTACGAGAACATCGTGAATCGGGCATCCAAACTTGCCGGTTTTGTGCTCCGCAGTTCTTCCCAATTCCACTGCATTCAATCTGCTGTCCGTCTATTTTGCTCTCTGGTTCGGAGCATTCTTGAGTACGCAAGTGTAGTCTGGTCTCCTTACAACCAAATAACACACACAAACGACATCGAGGCTGTACAAAGAAGTTTTACCCGTACACTTTTTTACAAATTTCGCTTGCCTTATGCTAACTACCCCGATCGTCTGCTTTTCCTGAATTTGCATTCACTGAAAGCGCGAAGGCTACTTTTGGATGAATGTTTTCTATTTAAACTTTGCCATGGACTAATTGACTCTATATTAGCGGAAAGTATTCGTTTCAGAACTCGGAATCGCCCTTCGCGTAATCTTAATATTTTTGATCCACCATTTGCTAGATTGGAAATCTATTTCAACTCACCTTTACTTAGGATGATGAGAGTACATGATGAACTCCAGTTTGGTCCTCTTACTCTCACTTTCAATTCGTTTCGTAGAGCCATTTTGCAACGACTTATATCTTACGATAACGTAAATTTTTCATAATCTTGTAAATATTTCTTAATTTTACCTTTTCTTTTATAATTTTTTACATACATTTACCTTTATACTATCAATTGAATTATTTTTTTTTAACCTACATAATACAATTATTGGAATATTTTCTGTGTATATATGTTATAAATAAATAAATTACGGGGCGGACCACACCCGTTTTTTTTTTTGAAACGGCCAAAAGCTGCCAATACGCCTTCCAGGCAAGAGTCCCGACAGGAGCCCTGAAGGTTCGATGCATTTAGGTTGTGTTTGTCTGTGTATATGTGTGGGTACGATATACACTTGCCAGAAAAAGTCTCCGTACATAAATGTAAGGAAAACTGCATATTACGGAAGAACTGGGAAATGAAAACCTTGGATTGAAATTTGTTATTTAAAATGTTTATTTAGTATGTTAACTAATATTTCTACACATTATTTTACTGAAACTCAGCTGTAAACAAAATTTTCTAGAACAAAAACGAATTAGAAAAAGTCTCCGTACACGACCATATTTTTGACAAATTTTCAGTTTTTTTTCACAGGATTTCGAAGAGTTCACTAGCTTTAGGGATAACATTTTTTGAGGAGGACCTCCATGCTTTGATTAAACATGGACTGGATCAATTTGGCCGAGTCCTGGCCTGTTATTTTGCCCCTTTTGAAGAGAATGGCGCTTTGAAGCATTCCCTTGTAAGTTATGATGTGCTGACGGTACCTGTGCGCCTTAAATTTCTGAAAATGTTCGGTGGGATTACGCTCTCGAAATTGGGATAGCGTATGGGACTTATGTTCTGTTTTAAAAAGCGATAGAAGCGTCACAATTAAAGCCAAGTGCAAAGGAACATTATTTTCTGTGAACCAAGAAGCCACGCAAAACCCCCTCTGTTAAGCGCCGTGTCTCCTTTTGGTTTTCAGAATGCGTAAAGAGACATATTGATCCATTGTTGACTCTGTAAGAATAAGTACGCCTACTCCCTGCGCCAACATTCACTCCCTGATCATCATGACCACCTTTGCCACGTTAGGCAGCTGGTACAAGATTTACTTCATCGATGGTATAGACCTCTCCACCCTGCATAGTAATGGTAAAATTACTTAATTTCGGCAAAGAGTGAGGTTTGTATATTTTCACAATACAGGTAAAAAAATTTAAGTCGCAGAAAATCGGCTCTACCCTTATAAGAAAAATCTGCCTAAGATGGCAAAGGTGGGCATAATGACTACGGGGTGTATATTGGCGGGGGGAGTAGGCGTACTCATTTTTACAGAGTCAACAATGGATTAATACGTCTCTTTACGCATTCTGAAAACCAAAAGGAGACACGGTGTTTAACAGAGGGGCCTTGCGAGGCTTCATGGTTCACTGAAAATAATGATCTCTTGCACTTGCCTTTAATTGTGACGCTTCTATCGCTTTTTAAAACAGATCGTAAGCCGCATACGCTATATCAATTCTGAGAGCGTAATCCCACCGAACATTTTCAGAAATTTAAGGCGCATAGGTACCGTCAGCACATCATAACCTACAAGGGAATGCTTTAAAGCGCCATTCTCTTCAAAAGAGGCAAAATAACAGGCCAGGGGTCGGCCAAATTGATCCAGTCCATGTTTAATCAAAGCATCGAGGTCCTCCTCCAAAAATATTATCCCTAAAGCTAGTGAACTCTTCGAAATCCTATCAAAAAAATGAATATTTGTCAAAAATATGGTCGTGTACGGAGACTTTTTCTAATTCGTTTTTGTGAAGTTTTTTAGTTTTTGTTCTAGAAAATTTTGTTTACAACCAAGTTTCAGTAAAATAATGAGTAGAAATATTAGTTAACAAGCTAAATAAACATTTTAGATAACGAATTTCAATGTAAGGTTTTTATTTCCTAGAGGTTCCGTAATATGCAGTTTTCCTTACATTGTGTACGGAGACTTTTTCTGGCAAGTGTATGTGCTTTTTCGTCATATTGGGAGCATTACATCTCGGCGCGGCTGCTCTCAATCCTATTAATTCGCGCCGGTGTTAAAACAAATCCAGGCCCAAGGGTATGGATTTGTAGTGTCTGCAACCAACGAATCGGTTCGAATGCCAGACCAGTGCAGTGTAATTGCTGTTTGGAATGGGTTCACTTTAGGTGTTCGGGGTTACGAAGACAGGGTCAACACTCCTTAGCATATGTTGCGGCAGTTTGTATAAATTCCGGGCAACCTAGGGCTGCTCCCAGCCCACCTTCTCCTCCACTGCCCCCTACACTAAGGCGACCAGACTCCCGAAGGCCCACTGTTGTACAAATACTTGGGCAATTCGGGTTTCAGGCAAATCCTCAGTCATACTTCTAGGCCCAAGATTTGCGTAAGCGAGAATTGTATAATGCGCGACGGGCAGAGCAAGGTCTAAAGCCTCGTCTCCATTGTAAACATTTGTTGATGAACTGTTCTAAAAAAGTTCAAAATATTGTCTGCGAACAGTTGCGCAATATTTTAGTGAACTTTTTCTGAACAGTTGCGGAGCAAGAATCTATAATGTTCGCAAACAGTTGCGCAACATGTTCAAAACTGCCGCGCAAAAAAGTCAATTATTTAATTATTATTTGACAGCTCTATTTATTCGTGAGATTTGTGAATTTCTTGTAGGTAGAATGTAACTAGCGCGATTAATTTGTCGATAAGAACCTTCATTATTGATTTTAGTGACCTTACGCGGTTATTGTCGTTTAATCAACGTTGTTTTTTCCGGAGGGTTCGAGGACTATTTATTTAGACATTGCCGGTCGCTAGCCAGTCGGACGTCTTTGAAGTGGTCAGTTCGGCGTAACTTCGTGAAACGCCGTGAAAGGTTACAAATTCAGCTTATACCAACGATTTTCGTCATGTCTCCCGAAAGGTTAACGTTAAGTGAAATGAAAGTGATTAAGAAAATCAAAACGAAGTTATTCTCTTTGTTGTTAAAGGCGATGCTACCGAATCGTGAAGGAGCGGAAGGTTAAGAGGACACTGAAGCGGGGATATTCTAGTATATTTGTTTTCGCAATCATAATAAATATATGAAATATAAAAAATAAATTTTAATGCGTTTATATGAGAGGTTGTCTGACTCGTGTCGTGGTTAGTGTGCGCAAATTCGGAGCACAGGCTTCGAGACTCATCGTGAACGAATTTATTGTATGGTGTTTTCGAACTCACGACCCATGTAACGGACTATGATGTCAGTCAGATGTACCCATTTATGGGGATAAATAACACAGCTGAGCGTGCTGTTGATCTCAACACCTCAACAAAAAAAGCAGTTAAGATCTTGGAAATTGGATGTCACTAACACATCTGTGGCCTTCGTCCAATATTGGGCTGTCGCGCCTGTCATTTATTTATATGAGAATTATTTATAATCTTGTTTAAAGGACCCGCCTATACACATCCTACCTCCGGATAGAAGATTTTTCTCTCCTCTTACGCGGAAAATGTGGGATAGAAACGTGCAGGAGAGAAATGCAGAAATTGATCGGAGCTCCATACTGCATACCTAAGGGTCAACATCTTCCCTCAACTGAAAACATAAGAATCGGCCGTAGTCTTTCAACAACCTGTATCTTCTCCCCTTCTCCCTTAAGCCTCGTCTCCATTGTAAACATTTGTTGACGAATAGTTGCAAAAAAGTTCAAAATATTGTCTGCGAACAGTTGCGCAACATTTCACTGAACTTTTTCTGAACAGTTGCGGAGCAAGAATCTATAATGTTCGCGAACAGTTGCGCAACATGTTCGAATACTGTTTATAAACTGTTGCTTAACACTTCAATAGAGACTTAAAAAATAATAATAAATTAGTTGAGAGTTCTACATTTTCTGTGCGCGAATCTTATTAGAAATGTGTTGGGAGGCCATTATAGCGATGAGTGCCATTACTTTGGCCATTATTATCGCAAAAAGAAAGAAAAATAAGGAAGAAAGGTCAAGAAAAGCCAGAAAATGTTGGGTTAGAAAATCGCTGATGGAAGGGACCAGCTATGGAGACAGCATTCTGAATGATCCTCAGTACGAGGATGGAGCTGGCTTTCGAAATTTTTAAGAATGCCAGCCAGGGACTTCGACTTGCTTCTCAATATGGTTCGTGAAAGAATAACTAGAAGAAATACAACATTAAGGCAGTGTATTCCTCCATCAATTCGGCTGGCAGTCACGCCATTTAATAAAAACAATAATGGCTCATAACCGAACCAATTGCATTTTTTTGGAGATGATCCACTGGCCTTTAGCATTTCCAGCTTCCTGTGTTCTCGTCGGAATTGCGGCTTGAGAACATGGATTTTTTTTTCTATTTCAGATATACGTACGGAATGGACGTTGGCTATTCCCTCTAGCGCGTCTCTTTTTTTAATACGGTTTTTATAGTCACTACATTTAACATTCCACGAGCAAGGTGCAGCATGTAAATGTTCGATTAGATTAAGATTTTTTTCTTGATTCCACATAGCACAGCTTAAATATTATTATTAATATCCAATGTTGTAACGTCACACTGACTGGTAGCCATAGCACCCACGTGTCGAAGTTACTTATTCGACAAGACAGTTAGACAGGTATTCTCTTCCATCACCTTACTTGGATAATGTACAATAGTAACGTCCCGCTGATAAACACAGAAATTGTCGGAGTCAAAACTACTTTTGTAATCTTTTGGAAATTTTTGTAAAGATACGATTTTTTAAATACCTATGATTCTTCAACTGAAAACATGTAGGAACTGGCCAGAATATTTCAACAACTCTGTTGTACAGAATTATACCGATAGAATTTGAACTCCCCTGTTTTCATTTACTTTTTTTTTTAATTGAACCCCAAATTTCTAATTAAAGTTGTCCCAATTCGTTCCCCGTGTTTTCCATTAATCAAAATCTATCACTGAAACTCCTCCTTTCGAACTAAAATGGACCCAGTTCTTATTAAATAAGTGTCCTAATTCGTGCAATGTTCCCCGTGTTTTCCATTTGAATGGAAAACATTGAACATCAATGAATTACTTACAAAAATTAGCGCAACAGCTCAGCAACAAGCTCGAAACAAACTTGAGCTGTTCGCGAACATTGTTCAGGAGCAGTGTTGCGATACAACTGTTTACAATGTGGACACAAAACAAGTGCTCCAAAATATGTGCAACAGCTCAGGAACATTTGTTTACAGTGTGGACGTGACACTATTGTTCAGCAACTGTTCGCGAACAATTGGGGAGCACTGAAACATCATGTTCGTATACAGTTGCGCCACAATTGTTTACAATGGAGACGAGGCTTAACGAGTGAACGAAATCGGTAAGCTATGCCCTCTTTAAGTGGGTACATTCCATACGACGATAAAATAGAAAGTTGATAAAACTACCATATGTCCGTATTCGTACGCTGGCATATATGTACTAATAGAACTGGACCTAAGTATCTTTTAACTGTTTTGGTTTGGTCTTAAAATAACCTAAAATGTTTAATATTAGATAAAACTTGATCAAAAATTACCACTGGAAATTCTAAATTCCTATAAAATTGTCCCAATTCGTTCAGCTGTGTTTTCCATTTGAATGGAAAACATCGAACATCAATAAATTACCTACAAAAATCAGTGCAACAGCTCAGCGACAAGCTCGAAACTAACTTGAGGTCTTCGCGAACATTGTTCAGGAGCAGTGTTGCGATACAACTGTTTACAATGTGGACGCGAAACGATTGCTCCAAAATGTGTGGAACAGCTCAGGAACATTTGTTTACAGTGTGGACGTTACACTTTTGTTCAGCAACTGTTCGCGAACAATTTGGGAGCACTGAAACACAATGTTCGTATACAGTTGCGCCACAATTGTTTACAATGGAGACGAGGCTTAAGCTAAGCAAAGTGCAAGCTACAATATCTAAGTAATCAAACGGAGGAGTCATCGGTTTCAATTCCACGCCCTACCACTCTTCGCAGTGGCACTGCGTCGTAAAAATGTTGACAAATTCTGAAAAGCGCGACAGACAGGGTAAGGTCTGAACGAAGCGACGGGATATGAGTAAACTTATGGACCAACCAAATGTCTAAATCTTACGAATTGCCTTCCATCAAGTCACCGCTCGCTTTGCTCCTTGCCTTTTCCGGTTCCCATCAACATCAGAATTATGAAAAGCGCGACAGGACGGGGTCTGAGCGAAGCGAATAGCAAGCCACAGGGTTTGAATAAATGTATGGACGAACCATAGGTTTAAATCTTACGAACTGCCTTCCATAGACTCACCGATCGCTACGCTCGCACCTATTTCGCAACAGCACAGCGTCAAAAAAGTTCCCGAATTCTCTTATGCGCGACAAACAATGCAAGACCTGAGTGGAGCGAAGGGCGAGCCACAGGATTAAAATAAGCCTAGGGAGGAGCCGGAGGTCAAAGTCTTACCTAAATCTGGTAGCATTATTCCTGGAGGAGAGTATGCATTTCTCCGTCGTTACATTGATGATGCCATCCCGGTCCCCTGGACTCTTAACAACGTTTTAAATGGATGGATGGATTAAAGCAATGTAGTAGGAAAAAAAAACTTTGCCTAAAACTCATGTCGAGTTCTTTCTTTAATATTCATTTTCCTATGGATGCTGGTAAAGGAATCGGATGGAGTACAGTCGCTGATTTTTTCATCGTTTTGTGATAAGGCGCGTTTAGATGGCATCAAACTTGTTTGCATCCAACTTTTCCCTCAAACTTATCCAAGTTGGAAGGCTGTTTACACGTACGATATTCTCTCAAACAAATCCTATCCAACTTGTTGGCCGTGTAAACAGTAGTTGAAAGTTGGAGCGGTCGTAAAACGTTATCAGTTTTTACAATACGTATTAGTACAGGAAAAATATATTTGCTTTTCCTTTTATTTTTTCGTTAATATTTTAAACATTGAAGGAAACATGTCCGAATGAGTACATATACAACGTGCCCCCAAATTCAACAGAAAGCCGGAATTGGATGATACCGCACAGATATTGGAAATCAGAAGCTAGCTGAAAGGTATTTGAACATTGATGAATCAAATAGTTCGTCTCTCGATTCCAAAAATAATGACAAGTTTTTTTCAAAACCGAAACAATTAATTTTCGGGCTGGGCTGCGATTGATAAAGTATTTTGAGTTTTGCGTGCGTTGTAGCTTTGTATACGCTCATCGTGTTATTCACACGCGCACGTCGCGTCGTACAATATAAAACAGGTTTTGTTTTCGTTGGATATTCATATTTTATTTGTCTTGGCGCATGTTAGTTGATTATGATTTTCATTTCGTAGTACAAATAATTTTGGAAATTACGGTTCATATACATAATGTACATACGCATATGTACATACATCGCTTTTGTGTGAAAGCCATTAAAACTCGCATCAATCAATTAATCCGGAGTATATTCTGAACACATATTCCCACATATATACATATATATACTGCTCAAAACAAAATAAGGGTCACTAATAATTTTCTGATTATTTTTCTGTGGAAAAGGAAAATCATAGTTTTGTTGGTCTAATTTAATAAAACAATATGTTTTTCATTAAATATAGTGAATTTTATTGAATTTTGACCAACAGTTACACTTTTTTTAGCATTTTTTCGGATTGCTTACTTTTGGTGTTTTGGTGTTTAAATTGATCCCAAAGATGTTCTATCAGATTTAGGTGCGGACTGTTGGCAGGCCACTCCATGACCTCAATATGGTCGTGCATTATCCTGCATGAGGATAAAACCATCCAACGCCTGTTGTGAAAAAGGAATGATATGCGGCCTAACAATCTTTTCAATATAACTTTCGGACGTAATTGTCCCGTTATTTAGGATAACAAGGTCAGTTTTGCCTTGCAAGCTAGTTCCGGCCCAGACCATCACACTGGGACCGCCTTGCCTCTCAATTTAATTAATGCAAGGATCCAAAAATCCTTCTCCGGTTCTCCACCAAACTCTTATGCGTCGGTCGTCACTAAAAAATTTTACTTTGCACTCATCCGAGAAGAGCACCTTGCCGCATTGGTGCATGTTCCATTGGATATGTCGACGAGCAAATCTTAAACGATTCGTACGATGCGGCCTGGTCAGTTGTGTTCTGGTAACACGTCTCCCTTACCATTGTTGGTCTTCGTGCAAACGATTTCTGATTGTTTGAGGGCTAACAATGGTCCCAGTCGTCCTTAATAGCCTACTTTGTAGCACACGAGCACTAATGGTACGATCCCGTCGCCCACAAAGTCTCATATATTGGTCTTCTGCGGGAGTGGTTACTCGAACTCGGCCTGAACCATGACGACGGGAGACACTTCCTGTCTCCTGGTAACGGTTCCAAAGATTTTGAATGGCTTTTCGCAAATACCCTAATTACAGGGCCACAGAACGTTGCGTTCCTCAAACATTTCTAAGGCTCTGGACGAAGCATTTAAATTTAAATGGCGCCGAATTGCTGGCATTTTGTATTTTACAGATTCTCCTTATCTTTAAAAGTACAACAACTAATGTTGCAGTTAAAGAACTTGGCGAAAACTAATTCTAAATCAAAATGAGAAATAAACAAAACTACCAAATGTATGACTCGTGACCCCAAAAGAACTGTTTAACCCAGTTCTGTTAAAGCTAATGTTGACGAATGATACAGTGATAACTCACATCACATTCAGGTACAGAATGGCGTTTCTGAAATTAATTATCACACTAAAAATTCGCCAAAAGACGTTGTTAAAGTCAACGGACATTAGTGGCCCTTATTTTTTTTTAGCAGTATATGTATATTATACTTTTCTTTCAATAGAATATGCAAGCTTGTATGTAACTACTTCGGGACAAACGCAAGCACCGAACCACCAGGATCCTCATTTACTATTGTATACTATTTATGAATGAAACGATTGACCTTGTATTCTTTTGGGGAATCCGTCGATATCTCTGCAATCCTTTGGTGTGGCGGAACGACCGAGGAGGCGCTAGACTCACCATAAATTTGCCGAAAGGGTAATCGGATCCTCTTTGTTTTTCCGGTCAGTGCACAGGGTGGTCAGAGATAACCGTCAACCTGGATGTTGGACGCAGCAATTTCACAATCAGCTTCGTACTACTTCGAAAATCCGTCGATATCTTTGGAATCTTTGAGTCCAGCGATACGATCAAGGTTTCGCTGGACTCGTAACAAAATTCTCTAAGGTGGCGTAGGAGCATGTTTCCTGCGCAGTTCACAAGGGGATAACCGAGATAAGTACAATAATTCACAAAATGTATGTATGTATGTATGTATAACTTAGATGTCGGTCACAGCAATTTCACGATCGTCTTCGTACTATGCTCTTTGGAAAATCGTCGATATCTCTGCAATTCTTCGGCCGAGCGATACGATCGGGGTGTCGCCGGACTTGCCACATGTTTCATGTTTCCAAAAGTGTTATTTGTTTTACTCAAGAACTGATACCATAAAACATTCAAAACTTAAATGCTGGGTCAATACCTAAACAACTCATTCCAAATCTAAGGGCGGAATTCATAGTCCCCACTTATACTTAAGGGCACCCTTAAGGGACTCACGATATTCATAGTCACTCAATAAGCAAACGCTTAAGGGTTTCCTAAAGGGTTCCCTTACTCGTTAAGGTACATATCTAGTAAGCTTATATGAATTCATATATTTGTTGACATATCCTTATTCAAACACTTTGACATTTTTTAAAAATTTTGAATTTTTAACTACTTGATACTTTTTTATATTTTATTTGTCACTTTCAATAGATACGCCCAATAAGTAAATCGTTTTATTAAATGAGGCAATGCCCTAATAAGTGATGTCTATGAATACGAAGCTCCCTTAAGGACTCACTTATATAGAAAAATTCCTTATTCCTTAAGGAATTCCTTATTACTTAAGTGGGGACTATGAATTCCGCCCTAAAACTTTTTCGGGTACACCAACATCAAGTTGTACTACACAGCACCTGTCAAATAAATTATTTGAATAAAATGACATTAGGTAGCGAATATTCGAACCGGAAAAAATACTGCAAAACTGGCGAATATTCGCGTTCGTGTGGGCATCTCCATACAACGCAGTGGGTTACAATTTTGACGCCGCGGAAAAATTCGCCGCGAATATTCGCTGACGCGCCGGTGTGGGCATCACTTAAAGCGAACACAAGCTACATATGTTATATTCCTCTATACTCCTTTTATTATATATTTAATATACATACATATACATAATATTTAAAATCATAAAATCCCAAACCTAATCAGATGCAAAACAAACTGAACAATTTCAAAGACTCGATTTCATCAATGGTTTCAAATACTTATGGAAACTTTCATTAACTGGTTCTTGATTTAGTGGGCTCTTCTTAGCCTCGGCAAACATTCGTTCGTAAACATTTCCATCATACGCCCCAAGGGTTGATTTTAAAGCAACGTCGGGAATATCGAAACCATCAACGATAGCGACCGCATTAACGCGCAATTTGGTCAGTAGACTCTCTAATTTACTTTGTAAGTCAGCAATATCATTACTTGTAATGCCAGAGAACTAGAAGGAAAAAAATAAATTAAGTAAATCAATATATTTTGAAAAGAAGCAAGCAAGAAATGATGAAAAAAGTTTAACTTTGCAAAACTACTCCTAAAATTTATAACTTCTCCGTTCCTCTTGTAAATTGGCTGATAACAGGAAAAAAATTAAATCTAATTGTTCAAATGCAGTCTCTGCCACTTTTACCGGAGAGATGATAAATTTGCGAAAAAATGCTACTCTTTACTTATGCCAGATATTTTTCCGACTAAAGGGCTCGATAGACCTCTTGCGAAAGACAACTTATTTTCTCTCTAGGCCTCTTTAAAAAAAATACCAGAGAAAAATTATGGAAACATTTTCTTTCAGACGGTATTTTATGGAATTTCCACGATAGTAAGTAGCTATGCAGTTTCATTTCAATATTGGAGAGAACATTTTCAAGGTGACTTTCCCTGGAGGTCCATCTAGTCTAGGCCTTAAGATCTCCAAAATCCACTGTTAACATGGGTCGAGGACTGCGTTGGATGTGGTGTGTTGCTCCTATTGCGATCCAAATATCCATCCGATCCCGGCAAATACCAAACATTGGTCGTATTATATATCCATTTAACCATTTTCAACATATTGGTCTGGAAATTCGTTATAAGAGAGAATTCACCGATTGGGAAACGATGTCCAATCATGCTCCTTAAGGAGCATAACAGAAACAGTTTTTTGACACCTAGAGAAATTCACGTCGATGAAATGTCTCGGACCCCCAATGTACGGATCAGAAGTCCGTTTCCCCCGACTCACCCCAGTTTTCACTATTGAATTCAAGAATATTCATAGGAACAGGACGAAATAGGAGTCGATGCGAGTCAATGAACTTTATGTCAAATTTTAATTCCCTTTAAAAATACAAAAAAAAATATATCAGCAACCAAATTCGATGACGTACAGTCGTGTATAATGCTTTGCCATCCTGGATTCAGGCTCAGGTAATTAGCGTTGCGTTGATATTTATAATGCTGTATTGAACACATTGGTGTACAAAGCGTCTGTTATTTGAAGTATGTAGATGCATCGCCATTCTTCCTGCGCGACCTGTGGCTAATTAGCCTTCATGCTAAGTTGCTGACTTCCGTCGAGCTTCTTTTTGAAGTTTTTTGTGCATGTTGCAGGCAAACTCACTCTCTTCCTCCAAATCAAGGCAAAAAATAAGTGCCTCCAACTCAGCTCCCTTGCAGCTAGGACACTCTAACGAGTCATACAGCGGTGCAAGAATTGTCGATATTCACCATGAGCCGTTTGGAATTGACTTAAAAAATGTACATATCAATTCGCCGTGTTTGCGTTCAAGCAGTTTTGCAATATTAGGGATCCACCTACCGGTTACAGCCGACAATATGCTTGTTTGCTTTTGTTCCAAGCTATAAAAGGTTGTCCTATGTTGACTGGGTTTTAGACAAACTTCTGTCCACACTATGTTTGCATGGATACTTTACAATTGGTGGCAAAAGACTGTTGTTATTGTTTGTTGGGGAAAAGTCGAATCCACCGTTTCGGAAGTGATGGGGCAGCCTTATACGAAGTTTTAAATTGGTGTACGGAAGTGAGGTAAACCTTACATTAATCCGCAAAAAACTGTAATCGTGTAATTTATCCAGAGAAGAAAAAATACAATGTCAGTGAAATTGGGTCTTCAAGTACTCCCAAGAACTAAAAAGGCTCTGAGTCACCTTGGATCAGCCTCTATATTGGAATACTAACATTGTTACGGCGTTTAACAGGGCCACTAAAGTAATGTAGGCTTGCAAAAGTTTCTTTGGACAGACTCTGGACTTAACACTAAACATTTTTAAATCGATAAATTGAACCTTGGTTCGCCCCACGGTAATTTATACCGTCTTCAAACCGAGAACTTCGTCATCTCTATAGTGCAAACATCTTTACTGACAGCGGCCATCCTCCTCCTCCCAAAGCCTTACTTCAAAGTTAGTAGAAGACGGTTGGGTATTTCTTAGGGATGTTTCATTGAACAACCATGCCTTGGTATGTTGGGTGTCGGGGCAACGGGGAGTTGAGGGAAATGAAGCAACAGATGAACTGGCCAGACAGGCCTCGTCAACTCTGGAAAGTGTCGACATCCAGTTTAATTTAGACTATGGGAAGAAAACCCAGAACAATAAGCCAAAGATGGAAGAGCGCATGGAGAATTTAGGTTACGGTGCAGGGCTTCGGAAACCCAGTACCGGCAGCAGTGGGAGTGAGAAAGCGGTCTCCCGGTTATAGTCATCCGGCGGGTATCGCGTCCCTTGATAACAACAATTTCCGGAGACGAAACCGCTCGTGAAACAGCGACTGAAACCGATGTTTAAAACGGCATTGCTGGGGTACCAAGCAGTGCTACACTCCTTGGAATTAAAAATCGGAGGTCCTCAAAACAACTGCCTTTAGCAGCAGTGGGTACAAAGGGTGAAAGCCGGCCGGGGAAAAAGATATATCAATGTGTTCGCTAGGTTAGGGAAGCTCATAACTGATCAAGGCAACTTTATGGATACAAAGGCCACCACGGAGTCGTGAAGGAGAAATTCATGAGCATACGAATTATGTACAACGGGGCCAGAGAGCAGAACCTCGGAAGGAAAATACCCGGGGCGCTCAAAACAAGCAAGACCACGCAGACGACACCCAAAAACGCGAGTAGCTGGATGGGAAAAGCTGAAGCGCGGGCGGGACGTAGAGGAGATAGGAGTTGTCCAAACATATAAACGTACCCAAAAAAGCAGTCCCATGAAGATAAGACTGCCTGCTCCTCCTACCGTGAACGGAGATACTGGCTCGGGGAGAAAGGCGCAGGACAAGGACGTAAAGACGACGAGGAGTGAATCCACAGGCCCTTCGACAAAAGTACAAGGGTAAAGAAAAAATCCAGGAGGATCAAAACAAAAAGCAGGCCGGATGCAATGGTCATATCCCAAATCGGAGATATGACATACGCAGAGATGCTCAAGAGAGTGAAAGCTGAGACTGGACTGAAAGAGATGGGGGATAATGTCTCCTACATATGACGCACGAGAAAGGGCGACCTTATTTTCAAAATGAAGACGCATAGTGGAGACTGCGTGTATATGTATAAAGCCATCGTTCCTCAGGTAATAGGCACGGCAGCTAATGTCAAAGCCTTGCGCCAGGAGACGAAGATAGAGTGCCACGATCTTGACGAGGTGACGACGATAGAAGAGATCTGCACGGCGTTCCTGGAGAGGTCGCAAGTGAATTTGAAACCCGACGCTGTTAAATCTCTAAGGAAGGCGTACGGAAATACACGAATCGCGACAGTTAGTTTCCCAACAGACATCGCCAGTAAGGTGTTACAGAGTGGCAAATTAAAAATTGGATGGACGAACTGCCGACTGAGGACGCCGATTCTCCCTAATAGATGTTGCAAGTGCCTTGAATTTCAAGAGACTGTAAAAGCACGCAGGAGATTGGGCATGTGCTTCAAGTGCGAAGTCGAGGGGTATAAGGCCAAAACATGTAACAGTGAGCCGAAATGCATTCTTTGTAGGGACGCAAAAAAAGATAACTACGGGCACTCAACCGGAAGCGCCAAGTGCCCAGTATACCAGGGTTAAACCATCATTTGACTCAGTTCCTCACGAGTCATGGGGGTGTTGCGGAGGAAAAGACCTTAGCAAGGCCTGATTTTTTAGACAGTAAGAATCTGACATAACTGCCTGGATTCTAGGCAGTACCTTATGCAAGGTTTTTCCCACGAGGTCGTCGTCAATCTTCATTGAATCGGAAGCTTACTGTGGACCTCTTCCAGATCAGTAGTTAAGGAGTGGTCTAAAAACCAACGGCTGCGCTATTGGTACAACCTTCAAGGCCTACGTCAATCGAAGGAGTTGATGAGACAACTAACTTAAGCCCCATATTGTGTACGTGACTGGCGATTTTATGGGTCAGACACGGTTACCTAAGACAGACAAGCACCTGCCCGCTGAAATTAGGAAAGTCCGATGAAGGAATTATTGGCCCTCATGCGGAAAGTGAAATTTATTTTACAAGAGTGCAATTGAATTGAATTAGGCTGCGAAAAAATATATATATTGGAGATTGGATCTTGGCCGAAGTGCCTACCTTTTAAGTGCTTAGCCGAACTATTTAAAAAGAAATCAAACCTGGCCAGCAGCAATCTCTTCCCTAATCTTGAGTCGCCTCCGTTTGGTATAATCCTTGCTGAAGCCACAGTGTCCGCCGCTATTTCACATACAAACTTCAAATGCTCTCCAAAGTTCAGTCTCGAATCATTCGTAACCCCACAATACCTAATGGTTTTTCTCGAAGGTTATGATACCTTTCTCTGCTTGGACTTTGACACACTCTGGTTAATTCTGATTATAGCTGCAATATAGCATGGAACATCTATTCTTTGTAGAGCGGCATGAAGGGAGGTCCAGGTCCAGCATTCTTGACATCGAGTGTCACTACAGAACAACATGTGCAATTCCGAAGTGATTCCCTTGCCGCATTTCCAATTTAATTGCATATACCGTAGATCGCGTCCGTCTAAAATCATACTGTCGGTCTGACAAACACTTCTTCCACTACCGATAACAGTAATATTCTCTAACCAAAGGTGTCGCGCAGGCAGATTCACTAATGTGAGATTGGCTTTCCATCCAGTTTATTCGGTTTTTACCCTTTGCATGCTACTGCAAGACTTCGGCGAACTCCTAAACGGCAGCACGAATGGCAGCGTTCATCGCTTTTTAGGGATCCCATTTGGTCCTGGAGCTTTCATGTTTTGACCTAATTCTTCGAGAAGCATGATGCGTTTCAACGACAATTGAATTCGGAATGTGACACGGTTGTCAGCCATATCACTTCATAGTAGCATTTTTTGTTTATTATTCCATGATAAGAAAGTTTCTTATCTTCTTCTGAATAATAAACGTGCGACGGGCAATCCCGAGTATCGAAACTCGTTTTTCTATGAATCTATATCACAGAGTGGCGACCGGACGATCATGGCCCTATAGCTTTGCCCTCATTTAAGCTTGAAGCAGCTTGTCGTCGCAAGTTCATCGTCTGTTATAGCAAGAATGTGAACCATTTGCTCTGACAAAACTTGTCCTAAGGGCAGCTCATGTTGACGGAACAGGACTGAGATAATATTTTGGTGCAGCGTCTGGTATTAATGGAGCTTTTGTTATTTTCTTGATCGCAATCCTATATGCCCTCTTCACGCGTCCGCGTCGTCGCAGAATTTTCGAAACAGTTTGCTTTTTTTTAATAGCGAGTTTGCAGACCATTCAATGGCATGTGTTTAGATTTTTGGTGGATATGTCCCGAATTGCTTGGTGGTCGCTATGAGTATAGAAGTCACTGACGTGCCAATCCATAAACGGCGTCAACGAACCGCAAATTTGAGATCAATAATGGATTCCACATATCCCCTCCTAAAGGTATTTTTATCTCCTGAGTTCACGAAAACAACATCCTGCTGTGAAAGTGCGAGTTCTGTTTGACAGTTCAAGAGAGCAGCATCGTTCTAGCGAGTGCAATCATTTCCCTTGAATTATCCAACGCTAAAAGCTTATTAATAAAAAAAATTGTTCTTACATTACGCATACGGGCGGTTATATAATTTCATAGTAGTGCGAATAAATTTGGCGCGACAAATTGGAAAAATTTAATCTGACAGTGATCACTCCACGTTCAAGGTTAAGCCACCACGTGTCCACAGTGCGAACATCACATCTGAATATCCCCCTGGGCAACAGTTCCCATGGAGGACAGCATGCCCCATTGGGATGCTCACCAAGAACAAAAGGAGCGCCACTACTGATTCACCCCCGTTGCCAAAAAAGAAAATAATGTCAAAGGAGAACATGTCATTAGTCTCACCCGACGAAAATGAGTCCTCTATGGAATCTTCTTGCAATATATCAACTAGAGACATACAGCGAATCATATTGCCGACTAGTGCTGCCAATCGCCCAACCGCCAGATACCATAGTGCCTCATATACACCGGAAATAAGGATTAATGCCAACACATCAAGCCAGGATGATGTTATTCCTGCCACACCCGTCTTATTGGATGAGAGCAATAACACCGAGTCGACCCAAGTTAACTTCAACGTAAACACCCAGGAATCCATAAATGCGGACTACAATAATTTTAAGCTAGCTACAGGTAGGCTCGTTTCCCAGAAAAAAAATGTCAATACGCCCAGTGTTAGGGTCCACACAAAAAATAGATTCGATGGACTTAATCCTGAAGCACAAGAATCATCTCGAGCCCCAAAAGAGACATGGTGTCCACCAATCTTTATAAATAATATTTCTGCTAAATCCATCAAGATGATGATGGATGAGGCTCCCTCTACCAAATATAGAGTCACTCACTTCTCTCCCTCCCGCCACAAGCTAATCGTAAACGACTCCAACACCCACCACAAAATCCTCAACACCCTTAAGCAGACGCTTGCGGAAGGTCATACTTTTACACCGCGTTTGGAAAGAAAACCAATAATCATTCTACGAGGCTCGGATGCCCACTTTACACCGGATGAGGTGAAAAATGACATCCTTCAGGTACGTCCTGAAATCAAAGCGGAAAACGTCCAAGTTGAGAGATTCGCCACACCATGGTCAAGGCGGAACTCTATGGATCTTCCATTTTTCAAAATTTGTTTGAACAAAGAGGACGATATTAAAAATATAACGTCTATCAGATACATCCTAAACCAGCGCATTTGGTGGGAGAAACCACGGAAAAATTTGGTCACCCAATGCTACAAATGTCAAAGATTTGGGCACGTAGCCACCAACTGTGCCTATCAGCCGAGATGCGTGGCATGTTCGGAAAATCATGACAGTATTAATTGCCCCCGTCGATCGAACCAGTCGATAAAAGAAAACGTCCCTCCACGCTGCACACTTTGCAATGCCAGTGGTCATCCTGCGAATTTCTCCAAATGCCCTGCCCGTATACAGTATCTTAAAAGACTGGAAGAAGCGAAAGCGAAGAGAAATGGCATGAAAAACATATCCTTCGACCAATCTTTCTTTGTGCCTAGCCACCAGTTTGAAACTCATCCGGGGATTAAACCCCGTTCTTCTTATGCGGACACTTTAAGGAAAAGCCAAGCTACCCACCCTTTGCAACCAACTGGACATTTTTCTAATGAGTTGTCTAGCATATCTCAAGATTGTCAAGACCTAATTGGAATGAGCTTTATGGCACTCATAAGGCATACAAGATCATTCTGGACATCATACAAAAATCTCGCCTCACAAGATAAAGCTGAAGCTTTAATCAATTTCGTCCTCAACTTAACCAAAAATGATTAAAGTACTTAATCTTAACATCAATTCTATTAGGTCCCACGACAAAAGGGTCGCTCTGCAGGATATATTCCGTTGCTATAGCCCTGACATCGCATTAATAACGGAAACGCGACTTAATCAGCGCCATAGAGTGAGAATAAAAAACTACCAAATGTACCGCAACGATGCAGGACGGGGCACTGCTATCTTCTATAAAAGCAATCTCTACTTAGAAAGAAGTAACATTACAGTAAACAATAATACCATCTCAGCAACATTTGCTTCCTTCAACATACGTTTCCCCTTTGACGACAATAAAAAGATTCTAGTTGGATCTATATATGCTAAAAGTGGAATTGGAAACATCTTGCCTGAATCCCTTAACTCAATTATTAACAGCGGCCGCCAATACGACTCCTTCCTCTTGGGAGGTGATTTCAACAGCAGGCATCACTACTGGGGTGATTCCGTAGCGAACCACAATGGCAACGCTTTGTACAATTGGCTTGTGAACAACCTTCAATTAGGACTTTCAATTGTAAACGCTAATTCTCCAACCTTCCCGAGAGGTTCATCATATATCGATAATTTCATAATTTCTTGCGACCTTCTTTCGCTATCCCAAAACAACTTTAAGTGTACTTCCATACCAGCACCTTCCGACCACTTTGGACTACTTCTTTCGCTGCCAATTAATAATATCCAACTACCGCTTATAGCCCCCTCGTTAAAGCGAAACTACTCTTTTATTAACTGGACAGTTTTCAATGATAATCTACTGGACTTAATAGATGATCCTTTCCCAGCGAATAGAAATCTTTCTAATACTGAAATAGACAACTACATTAATACGATTTCATCCGCAATTACGCAGTGTCTAGATTTACACGCTCCTAAAAAACCTGTAAACGAATCGAAATATTCCCATTTATCTCCATTGAGCCAGCTACTTATACAAAGAAGGAGGCAAATGCTTCAAAGGCTTAAGAGGATATTTCACTCTAATTTAAATCGCGTCAACCCAGAATACCAGCAACTTAAAAGCCAAATAAACTGTCTAAATATCATCATAAAAGAACGCATAAATTCGGAAACTAACTCATTCTATAAATCTCAGCTTCAAGCACTCACACCTTCGCCACAAGTTTTCCAGCAGATTAAACGGTTCAGTGGGCGTCTTAGCTCACAAGCTGATCTTGTTCAAGATCCTCTTTCCATTGATGGAACTCAATTACTTTCAATTAGAGATAAGCTAACAGCGCTGGCAAACCATTACAAAACCGTCTATTCCGCTTGTGAACTTCCAAATGATAGCATCAACAGCCTTGTAAACAGAAAGTTTGCGGACTTCCACACGCACCCCAATAATTCATTTTTCACAGTATTTGATGTCAATAATACCGCTATTAACCCAACAACTTCAGTGTATTCAAATTTCTTTACATCAATTGAAGAAGCGGAAGTCATTATACAAGGCGCAAACAATAAAAAATCAGCAGGTCCCGACGAGATTTCTAACTTCGTAATCAGGAAATGCTCTACAGCGCTAGCAAGGCATTTGACAATTGTCATAAATAATTGCATCAATGCAGCCTATTTCCCTATACCCTGGAAACATGCGCTGCTGTGCCCGATCCCAAAGAAAAACTCCGTAAGCAACATGGATTCACTGCGCCCTATATCCCTCATATCAAATCTAGGAAAAATTCTAGAGAAAGTTGTCCTGTCAAGATTCATGGAGTTCACTAAGAGTCTTATCCCTGACAATCAGTTCGGCTTCGAGAAAGCTAGATCCACGGAAATGGCTGTTATGACATTATTGGACTGCATCCTTGAAAATTTAAGAAATAAAAAAGTTACTGTGGCTTGCTCGTTAGACATCAAAAAAGCCTTCGACACAGTCTGCCATAAAGGTCTTGTTTTCAAACTTCTCAAAGCAAATTGTCCATTAATGTTATGCCGCATCATTTCAAATTTCTTGAAAGACAGGAGCTTACAGGTGTTAATTGGCGAAACCAAATCCTACCCAGTTCCGGCTCTCTCAGGCGTGCCCCAAGGGTCCATTCTTGGACCAAAGCTTTTTAACTTTTATCTTCATGACATTCCTTCAAGTATCCACAGTTCACCTAACGAAGCACGCAGCTTAAAAGAGCTGTCGAGCCTTTTCTTCGCTGACGACATTATTGTTTTCGCAGAAGATCCTAGGCCATCTCAAGCGGTTATTAAGTTGGAAGCTAAATTAGCCCCTGTTGTATCGTTTCTGTCCAATTGGGGATTTAAAATCAATTATGACAAATGTTCCGTAACCTGCTTCAGAAATGCAAGCGGTAAGGGCCATTATAAAGCTGTTCCTGAAAGTAAAATCATTAAAATAAACCTAAATGGTCAGCCAATCCCATTGAAAGAAAATTTAAATTATCTCGGATTTCTCTTCAACAACAAAGCTAAAAGTAACCCCCACGCTAAACGTATCCTTAGAAAGGTAAAGGCCTCTGCATGCAGACTAAACGCTTTTTTCTCGTCCAAATCTATCGATTATAGAGTAAAGACGTTAATGTACAAAACGTTAATACGTCCAGCAATAAATTATTGCTTTCCAGCGTGGATGAACTTGTCTCCAACTACAGCAAAAGACTTACAGATTTTCGAGAGGAAAGTGTTACGTAAGTGCCTGTCAAAATACCGTCGCCCCAACAAAAAATTCTACCGGAACGCAGTGCTTTATAGTGGTACTAGAATCACGCCTCTGATGCAATATATGATCCTTACTAGCAGAGCTCGCTTGAAAAAATGGGATAACCACCCATTATGGATCACTCGCAAAATTTTTCGTAATACGAGTACACAACATCCGAATGCATACTATAAATCTCCTCTTCAAACCTTAATCTCCCCTTCAGACGCGTTGCCTGAAGTTTTACCAAATGGAACCTTTTTACCTCCCTATTATATAAAAGCCTCCAATGACACACTAAGAGGGTAATTTCAATTTTCCCTTTCCCAGGGAGCGAGTGCCTATTCTATATTTTTAGAATTTTCATAGTTCATATACATATACATATATTAAAAAAAAAAAAATGAGAATGATTCCTGCCGCTTCATTGAAAACTCTCTTCGCTCAAACAAATTTATAAAGTAAAAACTATAATATACCAGTAAATACTAAAGGTACTATATGTATTTTTTTTCTCGAACATTGAGCCATAAACCTATGTTTATTCTGTACTATCAATTAAATTAACGAGCCTACTTGATCAGGATATGTTTAGAAAATATTTATACTTTATTAGCCTCAGACATCGTATGTAATATAAGAGCATTCCCTACACTTTTTTAATCAACTACATTGTCTTGTTATCAAATATTGATCTCAATGAAACTTCTAGTGGAATAGGTAACTGTATTGCTGACTAATCAATGGAGTATCCTAGTCCTGCTTTAAGTATTTTGGTAGTGAGCTGTGATATTGTTTGTTTGTTTTGTTTACTGAATTTTTAATGAATTAACGAGGTCTCTGAATATTTTTTTAGTCCTAAGCATTTACTTTATATGAATCTATCCATGCAAAAAAATCAATGAGCAATGATGAATATCTCTTTACATCTATAGTTTAACAAACTTGTCCTTATATCCTTGATTAGCCATGCAACTTAATTAATTAAACTTACAAAAGACTTTTGACATATAAGACTGTCAATTGCCCAACAACAACAACTTTGTATATTATACTGTAATAGCCTAAAAGAAAAGACTCAATAAATGAATTTGAATTTGAATTTGAATTTGCTGTGAAAGTGCGTGAATAAGTACGATGTGTGGTTAGGAGTACCAATATTAAACATCTGCGCTTATTAGACTGAGTGATGGCTTTCTTAACTAAAGGACCATTGCAGTGCTGAAATATTTTAATAACTAAACAAATATTACCCTTAATAAATCCTTCATGCTGGTAAAGGCTGTGTCAATTGCATAGAGTTCAATAAGTTCATTCAAGACTGCAGCGATTGGACTTGAAACACTTGATGTAATGCGCTTAATCTCTTCATATCCCACTCGTACAAGGTATACTCGAATATGGAGCTAGAAATTTGAAAGTTGATTATTTTAAAATGTCTTTGTTTGCCAACATACTTACAGTCGCCGCTTGTGTCAACTCAATGCCAGTCAAATTAGAAGCAACTTCAGGTCTAGCTCCCGCCGCCTTGCGTCTCTCCAAGCTTTCAAAGGCAATGCGGACACGGCTAGAATTATGTTCTTATTCAAACAAAATGTAATTCACGAAATTCAACGATTAATACTAACTTAGCAGCAGCACATTCTAGTCCCTTAATGATTCCTTCAACAGAACCATCCCACTTCGCATCTGAGCTGTTATTGACATATCTGGACAGATACGCCACTGTAGGAACCAATGATTTTCCATCCAATGCCAGCCTCCATACCTTCATCAAGTATCTGGCCGTCTGAAGCAAAACGACCGTGTTCTCGCCTTCATAGGTACACGCGGCCGTTGCGAAACCGTATAAAGATGGAAAATTGGAAGACGTCATATAACCATGACCTCCACACGCCAGCCGGCATGTTTCCACTCCGGCCGAAGAGTCAGCACTGCATACAGCTTTCAATCCGCATGTCAAAGCATGCATTTCCGGTAGTCGATCTAATTGTCCACGACCTATTTCGGCTGTAACTTGTTCGTACATATTCCACACTTGATCGGAGACAATTTTGAACATTACGGCCTTGGCTATGTTTGGTATCAATTTCATTTGTTGTGTCACATGATCAATAATTTGTGGTTCTGGTTTGCTGAAGTTAAATTCGTTATTTGGGTCTGAATTGAATGAACAGAAAACTTGATTCATACTTAGGATCAATGGGACTTTGTCTGCGAACGGCCGAGTAACGAGTGGCAATTGTCGCAGCACTGGCCAAAACACCGGCAGAATCGCGAACTATAAGCACTCGGACAAATACCATTGTGCTATAGGTAAGCACGGATGTCGGAGACTTAGTAAATACGCCTCCGCCACCCACTTGAGCATTTTTCATAAGCATATTCTCCATTGGTACCCGGACATTTTTGAAGCCCAGATAGCCATTGTTAACAGCTTTCATTCCGATTTTAGGACCAATTTCGCCGATAATTACTCCAGGCATAGGCTTAAAAGTCTCGAGATCCCGCACTTGAACGATAAGCGGATGCAAGCCGCGATGAACTCCCCTCGTATAAACTTGTGCAAGAACAATCGCATGACTAACGGTGTGGCCAACTGAAATGTTTAAAAGTTGTCAATATCACAGTAGAATGAAAATTTAGGTATTAGCTTACGTCCTCCCGGCCACCATTTATATGCCGATAACGATGGACTGCTTAATATGAATTCACTCTTTCTTGGGTCAAAATCAGCCCTAGTTTCCAGTCCGCGTAGAAATGTTCCGTGACCCAATTCGGTTTGAGCGTACGTTCCGATGATTTCCATATTGAGTGCTTTCTCGGCCCATTTTTTCTGTTGTTCCAATGTTCCTTGTGACATTATAGTCGGAACAAACATGGACAAATGTACCGCAAATGGAAAACCCTCGGCTAGAACATTGCCTCCACGCATACTTATCAAGACTTTTCGTATCGCATCCAATGATTCTCTTAAATTATGAAATTTTGCTGAAAATAGTTCAAAAAAATCTGGGCGGCCACTTACGAATAATCTCCCAACTTTAATTGAATTTTTGGACCTCTTTGTTTTAGTTTCTGGAAAACTCTGATGGACTTTTTAACACTGAACTCGTACAACTCTTTGTGAGAGAGATATGATAACGGTACGTTTCCATCCTCTTTTTCATCTTCGATTAGAATTTGATCTGTAGGATACAGATAGCTGTATTAGTAAAGGTGAATTATTGTTGTGTTTTTAGAGTTACTGTCAAAGCGACATTTTTAATTATTGTTGCAGAGATGATTCACAAGTGTGAGCAACACTGCTCTAAAGGGTAACGCTCATGACTGTAAAGAAGTAATGGAAATTAGCCCGGAAGGGAGAAGGTAGTGCTTTAGTCCTTTTACTGGAGCGCTTCCGTATTGGAATCCCTGACTATATACGTCACTTTAAATCATTGACCAACATTTCGACATTTACATGAACTGATTATGCTCTCTTTGATCCATTATAACTAAGAAAAATATGCACAGTGAGTTACAGTCAAAGAAACCCCTCAGCATAAGACTTTCTTTTAAGATATCTTCTTTTGAGAGATACACATTTTTGCATTCTAAACTTTCCGGAAAGTATTCACTTTTATATCCAGTACAGTACAACAAAAATTAAAACTACTAAACCGTTAAATCGACGAAAACAATAGGGTGGCTTTTATTGGGAAATCAAAGTCTGCACTTTCTTTAGTACTCAAAGTCTTTTATAACTGTAAACTGAATCAACAACTGTGGCCATTCAAGCATCAATCTCAAGGATTTTTGAAGACCTATCGTAGTTACTAGAAAGGACGTATTTTGTATATGTACATGCTAACAGTCAGACTGCAATAAGGTCACTTGAGACAGTATTGACCACAGGGATGGGATGGGTTGCTTTTCTAACATTACACTGTTCTGGATACCGGTCCACAGACACTTTGGAGGAAATTGCCGTTCGAACGATTTATCCGGCGATGCGAAAGTTATCATCTTTGAATGCGTCCGCAGAAACATACGTTTTAGTATGTTGTCGCTTGTGCAATGGTAAATGAAGCCTCTGCATAACACAGAATCAACGCTAAATGGACGGAAGATGGCCTGGTTGGAACTCAGGGACGTAGCCAGGGGAGGGGTCCATGGGGTCCGGACCCCTCCCGAAATGTTTGAAATTTCAGCGATGATAACTGTAATAATGCACACTTATGTATTTAAATGTGCTACACATTTTCACAGGTTCTCTGTTAGTACATCAGTACAAAAATTCACCAAATTACACATGTTTGTGAAATTAAATCAGTTGTTGCGAAAATGGGGTAATTATGCCGGAATTTGTTCTCTGTCCATGCGGCCCGGATTCCTCTCTACCCATTGCGATTTTTTCAGATATCGCATCCGTATTTTATTATTTTTCCAACGGAGAAAAATAGAGTTCCGTTTTGGAAATAGAAAGTGTGCACAGAGGCCGAACGTTTTTGCAGAAAATCGAACAAGTTTGAAAATTTCGGATCTCATAAAAATACATACATACAAGTAAGTAATCCGTCGCCAAGGGGGATGGATCAAATTGACCCGAGCTGTTTCTCAATAATTAAATTTTTCTGCTAGTATGAATCATTGCGAAAATGTTCGGTAGTTGGAAATACGTTTTCTAAGGTATGTCGGCTATAACACACATTAGAAGTGATAGCTCCAAACAAGTCAACATGAGTTAGAAATTAGAAATGGGTTTATTTGAGTCACCTCGCAATTAACGTTAGATTTTGTTGTCCTAATTGGCTCTACCAATAAATTACCCATTTTGGAAAATAACCTCTTCTCTAGATAGATATGCTAAGGTTGTTCTTTTGTTGGTGATCAATTTTCATAAATTTCAACGACCTACGTTGAATCCCATTTCGCTAAAACTATTGGTTTTCAAGAACAGCTTCATGTTTTTCTCACTCAGGGTGTTTGATCGACCGCTGTTTCTTCTTACCAACTGAAATGAAAACGTTATGAACCTAACTTTATTGCTGATATAATTTTCTTCAAGTTTATAGCTCTCAAGTCTTTTACTACTACAAATCTTATATGAAAACTATACCTTAAAGTCTCTCAGAAATGGGTCGCACTTTACCAAAGCGATTAATAAATTCAAATCTGACCTTTTACTAGTTAAACTGAAAAACATTTGACTTCGGTGGCCCCTCATTAATCGAATAGGCAAACGATACCTTTCCGTGATTGTGACCATAACTCTAACTAATTCAAATCAATTTCCACCAACATCCGGCGTCCCTCAGCAATCATACGAAGATTCACTTTTGTTTTTATTTTTTTTTTAGATATTCAGAGTCTGTTTAAATCTCCTATGCAATTGGAGCGAATTGGATGAAATCGACGGGTTCTATACAAAATCCAAAAATACAAAATCCAAAAAAAAAAAAACAAATTCAAAAAAATTGAAAAATCCACATTGTCAAAATCCACAAAGACTAAATTCACAAAGACAAAATCCATAAAGTCATAATTCACAAGGTCAAAATCCAAAAAGACGAAGTCCATAAATTCAAAATCCACACAGCCAGAATACATAAAATTCATATTCACAGTAGAAGCAAGAATTTACATCAGTTATCACAATTGACTATTGAGAATATTTACGTATTTATGTGACAATTACCAAATCCCGGGGCATATGCGCTTTAGCTGAAGATACGGAGCATATACGATTTAGCCGATGACACGGAGAGGAATGCACCCGGACCATAAGCGCTACAGCTAAAGCGCATAATGCTCCGGGTGCATCCTTCTCCGTGTCTTCAGGTAGAACGCATATGCTCCGGGCTTTGATAATTGTCTAGTTAAGCGACTTTTCTGAAAATCAATCTAAAACTTTAGGTTTTTTCTTAAAAGGTTGCTTGGAAAAATTCAGTGTTTTTTATAGCCAATTTTTTTTCAATATTTAGATCCCCCTGTTCTGCATGGAATGACTACATATTTTGAATCGTTTGTTTCTTGGTGGTATTAAAGTGAAAAACTAATATTCACAGTGACCGGACCAGATTTTTTGATGATCATTGATCAAACGCTACAAATATACAGTAGAAGAATCTTAATCACCTTCCGGGAAACGAAAAATTTCAATCTCCCCATCACCACTCGCTTTCACCTCTGGTTTTTAACTGAAAAAAAAAACGCTGAACTTTCTCAAGCTCCGCCACTGGTAATTAACGTTTTGGACCATTTCATGATTATTATTTTTGTAAAAAAAAAAAAAACAAAACCAGCACTGACTCGGAGCCCACGCAATAAGCATTATGGCTCTCTTCATACAAAAATTTATGGATTTTGTCTTCATGGATTTTGACTTTGTGAATTTTGTCTTTATGGATTTTGTCTTTATGGATTATGACTTTTGGATTTTGACTTGTGAAGTTTGACTTTGTGGATTTTGTATAGAACCCAAATCGATGAGTATATATCGAATAAAAAGAGATGCATTTCAACACATTTTTTAGTGATGTGTTTTTTCTGTATCATCAAAAATACAGTAAAACAGTTCTCCACTAGCAACACCTTGGGGCATTCGGTAGCTCAGTGGCAGAGATGTCTACCTCTGAGTTGCCGGTGCGTGGGTTCGAATCCCACTGTGACCCATGGATGTTTGTGTTGTCCATAAAATGCTCCTACGGCAGCCGGTTCTTCGATGTAAATCGTCCCGGAGCTACCCGTTGCTAAAAAAACGGCCAAGAGCTGTCAAGACCCCCTTCGATTCAAGAGAAAAAAAATCTCTTGAATCGCTACAACAACAACAACAAAAACAACAACACCAAAATATTGATTTACAACAAATTTCTGAAATGGAAATTTGGACCCCTCCCGAAACAAATTCCTGGCTACGTCCCTGGGAACTAGACGTTGCCTGTTTCACTGGAAATATATTCGCAGTGTGAAGGGAGCAGTGGCGCCGCCGGAGCGATTTTTTTTATTGGAGGGGCAAGATTTTTTCTCAAAATCTAAATTAAGCGGTCATCATATACCGGACCTCTACCACTATATGATCCTGTGAAACGATACCAATAAGTGATTATGAAACATATTAGAGAACAGCGCAGCGTCCAATCCCTGTGAACATGGAGAAGGAATATGCTTGAAATACATTTGACGCGTCAGCATCGGCATCAGCAGAAACATTTCAATTTAGAACACACGCATTGACAGCAGCAGCAGAAGCAGAAAAAAATGCCGATGCCGATGCTGACGGGTCCAATCTATTTCAAGCTTTAGATGTATTAGAGGTTTTTGTGTCATTGTTGAACGTAGACAGCCGCCTAAAGCTAATTCAAATTTTGTGCCAAGTGTGACCGCTCTAGGGACAATTTTTACGGAGATATGGACAATTTTGTGTTTTCAAGTAAACATTCTCGAAAATGGGTTTTGAAAAACTCGATGTAGAGCGCATTTAGAGGTACATTTTAGTGAAACAATCAGGATTCTAGCTATCACCGTTTCCGATATGCAGCCGTTTTAAGGCGTCGCAAAGCACTGAACGACTTTTCTGATAATGCTGCTGATGCTGGAACCGCCAGCAGTAATGTTACTGACCGTGTTATCTTTGTCAAAAGATACTTCGCTGCGCTCGATATACTTAGATCCTGGGCAGACATCAGAAGGCAACCTGTCGCGATGCGTAGAGCGGCATTTTAGATTTTTTTCGATTTTCGATCTGTTCGATCGTCAATATGACAATTAATTATAGTCTTCTGGACGTATATTTAAAAGTTCGCACCAAGTTGTGCCCTTAAAGTCTCGAAAAATCAGGTTTTAAGGTGAATAGTTCCAGGTTTAAAGCTATTTTCAAAGATCATCGACAAATACGTACTAGTGGTCTTTCAACCCGGTTTTTCAACACTTGTAGTGCAAACCTTGGTACTAGCTTTTGAGCATACATTTAGAAGACTATCTATAATTAATTGTTATAGTGACGTTCGAACAGATAAATATTTTTTTCTATTGTAGATGGCTTCTGAGGAAAAGAAAATGTGCAAATTGGTAGATTTCGGGTTCACTTTGTATGGGAAGTACCCTTTGTTTCAATCCGATCCAAGTAATATTTGGGAGAGGTTCTAATGGGGCTTAGCCCTAACGTTTACCAATTTTTTTCCCGCCTGCCGTGATTCAGCGATAAGTTACAGGCAAGTCTTTCTGAAAAATGTAAATAGGGGAAATAGCCTGAGTCTCCGTGTGAGCCAGCTATATGTTGATAGGAAGAGTTACCCCAATTACCATGGCTCCAATTGAATTACTTCAGAAGCTAGAGCGCCTGTCCATTTTTCAACATTTGGAGAAAAAGCGAAAATAAAGTTTCAAACCTTGTTCCCATCTTAGATAACTTAATTTTTGCAAATATTTTTAGCTTTTTAAGCAGGTTACACTGTCAAAAAGATAATTATATTAAAATCTGGCAATCAATCGTTATAATTTCGAAGGAAAATCTGGAAAAAAAAGAGAAAAGTACGGACTTAGCGCTATTGAGCACTTCATTTTACACCAACTATGGACTTGACGGAAGAATGTTCGTATTGTCGTTACAATATTGTAAAATGTGGATGAAGTGAGAATATTTTCAATACGTACATACCATGAGACGCAAGCAATTTATTGTATTTCCACCAGTTCGTATCCATGAAACAAATGTGTCTCATCAGTTTATGCTTTCCGAAAGTGGTAATGATCACGTTATGACCAAAGGATGATCTGGTCAAGATTAGACGTTTTCCTTTCTATCTTACTACTGTCATTTAACAGGAAACTAATTGGGGGTCATAACAGGACATGGCCCTATTATGAAGCTCGCCAGGAGACTTAGACTTAACTTCATCACAATTACTAATACAGAAGTTGTGAGGTTTAAAACACTTACATCACCCTACCCTCTGGAGAGTGATGTAACTGTTCTGTCATTGCTCGGCACTAGGCACACTTTTATGACACGGATCATCTTAAGTCGTCATTCAATTGGGTGAAGCCAATGCCACAAGAAACGTTGCTTCTTTGTCAACGGCGACAAAATTTGATTTTATTCTTCCATATAAGATATCATTTTTTTTTTAGTTAAACGCACGTGTGTTGCCCAGAACCATTGCCCGTTGGACAAGTACAGCATGTTTAGGTGTTGCCCAAAAGTTCCTGTAGTGGAATTGCGACTAGAGATGTGAATTTAATAAGATTGCCAAAATCACATCGTTTCAAACAACTGATTAATAAATGTTCACTCGGACCATACATATATCCCATAAATCAGTCCCAAACGACATCCCCTTTCTTTTGAATGCAGTTTAGCTAAGACTCGAGTATTATCAACTCTCTGCATGCATAAGCTGGTGAAATGCAAACGCAAGACACTCATTAGATTTAAACACGTATATCAATAGTTATACATTTACTTTTTTAATTTGGCAGATATTTTTCAATTTAGTTTTTTTTTCCTTCCTAATCTCGAGATATGTCGATTCCGTCAAATCGTAAATAAATAAATAGCTACCATTCGCATCTAATTTCTAAGATTTAAATTGCTTAGATCAACAGCTCGCTCTGCAGAGGGTTTTATCCCCATAATTGGGCACTTGTTTAACATCTAAATGAGACCATATCCCGCCAATTGGATCGTGAATTTGAAAACTACCATAAACTACAACCTTGTGCTTCGAACGCGAGCACACTATTTACTGTATCAACCACTGTTTAACTCTGTTAAAATCCAATTTGATATTTAGTACAATCGTACCTTTCTGGTTGTTATAAATGCAAGTTTATTTTTTGGTTTTATTAATACCCGAAGGACCTTTGTTTCAGCCTGCATGGTAAAGAGCTTCCAAAAATTTTGTGTGGCCATAGTAAGTAATTCTTGGGTCTAAAACAATTTTTAATTTTCTGGAGTATGGTTTTATTCAAACTGTTTTCAACAGCTCTTTTGAATATATATATTGAATATATATATATATATCTTTTAGAGCACAGTGGTTGAGTTTTGAGTTTAGCTGATCAAAATATGTCGTTACAACGCGTTGAACATGCGAATGCCAGATTTCACGCTGAACTGTACATAGATTATAGAGAGGGATGGTTTTACACTAAATTCAATGTAAGCTGGCATTTAACAGAAACCCCAATGTATGTTATGGAGGTTTCCTTTTGTGGAGAAAATAGAGAATCCAAATTAGAGCATTTGATGTAAGGGCTTACATTGACCACGAGTGATCATTTGAACCTTTGTATTGGAGGTAGACGATCCTTCAGTCAATATTTACCTATTTCAATACCATTCAAAGAAAGAATATGCCAATGCAAACACTTTCCAAACAATTGATCCCAATATCCTGTGGTCCAGCAGCCAAACCCGGCTTATTCGAATCAGGAACCCTGGCTAATCCTTTTTGTTTCGTAATGGTAAACATTCGTTTTATGGAAGTTACTACCACAAATTTAACTTTCTAATTGCTCCAAGTATGGACTTAGCACAAAATAGCGCTATAACTGGACTTAGCACTTTTGTCCAAATTTTTTTCGATCAACCTAGGACATAGCGTTTCTTGCAAATGTTAATTTTCTTGGATTAAGCTGGGTAAATGTTGTTTCAAGATTAACTACTCCATGAAGAACTTGACAAGGAATAATACGATGTAAAAATCTCAAAATCGAAAAAAATGGACTCAGCACTATTGTGCTTTAAGATGTACATATGTATGTATCGATATAATCTGCCAAGGGAAGGTATATGGTACAATATATTATTGGAAAGGGAACTTTGCGTAGTTTAAATCGTCCTCAGAACACATTTTGCGGTATATATTACAGTTAACAAGACATTGGCGAACAATCATAATTTCACCCCTTTGCCACCCCCTTCCTCCCAAATGTGACGCGCAAAAAAGTGTAACTTTTTACTGCGTAATGCGGTCAGGCCATAGAACAATTTGGCATCAAAAGTCAGCTCTTTTTGTGGATCTTTGGGTTTCATCATTTTTTCAACTAAAATCACTCTAATAAATTATAATTTTATTTAGCGTTTATTTATTTTTTTTAATTGAGTTGGAAACAGCTAAAGGCACCTTATGCTGGGGGTTCCCAAGACCAGTAAATCAAGCTATGCAGAAACAGGGATTGAATATCGCACATTATTTCCATCTTTGTCATGGATAGCATTGCCATGATCAAGAGAAGATTGACCTACATTCATCAAGTTGACAACGAGACGAATCCGGGTCCATGGATGTGCTCGGTTTGCGCCAACAGAATTTGGTCTATGTCCAATCGTCAGTTCAGTGCACATGCTGCGGACAATGGGTCCACCTCAAGAACTGCTCGGGACTCACAAACACCAATCAATGGTCAACATCTTACAGAGCGATCAGGTGTGGAAACAGAAGGCAAAACTCATCCAATCACCAGCCGCCTAACCAAGGTTCCCAACCATCATCACCTTCCACCCCTGCAAATGCTGTGAGGCCCGCTTCACCCAATTTGACCCCAGCTCCACGGATCGTCGATGCAAATTACACCCGCACGAGGATAGTCCAACTAAACTGTAATGGACTCCAGCACAAAATCGCTGAACTAACAGCACTCATGGACAGACACCACATCCAAATAGCGGCAGTACAGGAAACCAAACTCAACTCTAGTCACTCACTCAGGTCATACGGGAACTACAATGTCATCAGACAAGACCGAGATAGGAACGCAGGAGGAGGTTTGGCTTTCCTCATCCACAATAATTTGCCATACAGCGTAGTTGATGTCCCTTCCGCCGATGACACCTTGGAGCAGCAAGCGATAATCGTCAAATCAGGAAATATTGACTTTGAAATCTACAACATATATAATCCACCTGTCTCCAGCTGTCCCACAGGTTACAAAGTCAATATCAGCCCTCTATTAAACGGACAATATCGCCTCCTACTTGGTGATTTCAACGCACATCACGATTTATGGCATTCCAACCTCCAAAACGACACCAGAGGTAACATCATCGCCGACCAACTGGATGATTCGGATTTCTGCCCTTTAAATGACGATAAACCGACCCGTATCACTGGATCCTGCACAAGTTCACCTGACATTGCCATCGCCAGCCCTGGACTTATTAATGACATCTCATGGGAACCAATCCTCACAACATCATCTGATCACCTGCCAATTATTCTGACTCTCGATATGCCGTCGAAATTCATCCATCCCGATAAGAAGACGTACACCAACTTCAACAAAGCTGACTGGGACAGCTTTAAAAGGTTCACCAACGAGGCTTTTGCTAGTCTCACCGCCCCAAGTGATGTACGTATGGCTGAAAAACAAATTAGACGAATTATTCTCACTGCAGCTAAGAGATACATTCCAGCAGGCCGCATTCCCAGCCTAAAACCCAACTTCCCAACATCTGCGGCTAAATTGGCAAAAACTAGGGATCAACTCAGAAGTGCAGACCCAAGTGACCCACGGATAAACGACCTCAATGACATCATAGTCAAACAGGTCAACGACCACAGGAGAGGCATATGGCAATCACATCTCAGAAAACTAAATTCAAACACTGGTGTGAGCAAACTCTGGAGCACTGTTAGAAACCTATCCAACCCCACTAAAACTCAAGGGAGGGTTTCTATCAAGTTTGGTAACTCAACCGTGAGCGACGATAATAAATGCGCAAACCTATTCAACAAACAATTCGTCGAACACCCAACTAAGGATAAACTCAAGCGCAAAATCACACGAGACATCCGAAACACTAAAGTTGATGAACATCTCCAAATCACCTCTACAGAAGTTGCAATGGCCATAAAGAATGCCAAAAATTCAAAAGCACTTGGTCCAGACGGTATAGCAATGATCATGCTCAAACACCTCGACACACCGGCCATAGAGTATATCACTGCCAAGATGAACCTTTCGTTACGAACATTCATCATACCAGAAATTTGGAAGAGAGGCCGTATCATACCGTTACCCAAACCTGGTAAACAACACTCCTTAGGAGAATCCTACCGACCAATCACGCTTTTATCCCCTGTGGCGAAAATATTGGAATCGCTGATACACAAGACTCTTGCGACGCACATACAACTCGCTAATCACCAACACGGCTTCCGAAAAATGCACAGCACCACCACTGCACTAGACCGAATCATGTCTAAGGGGTTCAATGGGATCAACCAGCCCCCGCCGTTTAAGCGTACCATTCTTGTGGCTTTAGATCTGTCGAAAGCGTTTGATACGGTGAACCACTCGCTCCTACTGACGGATCTCCGCAATTCATCCACACCGCCGCATATAGTCAAATGGATCGCAAACTACCTTGCCGGACGTCAATCCAGCACCGAGTCTAGAAATGGGAAATCTAAACTAAGAAGGATAAAACAAGGCGTACCACAAGGCGGGGTACTTTCCCCCACCTTGTTCAACCGATACATGTTGTTGTTGTTGTTGTAGCGATTCAAGAGATTTTTTTCTCTTGAATCGAAGGGGGTCTTGGCAGCTCTTGGCCGTTTTTAGCAACGGGTAGCTCCGGGACGATTTACATCGAAGAACCGGCTGCCGTAGGAGCATTTTATGGACAACACAAACATCCATGGGTCACAGTGGGATTCGAACCCACGCACCGGCAACTCAGAGATAGACATCTCTGCCACTGAGCTACCGAATGCCCTTCAACCGATACATGTCAGGGCTTCCCACCCCACCCGAAGGAATAGACATTGTATCCTATGCTGACGACTGCACCATAATGACATCTGGCAACGACATTCCCGACATGTGCGATCTCAGCAACGGTTACTTGGAAGAGCTCAACCTTTTCTTCAACAACAAGAACCTAATGCTATCAGCGCCCAAATCCTCGGCCACCCTCTTTACCACATACAACAAAGAATTCAACCAACGCCTTAACAACAGAGTAAATGACACTGAAGTTCCCACTATCCGTCACCCCAAAATTCTTGGCGTCACAATTGATAATCACGGCCTATTCAACACCCATGCCGACAACATTAGTGGGGCACTGATAAGGAGACTTTACTCACAACCTACAAAGCCGTCAGTCGTTCTGTGGTAAATTATGCAGCACCGATATGGACAAATTGACAATTTGATTGATGATGCCACGGCGGCTGCGTATACAACAGCACTAGAGGAAAAACTGTCGCCCATGCTTGATGACATCAACAATTTAGGCATCCATGAGTTCTGGGAGGAGCTCAAAGACAGCATCAAGGGGGTCGCAGAAGAGGTCGTGGGCTATAAAGGCCGGCGCAGACGAGCAGACTGGTTCGACGAAGAATGCAGGGCCTCGATTGAGGCGAAAAATGAAGCCTATCGCCAATACACACAACGCGCATCTCGAGCCAAGAAAGAAAGATATAACGAGCTTCGGCGAGTATCTAATAAGTTAATTAGACGTAAGAAACGCAAACATTTTGACGAGCAGTTACAGCAAATAAACCAAAGATTAGCCAGTAAGAACATTAGACAGGCGTACAAACTTATAAATAATGTTAAGAATGGATATCAACCCAGGACAAGCCTATGTAAGGACAAGGATGGTAACATCATCAGCGACATCGAAAGCGTCAACAAACGATGGGCCTCGCATTTTGAAGAGCTCCTCAATGCACCATCAACATCCCCCGCGGAGCCAGCTCTTGAGCAGTTAGCCGAACCAGGCCCTCCCGTTCTACCCCCAACAGTAGAGGAGGTGAGTCTTGCAGTCGCTTCAAAATAATAAAGCGCCCGGCGCTGACGAGATCCCAGCAGAACTGCTGAAGCATGGTGGAACGAGCCTGACCAACGCAATACATGTGCTACTGCTGAAAATATGGAACGACGAGGAAATCCCCGAAGATTGGCGCAAAAGCATAATCTGTCCAATCCACAAAAAGGGTGACAAGCTGAAGGGTGAGAATTACAGGGGCATATCATTAGTTTGTACGGCCTATAAGATATTATCTAAAATTCTTGAAAAGAGAATTAATCCGTACGCAGAACAAATCATTGGCGAGTATCAAGGCGGCTTCAGACCTGGTCGATCAACGACTGATCAGCTTTTCACAGTGAAGCTACTACTCCAAAAGTGCTGGGAATATAACATCGACGTATACCAAATCTTTGTCGACTTCAAGCAGGCATACGACAGTATCGATCGAAGTGTACTGTACAACATTATGCTGAATTTTGGTATACCGGCAAAGTTAGTGCGACTCACAAGGATGACGATGACTAATACCGTCTCGCAGGTCAGAGTGCAGAATCGACTCACTGACCTATTTGAAACTCGTACGGGACTCAAGCAGGGCGACGGGCTGGCGCCGACGCTCTTCAACCTTGCTTTGGAGTATGTAATTCGAGCCATGAATATGGACAGCAGCGGAACGCTACTCATCAAGTCGACTCAATTAGTAGCGTACGCCGACGATATCAACATCATGTCTCGAAGGTTGGGTGATGCAGAAAGCCTTCTGCATAACCTCAATAACGCCGCAAAGGAAGTTGGACTACATATCAACGAAAGCAAAACAAAGGCCATGATGCAATCGAAAACAAGGACGCCAGCAAATTCAAGCATCACAGTGGGTGACTATCTGGGTTGTAACTTATCAAAGGACGCCAACGAAACCGACGAAATTAAGCGACGGATACAACTAGCCAATAAGACATATTTCTCGGTCCTCCCTATAATTAATTCGAAACTTGCGCACAGGAACACGAAGCTCCGCGTGTACAAAACGATCATCCGACCCGTGCTATGTTATGGCTGCGAAACATGGACCCTCACCCAAGCCTCCGAAATTTTGCTAGACCGATTCGAACGAAAGGTCCTTCGGCGAATTTTCGGGGCCGTTCGCGAGCGAGACCAATGGCGTATCCGGTACAACCATGAGTTGTATCAATTGTACGATGAGCTGGAAGTATCGAAAATCGTGAAGCTTCAACGTTTGCAATGGGCGGGGCATGTACAACGGATGGACGATAATTGCATGCCAAAGAAAGTGATGAACGCACAACGAATTGACGGAGCGAGGTTGCGTGGACGACCGAGAGCTCGCTGGGAGAACTCCGTAGGTGAAGACGCCCAACAGCTGCTGGGCTTCCGAAACTGGAGGACGAGGTCACGTAACCGCGACAATTGGAGGTCAACGATTCAGGCGGCCAAGGCCCGACGTCGGGCTATCGTGCCACATTGATGATATGGACAAATACCCTATGCAAAACCAACTGGAAACGGATTCAAACATGCCAAAATGCAGCGTGCCATTACTGGTTGCGTTCGCATGTCATCGCAAGACCACCTGCACCAAGAAACCAAGCTGCTAGACCTCAAGGCACACAATGATCTCCTGGCTAAGCAATATCTTGTTGGTTGTCATCGAAGCTTACACCCAAATCATGACCTCATGGACAAAACCCCACCACCACGTCATGTAAGACGTTCGTTAAGGGACAGGGAAAGGGAAGTCCAAAGGTTTAAACGAGTTCCTCTCGATAACTCCAACATACACTGCGCGACAAATGCTTAGGTTCATGGATATTTTCCTTTAAAATTATATAATTTCTATGTACTCTGATCGGAAATAGTTTTTAAATAATGCTCTCTCAACTAACGGTTATTTTAATAAATATTACATTTCTATTAAGCAACTCGCATAGCTAACGGAATTTTTTAAAATGAAAATCGCAATTTCCACTGCGACAATTGTATAGGTTCACTTACTTTAAAGAGTTATCTCGTCCTGGTGAGAAGTGTTCGTGGAAACATTTTTTTTGGCGTTATACTCTGTGAGTCGTATAGTGGATAATGTCAAAAGGAAATCAATTTTCTGCCGAGGAAAAGGCGACAATTTCCATACTAAAGCAAGAAGGATATTCAAACCGACAAATTGCAATACGGATTCAGCGGAGCTTGATCCTTGTTAATAATTTTATACGAGATAGTGGAAATTATGGCCGACGATACGCAGGAGGCAGAAAAAAAGCGAATTCTGGTGCATCAAGGCGAAGTCTCTTAAGAGAAGCCTCGAACTCGCCCTTTACTGCGCGTAATCTTGGGGAGATTTAGGTGTTATCAGCCAGTGTAAGGACCATCCAACGAGTTCTTAGATCTTCATCTTGCTTAAAACGCTTACGATTAAAGAAAAAATAGCCTTAACCCCGCAACATCGCCTACAGCGCCTGGAATTCGCCTCAAGATTCATGAACTGGACATCACAATGGAGGCAGGTAATATTTACGGATGGAAAACGCCTTTGTGTGGACAGTCCAGATGGGTTCTCCTACTATCATGATTATATAGGAAGGACCCTAAGTACCTGTCACGCCATCACTTCCGAATAGGTTCCGTTATTGTATGGGGAGCCATATCATATCATGGAACTATCGACTTGGTCATTCTACGAGGTTACCAAACCATTTCATCTTATAAACAGCTCTTAGAAGAGGAAATCCCTATGATAAATGTCATGTACGGAGGCGATCCTTGGATATTGCAACATGATCTTGCCCCAATTCATACAGCGAGAGTGGTTAAATCGCTTATTGAGGAGAAAAATGTGGCTTTGTTAGACTGGGTGCCCATCTCCCCTGGCATTAAACATTTGGGGTGGCTTGTTCGGGAGGTTTACAGTAGTGGTAAACAATACGACTCTGAAGAAGAATTAATTCATGGAATTAAGACAGCTTGGTCTAAAATACCGATATCTGTGCTGCATTCTTTATACGATTACCTGCCTCGAAGGCTTTATGAAATTATAAATAAAAATGGCGAAAATACACACTATTAAATTACAAAAAAATGCTCCTGTTTTTTCGTATTTATCCTCTTTCATACTTTTCTGAAATATTTTTCAGCGAAAACATTATGTAAAACTGTAAAATCGTCCCTGAACCTAAGCAATTGTCGCACTGGAAATTGACTCTTTGAATTAAATCAATTACTGTAATTTAAGGAAAATGTCCTGTGGGGATTCAGTCCATTCATTTTGTTTGTGATATTTAATACTTCCAAAAATAAAATTTCTTGAACTGGTAAGGTTTTATTTTATCGCTTCATGGAAGGAAATATGAGTGAACCTAAGCATTTGTCGCGCAGTGTATATAAGGCGGCCCTAAATCAACTGCACACCAGCGAGGTAACCAAAGCCACAAATAGGCTATCCGTAAACCGCGTCCTTCGCGCTCGACCACCCGACATCTCAGCCGACGAACAACAACTACCGAGAGCCACACGTACCACCTTGGCTCAGCTTCGTTCTGGATTTTGCTCCAGACTAAATTCGTTTTGGTCACGCATTGACAACAGCATTGGAAATATTTGTCCAGCATGTGGAGCCAGCCCACACGACGTGGATCATATATTTGACTGCACTGCCGCACCTACGCATCTAACACCTATCGCACTATGGGAGAACCCCATCGAAGTTGCGATCTTCTTAGGTCTTGACCTTGAGGAGAGGATGCCTACGATTTATGAATGATGATACGAGTTCCCCCCCCCCCTCTCTTGCGCCGCTACAACAACAACGAGACATCTGCAGAGAGCAACCACTTATGCAAGTGAATTCTTCGCTTGGACAAAAATCAGGTAATACTTTCAACGCCATCTAGATATATCGAGGCCTGCTTAAATTGTTCGTCGGATACGGGCAAACAACAACAATGTCATGAGAAGCAACAACAATGCAATGTAATTTAATCTGCGGATTTGACGTTTACGATTCTACATTGCGGCCTTAATATATAGACGGCGGTGATACTTTCGACTTTGCATTGGAAGAGATAGCCACTCGATAATTAAGTTTTCGATTAAATCGTCCCTATTCATGATGTCTTAGAGCACCGGAGCGACGTGAATTATTATTATTAAATGCTAGCAGCTGACACGATTTTTGGTGCAATGGGACCCAGATAATTCAAATTACAGCCAGAGAGCTGGGAAAAGCTTATCGCAGAACAACCTTTAGACTCAACTGAAACACAATCAGCCATAACTGAAAGAATTGCGAGCGCATCTAGATTATATCTATACAATCCTAATGAATCTAGATATTGCACATATCTCCACAACGCATTCTTTAACATGCACTACCTACATTATGTAAGTACTTCCAGCCCAGGTTCAATGTACCATATTTCCATTGCTTACTAACAAAACTATCGATAACATTCTAAAAATATATTGGGGTCAATTTAGTTGATATAATGGTACAATGATTGTCATCTAATCCAAATGCAGAGCTTACCTACTGCTCTTTTCTCGGCGAGTTTTTCCTTGCCTCCACACCACCAGGTTGCGAATTCTTCCACATTGAACGTGCAGTTGGAGCGTTCTTTGAGTAGATCTGGATTAACTTTTCCCGAAACCACCGGCATTTTGACGTTTCCCTGGCTGGCCACTCGCGTTCACCACACCGCACGGTCACAACTTGAATGGAATGGAACCAATGAAACTAAACAGCAGTTGCCACAACCCCTCAACGGCAGCAATGGAAGATTGGCAAAATCTTGTGAGTGATAAGATTGACACAAACAAAAATCAACAAACACACACGGGGAAAGTAAAACGCGACCGCATCGTACAAAATACAAACAACAGTGTGTGCCAGAAAACATTCTGGGATTAACACTAGAAGGGTCAGGAATTTTATATACCTAAAAGGGTCACAGCCGTCAATTTGACGGCAAGGTGTTTACAGCTGAAATTGTACTTATATAAGTATGAAATGCTTATGTAAATAAAGAAATAAGACATAACCTAACTTTAAATTAGAAATTAACGTATTTCAGAATATTTTTTTAGTGAAATTTGTAAAAATATTTATTTTTTTTTTTGAGTACGATATATTGCACATTCTTCTCAAACAGCCTATTAAAGACGGTAAAAAAGTTATAGTTTATAGTAAAAAAAATTATAGTTTAATTATTTTCCAGTCGTCCTGAAATGCATATTTACACTGATATCCTCTGGCGATCCTTTTTGCTTGTTGCCTTAGCTCTAGCCAGTTATATGGGATGTAGGCATTTAGTAATAAAAACAAACCGCCCAGTAGCTAAGAGCGTATACCCCGAGTGCTTCTCAGGCCGAAACCTATTCTGTTTTGGTAATACTATTTATAAATAAATATGTACCATCTACTTTACAAACCACTTTGTAAAGGGTTTTCCAATAGGGACGCTTGATCTTTGAAATGAAAAAAAAAATACATGTAGGAGAGATATTTGCGAATTTTTTTTTTTATTTGAAAGGTCCATCGACCCCATTACATATGGAATATGACATCATTCAAATGACCGCCACGGCTTCGGTTGGTGGCGCGCACACGAAAGGTCCAATTTTCGATGACTCTGGCGCACAAATCACCGTCAATGGTGAGCGATACCGGTCGATGATAACCAACTTCTTTTGGCCTGAAATCGAGAATATGGATCTGCACAACATGTGGTTTCAACAGGACGGCGCTACGTGCCACACAGCACACGCTACGATGGATGTTCTGCACGAGCAATTTACGGGCATGGTCATCTCGCGCGGAGGCGACGTGAACTGGCCACCGAGATCGTGCGATTTGACCCCGCTGGACTTTTTCTTGTGGGGTTTTCTTAAGTCGCAGGTCTATGCCAACAAACCGCAAACCACCGATGCCCTCAAAGTTAACATACGCCACGCCATCGATCAAATACAGCCCGATTTGTGCGCCAGAGTCATCGAAAATTGGACCTTTCGTGTGCGCGCCACCAACCGAAGCCGTGGCGGTCATTTGAATGATGTCATATTCCATATGTAATGGGGTCGATGGACCTTTCAAATAAAAAAAAAAATTCGCAAATATCTCTCCTACATGTATTTTTTTTTCATTTCAAAGATCAAGCGTCCCTATTGGAAAACCCTTTAGATTGAAGTATGCAAAGTAAGAGTCAGTCTTACTATATCCTAAAGACACACCCGATGATTATAAAGCAATCGTAGACAACGACTCAAGCACGAACCATTTTTATTGTATACGGAACTGTGATTCGATCATGTAGAAGGGGACAACTTCGGACAGCTAAATTAGGATCGCTTTGCAAACATCGCAAGGAGAAGGATGTTAACTAAATATATAAATTCAACTCGTTCGGTAGGACTGACAAAGGTTCAATTTGTGTCTCACCACCAACAAGAGTGGTCATGGTGTTGGTATTGAAACTCTACCCATATCACGGAAGGATGTGATGCTTTCCACAAGCGATCGTAGTCGCCCAGCAAAAAAATCAGAACTATGGGGATTATACCATATAGTAGGGCTGATCGTGGCGCTAGTTACTTATGTGCTAGTCTTACTGCTTTGCAGTGGATTTCTGGTCTTGGAGTTCTCAATGTATTTTAGAGTATTTATTATTTATTATTTAGTATTTTACTTTACTTTAGTTACTCACAGTTATTTCAGCATAAGTGACCTCAATTTGTCTAGTGCCTATAAGATTATTGTCTGGAACGCTTCAAGAAATACCTGTTCTATCTCGACATTACTTTTAGTCCCTGGCGTGCATTAATTTTGGGAGACGTATCAGTACTGACGCAACGTACCCTTTATTGCATTACAATAGATTATAACTGGGCAAACAAGCACGCCAAGCCCTGTGAAAATGACTAGGCCGTAGTCTGGGCTAGTGAACACAACCACTGGAAAAGCGCACAATATCACACATTAATAATTATTTTCTTTTACAAGATCACTATAACCACAAACAAAAATGTTTTACCACGGATTTATAGATTTTTTGGGATGATAAGCTTTGACCGTCAATTTGACGGTTCTGACCCTAATAGGTATAACAAGAAATATCTCACAAACTAAAATTCTTTATTTTTATTTCTTTTCAAATATATGATCAAATACATATTTCAGGAAAAGTCAATAAATATCAAAGCTGAAAACATTGTAGTTTAGAAGATATAGATGATTGAAATCACAAAACCGTCAAATTGACGGCTCTGACCCTTCTAGTGTTAAACGATTTGTGTGTACATATTAAATTATTCACATGATTATACCTTGCTAGAACACAGAAGGAAAGCGTGCATCTTGGGGTAAGTAGGATGTTAGTGTTTTTATTAAAATTTTGTTTTTTTTTGTGTTAAGGTCCATCTAGACTGATCGCCAAATGGTTGCACGTCCCAAAACTAGCATCACGAACAGCCATTTGGTTTCTACTTAGCATCTACACTAGCAACCAAATGGAGACAGAAAATGACAACCAAAATTTCATTTTGGTGATTTTATTAAATTTATTATCAAAATCGGACTCTGCGCGTGAATTATTACACGGCTATTCAAGAATTATTTAATTTCACACAAAAGAACGAACAAAAGCTGCAAAATTGTCACTTTGAACTTGACAAGCGGTTGGTTGAGTTGCTATATTGAATGTCAAAACTGGACGCACACCTAAATGGCGATCAGTTTGGAAGCAATGACAACTGCCGGATGGTTGCACGTGCAACCATTTGACAATCAGTCTAGATGGACCTTTATGGAGTTACAAATATTAGGATGTATGTACTTATTAACAAGCTAATCTTCCTAAGCAGAATCGAAGGAAGGAAGGTCAAGAGTCTCCTCACTCGTAACCTAAAGTTGGAAATAATCTAAATAAAACCTCTCTTTAAATTTCTCAGAGTATGTCTGCAAAGCGTTGCAATTGGACGCCACTTCCACACGGACTACCATATGAAAAAATGCAAGTTAAAGGATGCGGAGATCGTGATGCAGTCAATGGTGATGTTGTTCTTGTAGCGGTGCAGAAAGGTGTCAACCGCTGTGCATGCGGCGGTTGACCCCTCCGTCAAGATCTCTGACTCCACTCCTGGCATGTCGTGGAGGGCAGTGGCGTATTTAGAAAATTCTCAAAGGGGGGGCACAGAGTACGGGGCTAATTTGTTACATAAAGTTTTGGTGTGGGGATACCCGAGAGCAGCTACATAGGAAAAACATTGGCAAGACTGAGGGATCGTTGATCCTTGATCCTTTATTTAAGGCGAAACTCAAGGAGACCTTAAGTTTTCAATAGACTTGAAATATAATATTTCAAGGTAGGCACTTGACTTCAAGTGAGGTTGACTATAGAAAATTACAAGGTCTCCTTGAGTTTCTCCTTAAATCAATGATGCTTTGACTCGTGAATATAAGTGATTTCTATGAAAAAGTATGGAAAATTACAAATATTTTAATTTCGGCATCCTTGACTCAAGGTCTCCTTGAGTTAGGGTATGTTTATAAAGACGGGCCTGAGAGTCCTTTGCATTTCAGGTTTATTACACCAAAAGTTTAGTTTTCCTGACAGATCTTAGAATAACACTCATTAACTGCTTTTGGCTTTTCCTGCACCAAAATACGGAGGGCCTAAAAAAGTTTGCGAAGGAGCCTGAAGGAAAAGGAATTTTACGAATATATACTTAATTGGCTATGGAATGAATGTAATGACCAAAGAGACTGTTTCCATATGACGGAACGGATTCCAGACGGAACACATTTCTTTGGAAGAGAAATTTCATACATTGTCCGAAATTCTGCCAAATTTCGGCCAAATTCCGCCAAAAAGTGGTTTTGCTTACTTTTGAGAGAAACACAGATGAAAAGCTGACACAACAAATTTTGGCTGACATTGTGGTCTTGAATTCCATGGAAAGTAAGCGAATTTGAACGCTAAATTAGGATTTACTGAAAAAGAGGCCTTTGTATGTTTTGTCAAAAATCTGGTAACAGATTCCGCAAAGTCGTAACAAGTGCCGAATAATATTTTACAAGTACAATCCAGAATACTACACGGTTATAAATTTTGGTGTAAACCGGAAGTAAATTTTATAAATAAATCTATCTATGTAAATAAAATATAAAATAAATCCTATCTATTCCAAAACTTGAATCAAATTTGACCCTTTTCAACTTATAATTTAATAATATGTTCACAGTGAACGAAATCATATGATTTGGGGCTATTTTCATGTTTTGCCCTCGTATTACACTTTTTTTTCGAGCGGTTTGTATAAATTTGTTTATCAATTTTATACTATATTAAAGAGTAATTTTTTTTATCAAGAATACTTATACTTTTAATATAGTTCAATTATACTTTTGGTAAAGTTTGTCTATGGAAATGTATGAATATATTTTTTTATAAAAATTACCCCAAAATTTTCAGCCGTGTAGGAACTATCCGTGGCATAGAGCCGGGAAGTGGTCAATCGATTAATTTAAATGAACCAACAAAAGTAAGCAGGAAGGTATGATTGTTTGTTTTTTCCATATGTACTACACTAGCTTCAAATCTATAGTATCTGCAATACCTTTTAAAACGACTCCTAGATGGTAAAGCAACATGCTTTAACAAATCAATTGCGAAATAGAAATGAGAAGGAATGGCTACGATGATGTTTACTTCGTGAAAATTGAAGCATTGAAGAAAGTACCCCAGGCAGGGCACCACAGGCACCGAACCGTAGGAATTCGAAAATGTATGCTAAAAATGCTTTCCCACCAAAACACTTCAATTTTTAGCATTTTAAAAGAAATAGAAGCATCTGTTTTAAAGACCTTTCCAGCAGCCCAACACGAATTTACGGCCAAATTAAAATACATCAAATCAGACCGATTGTTTCAAATATTTATCAATTCAGCGGCTTCCAGGACATCGATACCGCAACAACATCTCCTCAACTTATATCAACATAAGATGGGGTCACTTCACACATGAGACGAGACTTTCAATAGCAGTCCTTGTTTCCGAACAGCTTTATGTCGAGATTGGGCAACGTTTCATGACCACCGCGTTGCCTCGACATAATCATAGCTTATACTTATTCTCTGAGAGTTCTTGTTCTTGAAACCACGCGTATATGAAAATAAACTCAACCCGTTCGAAAAACGGAAAGGGTTCATCAACGAGGAAATCTGGCGAATTGAGAAGATGATGTGATGATAATGTTTCGAAAAAGATTTACAAAGTTTAGTTATAGAAACGCTCAAAATAAAAAGGGAACATTTGGTACTGCAATTTTTAGTATGGTGTGAAAAAAGTTTGATGTGCTCACAGGGGGGGGCACGTGCCCCCTGTGCCCCCCCTGTAAAAACGCCACTGGTGGAGGGGGAGTATTGTCCATGAGATGATGGTTTGGATGATCCTCTCAGCAACAACCGACCAGATATTGAGGAGACAAGAGAAGATTATGATCACGCACTGGTAACATGCAGGTTTCCTGATGAAGGTGATCCTGGGACAACATAAGGTGGCAACCTCTAGCGATACGTAGAGCAGCATTCTGGCATGCCTGGATCTTACTCCAGTTTGTGTCACAAAGAGTTTCTGACCACACCGGTGCTGCATAGGTAGGGATTGCTCTACCTATCGCTTTGTAAGTGCATGGCTTCTCTGTCCTTGTCCCAGGAGCTGCCGGCCAGTGCCTTTAGGACGTTGTTCCTACTGTGCATTTTCGACTTCATCATGGTGTTTAAATATACCCCAAGGATCTTGGGATTTGTAACATCCATCCTGCGTCTACCTCGCATTCGTCATTAGGAGTACCTAAGCCACGTGGCCATAACCTCCCTCCCGTGCGGGACGACGAGATTTATCCGGCTGAAAGCCGGAAGGGTGTTTTCCGCCGGGATGCCTCCCTTTGGATCCCCACCTTGGGATGCGACTCTAGCTGGTCGACTTGTCTAACACCACAAACCCCCTCGAGACCAACGCCTAGATAGGTAGGGACCATGGTCCCCTGCGCACGCCCATCCCCGAGGTACACTATTCGCTAAAGATTTCTCAATAGCAGGTGTGATCCTCCTTTGGCCCCCTTTCGGTAGACCTAACGAATTCGGCTTGCCAGCCGCAAGATCGTTATACCTGTTTACTACTCGTCGGCTTAAAGCAGACTCGTAGCGCTACCGTTCACATTGGTCTGACCCCGTCCGTTTACTAGGCAGTAATTTGACTCGGGCCGTGTGGTCATCAATCCACAAACCAGCTAGGTATAGGCGCATAGGCCATTCTCCCTAACTAGCCCCATCGTGGCTTGGGTTATGCGAAGCCGCCAGCTCCGAGACTGGACACGTACGCTTATAATGTGTTTCTCCCCTACGAGGAATCACTGCGTCGTGTAAGCTGGTATGGCTGACTTTTCGAAGGAATAGGGAAAAAGTCAGCCATGCTGTGTCACCCATACATGACTAGGGAGCTCGGGAACGTCATCGCCCGACGGTGTTTGTACAGATCCACGCCATGGCGTATCAACCATACCAGGGGCGTCCCTGCGCTGCTCAGGTACGTGGTGCCGCAAACCACCAACGGCCTGTGCCACAAGGACACTGACCCCCTTGCTGGACTTGGGATTTATAACAGTCGGAACAACGTCGTCATCATGCCTACCAGTGCGGATCGTAAGCTCCTCCGAAAATTCCTGGGTCCAGGTGGTGAGACTTGTTGCAGTACATTTAGACGGCGATATGACTAGGTCTGATACTGTCAATGTAGTACTTCAGTCGGGCAAACATACCTTTTAAATCATTTCCCGTGGTGAGCACGGTGTAATCATCCGTATAAGAAATTAGTTCGATACCTTCCGGTGGTTTTGGAATGCTCGCCAGCTAGATGTTAAAGAATGTACTCTAGCTAGTGGAACTTCCTGCTTAATGTTCCTATGCTTTGAACAACTGCCTCGAAACTCTGTGTAGGATTGCCTCCCACCTAGATAGTTGGCAATCCATCATACCTCTTGTGCAGGACTATGCATATTAAGAAGATCAGCTAACAGCGCAGAGTGAATGACCGTGTCGAAGGCCTTCGACAGTACTCTTTTTCCAAACTTCGTGGATGTCAAGCGAGCATATCGACAAGTTGAAAGTCATCGTCAGATATTCGATGGCCGGGAGATCTAGATGTTTCAGCATGACCACTGAAATGCCATCCAATGGCCTTTGGGTTTTTAGCGTTCTTGATTGCAGCTGAGACTTGGCCGTTCGGTTTCGAATCCTTCTTTTTGTATTTCAGGTGCGCATCTTAGTTTTGGGATGTTCAATAAATTGCTTACTGAACAGGCTCGCGCAAAGTTCCGGATTTGCGGTGGTTTTCTTTCCGAATTTGATGGCTACCTTGGCCTTGTCTTTGGTTGGATGAGACAGGGCGCAGACGGTAGCCAGTTTGCAGACACCTTTTGAGAGGTCGCAGCTTTCGAGATGTTCGTTCCATTCCCTTTTTTTTGTAGGTGTTGACTTTCAAATTGATTTCGGAGCTAAGCTCTTGAATTCTGGGGTCTGACGGATTTGCGCGTCCCGTTCGTCGGCTAACCTTGCGGCAGCAGTTGGGAGATATTTTGGGCATACGCCCTACCGGAATGAAGCGGGCTGCCGCTTTGGCAATGACGTTCCTTATATTCTTTTCGGCTTCCCTAGCGTTTGTTAAAGTAGGTAGCCTGACAAATTTCGTCGTAGTGAACGCAGTGAAACCCTCCCAATTTGTCTTTTTTGATTGATAAAAGTGCGCTATTCTGACGTTGTCAGTTCGGCTGGTTTACCAATATTTTTGATAATGGGGAGGTGATCGGAGGGAACGGTCGTAGTGATCTCCCAGCGGGTTTCACTTATCAAACTGGCTCTCGCTATAGTTACGTCAGGTGAACGATGGGAGGCGCCAGCGACGCGTGTGGACATTCCATTAAGTGCGCAGAAATCTGATGGGTCTAGTTTGGCATCGTTGCCAAGGAGAGAGTGCCAGAGTTGGTGATGGGCGATAAAGTCGCAAAGTAGTTTCTATGCTGTCCTGTATCGTACTTATAACCAGAACCACAGCTGGATGCTGGTGGAATATAGATGTTTGCAAGTTCGGTATTGTTATTTCAGGATTTAACGGCAATAGCTTACATTTCCGCCGTGTCGTCATTTAAATGTAGATCTAATACACTGTATAGCGCGGTTCTGTGTATTAGGAATACAAGCCCTCCTCCTGGATAAGGACCTGCCTGTCGACTTTATCGCGCCTGAAAAGTATATAATCACCGCGGATATCGATGGATGTTGATGGTTGAAGCTTTGTCTCCTGAATTGCCGCTATCATAATTCTGCGTGTACTCATGAAATGAACGATCTTACAGATCTTCTGACGGATGACAAGGCAGTTAAACTGCAATATGGTGAGTGGGGTGTAAACTGATGCAGGTGTTAGACTAGAGTTTAGTTATCTTGTTGGTAGCGGGTGGTGGTGGTGGAGTATTGGCTCGAGAGCTAGGGCCAAGGATGGTTTGAGACGGTAGTAAAACGTTAGCTTGTGAGCTGGGGTGGCTGGGGCCGACCCGCGTTCAGACGCCCTGGAGCAACAAAAGACAACTCGTCGTACTGTCCCATTTTTTTCTGGCCTGAGCAGTAAACAGTACACAGACATATACACAACCCTCCTGTATCGAATCTTCATGGCTCTTGCCAGGGAGGGGTTTTTTGGCCACTCTTGACCGTTGCTTTGATGAAACGGCAACGGGTGTCGTCCGCCCCGAAGAGGGTTGTAACTCCCGTGTGTAGTCGCTAGTAGGACCACCCAATGGTGATGTCTTCAATCTTGACGAAGTGCCAACAAGGACATCTGTGCGGCGTTTCGAAAACGACTTGAGGTCAATGATGAAGGCAATGCATCAGATGAAACGCGGAAAGGCAGTCGGATCGTACAAAATCCCCGCGGAATTTTGGTTGAAAATGGAAAATGTCGGGCTTAGTTGGCTCACAGTTCTCTTCAACAAAATCAAAGGCGGGCAACCTATGCCGGACATTTTCAGGGAAAGTTTTCTTCTTCCTTTCTATAAGAAAAAGGAAGACTCACGTAAACTCAACGACTATAGGGCTATAAAGTTAACACCTCATACACTAAAGATCTACTAGCAAGTTGTCTGCAACCGATTGATAAAGATTGTGTAGTTGAATGACAATCAATGCGGCTTTGTTGAAGGTCGATCTACAGTCGATGCGATTCAGTGCCTTCGTATTGTGATGGAAAAGTATAGAGCAGCACAAAAGGACTTGCACTTTGTATTCATCGATTTTGAAAAGGCATTCGATGGAGTACCTCGTGATCTGATATGGTTGGCCTTGAGAGCACTTAATGTCCCTCAGGCATACGTCAGGATGATACGAGACATGCATGATGGAGCTACGACTAAGGTTAGATGCACAGTCGGTGAATCAGAAGAATTTCCGGTGAATGTCGGATTACACCAGGGCAGTGTATTGAGTCCGTTGCTCTTCAACATCATCATGTGCTACTTATTAGCACGTATCTCCGACGGCCTGAAAATATCTCTTCTTTTTGCCGATGATATAGTCCTCAGAGGCCCAAACATCTTTGCCTTGCAAGCTTCACTTACAAAATGGTGTGACATTCTGGAGGAGCATGGACTGAGGGTAAGTATAACAAACACTGAGTTCTTATGCTGCCCATTCTCAGACCCAGATGCACCGATACCAGATATGTTTCTTCAAAGGAGAACAGCTTAAGTCTTGTACCAAGTTCAAGTACCTTGGCTCGATGGTGGTCTCGGCGATGACGCGATCGAAGATAGAGCTGCCTGTAGAAATATGTTGAGATATTACCGCCAAAACGGGCGATGTGCCTACACCGCAGGTCGAGTAACGCGAAACCATGGAGCGGTATAAAGAACGAGGCAAGCAAGAAGAAGGGTCAACCTCCAGATTGAAGCAGTGGAACAGTAGATAAGGTTGGATAGGCTCGTTCCACCGGCTTCAGTATGTCTTTTATGATGCCTTTGAGCGCCTCCCAGAACTCATGAACGCCTAAATTCTCGATGTTATTTAGCGTTAGCTAAAGTTTTTCCTCAAGAGCGGTACTACACTACGGTGTGACATCATTCCTTCGATTGACAACCTCGAAGATATTGGCTGGTTTAATTCTCGATAGACGTCCGAAGAAATTCTGCACCTGTAGGTCGTCCTCACATAATAGTGATCAGAGTCGTAGTTGGTTCCTCAATAGGATCGGAAGTCTAAGACATGCGAAGAAGAATCTAAAATTTGAGTAAAAGTCGTCGTGTGTCGTTTTTTTTTATATAAAAATACATATGTGCATAATTTCGCTAAAATGAGGCATTTATGATTATTACTTTCGAAGTAATCGCGGGCCAACATATGACAAGCCTGGTTTAGATTCTACCACAATACCATTATATTTAAATTTTATTTAACAAAATCAATAATATCAAGTATAAGCTCCGATTTACATTGCGAAAAATACTTTTGTTCAAGAAGTACATTATATATTGCTGTAACACAGTTGCTACAATAAACACGTCATATTCAAAGACTGGATTTCATTAACGGCTTCAAATACTTATGGAAACTTTCATTGACAGGTTCTTGATTCAGTGGACTTTTCTTAGCTTCGGCAAACATCCGCTCGTAAACATTTCCATCATAAGCTCCAAGCGTCGAATTTAATACAACATCGGGTATGTCAAAGCCATCAACAATACCAACCGCATTGACTCGTAATTTAGCTAATAGACTTTCTAATTTCTCTTGTAGAATACCGACATCTGCAGTTGTTAGTCCAGAGAACTGATTGGTCGAAAGAAAGAGAAAAAATAATATGGTAAATATTTTCAAGTTTTAAAACAAAATCCAAACCAAATTGAATATTCAATTGCCCTCTATATTGTCACTTTGTAATTTTATTCGATTCGGTTCGGTTTAAAACAAACGGTGCGCCGTATGGTGCTCACTTACAATTTTTAGCGAGGCTCGTGACATCAAAATTAACAGACATGTATGTATTTAACCGCCTCTTACATTAACAAACCTCTCGGAGGGACTGTGACATGCAACATGACTTGTGTGAATAAACTTGCAAGTGAAAGCCATACGGCTCGTGCCGTATGTGTTAAGCCTTAAGGTCAATTCTGTGACTTGACTATTTGTCTAAATCGAACTTCACTGAAACGAATGAAATAACCGGTGCTTCCCATGATTCGATTCGATGTTCATACAAAAAAAACAAGTTGTATGTACTTTTTAATAAATAAGTTACCTTTAGCAAATCCTCCAAGCACGTAAAACAACTATCAATCATATAGAGTTCCATTAGTTGAGTCAAAACGGATGCCAATGCAGTTGGAAGATTTGAAGTAATTCGTTGCATTTCTTCATAGCCCACACGTACTAGATAGGCTCGAATATGAAGCTGTCCAAGGAAATTATTTATGTACTTAATGTTTTGTTATTACAGATAAGGCAATCACTACTTACAGTCGCCGCTTGTGTCAACTCTATTCCTGTTAAATTGGATGCCACTTCTGGTAGTGCTCCTCCTGCTTTGCGGTTTTCCAATTTGTCGAAAGCAATACGTACTCGACTATAATAAAAATATGTATATACGTAACTACTATGAATGTTGTAAGGGTATCCTCACATATGACTCGAGTCTCAGCGTCTTATAGCCTATTGTATATTGTTTATGTTAAGCCTTAAGGTCAATGTAGTAGCGAAAAAACGTTGAAAATTGCACATAAATCACTCGAAAGTAGTAGCTATCCCGCATTTCAGGTTGAGGTTGAGGAAGAAGGCTGCCTCGATTGGTGTAAGTTGCGTAGAATTCCCTTATCTATTCGTGACAGCTAGGAATTTATTCGCGTGCACCATCCGGAGCGTAGCTGACAAACACAATCTTCCTGCATTGAAGTCTTCGAGGCTCTTGCCAGGGATATAAACGCGATGCTTTTTTATCCTTTCCTTACCGGACCACCAATGCAATTAATTACACGTACGAATAGAGTCCTCTCAGCACTCCCACCACCTGTCCCGCCTGAGGAGATTAGGCTCCCGATAGTCACCAGAGTGACATTAGTTCAAGTTCCGTCAGGCTTCTGTTCACGCATACAAAACATCTGCCCACATTGCGGTGGCGCACCTCATGGTGTGGGTCATTTGTTTCAATGCCCAGCTGCGCCCACTGACGCTTTGTCACCATGGGAAAACCCTTTTGCTGCAGCAGCAGTCCCTGGAGATCACGGACGAGAACGATGACGAACGAATTCATATAGATGCACAGCGGTTCACACCTTCCGGTCCACTAAAGGAAGAAGAAGGAGCTGAGCTGAGCCAAAGTTGTGCGGGTGGCTCTAGATAATTCCTGTTCATCCGGAGAGATGGCTGGTTGTTTGGTGCCAAGTAGGCGTACCCACATGGGGCTATACGGTACTGAGAAGAAGAAGAGTCAATATTTTGATCTCCTGATGAAGATTGTCTTAAGAAGACCTTAGAACACAGCTGCTGTCAGTTCATAGTGCTGCATTTTGACAATTTTATATATGTTACTGCATCATTTTGTGTTGCAGAGACCATTCGTCCAGGTGGATGCTGCATAATTAACTAAGGGACGACCAACGGCTTTGTAAGTAGCCAACAATGTTTTCTTGTTCGTGCCCCATTTATTGCTGGCTAGAGCTTTGAGGATTTTGTTTCTGCTCCTGTGTTATGGATGGTACCACCAAGAATTTTGAGTCACGTATTGTTAGTACATAGCCATACATAACTCGAATGTCCCCAATTCGAATAACCGTCTGTTATATTCATGTTTGAAGGTGGTGAATAGGGTGGCGGAGGGCTTAGGCGCTGACAGTATCAATTTTCTGGCCAGAGCTCAACCTAGTTACTATTAATAATTTTGCACATTTCAAGAATGTCATTGCCGATTGCCATGATGGTGCAGTCGTCAACGTATGAGATTTTAAGTCGTGCGCTCACCATCGCACAGGATTGTGTGTGTTCGTGTCTCATCGTGGGCGAATTCAGTATGGTGTTTTTCTTCTTTTTCTTCTTGTAGCGGTGCAGAAAGGTGTGAAACCTCTGTGCATCTATGTGGGTACGATTTATGGTTCGTCAATGTTTGTGTCCGTGAGGTCTAAGGACAAAAAAATAGCTGCTGCGATAGGGTTTTCCCACAGCGATATAGGGGTAAGATCAGTGGGCGCAGCGGGGCATTGAAACAAGTGACCCACATCATGAGGAGTACCATTGCAGTTTGGACAGATGTTTTGGATGTCCGGGCTTATGCGAGAAAGGTACGAATTAAGGCGTGAACAAAAGCCCGACCGAAGTTGAGCTAGTGTTACTCTAGTGGCTCTCGGGAGCCTAATCTCCTCAGGCGAAATTGGTGGTGGGCGCACCTAAACTCGCGATAGACCGATTCACTTCTTCAGTGTGGATCGCTGCAATGGCGGCTCGGTATGTAACTTCATCGTAAGGGTCCCGTTTGTATCCCTGAACCTCGCCTGACATGTCGTGGTGGAGGAATTCGGTCCATGAGATGATCATTGGGATGATCCTCACGGTAGCAACCAACAAGATACTGTTTTGAGAGTAGGAGATTGTGATCACGTATTGGCATCAATTTTGTCTCCTGATGTAAGTGATCCTGGGCAGACATCAGAAGGCAACCTGTCGCGATGCGTAGAGCGGCATTTTGGCAGACCTGAACTTTGGACCAGTTTGTGTCACATAGACTATGTGTCCAAACTGGGGCTGCACAATCAGCGGCCGCTCAACCCACCGCTTTATAAGTAGCTAGCATGGTTTCTTTATCTTTGCCCCAGGTGCTACCAGGTAGAGCTTTTAGGATGTTGTTCCTACTGCGCATTTTTTCACAGACTGAAGCTGCATGAATCGCAGACGTCATCATGTTCTCTAGGCGAAGCCCGAAAATTTTGGGGTTTTTAACAGTAGGAACAGAATTGTTGCCAATACGCATATCCATCTCCCATCTGATGTCCTCCCACCAAGTGGTTAGAAAAGTCGCAGAGGATTTGGACGCAGAGATGGTGAGGTTTCGGCTTTGGAAAAATGCCTGTAATCGTCCTAGATAGCGATTAATTCGGAGGCGCATTTCATCCTTATCATTCCCTGTGGCGAGTACGGTGCAATCGTCAGCATAGGAAATCACCTCGATTCCTTCAGGTGGTGTGGGAAGGCCGGACATGTAGATGTTGAACAGAGTGGGGGAGAGTACCCCTCCCTGTGGAACACCTAATTTGATTTTCCTAAGCTTAGAACGTTTGCCTCGAAACTCGGTGAAGGAGTGCCGACCAGCTAGATAATTGGCAATCCAACGGATCTCTTGTGCAGGAAGATGCATATTCAACAGGTTTGCTAGGTGCATTGAATGATTGACCTTATCGAATGCACTTGATAGGTCTATTGCCACCAGAATAGTTCTGTGACAACGACTGCGTTGATTTAGCCCATCACGAATGCGTGTAGTGATCGCATCGAGGGCAGTGGTGGTACTATGCATCTTCCTGAAGCCATGCTGGTGAGGTTCTAGCTTCGCATATGCAACAAGAGTGGGGTGAATAAGGGCCTCCAGCGTCTTTGCGACAGGAGAAAGTATCGTAATGGGGCGGTAGGATTCCCCGAGATTTGCGCTCTTCCCTGGCTTGAGACAGGGAACAATTCGACCTGTTTTCCAGATTTCAGGGATGGCAAGCGTGGACATCGACAAGTTAAAGGCGGCCGTGAGATACTCAATGGCTGGAAGGTCGAGATGTTTCAACATGGTCTTCGACATGCCATCTGGTCCGAGGGCCTTGGAGTTTTTAGCATTCTCGATGACTTTTTTAACCTGGTCCGCTGTAAAAGATGGTATAGTGTCAACATTCCGGCTGCGAATCCGTCTTCTAATTTTGCGCTTGAGGCCTTCAGACTTGGGATGTTCAATAAATTGTTTATTCTTGAGTGAACAGAATTCTGAGGCGTCAAGTGATTCGGCGATAGTTATACCCCTGGCATTGTTGTTGAGGTCCGAATGCCACAGCTCGTGGTGCGCATTAAAGTCGCCAAGGATGACCCTGTGCTCTCCGGAAAGGAGAGGACCAATATCGAAACGATAGCCTGAAGGGCAACTAAAATTAGGTGGTACATATGTATATATGAAAAATTTCGATATTAGTACTTCCTGATGGAACTGAGATGGCTTGAATTTCCGCCGTACCGTCAGCAACTACATTTAATACACAGTAATGTACGGACTTGTGTATTAGGATATTAGGAAGGCAAGTCCACCTCCAGGGTGAGAATCATCCGTGGCGGCCGGTCGATCTTTCCGCAGTATAACATATTCGCTATGGACGCTTAGAGACGAGTTTGTGTGAAGCAACGTCTCTTGGATGGCGGCGATGAGAATTCTGTTGGAACTCAAGAAGTGTGTGATCTCAGCGATTTTTAGGTGAATGCCATTACAGTTAAACTGTAATATAGATAGTGCAGTGAAAACTGCTGGAGGAGGAGGGCCAGGCGTAAGACTGGGTCTGGCATTCCTTATCATATTGTTTGGCGGTGTAGGGGGCAGTGGTGGAGAAGGTGGGCTGGGAGCAGCCCTGGGTTGCCCGGAATTCATACAACCTGCCGCAACATATGCTGAGGGATGTTGACCCTGTCTTCGTAGCCCCGAACACCTAAAGTGAACCCATTCCCTGCAGCAATTACACTGCACTGATCTGGCATTCGAACCGATTCGTTGGTTGCAGACACTACAAATCCATACCTCTGGGCCTGGATTTGTTTCAACACCGGCGCGAATTAGTAAAATTGAGAGCAGCCGCGCCGAGATGTAATGCTCCCAATATGACGAAAAAACACATATATCGTACCCACACATATACACAGATAAACACAACCTTCCTGCATCGAACCTTCAGGGCTCCTGCCGGGGCTCTTGCCAGGAAGGCATATTGGCCGTTTTGAAGTGACAAAACGGGTGTGGTCCGCCCCGTAGAGGCAGTTGCCGTAAGACCACAGTATGGTGTTTTTCGAACTCACGATCAATGTGACGGACTATGATCTCACTCAAATGTTAAACGAGTACTCATTTATGAGAATAAATAACTCTGCTGTTGATCTCAACACCAACTACAAAAAAGCAGATGTGTTAGATGTCACTAACACATCTGCGGTCATAGTCCATACCGTCTGGGATTTGGAAGCGCTTTTAGCGTGTCTAATGAGAGCTTAATGAGGCTTGATTGGTGAGGACATGAAGATGCTGATCGACTGTATGATTACGGAGAGCTCTGGTAGTAACGCGCTTGAGCTTATCCTTGTTGGGATGTTCGACGTATTGTTGTTTTTTATTTATGTGCGCAATTGTCGTCGTCATGTCCGCTGACGATGGAAAATGTGGTCAGCGGGATGCGGCCAGCTGGGATGAATCTTTTAGCTGGAGTTTGTATAATCCGTTTCAAATATTCAAAGACTGGTTGGTGTACCCTTCAAAGCCGCCCCAGTTGGCTTTATTGTAGTTTGCGTACGTTTACTTCTCCGTACTTCTCCGTTTGCGTACGTTTACTTCGACGTGAAGGAGATGATTGGCAGATGGTCGTACGGTTAGGAAAGGTTTCCATATGGTGCTGTTAGTGAGCCCAGGACTGGCAATAGAAACTTCAGATGAGCTGGAGCATGATCCTGCCACTCGGGTTTGCGTTTCGTCATTTTGTGAACAGAAGTCGGACTCATCCAATTGGCTTCCGATGTAATTTCTTCTGGGGTCCTGGTTGAGGTTAGATTGCCATAAATCGTGGTGTGCATTGAAATCACCCAGTACCAGTAGTAAACGATATTGTCTGGTAAGTAGGGGGCTAATCTTGGCTTGGGATCCTGCGGGACAACTTGATACTGGTTGTATATAGACATTGAGGATTTCAATGTCGATATTTTATACCTAATGAATATAGCTTTTAATTCGATTGTGGTGTTGGCGGCGGTGACGTCGTGGCTGAGTTTATAAAACTGAACAGTTGTGATTTAACCGTTATTTTGCCCAACATATTCTCTTTCTTGTTTTGCACTAAGTCCTTTAGGGGCATGGTCCATTGACGACTACCATTTGTAGTCGGCAGCGTTTCAACGACATCACGCTCTGTGGCTCACTTGGTTGAGTCGCACTCTATGATGCTAGTAATACGTATAGAGGTCCGGAGATCGAATTTCGGCGTGGTCCAAAATTTTCCGGACATGTGCGGATAGGAAATATATAGTGCTTGGAACATTATATACACTCCGAAATAATATGCAATGTAACGTTGACTCGAAATTGCCTATAAACGGCTGATCAACGCACCATGGCCCCACATGGAATTATACTGTACTGAGAAGAACATTTCAACGACAACTGAGAATTTGGAATGTTCAGCCTTCCTAGTCGCATTTTTGTTTATTATTCTACGATTATAAAATACTTATCTTCTTCTGAATAATAAACCCGCGACGGGCCATGCCAGTTTCGAAAAAGTGTTTCTCTATGAATCTCTATATCACAGAGTAGCGACCGAACGATTACGGCCGGGGAGCACGGCATCAGCTGCGGGTCTCTCCTACACCTTACTTTCCTGATACGGTGCCATACAGTATAATTGGGTGCAGCGTGGGATGATGTTGTAATTACCGTAGGAATTGAGCGATGAATTGAGGTTAAATTTGATTTTTTTTAACTGCGCCAATTTGAATGGGGTGCCTCTCCATATAGTCTGTGAGTTCAGCAACTTTACTTTGCGGACCAGGGCAGTTCTGTGTTCTGTAGTGTTCTAGAGGTAATATAGTTGGCGACTAGTTGTGGTGGTGCAGCTGATATGTCATGCTGTAGCGGAACGGCTATGACCATGACCAGCCGGGGTAGCTGGTGATGGTTGTGTACCTTAACTGGTTTGTTGATGGGAGATCGATGATGACTGTTGTCCGCTGTCTCTACAATGGGGTTGGGGCAGCGATAGTGCTAGTCCGTAGATTGGTGTTGTTGAGTCCAGAACTGTTTTTAAAAGGCACCATTCGTCACAGCACGAACATTGCACAGATGAATGAACGTTTGTGTAAAACTTGTGCGGTTTCGATGACGGCGCGTATAAGTAAAGTTTAGAGCCACTAGTCCGACCAACGTTGCTCCATTGGGATAAAAACTGAAGCGAGTGATGTGTGCAAAGTTTTTGTTTCCCTCTTGTGTCGAGGGGTAAATAGCGATTCTTGGCCATGCTTGAGAAGCATGGGTCGTTTCTGGTCATTGACTCAATCGCTGTAAAAACGCCGAGTCACGTCGTTTAGGCAGTTGTGAAAACTAGAGTACTTATATGTGTGGAAACCCTAAATTGACAAACAAACTCACTTAGCAGCAGCACATTCGAAACCATTGATGATTCCCAGCATCGAATTATTCCATTCCATGCTCGCTTGACTTCTTCCGACATACCGTTCAAGGTATGCAACAGTAGGGACCAATTTTCCACCCGTTAGAGCCAATTTCCACACCTTCATCAAATACCTGGCTGTTTGAAGCAAGACGACTGTGTTTTCACCCTCATATGTGCAAGCGGCTGTCGCCACGCCATATAAATATGGGAAATTTGAAGCACTCATATAACCATGACCACCGCATGCCAATCGACAAGTCTCCACGCCTGCCGATGCGTCAGCACTGCAGACAGCTTTCAAGCCGCACGTTAAGGCATGCATTTCCGGTAGACGATCTAGCTGTCCGCGATTTATTTCGGCAGTAACGTTCTCGTACATACTCCAAACTTGATCAGCGGCAATTTTGAATGTGATGGCTTTGGCAATGTTTGGCAGCAGTTTCAATTGTTGCGTCACATGATCGATAATCTGCGGTTCGGGTTTGCTGTAAAAATACATCACGGTTTAATTCTAAGGAAAGAAGGAATAAATTAAAAAAACTTACCTTGGATCAATTGGACTCTGTCTTCGAACCGCAGAGTAGCGAGTGGCTATAGTTGTGGCATTTGCCAGCACGTTACAAGCATTCCTTACAATAACGACACGAATAAGCACCATTGACCCGTAGGTAAGAACTGTTGCTGTTGGAGATTTTGTAAACACCCCGTTCCGATCTACTTGGGCATTCTTCATAAGCATATTCTCACGAGGAATACGAACATTCTCGAAGCCCAAATAGCCATTATTGACGGCTTTCATACCAATTTTTGGTCCAATTTCTCCAATAACCACTCCTGGTAGTGGCTTGAAAGTCTCCAAATCTCGTAACGGAACCATAAATGGTTGCAGACCGTGATGAACACCGTTAACGTATAGTTGTGCCATTACAACGGCATGGCTTACGGTTTGACCAACTGGAAAACAAAAACAAACATTTAGAATTTGACAGAGTGCTGGCATATATGGAACTAACGTCCTCCAGGCCACCATTTGTACGAAGACAGTGTTGGACTATTTAAAACGAACTCATCTTTCGCCGAATCGAAATCAGCTCGTGTCTCCAAGCCGCGCAAAAATGTTCCATGCCCCAATTCCGTTTGGGCATAAGTTCCAATAATTTGCATTTTTAGTGCTTTCTCGCCCCATTTTTGCTGTTGCTCCACAGTTCCTTGGGAAATGATAGTTGGAACGAACATAGCCAGATGTACAGCAATCGGGATTCCTTCCGTGATGGCACCAGCACCACTCAATTGCGTCATATTTTTTCGCAAAGCATTTAGTGATTCCCTAAAATGATAATCAACAAAAAAATTTGTATGAACTGAATTGGATAAGAACTTAAAAGAAAAAGAGACGTACGCATAATTACCCAGCTTTAGTTCGATCTTTGGACCTAATTGCCTTAATTTCTGAAACAATCTGGTGGATTTACTAACACTGAACTCGTACAGCTCTTTGTGCGAGAGGTAATACGAGGGTGTGTCACCATCCTCTTTTGCATCATCGACCAGGAGTTTTTCTAGAAAAATGTAAATATTTGTTTTCTGTTCAATGTTATACTTACCTATAAATTAGTAATTAATTACCGATAGTTCTTTTCTCTTCAAGTTTTTCTTTGCCATCACACCACCACTTGGCAAAATCTTCAACATTAAAAGTGCAATTAGCTCTTTCTTTGACAAGGTCAGGATTGACTTTTGCGGAAACTACAGGCATCTTTGGATTGTTACTCTGAATACCGCTTGACTAGCACGTACACTTTAAATTGAATTTGACCCTATATAGCAGGCCGTGGATGATCAGCGGAATCGTAACTTTTCTTGTGATAAGATAAAAGAGCCAAAGATCGCTGTTGATAAACATTTATAGAAATTGTATAACCGAGAGTGGGACATATACATAGGTTTGTTGGTATACACAGTGGGTGTGATAATTTACAACACAAACAGAATGAGATTACAGTCTTTGCTAAAAAAAAAAGCATTTTTAAGAAACTTTTTTTTTGTAATGTTGTCATGTAGAAAAATTCCAAACATGATTACTGCATTGGGAGCATCGCTTAAAATTTACGAACATCGTTAGGTCCTCCTCATTTCCAGGTGGTCCGTGATAAACTACTGAGGGTCAGTGGCGGAACAACTTCACTTGGGGCCCTCCCGCCAGCTTCTTGAGTGGGCCCCCCTACAGTGAGAAAAAAGAAGAGTGAAATCAATCGAAAACACTCCATACTTTTTAGTCATCAGTCACAGTCATTTTCCATACAAGTTGACAGATTGTTAGGTAATTGATCGAGTGACTCTGTAAATTTGTATGGGAAATGACTCTGACTGATGTCTTAAAACTGTGGATCGACCTTAAACCAACTGTTTTGAAACTTGATTTTGACGTTACAGTGTTTCTGCTAAAATTAAGAATTTCATACCTAAAATAAATTTGCTAAGAGCTACTTTGACTCTTTGCATTCTTATATTGAGAATGGCGTCCTTGTTGTAACGTTAAGTAAATTAATGATTTCATCAATCGTTTTTTTTTATTTTAAAATAAAAACGCTCACGCAGCGCAACCTCTATAGGTGTTGGTGATATTTAACCCTTTCCCGGACAGAACGTCTATAGACAGGGCCGGATTTCCCATATGGGCAACCTGGGCAACTGGCCGGGGCGGCAGATTTTGAGGGGCGGCGATTTTTGAAAATATCACTTTGTTTTAAATTCTGTGAAAGATGAATTTTGGAAACTCAAAGAACAGTTGACATATTTAGACAAACATTTTAATTTCATCTTTCCAATTTATTCAATTCGGTTTATTCTAGGGCGCCCAATCGCACACTCAACTGAAATTGAAAAATGAAACTCCAACTTCGTCAAATGGAAGTGTATTTGCCGTTATCGTCTTGACCATTGCCAATATACACTTAAACACTTTATTTTTTTTGGAATAGTACATTGCCAAAAACTCGCTTTCGTACTAAACGAGTCTCTGGGATATACTGACCCGAAAATTGACATTCCTAGGTCGCCCAAACATGGATTCTACCATGGAATCTCACTGTGTCCCAGTGTCCCTAGATTGTAAAAGTTAGCACACATTTTCGAGCTTTCTCTTACTAGTTTATTTTCTTCCTTTTTATTGGCCGCGAAAAAACTCGGATGTGCCCAACTCGGCATATTAGAAATGATGCATTAGCTATAAAACTTTCACTGCTGAGCGTGTTTCTGTCGTGTGAACAGGCTTTGAAACATTTTCACAGTTTGTACGTTTAAACTTTCGAAATTTATTTTTCCTTTGGTGCCAAAAATGCAAAACTCCACTGCCAAAAAATCATACCACATGACGCTAATAAAAAAAAAATAGTTTTTGAGGTTAGGTTTTTCTTTTATGACTTCTAAAACGATAAAAAAAAACTTCTGAAATGGGAAAGGTATTTAGAAAACATTCTGAATACACTCTGAAGTAAATGTACAGTCAATGTAATAGATGTGCTTCATTTCAGTTTTAATATTGTCGTCATTGGAATTTCAATTCTTTTTTAAACAAGGATCCGGGAAAGGTGTGATCCCCATGGACCTTCACCTGGCAAGGGCGGTCCCAGAGGGAGGGGGGTCAAGGGGGTCATGACCCCCTCCCTCCAGGCTAAATGCAAAGACAATATTTAGTCAACTTTATACAGAGATTACTGAGATAGCATCAGAATTGGAGAGTGTTATTAAAATGCCGAGAACAGTATCTCGTCAAACGCAGCGTGCAAATGTCCCGGCTGACTCTACCGAGGATTACTTCCGCAGAGCGACGTACTTACCATTGTTAGATAGTGTTATAGTTGATTTGAAAGATCGCCTGTCTGCAGACATTATGAAAGTTTTCAATTTGAATGTACTCTTGCCACGAACCTCTTACAGTGATATGACGAAATACAAGTTCTACGAGAGGTAGCCGACGCTTACAGTGGACTTTTGGGAGTACCAGTTTGGTCTTTTGTTGAGGAATATAAATTGTGGGTAGCTAAGTGGAAGCGACTGTCACAATCTGCCCCAAAACAAGCCGTTCCCACTTGTCTGATGCAAATAATTGAAGAATGTGACCATGACTTGTACCCAGCCATCCACTGCCTGCTTCGGATTCTCGCGACATTGCCAGTAAGTGCTGCCACTGGAGAACGGAGCTTTTCAACTCTGCGCCGAGTTAAAAGTTGGCTGCGAGCATCCATGGGAGAAGAACGCCTTGTCGGTCTCGCTCTCCTGAACATTCACAGGGACATTGATGTTGATGCTGTGATTACAAAGTTTTCAAAGGGTTCAAAGACCAAATTAGAGTTTGTATTGTAATTTTCGTTGACATATTAAAAGGTTTGATTTACTATTTGATGTTTCTATTAATTTTAACCTGGAGGATTGAAAACCTGATCAGTAATTAAATATTGATCACGACTCTGAATTGGTCCGATTAAAAAACTTCAACCCCATAGCGGTGACCCCCCCCCCCCCAAATGTAAGGCAAGGACCGCCCTTGTCACCTGGCCCCATTCCTCGGAAGCACCATACTGTCAAGCAAACAAAATAACATCGGTCACTCGCGTAAAAATATAAAATTTTGTTCTCACATACCACACGTTTTGCCTAGCATGTTTAAAGGACTACTACTACTTTGAAATTTAACCAGTGGGAGAGGGCGGTTATTTGGCTACTGCCCAGGGGCGCCATAGAGGCTAAATCCGGCCCTGTCTATAGACGTCCAATTTTGAGCATTTGACATACAAATCGTATCAAATTCGATCCCGCGAACCTATGATTTGAAGACTGCACCTTATCTACCCTAATGCCGCACACACACGGTCAATCTGAATCCTTTTTTTTTATTTTCGTTCTGTCTAAATAGAAGAAAAATTTTGAATTTGCCAGAACGAAGAATCCAAAAAATGGATTCGGATGCTTCGTGTGTGGGCGGCCTTAGAAAAAAGCGACACGTTATTAATTCAACTCTATTCCTTGTTTCTGGCTGGTCGAGCGGTTAGTGCGCGCACCTTCGGTGCACAGGCTCATGAGTTCGAATCTCACCGTGTTCCATTGTGTTTTTCGAACTCACGAGCTTGTGACAGACTATGATCTCACTCAGATGTTAAACGAGTACCCATTTATGGGGATAAATAACACTGCTGAGCGTGATGCTGATCTCATTACCTCATCAAAAAGCAGATAAGATCTTGGAAATAGGATGTCACTAACACATCCTGCGGCCTTAGTCCAATGTTGGATTGTCGCGCCTGTTATTTTTTATTTACTATTCCTTGTTTCAGCTTTAAATTGATGTGTGCTTTAATTTGAATCCTCCAATTTTAAGAACGCTTCTATTTAATATTAAAATAAATACAACAATCTTGTCAAGACTCCTTTCAAAACAAAATGTGGCCTCTGCACCACAGCCCTAATGACCCTGTGTAGGTATATTAGTCTAGTACAGATAGCTCAAAACCCAAACATCCAAAAGAAAAAGAAATTTTTGATGCCAAATTGTTGAATACACTGCCTAATATACGCAGTAAAAAGTTACAATAATTTGCGCCATGGGTTAAGGGGGGAGGGGGTAGCAAAGGGGTGAAAATTCAGTTTCTTGAAAATATCTGAAAAACTATGAGTCTGACCTTAAAATGTCCTAAGGACGAAACAAACTACATAAAATTACCTTTGTAATGATATATAACAGTCTAGAGATTTTCTCAGAAAATTATACCTTAGACCCAAAAGTATTATAGTGAATTTACATTTTTTTAGTTTTACATTTCGCACTGTAACTCTTGATAGGATATACCTACCGTCATAAGATCTTGTCTATATATCGATAACAAAATTTATTTGATTTGTATCAAAAATTGGAGTGCTCCGATCATTAACGCCCCCCTCACTCCTCCTAACATTTTTCAAAAAGGCATGCCTGTAGCTTCTTTGTAAATTGAGCCAGGCTGATCAAATCTGGTGGGATGCCTATTCTAAGCTCCATTATCCTCCCTACCAAAAATGAATACCATCGGATCAAAACTAAGGGTACCCCCCATACAAAGTGAACGAAAATTCTAAGAAATTTCACGTTTTTTCACTTCTAAATTCTATGTAAAATACAAGAAAAAAATTTATCTCTTAGAACGTCATTAGAACAGTTAATTGTAGTCTTGTGAATGTATATTCAAAAGGTTGTACCAAGGCGTACGCTACAAGTATCAAAAAATTGGGTTTGAAGGTCAGTGATACCAGTTCTAAGACTATTTGCGAATATTTCGAGTAACGTGTACTAGCAATCTTCAAACTCGATTTTTCGTACTTCTAAGGCACGCTCTTTTACAAACTTTCGGATATACATTCAGAAGACTACAATTAACTGTTATAAGGACGTTCTAAGAGATAAATTTTTTTTTCTATTTTAGGTAGAATTTAGAAGTGAAAAAATGTAAAATTTGTTAGAAATTTGGGTCACTTTGTATGGGGGGTACCCTTAATTTTGATCGGATGCTAATAATTTTTAGTAAGGAGCATAATGGGGCTTAGACTAGGCACCCCACCAAATTTGATCTGCCTAGCTTAATTTGAAATGGAGCTACAGGCATGCCTTTTTGAAAAATGCTAGGAGGAGTGAGGGGGGCGTCAATGGGCGGAGCACTTCAATTTTTGGTACAAATCAAACAAGTTTTGTTAACAATATACGGACAAGATCTTATGTTCCTTAATCTATTTTATCAAGAGTTACAATGCAAAATGTAAAACTAAAAAAATGTAAATTCACTATAATACTTTTGGGTCTAGAGTATAATTTTCTGAGAAAATCTCTAGACTGTTATATATCATTGCAAAGGTAATTTTATGTAGTTTGTTTTGTCCTCAGGACATTTTAAGGTCAGACTCATAGTTTTCCAGATATTTGCAGGAAACTGAATTTTCACCCCTTTGCCACCCCCTCCTCCCTTAACCCATGGCGCAAATTAGTGTAACTTTTTACTGCGTATATTAGGCAGTATATTCAACAATTTGGCATCAAACATTTCTTTTCTTTTTGGATGTTTAGGTTTGGGGCTATTTTGAACCAATTGTACTGGACTATATCGCAAGCAAGAAAAAATATTTTAGTCTTCAACGACATATACAGGCCGTACTAACTAGTTTGAACTAAGTTTAGTACCACCACTTTTTTTCGTGCTTGACAGTTGTATATGACAAAGTGGATTAGAATTTCGTTCGAAAATTTGGAAAAGGTACTATCACGAAAAATGTTCTAAGATAGTTTAGTTTCAGAGAGACCTAAAGAATCTTTTTGCCCATATGGTACTAGGCGCAAGGAAAAGAGTGGGTCGGATTACAACCGCGGCTACAGTTACAGCAAATAGCGCAGCCATGCCATTTGAGGATCTGGATTGTCTCATGAACTTTTAAAGATTTTAGGACAATATTAAATTTGGTTATCTAAGAGAGCTGGTGAAAGAGAAACAATAAATTTAGCATTTGTTTTGACTTCGAAAAGTGTATATCTCTTCTTGTCTACAAAAATATCTACGTCGGAGTGTTGTTTTTCATGGTTCGAAAAATCTCTCATGTGGCTTTTGGGCCCCCAAATCTCGTGAGCCCCCCGCCATGCGGGACCTGTGGGCCCTTATGCGCCGCTCCTGCTGAGGGTGTCTATAGAACTTTTGGTGGAGTGAAAAGGACAGAGGGGGGATGTGAAAGCATAGCTTTGGTGTGCACTGTTCGAACGGACAATGACACTACGAAAGACGTAGAGGTGTTAACGCTATCAACAGTTACTTCGATTGAAAGAGGCACTGCTTGAATGGACAATATCACATATCACGCTGAAATAATTAGAGGCTGGCTGGTATAGCTTTTCTTGAGGAAGGATACTGACTCGAAGCAGACTTGTGATTACGAATGATCTGATGATTGAATTCAGCTGATCGTAAAACTAAGCTCGTACGGCGAAAAACGTCAGGAGAAACCTGCACTTAATTTACTTCTTAGGAGCAGTGGCGTAGATAAGGGGGATTTAGGGATTTAGATTAAGGCCCAAATGAATTAGAGGATTAAATTTGTGTTAATCAAAACTTTTCCGCGATTTTTTTTTTTAACGGATGATTAACAGTCCAAATTTTAAGTTCTACTCACATTTATGGTATCCTTTTCAAATAATTGGCTGATAGCTAGGGCCTCGAAATGCTACGGTGTATGAAAATTATAAATATCTATTCACGAATTTCTGAGTCATCAGCCAATTTCGATTTAATAACACAAAAGTTGTACTTTATCCACATATACTGAGCATTTCCAAGGAGCTCTCGCCTTCACAATTCCCCTTTTCTATGTACTATGTAACTATGTATGTAATTTATTTTAGTCCCTGTTTTGAGGTGTTCGGGTCAGAAAAGAGGCGATGCTAGGTGTTCCGTGCGAAAATTTGTATGAAAATTGGAATACTGTGGATTCACTCACTGTGATAAAAAAGCCAAAATTATCGATGCAATATTTTCAGGACTCAGTTTTTATCGTATGTCAAAATTGCTATCTATTTTGCACCAATATTTGCTCCTAAAAACTGTTAATTTGAAGTGTAATAAATACAGAAATTGTCATTCTGAAATTCAATTCAATTTGATGACCGTAAAAGTAATCTTGCAAAATGACCCCCCCCCTCCTCTTCGAAAAGCTAGCTACGCCACTGCTTAGGAGGTTGCTTCGATTGAACTAAAAACCAACTTAATACTCATTTAAAGGGTGGCCCAATTGAACTGCAACCAAATGTACGTAACTGTAAATCTGTGACCGCTAATGATAGCGCCCTCATATTTTTTTCCACGACAGTTCGCCTTGTTGTGTTTAGGCATCCGCAAGCGTTTGCGCCTGAGTGTTGTGAATAACATTTTATCCGTGATTGAAGTAAAACCTAACAGTGTGATTGGGCTATATTTGGCTGGAAAACCGCAAGTGGAAATTGTTCGTGCTCTTCAACACCTAAATATCAACAAATCTTTCGTGTCTCGAACCATAGCTCGTTACAATGAAACTGGAAGTGTTGCTAAATGATATGGTGATAGCCGGAAAAAACTGTATCAACGCCGGAAATGGTACGGAACATCAAGGCTCGAATCCACCGTAATCCTCGAAGGAGTGGCAGAAAAATTGCTGCTGAGCTGCACATTTCGAAATAAACAATTCAGCGAATATTGAAAAAGGAGCTCAAAGTTAAGCCTTACAAAATACAGCCCAAAAAAGTTAGATTCGATAGGGCGAAAGAGCTATTGCGATTGCACGAACGTGGCCAATATAGTTTTCTCCGATGAGAAAAATTTCCCTATTGAGCAATTTATAAATAAACAAAACGATCGTGTCTACCTAGAGAATTTAGATATCCCAATCCCCACCGTTTGTGATGGTTTGGGCAGCCGTGACGGCGAATGGCCGATCGCCGCTAGTGTTTTTGGATCGTGGCATCAAGATGAATGCGAATGTTTACCGAGAAATTATTTTGGAAGGTGCTTTGAAACCGTGGGCACGCAGATATTTTACTGAAAGAGAATGGACATTTCAGCAAGACTCTGCACCGTCAATGTTCCAAAATTCATTTCGACCGAACAGTGACCTCCTCATTCACCGAATCTGCTGGACTACGCCATATGGGGGATTTTACAGGCCCATGTCAACACTAAAAGATACCACAGTATCGATGCGCTCAAGGCAGCTCTTCGCCGTGAATGGGCAAAAATACCAGAGGCTCACATTCGTGCAGCGTGCGATTCGTTTGTCAACCGACTCAAAGCCATAGTTCGCGCTAATGGTGGTCATATCAAAAATTTTAATTAAATTTTAAAAATATAATTGTATTATAACATTTTTTGCTTTTGTTCAATAAAATTATGTATTAAATAAATCATAAAATCAGTTAGCCAAAAGTTGCAGTTCAATTGGGCCACCCTTTACGCACTCCGCTGATTATAAAATCGATGCTCCTGGAGTGATATATAAGAAAATATCTGACAATCTGATGAATTTACCATTTAATAGTTTTGGTAGAATCACGGCGTCTGGCTCATGATGTTGGGCTTCTAAGAAGTAGCATGATAAAACCAGCCCGGCTATTGAAAACTTGCATAAAGAATGTAATTATGTACCTATCATTAACGATTTCTGTCGCCAAAATATCTAATCAGTGGCGTAATTAGTAGCAGATTGAGTATGCCCAAGGCTGGGGCGGTTGATTTTAAACATTCAATACTTCTCGTGTTCAGAAACGAAATGAAAAATCGTTTATCTGGAGTTATCGATAGTAAAGAGAGCATCTGCCACCTCATTCTATAGGTCAAATCCCTATACTGTGGTATACAGGGTGTCCGGAAACTGCCGCATAAACGCACCGGATTATGATTCCTCAGTTGATTTACAGCAAAAAAGTTGTACGAACATATGCCCTCAGCTTAACCCTTTAGCTGCCACAGGCATTTAAAGATTTTTGAAAAAATAATTTTCTTGTACGACCTAAAGCCTAATATCTCTAAAGCTAGACCGGCTAGAATAGTGAAATGAAATGATTATTATAGCCAACAAATTTACCTGTGAAATAAAACTAACCACAGTAAAATCGGATAAGAGGTTTGGTTTTTACAGAGCTTCAAAATCAAATTTGCTTGATTTGACCCAAAAACAATCTTTTTTTCTATCTCAATTTTCACCAACTTCTGCCAAGGTGAGGTGCTTGTACGATTCTTTTAGAAATTGGCGCATAGTCTTACAATCATATCTTTCTTACATCATTTTGATCCAGCTCCATTACTTCTAACAGTTTTTATACGTTAAGTGTAGAAAACTAGGGTTAATTTTAGCTCGAATTCAATACAATTCAATTTACACTGCCCCTAAAGATCTGCAATTGGTAAAATCTATTCAAAGTATGTCGAAATCGAGCCAAAATTAACCCTAGTTTTCTGCACTTAAGATACTAAAACTTTTAGAAATAATGGAGCTAGCATAAAATGATGTAAGAAAGATATGATCGTAAGACTATGCGCCAATTTTTAAAAGAATCGTACAAGCACCTCACCTTGGCAGAAGTTGGAGAAAATTGAAATGGAAAAAAATATTGTTTTTGGGTCAAATCACGCAAATTTGACTTTGAAGCTCTGTAAAAACCAAACCTCTTATCCGATTTTAGTGTGGTTAGTTTTATTTTACAGGTAAATTTGTTGGCTGTAATAATCATTTTATTTCACTATTTTAGTGTGGTTAGTTTTATTTTACAGGTAAATTTGTTGGATGTAATAATCATTTTATTTCACTATTCTAGCTGGTCTTGCTTAGGAGATATTATGCTTAAAGTCGTGCAAGAAAATGATTTTTTCAAAAATCTTTAAATGCCGGTGGCAGCTAAAGGGTTAAGCTGAGGGGGTATGTTCAGTACAACTTTTTTGCTGCAAATCAAGTTAGGAGTCATAAACCGGTGTGTTTATGCGGTTTCCGGTTTCCGGACACCCTGTATACTGTGCACATGCAGAAACTAGATAGAGCTTTAGCCAGGTTACACTGGGAAACCCTTCCAGACCACCGGCAGAACAACTACACAACTCTCCCAAACCTACGACCAAGAAAATATACCCAAATGCACCCTGAGTCTAATAGAACTGAGTCTAATAGAGTGAGCAACTGTGGCTCACTTGATTAAGTCGCACTCTACGATGCTAGTAATCTAGAGGTCCGGAGATCGAATCTCGGCGTGTTCCAGGAAATATATAGTACTTGCAACATTATATACACTCGGAAACTACATATATGCAATGTAACGTTGACTCGAAGTAGCCTATAAACGGTTGAGTGAACGCACCATGCCCCACAAGGGGTTACGGTACAGAGAAGAAGATGGCAAGGTTCAGAATCAGAACCAACATAGGTCGCAGCGCCCATGGCATCTGTTATTACCCAAAGTCTTCGTTTAATCTGAATCTAATCTGAAAATCGTCGGATTGTAAATCCAAGGCTGGATGGTACATTTCGAAGAGCAAGCAAGGTAACATTTTTTGTAACTGCCAGTCAATAAAACAATCAATTTCACAGGTTTGGTTTATTTTTTCTAATTATGTAAAGAACTACTGCTTGGAATCTCGAAATGTGTTTTCCACAGAACTTTAAATTAACTAAAAAAAACATGTTTCGGCCGCAGCCACCGCACACCACGACACTCCCGTGGGGCCCTCTACGCTGCCGTCCGCTTCTCCATTTTTGTGTGGACCACTATAAACAAAAGAAAAAGTTTGTGTTATGTAAGTTAAGACGGTGACCGAAAGGACAATGTTACGCGTTAGTTGGTGTAACCAAAAGGAACCACATCAAAAGCAGCTACATCATCATGGCAAACAAAGCGAAACTCTGTATAATGACGGTGAAACTAACGTTGAAATCATTTACCAACCTTTAGGCCGCACACCCAAGAAAATACGAATCCATTTTTGTTTTATTTTGTACCCTTCGTTTTCTAAGCGATTAACTTTGCCATGAAGTTTGTAACGCATTGAGGAAGCATCTCCGACCATATAAAATATGCATATAAATGATCAGTATGACGAGGGGAGTCGATTGGGCGATGTCCGTGTGTCCGTCTGTTGCTTCGCTCAAATTAGGTGCGTCTAAGAAAAAGTTGTTTTCTTGTGCACTAATTTGAGCCAAACCTCATACAAATGTATTTCCATCGACGCCACAAAACATTTATATAAAAATCGATCGAGTCGGACCATTGGTCATGGGCTGTCATACAAACCAAACCCCCCAAATTAAGTTCTTCTAAAAAAAACTTTTTTATTTGTACAATAATTCCAACCGAACCTCGCAGAAATGTAATTCCATAATTAATTTGATGCCACAAATTATATCTAAAAATTGATGGCATGGGGTCATGGGGCTGCCCTACAAAAGCCAGCCCCCAATTTGCTTCTTCTAAGAAAAACCTCTTTATAAGTGCATCAATTCGAACCAAACCTTACACAAATGTATTTCTATTGATGCCACCAAACTTAATATATGAAAACGGAAGGAATTGGACCATGGTGTCATACAATCCCAGCCCCCCAATTTTATTCTTAGTCAAAACCGTTTTCTTTCTGCACAAATTCCAATCAAACCTTACGCATAAATGTGTCTCTATCGAAACCAAAAAATGTATGTATAGGTATAAACAAATAGAATCCTACTATGGGGTCATCTACCCCCCAAAGAAACTTTCTAAGAATTTCTTTTTTTATTTGTGCACCAATCCTACCCAAACCTCACAAAAATGTTGCTCTATCGACGTCGTGTAACGAAAGCAATCAAGTTACAAGAATTATTGAGGAACGGAAGAAATCGGAAATTCTTAGCCCGAAAGATCGTGAAGGGTATTCAAATTTCGGCCGCGTCCGAAATTAACCTCGGTTTCGTTTTTATATGGAGTTTGACAGAACGAAGAATCCAAAAAATGGATTCGGATTGACCGTGTGTGTGCGGCATTAAGGTACGTTGTCCTCGACGCGGCCGCACGACAGCGACTTGCTCATTCCATATAAAAACTCGTTTCTCTCTCATTTTAAAAACGAGTTTTTATATGGAATGAGCGGGTCGCTGTCGTGCAGTCGTGTCGAGGAAAATGTACCTTTAGAAGTGAAAAATGGTTTCTAGGCCACCTTTTTCTAACTACAAAATTATTTTCCTATTGAAAATTATCTTGCGAGAATGGTCATTTTTTACAAGGAGTCCGTATGCTTTTAGAGTACAGACAAAAAAAAAACTTCAGCAATCAAGTTTTCGTTTGGATGCAACTGCATTGCTTTGTGCGTCCGTAATCTGTCGGATGAATTGCGCCTGCCCGATAGTTAAGCATATACCTTCGGACAGGCCCGAAGGTTATGTGTATCCCTTCGGACAGGCGCATTTCATCCGACAGAGTAAGTGATCAGTTTCTGTTCGCCAATCAGCGATATGGAAAGGGAGCCAACTGAAATTCACTGCACCGTAGCTTAATCTTTCTCTTACTAATCGGTACATTCCCAAATTTAGCTCTTCCGATCAGTGGCAAAATTGAACTGTGTTGTGATTTATGTACTCTCTCCAACACGCTGCAATATTTCCTCGAAAATAGAGATCAAAGAGATCAGAGTGAGTGACTCTCAATCTTGGAAGACATGAGTATGGAAAGAGAGAAGGGTAAAAGGAGTTCAGATTCGTTCATATATAGAGGTGCAAAGTTCCTTCGGAGTTTCACAGGGACCCACGGCGTCAAAGAAGCGTTTTGCGGTTAGTCGGTAAAAATCTGACATATCTAGGCACCGGCAGGCGAAAGAGTCCTGACCTGCCCCAACGTAAATACCTTATTCGTAACGCTAAGATTAACCTCCCAACCACTCTATCGACAAAAAACTAACAGTATTATTGATTCTCCTTGCAATACCATTACCGTCAGTTGGTACAGTTTCGGCTTTTGTTTCCGTTGGTCGTTTGGATTTGCTTCTTCTTTTACCGATGCAAAAAGGATGTATATCTGTCTAAGGTTGGTCGTCGTTCTCGTCCAAGTTGTCAAGGACTCGTATTGCTGTAGTTCCTGGTCTCGAGTGCCGTGGAGAAAGTTTTGTTGTTTTGGTTCCAGTTAGGTGTAGAATTTTTTTTTGTAGCGCTGCAATGCTCTTATGTGTTCTTAGTTATGCGATAAGCCGTTAACCATTTGTATTTTTATTTTATTTTATATTCATCATCATCAATGTGGCACGATAGCCCGACGTCGGGCCTTGGCCGTCTCAATCGTTGACCTCCAATTGTCGCGGTTGCGTGACCTTGTCCTCCAGTTTCGGAAGCCCAGCAGCTGGTGGGCGTCTTCACCTACGGAGTTCTCCCAGCGAGCTCTCGGTCGTCCACGCAACCTCGCTCCGTCAATTCGTTGTGCGTTCATCACTTTCTTTGGCATGCGATTATCGTCCTTCCGTTGTATATGCCCCGCCCATTGCAAACGTTGAAGCTCATCGTACAATTGATACAACTCATGGTTGTACGGGATACACCATTGATCTCGCTCGCGAACGGCCCCGAAAATTCGCCGAAGGACCTTTCGTTCGAATCTGTCTAGCAAAATTTCTGAGGCTTGGATGAGGGTCCATGTTTTGCAGCCATAACATAGCACGGGTCGGATGATTGTTATAAAATAAAATAAATAATAGCTTGGTTTTTTATTTCAATTAAAATTTCCAATCCTTCTCTCTGTCTCGGCACCAGCTTGAAGGCCAATCTAGTCCAAAGAACCGTTGTACCAACTGCTGTGTAAAGGTTTGTGTGGTTTAAATGAGTGTTTTCCTTTTTAAACAGTTTTCAGTTCTGATCATCAGAGCATCAAATGCACCATTTCCAAAAAATCCTCAATACAGCGCAGATTTCATGAATATTGAAAAAAAAAATATTTTATCCCATTTATTTAGAATTTGAATATATAAATTTCATTTACTAATAACAATACATCACGTTTATATTTCCATAACCAATAATATTATTTGTGCTGGTTCCGGCTCATTCTACCGAACTATTGCCTCATAAGCTTTCTTCTAAAGCCATACATTCAACAAACTCAAATATTTGAAAAACATCTACTTGAGTGATTTTAGAGGCTCGACTTCATCAAAGGTTTTAAATATTTGTGGAAACTTTCATTGACTGGTTCCTGGTTCAGTGGACTTTTCTTAGCCTCAGCAAATAATCGTTCGTACACGTTTCCATCATAAGCTCCCAGTGTTGAATTTAAAATAACGTCAGAGATATCGAAACCATCGACAATGCCAACGGCATTTACTCGGAGTTTGGCCAGCAAGGTCTCCAATTTCGTTTGAAGTACGGCGACATCATCATTTGATAAGCTTGCAAACTGTTTTGAAGAAAAATGTTGCGTAGGAAAATCAATTCATTAAAACGTTTTCTATTAGTGACATTACCTGCAATAGATCATCCATGCACGTAAAGCAGGTATCAACTGCATAGAGCTCCATTAGTTCAGTCAAAACAGCTTCTAAGGGAGCTGAAAGTTTTCCAGCTAGTTGCTTAATTCCTGCATATCCTTCACGTACCAAATATGTGCGGATATGAAGCTATCAAAATAAGAAACGCTTAATGTAAAGCGGAACACGATCATATGAGCACTTACAGTAGCTGCATGTACCCACTCAATGCCTGTCAAATTAGACGCAACCTCGGACCCAACTCCATTTGACCTCCGTTTTTCTGAGTTTTCAAATGCAATTCGCACCCGGCTGAAATAATCGACTTATAGAAGTATTTACGAGTACACCAAATCAACAAGAAACTTACTTAACTGCAGCATATTCTAGACCCTGGATGATTCCTGGCACCGAACTATCCCACTTTTTACACGATGTTTTTCTCCCTAAATATTCCAAGGTAGGAACCAACGGTTTTCCTTGTAGTGCCGCTTGACACATCTTCATTAAGTATCGCGCCGTTTGCAGCAAGACAACCGTATTTTCACCTTCATAGGTGCAAGCCGCTGTGGCAAAAGCATATAAAGCAGGGAAGCCTGAGGATGACATATAACCGTGGCCGCCGCACGCCAGTCGGCATGTTTCTACCCCAGCTGCGGCATCTTGAGTACAAACGGCTTTCAAGCCACACGTTAAAGCGTGCATTTCCGGAAGTCGATCTAGCTTTCCACTGGCCATTTCCGCTGAAACTTCTTGGTACATATTCCAAACTTGCTGAGCGGCAATTTTGAATACGACGGCTTTGGCGATGTTAGGCAAAAGTTTCAGTTGTTGTGTTACATGATCGATAATCTGCGGTTCTGGTTTTCTGTGAAACAATAAATTTAGCGATTTAGCTTCAATTATATGGCAAACGTCTATACTTCGGATCAATTGGACTTTGTCTTCGAACGGCAGAGTAACGAGTGGCAGTTGTGGTTGCATGGGCCAGATAAAATGCAGAATCGTTTACAATACCAGCGCGTACAAACACCATTGTACCGTAAGTTAGAACCGATGCGGCCGATTTCGTAAATACGCCATCCTTGCTCACTTGGGCATTCTGCATAAGCATGTTTTCGAGAGGGATTCGAACATTGTTTAAGCCCAAAAACCCATTGTTATAAGCTCTCATTCCCATTTTTGGGCCGATTTCACCAATAGTGATTCCAGGCAATGGCTTGAAAGTTTCCAGATCTCGCAATTGAACTATGAATGGATGCAAGCCGTGATGAACTCCTTTTATATATAGCTGTGCCATGACAATTGCATGACTAGTGGTCTGACCAACTAAAAAACAATAAAAAAAAATCATGAAAAATTGTCAAAAGTACTTAATAGTGTCTTACTTACGGCCACCGGGCCACCATTTGTACGAGGATAGTGACGGCGTATTTAAAATGAAACCGCTACTTGCCGGATCGAAATCAGCTCTTGTTTCCAAGCCGCGAATGAATGTTCCATGACCCAGTTCGGTTTGAGCGTATGTGCCAATGATCTGCATATTTAGTGCCTTTACAGCCCACTTTTTTTGCTGATCCAATGTTCCCTGTGACATTAAAGCTGGAATGAACATTCCTTGATTTAATGCAAATGGATATCCTTCTGTGACCATTGGTCCCGGCATTAGATCGAAAGTGGCGGTTAGTGCTTCCAAAGATTCTCTGTGAAGTAGGCATTAAATATCGGAATAAATATGTAGTAAAATTAGGAAAATATGAAAGCCGATCATACGCATAACTTCCGAGTTTCAATTCAATTTTAGGCAGTTGCTGTCTCAATTTCTGAAACAGTCTAGTTCCTCTCTGTACGCTGAACTCGTAAAGCTCCTTGTGCGAAAGGTACGACGAATGCAAACTTCCATTCTCTTCTGTATCATCGGCTACTGTTTTCTCTGAAATAATAGATATTTGTTAGCTTTTCCTTATATTTTTTCATATTAATAAATATTGGTTATGTAAAAAAAAGTTCCTTTTGCTCCAAGCCCCAAAACTGAAGCAACGTTTAAATAGAACAAGTAACGAGCCCGTGATGGGTCAACGATAATCCACCCGCTTTTCTTCGTTGACTTTACGCCAATGCAGTGTTTATCTCAGAAGTTTGGGGGCAATGAGCCATTTTGAATGAAAACTCTAGGAAACATAAGAACAACCTTAGGCCGCAACCTCCCTGATCATTTATGTGTTGTTGCGGCCTTAGATTACAGCTTATGCTGCCACACGGGAGCTACATGACCTTTGGGGCGGACCACATCCGTTTAATCATGGAAACTTCTCAAAAGGTGTAAGCAAACTCTGGGCTACGGTCCGCGCCCTGTCTCACCCAACCATAGACAAGGGCACTGTAGCCATCAGATTCGATAAGAAAACCACAGCAAATCCAAAACGCTCAATAAGCAATTTATTGAACATCCCAAACCCACGATGTTCAACTGCAAAATAAAAGGGAGGATTCGAAACCCCGGTATAATCGCGAAACTCGCCGAATACTACCTTCCAATCACAATACTATTACCCGTTGCAAAGACGCTCGAAGCACTCTTCCACCCCACCCTTGTATCACATGCTGAGCTAACTTCTCACCAGCATGGTTTCAGGAAGATCAATAGCTCTGGATCTGATCACCCGTCACATCCATAATGGCCTCAACCAGAAATAGCCTTGTAACAGAATCGTCCTAGTGGCCCTTGGCCTGTCGAAAGCCTTCGACATGGTAATTCACTCTGCGCTGTTGGCCGACCTTCTAAATATATATATTATATAATATTCCTGCACAAGAGGTAAGATGGATTGCCAACTATCTAGAGTTTCGTGGCACCCGTTCAAAGTATAGGAAAATTAAGCAGGGTGTTCCACAGGGTAGCGTACTCTCTCCTACATTGTTCAACATCTATCTGGCGAGCCTTCCAACACCCCCGGAAGGTATCAAACTAATTTCCTATGCGGACGATTGCACCGTACTCACCACGGGGAATGATTTAAATGGTATGTGTGCTCGACCGAATGACTATATTGAGCAACTGGTGGAGTTTTTCAGTTTCTGCAACCTAGTCATATCGCCGTCATTTAGACGGCTACTGCAACACTTCTCACCACCTGGACGCAGGAATTTTGGGAGGAGCTTACGACCCGTACTGGTAAGTATGATGACGACGTTCCTACTGTTACTAATCCCAAGATCCTTGGTGTCTTTTTAGACACCATGATGAAGTCGAAAAACCACGTCAAAGATGTAGTTGACAAAATGCACAGTAAAACGAGACCGAGTTCTAATCGTGCGAATAGCACGATGAGTGTATACCCTATACCCATGTACATACCTAGAATGCGCGTAAAACCGAAAATATTCAATTTCAATTTTTTTAAGGGGGAAGGGGTAGATGGGTCGAATCTCGCACATCTTTAATATTTTATAACGGCATCCAGCAGCTATCATTTGCTATAAATTTGAAGTTTTTCGCGACATTCTATCAAAAGATATTGCAGAATATTGCTTTGTAGGGGATGTAGAGGAAGCGGCAGTCAGATCTTCCCCACTTTCCACCAACTTCAAGCATATGTCACAATTAGGCATTGATGAAAATATCAGGTCGCAAGCGATATTCTGTCGAAAAATATGACCGATTTAAAATATCACGGAGGGGTCATTTGTATGGAAGGTAGGGGAACCCTTGCTCGGATTTGGCCCATTTTCAATACCATCCAAGCTTTTATCAAAACAATCATCTGACCAAAATTTCAAAACGCTAGCTTCATTATTTCGGGAGTTATCCTGCGAACTGACAGACACAGGGACGGACAGACAGACAGACAGACGGACATGGCTTATTCGAATCAGTGACCGACCCTGATCATTTATATATATACTTTGCCATACCTCCGGTGGCTCCTTTGAGGTGTTACATAAATCGTCGTAACAAAAACAATATACCCTATACTATCGTATGGGTATAGGGTATAAACAACGTCCTAAAGGCACTGGCCGGCATGGCAGCCCCTGGCTGGACAAGGGCGAAAAAACCAGACAACCAACCAACCATTTGTGAAATGGTCAATAAGGAGATTAGGTCCGAATAGAGTGCTCTCTTCGCCTCCACCACCTATATCGCCTGTGGAGACTAGGCTCCCGAGAAACCATGCTGGTCACTTACAAAGCGATAGGTAGAGCAATTCCCAGCTACGCAGCACCGGTGTGGTCACAAACCGTTTATGACACAAACTGAAGTAAGATCCAGCCATGCAAGAACGCTGCTCTACGTATCGCTACGTCGTACCTGATGTCGTCCAAGGATCATCTTCACCAGGAAACCAGCATATTGGCAGTGCGTGATCATAATGTTCTCATGTCTTTCCAATATCTGGTCGGTTGATATCGAGAGGATTACCCAAACTATCATCTCATGGACAACACTCCCCCTCCACTACATGTCAGGAATGGAGTCAGAGATCTCGAGAGATATGTCCAGAGATACAAAGGAGTACCTCCCGATATATGTATATGATGACACAGCATACCATGTGGCCATCGCAGATATTCACACAACCATTTGTGAAATGGTCAATAAGGAGATTAGGTCCGAATAGAGTCCTCTCTTCGCCTCCACCACCTATATCGCCTGTGGAGACTAGGCTCCCGAGAGCCACAAGAGAGACACTAGCCCAGTTTAGGTCAGGTTTTTGTTCGCGCCTCAATTCCTACCTAGACCCGGACATCAAGAACATTTGTCCGAGCTGCAGTGGTGCGCCTCACGATATGGACCATCTGTTTCGATGCCCCTCTCCACCCACTAACCTCACTTTGACGATCCTATTGCAGCTGCTTCGTTCTTGTCGTTTGAGACAATAGGCGAGAACGACGACGAAACTTAGAGCGCATCCACAGACATGCACAGCGGTTCACGCCCTTCTGTACCGCTACAACAACAACAACTCATTTAATGGCAGATATGCCACTCCGGAATTTTTCGGCGATTGGAGCTGAACACTTTCGATCCTCGAACAATTATTATAAAAATGGAAGGTGTTTCGAGTGAACTATCAAAGCAAGCATAGGCACTCATTTGAAAAAATCGACGCTCCTGAAGTGCATTGATTTTATGAGGGCTTTAAAAAGAATATAAGGAAATTTAATTAATTTAAGGATTGGGTGCATAAGTAACACATAAAACTGTCCCGTGATGAAAAAATGCAACGCGAGTGGTCTTGCACCCATAGGAAAATGTATATTCATCATATAGTCAGTGCCATCCGCTCTTTTTTTTAAAGGACGGACACGACTTTGCTTTCGACAAAATCTTATCAATTATTAATAAGCCCTCTGCATTATCTAAGGATTGGCAGAGATCGTCCCAAGCTGGAACTTTTGCGGAACTGATAACTTTTTTGCAAATTCTTAGACAGTCCTTGTATGGCTGGCAGTACTTATGCCTCGTGTAAATGTTGTCCATGTTCTACTATGGAGGGAGAGTTTTTATAGCCTTCGCTCATAGAGTGAAAGGGTGTATTAACTTTGTCATGAAGTTTGTAACGCATTGAAGGAGCATCTCCGACCATATAAAAAGTAAACATATATGAGGGGGAGTCGATTGGGCGATGTCACTCTGTCCGTCTGTTGCGACGTGTTTTCCTCTACGACTCTACGTACACGTAAAAGGAATTCGTGGAGGGAAATTTTGCTCGAATATGAGGAATACATCCGATGTATGCAGATTACAGAAGATGATTTCGAAAGACAGCGTTTCCAAAATGGGAACATGTAATCCCCGTAAGGGGGAAGATAAAGGTTGAAAGGCTTCGGCTAATTCCTATATCTTCTTCAGTTGTGGCATAACTGCGGACCCTTAGCTATGCAGGAGGAGTTTCATAGGAAAAGGACTTCGGCCAATTCCTATGTCTCTCTACGGGGCGTTACTTTCCCGCATTATCCGAGTAACCGCTGCGCCTGAGTGCTGCATTAACATCTGCAGCGTCTCAGGTTACTTAACGTGATAGGTGACAGAAAACATTTAAGTAAACCACTAAAGCAGCATCTTCGAGGCATGCCCATGATGGCCTTTACTCAACGATTAAACCCTATCATGGTTTAGCGATGTGCCGACAACTCATCCTAAGAAAAACTTCAAGTCAAGAAACCTGAAACAAAAGCCTCGGATTGGACGGATACAAAACAACGACGACCCCGCGAACGAACAACTGATTATTCTTTCGGATCCTGGAATGTACGCTCCCTGAATAGACCGGGGGCCTTAAGGGCCCTCCTGGATCAGGTAGAACAATACAAGCTGAGCATAGTTGCAATCCAGGAAACTAAATGGCTCAAAAGCGAGATTAACGACCTCAATTCGCACACTATTTTTACGAGTGGTAAAGAGGAGGGCAACAAGGAGTTTGGAGTAGCTTTCATCGTGAATAAGCAGCTCAAGGACCACGTTATCGGCTTCAAACCCATCAACGAGCGGCTATGTGCGATCCGCATTAAGACCCGTTTCGCTAATCTCTGGCTCATTAATGCGCATGCCCCTACAGAAGTAAAAGAAGACGCGATTAAGGACGAGTTCTACAACGACCTAGAAACACTCTTCGACTCACTTCCATCAAACGACGTCAAGCTGCTGCTAGGAGACTTTAACGCCAAAGTCGGAAATGAAAGCTGGCATAGGGGAACTACTGGAGGTCATAGCCTCCACGACGAAAACAACAACAACGGTCAGCGACTTATCGACTTCGCGAGCGGCAGAAACCTGGTAATAAGCTCTACATGCTTCCCTCATCGACGAATCCACAAGCAGACCTGGAAGTCTCCAGATGAATACACCGTGAACCAGATCGACCACGTACTGACCAGCAAGAGATGGGCTTCTAATGTCCTAGATGTTCGATCCTATCGAGGAGCCAACTGCGACACCGATCACTATTTGGTGAAGACGACCTACAGGTGCAGAATCTCTTCGGTGCACCTAACGAGAATCAACCCTGCCAAGATCTTCGAGGTTGACAATTTGATTGATGATGCCACGGCGGCTGCGTATACAACAGCACTAGAGGAAAAACTGTCGCCCATGCTTGATGACATCAACAATTTAGGCATCCATGAGTTCTGGGAGGAGCTCAAAGACAGCATCAAGGGGGTCGCAGAAGAGGTCGTGGGCTATAAAGGCCGGCGCAGACGAGCAGACTGGTTCGACGAAGAATGCAGGTCCTCGATTGAGGCGAAAAATGAAGCCTATCGCCAATACACACAACGCGCATCCCGAGCCAAGAAAGAAAGATATAACGAGCTTCGGCGAGTATCTAATAAGTTAATTAGACGTAAGAAATGCAAACATTTTGACGAGCAGTTACAGCAAATAAACCAAAGATTAGCCAGTAAGAACATTAGACAGGCGTACAAACTTATAAATAATGTCAAGAACGGATATCAACCCAGGACAAGCCTATGTAAGGACAAGGATGGTAACATCATCAGCGACATCGAAAGCGTCAACAAACGATGGGCCTCGCATTTTGAAGAGCTCCTCAATGCACCATCAACATCCCCCGCGGAGCCAGCTCTTGAGCAGTTAGCCGAACCAGGCCCTCCCGTTCTACCCCCAACAGTAGAGGAGGTGAGTCTTGCCATACAGTCGCTTCAAAATAATAAAGCGCCCGGCGCTGACGAGATCCCAGCAGAACTGCTGAAGCATGGTGGAACGTGCCTGACCAACGCAATACATGTGCTACTGCTGAAAATATGGAACGACGAGGAAATCCCCGAAGATTGGCGCAAAAGCATAGAAAAGCAAAGAAACATCACCGTAGACTCTCTTCTCTGGAAACTGGAATCGATGGGCGTACATACAGTAGGATACGCTGATGACTTAGCAATTAAGGTCAGTGGCAAATTCATGGACACTATTCAAGGTTGCATGAGGCAAGATCTTAAAGCAACTGAAGAATGGTGTGAACAAGAGCTAACTATAAACGCAAGCAAGTCAAGCACTATAGTCTTTACTCTAAAAAGTAAAGATGTAGAAACCACTCCTATGCTGCTTTTTGGTTTGGAGAAAAAAGAGTCCATGGAGGTGAACTACCTAGGGGTAACCTTAGATCCCAAACTTAGTTCTAACTCTCATGTTAACGAAAAGACACAAAAAGCAGGATTTTGCATCAGTGTAAGAGAGTGTGTGCACGTAGGTGGGGTATTTCACCAGCGCAAATTGGATCTATATACAATGATGGTTAGGCCCGTTCTATCCTATGCAGCAGTGGTCTGGTGGCCCAAGGGTAGCCAGAAAACTACTAGGCAACGGCTGGATGGGATTCAACGCATAGCATGTATAAGCATGTGTGGTGCAATGAGAACTACGCCAACACATGCTATGGAGGTTATACTAGGATTACCGCCACCCACTGGATCTTTTTATAAAACAAAGTGCGGCGCTCACAGCAATAAGAATGGTAAGAGTTGGCACATGGCATCACTTTGGTAGCAACGGAGGTCATAAGAGGATCCTTGATATTGTTCGTGATAATGTCAGGGAGACTCATATGCCTTTGGGTGGTATGAGAATATGTAGGGTATTCGAAAGATATCACATCACTCTCATAGAGGATGGTAGGATACACGAGGAGTATCCACGTGATGTTGCTATATTTACTGATGGGTCTCTCATGGACGGAAGCAGGCCTGTAGAGAGGGTGGGGGAACGGGGTGATTCCCCCGGGGCCCGGGGTTTCATAAGGGGGCCCGGATTTTGACACAAAAGTTGTGCTTCAGCGTTTTTTTTTATTTAGAATGCTATTTTGAGGGCCTGAACTAAGAAACATTATAGGTACTGTTACTAGCGTTTTTAAAACAATACATAGCATACTCTGCATTAGGCTTGGGGTCCCTAGTCTATTATTGAATATTTAGGACTAGGGGCCCGAATCCTCATATTCAATCAACATGATCGTTTCGTTACTAAATTTCTAAATTCAATCTGCCCTCGCCTTTCGAAAGTGCATGCATGATTTTATACATAAACAATTAAGGAATTTCGACTTCTTCATCCAGTAGCGTATAACGTTTTTAAAAAAATGTGTGTTCGAAGTAAAAATAGGAGCTTTGTACAGCGACATTTTTTTTCTAGAAGGACTTTTCCGGGCGATTATTATTTTGTGTACGTACTGCTGCTGCTAATGAAATTTTTTTCAAAAAAATATGTCTGTACTAGAGAAAACCGCGAATTGCTTACGAAATAAGTAAAATAGGAAAAAAAGACATTTTGTAAATTCGTAGCGGTGTGCATTTCGAAAGCCAATTTTATGGAGTAACAGTGATCAGTCTGGGCCACTGCGAGTGTGCTAAATTACAGATTTGTGCTCCCCATTTATTAAAACTGTGAACTGTATCCGACCTTTGTAAGGGTTGAGGTACATATTAAACCACAGCTGTTTACAGTAGGACCCCGATAACCCGGACCCCGAAAATCCGGAAGTTCGATAATCCGGATTCGGGTTTGTGCCAAATTTTGTTTAAATTTTCATAAAATTCGACAATTTCATCAAGTTTGCTCAAGCTTACTGCTATATAAACTTAAGATAATGCAAATTTCGAATACAAAATTATTATTTATCGTTAAAATGGTTATCTTTTTTATGATTTGAGTATAAATATACAGTCCACCAAGGTGTTAATTAGTTCATTTCGAAAATTCAGACAATTCGATAATCCGGATAGGGTCCGGTCCCAAGCAATCCGGAATACCGGGGCTCTACTGTAGTTTCAAAAATCTTCATCCAGAAAAAAAACAGCATAGCGAATTGGCTTTTAAATACATACCGCACACAGGTGCACAGAAATAAATTTGCCTAGTTTATTGCATTATACACTTTCTATTTTGCGCGTAGTGCAGCCTTCATTATTCATTTGTAAAATGAACTGCTGAGCCAATCTCACCCGTATAGTTTTCAAATCGAATTAAAAAATAATATTTATGTATGATCTCCGTATTCTGATCCTACCCTATCGAGAATGACTGTCGAAAAAATCAACGCTTTCTTGATATCAAAGTTCGAATATAGGTTAACATCTTAAGGTCCATCTAGATTAGTCGCCAAATGGCGACACGTGCAGCCAAATGGCTGTTGTCATTCCATCCAAACATGTCGCCATTTGGCTGTGCGTCCAGTTTTGATATTCAATATGGCAACTCAACCAACCGCTTTGACAACCGCTTGTCAAATTCAAAGTGACCATTTTCCAACTTTTGTTCGTTCTTTTGTGTGAAAATGAATAATTCTTGAATGGCCGTGTAATAATACAAACGCGCAGAGTCCGATTTTGATAATTGAATTTAAAAAAATCATCAAAATGAAATTGTGGTTATGTCATTTTCTGTCTATATTTGGCTGCTAGTGTGGATGCTAAGTAGCAGCCAAATGGCTGCACGCGATGCCAGTTTTTGGACTGGACGCGCAGCCATTTGGCGCCTAAGAGGGGCCTTTACTTCACTAATAGAATAGGAGTTTTCTAAATAATTTCGTTGCAACAAGGGAATCAATAATTCTTCAATTTTTTTCTTTTTTCTTGATGGTAGAAGACTACTAGGCTACCAGTATCGTTTTATGGGTATCTTGTGTAAGGGTCACGTCCATTCAATTAAAAGTTTTTTTTCATCACGGGCAGATTTTAGTAACGAAACTTCTTACTAGAAAGTGCACCCTCTAAGCTAAGCCAAGGATGTCAAACTCAAAACCTGGCACGGGCCAAATATCAGTGTCTTTAGGTTTGAGCGGGCCGCAGGATGAAACGTTTTTTTTTCATACTAAATAACAGAAAGATTCTTTTAAAACATGAATACACATCAGAGTAATTAATGACATCGGGGCTATATCCTTTATAAATTCTATCTTTTAAAAATTTTCTTCAACAAATTTTGAAACTTAAGAAGTTAAAACTCGAAAGTTTATTTGATGGATCAATAGCCACTAATTGTAAATTAATTTCCACCAAATTGTGGACAGCTAATCAGAACAGATCGCCGGTCGTCTAGAAACATCCAGGTTGTTCAAAAGAACCAAAATTGGCAGGCTGACATAAATTAATTTCGGGCAGAAAGGTGGTTAAAAATTGACAAACATTTGTGTCTGATGTGATGTAAAACAAAGATGCATCTGAGTAAACTAAAGGGCATTCGGGTAAGGGGCTTAAATTGTTATGTTTAGGAAATTTCATATCCAGGTGATTTCCCATGAAATACAAAATTTCGGGGTCTTTAAAGGCTCGGTCTTGTTTTCAAATAAATGTCAATCCCAGATGTCTTTGTCTCATAACCTGAAATATGCGCACTCGAATTATAATGCAACTCGAATAATGCCTATGACAGATATCCAAATCATTATGACGATAATCCGTCATAATGATGAAAGTTCGAAATTGAGGTGACACATATGTTATCGTCATTAGGATTCGTCATTTACTTTTGACGTTTGTGTTAAGCCTCAATAGCAATACTCCGTTCCGTTCCATTCCGTCAACCATCCAATCCGTTCCGTTTTGTCAAAATATTAGTGCAAAGCACAATGCTCCGTTCCGTTCTGGCAGTTGTCATACGTTTTGTCGGAGTTTCTTGGTTTCTTGAAATGTTAGAATTGTTTTTTCATTTATAAGTATACCTAATGTACGGCTTCGATGTAATACTACTCGTCATCCATATCCATATCCGTTTGTTATGTTCCTGAACTGTCATTTTCCATAAAGTGAGGTTATGTGATCCGTAAAAGTTGAATTTTGGTCAACTCTTCCGATCCGTTCCGTTCCGTTACAATGTGCATTTACATGCCCAGTCCGTAATGTCTACTTTTGACAGCTGAACGGAACGGAACTGAACGGAGTATTGCGATGAAAATGTCCCTTACAACAGCGATATTTTAATGAATATTCTCTTCAATAATTTAAAGACACACTTTTCTTGAAGATTTTGAATAGAAATGTGTAAAGATTGATAACAAATTTAATATTTTTGCACAAATTCTTGTTCTTCATTTTTGCTACAGATGGCGTCACCTGTCATTATTGAGCAAATGATGGTCCAAATGTGTAATGTGGAATTCGTCATAATGATGGTAAATTTTCGTCATAATGACGTATTTGCGTCATTCGAAGTTAAGTGTGTCAAGCTTGTTATAATGGCAGATAATTATAAGGTTCGGCAAAGCTAACCACATTTTTCTGACCGAATTTCGGGTCAAATCAATTATACGAAAGGACCCAATATTTCCCTGCTCAAACAAGGCCGTTTTCAATAAATGTACCTCAAATATCCGTCAGAAATTTGTTTACAGAACATATAGGAAGGATTCTAAAATACATAGTTTAAGCTTGCATGAGACACCGACTTCTTCACGAGTTGTACTGAAATTCTTAGACTTGAGTTTAACTCCTCAAATATTTTATTTTTACACATTTATGCTGAAACACATTGTGTTTTTCGACGTGGCCGCGGGCCGCACAAAATTGTGAGGTGGGCCACGAGTTTGACATACCTGCTCTAAGCAGTCGCTTTTCTATGAAGTTTCGTTACCCAAAAATGCACATAAAACGAACGAACCTTATTTTAGAATGATTTTGGCTTCTGTAGTTCGTTAAAATTCGCTAATCAACTACCGAATCATCTTCAAAATATACTTGAAAAAAAAATCACACACACACACAAGTGTTGAACTATCCAGTCAATCCCGTTTTTTGTGAGATTAGTATGTAAAAATGATTCACGATTGAATTCAGTTTCTGTCAATTTTTTGGCAAGTGGCTTATCCGGTATCAGTTTTTTATTATTTCTCTACAATTCGTATTTTTCTAAAAACCCATAATTTTAGCTCAGAAATTAAATCTCAAAATGCAACTGAATGCGCAGAAGACCGCTTAACACAGTCTTTAAATATCTATAGACTATAGAGGCTCCCGATTAGAAAACTGCCGGATTACTGAGACTGAGCCGATTCAGTGAGAACGCCGGATTATGAGGTGTTCCAGATTAGAGGCCGGATAACAGAGATTCCATTGCACAATTTGTTTAAGGGCCGATATGTCAAATAAAAATTTTCTTCGATTCCTCATTTTGAATCGTATGGAAGAGGTGGGCCCGGAATCATTGTCCCCCCGGGCCCGGATTTTCTCTCCACGGCCCTGGACGGAAGAGCAGGGGCTGGAATACAGGGAGATGCTTGGATTGCTGCACGCGCTGGATCATATTCTGGAAGGCGGGATACTGGGGAAGAAAATTTTGATAGCACTCGACAACCAATCGGTGATCAAGCGCATGCAAAAGAGGGATGATCAGAAAAGTGTCAAGGACCGGAACCCAAAATTGCTTTGGGAAACGGCATGACTGAAGCCAGGATACGTGGCTGGATTGATTCCATCGGCAACGATGGTGAAGGCTATCCACTTGTAGACAGGCTCGTAACGCAATTACCAGTCCACTAGGGCGGAAAGCCAAAGTAGCCTAAGTTGGATAACTGCCTTAGTAACAGGGCATGGTAATTTTAAATAATCTATCATCTATCTAAGATGAAAATCGTGGAGGATGATGTATGCAGACCATGTCTGGAAGAGGCTGAGACGGCAGCACACATTGTATGTGAATGCCCAGCACTATAGGTAGTAGGAGGCTAAGGATACTAGGTAAATCCACAATAAGTGTGGAATCAGTGGCGGCTCGCACATATGTGCACAAGTGCACGTGCACCCCCTGAGAAAAAATCGTCATTCACGTAATTCACAAATTTCTTCAAATCGAAATCGCACATCTAGCCCACAACGCGCCCTTATTCTATATACCTAGATACGCATTCCATACCTACTGAATGTAAGCCCATTATGTACAAATGTATGTATGTACACTGCTCACTGCACATACGGCATGGTATAGTCACGACACTGCGACCAAAAAAACTGCAAGCACGATGGGTGCACAATCTGTGAAGAAGAGCACACGCTCCAATTTTGGATATCTGAGGGGTTTCCGGGGCAAGAGGGTAGTGCAAAATTTACACTAGAGCTTGTGCACAAAGCCGTTGTGCACAGCGCGTTGTGAATTGTATGAACTAAATTCTAGAAGAAGAGAGATTGTGTTGCATGCTTGCATGCGTCTGTTCTGTTGAAATTGCGATGAATTAAATTTCAACGGCCAATTTGTTTAAAGCATAAATTAAAAATCGAATAGAAAAAGAGATTAAAATAAAAAATTGGGGAAGAACTATATCTGTGATTTATTTAATGCAAGTGACGGAAAATAGCAAAATCCGGCGTGAATTTAAAGCGGCAATTTACACGGAAAACGCGTAGATGTATGAGAATATCTGGAATCCATGGATTTTAATGGATCGTTTTGTCCAATGAGCTTATCCACAGGTCGAATTGGAGTTTTGACAGAACGAAAATTTAAAAAAATTAATGGATTCGAACAGTCCAGCTGACGAAAGTTGGAAATAGTGTATGTAATACGTATGTAATATAAAACAAAATATTTTTTTTAAAACACAAACTATGAAATATTTAGTTACATCACTATTCTTGCCGTAATCAATACTGTTTTATATTTCCTTGTGAACCCCAGGGAATTTTCCACCACGAGCCGCCACTGTGTGGAATCCATGAGGGAACTTAGCTTCAAAGATATGCTACGCATCACACGGGACTCAGTGATGAAGGAAGAAGTCGATAAATATCCGTCCACTTCGGGAAATCACTGAGGACTGTAAGGGGACGAAAATGGACCCAAATAGTAGAGGTCTGCTTCGGTAAATCCCCAAATCACATATATATATACTCGGCCAATTTAAAAGCTATGAAGCTGAAATTTTGCACAAATGCTTCATTTTGCTGTTTTGTATGTGTGAATCGACAAAATCGGACAATGGGGTCATGCGGCTGCCATACAAACCCAACCCCCCAAAGTAGGTTCTTCTAAGAAAAACTTTTTTATTTGTGCACCAATTTCAACCAAATTTCACAAAAATATGTTTCTATTGATGACACAAAACATATGGGAGAACGGATCAAATCGGACCATGGGGTCATGGGGCTGCCATACAAACCTTACCCCCAAATTAGGTTCTTCTAAGAAAAACTTTTTTTTTGTGCACGAATTTCAACGAAATTTCACACAAATGTATTTCTTTTCATGACACAAAACAGCCTCGGTCTCGGTTATGTTTGGGTTTGGCCCTTTCTCGGCTTTCCCTATACTAAAACTAAATACATACATAAATGAAAAAAAAAAACTAATAAATACACATCTGGTAGTTTGATTGATTTAAGGAGTGGTATATTATTCAATAAAATTAAAATCAGTTATAGAAAGGATTCAATTAATTTTTAAATATTAAAATATTTTTGCAATCTTAAATGACTGAAAAATGTCTGCCATATGTATTGTGTCATAAAAAGATAAAAAGAAATACATTATCGCTAATAACTTAATTACTATTTATTATTAATTTTATTGTCAAAATCTGTATATATCTTTTTAGAGTCTGAATTTCACCCGAGTAGAGAGAATTGGGAATTAAAAGTTAAACTGGACCAGCCGAGAATACAAGGGATTTAGAATTGAATACCTATTAAATATTTGTTGTATTTAATTTATATACCTGGTAGAATCAAAAAGTTCCCAGAAATTGACTTCAAATATTTATATATTTTTAAACTATAGGTTGGGCAGATATACGATTTGAACATAACTTTTTTCTTTACAAATATTTCGTTTTGAAATTTTGTGAAAATATACTAGACATGGAAGATTTGTTTACAATACTTGCAACGCAAAGCCGAGGCCTTTATACCGTCTGCTCCATTACTTTCAGGAATAGCTTTGGCTTTTTTAGAGTCCTGATTTCCGATCGTATATTTTCTTTTATTGTCGAAATGGCTCTGAGTGCATTTCTCAGAATGTTAACCTCGCTGATGCAATTATCTGTGCTATAATGCCCCCCCCTCCCTACCTAATTTATTAGTTAATGAATGGATTGCTGTGTGACAATTACTACTTTTTCTTACCAGAATACGAAGATTTTCTGCAAAATTATTAACCTGGTATGTAAAGTCAACAGACAGACAGACAGTCGTTTAATCATCAACTTCTCCGGCCACACTGATCAATAATATCAATAACCTATCACATACTTTAAATGAAACGCTTCAGAATTCGGGAGCGCTCTGTTGGACGTGAAACCACTACAAAACAGAGAGCTCTCGAATTGCAATGTAAATCGCTAAAGTATTGCCCATTCATGATTGAACTTCACTCTCTCCATTGTACATTGCACTTCGTTATATTGCACATTGCACTTTCATTATCTTCCACTATCTACGAGTATAGCTAGCAGGTTTAAGTTAAAAATAGTCTCATAAATTATAATATTTTTGCCCCTACCTATGGCTCTTTTCTTGTTGAGTTTTTCTTTGCCATCACACCACCAGGTTGCGAATTCTTCCACATCGAAAGTACATTGGGCACGCTCCTTTAGCAAATCAGGATTAATCTTTTCCGAAACTACCATTTTGCGATACTGTTGGTTTGACTCGTTTGACTATTAAAGCCGGACTGCTACTACACAGATCACGTATAATAATCTATTTACATTAATTTTTTGCCTTTCGTGGAGCTAGCCGGTGCCGGTGGTCGTGGGAAATGAGTAATAAAATCCGAACTTTGAGATAAGATAAAGACTAAAAGAAAATTTGACATGTTTCTTATTAATTGCTCACGCAGTGGCTCTACCAGCATTCAAAAATCAAAAATAATCTAGTTATAAGCATGTATTCCTAGAGACGCCTCATGTGTTGATCGCTCAATCGTTGCAATCGTTGGTCAGCAAACAGTGCTGAGCCCTATTTGCATTTTTTTGCTAATGTGGCTAGATCTTTAGTATCGACTAACACTTAAAAGGAATATTCATTCACGGAATAGGAAACACAAAGCAGAGCACGCCTCCAAAAGATGCAACTTTTACATGACTTTTTTTCTGCAGGAGCTGTAGAGGTAAGGTTAAAGCACGGCTTAGTTTATTATTTGTCAAATTCTGCCATTTCGTAGCAGTACCTTTGCTGTGCGATCCGCCTTAGCAACACTGCGGACCTCTGTAGTGCAAATAATAAAGACAAGTCTTTTTCGGGTGAATATTCATTTTTTATACATATTCCCGGGAGCTGTCCTAGCATCTCTCTTGACTAAACCATTAAATCCGAAAATATTGCATTAGTTTGTTGATTGATATTGTAGCTTTTTGGGTCTTTATGCAGTGCCTCCTAGGCATCCTCAGATAAATTTCCAATCGGCAAATGAAAGGAATCATTTACATCAAATCCGTGCACTAGAATCTTGTGCAAACTATTGAACATGTAGTACCACGGGTATAATTCTAAATATAACCCTTTGGTGTGATCTAGAAGGTCCCCAATTTTTTCTTTATTGATGCTTTGACCACTCGCCAGTACCCTTAAAATTATCGAAAAATTTTAATAAATTTGGCTGAATAAAAACACAAATTACATTAAAAAGCGAAAATAATTGTAGCTACTCTAAATCTTTCGATGCGTATTTTTTAAATCTCACTTTGAATTTTTTTTTTTCGAATTTTATGGATTTTTAACGATTTTTTCAATTAATAACAATTTATTATTATATTATTGTAAATATTTTTTACATGATACTTTAGAAATAAAATTCCATAGAAAACCATATGCATTATGTATTTATATTAATATTTTTTAGGTATTTTTGAATTAATCGAATTTTTTATTTAATTAATTAATTAATTATTATTTATAATATTTTTTTTGTTCGTGATTGAAATTTATTATCTCCTCTATCGCAAAAGTGTGTAAAAACTTAATATTATGTTATCATTTTTAGTGACTTTAGAAATAGTTGCTATTTTGCAAGGAACTAGTTAAGTAAAAATGCCAATTGCGTAAAAAAAGGCAAAAAAAGGCAAACCAATACTAGTTTAAATTAAAGTAGACACTTGTATCTTTCGGAAAATATCAACCACCCAAAACGTTTTGTTTTGTTTTTTTTAATCTCAATTTAAAGTTTTTTTTTCATATTTTAATGATTTTTTTACATTTGTTTATCCATTTAAAAGATTTTTAGAAAAAAAAATTATCTGAAGAGGTTTAGTGGAACATACTTATTCTAAAAAATATCATTATGGTTGCCAAAAACCTGCGAAAAGATCGGAAATCGAAGATAAAGTACAACCTATTTTTTTTAATTTTTTATATTTTTCAACTTTAGTCCATGAAATTACTAAAAAAACCAAACAATAAATTTTTTTTTACATATTCGGATTCTCCAACATGTTCTCTTTGATATTGGCTAACTTTGATTCCGGGGAAAAATAGGCAATTTTTTTAGTTTTGCCTATGTTATCAACAGACACAGGTTATCAACTTTGCAGAGTTGTATGTATAAAGCACCGTTATGAAATTACTCTTTGAATTTTCGATGAAAAATCTATTTTAAAATTTATATTAAGTTTGAGTAAGGAGGTTTTCACACTTACACCTGATTACGTAATCTGCGACAAATTACGTAATCTGGGGCCTAATTCAGGCCGCTATTACACAGTCATATATTGGTAATATACACTTACGGTCAAAAATATCGACTCAACCTAAAAGCGCGTGTATTTGTACGTGTTTTTCGAAAAGTATAGCAGTTATCCGTAAAAATCGTATGTCATTGAAAAGCTTAAGGCCTCAGCTTTACGTTGGTACCATTTTAACCAATATTTGGTGAGCACTTTTAAAATTGATGCTCTTTAAACGAAAACGTAGCGAAAATGAGCAAATATGAAAATGGATTTCGGTTAGGTTTTTTGCAAATAAAACAAAAACTGTTGGAAAATAAGTTAAGTATTTATTATTTTAGTATTTGGTATTTCCTCCTCTTGCTCTAATGACAGCTTCCAGTCGATTCTGCATTGATTTGATCAAGTTGCTGATGGTATCTTGAGGAATACCGTTCCACTCCTCTAATAGGGCTGCCTTCAATTCTTCAGTGGACGAAGGGACTGGATTTCTGGCTCGGACTCTTCTCTTGAGTTCGTCCCGTAAGTGTTCAGTGGGATTGATGTCGGGACTGCGCGCAGGCCAGTTAAGTGACGACATATTGGCTTCATTCAAGAACTGCCGAGTGAGGCGCGACGCATGACACCGGGCATTGTCGTGCATCAAAGTAAAGTTCTCGCCAATAAATGCTGCATAGGGCACAACGTGGACACGGAGAACATCGGTAACGTATCGCTCAGCTGTCAGCCCTCCTCCTCGGCCTCCTGCGGGCACGAATACGAGATTCGTTTTTCCCTCCAATGAAATGCCAGCCCACATCATACAGGAACCGCCGCCGTATGCAACCGTTTCAGTGAAACACCACTGCGCAAATCGCTCAGTTGGACGCCTGTAGACTCGACATCTTCTGTCACTGCCATGCAGACACATTCTCGACTCGTTAGTGAACAATACTGAGCTCCATTCCGTATCGCTCTAAGTAAGATGATTACGAGCAAATAAGAGGCGCGCTTGTCGGTGTCGTGCAGTCAATTTGGGGCCCCTGGCAGGCCGTCTTGGAGTGATATTCGCTTCCCTTAATCGTCTCCTTACCGTGCGGTCACTGACAGCTACTCCGCGAACACGCCTCAGGTTCCGCTGCGCAGCAACACCCGTGAGGAAACGATTTCGTAGCGTACTTGTTACAATGAAACGGTCGTCTCTCTCTGAAGTGGATCGAAGGCGGCCCGTTCTTGGTCTCGAATTAAAGCTACCAGTCTCTCGAAATCTCCTGCTAACTCTCGAGACAGCAGACTGACTCATTCCAAGACGGCGAGCGACGGTTCGCTGACTATGATTCTCCGACAATAGGGCTACAACTTGTGCCGCCTGATCTGGCGTCGTATCCATTGATGAGAAAACAGTGATTGAAATTACTTCAGAGTTAACTTACCTAACTTTCCTGATGCAACCGATAATGAGAAACCGATTACGGGCGCTTTTATAGGGGTAGTTTACCTGACCTGACCTTTACCTGAAACTTCAATTTTTCTGGGTTTTTTGTTACAAGTGGCAATAATTTAAAAAGTGCAAAGCAAATGTTGATAAAAAGGGTACCAACAGGTAGCTAAGGTTTCGAACTTTTAAACGACATACGACTTTTATGAATAACTATCATACTTTCCAAAAAACACGTACAAATACACGCGCTATTAGGTTGAGCCGATACTTTTGACCGTAAGTGTAGTTAAGTAAAAATGCCAATTGCGTAAAAAAAGGCAAACCAATACTAAATTAAATTAAAGTAGACACTTGTATCTTTCGGAAAATATCAACCACCCAAAACGTTTTGTGTCGTTTTTTTTTAATCTCAATTTAAAGTTTTTTTTTCATATTTTAATGATTTTTTTACATTTTTTTATCCATTTAAAAGATTTTTAGAAAAAAAAATTATCTGAAGAGTTTTAGTGGAACATACTTACTCTAAAAAATATAATTATGGTTGCCAAAAACCTGCGAAAAGATCAGAAATCGAAGATAAAGTACAACCTATTTTTTTAATTTTTTATATTTTTCAACTTTAGTCCATGAAATTACTAAAAAAACCAGACAATAAAATTTTTTTACATATTCGGATTCTCCAAAATGTTCTCTTTGATATTGGCTAACTTTGATTCCGGGGAAAAATAGGCAATTTTTTTATTTTTGCCTATTTTATCAACAGACACAGGTTATCAACTTTGCAGAGTTGTACGTATAAAGCACCGTTATGAAATTACTCCTTGAATTTTCGATGAAAAATCTATTTTAAAATTTATATTAAGTTTGAGTAACTGTATCTTGAAAGTGGCGATAATCTTGACAACAGGAAAAACTTCAGTTTTTGTGAAATTTTATGTAGTTTCTGAAACTGAAATCAAATCTTGGATTAAGTTATCAGGAGGGCTGCAAATTATGATTTTGCATGACAAGTCACGATTTTTTATGATTTTCACAAAAAGAGCGATAGCAAGGTAACGGTAAAAAAAAATTCCGATTGTATTGGCAATTTTCTTGCTGAATCAAGTTGCGCTAGTTGATAGATTATAGTATTGACCACCTAATGCGGGACACCCTTTATAATGTTGCAAGCACTATATATTTCCTATTCGCACATGTACGGAAATAGGACCACGCCGAGATTCGATCTCCCGACCTCTAGATTACTAGCATCGTAGAGTGCAACTCAACCAAGTGAGCCATAGAGCTCAATAATAATAATGCAGAGCGCAATAATATACATATAATACAGTGAACTTGTATTGGCATTCAAACTGGTATTGATGGTATTCCCCCCTGAGCTAAAATAAAATGTGGGTATTATCATTTTAAGCCTTTTACAGTTTTTGCCATAACTCGGAAAGAAATAGATAGAAGGGATGTATTCCTAACAATATGGAGTTGTCTTCAGCAAGAAATGAATGCAATCCGAGCAAGGACACACTTTCCCCGCTTATTAGAACTTTTAAAAACTACATTCTTATTACTCCTCGCAGGGGTGAGGAGGTTGAAATTTGGTTGGGCGTTAAAACACAGTTTCTTGACACCTTCCACCAAAAACTAGTTCTATCGGATAAGAACTAACCTCTCCCGTACGGAGTGACCTCATTTTGCTGTACATATTTTGTCCTGCACGATTCGTCAAATTAGGTGGATAGAGGTAGAGATGTGGAAAACATGGCGCTCCAGATTTGTGGTGCATTTACGTTTTATATGTGATCTATATTCTACAAAACCATTAACCTTCAAATAATACAACTTGTGAAAAACGGATATTCCATCTAAATCAACTGAAACCAATATCTGTTTTATTCTCTCATTTATTGAACTCTTTTTTTTCGCTTAAAACTTACATTTTACTAAGTACAGATTCTATAACACTAACATGAATCGAATAAACTAACTTAAAGTATGAAAACATAATTTTCTTTTTGTTATGAATTTGCCTATGCATTAAAACCAATAATCGAATCTTAAGTACCTGCAATAAACAAATTTCCAAAAAAAGTAACTTTGATTAATCCTTTTAAGGCAAACATTTTGATAGCGTCGCTCTTAAAGACGAATACATACTAAAATCATATAAAATTAGCATAAACGACGTAGAAGTTTTACAAGCACATTCTGGCGGTTTTAATTGTTACAAAACAACTGTAGTAATTTCATGTTTTACACTTACATTAAAACTACTGTACAAGAGCTTTGATTTATTCAATTTATAGCCATGCTACATGAATTTTCGGTTATCACTATAGAAATCAACAAAAAAAAGAGAATTTAAGTATGTTATTTAAGTAAATGGTTAACGGGTCAAAGGTACATTCTATTTTCAAGTTGATATTGACATTACTAAACATAACAACTTAAGATTTTCTAATTTATGATTATTTGCGACAATATTTGCATTTTTGTCTTCCTACAATTCTGTTCAACTTACGCACAAAAGCTAAAGCCAATTATTGTAAATCGTCGTCTACTTACCAAATGAAAATTTTTATTTTACAATTTGGTCAGATTCTCTTATTCAGTTCTTCGTGCTTGCCATTCATTTTGCCATTCGTAATAGAATGCGCGACACCGTTGCTTCTCTTTTGTATGACAATTTCTCCATCGTCTAGAAGTAAATATCGTCGATGATATGAATAAAAAATGAATTTTTGTCTCCGGAGCGTTAGTCCATTCTTTCAAAAAATGAAGAAGCATGCGAATGATTTACGGTTCGGTCTAATAATGGAATGAAAGCGTTCCGCCACCATGGCCTTTGTTGATCAAAAAGGTGTACGTGTTCGTCTCATGTATAATTTGAATTGTAGTTCAATTTTGTGCAGTACCAAAATTATTTCAGCAGAGTCTCGCTAAGTTTTTTGTGAGGAAATTGAGAATGAAGAATGTTTGATCTAAATTTAGGTGGGTAGGATATTTGTTTGAAATGTAAATTGGTTGAGGTGGCGATAAAAAGCTATTCTAACATGAACAGCCGGTATGAGTCAGTTTATCTACTTTGATGACAGTTATCTGACCATATTTCTCGTGAAAAGAAATAACTTACTAAATTGGATGCTGAAATATTGTGTACTCAATGTCACTACATATTTATTGATCTTACTTCTTATTTATCTGTAAAAGATAGCTCAACAAAAGCTTATCTAGCCAAAAAGAGACGTCATTCTTAGTAAAAATCCACTTACCAAATTGGAATAACACGTTATTGATTATATGTAATAGGTTTAATGTTATCTTTTATCGGAACAAAAAAATATTGATTAAGAAGCACCGATTCACTTCAATATTATGCTCCTGATAAAGATTATTATTTCATGCATACGTAGTTAGTTGTGTGTAAACAATATATAAAAAAAGGACATAACATATACATATTAGCGAAAATCATGTACACAAATGGTAGTATCCTTAGTCGCACAGAACGAATATCTGGTTAGGATCATTCATCGGCGTCCGACAGATATTTTGTTTCCTTACCATGCAACGAATGGCAGAATTTCTTTGAATTGCTCCAATCTTCTTTCAGTGATAAGTTGAACATTGAATAGTCTGGATCGCCCGTTACATTCTTTACAATATGTAAGAAATTAGGCAAACAATCGTTGAGGGCATCGCCCGTTAGCGAGGAGTATGTTTCCAATAGGATTAATCCTTTGCATCTGAAAATGAAATAAATTGCTTGTTAATTTGTGGTGGTGGAATTTCTCTAAAAGAAAATCTAGAAAAATAAAATACAGTTTATCGGTTATAAATAAAACGAGACCGAGGCTAATTTCGGGCGCGGCCGAAATTTGGATACCCTTCGCTCTCCTCCGGGCTAAAAGTTTTTTCGGGCGTACCTACGACTTGTATTTAACCCCTCCCCCAATTTCCTTCCGTCTTCACAAAAGTTTCGTTGCGTCGATAAAACAATATTTGTGCGGGGTTTGGTTGGAATAAGTGGGCAAATAAAAATATTTACTCAGAAAATTTTATTGGGGGATGCGGGAGCATGGCCCCATAGTTCGATCCCATTTATTTTGACCTATTTTGTTGCTTTGATTAAGACACATTAATTCAAGGTTTTGTGAAATTGGTGTAAAAAAATGTTTCTTCGGAAAACCAAAATGGGAGGTTGAGTTTGTATGGCAGCCCCATGATCCCATAGTCCGATTTGATCCATTCTCACATATGTTGTGTGTCATTAATAGAATTACATTTGTGTGGAATTTGGTTGAAATCGGTGCACAAACAAAAAAGTTTTCCTCAGAAGAACCTAATTTGGGGGGTTGAGTTTGTATGGCAGCCCTATGAACCCATGGTCCGATTTGATCCATTCTCACATATGTTGTGTTTCATCGATAGAAATACATTTGTGTGGAATTTGGTTGAAATCTGTGCACAAATAAAAAAAAATTCTTAGAAGAGAACCTAATTTGGGGGGTTAGGTTTGTATGGCAGCCCCATGACCCCATGGTTCGATTTTACCGATTCAAACATACAGACTGCCTGCAGCAAAAAGCAGCATTTGTGCAAAATTTCAGCTTTATAGCTTTTAAATTAAAACGCGTAGCAACAGACGGACAGACAGACAGACAGACAGACGGACATCGCCCAATCGACTCCCCATGTCATGTTGATCATATACACTGCGTTTCACTTGAATAGCACACTCTATACATTAAATTTATTTTCTCAATATCTTTGAAAAAAATGAAGACATCAGATATTTTGTATATTTTATTTGTCATTTGATTAATAAGCTTTAATTTGAAATAAAAAGAATTCGAATTTTTGCAACATGTAATCTTAGAAAGTAAAAAAAAGTAAAACACCAATAAAAAAACACACGAATCCTGTTTCACTTGAATAGCACACTTTTTTTAAACTTATATTAATTAACTTTTTATGCAGTGAGGATAACTTATTATTGTTCAGAATGCAAGTTGAGATCAATTTAAATTAAAATCAGCAATTTTAGTAAGGTGTTGAGCCTCTCCTGTTTGAAATAGCCTCGTAGATTCTATTAGGCAAAGAATCGTACAAACTTTTGATTTAAGCAAGGGAAATGGTACCCCATGATCGCTGAATGGCTTCAATTAGTTCAGTCTTTGTTGAAAACTGTTTACCAGACTCATAAACTTTTCTTACCAGCTATCATCAAAAATTTTCTATTATGTTTAGATCCAGCGAGTATGGTGGCCAGTTCAAAAGAGAAACATTTTTGGACTCGATAAACGACTTTACGGGACGGGCAGTGTGTATTGGTGCATTGTCGTGCTGGAAAGTCCACGGCAATGGTCCAACGAGACTTTCTAATGTCGGAAAAGCCTTTTCTAGAACACCTTGATACGACTTAGCATTCATAGTGGTGTCCAAGAATTGGAGTTCACAAGTGCCATAGACCCAAATAATAACGCCGCCAACTCGACTGTGCAATCTATCCAACTGGTGAGTCTCCTTCCTTAAATCATGGAAATAACAGTTATATCCGTCGGTCCCTTCCAAATTAAATTTCTTCTCATCAGAAAAAACAACGCGATACCACAATTTGGTCCGTGACATGTTGGTACGACAAAAAGTCAACCGAGCTTGTTTACGAGCGGGGTTAAGTGGTGTTTTTTTTTTGTAATTTGAGACGCTTAAGGTGTTTAGCTTTTGAGATAACACGCCATACAGTTGTTTTGATCGCACTGACACCAACTTTTGACCGAATTTTGTCAGAATCATGTGTATTGTATTCAATACTTCACGCAAAATAGACCGCTTTTCTGCATTGGAGAGTACACTGCTCACTCGAACTTTCATATTTTTTCCATAATTTTCCATTTTTAATAAAATTGTAAATCACTTTTCTGCTTTTTCCAATTTTTTTCAATATTTCACTCACTGAAAGGTCACAGTCCCTGTAGGTTTTTATTTTAACTTGTTCTTCGCTTGTTAAGGCTTTACCACGACCCATATTTTTCTTAGGTCAACGAATCCTATTTAAAATATTCAAAACAACTATAGATTGTGATATTGTGACCACGTGCACTGCGTATGTGAAGCTTAAACCCAACTGTGCTATTCTAGTGAAACAAAAAATCTGCTCGCTTTTGAAGCAAATTGGTGAGAAAAGGTAACGGTAAATTTCGAGAGCACAATATTTCTCTCGGGGAGCCCACACCAACAAGACAAAAAAAAACTACTAGCAAAGTCATCAGAATATGTATTGATATATAAGCAAATAACAACTAGGGGGCTTCGCCCCCTGCTCGCTTCGCTCGCCAACCCCGGGGCCGAGGCTAATTTCGGGCGCGGCCGAAATTTGGATACCCTTCGCTTGGGCTAAAAGTTCTTTCGGGCGTACCTATGACTTGCATTTAATCCCCCTCCTCATTCTTTTTCTTCCGTCTTGACAAAAGTTTTGGGCTTGGTTGAAATTAGTGGCCAAATAAAAATATTTACTCGGACAATTTTATTGGGGTTGCCGGAGCATGACCCCACAGTACGATTCCATTCGTTTTGAACTTTTTAGTTGCTTTGCTAAAGACACATTGATTCAAGGTTTTGTGAAATTGGTGTAAAAATGTTTCTTAGAAGAACCAATATGGGGGGTCTGGTTTGTATGGCAGCCCCATGACCCCATGGTCCGATTTGATTCAATCTTACATATGTTTTGTGTCATCAATAGAAATACATTTGTGTGAAATTTGGTTGAAATTGGTGTACAAATAAAAAAGTTTTTCTTAGAATAACCTAATTTGCGGGGTTAAGTTTGTATGGCAGCCCCATGACCCAGTGATCCAATTTGAGTGAATCAAACATACAAACAGCCTGCAACGATAAGAAGCACGTGTGCAAAATGTCAGCTTGCTAGCTTCAGACAGACAGACGGATATGCTCCAATCGACTCCCCAAGTCATGCTGATCATACATATATGTATATACTTTTTGTATGGTCGGAGATGCTTCCTTTAATGCGTTACAAACTTAATGACAAAGTTACGAGACCGAGTTCTAATCGTGCGAATAGCACGATGAGTGTATACCCTATACCCATGTACAGACCTAGAAGGCACGCAAAACCCAAAATATTCAATTTCATATTTTTTGTTGGGGAGGGAGGGGTAGATGGGTCGGACCTGACACATCTTTATTACCTTGTCAAGACATCCAACGGCTACCATTTGATATTAATTTGAAGTTTTTCGTGACATTCTATCAAAAGATATGACTGAATATAACTTTGTAGGGGAAGTAGGGGTAGGGGTAGTCGGACCTAATCCACTTTCCATCAACTCAAAGTATATGTCAGAATGAGACATTGATCAAAATTTCAAGTCGATAGCGATATTCTACCGAAAGTTATGACCGAATTAAAATATCAAGGAGGGGTAGTTTGTATGGGAGGTAGGGGAACCCGTGGTCCGATTTGGCCCATTTTCAATACCGTCCAAGATTTTAGCAAAACAAACATTTGACCAAAATTTCAAACCGCTAGCTTCATTATTTCGGGAGTTATCGTGCTAACAAACAGACACACGGACAGACAGACAGACAGACATGGCTTATTCGATTCAGAGACCGACCCTGATCATTTATATATATACTTTGCCATACCTCCGGTGGCTCCTTTGAGGTGTTACATAATATCGGCGTAACAAAAACAATATACCCTTTCACTCTATGAGCGAAGGGTATAATAAGAAAACGGAATGTGCTATTCAAGTGAAACGCAGTGTATGTACTTATTATATGGTCGGAGATGCTTCCTTCAATGCGTTACAAACTTCATGACAAAGTTAATATACCCTTCGTTGACTCTACGAGCGAAGGGTATGAAAATATGGTTATAAAATTAAGTTACAGTGCTTCTTAAAGGTCCCTCTAGACGTGGCGCCAAATGGCTGCGCGTCCAAAAACCGGCATCGCGTACAGCCATTTGGCTGCTACTTAGCATCCACACGAGCAGCCAAAAAATGACATAACCAAAATTTAATTTTGGTGATTTTTTTAAATTTAATTATCAAAATCGAACTCTGCGCGTTTGAATTATTACACGGCCATTCAAGAATTATTCAATTTTACACAAATGAACGAAGAAAAGTTGCAAAATTGTCACTTTGAATTTAACAAGCGGTTGTCAGAGCGGTTGGTTGAGTTGCCATATTGAATATCAAAACTGGACGCATAGCCAAATGGCGACACGTTTGGATGGAATGACAACAGCCATTTGGCCAAATGGCGACACGTCTAGATGGACCTTAACATCCCTTAATGTTAAGATCCCAAATCTGGTCAAATGTGATAGGAAGAAACCCAAGCGAGTAACAGTGGTTTTTTGTTTCGCTTTTAGGACAATATGATGCCGATAGTAATAATGTCTTACAAACTAGACTATCTCAATATGCCAAACCCACATGTTTTTCGAGACCATCACAACACAAATCTCTACACGATTCATATTCCTTGTGTCCCTGCCAATAAAGCCATTACACCCACATTTCTCGATCCGTTGGTACCTCCGGTTGTCAAACTAACCAAGAATTCTATAGATGATCTAGATTGCAGGTATTTGCTATCACGATTCAGAGACCAAAAAATTTATCACAGCGTTCCCTTGTTTCTGGCATATATGCACGACGCTCCCGATAGTACTTGCATCGACGGCAAAACTAAGACCAACCGTAAAGTTTTAATTCAGCAAGAAGGTTTGCCTACTGATGTTAATTCTCTGCGAAGTTTTTTTTCTACAGGTATCACGATGATCTTGGAATGACCCAAGATCAGGTAAAGAGTGATCTAGAAACCTTTCGGTCATTTGTAAGTTCTAAGCATATTTTCCGCTTACAGAAAATACGCGAGGACCACAAAAAGTTTTATTCCTAATGAAAAAGTTACCGGAAATACCCCTAGATTTTTTTACCACAATTGTAGCGGAATGAGGGGTAAAGTAAATTCTCTATTCCTTGATGCCAAGTCATGTTATTTTAACGATAATAACGGAAACTTGGTTAAATGACACCTTTAAAATAGAGGAAATTCTTGACTTTAATTGGTCTATTTACAGACGTGATCGGAACTATAATCTAACCGGCACCTCTAGGGGAGGCGGTGTTCTAATTGCTATACATAATTCACTTCCAAGCGAGCATATTACAACCCATTACCACACAGCATTTGAACATATCTTCGTGAAAATTCCACTAGGGAAACACTACCTTTATGTCGGAGTCTTCTACATACCTCTCCGTTCTGACGAAAGTACTTCTTACAACAAGTAGTTCCGACTTCTAACCAGAACGGAAACTGGTTAGATCTAATTTTCACCAACTTTTATGACGAAGTTGTTGTTAGTCCAACTGTAGAATCAGATAATATTTGCTATAACAACCATCACCATTTTGCGATTACAGTTGAATTTTCAACAAGTGACATATGTATCTTTTACACAATCCTACCAAAATGAAATTGTTTACGATTTCTCAATTTAATTAATTGCTAATTAATTACCTTGATTCCATAGAATGGGCAACTAATTTATGAAAGTCTACTCTAGATGATACAGTCTCTTCCTTCTACAGCATAATCCTCGGAGTAATTAATATGCATGTACCCAGAATTAAAAAGCGCAACCGACTTTCTAAACCATGGCTCGACAGAAATCTAAGAAGCCTTAGAAACCAGAGAAACAAACTCTACAAGCTCACTAAAAATGACCCCAATGTTACGTCAGGGCTGACGTAAAAGAAATGTACGCGGAACTAGCACATGAGTTTGCCATGAAATCCCGCGAAGCATATCAACTGTATGTCAATTTAATGGGTGAGAAAATTATCAATGACCCGAAAACATTCTTTAGCTTTGTCAACATGAAACGTAAGACTGCCGGTTTTCCTGTTTCCATGTCCTCTGGTGCAGCTTCTTCCTCCTGTTCACAAGAAATTTGCAACTTTTTCGCTAATCATTTTCAAAATAGTTTCTGCTCAGTGAATAACTCGAGATCCTCATTGCCCTTAACCCGTTCTAACTCAATATGTTTTATTGACAGGATTAATATCACACAGGAGAAAATATCAAAAGCAATTGCAGAACTAAGTATAGATAAAGGACCTGGCCCTGATTTAATTCCTCCCTACTTTTTGAAGCAATGTTTAGATCAATTGCTCGTTCCCCTTCATATTATTTTCAATAACTCCCTCCAATCAGGCGTCTTTCCTTCCTATTGGAAATATTTCCAAATCACTCCAATTCACAAGAGCGGTGATAAAAGATTAGTCGATAACTATCGAGGTATTACAATTCTATCGCCAATCCCTTAGCTATTTGAGAAATTGGTTTGTGACAAACTCACCGCTGTCGCTTTCTATAGAGTTGACCATAAAATTTTAATTGAATAATTACACAAATTTGGGTTATCTGGGTCCATTCTAAGTTGGCTTCGCTCCTACCTTGTCAATCGTACCCAATTTGTGAAATTTCAAGGTTGTATATCCAAAAGTATATCCGTATCCTCTGGTGTACCACAGGGCAGCCATTTTGGTACCCTACTCTTCAACATTTTTATTTCCGACCTATCACAGTCTTTGTCTTCTCTATGCTGATAACCTTAAATTTTATCACACAAACACATTCTGATGTAACATTTCTTCAACTGAAGCTTCAATCCCTCGAAGAATAGTGCAATCAAAATCATTTATTCCTTAACGTCAGTAAGTGCAAAGTAATAAGTTTCTCCCGTAAAAGCGAAATTCTGAACTAATGTGAAGTTAGCCGCCTAATTCTTCGAGTCGCTTCAGAAACCGTTTGTGTGGAGGCGGCTACGTCTGTTCATGATTGTGCAACAATAATTTTCGTTTGTGCATCGCTAATTAATTAATTATAGCACTTCGAAAAACTTCGAATGTGAAGTTGGCCGCCATTTTTCAGATAAGGTCGTATAAGTATGAATTTGGCATCATACGATCGGAAATCGTTTGTTCATTGATTTTTGCGTTTGTGCATCCTGAAAACGCAAGGACGCAGGAGTAATTAAACAAAAACCAGCCTGGTTTGAATCCTAGCTAAGTGGGATATTGTGTACACAAACACTTCCTGTAAATATTATTTAAAATCACATCCGGAACTGTTTGTGCGGGGGCGGCTACGTTTGTGCATGATTGTGCAACAATAATTTTCGTTTGTGCATCGCCAATTATTCAATTATAGCTCTTCAGAAAACTTTTTGATATATTACGCTTTCAGGTCCCCAAGGGAAATTTTGGAACATTACTCTATCAGCTTCGCAATAAGAATTTTCTTGTTCTTGTTATCGACACTAGCGACACTTATCTTACCGTCCGCCATATAGCGGACATATAGCGGAAAATATCGGAAACACAAATGTTCCCCCTATTAAAGCGGATAGCAGAACATGCCGAAATTTTTCTTGTTCTTCTTATCGACACTAGCGACACTTATCTTACCGTCCGCCATATAGCGGACACAGCGGAAAATATCGGACTAAACATGAGTTCAATTGTGCAATCAAGGGCCCGGCTAGGTAATTATTTGTGTCGCATTCTGATTTCGTATTTGAAATGGAGCAGATCAAGTACCGCGCGGTCATCGATTTCCTTTTTTTGAAAGGATACACGGCGTCCCAGATTCGAGATGAACTCGTGTACGGCAACTCTTCACCATCCCAGGCGACTATTTACCGGTGGATTTTGTAATTCAAGCGAGGAAGGACGAATGTTTTTGATGAACCCCGCACCGGACGCCCAATAACTGAGACCACCGAAGAAAACGTCCAATTAGTCGAGGAAGTTGTATTGAGTGATCGGCGGCTAAAGTTATCAGAGATTGCAGAAAGGACAAGTCTAACAAAAACCACCGTCGAAAGAATTATTACCGACCATTTGGGGATGAGGAAGATCTCGGCAAGATGAATCCCGAAACTCCTCTCAGCAGATCAAATGAAGCAGCGGATAAAATGTTCGAAAGTCTTTTTGGAGCTGTGTCGCGCCGACTCGGATGCAATTTATCAACAGAATTGTGACAGGAGACGAAACCTTGGTCCTTTACTATGATCCCACGACCAAAAGGGAGTCCATGGAATGGAAGAGGCCTTATGAGGAGCGCCCCAAGAAGGCGAAGGTGCAGCAGAGCCGGAAAAAGATTATGGCCACCATCTTCTGGGATTCCAAGGGAATTATAATGATTGACTTCAAGGAAGAGGGCAATTGAGGGCCAACATGGTGGAGAAACGGTATGGAAAACTGGCGAAAGGGGTGCTGCTTCTTCACGACAATGCACCAGTTCACACCGCCGCGGTGGCCAAGGCTGCTGTGGTCAAAGGCGGCTTTGAAGAAATCTTTCCGGCAGAGTGGAAAGTAGCACAAGTGGTCCCCATTCCTAAAAAAGGCAGCCCCAATTTGGCTGAAAACTACCGTCCCATCTCGCTTTTATCGGGATGCTCAAAGGTCTTCGAGAGAATTGTTTTCAATTTCATCTATGAAAATTTCGGGCATACCATATCCCGACATCAGCACGGCTTTCGCAAAAATAATTCAATTACCACTAATTTAGTTGAATTCTCACACTATGTGGCTAAATCATTTGACAGCCACCTGGATGTTCATGTTATATACACGGACTTTTCGAAAGCCTTTGATTCCGTAAACCATTCCATCTTACTTAACAAATTACTACTGTCCGGCTTCCCTTTCCACTTAGTGTCGTGGCTTTCTTCGTACCTTGTCGACCGGTCTTCTTGTGTCGTATTCGAGAATTTATCTTCATCTCCCTTCTGTCCAGTTTCTGGTGTTCCTCAGGGTTCAATCCTAGGCCCTCTCCTATTTCTGTTTTTCGTCAATGATCTTCCACCTCTGTTAAATTGCAAATGCTTGCTATACGCCGACGATTGTAAGCTCTTCTCTAAAGTTAGTGATATTGCTGATTGTCGGATGCTACAAAACGACTTGGACATCCTACATTCTTGGTGCGATTCCAACGATCTGCATCTCAATATATCAAAATGTAACGTAGTGATATATTCATTAAAGCCGTCTCCGCTCTCATTCCCATATGAAATCAACTCCATCGTTCTGAGTTCAGCTGATACTATAAAAGACTTAGGTGTGACTTTCGATTCTAAATTAAAGTTCACGGAACATTACTCGAACCTAGTCAAAAAGGCTTTTCAGCTTTCTGGCTTCGTTTTACGAAGCTCAGCCAATTTTAGATCGGAGCACACTGCCTTAAAGCTCTTTGCATCTCTGGTAAGAAGCACTTTAGAATACGCTTCAGTCGTATGGTCTCCTACTCCAATGATAGGTGCTAATTCATCAGGGGCATCTGATGATCTAGAGTCCGTACAACGAAGGTTTACCAAATCGCTGTTTTTTAAATTTAAAATCCCCTACCGTTCATACCCCGACCGCTTGAAATTCCTTCAAATGCTGTCATTGAGCGAAAGAAGAAAATACTTAGACATGTGCTTTCTGTACAAAGTTTGTAAAGGTCATCTTTCTTCATCTGTCTCCAACGACATCAATTTCCGAGTTGCTACCTATAACACACGATCGTCTGCCATCTTCGAGCATCCATTCAGCCATCTTTCTGTTTATATGAACTCACCACTTATAAGATCCATGCGATATTATGACAGACTTGAGCTTGGTCCTTTACCTAACTCCTTGAATTCTTTTAAGCGACTAGTCTTAAGTAAAATCAAATCTAATAGCTTACATTGATTTCGTACACTCTTTACCTTTTTTTATTTTTTTTATTTTTTCTATTACATAGTTATAACTTTTTTTGAATTTATGTACTAAAAATTCTATGCTTGAATTTGATTAAATCTTAAGATTACTATTAAGGGAACGTGTCTCCTGTTTGTAATTATCAAATAATAAATAAATAAATAAATAAATAAATAAATAAATAAATAAATTGAACACCCCCCGTACAGCCCAGACCTGGCCCCAAGTGACTACTTCCTGTTCCCAAAATTAAAAAAGGACCTCCGAGGACGAAAATTTGAGACTAAGAAGGAACTGAAAGATGCTGTTTTGGACCATTTTCAAGACAAACCCGCGGACTACTTTTTGAAAGGGATGCAGGATCTTATTAAACGATCTCATCGTTGTATCGAAGTAAAGGGGAGTTACATTGAAAAATAAAACTTAAATGAATTCAATCGGATAACTGGAAGTGTGTTTTTCTCAACAATTTTGGATTCTAGTACGTACAATGTCGATTCCTTTAGGTGGGGTGGGAAGCCCTGACATGTATAGGTTGAACAAGGTGGGGGAAAGTACCCCGCCTTGTGGTACTCCTTCTTTTATCCTTCTTAGTTTAGATTTCCCATTTCTAAACTCGGTGCTGGATTGACGTCCGGCAAGGTAGTTTGCGATCCATTTACCTATATGCGCCGGTGTGGATGAATTGCGGAGATCCGTCAATAGGAGCGAGTGGTTCACCGTGTCAAACGCTTTCGACAGATCTAAAGCCACAAGAATGGTACGCTTAAACGGCTGGGACTCTAAGCCTTGGTTCGACCATCGATGCGAGAAAAGTAGAAACCGCTCTTTCGCATGCCTCCGCCTTTTTAGAAAGCATAATAATGTAGCGACAAGCAACATTTATCACGAAGATAATCAACGATTCAAGCAATTATGTGCCCAGAAGAAAAGTCAGTTCTATCAGGAGCAGGCTGAAATGCTAAGTAAATGCGAAAATTCGATGAATTTCTCGAAAACGATTAAGCGTCTGAAGGGAAAAGATACATACACAATTGGACCCGGAATTGATGTGGAACGGTTAAAAGCGCACTTCACTGAAATTCTGCAAATAGGGCACAGGGAAAAGATACGTACACAATTGGACCAGGAATTTATGTGGAATGGTTAAAAGCGCACTTCACTGAAATTCTGCAAATAGCGCACAGAAATACAGTTCACAAACCCAAACCGGACCAATGAAATATTGGATGCAATAATCACCATCGATAAAGTTGAAGCAGCCCTAGCAAACTGTAAAGACAGTAAAGCCCCTGGAAGGTATAGGATACCGGTGGAATTCTATAAGTACGGCCCCGAAATTCTTAAGACCACACTTACCAAAGAATTTAATAGGATTTTGGCTACGAGTGAGGTCCCTGCCGAATTCTGCATTTCAATCATCTTTCTGATATTTAAGAAAGGAGACGTAAATGACCCAACCTGCTATCGGGCCATCTCTTTTTTAAATTCATCGGGCAAAATATAACAAATGGTTCTCATTATAGGCCGGCGCAGTTCAGACAGATGTTACATAAAAGAATGACGAGTTTCCTTTTACAGAAGGATTCTATATTAAAGCAGCACTGTGTTAATACTAGCGTGTGAAAAAATGTGTCATTGGCTTTCTTTTTTCTACTGGCGGCAGTCTTTAGTATTGTTGATGTTAAAATGTGCATCAGTATTGAATGAATTTGGATTTCTCTACACCTTTTATTTGAGCATATCGTTGTGTCGAAAGTTTTTACTAATTTTAAGTTTTTTTTTTACATAATCTATATAAAAAACTTCGTTATAACGCTCTTCTGGGGTCTAAGCCAAAAAAGCGCTATAACCGGGAAAACGCTATAGCCGGGAAGTCCAAGAAATATACTTCATAGACGCATACACCTTTTAGGTAACAAAATTTAATATTGGATTGATACATGGAATGAAATAGTAAGGAAATGGCAATCAATTGATTACTGGTTAAAAAAAAAACAGATATTTGTGTTTGTTTTAGACTGGCAACAGACTGCAGTAATACTGAGGCTTTCAATTTATTGAAAGATCCTTCCTCTATGTCCATGCTATAGGCAAAAATTGCTCGAATCTTCTTTATTGCAACTAAGACTGCAAATGTTTTTGGCATGCTTGACGCCTCTTTCTTGTTCTCTTCGGTGTCGACGGATGCTGATGCAAATACGTACGAGATCTTCAATTATACTTTCAATTGTTGTTATGTCTTTTCTTTTCCAGGAAATTGATGTGGATTAACGAAACAACTTGTGCATCATGGTTTTCTTTGTGATTATTACAATGTAAAGATAGACTACGTGCTCAATAAATTTGTCAATATATATTTTTTAAGTAAATGAGACTGGGAAAAGAGCGTTATAACCGGGAAACAGTAACGTTATAACGAATCGAAATTCCCTGTAATAAATACTAATGGGACCGGGACCGAGAAAAAAGAGCGTTATAGCCGGGAAAACGTTATATCCGGGAGCGTTATAACGAAGTTTTACTGTATATGTATAAAAGAAAGTCGTGTTAGTTACACCATTTATAACTCGAGAACAGCTGGACAGATTTTCATGATTTTGGATTTGTTGGATTAGGCTATGGCCAGAATAACATAATAACTATTGAAACATGCAAAAAATCCACAATGAGCTAAAATTCCCAATGGGTTCTTTTTCTCCTATTTCTGAGATTATTTATTTAACATATGAGCGGATTTCAGTAAATTTCTTCCACAGGATTAGTCTCTGCCAAAGTAACAAGACAACTATCGAGACATATGATAAATTCACAATGGGGCACAATTATGAAGACAATTATTTTTTATTACTTCTTTCAGTCTTTCTTGAGCGAATTACAGGATTTCAATAAGTTGACCTCACCTTATAGGTCTACACAAGGTTCCAACCGGAATGGCAGTATAACCATTGAAATAAGCAGCAAATTCACAATGAGCAACAGTTCACAATGAGTTCTTTTTTCGCATATTTTTGTTTCTATTTCTTGAACGTCTTTGCGGGTTTGTGGAATATCAGAATAACATTAAAACACGCGAAAAATTAGAATGAGCAAAATTATAAAGATTTGTTTTACGTATATTTCTTTCTTTATTCCTTGAACGAATTGCCAGATTTCAGTCAACTGATTCGAGCGGAATATCGAATTTTAGTATCTTTCAAATTTACAATTTGTTTTGTAAGGAGAGCGAGCGAAGCGAGCTCTCACAGTTTGTTGCAAACTAAAGACAGAGAAACGATAAGCCTATCAATGATTATAGGTTCCCACATTGCAGTCATGTCTAACGGTATTTTTCCTATTACGTTATTACGATAACCAGAAAATTGTTACATAATTTAAATTCTAAATTTAAATCTTAAAAATAATGTACAAATCATTATATAACCTACCTTGGATGACTAGGTTCTTTGTAAATGTCCAGTTGAAAATATTGATTGTTTACAAGGAAACATCTTCGCTTCTTGTAAATAGTAAAGTGAGCGGTGTCGCGTTGAGCGAGTAAATTGATATAGTCACGATTTGTCAATTGGGTCTTCACTTCAACCGACTGACCGTGTAAATGTGGTCGACGAATTGTATGTATATAGCTCCAATGATTCTTTTGTCCACGTTTACGCAATCGTGCCTGCACTTTTGGTCCCGATGATTGTAAATAGTGATGAACAACTTCGAAATCTTGAAAATCTGGGAATTTCGAGTCATCTGGCAATGGTCCTTCAACTGGAATTCATTAAAAAAAGAATAAGAATTATCATGTATGGGGCCGGTTGATTTAATTGACTAAGAAATGCTTACCCAAAAATTTAAGTTTCCTCGATGTCGTTTTGAGACGATCGCCCACATCAATGCCCAACTTTTGACACACAGATTCAATTAAACGATTCATTTTGGTTTCAAAATCGGTGGAGTTATCGATGACATCGAAATACGGATGGCCAACCCATGCTGCAGCCGACTTATAGTCCAGATCGCGTGCAGTTTCAACGCCTTCTGATCGGCAGGCGTGATCCTAAACATTAAAAACCTGTCATAATGCGTCTACTCACCATTTCCTCGTTTTGCTTACCTCAATACTGTAAAATTCTTCAGCACCATTTGCGGCAGAAACCAAATGTAAAATTTGATTGTAACGATTATCTCGCAGTTCGATGGGATTCCACGAGTTGGTAAGCATCATTTTCTCCCAATGTGATTTGGATAAGTCTAAGGAAAATTGTTGTAAGTGAAAACAGCTTGAAATAGAAAATGCAAAAGCTTACATGCAGACGCATCCATAACGCCTCGATCACAAATTATAAGGCAATTGCGTTTACTCGAGTTGCCCAATTCAAAGTAGGTGTTTTCAATTTGTACCATCGTTCGGATAAGATTTTCCTGGAACTTATATGCTGTTATGTAATGGAAAGAAAATTGTTCATATAGGATTAATGTACGGTAAAGGATTCTTCGAAATTATTGATTAGTAATTTAATTTTTGTCAGTTTTATAATTTATTGCCTATCGTTTCGTATTGATAAATATTTCACAGTTTTTAGTATTTAGATGGTCGAAGCGTAGCTTACCTTCCTCTTTAGTCAGCTCCGAAAACTTAACGCCACCACTGAAATGTGAAACAATTAGTAAATAGTTAGCTATTTTTAACATAATTTTCACACGGTTCCATGTTAATCAATTTACGTGTAGTACTTCAAAAAGTAAATCTAAATGCATTCAACAAAGAAACATTTTAAACTTTTTTTTTTATTTCAAATTCTTTAGTAATCTAATGTCAGAGGAACATTTAACGGCATCTTCCAGCTAGAAACTAGTATTGTACTCGCCTTTGAAAAGAAAATTAACATGTGCACAAAATTTAACAAATATGTAAAGTTACGTCTAATTATTATGTATTTTTGATATAATCTTAGGACGATAATAGAAAGAATGCCAATATAAATCGAGGCATTTACCTGAGAAGTACTGTGGCCGTTTCAGGCACTCGGAATACCTGAAAAATGCATATAAACGAAATACTCATTTCGGCCTGAATTGGAAAATGATAAACATTTTCGAATTTTATACTTAATGCTTAAGTATTTAAAAGGTTACGAGATAGCCAGTCTAAGTATAAGAACACTTTTATTTCAATGCGATAAAACAAGTATGAAATTTACACTAAATATTTACTCTTTGCTCAAAACGAGAGTGTTGTACATGTGTGGGTTAACGTTTAACCACAAAAAGAAAAACTTGACTACATACTAAGTTCTTTTTATAGAATCGTTTCGTCTACTTTAAACTACAATAATCTTTATCGACACGATGAACACAAACACAATGCAGTTAAACTGAATAGTCAAAGCAAACCAACTTAGTAAAAGAAAACACTTCCACTAATTATTTCGTGCTATGTTATGGCTGCGAAACATGGACCCTCACCCAAGCCTCCGAAATTTTGCTAGACCGATTCGAACGAAAGGTCCTTCGGCGAATTTTCGGGGCCGTTCGCGAGCGAGACCAATGGCGTATCCGGTACAACCATGAGTTGTATCAATTGTACGATGAGCTGGAAGTATCGAAAATCGTGAAGCTTCAACGTTTGCAATGGGCGGGGCATGTACAACGGATGGACGATAATCGCATGCCAAAGAAAGTGATGAACGCACAACGAATTGACGGAGCGAGGTTGCGTGGACGACCGAGAGCTCGCTGGGAGAACTCCGTAGGTGAAGACGCCCAACAGCTGCTGGGCTTCCGAAACTGGAGGACGAGGTCACGTAACCGCGACAATTGGAGGTCAACGATTCAGGCGGCCAAGGCCCGACGTCGGGCTATCGTGCCACATTGATGATGATGAATTATTTCAGGCTATAGTAGCTTTGAGATTGGTTGCGTTAAGAGCATCATTCTTTTCTCTTTCAGAATGAATTGTTGGAGAAGTTAGATGGCAGGTATGAAAACCGATGAAAACCCAAAAAGTGCGGAATTTGAGTCACACTGAAAGTGAGTGTGATTGCCAATAAGCTAATATGAAACACAGAAAAGGTAAGAATGAGATACCACATTAGATTGGCAATTGGCATGTTGGTAACATGCTGCAAATCCTTCAAAAGTGCGTACCTTGCACGCCATTTACCAGGACCAGAAGTACCTAGATGGTCTCTTTAAACTGATTGTATCGACACTATGTTAAGAATTCAAATCGGAATGCCCTTTTCTTCAGTAATCCAGCACGGGCTGCAACTTGCAGTTTGACTTATACACCAACATATAATCACATCGAGTCCAACGCCTTGATAGGAAGGGACCATGGTCCCCTGGTTACACCCATCCCCGTGGTTAAGATGAGGCTAAAGACTACTCAATAGCAGGTGTGATTCTCCTTTTGCCGCCTTAAAGATTAAACCTAATGAGTATTTCGACGTGCATTTCGTGGACTCGTTTGACCTGTGACTAGACTACTCTCCGGCTTAAACTTTACTAATCAGCGCTTTCCCTTTACTAAACAGCAACCTATGTCGTGCAGACATCAGTCAGTGCTGCCAACTTCGGGGAAAATAATCCTAAATTTAGGGGTTTTTCGAACTACTAGAGGAATGGTCGGTAAACTTCTTATCCTGAAGAGCCAAATTTAGGCATATTACCAAAATGTAGGGCCAGATTGGCCAGATAAAGGTAACTGATGCAGTATGGATAAATGTGGAAATATTTCAAAGCATTATCGAACTTTATTTGGCATTAAGTTGCAACTAATTTTCGCCCTAGTTTTTTAAAAAGAGAATAGTGGTTGGTTTTAGTGGTACAGTAATTTTTCAGATTTGTTACTTTTGCTTTGCATTGGGTACTTTACGTGTATAATCGTAGGATGGCCTGAAACTGACCAGAAATCCACTATATACAAGAAAAACGAGACCGAGGCCCACTCACTCCCCTCGGGCTAAAAGTTTTTTTTCGGGCGTACGACTTAACCCCCCGTTCTTTCCTTCTGTCCTCACAAAAGTTCCGTTGCGTCGGCAAAACAATATTTGTGTGTAAAAGCATTTACTCTGAAAATTTTATTGGGGGATGCGGGAGCATGGCCCCATAGTACGATTCCATTTGTTTTGACCTTATAAGTTGACACATTAATACAAGGTTTTGTGAAATTGGTGTAAAAAATGTTCCATAGAAGAACCAAAATGGGGGGTTGGGTTTGTATGGCAGCCCCATGACCCCATGGTCCGACTTGATCCATTCTTGCATATGTTTTGTGTTATCAATAGAAACATATTTGTGCGAAATTTGGTTGAAATTGGTACACAAATAAAAAAGTTTTTTTTAGAAGAACCTAATTTGGGGAGTTGGTTTTGTATGGCAGCCCCATGACCCCATTGTCCGATTTTACCGATTCAAACATACAAACTGCCTGCAGCATAAAGCTTAATAAAGCTTAATAGCTTTTAAATTGGCCGAGTAAAACGCGTCGCAACAGACAGACAAACGGACAGACGGAAAGACGGACATCGTCCAATCGACTCCCCAAGTCATGCTGATCATATAAGTATACTTTTTATGTGGTCGGAGATGCTTCCTTCAATGCGTTACAAACTTCATGACAAAGTTAATATACCCTTTCACTCTATGATCGAAGGGTATAAAAAACAAATTACAACACCAGGTCTGCTAAAAGCATGAGCATAACAGGACTAATGCATACGTGGCCTTACAAGCTAAGTTAGCCTCTGGACGTATTCTATTGCGAATACCTAGCATACCAATCTTCAGATTACATGAAAACCTTACTTTGCTTCAGCAGGAAGTTATTGCTCCTTATCCATGACCGTCAAAAGGCAACATATAACCGGCATATGGGAGTATGACGTGGGTCGGACGTCGTACCAAAAACCTAGCATCAAACGAAAGGTCGAAGTTTTGACAAACGATGTAAATTTCAATTATCATGGTCTTGTGCCTGGAAATTTTATTTGATAAAGGGAAAAAGGCGCTAAAACATCCTTCGAAGTCTACGCTTGAATCTAATGCACCTTAGCAGAGCATTTCTATGCCCTTCGGGACTACGCCAAAATGCTTGTCAAAATGTGAGGGATCATATTTTTTACAAAATACTATGGGCATTGGCCGTCTGCTCGCTACGCTCACCAACCCACCGCGCTCAGCGCGAACGTGCTCACGAACATTTTTATACCCTTCGCTCATAGAGTGAAAGGGTATATTAACTTTGTCATGAAGTTTGTAACGCATTGAAGGAAGCATCTCCGACCATATAAAAAGTATACACATATGATCAGCATGACTTGGGGAATCGATTGGGCGATGTCCGTCTGTCTGTCTGTTGCGACGCGTTTTACTCGGCCAATTTAAAAGCTACATATGAAGCTGAAATTTTGCACAAATGCTTCTTTTTGCTGCAGGCAGTTTGTATGTTTGAATCGGTACAATCGGACAATGGGGTCATGGGGCTGCCATACAAACCCAACTCCCCAAATTAGGTTCTTCTAAGAAAAACTTTTTTATTTGTTTACCAATTTCAATTAAATTTCACTCAAATGTATTTCTATTAATGACACAAAAGATATGTAAGAATGGATCAAATCGGACCATGGGGCCGCCATATAAACATAACCCCCCATTTTGGTTCTTCTAAGAAACATATTTTACACCAATTTCACAAAACCTTGAATTAATGTGCCTTTATCAAAGCAAAGAATCAATGCTCACTCATCCCCCAACAACATTTTCTGAGTAAATATTTTTATTTCCCCACTTATTCCAACTGAACCCCACGCAAAAATTGTCTTGGCGACGCAACGGACCTTTGTGAAGACAGAAGCAAAAGAATGGGGGGGGGGATTAAATACAAATCGTAGGTACGCCCGAAAAAAAATTTTAGCCCGAGGGGAGCGAAGCGTACCCAAATTTCGGCCGCGCTCCAAATTAGCCTCGGTCTCGTTTTTTATTTTTTTGGCTGAAAGCTCGAGATTTTTAAGCAGTGACACTCAAATGCCATCTAGTCCGAGGGCCTTAGTTTTTAGCATTCTCAGTGATTTTAACCTGGTCCGCAAATGGTACAGTGTCTACAGTTCGGCTGTAGAAATGATAGCGACTGACTGGAAATTTTATGTATCTTTAGAAAGTGAAATCATATCTTGGATGAAATGTTTGCTGGTGTGGCAAATTTTGTTTTAGTTCAGCAAGTCAGGCATTTTTCCAAAAAATGCAATTACATTGTAACGGTTAAAAATAGAGGAGTCCCGTTGTACATTAATTTTCCACAAGTGAGCCTCACTACCTACCAATAAAATATTTTCCACCATTAATGGGACGCCCTGTATATTAATTTTATTAATATAACACCTGTAAAATGATTGGCTCAGGCTGGTTGGTAAAAGTGCTTAGGCAGAGGCTAGCCAACAGCCCAATTAGCGCATAAGCGCCGTTTTGAAATCACAAACTCCGTGAAGCTTACCTAGTGTATATGATGAAGGTTAGGTAATGAATTTAGGAGTGGGGAGGTGCCTTGAACCAGCCAGTGTTATTTAGGAAGTACAGCAGCTCCCCTAATTTCACATTTGCTGCATCCTCCAAGCCTCCCAGAAAAGCCCTACCGAGCGTCCTATACCGGGTTCTGGCAAGACCCGGGCATTCACACAGAAAGTGAATCAGGGTTTCCCTCTCATTTACATTACCGCAGCTGCGGCAATGAGCGTTGTAGAGGATGCCTGGCAGCGTGGAGCCCCATTGGCCAGTGCACCGTGATAACAGCAGTAAGCTTGGCGATATCTCTACGTGGTTTAGTCATAATCTCAGACGTTCTTTTCCAGTCGTAGGAGAGCCACATCTTTCTTGATATAACGCAAGTCCTCAAATTTGGCCAGTTGGAATTAGCAGCCCTTATATAGTGGGTGGATGTGTCAAATGAAAAAGCAACAACAACGCATTGGTCTCGGCGATGACACGATCCAAGATAGAGCTGCCTGTAGAAATATGCTGAGAAATTATCGCCAAAACGGGCGATGTGCCTACACCGCAGGTCGAGCAACGCGGAACCATGGAGCGGTATAAAGAACGAGGCAAGGAAGAAGAAGATATAGTGGGTGGAGATCTTACACTTAACAACTGCCATCTGGACGCAAACACGCTCCGCATGAGAGCTGTCAAGAGTGGCACCCATTTTGGCTAGTTCGTCAGCCATCTCATGATTGCAAGCATTTCTGCTTGAAAAATGCTGGCATGATCAGGATGAAGGCAATATTCAGAGATACTTAGTGATCTGCAGAAGATTCCAGCACCCACGCCACAATCCATTTTAGACCCATCGGTGAAGAGTGTGATGTCAAAATCGTTGACCACCTCACTCTCTTTCCATTCACCTCTAGTTGGGAATCTGACATCAAAGTTCTTCCCAAAGCTTAGTTTGAGCACTTTGAGATCCGTAACAGCGTTGCGTACGTCTTGTGGTAGCTGATTTAGAATATTGCTGTGGCCGTATGGCCTAGCACTCCAGCAGCCTAACGCTTTGAATCTGACTGCACTACATGCTGCCAGTTGGTTAATAAACATATGGATGGGTAGAAGATGCAAGATGACATTCAGCGCATCCCTCGGGCATGTTCGTATGCCCCCTGTGATGCTAAGGCAAGCCGATCTCTGCACTCTACCGTGTTTTGTTACATTGTAGCCTTTACTGACCGCTGGCCATCAGACGAGTGACCCATATGTTAGGATGGGTCGTACCACCGCCGTGTACACCCAGAGTACCATGTTTGGCTTGAGACACAATTTCTTGCTAAATACTGTCTTGCAGGCCTAAAAACCAATACAGGCTTTTTTAACGCGCTCCTCAATGTTCAACTTCCAGTTGAGCTTTGAGTCCAGAATAACGCCCAAATACTTCGAGCTGGGCGAGTTGCAGTTGATGGCCATTTAGGTTTGGGAGTGAGAAAGGCGGTATTTTTGTTTTTATAGTGAACAGCATCAGTTTTGTCTTCCCCGGGTTTACGCCCAGGCCACAGCTTGTGGCCATTTACTGACCAAACCAAGGGCTCTTTCCATGATCTGACTAATCACAGAAAGACACATTCCTGATACTATAATCGCTACATCATCCGCATATGCGACCACCTTAATCATCTCCCTGTCAAGTCTGGCTAGGATTTTGTTAATAACTACTAGCCAAAGTAGTGGAGAGATGACACCACCCTGAGGTGTTCCTCTACACACGAATTTAGTCAGGTGACTGCTTCCTAAGTCACCATGGATTACTCTGGTCGTTAATAGTGTTACTATCCACGACCCAAGCCGTGGCTCAACGCCTAAGTCTGAGAGGGCCTCATGAATAGATTCAATGCGAACATAATTGAACGCACCCTCTATGTCTAAAAAAGCGGATAACGTGTATTGTTTGTACTCAAGATGATTACTAAAACCACCATAAAAGAAATTCGCCTATAGTTTTGTACGGGTCGTGGCAACACGAATTATCGTATTAAATTTACACATACTGTTGGGGCTGGTCACATCGGGCTTTGCAATTCAGAAATGTTCTGCAAAATATTTCTTAGCCTTCTTTTACGAAAAATGGGCGATATTTTGCAAGAATTCATCACAATCAATAAGCCAGAGGCACAAAAAACATGTCCCCTTGATGGTTATGATTCCGTCATTTATATACATTTACATACAGATGGGCTGTCACGGCTCAAAAATTAAATTCTAAGACTATCGGGCGAGGGACGTGTTGAGGTGGGACTCTACTTTCATGTAGTTCAGTTTAACCTCATAACATTTGGCTGTAGTTCTTAACTTATTTTTAAATGGGCAACCGAAACCGAACACGGTTTCTGAATGCATATTTAGATTTAATACCAGGATTTCAGTTTATCTTGATCCATGGATGTCCCGAAGTAGGGAAAAGAAAGAGACGGGCCATTTTTAAGTTATCATTTAGAAAACGGTGCTACAGCAAAGACATCTGAGTCTCTGTAAGTTGCCCACCATTGACCGCAATTGCTTGCCCTTATGTTTTCACTTATTGAAGTTTTACTCTATTTGAATATGCTGCCATTAAGTTTTTATTAACCAAGATCCAAGGGGATCTTGAGTCTTCGAGTTGACAGTATTGCATTGTTACTCTTACTGATATCCGGATTGCCATCCATCCGTTAACTATGCACAATATCCTCTTCAGACCGTTGTGCCCTACTTGGAGAAGGGTTAGCTAGCCTTACATTTCCAAAAGGAAAAAACCAGGCTGTGCAATAAAAATATGAACAAACAAGGACACGTTCAAACGATGAGCCGTACGGCTTGCAAGCTCGAGACATAATGCATTGGCTTATATGGGAAGCAGACGGCCGGCGGGCGAAAGCCGTGACGCTGTCAAAACACGGCCCCGAGGCGTGTTGTCACATCTCGTACACCACGAGCCGCAAATTCAATCCAGGATAGACTTGCAACACGGCCGGCATGGAGTGTTTTAGGGGCCAATCAGACAAATGGCAATGAACGGCCATCATTCTAAACCAACAAACAACATATAAACAAAGTTTATTTTATAGCACCACGAACTACTCGTATATTAGCAAAATCCGGTTAAAAAGCAATATGAGAGTACTATAAGTGTCATATGATGGCAGTAACGTTTTATTATCATCAACTGATAGTATGGTTAAATCGTTTAAAGTGAATGTGACAATTTAGTTGTGCAAAACAATGTTATCTCCCACATAAAGATAATTCTTTCAAAACGCATAAATCAATAGTCATAAGAACTCAACTCTGTTGTTTGCCATGAAGAGTCTTATCGCGAATTTTTATAAAAACTCTTTCTCATTCCAGATGGAACGCAAATAATGCAGCAGATATAAAATATAACCATCCGGGTATATTCTAAACTAAACCATAATAGAGAATGATTCAAGTGATTTTACAAATGAGAAATGAATTTGCTCACTGTAAGAATCTTGACATTGTAGACTACAAATTCCATTTATCAACTAGTTTGTATGATATTTAGAACTATATTTTTTATAATAACAAGAATCGCGTTGTTACAATTAACAGTAACTAAAATGTCGGAGTTTGCAAAAGAAAAGCAGACGAAACGATATACTGTTTGCATCTTTCCTAGTATATATCTAAAATCAAAATATTTACATTATATCACGTTCTGAACATTTCAAAGTTCACGCAAATATAGACTAGTCAATTTGTATTCGTTGGTCGTGACACAACTGAAAACAAATATAATTTTAAATTTCAGATTAGGTTTTTGCATAATAAAATCCTTAACTGGATCATGTACACATTTAATTGTGTTATATCTAAATACGTTTTTCATTGTATACACACAAAATGAGTTTCTATTGACTAGACTGTATTTACCTTGCGGAACACTTGAAAATACGTACTAATTCATTAAAACAAACTGGCATCATTCAAAAGAAACTGTGTTCAATATACCTATACTTCACATGTCTACTTTAACTAGAAAAAGCAAAAGATTGAATGATTACTCACCTTCCAGCCTAAATTTTCAAAGAAAGTACATAGCCGAGATTGGCCTGTTGTTTTACCACCGCAGGGACCTATAACAAATAAAAACAGTTTAGTTTAAAAATAAAATTCAATAGTTAGGAAGAATTGTATAGCACTATATATAGTATTATATAGTCCTCGACAACACTTTTTGTCAGTTAAGATAGGCGCCAAAACAGTTCACTTGCCACTATTTTGACAGAATTAGTATTCCAGGGCTATCCAAATTGATTTTCGAGAAGGTCACAATGTTTGTTGGCAAATCGAGGATGCCCGCCTAGCGACACGTCTCACCGATTGGGAACTACGGCCTAGTGCCGTTTGAAATACAAAGGGAAAAGAAGATTTAAGATAGTTACATGATAACAAAAAAACAAACTTTTATACGTTGACTTTACTCGTGGTCGAGCTTTACTAAAAGTAAAAAAGAAATATACACTGCGCGACAAATCCCTAGGATCAGTGTCATTTTGACTCTAAAGGTCACAACTTTTATATACATACATATTTGAGATGTAAATAATTTTTACATATACGGTTATTTAGATATTATGTACAAATTTTACCATTTTTCGCTTCTAATAATTCCTGGACCGTTATAAATTTCGAGCATAGTTGCAATCCAGGAAACTAAATGGCGGCTATGTGCGATCCGCATCAACGAGCGGCTATGTGCGATCCGCATCAAGACCCGTTTCGCTAATCTCTGGCTCATTAATGCGCATGCCCCTACAGAAGTAAAAGAAGACGCGATTAAGGACGAGTTCTACTACCACCTAGAAACATTCTTCGACTCACTTCCATCAAACGATGTCAAGCTGCTGCTAGGAGACTTTAACGCCAAAGTCGGAAACGAAAGAAAGAATAGGGGAACTACTGGAGGTCACAGCCTCCACGACGACAACAACAACAACGGTCAGCGACTTATCGAATTCGCGAGCGGCAGAAATCTGGTCATAAGCTCTACGTGTTTCCCTCATCGACGAATCCATAAGCAGACCCGGAAGTCTCCAGATGAATGCACCGTGAACCATATCGACCACGTACGGATCAGCAAGAGATGGGCTTCTAATGTCTTAGATGTTCGATCCTATCGAAGCCAGCTGCGACTCCGATCACTATTTGGTGAAGACAGGTGCAGAATCTCTTCGGTACACCTAACGAGAATCAACCCTGCCAAGATCTTCGAGGTTGACAATCGGCGGCTGCGTATACCACAGCACTTGAGGAAAAACTGTCGCCCATGCTTGATAACATCAACAATTTAGGCATCCATGAGTTCTGGGAGGAGTTCAAAGCCGACATTAAAGGAGTCGCAGAAGAGGTCGTGGGCTAAAAAGGCCGGCGGAGACAAACAGACTGGTTCGATGACGAATGCAGGGCCTCGATTGAGGCGAAAAATGAAGCCTATGGCTGAGTTCAAATTGTAAGACAAAACCGGACGGGTAAACTTGCAAGACAAGAACCATCGTTCTTACAATCTGAATTGCATAATGCTTGTCTGCTGGCCACTACAAAAGCTCTCGCCGTCCGTTTATTAGCACAAACAAAATTTTACCTGTAAATGTGTGTCGTGTCTAGCAGATTCTGCACTCCAAAAAGGAAATTCATCAAAAGGCGGAAAAAAAACACCTTTGACCCAATATCATATGGCGAAGCGTCTTCAATGGGGATTTCGGCGAAAAGTGGAAAAGCGTTATTTTCAGTGACGAAAAGATTGTGTTCAATATTATTGGCCCCGATTGTGTTCAATATTATTGGCACTATTTAGGACGAGAAAAAGAAGTTCCCATGAGCCGAAACTTTGGTGGTGGCTCTGTGATGATTAGGGGTGCATTTCATTTGCAGGGAAATTACCTTTTAGGCCAGTCAATAAACCGAAATATAAGGCGTTAGGTCGCAAAAAAATTGCTCGGCTCTGGTTTTTTGGGATATTGTTAGGATAGATGCCAGAAGTGTACCACCAAGTTTGTAACTTCGAAAAACCTGTGCTAACCCCGTAGCCCTAAAAAAACCTCCAAATTTTCGGACGTTTTTCATATTTTTGTTTGTAATTTCTAAAAGGTGCTTGCTACAAGTACGTTGTCCACTGCACTGTTAAAGCTAAGAAAATCTTCTTTAATTTGAGTGTAACCCCAGCTTTGTAGGCGCAAAGGATCCCAAGATACAGCACTTTAAACATTGTTTTTTGAAAAAAAGTTCGAAATTGTAATTTCAGTCATGTTCCGAGCTGAATATCGGCTTAAATGCGTATTCTACGGAGAAATTCATGTGACATGAAGTTATAAACCAGTTACTTAGCTGTACATATGTCGGAACGAATGGACTCAGACCATGGGGTCATAGGGCCGCCCCTGAAAATTAGGTTTTTCTAAGAAAAACTTTTTTCTTTATGTACCAATATTAACCAAACTTCATCCAAGTATGTTCCTGGTTAAGCCTCCAAAAATATCTAGAGGGCCGGCTCTACTATATGTGCAGACTGTGCACTTGAACAGGGCGCCAACCGAAAGGGGCGCCAAATTCACAAATTCATTATGCCTTTAAGATCAAGACTTCCTTAATGACAACTGCATGATGATCACATCAATTCTCTTCTCCGTTGTATAGCATTTATTTATACATATTTAAATTGATTGATACACGTCGTCCACGTATTGTACATATTAAACGAACTAGAATTGATTCAATTATTTATCTAAGGGTTTGTTTTCCTAAAGATCCGCTTCTATCGCGACTCAAGAAATTACATAGATACTCCACTAACAACCAAGCTCAATTCGCATGCTAATCGTATTCCATTCCATTTGACCGACCCATCGATGCAGTCGCGACTAGTGAAACATTGAAAGACACATCTTCAAACTTTTCCGCATTGTATCTACGCGAGAGACATGTTTCCATCCGTCCGCGTTCAAAAATGCTTCGCATATCTCGTACTTGTGCTTCACTGCAAACATGCTCCAATTAATCCATACACTTCATATGCGCGATGGGCACCCTATGGGCGCTAGTTTCATAGATTGTATGCTTGGCAGAAGTGAAGAGTTGTGCAGTGCAGAAATTGTGCACATAAGAATTGTTGTAGAGCGTCCACGGTACACCCCTATATTCTGCAAAAGAGAGGAATAGCTGCTTTGCAGGCTCGTTGCAGATGAGATATGAGTATTCACTTGATGGCTCATTTTCGTAGTCTCAGCTCATACTAGGTACATGCTACATGTTTCAATTGTATGAAAGTGAGGAGTTTTGTAGGATGTATATTGTATAGTTTGTAGGAAGAGATTTTACCGCGTAAAATTTCCTATGCAATTCATAAGCGCTGGTAAGACCTCGAGAGTGAAATGTTTGTCCGCTGCGATTTTCTCAATGAAAATGTATGCTTATGGTCGTGGAATATGTGGCAAATGCAGTGAAATTCCATACGCTACAATCCAAAAATGGTTCATTATTTTTCGCGGCCATTTTATGTATTTTTTCCATTTCACGATCATTTCATCGTGAAAAATATCTAATGAACGGGGAATCGAAAAATACTTCAAACGGCTGAGAAAAATTATGGGACCATTTTCGGATGTCACTTATGAAATTCTCAGCATTTCCCACATATTCCAGTAAGTAAGCAGAAAAGCCAACGTATTTTCTGATTTTAGTGCGGTTAATTTTATTTTTTAGGTAAATTTGTTTGTTGCCTGTAATAATCATCTTAATTTGCTATTCTAGCTAGTCCAGCTTTTGATATAACCATATGGACAAAAAATAAGTGGGTACAACACCCCTCTCTCACTATTTTATTCCGGATTTTCATTGCATTTATTGTATTCTAATACTAGAAAATGATAATCTAATCATTATAAAAACTCGGATGCAGCAATGCCCTGGCATCCGAAAAAGAAGATGGCTCTCCACCTCAGTCCCGGTCGATATAAAGTGTGAAGTCGATAATGAGCTTGGCCAAAAAAATAAGTACGCCATCGTTTTTTACTTTTTCTCACAACAGCGTCCGACTTTTCATAAGGATTTGTTTTTTTTTACAATTTTTATATATAACTAACATACAATTAAAAAGAAAAAAAATATTTAAAGGACGAATGTGCATACTAGGCCCGTAGAAAGGCGTTTCGGGTCGAAACCCTTGAAATGGCGGTCACACTACTCGTTCAATCACGAGATAAATCCGCTGACCATTGCATTAAGTGCATATTTCATTTGAATGAATTGAAATGAAATTTGAATTTCATTTAGAACTAACAAAAATCAGCCAGAAGTAGAAGAAAGTTCAAATAAGGGCCTCAAGGATAACTGACAATCACATTATGTCTATGGCAAAGGAAGTTCCCTTGGCATTATCGACGCTTATCGCGGGAAGGAAGATGGTGTGGCGAAATATTGAGAGGGATAGTCCATCTTTGTTCAGGCGAAACAATGAAAACTCGCGGAATATTTTGTTCAAGTGACGTAATCGTAATAAAATCGAATGTTAAAGACTCCTTTCGGAATATTCTTCATCTGAAAAAAAAATTGATCTATAGCATAGATCAAAGGACTATTTCCATGGCGGCGAAAATATCATTGTCTATAGGTTTTTTTTTCATAGGTTTGTGTCATTCAAATACATACATCTAAAAACCTTTAAAAAACCTTTACTGCGAGAGAAAGAAGAAATGTTTGATAAGAGACATATCGCATCATGCTGAGAATCTATACAAAATAGGTCCGAACTTCAGCAGGATAATAAGTTAAACAACACCTCAAAAGCTGTTCTAGGACTAGCTTCCTTAAAATTGAGTGTAATTTTATGATTGGTGAAGTCAGTAATCGAACTTGAATACGTACGATGATTTTTGGGGAGAATTAAAACAAACAATTGGAAAATGGCATCCCACAATAAGGACGAAATCATAAGAGTTTTCTTGACGAAATGGGAATACGATGACATGACATGACATTTTGACTATGCCATCAAATTATCTCCAGTAAGTCAATAAAAACTGATTTTTTGGGGATTATTGAAAAATATGATGAGAAGTAATAAAAGAAACCAAATGTTCGTCGAACACAAGCATGAAGTTTGAATTAAAACTAGTTTGGATCAAATGAGCTGAGATGTACTTATTTTTTTGTCCAGGCTTTTTAGTCGTCTCATACTTTTTTAAGGAAAATCAAAGCTGTTACTTATTTAAAAATGTTAATGTACATATTACATATTTAATTCCTCTTCAATTAAGTAACAAACGATTTTTACTTTAATACCTGATTGTCTACAGGGTTTTTAGAAAAAAAAAATATGACTGTACTTATTTTTTTGGCCATATGTATATTTATGTATGTATTGAGGTTTTAGTCGTACACAAAAATGTTTTTTTTTTTTCAAAAATCTTCAAATGCCTGTGGCAGGTAAAAGGTTAAGAATTGGGGTTACAACTTTTTTTGCTGGAAATCACATGGAGAATCACAATCCGGTGCGTTTATGCGGCAGTTTCCGGACACCCTGTATAGAAGGGCGACTTTTTAGTATATGAACAGGGCGCCATAATACCTAGGACCGGCGCTGTCTAGGAACGGATGAAATCGGAACACTACGTTATAGGGCTGTCATACAAACCAACCCCTAGAAATTAGGTTTTTCTAAGAAAAACTTTTTTCTTTATGAACCAATCTTAACCAAACCTCACGCAAATGTGTTCCTAGTAAAGCCTCAAAACATATCTAGGAATGGGTGGAATCGTCATAGGGCTTTCATACAAACCTCCTAAAATACAATTTCGGACTTTTTTACAAAAAAAAAACAGAGAGCTTTCCGTAGAATCTTCTGCTATTATATATGGATTCTGAAAAGTGAGAAAAGTAGTGACAACTTGAATTTATTCTCGTAGCTATGGCTTTGGAAAGGTACACGGAAAACACGATAATTTTCCATTTAAGCTCGATTTATTCCGTTGAGGGTCCTGGAAACAAGAAACAAATACCAGATATGTAATGTACTCGGCGTCCCCTTTCGTATCATACCCCGCATGCCGACCTCCGGGCAAGGATTAAAGAGTATCCTTTTTTGTCCTTTTTGGGACCTTTCCGATCAAAATTTTTTTTTTAGCAAAATGAGTTTTAGTTTTCTGGGAGCCCATTGATTTAAAAACAACAAAAATTAGCGTTACTCTATTTTTTCTATTTGAAATGCTAATATGACTGGACTAACGTCTGTTTTGAAAACGCAACCACCTAGGTCGTCTTGCTGTGTTGATTTTAACTCATCCCGTCCTGCTTGAGACTTTATAAAAAAATTCAGCCGTTTAGCTTTCGGAACCCATAAATTTGACACCTTAACGTCAAAAAATCTCATAAACGCAACCGATTTGGACAGCAAGACTTGCAATTTATTTTTTTACCACCAAACGGACTATCGATTAAGAGTATCGTCAACCAATTAGCTTTCCAGTAAGTAAAAGTGTTAACCATCTCCTAGACTATAATATTAGATAAAGGCTTTTGAGTCTAGTATAATTATTATTATTATTATTTATTAAGAGCAAGCATAATACAATTATGAAGATCTTAGAAGTATCTTGAACACTAGCTACCCTGACCTTCGGCTTACTAGTATAATACGCTGTAAATGTTTGCTGGTCGCACAGGCCTATCACAATTACCTTGTAGATATGCCACATATCATTGACGCCAGGCATTTTTACAAGAAATTATCACACACAGTGTTACTACTTTTTTGTTATTCTATTTCTTGTATAGCAGATTTTTTCTGTTCAAAATTTGCCTTCAAAAATCATACAAGTGTCATCCTCTCTTTTTCTGTTATTTTAATATTCTGTGGGGCCCAAAGCAATGGGTATTTCACCAATATCGCCTTAAAAAGGCAAAAGTTTGGACACCCATTGACTACATCACCAGAGCAGCTACAGCACTCTTAATGGGGGAATTTATCACAGGAGCCCGTTTGCTCATTTTCACAGCAACCGATACTAGATTTCTGAGGTCCTGGACAAAAAGGTTTAGTCAGTCAGGTTTATTGATAAGGGTTTTCTTTTCTACCTTTTAACTAAACCACTATCTCAATTATGCAACTTTTAGTACATATTAATTAGTAATTAATACATATTAGTTCATGAATGCATTAATATTGTTCCAACTTTTTTCTCTAGTCCATGGTCACATTTAATGATACAATTTAATTCCCGTAATTGAAAACGATACACGTTCCAATTGATTTTCTCTTTTCCATTTCCGTGTACCCTTACTTTGACTTTCTCGTCCATAATGTCATGTAAAGTCAATCGTGTGTCGCAGAGTGTAATCGCAATGTTTACATGCGAAATTTGATAAGAGGGGAGCGAGCGAGACGATTTTTCCAACGAGCGCAAATTTTCAATCAGCTGATTTGTTACACGAATTTGAAGCACTACTCAAGGTCAGTCGCTTCAATCGAAAGAATATGTTGCCAGCCAATACGCTGAGCGCGTGTTCTCAGGCAGAGCCCAAGAACCATAAAAACACAACACCGTATAAGAGCATCATCGGCGTTGGGGAGAATTCGCATGACGGCGGGCTCGGCGCTGGTGACTTGAGTGCGAATTTGTCGTAAACAAAATCGATTTTGCCACACGACATTTCCGCGATTAAAAAGTCACATGGAGTGCGTGCGAGTCGGAAAGGTTAAGTGAGGGCTTGGAATGTGACAATTTCACTTGCATGGAGCGGACACTATGGCGAACCCCAGATATCGAAACGGCTATTTATAGCCCCACCCCAGCTGACTACCGGGGGGCCTGTTTTTGCACAGCCAGCTATCGTCCATTGCGATCTAATTACTTTACGCGCTTTCATGGCTTGTTGCATAATCTGAACGGACACATCACATGGGGAACATAACCAACGGCCAAATGGCACTCGATGGGATTCCCCCCAACCACAATCGATTGAAAATCATGCGCCAGGTACTCACCTCCAGTCAGCACCAGTCTGTACACTCGTTTCTGGTCCATTTTAGTTGTTGCGTTCATCCGGCGATTAATTCGTCCAAGGATCCTTCTGTGTTGGCCGTCACTGAACGTCGAAAGTCCTTGAAACTTCGTGGCACGGTCACTGGCTGGCTGGGACGTTCGTTGCTCTTCTTCCTGTCTTCTGATTCACGCGGGACGGCTACTTCCACTTTTTCGTTGGCCCGAACGCGGATCCGGTACTTGAGCACTTTACGGTTAGAGGAACTGTTTGTTGTCGGTTGTGACAATGGGGACGAATATATGCGAATCAGAGGCCGTGACTCGCACCGAAATGTTTATCAGAAAACTTGGCGATGGGACATCTTTTGACACACGCAGAACACATCGAACGGATAACTTTAACAGCGCACATGTGCGAATGACGAACGAAGGAAATATTCTAATCTACGGACAATTAGAAGTGTAATGTCAAAACTGTCAGAACGAAAAAAAACTCCATGGTAACCAGAAGTAGAGGGAGTCGCGAGCGTTGTGGGATTCTCGTAGTTGTCGTAAAGAGGAAGACCGTTGCAAACGTTATTTTAAACATTTTAAAAATGTTTCAGTTAATTAATTTTATCCTTCATCTGCTCAGCGCCGGTCCTAGGTATTATGGCGCCCTGTTCATATACTAAAAAGTCGCCCTTCTATATATTAATCAGGAATGGAATGTAGTGATCTCCCATAGTCATTTTCCATACGAATTTTGTGGCTGTATGACTGACACTGGGAATTTGTATGGAAGATGGCTGTCACTGCAACCGATCACTAGATTTTGTGATAAAATAGTAATTCTTAGAGCCGGTATTCAATCGATCGTCAAATTACTCGTATGTAACGATACTATGGACAGCAGATGAATTGAACGGTGTATGATGTCAGATTTCGATAGAAAAGTCATTTTTAATAAAATATACGAGGCCTAAATATGTCTTGCAAAATAATTGTTCATATTATCCACTTCTGACAACTTTCCTTTTAAATTCCTAGCTAACTTGGTTTACTCTTTTCACTTTAAAACGCAGAATACGATAAAAACCGCACCGAAAATGAAACTGACCGTATAGTCCGCACCGCAGGGGAAATGTAATTCAAATCTAAAGCGCAGAATAGGACCCGAGGGTGAAATTTTTGTCCGCTGCGATTTGCTCAATGAAATTGTATGCACATATTCCATATGTGGGAAATGCTGGGGAATTCTATAAGCTACATCCGAAAATGGTCCCATGTTGATGTTGTTGTTGTAGCGATTCAAGAGATTTTTTTCTCATGAATCGAAGGGGGTCTTGGCAGCTCTTGGCCGTTTTAACAACGGGTAGCTCCGGGACGATTTACATCGAAGAACCGGCTGCCGTAGGAGCATTTTTATAGACAACACATAATTTTTCTCGGTCATTTTAATTATTTTTCGATACCCGGTCATTAGATATTTTTCATGATGAAATGACCAGGAAATGGAAAAAAAATACATAAAATGGCCGAGAAAAATTATGAAACTTTGAAACCATTTTCGGATTGTAGCGTATGGAACTCCGCACTGCATTTGCCACCTATTCCACGACCGTAAGCATACATTTTCCTTGAGAAAATCGTAGCGGACAAACATTTGACTCTCGAGGTCTATCGTGCGCTTAATATGGATTGCATAGAAAATTTTACCCGGTAAAATTTCTTTCTATACAAACTATACATTAGGGTGTCCGGATTTTTTTTGTCTTTTATTAACGCAAGAGCTTTCTAAATTTTTGTTATTGATCGTAGATCATAAAAATAATTTTAAAACCAAAATCAAATTTAGTCTTCAGGGCTCTACCTGCCCAGGACTCTGTAGTTTGAAGGCAAGCCTGCCAGCCAGTGCACCAACCAAATTCTAAATAATAATTTTTGGCACGATTAGTACTTGTATTTGAATTTGGGTCGGTCCTCAAAAAAATATAAATTTCAAGTTGTTTTTAGCTTTGTTTTGACAATTCTTTTTTCTAGTGCAATGTTTCACATTAGAATTAGTTACTAATATAGCATTTAAACTTAATTTTGTATCACGTGTTACATAGGTTTAGGTGTGTGAAAAACAAAATTTCAAATCTTCAAAGCGCTGTTTTTTTCATACATGGACGGGACACTCTACTATACATCCCTCTATCGCCCACTCTCGTACAATTGAAACATGTACTACGAGCTGAGACTACAAGAATGAGCATTAAATGAATACGCACATCTTACGTATAACGAGCCTGCAGAGCAGCTATTATCCTCATTTGCAGAATATAGGGGTGTTGTACGCTACAACAATTTCTTATGTGCACAATTGCTGCAATGCACAACTCTTCACTTCTGCCAAGCATACAATCATATGAAATGTATGGATTAATCGGAGCATGTTTGCAGTGATGCACACGTACGAGATATGCGAAGCATTTTTGAACGCGGACGGATGGAAACACGTCTCTCGCTCTTCCTCTCGCGTAGATACAATGCAGTAAAGTTTGAAGATATGCCTTTCAAGGTTTCACGAGTCGCGACTGCGTCGATGGGTCAGTAAAATGGAATGGAATACGATTAGCATGCGAATTGAGTTTGGTTGCTAGTGGAGTTTCTATGTATGTATGTAATTTCTTGAGTCGCGATAGCAGCGGATCTTTGGGAAAACACACCCTTAGATAATAATTGAATCATTTCTAGGTCGGTTAATATGTACAATACGTGGACGACGTATCAGTCAATATAAATATATGTATAAATAATGCTCATGCAGTTGTCATTAAAGGAAGTCTTGATCTTAAAGCATGGGCGTAGCCAGGATTTCGGTCAGGGGGGGGGCAAGCCCAAAATTTTTTCAACATCATGATTTTCTTGGGAGTTGAAATTTCCGGTCGCAGAAATATTGTTATTGGATTTGTGCAGAGGGTCATGGATTCCAGACTCACCGTGAACGAATTCATTTTATGGTGTTTTTCAAACTCACGACCTACGTGACAGACTATGATGTAGCTCATATTCTAAAAAAGTATCCATTTATGGGGATAAATAACATTGCTGGGCGTGCACCTCAACAAAACAGCAGTTTAGATCTTGGAAATTGGATGTCACTCACACATCTGCGGCCCTAGTTTATTGGTGGACTGCCACGCATGTTATTTCTGTTTTTTCTAATTTTAGAGTAAAATTTTTAAAATGGAGATGAAAATGATTTTCTTCTGCATTCTGATTACATTCAACTGGCCTCCAATATCTGCCTTTTAGAGCGTAGACAAACTGCATTTTCAGTGCATTTTTTGTATCTCGGACTGCATATTCCACTTGCGAAACCAGTTTGTTTCGTCTGTCACTTTCATCTTAGCAAAGTAGCATCACAAGAATATTTATAAATCCTTTATTGATTGAAATATGGTTACCGGTTTTAATAAGATTTCTTCTAAATTTATCAAAGTATCAATGGCTTGAAAGACCCGCTCTGTGGCTCACTTGGTTGAGTCGCAGTCTACGATGCTAGTAATCTAGAGGTCCGGAGATCGAATCTCGGCGGGGTCCGAAATTTCCGTACATGTGAATGGAAATATATAGTGCTTACAACATTATATTTATACACTCCGAAATGATATGCAATGTAACGTTGACTCGAAATTGCCTATAAACGGTTGAGTTAACGCACCCCACAATGGTACTGAGAAGAAAAAGAAGAACTTGAAAGACACTGAAATATGAGACCCGTTCTTTACAAGGCCCTTAACCCTGGAAGGTCATGCTTATTTTTAGTACGGAAAGGTGCTTCGTCGATTCGACGACGCTCTACTTTGACGCCTCATACAAATCACCCTTTCTCAAAATATTTATAAAATTTGACAGATTTTCAATCGTTAGTTTATTTAGAATGGAAAAACATCGATTTTGAGTAATTTTGTAAGGGAATTGATTTACAAATCAATTTTTCCTAATTCAATGTTATTTGGCCTGAAATATAAAACACTAAATTTAAAACTGAGATTAATAAAAGCTTAACATTGATATAATTAAAAAAATGTGCTCGAATCATAAAACACATTCTAAACGTACTAGGAAATTGGGTTGAATGAGAAGCTCATGTATATACAAGAGGCACAGCGATCCATTTGGGGTCCCAGCACGTGTTTTTTTTCACTTCACCTATTGCGGATGTTACAGTGGATTGTAAAATTATTTACAGTAAATTTTAGAATATCTTCTCCCTGAGTTCCCTTGATTAATTCTAAATCTATATACAATGTCTAATTTTGACATTGAGTACCTTGGAGCCGATTTTTATGAGTTCGACGCAATTTTTCTAAAATGAGAATTTTGAGCCATTTTCCTGATTTGGCCCCCTTGGATCACAGGAGAAAGAAGAAGAAGAAGAAGAAGTAATACATTTAATGCAAGCTTTTCGATTGTGTTCTGTTTTGCACACTCTTTTAGTGAAGAAGCTGCAGATGGTTCGTCCATATAATTATTTTTGGGTTGATTTTCGTCCAGCCATTGCTGACATCGGGATCTGCCTTTTACTTGTGTTGGAGTCATTATTTTTTTTCAAGGGTGTAAGTAACTGAGCATGGTATTTCAAAGCCGTGAGTTTGCTGGAACTGGTGGTTTACCAGTTCTTTCTGACATATTCCGAGGTCATATAGAAAATTTCTTCTCATAGTTCGCACCTGATTCGGTTGCCATTCCAGATTTATGTGTTTACATATTACTATAGGGTTCTTCATACCCCTCCCAAGTAACAATTTCATCCCTATAATACTTCGTAAAATATTTTCTTCTAACATTAACAGAGGCACTTTACAAGGTATAAACACTGAATAATAGTCCAATAATGGCATTTGGCGCCGTTTTTCGGTCCAATTGAACCTTATTGTAGCACTGAATTACACTTTGAAAAAGACATACATCATATGTGTTATGTAATCACTTTTTGTCATTTTCTCGCGTTTGCAAAAAAAAAAAGAAAAAACAAATTCCCGCAGCCAGCGTCGAACCAGCGACTGTCGTACGCAAGTCCGACGCCTTAACCACTCGGCCAACCTCACATATAGTCAGCAGTGCTCGTAAACACTACAAGTGGTTCGTTGCTTCTTTCGAAATGCTCAACCCTTCTCTTCAATGCACCTTCTTCTTTATTATGTCAATCAGTTGAAGTTAATTAAATTCACACGTTTTTGCGCTGAGATTATCTTAATTGATTCATAAGTTAAGAATGAGTGAGGAAACGTTGGTTTCATGCAATACTTCAATGATTTCAATTCAAGAAACGTGGTATTCCAGAACACTTCATAAGTGTAAATTCTTTAAAAAATCACAAAGTTCATCCTTCTATAAAACTACGCTGAACACTTTATTGGATGATCACACGAATGTCACACTATAAAAATGAAATCGACAGTGCTATAGAAGATTATATGCATGTGTGTGTGTTGATTTCAGTCATGTGTGTTTATGTCATTCAATAAAGACTACAAAGACTTATTTAATGGAGCATCTTTTTAGGTTAACGTTTAGAGAAGTGTTATCGAAGTCTAATTGGATGTAGTCGTGAATTAATTATATAAGAACTTTTTAAGCTTTCCGAAAAGTGTTTTAAGGAGTTTTTATCGGATCAAAATACTTCTATAAGCGATGTCACACGATAAACTGATTTTGTGTTACTATATGAATGTTATAGGATGAAGTGCTTCTTTAAAGCATACGAATTGTTGCTTGAGCTGCTCGCTACGCTCTCCAACCCACCGTTCGCTCTGCGCGCTCGCGAGTGGGAGAAGGGCGGGACAAGTTTACCATCTACGAGGCTTACCGTCAGGGGAGCACCTAGCCTTTCGGCCTTTATCTCCCGGTCCCTCGAACTGTTTGGACCTTCGGCCTTTTACTGGCAAAGTGTTGTTGCCAGAAGGGGATTTCTCCATCCAGCGAATGCACTCATCTTCAGGAACCCAACCCCGGGATTGCATCATTAGCTGGATGACTTGGGTAACAACTTCCAGCCACTACGAGTCCAACACCTTGATGGGCAAGGACAATGGTCCCCTGGGTGCACCCATCCCCGTAGTACACTATTCGCTATAGACTTCTCCATAGCAGGTGTGATCCTCCCCAAGCAACAAGAGTGTTTGCTTTAAAGAAGCACTTCACACTGTAGCAATCATATTGTACCACGAAATTCATTTATCGTGTGACAGCGCTTAAAGTAATATTTTGATCCGATAGAACATCCAGAAAGTATTTTCCGGAAAGCTTCTATCATCATTATGGAATAAATTTAAAGATGGTGGTATAAAACTTCGATCAAACTGTCTCTAAACGTTAACCTAAAAAGACACTCCTTTAAATACTCCACTCTTGTGTTTATTGGATGATACAGCACACACATGCAATAGTCTCTCTAAGTTAACTCACACACATGCATATATTCTTCTATAGTGCAGTCGGTGTCATTTTTATAGTGTGACATTCGTATGGTCATCCAATAAATTGTTCACCGTAGTTTTATAGAAGGATGGACTTTGTGATTTTTTAATGAATTGACACTTATGAAGTTTAATGAAATACACAATTTCTGCATTAGAAATCCTTGAAATCTTGCATGAAACTCACACGTATGCACTCTTCGATATCTTCGAAACTAATTAAGGTGATCTATGCGCAGAAATTCACTCTATTTTATTGATAAATGTATGATAAAGAATTATCAAGCATTTCTATAGTAGCAACAACCATTTGTAGTGTTTCCGAGCAATGCCGACCATATGTGAGTTTAGCTGAGTGGCAGCGTGTAGGACGGGCAAACAACAGACATTGGTTCGATTGTAGCTGCGGAATTTTTTTTTTGCAAATTTGTTCAATGACAGAAAATGATGATATAAAGCAAATGACGTACGTCTTTTTTGAAGCATAATTTAGTGCTACAATATGGTTCAATTGGGTTAAAAAACGGCGCCAAATGCCATTATTGGACTGTTATTCAGTGGTTATACACTGTAAAGTACCCCTATTAATGTTAGAAAACAATATTTTACGAAGCATTATAGGGATGAAATTGTTACTTGAGTCCTTCGGGCCCCTATTGGTTAAGCCTCACGTCAGAATTCAGATGTGCACATCCCAGGCTCGTTGGACCTGTGACTACGAGCCTGTGCAGAGATCCAGGTGGCCCCTTCATTTTACTAGTCAGCAATGCGATTCGGGCAGTGCCCAAGTAACAATTTCATCCCTATAATATTTCATAGAATATTTTCTTCTAATATCGATAATAGGGGCACTTTACAGGGTATAAACACTGAATAATAGTCCAATAATGGCGTTTGGCGCCGTTTTTTGCTCCAATTGCACCTTATTGTAGCACTGAACTACGCTTTGAAAAACACATACATCATGTGTTATGTCATCATTTTCTGTCATTTTCTCGTGGAAAAAAAGAAAAAAAAATAATTCCCGCAGCCAGTGTCGAACCAGCGACTGTCGTATGCCAGTCCGACGCCCTAACCACTCGGCCAACCTAACATATTAGCGACGTTTTTTTCGTATCGCGTGTAAGTCTGACTCGAAAAAAACGATCGCGGGTAACATCCCGGTTAAGACCAAACAGCTGACATTTGACACTTTTCGCGCATCTTTGACTCACCTTTGTCGGCTTATTTTTTAGATGTGGTGGATTTTATCACAAAAGATGATTATTTCTTTGCAAAATCTTTTCTCGTGATGAGAAAAACTCTCACATTTGGTTTGAAAAAACAAATTCCCTCATATTTCCCCTATGCGTCCGCCATCTACATTTGAGCTCTATCCCGTGTAGGGTAGTTGCACTGGTGAACTTTACCTGGGTAAGTGTCATTTTTTTTATATGAAGTTCTACCCAAACCTGCACGGGATAAACTCAATAAAACGTACCTATAGTTAACATTAGGTGTGTTTTTTTGGTTATCCCGTGCAGGTTTGGGTAACGAAACTCCATATAAAAAAAATGACAGCTGACGCACCTGTCATTTTTTTTATATGAAGTTTCGTTACCCAAACCTGCACGGGATAACCAAAAAAACACACCTATTGCTCGTAAACACTACAAGTGCTCAACACTACTTTATCGACTCTTCTCCATTGCACCTTCTTCTTTATATGTCAATCAGTTGAAGTTGAATAAATCCACACATTCATCAATAAAATGCAGACATTTTCTGCACTGAGATTATCTTAATTGATTCATAAGTTAACAAGGAGTGAGGAAATGTTGGTTTCATTCAATATTTCAATGAATTCAATTCAAGAAACGTGGTATTCCAGAGCACTTCATAAGTGTCAATTCTTAAAAAAATAACAAAAGGTGTCTTTTTTGGTTATCCCGTGAAGGTTTGGGCAACGAAACTCCATATAAAAAAAAATGCCAGCTGATCCACCTGTCTTTTTTTTTATATGAAGTTTCGTTACCCAAACCTACACGGGATAACCAAAAAAACACACCTAATGTCCATCCTTCTATAAAACTACGCTGAACAATTTATTGGATGACCATACGAATGTCACACTATAAAAATGACACCGGCTGTGCTAGATTATATGCATGTGTGTGAGTTAACTTAGAGAGACTATTGCATGTGTGTGCTGTATCATCCAATAAACACAAGAGTGGAGTATTTAAAGGAGTGTCTTTTTTAGGTTGACGTTTAGAGACAGTTTTATCGAAGTTTTATACCACAATCTTTGAATTTATTCCATAATGATGACAGAAGCTTTCCGGAAAATACTTCAGTGATGTTTTATCGGATCAAAATATTACTTTAAGCGATGTCACACGATAAATGAATTTCGTGGTACTATTACAGAGAGGATATATCTCCTCTCTGCTATTAATATATGATTGCTACAGTGTGAAGTGCTTCTTTAAAGCAAACGAATTGTTGCTTGGGTGTGGTCATCAATCCACAAACTATGTAGTTAGATATAGGCGCGTAGGCATTTACCACCAAGGCAATTCTCCCTAACTAGCCCCTTCAGGGCTCGGGTCATGCGAAGCCGCCAGCTCCGAAGCTCACACGATTTACCATACGATGCACTCCCACACCAGAGGACACCATAATCGAGCTTGTCCTTTAGTGACTTCCCTCCCGTAAGTCATGGGAGGAGGTAGGCACGCCATGAGCCACCCGTACATAACTCAGGAGCTCGGGAACGTTACCGCCCGAATGGTCTTTGTACAGATCCACGCCATGGCGTATCAACTATACCAGGGGCCCCCTGCGCTGCTAGGTCCGTGGTGTCGCAGCTCACCAAAGATCGTTGTCCCACTACATACAGCCATTTTGGCTGATGTCACAAGGACACCGACTCCCTTGCGGGGAAGAGAAGGGCGGGAGTGGGGTTTGAAAAAATATTTTTTTTTCCCGAGCGTAGCGAGCAGGGGGCGAAGCCCTATAGTATCTATTATGTTGAAAAACACCGCCATCTGTTTGTCTTCCTTTTGGTGCTGTAGGAAGAGAACATTTTGTCCACGGTGTCAACACTAAAATCTAAAACCACACCTGCACCTTGTTGCTTTTCGGGTGCAGTTGTGCCGACTGCCACTCACATATTTGGTTGAATCTTCCAAACGTAGCATGTCCTGGAACAAACTAAAAGAATTTCAAACCATGCGGGTTGTAAAAATTTGGAAAAAGATTCAACCCCTTTTCGAATAAATAGCGAATCGGAGCGAACTTATAGTTAGATTTGGCTTGTTTTCTGCTTGTAAAGTCGTCGATTCGAATTGATCATTTTTTTGCATTGTAAATCGAGGAATGGGGCGACCGTATTCTCCATTGCATAAATCGTCGATCGATTTATTTTTAGATCTTAAAACTTCATTCAACCAAACCATTCAGATAAAAAATAGAGTGAATAGAGGAGAGAAAGGAGTGAATAGAGGTATAGTACTTATAAACCCCAGGCAAAATCAAAACTCCCATGTAAGGCCGGAACATATTTCAAGTTAGTTCAAAGGAATCGTCTCCCAGGAAAAATAACATGAAGGTATCTTGAATGTCAACTACACGGGATTTTGCAAAGCTGGTTGTTCCAGAGAACATTCAAAGACCAGAAACGACTCAAGGCAACTGAGCCGCAAGTGCGATGCACTGGCCCAGCGCCGCTGCGGTCACAATTCGGAGTGGCCTATCCAGGCACGGACGACATAGCTTCGACATCTATAAGCGATCTCAACTCCTTTCTCACCACGATTAACTTTGATCGTCAGACCTAGTCCTGCCCATCTGCGACTAGGGCTATAGCACAATAGGCCCACTGGCTTCAGTGCTGCGAATCCCTTCGGGTTCACGCCCCTTACAATCTGCAATCAACAAGATAGGACGTCTAGTAGTAATTTTCACGATCTACCTTTCATCTAGATTAAGCTGACCAGACGTACAGCATTTTGCTGTACAGTACAGCATTTTGACCTGTCGTACAGCATTGGGAAATGCACAGCAAAATGTACAGCATTCCCAATACCACACCATGAAACCTAATTCACTACATCAGGGGTCGACAAAGGGCGTCTCGGGAGCCACATGCGGCTCTTTTAGTGTGATTTAAGGACTCAAAGTATTTTCAAACTCTTGCACAATATTTACCGTTACCTGCTTAAAATAAATAGCCCTGAATGATCATGGCTATGTACAAAAGTCTTAGCCCATGTTCCACTATCTGTTTAATTTATTTTTTTTAGACATTCGCAGAATCAAGAAACTCACCAAGTTTCGACTCGGCAACAATAAGTACGATTTTAAAATACTTCTTCTTCCTTGCCTCGTTCTTTATACCGCTCCACGGTTTCGCGTTGCTCGACCTGCGGTGTAGGCACATCGCCCGTTTTGGCGATAATTTCTCAGCATATTTCTACAGGCAGCTCTATCTTGGATCGTGTCATCGCCGAGACCAATGCGTTGCTGTTGCTTTTTCATTTGACATATCCAGGTGTTCTTCGGTCTGCCTCTGGCCTTGGGTCCATCAAGTGGAACTTCCATTGATATCGCTTTCTTTGCGGGGTTCTCAGGCGGACGCCTTTGAACATGGCAATACCAATCCATTTGTCGGTCTTCGAGCTTTTCGGTCGGTGATTGGTTGGTCTATGGACAAGCTGCCTCGGATGTAGCTCTATCTACTCTTGATGTGGTCCCTTTTGGTTACAGCAACTGACATGCGTAACATTTTCATTTCAGTCGCTGTCATTTCTTTCGCGTAACCTTCATACATGGTCTGGCATTCTGATCCATACATGAGTGCGGGACGTACAACCGTTTTGTACAACTTGCCCTTTAGCTTCAGTGGCATTTTCTTATCGCAGAAAACTCCAGAGTTTTCTCGCCACGTCATCCACCCAACCTTTGTGCGATGTTTGATGTCATCATCGCATGTAGCTCCGTTGTTCACCATCGAGCCAAGGTACTTGAACTTGGTACAAGACTTAAGCTGGCTCTTCTTTGACGTACATTTCTGGTATCGGTGCATCTGGGTCTGAGAATGGGCAGCATAAGAACTCAGTCTTTGTTATACTTACCCTCAGTCCATGCTCCTCCAGAATGTCACACCATTTTGTAAGTGCAGCTTGCAAGGCAACGATGTTTGGGCTACTGAGGACTATATCATCGGCAAAAAGAAGAGATATTTCTAGGCTGTCGGATATACGTGTTAATAAGTAGCACATGATGATGTTGAAGAGCAACGGACTCAATACACTGCCCTGGTGTAATCCGACATTCACCGGAAATTCTTCTGATTCACCGGCTGTGCATCTAACCTTAGTCGTAGCTCCATCATACATGTCTCGTATCATCCTGACGTATGCCTCAGGGACATTAAGTGCTCTCAAGGCCAACCATATCAGATCACGAGGTACTCTATCGAATGCCTTCTCCAAATCGATGAACACAAAGTACAAGTCCTTTCGTGCTGCTCTAATCTTTTCCGTCGCAATACGAATGCACTGAATCGCATCGACTGTAGATCGACCCTCAACAAAGCCGCATTGATTGTCATTCAACCGCACAATCTTTCTCAATCGGTTGCAGACAACTCAATCGTAGATCTTCAGTGTATGAGGTGTTAACTTTATAGACCTATAGCTGTTGAGTTTGCGTGAGTCTCCCTTGTTCTTATAGAAAGGAAGAAGAAAACTTTCCCTGAAAGCATCAGGCATCGGTTGCCCACCTTTGATTTTGTTGAAGAGGACTGTGAGCCAACTAAGCCCGACATTTTCCATTTTCAACCAAAACTCCGCGGGGATTTTGTCCGGTCCGACTGCCTTTGCGCGTTTCATCTGATGCATTGCCTCCATCACCTCTTCCTCTGAGATATCTTCAATATTTGTGGTATTCGGCTCAACATCTCGAAAAGCTTCTCGAGGAAATTCTTCATTTAGAAGTTCGTCAAAATACTCTCGCATCCTGCTACAAATTGCCGTATCGTCAATCAGCAACATTCCTTGCGAGTCCTCCACGTACTTTGGCGCCTGTATTTCCCGAGCGTTCCTTCTCCTTTGGGCTGCGACCCTAAATATCCTTGGGCTACCAAGCGCTTTACGTTCTTCCGGCATTGCATATAATTTTCGCGAAGTTGAATCCGTTCGGTTTCACTGCTTGACTCACATTTCGTTCATGCCTTACATGCGTTCGATTTGGCTTGCACTGCTTCCTTAGTTTCGGTGTTCCACCACCATGTTTCTTTCTTCGTGTGGAGTGGACCTTTTGAAACTCCAAGTGCCTTTTCCGCCTCACCTACTGACATTTCAGCGAAATTTTTCCACATTTGTGTTGGACTATGCTCGGTGCAGTTGGTGTTGTTTTGAAACCACTCCGTCATTTTATCAATGAATGGAGTTACTACAGGTTCAAAGTTGTCGTTTGTGAGATTGTGCCACTTGATTTTTTCGACAGGCTTGGGAGCTCTTCTATTTCTTGCTCCTCCTACTTTCAAAATAAATTCTGACAGAAGCAAACGATGTTGGCTAACGACAGATTCACCCAAGATCACCTTGCAGCACAGAATCAGAAGTATACAGAATATTCAGCTCCATACATCGAAGTGTCCTAAGTAAAATTTCGACCTGGACGCACGGTGGGTCCATAAGAGAAAATATTTAGATGCCTTAAGCGAAGAGAACGTTCCTTCTCAATGTAGATACACTTTTGCTTGTTACTCTTCTTTTCATGCGCTACTTCGATAGATATTGTATGAACGAAAAAAACTTATGCGTGTACATGAATGTGAATGCGATAGAGATAGCGCGACGACGACGGCCGCGTAAAGATATTCGTAGTGTGTAATTAGCGATGGATAAGGATAGATTGGCGGGTGCGGGTGTATGAATTGGCGAGGACGATACGTGATGTGTTGATATATGGTGCGGCGATAGTGCCGCGGTGACGGAACATTGATGGGTGCATGAAATGAAATGTGTGAATTCCCATTCTGATACATACATATGACCCATATCTCAGGCGCGACGCGCGGCGGCGAAGGATAGTTAAGATGCGTAAGTTATGTTTGCATCTGTAGTACATACTTGAATTGGGGAAAAATAATGAATGGGCGGCAAATTTGTCCAAAAGATGCTGTTGTTCAGCTAGAAGTGCCGCAGTGGGATAGTAATGCGATATTTTAAAAACTGTAGGTTTTCTCAGCGTATTCAAGTGGTTGTTTAAAAAAAAACTTATCATAAAAAAACACTGAAAATTTAGGGACTGAAGAAATTACTTTTTTTTCATTTATGTGGTTTTAACAAAAAAATATATTATTTTCAATAACAAATATTTTGCTCTAATTAATTTTTTATAGGTATGTTATATACATATGTACATTTGCTTTTATTCTACAAAAACTAATAAATTTATAGAAATATGTGGTATATATGTAATGGCTATCCACGGTTAGAAGTTGCAAAAAGAAAGATATAAAAAAATCATATGAGCGTTATACGAAATTCAAGAGTGCCAGTGAATCTAATACCATTTTTTTTTATAAATATTACACCTTCTTACTGGACAAAATTCTTCTATCATAACATAAGTAGTGAATGAATTTTTTATACGAAAAGCAAACAATAAATATTTTACTATCATCTAAGTACCATTCGAAAATTATTATAAAGCAGGATCCATTTCTTAAGAATTGAACCAGATATGTACGAACGTGCGCTGAGCTAATCCTTCTATATATAAAAATGCTAACTTCGGAAATGGAAAAATCCATTATTGTTCTGATTGGCTACGATGAATCCCGAATGTCGATAAGTATAGCATGCAAGAACGAAAAGCAGTCAGTCAGTGCTGCGAGCGCGCAGCGCGAGCACGTCAGCTCATAGAGGGGGCAGACGTTGGCTGGGGCAGGGCAGGCCCGGGGGGGGGGGGTTGTAGGGGTTGACGAGCGTAGCGAGTAGGGGGCGAAGCCCCCTAGTACATATAAAAATCATACGGGATTTATATTTATACATGAGACTCGTGGATTTATTTTTTTACATAATTTATTGAGTGAATATGTAGATTAAAAAATTTGAAAAAGTTATTTACTAAGGTCAAGGTCAAGGTGCACAATATGGTTGTGATAAAAAAATTAACAAATGTTTACATGCTTTTTATAAATAGGCTGCTATTTAATTATAGTCAAATGAAAAACGAATTACATATTATATATGTATGCAAAAATGATTTAGCTTTTCTGTGATTTCTTCTGACAGTGCTTTAAGAATTATACATGAAAATATTAGCTATTTACATATCCACAAAAATTATAATAAATAAATGAAATTCATACCTAGATTTGGAATAGCACATTCAAACTTAAAGAGTGTCGAAGAGCAGGAGAAGGCACATTAAAAGTGACATTCAAAAGTGACAAAAAGCGTGCGTTTTGGGAAAATATTTGTAGGCGTGTCCTTGTTCGAAGTACATATTCCAAGTTATATTGTGGGTCAACTGCGCTTCCATATAAGTACGTCTGGCAATTATTATAATTCCACTTGTACTTTATTAGGAATTACAGTTCTAATTTAAATTCAAAAACTCAAAAAACTGAAATATTTTTTTGATTTAGGCTATAATTTACAAGGAAAGCGTCTATTATTGTTTATTATTAGAAAGAAAATCTTATATTGCTTATTTCATTCTTTGAGCATTTTGTCATAGGGCTTATAGTTTTCGAGATATGTACATACTTGCGAAAAACTTGAATTTCTCTCTTCACTACCCCTCCTCCTCTTTTTTGATGTTTTGGGCGTTGTTCTGTTCTCATAAACTATATTAAATTAAAAAGCCGGTTAGTTCAGGGTAATAGCGTTTTCTGAACGGAACATTTGTGGTAAAGTCAATTTTTTATATGTTTTGTAGGATGATCCCCTAACGCTAAATCCAAGTTTTCGACCTCGAGGACCCTTTGCGCGCGGAGCTATGTGCAAAAAACCGTTATAATTTGGCACTTTTTTGATTTTTTTCCTTAACTTTTTTGCTGAGCCTTTTACATAAAATATATGCATGACAAAATCAAAGAAGAGAAAATTTGCAACAATTTTGCTGTATAACATTTTTCGCTACCGAGAATGTACATATGTATAAGATATGCGCTTAATGTAGTATGAAGCGCACAATGCAATCGCAAAAAAAAAGTATCTACAAGCCAGTGACAAAAATCTTGGAGCATTTTCATACATTTTTGTGACTCTTTGTTATACATTATCTGGATACCTATTAAAGATAGAAAAAAATCGAGTGAGGAACAGTTATAGGAAATTATCTTCTCTTTACGCTTGGTTTACTAATATTTTTCCAAAAACGTCACTGAAAAAAATCAGACTAAAAACTGAAAAAAGTGCCAAATTGTAACGGTTTTTTGCAGATAGCTCGGCGGGCACAGGGTCCTCGAGGTCGAAAACTTGGATTTAACATTAGGAAACCATCCCATACAACATATAAAATAATTGGTTTTACCGCAATTGTTCCGTTTTTTAACGCAATTAAAATGCATATATTGTTTCCAGGCTGCAGATTTTTAATGTCCGTCCATCTTCGCAATGAAGAAATACTTGGAAGATTCAGTTGCAAAGTGTCCCGCAAGAAAAGATAGGATGATGTTGACCGATAATATATGCTTTGGGCTAGCAACTTTTCCTCTGTATTCCATACAGCATGGCTTAATCGTTCCTTTTTGGTTAGCATTTTTGCAAAGACTTTTTCATTTTGCGATACGTCGAGTCCATCAATCGTTTTGGAAACAGAGTTCGTAGACTTTTGAGTTTTTTTCCGCAATCTGAGAATTGTTCTTCGCAAAGCTGCATTCCTTTTTTGCAAATTACATATTTTAGTCGTTTTGCGATTGAGCCTCTTCTTTATGCATGAAACTTTTTTTTTGTAAAACTGTAAGATTTTCAAGTTTGTTTCGCAGTGATTGCAGACTGAGCCTGGAGATTCAGACTTTTGCCGTTTCCGTGGTGGTGATTTCAAAACGGTGAAATCAAATTCGTCACAATCTGACTCCAAATTCGAATGAACCTCTTCGCCGGGTTGAAGACAGCGGTTCGGAATGGATCCCCGTTTTAAATACCTTTTCCCGATTAAGTCAGCCGAGAAATGCTTGTCGCAAATGTACAATTGCGAGGAATTTGCGACGAATTCTTCATCAAATTTACACTTTATTTCCCACTCCTTGAATAGCGAAGTATCGCATTCAGGGAATTTAAACATTCTTATATTTGGGTTTTCGCGTTTTGATCTCCGGCAATGAGGCAATGCACATCTGTTACCCCTTAATTTCTCCATATCTATGTTTGAACTGATTGAACAATTTGTTTAGTTTGTTTTTCATTTCATCAATATTTTATTAATAGAATTTCCCGGTCAAGTCCATAACCTTCCTAAGCATATAGGTAAATGTCTCAGACAACAAAATATGAATGAATGAATATGAATATAAAAAATCATTTCCGGAACAAATGAAACCATCTTAACCAAATAAAGACATAGAATAAACATGCAAACAGAAAAATAACATTTTGTAATCAAGCACGGAAAATAAAATAGCTGATGCAATTTAAACTAATTTATTTATTTCAATTGCCGCGGAGGTCAAAGGAGATTTAAAAAGTTTTTTAGTTGTTACATGAGACGTTTAATATTTTAAAGTACAAAATATTTGTAGTTTTTGTTTTTAATTACTGAATCAGCTCAATTTATTCTAAATATATGTACATTCTTTTATTGAACGGATATATTTCCTGACTGACGTGTAATACATACAGGGTGGCCCATTTAAAGTGAACTAGTGTAAACCATGCATAACTTTTTTATTTTTTAATATTTTTTTCTGAAATTTCGTAAGAATAAACTAGACACATGGGAGATATGTTTACAATACTTTTCAAGTAGATAGGCGTTGAGGAAGGGTTGATTTAGCTGGGTTTTATAAAGGAGTTTATTTTTGAACATTTTCATTCACAAAAAGTACTTATGCGAAGAGATAAAATGGAATATTGCTAACGATTCCTTAACTCAATGTTTAAAAGATAATGGGCCATTTTTTCGTACATTTTATAGGCTGGTTAGTCTTATTGCCTAGAGAAGACACACACAATATTTAGAAAGCTTTTCCATTGTACTGAATGACATTTTTGTTTATTTTGCATAGTTATGTTATCTTTTGCTTATTTACGCTGTTGCATGAAACCGTGCAATGATTTTTTTAATCTAAGATGATGGTGTAACCATCAAAATATGGCAGAACTATGCAAAATAAACAAAAATATCATTCAATAAAATGGAAAAGCTTTCTAAATATTGTGTGTGTCTTCTCTAGGCAATAAGACTAACCAGCCTATAAGATGTACGAAAAAATGGCCCAATGACTGTTTAATAATTACCATTATTAAGCAATTTATTTAGAAATTAGTCCGTAAAAATGCGTCAGGTAACGACACAATAATAATAAAAAATGAATAAATGAGTGAATCGTTACTTAAAATTGTCAAATTTTTATAAAATTACATTGATAAAATAAAATGGAAAGGATCCAAATGCATTAGTATTGCAAGAAAACAACATGGAGAGATATACGGTTCAGCAACGAGTTCGAATAGTACCAATTTACACAAATAATAATTAGATACACAGCGCAAATTTCGACGAACGATTTGCAAAATTTTTCGCTATTCTTAGGAACAAGGAACCGTTAATAGTCCTCGACGAGCCCGAAAACGAAGTTCGAGGACGGACGAAATCAATAAATGGGTGGAACCCAGCGTTGAATCAGATGCAACATCAACCCGAAGAAAGTCATTTCCGATTGGGGAAATCACGAACATTACAACGTATCTTATATGAATGCCACATGTTTTCTTACGCGACATAATTCACTTACAACTTCCTGATTACTAGAAGCGTATGCCACTGAGTTCCAGCGGCCACAATGGAGATTTTAACAGACGTTTTTGGCGAATGAGTCATTTCGAAAGGATCTGCAATTAACTAGCCGGCTAGATCTTCAGACTTAACTCCACTAGATTTTTTTCTGTGGGGATACCTTAAGGAGAGAGTCTACAATAATAAACCAGGGATAATTCAGGAATTCAAGCAAAATATTGTTGTGGAGATCTGAGGTTTGCAGCCATAAATATTGCGAAAGGTAATGGAAGATACCGTAAAATTATCCCCTCTTTGCGAAGTCGCCCGGGGCAGCCATTGGATGGATATATTTTTTGGTATATAGTGTAAACATATCTCCCAAGTGTCTATTTTATTGTGTGGAAATATCAAAAAAATCGGTTCAGAAATAAAAAAAGTTATTCATGGTTTACACTGGTTCACTTTAAATGGGCCACCCTGTACATAAATATTTTACTTTCTATTTTTAATCGTGGCTGTGTGAGAACTACGACTTTACACAATAAACTCTAACAGTAGTACTTGGAACACTATGTACACTCCAAGTTCATATGCAATGAAAATTATCAATTTAATTCAGAAAATTATTTTCTTGTTGTGGATATTTATTTATTTTATCCGGAAATGGTTTTTATTTATTATGTAACTCAACTAGCTTTCCATCACGGAGAGTTATGAAACTGACCTGAAAATTACATTTTTTCCTTATAATAATTGACGTATTTACCATTGTGCATTATAATATTAATTAATATGTGCATTTCTTTTGCGATTGATTAGCGCCATAAGGCGCAAATTTCTGAGAAAATATTTACATTTATTGTATACTTTCTTATACGGATTGATCAAAATAATAATTTGAATTGGTATTAAATGTATAAGTATTCACATTTTATAATTGAAATAGAAATAAATAAATAAAAATGTGAAACCCTTCCATGCAATATGCATGGAAGGGTTTCACATTTTAACCGACTTAATCTGGTCCGGTTGCGTGTTTGAGGCATTGGGAGTTTAAAATTGTATTTGATATTTCAGCTTAACTAAATTTGCAGATATTACTTAATTAAACGTAGCCTCCTACACGCTTTTAAATAGTTTATTTTATAGTCAGAAGCATCAAAACCCCCCTCTTCCTTTAACGGGCTTGGGACCGTCTTCGACGGAATTAGGGCAGGTGTAGCCCAACAGACAGACTATGATTTTGTAAAGATTTTGGAAAATTTTATTCTACATAATTAATTACCCTTGATTTTTCGGCTATGCTGTTCAAGAAGAGGAAGGCTAACGAAGTTGAGGTAAGAATCTCTACTCAATCTGTTTTCCACCCATCGCATCCACTAATCGCACTCATAAACAGAGTGTTTCACATAGTGGTAACCGATCTTGTTTTGGTAAAATTCACACAATAACTAATCTATTGTTTGTTCTGTAATAGCTATCTTAGTTTTTCTTCAACTTGTTGTAGACATCTTAAATAACGTATGGTCGAAGTTTGGTTTCGATCCGTTGTAAACTAAGGGAGATATGTATGTACATATTTCTATTTCGTTACAAATTTTTATTCTGATTCCCATAGTCCATAGTGTAAACAATTTTGGTCGACATTTGTTCACAGTTCAGATTATTATTCCTGTATTATTACTGTTGTATGCTAATCTAGTTCATTGGAATTTATAAAAACCGGACAAATATTTCAAAATATGTAATGAAAAGTAAATAATGTTTCGTTTGGGAATTTCCTATTCCAGTCAGTAAATACGGCAATTATATAAGGAAAACTGCAAAGTTTGCTAAAAAGTTTCTCGGCTATCCAGTCTTTTCCTCCAAGGACGTTAGTACATACATATGAACTTTGTTAAGTGTCGTATGCGTAAATTATAAATTGAGAAGGATGTTTTTCAAACCACGCGGTAATTGAATAGAAGATAAAGCTCTTCATTTAATGGTTAATGCTCATTTTTCGCAACTCCAATCAAACCAGGAAACATATGTACATGCATACATATACATATGTATGTATCATAATCAAAACTCTTTATATATCCCGTGGTTGTTAAAAAGTAAAAACGTTGAAAAATTGGAAAACTGGATAGACGTGAAAACATATCTCTTGTAGACACAACAATTTATTTATACATTATACTAACATATGTAAATTTTTAAGACCAAAATCACCAAAAAATTTCTGAAAACCTGTTAAAAAAATCAATCACTTGTATACGCTGGTAAAGTCACATATGATGTGCCAATTGCAATTTCCATAAATTTGATTTTCATTTTTTGTAGATCTTATTTTTTTCTTACTTCATTCATTTTTGTAAAATCTAATGTAAAATATCGTATACAAATCATTCTATTACTGATCCCAATTCATTTTTAGCTGCAAACACAATATTGTAGCATCCTAACCCCTTCGTCGCCGCGCGCCGCGCCGTAGATATTGGTCATATGTAGAGACCGGATTATATGCAAATGCATAACTGCATATGCATTTGCATATATTGCCCATTTTACTTGGTTTTTGCATATTATATTGATAATGCATTGATGATGCATATTTTTTAGTATAATTCTCCATTTGCACATTTGAAAATATAGAAAAAGAAAGAATTGCCATCAACTGCGAGTACTCAATTATATGCCAACCTTGAGAATGTTGAATCTCCTATAGTTAAAGGACTCCATCCAAGTAATGAAAAGTGTACAAAGATTGAACGCTGAGCTACCCGCTATATTCCCAGAAAAACTCGGGGAAAAGTTTCACAAAATCCTTAATAACAACCCTGGATACGAAGAAATATGTAAAATTGACGTACCGGCAAAACTTTACCTGACAAAATATCTGCTAATATGGCTCCTAAATTTAAATATTGTCCAGTGACATCAGCTGATGTTGAACGTTCCTTCTCAAATTATAAGACAATTTTAAATGACAGGAGACAAAATTTTACTACGGAACATTTCGAACAATATACAGGCTGTCCGGAAACTGCCGCATAATCGCACCGCATTGTGATTCCTCATGTGATTTCCAGCAAAAAATTTGTATGGAACATACTCCCTTAGCTTAACCTTTTAGCTGCCACAGGAATTTGAAGATTTTTGAAAAAAAAAATCATTTTCTTGCACGACTTAAAATTGTTTAGGTAAATTTGTTTGCTGTAATAATCATCATTTGCTATTCTAGCTAGTCTAGCTTTTGAGATATTGAAGTTTTAGTCGCACAAGAAAATGATTTTTTCAAAAATCTTCAAATGCCTGTGGCAGCTAAAGGCTTAATCTAAGCGAGTATGTTCCATACAACTTTTTTGCTGAAAATCACATGAGGAACCACAATCCGGTGCGTTTATGTGGCAGTTTCCGGACACCCTGTATAATAGTTAATTACTATAAAAACAACCAATATCTGGCTGGAACCAACTAAAAGGTGTTTTTCGTGCTCTAGACTACTAATAAATACTGAATAATATTTTTTTTCTTTCATTTTATGTTGCATATTTTGTCATTTTAGTTGCATATTTCAAAGGTTTTTTATGCATATTTGCATGCTTATTTCAGCCTTTTTAAGTTGCATATAATCCGGTCCCTAGTCATATGTATCTGAAATGCACGCATGCGAGTTCATGAACCCGTCAATGTTCCGTCACCGCGGCACTATCGCCGCACCATATATCAACACATCACGTATCGTCCTCGCCAATTCATACACCCGCACCCGCCAATCTATCCTTATCCATCGCTAATTACACACTACGAATATCTTTACGCGGCCGTCGTCGTCGCGCTATCTCTATCGCATTCACATTCATGTACATGCATAAGTTTTTTTCGTTCACACAATATCTATCGAAGTAGCGCATGAAAAGAAGAGTAACAAGCAAAAGTGTATCTACATTGAGAAGGAACGTTCTCTTCGCTTAAGGCATCTAAATATTTTCTCTTATGGACCCACCGTGCGTCCAGGTCGAAATTTTACTTAGGACACTTCGATGTATGGAGCTGAATATTCTGTATACTTCTGATTCTGTGCTTGCAGTCTTTTACCCACCTTCTCATAAAATCGAAGCAGAGGTGGTAATCGATCTACGTTTCGTGTTTCCTATCTCCGTGTCCACTACTGTAGGTGATCAGGTGTCTCTCGTTTTTCACAAACCATGTGTTTAGGATGATCAAACCGTGCGATCTGCACATAGTCAGAATAGCTTCACCTTCGTAATTTCTGACCGTTGAAGGGCTACCCTTTCCACCATGGCAATCCTCGTAACCATAATTTGATTCACCTACATGGCCATTTAGATCGCCTCCCAAGAACACCAATTTGGTATCTGGAATGGGAATCAGGGTGTCAACGTCGTTCCAAAAGGCCTCTTTTTCTTCTGGTGGCAGTCCCACTTGGGGAGCGTAGGCACTTATTACGTTCCACACCCTTCCGCAGATAACCAATTTGATGCTGATCAAGCGATCACTTCTCTTCGCGACACTTATTATGCTGCCAAGCAAAGACGACTCCAGAATAATGCCAACTCCGTTTCTTTGATTTGTGATTCCATAGTAGTACAATTTGTACTTCTTGGAATTCGTAAGAAACCGGGCTCTGTCGATATGGGTATTTCGCCACTTCGTCTCCTGCACGCACATAATGTCAATCCTCCTCCGCTTCATGATATCCTCAATCTCCTCGCTCTTCGACGTCATGGAACCTACATTCCAGCTTGCAACCCTCAGCTTCTCCACAATGTAGTTGGACTGCCTTATAGTGCTCGCCCCCGGAAACCGTCGAGCTCTGGCGCGAACTAAGAACTCGGAGAGTGCAAAAAATTGACATTCGTCGGTTTCGACCGAATGCATATGACACGGCACTCTCATCAGGTGCCATCGCTATTGTCGTGTCATATGCATTCAAGGACGGCACGACCGAGAATGCACCGGCTGGTTGTTGTTCAACCGTATATAAGCCGACAAGTCATTCGTTGCACGAATCACATTTGAAGCGAATAGCTACTTGCTATTTCTGTGATCCGTTCAGCATCCCACTTTTTTGGCTACAATATATGCGTGTTGGCACGCAGCCTCCACATCCCACGTAACAGCCGTGGAGCCCTTCGCTGCCATCCCGTTTCCCATTCGGTGCGGGTATACAATCATACACAAGTACGACATTGTTGAGAATGTTAATCTCCGAGAGATTTCCCGATTTACGGGCATATCGACTCGGAGGGTGCAAAAACCAATGTCGGGACGACAGCGGAGAGCCCACGGCTGTTTCGTAGGATGCGGTGCGGAGGCTGCGTCCCAACATGCATATATCGTTATTGTGTGAACCATTGACGCCGATTACTCATAACGCTTATCTAGTGCCTGTGGGCTTGTTAGTCTTCTCGTATAGACAATACGCACACTATTTTCAAAAAGCTTTATATTGAATTGAATTTTTGTTTATTTTGCATAGTTATGCCATATTTTGCTTGGTTACGCCATTGTATGCGCAATGTTTTTTTTTCAATTTCAGATGATGGCGTAATAAAGCAAACTATTTCATAACTATGCAGAATAAACAAAAATTAAATTCAATAAAATGTAAAAGCTTTCCGAAAATAGTGTGTCTTGTCTAAGATGTATAGGGTTTTCCAATTAGGACGAGTAGATGTTTGCAGCCTGTTTGATTTGGTGGCATCGGTCTAATCTGTGTTTGCTATTCGGTCACTCATGCCAAATCACCATCTCAAGTTACACGGTTGAGCAGCGCGTTCAAATGATAAAACTTTATTATCAAAATGAGTTTTTGATGAGTATTTCTCGCAGAGGTGACGTGAGTCGTCCACCAATATCGTGCGATTTGTCCCCGTTAGACTTTTTCCTGAAGTCGCAGGTCTACACCAATAAGCCGCAATTGGTCAATGCCCCTAAAGTCAATATCAACTAAGCCCTCGCTCAAATTCAGCAGGATCTATACGGCAGAGTCATTAAAAATTGGACCACTCGAATATTTGAATGATGTTATATTCCATACAAAATCGCAATATATGGGTCTTTCAAATAAAAAAAAATCGTTTATACCTCACACGCAGTTTTATTCCATTTCAACATCTACCCGCCCTTATTGCTAAACCCTATATGAGAAATCGGCCCTGAATGAATAGCTGTTTCCATTACAATTTAACTGGGCCTCCATTATCTCAGACGAGATTATATTGTCAGAATTACTGCAGCTTTGGTTCGAGTAACACTTCGACCACGAATTTTTCTGTTGTCTTTATAAATCGTATTTATATAGGGTATCCGGCCCCAAAATGTAAATCGTTTCGGAGATACTCGTTGTTACAACGACCAAGAGCTGATTGGTATATTGCCTAGGGCGACTAATTGTTCTGTTGCCCGGGGAGGTGTAAGCGCTAGAGCGGGCGCTGACCGGTGTGGTCACAAGTCGTTTGTGAAACAAACTGAAAAAGATCCAGACATGCCAGAACGCTGCTCTAAGTATCGCTACAGGTTGCCACCTGACGTCGTCCCAGGTCTACATCACGAAACTGGCATGTTACTAGTACGAGATCATTTTCCTGTCTCTCTAATACCTGGTCGGTTGTTATCGAGAGGATCACCCAAACTATTATCTGATAGATATAGGGCATTGTCGGACAACCCGATAGCAGCGGCTTCGTCCTTGTCGCTTGAGACAATGCGACCAAACATAGAGCAGCTAATGCCTTTCAGCATCGCTACAACAAGTATAGGAAAAACACGAGGACTATAACAGTCAAGTGATGACCTGTTAGAGTTCATAATTTTTGCACATTGTGGCTATCATAAACATTTACTAAAACCACCATTGACTAATGTAAAGTGTGTATTTATTTATGATAATAACAGTTCAATTGCGACCAAATTAAATTCATTCTCGCAACGTTGGCAGCGACTATTCATTCGAATCTTTTGCCAACATTCGATAATACATTAAATATTCGGAATAGTAATCCATATACGTTCGATTATTCAACAATTTACCGGGCGGTACAAAATTATGAATTACATTATCCAGTAAGAATTTATAACAATTTGCCACTTTGCGCAATTTCTGTTTGGTTCGAATTCCAACTGTTTTGATATCATCTAAATATTCAGCAATTTCTTCAGCATTTGCCGCGGCCAATGTTTTAAGTGCCGCTTCATTGGCTGAAAGTATAAGCATGACAAATTATATATCGGAATAGAGATGACTAAGAGTTTGTAATGAATGGTACGACTTACGCTCAGGAACCAGAACATTGTATTTTTTGTCAACTGCATGCTTTTCCAGAGATGAGCTCCATTTGATTCGGCTCTTGATTTCTTCAATCGACCCATATGCTGTGGATAGATAGTTGGGAATCAATTGAAGTACGAATGGTGATTCCGTGGCGCTTACGGCCAAGGGATTGCGATGTATGTAGAAGAAACTAGAAATTGAGTAGAAGGAATCATTAATTTCTTAGCGAGTTCAAGTGCCTTTTAGAGATAACTAAATTACGGGGATGATAAAATGGATACAAAACGTGCTTACCATTTTTTAGTTGAATATCTCAGATTATCAATAGGTACCTCATTGAATATGAGCAATTCATTCACATGCTGTGCTAGTGGACTACCCTTGTTACTACTCTTCATAATACTGGTTTCTGATCTGCAAAATAAAGAACATGCTAGTAAGTTGCGAATTAACTAAAACAAGCCTAAAACTTACCTAATGGTTGAATTAATAATAGAACCATCAAAATCCAGTTTCGTACTGCAAAACACATCAGACGTCTCAAAACTATCCGTGAAATTGCCATTTTTCGCCAACTTCCGTTTACTGCTTGCGGCCGAGTTCAAAATGTACTGCAAATTTTTCTTCGTGTACGTCATCTTCTCCTTAATTTGCTCTAGATTCGATGTGTCCTGAACAATTTTGTTAACAAGTGTACTAATCTCATCATAAATCTGTCGCGTTGAATCCAAAAGCATTTGATGATCTTCGACTTTTTGTTTCCCATTAAGAATTTGTGCTTTTCGCTGGACTACCTCCTTCTTCAAATACTCCACTTGACCTTTACTATACGAGTAGCCATGTTTGGCCAACAGAAAATCAGATACAAGCGATTCAAGGTTGTCCTTCTCCAGACTGTAGGCACTCATTTGCAAATTGAAGGTGTTTTGAAAAGTTTCGAATATGGCTATAAACGAACTTGTGTGTTTCGTTTCTAGTTGTTTTTCAGTTGCGTATTTTTGCATAAGGCTTAGGAAAAATGTGCGTGCCTTTAACATTTCCACTTCAAACGACGAAAAACGGTCGGACTGTGATGCAACTTCGGCACAATCCTCTTTCGTGAGAGCAATAATTTCGTGAGAAAGTTTCTCGCTTGCTTTCAAAATCACATTCCATGCCACCCAGTTTGGTATATCAGCGAAGAATTTCCGTAGATTGTTCCAAAGTTCCTGTTCGTCGTCATTAACATTATAGCCTGAAACAAAACGAATATGTTTGCAAACTGTTTTGAATGCAATAGCAAATGTCGCATTACCTGTACTATATATTTCATAAAATTCTCTTAACGTATTAACAGCTTGTTTTATAGCATTCTGGGCCAACGCTTCACTTGAATTGGTGAGAGATATTTTGACGGGCATTAGATCGGTCATACGTTTTTTGTTGACGTCTTCTTTGCTGATCGTTTCGCTTAAACCATCGATTTTGAGTTCCAGAATGTTTGTTCTTGCGACCACATTTTCCAGGCTGTATTGCAGTTGGATTTTGTAGAGATCTACATGCGACAAAATGTTTAACGTTAATGTGAAATATGTTGAAAATATGCAAGTGTAAACTTACTTTTACTGCGGACCGTTCCCATAGTATTTTCATAGATAGTTTTCTGTTCGGTAATTTCCGACTCGGTTTGTGCTTTAACTTTTTGTAAATGTTCAATTTCGCAAAACCGTTGCATCCCTTTAGGCAGGAAGGATCTTTCGAGTGTCTGAATAAAAATGTAAGATTGAAACACATTAATTTGAATTTGCCGCACTATTGTTGTGAAGTGGAGTAACAACTCATTTGGAAGTTCAAGGGATACGTACGCAAGTTGAAAAGGGTTTAGCCCATCACGGCATGGAATTGAGAGAGTCCAATATGTGTGACACTGCTGTGCATTTATGTGGTTATGGTAAAAGTTCTGGTCTGCGGTACCCAGGTAAAGAAATAGACCGACCACACCATGATGTGAATTACTGAAAATGCGGCCCGGTATGTTAAATCATTTAAAGGATTCTGCTCGGAACCCTGAACCGCTCTCTCCAGATCTTTCTCAATCTCGCCAACAGCTGACATGTCGAGCAATTTATTCCTTGAGATGATGATTTCCTTCCTAGCAATCGACTAGGTACTATTTTGAAACTTAACGATTGTGGTCACGGATGGGGCCGACCACCGGCATAGTGAGCTCTAGGATACATTGCTCATGGTGTTCCACAAAAGTGGGCCAAGAACAGCTTTGCATAACTCGAGGCTCGAAGGGGCTAGTTAGGGAGAATTACCTTGTCAAAATGCCTACGCGCTTATACCTAGCTAGTTTGTGGATTGATGACCACACGGCCCGAGCGAAATTTGCTGACTAGTATGCTGAAGGGCCCCCATCTGGATGTGAAAAGCAGCACTAGCTATCACTTTAAGCTGATGGGTAGTCACAGGTCAAACGAACCTGGGATATGCACGTCTGATTCAGCGTGAGGCTTAACCTTTAAGGGGCCGAAGTCTTCAGCAAATAGTGTACCTCGAGGATGGGTTTGCTTAGGGGACCATGGTTCCTTGCCATCATGTACTCGAGGTGGCTGGGGTTGGGTTTCCGAAGGGGATTGCTTGCGCCGAAAGAAGAAATCTTCATTTTAAATCCTGTCAGTAAAATGCCGAATGTTCAAACATGGACCGGGAGGTAAGAGCCTAACCGCTTAGGCACTCCTCTGACGGTATAGCCCCGTAGATGACACTCTATGGGTCTAATATTAACGCGATGCCAGAGGTAAAGTCTGGCATCATTGGCAAATCGCCAAGCAGGATTGTATGGTGCCCGGTAAGGAGTGGACCAATGTCCGAACTTCTATCCGCAGCTACAGCTGGATAAAAGAGATGGTATTCCAATAGCTTGCATTTCCGACATGCCGTTATAATTATTAAGGTCTAATACACTGTTTTGCACGGACCTGTGCATTAGGAATGCAAGTCCTCCTTCTTCTTCTTCTTTTAGCGGTGCAGAAAGGTGTGAAGCCGCTGTACATCTATGTGGATTCGAGTTATGGTTCGTCGATGCTTTCGTCCGTGATGTCAAGGGACAAAAACATAGCTGCTGCGATAGGGTTTTCCCACAGTGAGATAGGGGTTAAGTCAGTGGGCGCAGCTGGGCATTGAAACAAGTGACCCACATCGTGTGGAGCGCCAGCGCAGTTTGGACAGATGTTTTGAATGTCCGGGTTAATGCGAGAAAGGTACGAATTGAGGCGTGAACAAAAGCCCGACCGAAGTTGACCTAATGTCACTCTGGTGGCTCTCGGGAGCCTAATCTCCTCAGGCGAAATGGGTGGAGGGCGCACTGAGAGGACTCTATTCGCACTTAATCTCGCATTAGACCGACTCACTTCTGCAGTGTGAATCTCAGCGATGGCAGCTCGATATGCATCATCGTCGTAAGGGTCTCTCTTGTATCCGTGGACCTCTCTCTCTAGGTCTCGTAAACCACGCCTGACATGTCGTGGTGGAGGAATACGGTCCATGAGACTGTTGTTGGGATGATCCTCACGGTAGCAACCAACTAGATATTGTTTAGACAGTAGGAGATTGTGGTCACATCATTTTTTTCTCTTGATGTAAGTGATCCTGGGCAGACATCAAGAGGCAACCTGTGGCTGTGCGTAGAGCAGCATTTTGGCAGACCTGAATTTTGGTCCAGTTTGTATCACATAGACTATGTGAACAAACTGGGGCTGCATAATCAGCAGCTGCTCGACCCACCGCTTTGTATGTGACTAGCATGGTTTCTTTATCCTTGCCCCAGGTGCTACCAGCTAGTGCTTTTAGGATTTTATTCCTACTGCGCATCTTTTCGCAAACGGATGCTGCGTGATGAGCTGACGTCATTATGCTCTCTAAATGGAGCCCGAAAATTTTAGGATGAGCAACAGTAGGAATTGGATTGTTGCCAATACGTACATCAACCTCCCACCGACAATCCCCCGACCAGGTGGTAAGAAATGTCGCAGAAGATTTAGACGCGGAGATGGTGAGGTTTCGGCTTTGGAAGAAAGCCTGTAATCGCCCAAGATAGCGTTTATTTTGGAGGCGCATTTCATCCTTATCCTCCCCTGTGGCGTGCACGGTGCAATCGTCTGCGTAGGAAATCACCTCGATTCCTTCCGGTGGTGTAGGAAGGCCGGACATGTAGATGTTGAACAGAGTGGGGGAGAGTACCCCACCCTGTGGAACTCCTAATTTGATTTTCCCTAGCTTAGAACGTTTGCCACGAAACTCAGTGAAGGAATGCCGACCAGCTAGATAGTTGCCCAAGTAACAATTTCATCCCTATAATACTTCGTAAAATATTATCTTCTAACGACAATAGGGGCACTTTACAGGGTATAAACTCTGAATAATAGTCCAATAATGGCGTTTGGCGCCGTTTTTTGATCCAATTGCACCTTATTGTAGCACTGAACTAAGCTTTGAAAAAGACATACATCAATGTGTAATGTTCTGCATAATTATTTTTTTTTTTTGCTTGTCTTATCAGCCATCAACAAAGGTGATGCACCACTGCATCTTGCATTTTTCTTGCTGGCTGATAAGACATCTGGAAGCAATTAGTGCAAAAGCTAGCGGGTAGACTGGTTGCTAGAGAGGTAGCCGTTGAGTTTTTTTTCGTTTTTGCTGTGATTGGGAGAGTTGCGAATTGGCTTTGGAGACGAGTGGTTGGATTTTGTGCTGTGTGCGCGCAACGAGTTGTTGAAAAAAAAAAAATGAATGAAAATATTGAAAAATTTTGAAAATGAAGAAAAGTCGGGATGAATTTTAAGGGGGAATTGGTGCGGTTCAGGAGTGACTGAGACGGTTTGGTTGGATGCGGACGAACAACGAGTGTTGAACCGGAAAAAGTGATTTTTACAAGTGGAAAAAAAGGAAGAATGAGGAAAGCAGGTTTGGTTTTTTTGTTGAGAAAGGAAGGCTTCTGGACGGAAATTTGAGGATTGGTAATAAGAAAGGTAATGGATTCGTATATGGATAATTTTGTTTTACGAATCGAAACGGCAAATAATAAAAAAAAGTAAGTTTTTGAATTTAATAATAATTGGAAAAAAAAATGGGAAAAGCCTATCGCGGGTAATTGAATTAGTATCTATCCTCTTTTTGTATATCGAGTGAAAGTGCAGTTTTTTTTTTTTTTTGCGATTTGATTTCGGGTGACGTCATCGGTTCATCGATTTAACATGTGTCGCCCACAGGTTTTTTTATTGAGGTTCCCGGTGAAACAGGACAAACTCGGGGAACACTAGCGGACACACAACGTGGGTAGTGTATCCCAGACATCGCATCGTTTTTAGTGGTGCTTTGCATATTTTCGGCCCGTTTTCACGAAAAAAGAAAGAAAGGAAGAAATGGGAAATAAATCTATTTTTTTATTGCTGAGTTAAGTCATTCGTTAAGTGGGTGTGCAAAGCCCTGAGTTAACGTGCATTTGAAATCCGCGAGTTTTTTTTTTGTTTTGCTAGGTGAATATGCGCAGTGTGTGGATTTTTTTGGATTTAGTGAAATCGGTAATGGTTGTTGTTGTTGTTACGATTATCATAACTTAATTGAGTGGAAGGCGGTTCTGCTCGGTGCATTTTTTTTTCGTGGATTGATTGGTGTCAACATATATTTATGCGGATACTCCATATGCGTGTGTATCAATTAATAAATTATATATAAATTAAAAAAAAAAAAAATAAAAAAAAAATAAAAAAAAAAAAAAAAAGTTTTTATATACCATGAATTTTTGTTCTTTGAATTCCGCTTTCCAAAAAATGAGCGGCTAAGCGCCATGCTTTCTCTATCCCTCTCTTCCTCGCCCTAAAACCTTGCATTTTGAATACCTTGGGGGATCATAATATAAATGGCGGCATAGGATCCCAAGGATGGGAGGGTGAAGACCCGCGGGCCCACAACACCTGGTGCCCTTATCGAGCCGTTCAACACCTACGGGCTCAAATGACTTGGAGGGAAGAAGAATATGTCCCGATTGGACGGTTTCCCCTTTTTATATATTATACGGTCTTTGTGCCGGTTTTTGCGTATTTTTCCTGGCTGATGCAGCCAAGTCCCTTTACGGGACTTTTGCCTTTTTGATGAATTTTCGGGAGTTTGGCGCGTAGGCGTCACCATTATGTTTTCGCGTTTTATTAAAGTTTAATATTTTTGAATTCTCGGGCAGGATGCGTGAATGTTTTTCTATTGTTCATGATGGCGGAAGCAGGAAACTCATTCAAAACCCACCCCGTTACTCCCAGCAGCTGAGCTGGTCTGCGAGCACGCATCACCGTGGGTTTCTTGAGAGGGTTTTTTTCACTTTATGTGACTTGGCCTAGACGGCCACACCAATCCCTCGTCTTCCAGGCGGTCATCATTACAAATGTGTTATGTCATCATTTTCTGTCATTTTCTCGTGAAAAAAAGAAAAAAAAAATTCCCCCAGCCAGCGTCGAACCAGCGACTGTCGGACGCCAGTCCGACGCCCTAACCACTCGGCCAACCTCACATATAGTTAACATTGCTCGTAAACACTACAAGTGCTCAACACTTCTTTATCGACTCTTCTCCATTGCACCTTCTTCTTTATATGTCAGTCAATTGAAGTTGAATAAATCCACACATTCATCAACAAAATGCAGACATTTTCTGCGCTGAGATTATCTTAATTGATTCATAAGTTAACAAGGAGTGAGGAAATGTTAGTTTCATGCAATATTTCAATGAATTCAATTCAAGAAACGTGGTATTCCGGAGCACTTCATAAGTGTCAATTCAATAAATCACAAAGTCCATCCTTCAATAAAACTAGGCTGAACAATTTATTGGATGACCATACGAATGTCACACGATAAAAATGACACCGACTGTGCTAAAGAAGAATATATGCATGTGTGTGAGTTAACTTAGAGAGACTATTGCATGTGTGTGCTGTATCATCCAATAAACACAAGAGTGGAGTATTTAAAGGAGTGTCTTTTTTAGGTTGACGTTTAGAGACAGTTTTATCGAAGTTTTATACCACAATCTTTGAATTTATTCCATAATGATGACAGAAGCTTTCCGGAAAATACTTTAAGGATGGTTTATCGGATCAAAATATTACTTTAAGCGATGTCACACGATAAATGAATTCCGTGGTACTATATGGTTGCTACAGTGTGAAGTGCTTCTTTAAAGCAAACGAATTGTTGCTTGGGTGGCAATCCAACGGATCTCTTGAGCAGGGATATGCATATTCAGCAAGTTCGCGAGAAGCATCGAGTGATTGACATTGTCAAATGCACTCGTTAGGTCAATTGCCACAAGAATCGATCTGTGGCAAGGACGTCGGTGGTTTAGCCCATCACGGATGCGTGTAGTGACCGCATCGAGGGCAGTGGTGGTACTATGCATTTTCCTGAAGCCATGCTGGTGAGGTTCTAGCTTAGCATGCTTAACAAGAGTGGGGTGAAAAAGGGTCTCTAGCGTCTTTGCGACAGGTGAAAGTATTGTTATGGGTCGGTAGGATTCACCGAGACCAGCGCTCTTTCCCGGCTTGAGACAGGGGAAAATCCGTCCTGTTTTCCAGATTTCAGGGATGGTGAGCTTAGAGATCGACAAGTTAAAGGCTGCCGTGAGATACTCAATGGCTGGAAGGACGAGATGTTTCAACATTGCCATCGAAATGCCTTCACCGAGTTTCGAGGCAGTCGTTCCAAACTCAGAAAGATCAAATTAGGTGGTCCTCAGGGTGGGGTTCTCTCCCCCACCTTGTTTAACATCTACATGGCAGGTCTCCCAACACCTCCGGAAGGCATTGAAGTCATCTCATATGCTGATGACTGCAATGTACTTGCCACGGGAGCGGGTAGGGAAGTCATGCGCGTAGATATCAATAGATATTTAGCGCGCCTAGTAGCTTTCTTTCTTAGCAGAAATCTAACCATCTCAGCGTCCAAATCGTCTGCGGCCTTCCTTACCACCTGGTCAGGTGATTGTCGGTGGCCGGTTGGGGTACGTATTGGCAACAAACCAGTTCCTACTGTTGCAAATCTAAAAATTCTCGGGCTTCACTTCGAGAAAATGATGACTTCAGCCCATCACGCGGAAGCGGTATGTGAAAAGATGCGCAGTAGGAACAAAATTCTTAAAGCACTGGCTGGCAGCACCTGGGACAAAGATAAAGAGACTGTGCTAGCCACTTACAAAGCGGTGGGTCGAGCAGCGGCTGATTTTGCGGCGCCAGTTTGGTCGCAAGGTCTTTGTAACACAAACTGGAATAAAATCCAAGTCTGCCTAAATTCTGCTCTACGCACAGCCACAGGGTGCTTCTGATGTCTGCCCAGGATCACCTACATCAGGAGACACATTTGATGCCAATACGTGACCACAATCGTCTACTCACAAAACAATATTTAGTAGGTTGTTACCGAGAGGATCATCCTAACCATTCCCCCTCCACGCAACATCAAACGTGGCCTTCGTGACCTTGAGAGAGAGGTCCAGGGTTACAAAAGGCATCCTTTTGATTAAGATTCATACCGGGCTGCCATTGCTATGATTCACACTGAGGAAGTGAGTCGGTCTATTGCGAGTTTAGGTACGAACAGAGTCCTCTCAGCGCTCCCACCATCTATTTCGCCTGAGGAGATTAGGCTCCCGAGAGCCACCAGAGTGACTTTAGCCCAACTTCGGTCAGGCTTCTGCTCACGCCTCAATTCGTATCTATCTCGCATAGGCCCAAATATACAAAACATATGCCCAAATTGCGCTGGCACGCCACATGATGTGTCCCATTTGTTTCAATGCCCAGCTGCACCCACTAATCTCACCCCCCGCTCACTATGGGAAAATCCCATTGCAGCTGCCACGTTTTTGTCCCTGGAGATTACGGACGAAAACGACGACCAACTATAAATCGAATCCATATAGATACACAGCGGTTCACACCTTTAAAAGAAGAAATGCTATCGGGTCCGAGGGCCTTCCCAATCGGCTTTCTTGTCATTGACAAACGTTCGCTTCTCAGACTTAGTCAGGTTTACTGGTTTATCAATTCTTATTATGATTGGGAGGTGATCGGACGAGAGAGCAGTGTGCGTCTCCCATCGAGTAGCACCGATTAGGCTGGCACTTACAATAGTTAAGTCAGGAGAGCTACTGCAAGTGCCTGTGACTCGAGTCGGCGAGTCTTCATTGAGTGGACAGAAATCCCTGATGAAACTGAGATGGCTTGCATTTCCGCCGTACCGTCAACATCTACATCTAATACACAGTAATGTACGGACTTGTGTATTAGGAAGGCAAGTCCACCTCCAGGGTGAGAATCATTCCTGGCGGCTGGTCTATCTTTGCGCAGTATAACGTAATTGCCATGGACGCTAAGAGACGAATGCGAATGGAGCAGTCTCCTGAATGGCGGAAATCAAAATTCTGTTTACACTCATGAAATGAGTGATCCCGGTAATTTATTGGTGAATGCCGTTGCAGTTAAACTGCAATAAGGACAGTGGAGTGAAAACCGCTGGAGGAGGAGCAGGAGTTAAACTAGGTCTAGCATTCCTGATCATATTGTTTGGGGGTGCTGGGGGCTGAGGAGGAGGTGGAGGGCTAGGAGCAGCCCGTGGTCGCCCTGAGTTTATGCATCCCGGTGCAACATATGATATGGAGTGCTGACCAACCCTTCTCAAGCCAGAACACCTGAGATGTACCCACTCCAAACAGCATTTACACTGCACTGACCTGGCATTGGAACCAATTCGTTGCCGCAAACACTACAAAACCATACCTCTGGGCCTGGATTTGTTTCAATGCCGGCGCGAATTAATAAAATTGAGAGCAGCCGCGCCGAGATGTAATGCTCCCAATATGACGAAAAAACACATAACTCGAATTCACACATATATACAGACAAACACATCCTTCCTGCATCGAACCTTCAAGGCTCTTGCCAGGGAGGTATTTTGGCAACTTTTGGCCGTTTCCACGTAGAAAACGGGTGCGGTCCGCCCCGTAGAGGCAGTTTCCGTAGGACCACTGCAAGTCCTCCTCGTGGATTAGAACCATGCGCGCCGAGTCTATCGCTCCGCTGATCTTCGGACAGAAGCTATTGCAGCTAAACTGTAAGATAGTGAGTGGAGTGAAAACTGCTGCGGAGGGTGCAGGTGTTGAACTGAAGCGAGTATTTCGAGTTGTATTGTTGGTGGGTACAGCGGTGGTGAAATATAAGCTTGTGGGCTGGGTCCGGGAATAGACGGGGATGACCCGCATTCCGACACCTGGCGGCTAATACAATTTGTCATACTGCCCCATTTTTCTCAGAACTGGGCAGTGAAAATGACACCATTCTCCACTGCATTCCTGATACGTCGGTTACATACAAAGCAAATGTAGATTTCGGGACATAGATTTGTGCGATGCCGCCACGCTTAAATTAAATTCCTCCCAAATGGACGAAAACAACACATATAGGAAACATCCATACACATACACAGCAAACACAACCTTCATGCCAGAGAGGGTATTTGGCGACTCTTGGTCGTTTTTGTATGATCATTTTGATTGTCCCATGTCCTCAAAATCTTGGAACTGATTAGAGCATAATATAAGCTCACAAAAACTGGTGGGTTTACTGTTCCAATTAAAAAGCTCGCTCCATGGAGCTCCCAAAGTTATGCTCCATTCAACTTAGCAAACCGCGAGCTGACTGGTTTTTCAAAACTGTTTCTGGGAAGCACATACTACAGAAAAGAATTACGCACGAACAATATGTTTTGGTTTATATGGAAATTTGTGACTGAGAAAGGAAGGATTCTATCGTAGAAATACTCTTTCCTTTGCCCGTGTCATAATCCATACTTACCGTTGTAAACTGACCATCCAACTTTTCAGTTTTTGACACCAAGCTATTTAATCTCGACTTCTTTATGTGAATTTTGGACTTTATCCTTCGCATTAAATTGAGCATAACGTCGCCACCCTGTCGTGATTTTAGGACTCTAAAATGAAAGAATTGTGGTCAAAATCCTCACTATAATGGTATCACTCGTGCCAATTTGTATTCCGTATGTACTTACGACTTCAAAGCATCATCGTTGGGAAAATTTTCGGTAGGTCCACCAATTTGATTTGCCCATCGCTTAAATGCAATTATATCGTCTTCGAGAGGCATTTTTGATTGAGAAAATAAGAAGCACAAAATTCAGTAATGTTCAAGTTAAAATTCTTCAAATTCAAAACAAAACCGACTGGAAACGTCAAAGTGCTTGTTAATTCTTGACAGTAACTTGTATAAGAGATATGGCGGGATCCCATTATTTCTGGTTCGCATTTTTGATAAGAGGTACTGTCACGGTAATAAGTGCTTGGTGAGTACTGTTTGCGGTTATTTACATTTATTTGAAAAACGAAAAAACTGCTTTAAATATTTCGCCAGAAATGGCCTACAAAGGAGGTTCTCAAGTCTAAAATAGAATGAAAATATTAACGTAAATGCTGCCACACCAATGATTCGTGTATTTTAAGCTGCATCTAAACTGGCTGGAGGCTCGTCTATAAACTGGCATCGCGAACTGCCATTTGGCATCTACTTAACTTAGCATCTACACTAGCTACTCCCACCTTGTTTAACCTGTATATGTCAGGTCTTCCAACCCCACCTGAAGGAATCGACATAATAAAAAAAGAAAGATTGTACGAGAGAACAACGGCAAGGGTATGGAGTGGCAATCAGCTATTGAAATATTTCGAAACGAACGTCGGCGTGCGACAAAGCTGTAAATTAAGCCCAGACATTTTTGCAGTCTATATTAACCATATCCTTGACGATTGCCCTGGTGGAGTATATGCTTTTGGGATGCGACTTAAGGGCTTGTTGTATGCGGACGATATTGTCTTGTTCGCAAAATCGCCGAATGACCTACAAGGCTTCATGCACACGACGCGAAAACGGCTCGCAAGCTCGACACATCGAAATGCATTGTTTCTTATGGGAAGCTCGCGACAGCGAGAGCCGTGCCGCTGTCAAATCACAACTAGCGAGACGTGTTTTCACATATCGTGCACCACAATACGCAAATTCACGGCTCGCGAGCCGTGTTTTGACTGTGAATGGCTCTCGCTTGCTGTCGCTCGTCATGAGCTTCCCATAAGAGCCAATGCATTTCGATGTGTCGAGCTTGCGAGCCGTTTTCGCGTCGTGTGCATGAAGCCTAACAGATGATCAATCATCTCGATATGTACTGCTTCTTCTTCTTCCTTGCCTTGTTCTTTATACCGCTCCATGGCTTCGCGTTGCTCGACCCGCGGTGTAGGCACATCGCCCGTTTTGGCGATAATATCCCAGCATATTTCTACAGGCAGCTCTATCTTGGATCGTGTCATCGCCGAGACCAATGCGTTGTTGTTGCTTTTTCATTTGACACATCCAGGTGTTCTTCGGTCTGCCTCTGGGCTTGGGTCCATCAAGTGGAACTTCCATTGATATCGCTTTCTTTGCGGGGTTCTCAGGCGGACGCCGTTGAATCCATTTGTCGGTCTTCGAGCTTTTCGGTGATTGGTTGATCTATGGACAAGCTGCCTCGGATGTAGCTACTCTTGATGTGGTCCCTTTTCGTTACACCAACTGACATGCGGAACATTTTCATTTCAGTCGCTGTCATTTGTTTCGCGTAACCTTCATACATGGTCCAGCATTCTGATCCATACACGAGGGCGGGACGTACAACCGTTTTGTACAACTTGCCCTCTCGATATGTACTGCATGAAATGGAAATTGACAGTAAACCTGGATAAAACGAAAATAATGGCCTTTAAAAAAAGATTTCGTTTGGCTCGGAGCGAGAACTGGACAGAGGCGATTTAGTAGAAGTGGTGAAGCAATACACTTATCTTGGAATACAAATATCAAGTAATCTTAATATGGAGCTTCACCTAGAAAGTAAATTAAAGGAAGCGAAATGGGCAATTAGATCAATCTGGAAAAAATGCCTAAGTAACAGGAACATAGAGTCTACAGTTAAATACAAGATATATTTGGCAGGTATGAAGAGGAAATGCGTACGAAGAAGTTGAAAAACTACAACGTTATTTCCTGAAGCGAACTTTCCAATTACTTTCAAAGACGCCAAACTACATGTTGCTCCGTGAGACCGGTTTATCACCACTATTTGTGGAGATACTTTCGACGCACATAAAGTACTTGGCAAAAGTATCCCGAATGAGTGAGGAGAGACTCCCTAAGAAGGTGCTGACATATGCAGTAAATGAGGGAAGTCTTTTCTATGGCAATTTGCAAACACTTGCCAGAGCAACGGGAACTCAAGTCGATTGGAACGGTACAAGCGGTAATTGTGACATACTATTCCAAATGATTTCGGAAGTAAAGAACATGCGAAGGCGGGCGAATATAGAAGAAGCGCGAAGTTCACAGCATCGCGAAATTTATGTAAACCTGAATCATGATCTTGAGGCGAACACATATTTCCAGAATAGTTTTAGTATTCATAAAATTTCCCTTATTTTTAAAGCGAGAGGCGAACTATTGCCGCTGAATTATATTCCGCATCGCTTCGCTCGCTCTCTTATCTAGTGCTCGCTACGCTCACAACTTAACACTAATTTATCCTTATAAGCGATTTTGAATGCCAATACACCTGCTAATTATAATTTATTGGGTTCGACGTATCGATGGTGAAACTAAAGTGGATATGAAAACAAAATAAATTTGCGTCGCGCCACTATTTCTTAAGGGGTCAGGGTAACAACAACATACTCAACCCCGTGACTGATTGATGAGACTGCACTAGCCCTTAAAAAATATTGGGAGTGTTATTATTAGCGTGAGTTATTTCGAAAATCATTAATTAGTATTACTGATTCCAAGATGGTAAATGAAAGAAATACTCGATGCTGATCGACCGATAGATTTTCGTTTGGGAGGCATAATCAAAAACTAAATTTCAATTATACATATATTTCAGTTTAATGTTAGCGCGCCAAATATTGAAAACTGTTCATACTAACCCAGAAACCGTCATACATCCAAGTTGACGGTTATCACTGACCATCCTGTGCAGTATTCGGTCCAATAACCCTTTAGGCAATTTTGTGGCGAGTCCGGCGACACCTCAATCGTGTCACTCCGCCAAAGGATTGCGGAGATATCGACGGATTTCCGAAGTAGTACGAAGTTGATTGTGAAATTGCTGTGACAACATCCAGGATGTAGGTATGTACGTAGAAACGTAGTCACCTTGAATACAATTTATCGGAGATATCGATGGACTTCCGACCACCCTGTGCTCTAATTGGGGAAGAGGATCCAATTAACCATTAGGCAATTTTGTGGCGAGTCCGGCGACACCTCAATAGTGTCGCTCCGCCAAAGGATTGCGGAGATGGCCAACATCCAGGTTGACGGCTATCTCTGACCACCCTGTGCACTGATCGGAGAAGAGGCTCCAAAGACCCTATAGACAATTTTGTGGCGAGTCCGGCGACACCTCAATCATGCCACTCCGCCAAAGGATTGCGGAGATATCCACGGATTTATTATGGCTCCATTACACTACGTCATATCACCATATTTCTACCATATCCTTAAGCCCGGTTCGATTTCATTTAGTACACGTATAAAAATTTAAAGTGAATGAATCGAGTAGGCTTAATCACTTACCGTAAAAAATATTAAATGAAAGATAAAAAGAAGGGGGGGCACTTCGGGACATGACATATAGTTTACGACCGATTCCCATACCTAGCAAGGATATATACAAAATTTCATAGAAATCGGTCCAGCTGTTTCGAAGGATTTTGTAAACAAACTTTTTGAGGAGAATTTAATATATTAGGAGACCATATCCTTAATCCGGTTCGATTTCATTTAGTACACGTATACAAATTTAAAGTGTATGAATCGAGTAGGTTTAATCACTTACTGTTCAAAATAGTAAATTAACGATAAAAAGAAGAGGAGGGCACTTCGGGGCATGAAATATAGTTTACGACCGATTACCATACCTAGCAAGGATATATACAAAATTTCATAAAAATCGGTCCAGCCGTTTCGAAAAGATCATATCCTTAAGCCGATTCGATTTCATTTAGTACACGTATAAAAAAAAGCGTATGAATGGAGTAGGTTTAATCACTTACTCTCACACAAAATGGAATTTCGATATTTACTACCACTTCCTTTAATATTTTCAAAAAAAAATTTGGTCCTTCTCCAATGTAAGACGGATAAAACAAAAAAATAATCATCCAAATCGGTCCAGTGGTTTAGAAGTTTACTGGCAACAGACACAAATTCACGTCCATTTTTATATACACATATGGCCAAAGAAATAAGTACACCCATACGAATTTATCTTATCACCCTGTAGCCAAGTAGTTATTTTAGGAAACAAACTCATATGGAAAGATTTAAATACTTAATTGGTGAGGAATGAAATAACATGTAAATTAGCATATTATAATAAATAACAGCTTTCATTTACCTTGAAAAAGTACGAACTGACTAAAATAGGCTGGACAAAATAATAAGTACATGTTATTTAATTTGATTAAAACTTGTTTTAAATAAAATATTAAGTTCTAATTCGACAAGAATTTAATTTATTTTATTATTTAAAAGTAAATGTTCCATTATTTTGAAAGAAAAAAAGGATTTTCTTGGCCTTTTGGAGATAATTCTTATGGTATGTTCGCATACATCGATATATCCAGTTACTTCCAGGAAATTCCGTAATTGGTCAGTTTTGTGAAAACTGTGTTTCTGTTTCATTGATTCAACTCCCCCTAAACATTCCAGATTCAATTTAACTCTAGTAACAACGTGAAAAGCCACCCGACTTGGTTGAAGCGGATCCTTGACCAGTTTGTGAGGTACGGTTAGGGTTAATATCCTGCTGAAATCCCCATTTAAAGTGTGTGTGTGCTCATCAGTGAAATATTCTAGGACTCTAAAATAACATTTCTTATATGGAAATTGTCTCATTGTAACGGTTATTAGGTATACTTGAACGAAACCAAACTATGAAAATTAAACCATAGACCACGTTTTTTCGACTCCATGGGAAATAGTCAGTATATGTAGCATATATTATATTATTATTTTTTTCTTGAATGAAGAATATTACGATAAGAGTAATTTCCAATCAAATTTATTACGATCTCATAAATAAAACAGAATATTCTGTGAGTGTTCATTGTTCGGTCTGGAACAAGAAAAACTATCCTTCCCAAATTTTCTTGAACCGTCAACACATTATGACGTCGCCATGGGAACTTCCAAACTTTTTGTCAAAACTGCTTTACTTCTTGTATTCTTCGAATTACTTTTCAAAGGGATTCTATATTTTAAATATTTGCCGCGAAAATCACCAAGAGAACTTTTCTCGCCATAGTGATAATGAGACCGACAGTTGTCCTTAAGGCCCTTACATAGACTTAACTGTATTTGAGACTGCTTATATTTACTTTTTAATGAATTACACAGTAAATACAATGTTTAGCTGGTTTATTTCGTTATTGAGAGAATAATTTTTCCGCTATTTCAAAGTTTCGAACTTAAACTTCTTTTTTTCGTACCTACCATGCGTTTTTCGCCCCCTTAAGTATTTTTGTTTGTTTTTAATTTAACGCTTCTTGCATACACAGATTAATAAAAAAATAAATCCTTACGGAAAATAGGAACTTGTTGTCAAAAGATTAAAAATAAACGATGGTGTACTTATTATTTTGACCAAGCTGAAAACCCACTTCAAAGTTAATATCGGAAGGGACTAAGAAAATAGGGGGATGCCATTTAGTTTTTCGGTTCCGTTGGCATTGTTGTATCCTAATTGTTGTAATGACTATCTATTTGGAGTAATTCAATTTTAAAAAGGATATGCAAATTTGGCATAAAAAGGTACATGAGGGGTGTACTTATTTTTTTGTCCATATGTGTATATAGATGAATTTATAAAATAAACCACTTTATCTATCTATCTATCTATCAAACAAGGCGGCCCTAAAGCAGTTACCAATGAGGTAACCAAAGCCATGAATGACCTATCCGCAAAACCGTGTCCTTCGCGCTCGACTACCCGATTACTCCACCGATGAACAACTACCCAGAGCCACACGTACAGCCTCAGGCTCAGTTTCGCTCTGAATGGTGCTCCAGACTTTACTCGTTCTGGTCTCGCATCGATAACGCCATTGCAGATATTTGTCCAGCATGTGGCGCCAGCCCACATAATGTGGACAGTTACGTCACCGCTACCCCATATCTCATCCCAACACTCATCCCAGCATGACTCACCTGCTGCATAAGGAATATGCATCACCCCAACATAATGTAATCAATATCAAATTAACATCGACATCAATATGTATCTTGTCAACATGAATCATCATCTCATCATCATCATCATTTATGTATCATAAACAACAAAGAAGATTGATTTACCCAAACACATCGCATCGTTGAGAATGCATCACACGAATATCACACAAGTGTCAATTCAGCATTAATTATGTATAAAAGAAAATGTTAGATTTTTAGTTAAGTCAGTCCTAGTCCAGGTTTTATTTCCAATAAATACATATCACATACAAATCCCGTTTTTTCATAAAATCCAACCATCTAATTCTAATTCATCTAAATGGCGCAGTCGGTCCGCGAACAAAAACTAAGTTCCAGAAAGTGAAAATAGTGTTTTAGTTAGTACACTTAGTGGAAAATTTGTGCTAGTGTTACTAAAATTAAACATTAAAAATAAATCTTTAAGGACCCCACCAGTGGTAATCCTTTTAGATACAATTAATAAAAATCGACTCTGTTGGACCCCACCAGTGGTAATCCATCAAGAGAGTGATAATACAAACTCCGAAGGATCCCACCAGCGGTAATCCTACGAGAATAAATAAAATCATAAAATCATAAATTAAGTGATTGTGACTTAAAATAAAAAGCCAAAATGTTGGAAGGAGACTTACCACAATTACCAAAGGAGGACGAAAATCTTACATTAAACTTGGACCCACTGAAATACGTGATGGGTATTCCGATATTCGACGGCACAGACGATGTCACCAGCTTTATAACAAAGGTGGATAGGATCATCCCAACAGTACGGAGGTACAATAATGACAGCCAATTAATCATAATGGAAGCAATTTACTCCAGGATTAAAGGTAAACCAAAACAGCTGATCGAAATACATAATAACATTTCTAATTGGACTCAAACTAAAATATTGCTAATGAATAACTTTTGTTCCTATAAAACCACAATGAAATTGTATGATGAATTAAGAGCGCTCAGATGCTCAGGTACTATTTTAGAATTTTACGAAAAAATACAAAATAATCTGAGAACTTTAAATACGAAAACAAAAGTAGAGTTAGAAACACGGAATTTGCCATATAATGAACATATTGAACATAACTTAAATGCCGCGTTAGAAATTTTCAAAGGTAAAACTCCTGAACCAGTGAGGTCAATGTTATATTCCAGAAATCCCAGTTCTCTCGAAGAAGCGTTCAGATTGGTTCAAGAAGGCAATTATTCAAATTATACTAGTAATCCTCATAAGAGAAACTATTTTGAAAAAAATAATAATTTTAGACAATTGAGACAAAACAGACATGACGGACATGAATACCAAAATAAAATTTACCACCAAAATTCCAATAATTTACATCAAAAACAATATTATAACGTTCAACCCCCTCGTCCAGTTCAGCATAACTTCGTACCCAAAAATAATTATTACCCAAAACCCGAATCAATGCGTAACCATGTTGGAAGTACCCAACAACGTTTTAACCAAGACAACAGGTTTAATCAATATAACAATTTTGGAAGTTCGCAAAATCTAGAAGAACTTTCCAAATGCCCCATTATTCCCACATAAATCAACAGCATTTAAAACAGAAATAATTAAAAACTATTTTCTACAAGAAGAAATCCAAATACACTTTACTACTGCTAGCCACCACACTGGCAACGCAGATGTGGAACGTTTTCATAATACTTTAGCCGAAAATCTTAGAATATTTAACGCAAGACAAAAGCAGAAAGAAACCTTATTTCATGAAAACCCTTTGACAGAAATTTTACATTTATACAATAGAACTATACATTCAAGCACGAATGAAAGACCAATTGACGTACATCATGGTTTAGGTAACAATTCAAAAATATATGAAACACTTATTAAAAACAAAGAAAACAGTATTAAAAACTTAAATAAAAATAGAGTAGAAAGAGATATAAATGAAAATTTTGTTAATGCCAACCCTAAAACTAAATTAGATCCAAGGAATAAATTCATTAGAAGTAACGATACAAGAAAATTTCACAAGAATCAATATTTAGCCAAAAGAAAATTTCAAAATTCAGATTTAATAACTCCCTTTCGCTCCAGCAATCCTAGTTCTTCTACTGATACTGATACCAATCTCGTCAACTCAAATGATAGAGATAACCAATATTGCGGACGGAAACTGTTACATACTGATACAAAAATAAAAGGTACAATTAATAGATCACTACACCCACATAATACACACAGTAAACTTAACGCTTTACGAAGAAAATTTCAAAAAGATAGAAGAAAACGTTGAAATTTTGCACTCTCTTAATTACGACTTAACTGATGTTGCTCATGAACTAAATCATTTAGAACATGAAATTCATTCATTAATGTTAACTGACATAAAGAAAACTAAACCAAACTTGTATAGCAGATTGGCAAAACTGAGCAGAACCCAAAATAACCCATACACACCTGTAAACTCTCCAGAACTATGTGAATTAATAGGACTAAAAACTGACTGTAAAAAAACAAAAAACCTTAGACAAAAACGTGGTTTAATTAATGGTTATGGACGAATGTTGAATTGGATAGGTGGAGTTATGGACGATCAGGATGCCTCACGTATTGAAGCACATTTTGCCAACCTTGATAAAAATCAGAAAGTTTTGAGAGAAAACCAGGATAAGCTTTTGAAATTCAACACTAATTTTGACAATCAAATGAAAATTTTAACACAAAAATTTAATAAAAACCAAAACGAATTGAAAATAAAAGTAAACGAAATACGTAAAGAAAATAATGAAAGTAAACGTAATTATTTTGCATTTGAACAAAAAATAAAAATTCTTTCAGATATAAGTCATTTTAACGAGCAAATTGAAAAAATCAAAGAAATTATATTAAACTCAAAAATTGGAACATTAAATCGTTATCTAATTGAAGATGAAGAAAGCGATATATTTAAAATAACTATAGATAAGTATCCAAAAATAACAACCGCAGTTGCATTCAAAGAAAACTATGTACTAATTGTAATTGGTATACCTCAATTTGTCAAAAATAAATACCAAAAATATACTTTGGAACCAATTCCAAATAAAGAAAAAAAATTTACAAATTGTAACAAATGTTAATGAAATATTAGAATATAATAAAACATTGTATTATCCATCAGATACTTTAAATGATTTAATCGAAATAAAAGAAGAATGTATAAAAAATTTACTTCAAACAGAAACACAAAATTGTAAATACGAAATAAACTCAAATTTTACTGTTAAAAAAATAACTGAAGCCATAATTGTAATAAAAAACGCTAAGAATACTAAAATTCAACATAATTGTAACGAAGAAAATAATAATGTAACAAATATTGTAAATCATAATGTACTTATTAAATTCGATAATTGTCAAATAACTATCCAAGAAAAAACATACAGAAATTTGAAAATTTCATATTTTGCTCATATAGTTTTACCAAATATTAATAAAATAAAAAATTATACTGTAATAAAAAAGTTAACTCTGGAAGATATAGAATGGAAACAACAAAATTTTACAACACTTAAGGATTTAGAAACATTCGAAGATAAATATGAAAAACAATCATGGATAAACTATTCATTTCTCACCATTGTAATAATAATTGTAATAATTTTAATTTTCAAGTACAGTCAAACCTGTTAATCGGACCACTCTATAATCGGACCACCTTCTAATTGGACCACCCTTGGTAAATTTTATTTGGTTTTTCATACAAAATAACCTTTATAAACAGACCGCCTCTTAATCGGACCATGGACCACGATCGGTGACTCCAATTAGATGGATCAGTACTAGACGTACCTCCACAATCGGACCAACCACCTGATAAATCTCCAAAATCGGACCAAAACTTCAAATTGATTCTTACTTGAGCAGTACGAGGAAATTTTTGACCAACAGACAGGCAACGTGGCAAGACATTTTGTTGACTAAAAAAAATCTTAGAAATTTCGTTACTAAATTCACTTCAGCTCCGATTACAATGATGAGCTATATTATTTCCCATGACCACGGGAAATTTCGTAGACAGCATCAACCAGTGAAACAGTGTTTGGTAGATGAAGTGGTGAGACCATTCTGGAGTTTCTGAAACAAGAAGATGCAAGTGAAGTTAAATGGAGGATTGCTTGAACCATTAACCATGACTTTGATTTATAGAAACGCTTGATAAAATATTGAAGAATATTCAAAATTTCGGTGGAACTGAGTGTGGGGAGAATTTATAATAAAAAGAAAATCAGAAAGGAGTTACGCTGTTGAGTTGAGTGTCGGTTTCAAAACATTAATTACATAGGGCATAGGTGACCTTTGTACAAGTCCAATGTTTATGAATAACGTTTAAAAATTATTTCATTAATTTTTTGTACTTTTCTGGCATCCCTTAGTAATCGGACCACCTGCTAATCGGACCAAATTTGATCGGTCCCGTCAGTGGTCCGATTAGACAGGTTTGACTGTATATGTATTATAGAATAAGAAATAATAAGATTAACATCAACATAACGAAACGAGAAGCTGAATATTCTGCAATCGAATTACCTGAAATTATACCACTTCAGAAGGATGTATTACCGTTAAACCTACCAGTAACAGAGTTTCGGCAGGAGTCGAAACCTAAGGAGGGGCGAGTTACGTCACCGCTACCCCATATCTCATCCCAACACTCATCCCAGCATGACTCACCTGCTGCATAAGGAATATGCATCACCCCAACATAATGTAATCAATATCAAATTAACATCGACATCAATATGTATCTTGTCAACATGAATCATCATCTCATCATCATCATCATATGTATCATAAACAACAAAGAAGATTGATTTACCCAAACACATCGCATCGTTGAGAATGCATCACACGAATATCACACAAGTGTCAATTCAGCATTAATTATGTATAAAAGAAAATGTTAGATTTTTAGTTAAGTCAGTCCTAGTCCAGGTTTTATTTCCAATAAATACATATCACATACAAATCCCGTTTTTTCATAAAATCCAACCATCTAATTCTAATTCATCTAATTGGACCATTTCTTCGGCTGCGCTGCCGCACCTACGCAACTTACACCGATTGCACTATGGGAGAACCCCATTGAGGTGGCAACCTTCTTAGGTCTAGAACTTGAGGAGAGGATGCCAACCATCTATGAATGACGATACTAGTCCCCCCCCCCTCACTTGCGCCGCTACAACAACTAGCTACCAAATGGATACTGAAAATGACATTACCAAACATTCATTTCGGATATTTTTATACCCTTCGCTCATGGAGTGGAAGTGTATATTAACTTTGTCATGTAGTTTGTAACGCATTGAAGGAGGCATATCCGACCATATAAAAAGTATACATATATGATCAGCATGACTTGGGGAGTCGATTAGGCGATGTCAGTCTGTCCGTCTACACTTAACGTATAAAAACTGTTAGAAATAAATGAGCTAGAGTAAAATGATGTAAGAAAGATACGATCGTAAGGCTATGCACCAATTTTTAAAAGAATTGTATAAGCACCTCTTCTTGGCAGAAGTTGGAGAAAATTAAGATAGAAAAATAGATTGTTTTTGGGTCAAATTTCACTTTGAACCTCTGTAAAAACCAAACCTCTTATTCGATGTTAGTGTGATTAGTTTTATTTTATAGGTAAATTTGCTGGCTGTAATAATCATTTTGTTTCACTATTCTGGCTGGTCTAGCTTCGGAGATATTGAGCTTTAAATCGTGCAAGAAAAGTATTTTTTCAAAAATCTTCAAATGCCTGTGGTAGCTAAAGGGTTACTTTTTACTTTTTTTTGGAAACCCAAAATAACGCCGCTACTACAATATATGATCACGACAGTTCTTAGAACTGAAAATGGATAAACCGTATTATTTCTGTAATAAAAACAACAGCGGAGAGAGAGTTCCCGGTAAGAGCCCATTAATCACGGGCCTGTCACTAATACTATTCAACTACCGTAGTCAAACCAACATGAGCCAGCTGTCCGATAGACGAACCGTCACTCTTACTGATTGCATTACGGGAAGGTTGCGGGCAGCATGTGCTGCCATTTGGCGGTCCGTCTGGATGTGTCTTTATGGTAGTTTAAGTGTCCCCCTATTTCTCATCTCTTAAGCCCCGGATAGAGTTCGAGCGGAATGAAAATGAAACGGTAATGAACCGGCATAAAAACCGTGGTGACGGTAATGAACCGGCATAAAAACCGTGGTGAATTTAAAATTTTAGCTTCGAAAATTGCTGCAAAGGCGTTTTACGTCCTAAATCATCTTAAAAATAACTAAAAAAATAATTTCCCCCTTGTCCGAATGCATTTTCAACGTGAAAATGAGTCGACTCTGTAGCATATTCTCCGTCGGGCGTGGTGAGTTTTGCAAACGTCAAATCGATCCACTGTCCACGACGAGTTCATCGCGGAAATTATCTAATGACCGGGGAATCGAAAAATAACACATAAAATGGCAGAGACAAATTGTGAAACCATTCTCGGATTTTAGTTTATGGAATTACCCATCATTTACCACATATTCCACGACAGTAAGTATGCATTTTCATTGAGAAAATCGCCGCGGACAAAAATTTCATTTTCATTCCGCCCGATCTCTATTCAGGCCTTTAGTTGTGTTTTTCTCTTTAATTCTCTTATACGCAGGCACAGCTGGTTGCGATATCAGCTGTTTGTTGTCATCAGCCAAATTGTTACCTGTCGTGACAGTTCATTCACTTTTCACTGTGCTGTTGAGTAGTTGGTGTTCATTTTCTTTGTAGACGCGTTCGTTTTGTTATTTTCGTAAATTATTTGTGACTACACACGTTTTTGCGTTTCGGCACACTAGGGAGTCTGTATACACACCGTGCATCATGTCATCCGAACTATTCGATTTGGAGAAAATCCACAAACATTTCGAGGGCAGCCTTCACGGCGAGGACGATGTGCTTCTCGATGAATACGTGGAGGGCTACAAAGAAATTAGCAAGTAAGTTTTGAATATTTATCACAGAAAATGAAAGTGAAATGACTCTGGTTGGATAATAATTCTGAGGAAGTTTGTGTGAGGAGCATGATACAAGCTAGTTCCCTGGATAAATCGCACAACGTGCCAAGACGATCTTCCGGCCTACATTCAATGTGGCAACTTTGGGTGCGTGTGTTATCTACCTTGTAGAATTGTATCTTATCAGGCAGAACCTGTGAAATTTAACCTTTGCAATTTTCAATTGCCACATAGCTACACACATCAACCATTGCTGCAAAAGATGTAAATTTTCTAATTTTGTTTTTATCTGTAACCAGGACGACGTTTTGATAAAACGAAAATCGCTTTAATTTATTGCCCCTAGGGGTGCAGGGTGGCAATATCGCGAGTACATTTTTCAACTTAAAACAAACAAGTTCAAGTGCATAAATCAATTTGATTTGAAGTACATTTTTATCAAATTAGCGTGTAGTTCTGTATATGGTGTTTTGCTTTGTCTACTAACGTTGACAAAGAAAATGCTTTCAACCGAATAGAGGAAATTGTAAAGCAACAAATGTTTTCTGTTCCGCATAGTTGTTGTTGATTGTATTCGAATATTTTTCAATATCACAGCATATTTTCCCAACAAATCTAAGACGAATTTATGTTCAATTTTTCACTATTTCCTTATCAATGTGGTATATTCAGAGCCGGGCTAGATTGTATCTACGAACCGAAAAGACTTTTACATCATGGCCAGGAGTCGCACACCCCATCCTCGAAGCAAAAAATGGACCTAAATGCTTCTAAACACTACTTCCAAGTACCGGAAATGTAGCCAATCTAAGCCCATGAATCTGTCGTGTCTGGGACAACAGGTTGTACTTCATTGTTAGGCGCCAGTTTATAATCGGTCTAAACAACATCACCCAACAACACTAACCGAAGCAGAAACAGCGGACATAGAGCGTAATCTACCGGGACCGTCAGAGGAGTGCCTAAGGTTTACGCGCTAAGCTCCCGGTTCATCGGGCTATTTGCACCTTCGGCATTTTATTGTCAGTCTCTTTTTTTTTGTCTCATAGAATAGAATAGAATAACTTTATTGAAGTAAGATGATAAATGCAATTACATGTAAGGCTTAAATTCTAGTGGTTAGTCAAAGTCTTTACATCTATGAATGAACTATTCTAGAGTATATCCGTTAAGGGGTGTGTTCGGTCTCGAATATTAGGTATTGATAGGAGAAAATAAACTTAAAACCTAGTGATTTAGGACTACTTGCTAATTAAAAATACCTATAAAACTATTTAAGAGCTGACTTAATCTATTAATCGTTGACGACGACATTAGTATACTAAAGCTCGTATTTGTGGCTTGTCAGAGGTGTAGCATTTTGCAAGAAACCTTCTTTCTAACAAATTTGCTTTTTGTGAGATATAAGGTACGCGGCATATGTTGTGTAGGCGATGCGTTGAGAAGTGAAAGGGTTTATTAAGGATTATTTTCAAACACTTGTTTTGAATTATTTGAAGTTTATTTTTGTGAGTTCTCGCGCAATTATTCCAATTAGGGCAGCCATATAAAATGATAGGAGCCATGACAGTGTTGTATATTAATAATTTATTCGATAGAGATAGCTTCGAGTTCCGGTTTATAAATGGATAAGTTGATCTTATGGTTTTTGTGACTTTTGTACAGGTTACCTCAATGTGTTGTCTAAAAGTTAGCGTAGAGTCCAAGATATTTAACAAATTTTGACCATGGAATTGCGGATCCGGCACGATTTCAGTATCTGTGGCGCCAAATTTTGATGATGCCATTTCATTAATATTGGCCTGAAACGACCAAATCTGCAATCCTTTTTTGCGAAATCGTAACGGTTCTCCGGATATTCAATGTCAAAGTTTGACATTTATATGGGGTAGTTCAGTTTTTAATGGGAAATTTGGGGTATTTTTTTACTACAGTTTGATGTGAATCAATAGCCTTGCCCCGAAAATAACATTTTCAATTTATTTTGCCTCGCTGTCTAGCAAATTTTACAATTCTTGCTCGCAAATATATTTTGACATTTCATATTATTAACATCTTTGCCAAATTGGTAAAACTTACTATTCTAGTGGGACCGATTAAAATGAAAACGTCAATTTTATGGCGTCGAATACTTTCCCCAATGTGTAAAGCGGAAATACCCCCCTTTTCTTATCAAATTACTTAACTGGCTTCATAGAAAAGTCAAACTTTGACATTGAATATCTGGAGAACCGTTACGATTTCGCAAAAAAAGGATTGCAGATTCGGTCGTTTCAGGCCAATATTAATTAAATGGCATCATCAAAATTTGGCGCCACAGATACTGAAATCTCCCCAAATTTGGGGTAGGAAGGTACCTTGCCGCACGCCGTTTAGTAAAATAAACTGCTTGAGTCTTGTCTGAATTTATTTTTATTTTCCATTTGTGGGAAAAGGATTTAATCAGCTCAAGTTGTCGTTGTAGGTCATTGACAATAACATTTGGGTCTAATCCTGTAGTGAAAAGAAGTGTATCGTCTGCATAATTTGCAATATTGCAGTTTGTGTGGACAGGTATATCCGAAGTATAGAGATTATACAAGGTAGGGCTAAGTACCGACCCCTGAGGTACACCGGCGGGAATGTGCTGTTTTTTGAAGACGGCTTGTGCTTTCACGCAAAAAGATCGGTTCGCCAGAAACGACTGAACTATTTTACAAATGAATATAGGAACGAAGCATTTTAGTTTGTAAATCAGGACATCATGCCAGACCAGGATTTCCGGATTGATTATTAAATTGGATTGATCTTTTGACAATACAAGAGGAGTTGAGGCTCGCCTGGCATCGTAAACTGTATTTGTAAAAGTGGATATAAGAGTGTCAATTTGAGAGGTGTTCGATATTGTAGAGAGATCATTACCAACTAGATTTGTGTTTGCTGAAAGAAACTGTCTATACGTTTTCCAACAAGTTTTACCGTGATGGAAGAAGGTCTTTTGTAGCACGTTTACGTTTCTTAGTACAGCAAAAGCAACCGGAAGGTGGACTGATGATAATTCATTACGAACTGTTGGGTTAGATAATGGAGTTAAACCGTTGCTGATTATTAGGTCCAGCGTAGATGGGTTACCTCTGGGTGGAAAACAGGTTGGGGTGTCTGAAGCATGGATCACTATATTGTATGATTGTGAGAGTTCGAAAAGGATGTTGCCGGCTTTGTTGGCTCTGCTACAGGTCCAGCACCGATGACGCGCATTGAGATCTCCACAGATAATAAATTTCGTTCTAGGTTTGAAAAGCATTTTCAGAACTTCTTTGAATAGGTTAAGTTTCTCAGAATTTAGTTTGGTGCCACTAAAATATACAACGATAATAGTAGTGTTAATGTCTTCAACTGATATTGCTACAGTTTCAATGATCTTCGTTGGGAAATTAGGTAGACGCTTGTACGTAATACCCTTCCTAATGCATATCACTACACCTCCGCCGCACAGTGGTTCAGATTCACATTCTAGTGGGACAAAAATCAAAAAAGGCAAGTAAGAGATTTTTGTAATTTATGCTTGGGAATGCATTTATACTCAACCATAGAATTGGGAAATAACAATTATATCCTTTTTGTGCAGTGGCGTCCATGCCAAAACGACCCGAAAAGAGGGGGCAAAAGTAGCTATTTAGAAAATACACAAAATTGTATGGCAAAAATTGTGCTTTTCATTGCAGTGTCTGTGGTTTTCCAAGTTTTTCATTTCAATTCATTAAACTGAATATCTGTAGAAGGCGGTAACATAAATTTCTGTTTAATTTTTTTATTTCGGTATGCGTTCTGTGAGTATGTTTACTATTGGCCTTTTTTACAGTACTTTTCTTGTTGTAACCTTTTATGAACCTGAGTGAACCTCATAAGGGGGTATTCAATCGAAAGCCCTATTAATAGACATTACTTTAAAGAAAAAATAGTACCCCACATTTGATCACTTTCCGGGATATAGCTTATTTTCCAAATGTTCATAAGTAAGCTAAAAAGAATTTCTAAAATATATTTTTCAGTCACGGTCAAGGGTGTCCCACGACTCTTGGTACATACGATAATGGGTGATAGTACAGCTCATTTGGGTACAATTAATGTTCTACATGACTCCTCTATCTTTAACCGTTATAAAGTTATAGAATTTTTTGTTAATAGTGTTAGAAACCACGACCTGCAGAGCAAAATCCCTATTTGCCACACTCCCAAATATTTGATCCGAGATTTGACTTTACTTTCTGAAACTCCACAAAATTCTACATAAAATAACTGTTTTGCCAACTAAATAATTTAAAACCCTACCCAGATACAACCATTCAAACTTTTAAGAAATTCGAAAATTGATTTTTCATTGAAAATTTAAATTGTAAAATCGTAACAGTACTTTGAACTGACAAATGTGCAAAGTTGATTAAAGTTGCCTCATAATGTTAGCTTTCGAACGACATATAAAAATTAGGGTCTTAGGATTTGAAAAATTGCATATCTTACATGTTAAAGAGAAAAAAACGTGGTTCCAAGAGAAAACCAAAGTAAACATTTCCACAATTTTTATACGAGTTTTATTTAGTAAACAAGATTTTGTTTAGTATAAAACGAAAAAAAAACCATACCAACGTTAATTTCGGGCGCGGCCAAAATTTTGATACCCTTGACTATTCTCGGGCTAATATTTTTTTTTCTGGTGTACTTATGACTTATGTTTAATCCCCCCATTCTTTCACTTCCGTTTTCACATAGTTTCGTTACCTCGATAAAACATATTTGCGTGAGGTTTGGTTAGAATAACTGAACAAACGGAAAAAAAAACTTTTTTTGGTAGGAGGGGGGATGGCCCCATAATACGAATATATGTACATATTTGTTTTTGTAATGTGTCTTTATATAAAGTACAAAAATATGTAAAAACGAATATATTCGTACTATGGGGGCATCCCCCCTCCCACCAAAAAAAGTTGTTTTCCGTTTGTGCAGTTATTCCAACCAAACCTCACGCAAATATGTTTTATCGAGGTAACGAAACTTTGTGAAAACGGAAGTGAAAGAATGGGGGGGATTAAACATAAGTCATAAGTACACTGAAAAAAATATTAGCCCGAGAAGAGTGAAGGGTATCAAAATTTCGGCCGCGCCCGAAATTACCGTCGGTATCGTGTTTTTTTTTTCGTTTTTTACTAAAAAAAATCTTGTTTACTAAATAAAACTCGTATAAAAATTGTGGAAATGTTTACTTTGGTTTTCTCTTGGAACCACGTTTTTTTCTCTTTAACACGTAAGATATGCAATTTTTCAAATCCTAAGACCCTAATTTTTATATGTCGTTCGAAAGCTAACATTATGAGGCAACTTTTATCAACTTTGCACATTTGTCAGTTCAAAGTACCGTTACGATTTTACAATTTATATTTTCAATGAAAAATCAGTTTTCGAATTTCTTAAAAGTTTGAATGGTTGTATCTGGGTAGGGGTTTAAATTATTTAATTGGCAAAACAGTTATTTTATGTAGAATTTTGTGGAGTTTCAGAAAGTAAAGTCAAATCTCGGATCAAATATTTGAGAGTGTGGCAAATAGTGATTTTGCTCTGCAGGTCGAGGTTTCTGACACTATTAACAAAAAATGTTATAACTTTATAACGGTTAAAGATAGAGGGGTCATGTAGAACATTAATTGTACCCAAATGAGCTGTACTATCACCCATTATCGTATGTACCAAGAGTCGCGGGACACCCTGTATAATAAAAAAGAGTTGAAGCTTGCATGGAGTTAAGTATAGACTCAATAATACCAAGATTTTTTTTTAATTACGGAAAATACTCGTTTTCGGAACGTAATAATAAATAAATAAGCTTTTTCAAATTGATGGATGAAAATGGATCAAATTAATTACTCCACCTTAAACAAAGGCGTAAAATACATATTACTGGCGCACTTCGCTGTATATTTTCAAATATATCGTCTTTGCATTTCATTATTTACTTATTATTATCATGTATATATTTTTCTGCAAAATTTAATTTAGATATAATTAGAAAAATATGCGTTTCTCTTGTTCACTTCTGATATTACAAGCTTTTTAAAATTGTAATTTTTTATTAAAAAGAAATTGTAAATTTGGAAAATAAGCTATCCCGGAAAGTGATCAAGTGTGGGATATTATTTTTTCTCTAAAGTAATATCTATTAATAGGGCTTTCGATTGAATACCCCCTTATGAGGTTCACTCAGGTTCATAAAAGGTTACAACAAGAAAAGTACTGTAAAAAAGGCCAATAGTAAACATACTCACAGAACGCATACCGAAATAAAAAAATTAAACAGAAATTTATGTTACCGCCTTGTACAGATATTCAGTTTTATGAATTGAAATGAAAAACTTGGAAAACCACAGACACTGCAATGAAAAGCACAATTTTTATACCCTTCGCTTATTAAGCGTAAAGGGTATATTAACTTTGTCATGAAGTTTGTAACGCATTGAAGGAAGCATCTCCGACCATATAAAATATGTATATATATGATCAGCGTGACGAGCTGAGTCGATTGGGCGATGTCCGTCTGTCCGTCTGTCCGTCTGTCCGTCTGTCTGTCTGTTGCGACGCGTTTTGCTCGGCCAGTTTAAAAGCTATGGAGCTGAAATTTTGCACACATGCTTCTTTTTGTTGCAGGCAGTTTGTATGTTTGAATCGCTAAAATCCGCCAAGGGGGTCGTGGGGCTGTCATACAAACCTACCCCCCAAATTTAGGTTCTTCTTAGAAAAACTTTTTTATTTATGCACCAATTTCAATCAAATTTCACACAAATGTGTTTTAATTGGTAACACACAATATATGTAAAAATCGACCAAATCGGACAATGGGGTCGTGGGGCTGCCATACACACCTAGTCTCCAAATTATGTTCTTCTAAGAAAAACTTTTTTATTTTCTTATCGATTTCAATCAAATTTCGCACAAATGTGTTTCTAGTAATACCACAAAACATATGTCAAAATGGACTAAATCGGACCATGGGGTCATGGGGCTGTCATAGAAACCTAGCTCCCCAAATTAAGTTCTTCTAAGAAATTTTTTTTATTTATACACCAATTTCAACCAAACTTCACACAAATGTGTTTCTATTGATGACACAAAACATATGTATAAATAAATGGAGTCGGACCATGTGGTCATGGGGCTACCATACAAGCCTAGCCCCCCAAATAACATTTTTCTAAGAAAAACGTTTTTATTTGCACACCAATTTCAATCAAACCTCAGAAAATTACATTTCTATTCATGCCACCATAACAAACGTGAAATCGGACTATGGGGTCGTGGGGCTGCCATACAAAGTTGACCCCCAAAATTAGGTTCTTCTAAAAAATACTTTTTTATTTGGACACAAATTTCAACTAAACCTCATGGAAATGTATTTTTAGTGATGGTCTAAAACATATAAAAAAATGAGTTATATCGGACCATGGGGTCATGGGGCTAGCATATAAACCCAACCCCCAAATTAGGTTCTTCGAAGAAAACCTTTTTGATTTGTCCACCAATCTGAACCAAATGTGTTTTAATTGATGCCACAAACTACGTAAAAATTGATGGGAAGGCCATAGGGCTGCCCTACAACCCCATTCCCCCTCTTTTTGGTTCTCATAAGAAACCTACGTCCCGCTTCGCCCAATAAATCTTCGCCACGGCACTTATGAGAAAATTCAAAAGCATGGAAGCGGGGAGGACTGAACACTAGTCATAGGTGCGCCCGAAAAAAACTTTTAGACCGAGGGGAGCGAAGGGTATCCAAATTTCGGCCGCGCCCGAAATTAGCTTCGGTCTCGTTGTCATACAATTTTGTGTGATTTTCTAAATAGCTACTTTTGCCCCCTCTTTTCGGGTCGTTTTGGCATGGACGCCACTGCACAAAAAGAATATAATTGTTATTTCCCAATTCTATGGTTGAGTATAAATGCATTCCCAAGCATAAATTACAAAAATCTCTTACTTGCCTTTTTTGATTTTTGTCCCACTAGAATGTGAATCTGAACCACTGTGCGCCGGTCGAGCATTTTCTGTCGTTTCTAGCAATGTTGTAGTCTGAATTTGCTAATCTGTCATTTTCTTTTAACCAGGTCTCGCAAAGAAAGAACAGGTCGATGTTGTTTTCATTACAGAAATTAAATGATTCAATGGATTTGTTTCGGATACTTTGACAATTCCAAAGTAAGCAGTTAATTTCTGATTTACTTACAGACAAATTTAAATACAAGACTAGTTCTTCTTCTTCTTGTAGCGGTGCAGAAAGGTGTGAAACCTCTGTGCATCTATGTGGGTACGATTTATGGTTCGTCAATGTTTGTGCCCGTGAGGTCTAAGGACAAAAACATAGCTGCTGCGATAGGGTTTTCCCACAGTGATATAGGGGTAAGATCAGTGGGCGCAGCGGGACATTGAAACAAAGAGGAGTACCATCGCAGTTTGGACAGATGTTTTGGATGTCCGGGTTTATGCGAGATAGGTACGAATTAAGGCGTGAACAAAAGCCCGACCGAAGTTGAGCTAGTGTTACACTAGTGGCTCTCGGGAGCCTAATCTCCTTAGGCGAAATTGGTGGTGGGCGCTCTAAGAGGAATGGAATGGAGTGGAATTCGGTCCATGAGATGATTATTGGGATGATCCTCACGGTAGCAACCAACAAGATACTGTTTTGAGAGTAGGAGATTGTGGTCACGTATTGTCATCAATTTTGTCTCCAGATGTAAGTGATCCTGGGCAGACATCAGAAGGCAACCTGTCGCGATGCGTAGAGCGGCATTTTGGCAGACCTGAACTTTGGACCAGTTTGTGTCACATCGACTATGTGTCCAAACTGGGGCTGCATAATCAGCGGCCGCTCGACCCACCGCTTTATAAGTAGCTAGCATGGTTGTGTTTGTCTGTGTACAAAACACTGGTCATCTGGTAAATCCATTTAACCAGTATTTCTTCTTTTTCCTTGCCTCGTTCTTTATACCGCTCCATGATTTCGCGTTGCTCGACCTGCGGTGTAGGCACATTGCTCGTTTTGGCGGTAATATCTCAGCATATTTCTACAGGCAGCTCTATCTTGGATCGTGTCATCGCCGAGACCAATGCGTTGTTGTTGCTTTTTCATTTGACACATCCAGGTGTTCTTCGGCCTGCCTCTGGCCTTGGGTCCATAAAGTGGTACTTCCATTGATATCGCTTTCTTTGAGGGCTTCTCAGGCGACCGCAATTGAACATGGCAATACCAATCCATTTGTCGGTCTTCGAGCTTTTCGGTGATTGGTTGGTCTATGGACAAGCTGCCTCGGATGTAGCTGCTCTTAATGTGGTCCCTTTTCGTTACATCAACTGGCATGCGTAACATTTTCATTTCAGTCGCTGTCATTTGTTTCGCGTAACCTTCATACATGGTCCAGCATTCTGATCCATACATGAGTGCGGGACGTACAACCGTTTTGTACAACTTGCCCTTTAGCTTCAGTGGCATTTTCTTATCGCAGAAAACTCCAGAGTTTTCTCGCCACGTCATCCACCCAACCTTTGTGCGATGTTTGATGTCATCATCGCATGTAGCCCCGTTGTTCACCATCGAGCCAAGGTACTTGAACTTGGTACAAGACTTAAGCTGCTCTCCTTTGACGTACATATCTGGTATCGGTGCATCTAGGTCTGAGAATGGGCATCATAAGAACTCAGTCTTTGTTATACTTACCCTCAGTCCATGCTCCTCCAGAATGTCACACCATTTTGTAAGTGCAGCTTGCAAGGCAACGATGTTTGGGCTACTGAGGACTATATCATCGGCAAAAAGAAGAGATATTTCTAGGCCGTCGGAGATACGTGTTAATAAGTAGCACATGATGATGTTGAAGAGCAACGGTCTCAATACACTGCCCTGGTGTACTCCGACATTCACCGGAAATTCTTCTGATTCACCGGCTGTGCATGTAACCTTAGTCGTAGCTCCATCATACATGTCTCGTATTATCCTGACGTATGCTCTATACTTTTCCATCGCAATACGAATGCACTGAATCGGATCGACTGTAGATCGACCTTCAACAAAGCCGCATTGATTGGCATTCAACCGCACAATGTTTCTCAATCGGTTGCTGACAACTCGCTCGTAGATCTTTAGTGTATGAGGTGTTAACTTTATAGCCCTATAGTTGTTGAGTTTGCGTGAGTCTCCCTTGTTCTTATAGAAAGGAAGATGAAAACTTTCCCTGAAAGCATCAGGCATCGGTTGCCCACCTTTGATTTTGTTGAAGAGAACTGTGAGCCAACTAAGCCCGACATTTTCCATTTGCAACCAAAATTCCGCGGGGATTTTGCCCGGTCCGACTGCCTTTCCGCGTTTCATCTGATGCATTGCCTCCATCGCCTCTTCCTCTGAGATATCTTCAATATTTGTGGTATTCGGCTCAACATCTCGGAAAGCTGCTCGAGGAAATTCTTCATTTAGAAATACTCAAAATACTCTCGCATCCTGCTACAAATTGGCGTATCGTCAATCAGCAATATTCCTTGCGAGTTCTCCACGTACTTTGGCGCCTGTATTTCCCGAGCGTTCCTTCTCCTTTGGGCTGCGACACTAAATATCCTGGCGTCGTGCTTAGACGGTCGCGCAAAGACGGTCCTTCGGTCGCAGTCTGAGTTTCTAATTCTTGGTAGAATTTCTCAGCCGCCTTCGCCTTTGCTTGAGCTATCAAGCGCTTTACTTTCTTCCGGCATTGCATATAATTTTCACGAAGTTGAACCCGTTCGGCTTCACTGCTTGACTCACATTTCGTACATTCAAGCTTATCTATTGTATTTTTAATAACGAAATTTCGCCCTGTGGCATGGGTCAAGAATAGTGCCTGCGCTTTTATCGGCGTGTAAAAGGCGACTGAAGGGACAGGAGAGAATAAAACTTTCTTCAGCTTCGAATATATCTTTACAATTGTGTGCGTAACCAATTTGTCTGCGCTCAAGAGTACTTCTCCGGATGGCAGAACAAAAAATCAGATTGACCATATCGTCATTTCAAATCTTCTTCTTCTCCCTTGCCTCGTTCTTTATACCGTTCCATGGCCTCGCGTTGCTCGACCTGCGGTGTAGGCGCTCATTTAAAAAGGTGGAGAAATCGCCTATTAGACGTTAGGTCGAAGCGCGGTGCTGATGTTGGCACATACCACCATCTAGTTATTGAAAAAGTGCGCTTACGAAAGGCAGCTATCCAACGGACTCATAACACGCAAATCTTGCCCAGATTTAATGTACAAAAGCTCAAAAATCCATCCATTAGATGTTCATATTCTACTGCATTGCTCCAAAAAGCTATTGCAACTACCCTTGAGAACCCCACAATTGAAGAGAGATGGAATGCTACAAAGGATTCTTTCATTTCGTGTGGCGAAGCAATCGTAGGACGTTTGGATCATGGGAGGAAACCATTTATGAGTGACGCCACTTTATCTCTTATCTCAGTACGCAAGGAAGTTAAGGAAAATATCAGCTCTGCGGCTGATGATTCAACTAAAAATCCACTGAATACCGAATACAGAAAGGCGTGCAGAGAAGTGTGAGGCATGACAAGCGACGTGCTCTGATCCAAGGGGTCAACGCGGAATTTGTGTTTCGGGTCAGGCAGTCAAAAAAGTTGACGAATTCTGCTACTTCGGAAGCATAGTCACTGCAGATAGTGGCGTGGAGGCCGATGTCCAATCTAGTATCAACAAGGCAGCTTCTTCACTCTGACATCCTTCTGGCAAAATAACAACATTTCCGAGCGCACCAAAATCCGAATCTTCGGTGTAATTGTAAAATCTGTGCTTGTTGATGGCTGTTCAACTTGGAAGGTAATCAATGAGATAATAACTAAGCTGCAAACTTTCGTAAGCCAGTGTCTACGGCGCCTCCTACAAATCCGCTGGCCGGAGATTATTTCGAATAATGATTTCCTTAATGTCACAGGCCGGAATCGGATAGGCACTTTTTTCAACAGGCAGAAGTGGCAATGGATATAGGTCATACCCTCCGAAAAGTGCCAACAAGTATTGTCATATATCAAGGGTGCCTCAAACATGAATTAAATCCAGAAAACGTTTGTTCAATATTCAACGGTCACTGTTCAACATTCCAGCAAACAATTTCTATCTTCCGCGATACGAATTTAATAAGCCTAGAAAATATTACTCGAATTTCACATCGAAGTGTGTTCTTCTTCTGTCTCTAAAGCAAGCTCACTTACGGGTTAAAATGACATCGCTATGAGGCCGGTATTGCAGAAAGTCGCAATAACGCAATTTGCGCTCTAAAACCTCTAAGCATGACTTACAATGTTTTTCTTTCCTTCCAGATTCTTCCAATTGATGGGAACCGTTTTCGGTTTCGTTAGTAGCGATGTAAAAAATAAAATTGAAATTTTAGAAGAATTTCGCAAAAAGGAAAACAAAGAAAATTTTGTTAGCTTCCGGACAATGATGGAATATGAAAAACAGGAAAATTTGCTCAACAAATCCAATTATGTGTCAGCTAGCCGAACACTGCTCCGACTTCACCGAGGATTGGGTAAGCTTTTATTGTAGCTTATAATCTATTGTTGGTATTATGCATATACAACTTAATGTGGACATAACCCGATTTCTTTTGTGAAGAACATAATGTATATAGGAAAAATCGCTTTTTTTTATGCAAACATGTTTAATCTTTCACCTATATTTAGGCCAAGCAATGAAAGCATAAAAAGGGGGTGTAGAGCACATCGAAGGGGGTGACGATTTTTTTCTTCGGTATTTTGTTAGGAGTAGCTAGGAGGTAAAGGTACTAATTTTACTCGTTGCTGAGGGGTGCGCTAACGCGGGGAGAGCTAAAAGTGCAATTTTGTGAAATTTTTGGTGTTTCGGGCTATATCTCGAAAACGGTGAGTCGCAGAGAAAAAAGTTGTGAGTAAGCATTAAAGCTTTCTAAATATGACGGTTTTTTATTTCACGGATCTATAAGGGATAAAAATAAAATAACAGGCGCGACAATCCAGCATTGGACTAAGGCCGCAGGATGTGTTAGTGACATCCTATTTCCAAGATCTTATCTGCTTTTTTGTTGAGGTAATGAGATCAGCATCACGCTCAGCAGTGTTATTTATCCCCATAAATGGGTACTCGTTTAACATCTGAGTGAGATCATAGTCCGTCACAAGCTCGTGAGTTCGAAAAACACCATGGAACACGGTGAGATTCGAACTCATGAGCCTGTGCACCGAAGGTGCGCGCACTAACCGCTAGACCAGCCAGACTACTATAAGGGATGGTTCGGAGTAAAACATACTAAAAGCTCGCGGTCATGAGGTGTGCGCTAACGTGGGGAGAGGGGGCTAAAGGAATCAATTTTGCAGGTTTTCGACTTAATCTCGGAAATATCTCGGAAGGGGTGAGTCCTCCTGAGAGTATTTGTATGGCGGTATTAAAATAAATAACAGGCGCGACAATCCAGCATTGGCAGTATTAAAGCCCATTAAATTTCCAAAAACTTATTTGAACATACAAATGCCGAATTCCTAACGGTTCCCCCGATACAGGTTATTGAAATCCAAAAATTGTTAAAACAAATCGTTTTTTTTATTTGTTTGGCTTTGGTGTCTCCCGCGATTGCTTTTCCGAAAATTGTTTCACGACCAATTTGTACGATGTTTAATTGGCTTTCATTTGATGTACTCTCCGTTGTCCGGTCTTCAATCAGTCAAACGCTTTAAGAGAGTTTAAACCGAGCTTCCGAATTAAATTTTTTTCTATTTACAAGGATAAAGACAATCATGGTGAAAAAGCGAGAGGGGGGTGACTTTTTTATTTCATGGATCCATAATGGTTGGTTCGGAGTAATCCATCCATCCCTTATAGATCCGTGAAATAAAAAACCGTCACTCCCACCCGATTTTTCACAATGGTTGTCTTCATTCTGATGAATATAGAATATTACTTCGTTGAGACTCTTTTAACTCTCGAATGATAGGAGACAAGCCAAGAAGAAGTGTATCAAATTAAAGCAAATTTAACATTTACTAACTTTGCCCTACAAAAGTTCTTAGAAAAACAATTCGATGAGACACTAGCGTCAATGGAATGCAATAAAAAAATCGAGTTTTATTAACACTAGAACGGCCAGAGCCGTCAATTTGACGGTTTTGGAACTTTGGTATATTTTTAAATCTATCTACTCATGAGTTGTGATATTCATTGACTTTTCCTAAAATGGGCATCTTAGTGTATATGTGAATTAAAATGTTTAAATATTATTAATATATTCCAGATATTACCTGCCCTACCTATAACGGCCAAGCCGTCATTTTGACGGCAAAGTAATTTCGTAGGAATAAATCTTTTTCTTGGAAACACTCCTAGTGCACATTTTCAACTTGCCAACGCCAGTCAGTGCACTAGCACACGATTCTATTAGGTTTAGTGTGTGCGCGTAGCCGCCTAGTACAACCAAAGATTAGAGAAGTAAAGATCAACTACTAAGAACAAAATAAAATTTAGAGCAGGATGCACTAAATTTACAAACACCTGCAACCCACCAACTGAGAGTTGAAATGGCATGCAATGGGCTCAAAAAGTTCATTAGTGCGACAAGGTCCACCATATACCACTATCAGCTGTGGTATGTACGGCAAATGTCAAATCGATGGAATGATCATTAGTGTGAGTGACCATCCCATTCATGATGCACAGAAAGTTTCAATGTATGTGTGACATTTTCTATATACTTAGTATTGCCAGATGTTGAAAATTTAAATCGTAATGGAAATGCTACCTGATGAGAATTCGACTCGTTTATATTTTTGACGAAATTGGCGCGCAATGAATTTTGAATTTTAGCATATATTTATGTCTTTAACTGAAAATAATGGTATTCATTTGTGTGATTCTTTTTTTTATCCGGCTTACGATGGTGAATCAAGTATTCATCGACAACATTTTGAATGTAATGGAATATTGACTTGTCACTGAATGAACTTTACAGTGTAATGGAAGAAATAGAATGGGTGCAGCAACAGCAGCAGTGCTTTTGCTGTCAACATGACGTCACCCATTTAAATTACATTGGACTGTTTTATCGTTGCTGCTGCTGTTGCTGTCGCCATGGTATTTCCAGTATAATTCCGATAAATTTTATTCAAGGTGACTACGTTTTCGCGTACATATCTACATCCTGGATGTTGGCCACAGCAATTTCACAATCAGCTTCGTACTACTTTAGAAATTCGTCGATAACTCCGCAATCCTATGGCGGATGGACACGATCGAGGTGTCGCCGGACTCGCCACAAAACAGCATTTCACTTGTGATGTGACTAAAGCTGACATCACTGCGGCCATATGCGTGTACGCTGTGTGTGTAAGAAAATGATTTTTTCGAAAATCTGCAAACACCTGTGGTAGATAAAGCGTTATGAATTGGGGGTGTGTACAACTTTTTTGAAGAAAATCACGAGATGAATGATTTTCCGATGCGTTTATGCGGAAGTTTTCGGACACCCTATATATAGATGATGTTCGTACATAGTACATACCTTTAACGAAAATCTGAAACATAGTACTTACCTTTAATAAACATTTATTTCGATTCGTTCAGGTTTTCGATGAAATTATAACGAATTTTTCTATTTTTGGCGATCAAAACATATTTTTATTCTACATAAAACTTTATTATAACTAGAATAAAGGTGCTAATACATAAGGATTTTGTACGGCAGTCCCATGCCCCAATTTTCCGATTCCATTCAGATGTTATGTGGCAATTTTGGGGAGTTGGGTTTTTATGGCAGCCCCATGGCCAGTGATCCATTTTCGGTGGATCTAGCATATAAACACACACACGGTAGTCATCAGCTCATCATGCTCCACTAGGAGTTAGTATAAATCAAGAACATACAAACAGCCTGCAGCATAAATAAATTTGGGACTTTTCACCTAATGACGACTTTCGCAGTATAGTATGTTTCGGCGAAAGTGACGAGCCACTCGAATTCAGATTTTGCTAAGTGTTACTTTTATGAACCGATATACTTTGTGGCGTATAGAAAACATATCATCGTCCAACTCGTCGTCACCCGGTTGCCGTCTCTTACAGGCCTTATACATCTGCAACTTGGTAGCCAACCTAGGTTGCAGGTACCTTACTACACACTTGCAACATTCCGGCAACCACGCCATTTACGTACTTGCAACCTGCATCATGCCTACAAATCGCTTAATTTCCGGTTTTTTTGCGTGTTGCCAACCAAGTTGCAGGTGTATAAGGGCTGTTATTTGTTGGCGTGTCGAATGAAATCGTTTTCTTTCTTAATGGCTCCTTCGCCTGCCGTCGACCGTTTTCTAGGCGCTTGTGTCGATGGCTCGAATGATGTTGCGTGGTGAGGTGATTCGATCGCCTGACAACTTTCATAGACGGTTGAGAGTTTTTCGAGCACTTAATTGGAGGACGAAATTATAATGTCTTCGGTGATGACACGGGTTCTCGACGAAATGATTTGTTTTCGTGACCTTGTTGTGGACGTTTGGTTCACTATGACTGCGACGAACTACGGGCGATGTACGTTAATCCATCGGGGAGGCTAGTGAGACTGTGGAAGAAATTTTGAGATTTTAATTCTGGTCGTTCATACAAAATTCCACTATGTACTTACTACTATTATTCATCGAACTAAAAATCTTCTTCGGCTGAAATTCTTTATCACGCAAGCTTATCGGTCCATGTTCGGCAATTGCGCGGTGAATACTCTTGAACAAGACTTGCCGAAGTGGTGTGGCTGACACGGGCATTTTTGAACGGGCCCGAGCAATATTCAATTTCCCCTTCGCCTTTGTGTTGCTATTCGTCGAACTGGCACTGTGTACAATCAACTGAATAGACAATATAAGCCAATGCATTTAGATTTCTAGAGCTTGCGAGTCGTACTCTTGCCAACCATCTCACCGAGGTCTCGTTCAAACGGCGAGCCATACGGCTCGCAAGCTCAAGGCATCGAATGGTACTGGCTTATATGGAAAGCAGACGATGTAATTTAGCGGCACAAATTCCTTGCAGTTCTTACCAGTCGGCCGTAGGAATTTTTTGAGGAGCTAACGATCCTGGTAAGGGGTGATGTCTTTCTTCAGCTTGAACAAATCCAAACGTCTTCATGAGTGCCCGTCATCGGCGAGCTTAAAGTTGCTAAAACTAGAAATTAAAAATGAGCACAGAGGTTCCCACAATACTTCTATATAAATCTTACCTGTTAGCTGCTTTAATCAAGAATTTCTCGGAGCGATTTAAAAACTTTCGCGACAAACTCGTCTTCTCGTCTTGTTTACAAGCAACTGATTGACATCTTTTGACAACTGTCAAACGACGTCGACCAATGAAAACATCTTATCGAAAATTCGTTAAGTTTGTTTTCTTGGTCATATATTGTCGTCTCGTTTCAGCTCATATTGCTCATTGCAGTTTGGGCGGCATCTCTTTCCTGAAAATTTCGATGCACACGGACGACAAAAATCCCATACATAGGCACTAAGCCTCCGAGCAACCCGTTTTCTTATTTTGTAGGCAGTAGTAAGTCTATTATAATTCTTAGTCTATGGTACAACCGCTCCCAACTTTCCCTTGTTTGAGAGGCAAATTCACGTTGATATATTTTTTTCTTTGTTGATTGCGTGATTTCTTCATTCGTGGTACAATGAGTGCATATCGTGGGCTGAGTAATTCGCAAATAGAACAGCTACTAATTCTCCGCGATATAGACGAAAATGATTCGGATGCAGAGAGTTCCGGCGAACTCCCAACTGGCATGAAAACCATGGATGAAGATTATATTTCAGTGGCAGAGAGCAGTTCTGAGGAGGATTCAGATGAGGATTTTGGAGAACAAATTGAAGACTCGGGTATATCAATTTTCAACAGTGACCCAACTAGTGTAACAGAAAATCGAATTTCAGGCGCTCGAGGCAAAAAAACAGTTGAAGTTTTGAGAATTGCGGGTGGAAGGAATACTGCCAGATCATCGTCTGCTCCCCAAAATAGGATCGATTTTTGTATCAAGTGATGGTACAGAATGGACGTGTATTTCTGAAGGTGGTAACGTAGGCCGACGAAATCATGAAAATATATTGAGAGAAAATTCAGGCCCAACATCCCAAGCGATACGTGGAAAACGACAGTGTTTTATCGACTTAGAGGCTCATTATTTCCGGATCTATTCTCAAACATATACAACTATGTACTAAATCAGAAGTCGACAGAAAAGCAATAACGATAAATGGGAGATACCTTTAGATGAATTCGACGCTTTCATTGCACTCATTTACGCTCGTGGAGCTTATAATATGAGCCATTTATGTCTAGAATTTCTTTAGTCACAGGAGTGGGGACCACCTGTTTTCACGAATACCATGAACAGGAACCGATTCAAGGAGATACAAAGGTATTTACGATTCGATTTGATAAGCACACGCTTAGTCACAGATAAATTTGCCATGATTTCCGAAGTATGGAATAGGTTCATTGAAAATAGCCAAATGTGCTACAATCCCGGTCCGTATTTGACCGGCGATGAACAGCTATTTCCATCGAAAACACGTTGTCCATTCCTGCGATACATTGCAAATAAGCCCGACAAGTTCGGGATAAAATTCTGGCTACTAGTCGATGTTGACAGTAAGTATCTGTGTGCAGGTTTTCCGTATTTAGGGAAAGATGAAGCGCGTCCAAGTAACATTTCTTTACCTGAACATGTCATCATGAAACTCATGGAACCATATTTGAAGAAAGGTCGGAATATTACAACCGACAAATTTTTCACCTCATTGAAATTTGCCGAAAGGCTTCGAGCTAAACAAACCACTATTGTTGGCACGATGAGACGAGCGAGAAAAGAAGTCCCTGCAATTTGTAGGACAATGCGAGCTCTGAGATATGAAACATTTATGTTGAGCTCAAAGAACAATACAACTCTTACCACATACCAAGGCAAACCTAATAAAAATGTAATACTCTTGACAGGGGCGAACCCAAGGGGGGGATTAGGGGGATAAAACACCCCCCGAAATTATGAAACCGATTTTTCAAAAGTATTAGTTTAAACAAAATGTATGCAACATATCTATATTGACATGACAAATATGAGATGATTTACAGACTCAAGATATATAGTGTAGTCAGTAGGTGATTTCAGATTGCAAAATCTGGTGGAGAATTGTTTTTTTTTTGTTTCTTATGTTTTTTGGGGTGCTGAGCTTGAATCCGGAGCTTCCCACCAAAATTTCGTTGCAAAACAGGGCCAAAACCGCAAAAAAAAAAACCGAAAGTTTTCGGAGTTTTTCCGTTTTTTGGCTTATAACTTCGAAACTGTACTTTTCTCCGAAAACCTGTCCATAAACATGTTAGAGAAAACATGATTGCGGGACCATATTAATAATATTAATCTTCCAAATGCGTTATGCGGTATCGCTGCAATTGATAGTGATTTTTGGGGTTTTTTCGATTTTGACCATGTTTCGGAACGAAATTTTGGTGAGAAACTACGGATTCGGGCTTAGCACCCCAAAATACATAAAGAACAAGAAAAATTCAACTTTTGCAACCAAAGAGTTGACCCTGTTCCGCAACCAAATTTTGGTGGGAAGTGTTCCGCAACCAAATTTTGGTGGGAAGCTTCGGATTCGTGCTAAGCACACTAAAAAGCATGAGAAAAAAAATTCTCCCCAAATTTTGCAATCTCATGTACATACTAGGTTTATCTATCACCTGGGTACTACACTACTAACAAAAAATATGACACTGAAAATTCAGTTAAAGTGTAATAAAAAAATTAATTAATTAATTAATTAATTTTATTACTTTTAATAGACTAGATATAGTTGCGAATTATTTTATAAAGTTTTAATAAATGCGAAATAAAGTAAAATAGAAAAGAAGAATAGATACATTCAGTGAGTAGTTTTTGTTTAGGATTGTTTAGGAAATTTCTCATGGTGACCGTTGAAAAATGGGTAAAACATGTCTTCATTTTGTAGGACCTAAATGGATGTAAAAAAAACTAAATGAATTTGCAAGAAATGCAATAAGGTAATTCCGTATAAAAATGTGTGTGACAATCGGTTACCAAAACCAGTTATTTCCTAAAGGGAGTATTTAAAAAAAGAACTTAACTTTATTTGATGAAAATCAACTTTAAATACTTTAAATTAATTTTTTTATGAAAGTTAGAATATATTAAAACTATTATCTTCAGGTTAAGGTGTGAAAATATTTAGTCACTTTCACATTTGCACAAATCTCCCCCCGAAATAAATTCCTGGGTTCGCCCCTGACTCTTGAGTACAATGCATCCAAATGTAGATATCGGCTCGGATTTGAAAAAACTTCCAGAAACAATTGAATTTTATAATCAAACAAAGGTTGGAGTAGAAATTATCGACCAAATGGCTCGAAAATACACCGTTAGAGCTGGAACCCGCCTTTGGTCTGTCCACGTGTTTTACAATATTCTGGATTTGGCGGCCATCAATTCATGGATTATTTATCGAAAAATTACGCGAAAAAAAAAACATTTCGCGACATGACTTTCTGCTTCAGCTAGTGAGTGAACTACGCCAAGAATATGTACGGAAGAAGGAAGGACCGTCTACCAGCCAAAAATAGACATTTCCTTAATACCAGCTGAAAGAATCACCGAAAAAAACAAAAGACGTCAACGCCAAATACAGACTAATTGCAAGAAAAATCGAACGTCGGATTATTGCACATATTGTAAAAGACCTGTTTGCGGAAAATGTATTCTGTATGTTACAAAAAATATAGTTTGTAATCAATGTAAATTGGAATAATTTGAAAATAGATTGATCATGAATTTCAACTCAGATTTACTATTTAATTTTTATTTTTTACACTCTCGCAAGCTGACAAACGACTAGCCGTCAAATTGACGGCGCCGGCCGTTGTAGGTATTTTACAACTGCCGGCCTTTCTAGTGTTAACCAATAGCGGAAGAACCGTTAGGAGTTTTGCATATGCAAGTATGGGCAAATAAATAGAATATTTAGAAAGCTTTAATGCTTACTCACAACTTTTTTCTCTGCAACTCACCGTTTTCGAGATATAGCCCAAAACACCAAAAATTGCACAAAATTGCAGCTTTAACCCCCTCTCCCCGCGTTAGCGCACCCCTCAGTTCCGAGTAAAATTAGTACCTTTACCTCCTAACTACTCCTAACAAAATACCGAAGAAAAAAATCGTCACCCCCTTCGATGTTCTCTATAATGTTTTCTTTGATTGGCCTAATTGTACTGTTTGGAAGTAGATAATTAATATGAACCGTTTAGGAACTAACTGCTCTTTAACATAAATAACATGTACCTACTACTAATATTAACCGAAATGAAACTCATACTAATTAAATATTTATTTTTATTTCAGACTTTATACGAGAATTTCTCGGTCGATTACCTGAAATACAGGCAAACGAAAAAACTACAGCTCTCTGTCAAAATGCTTACAATGAAACTCTTGCTAAACATCATCCGTGGCTTGTGAGAAAAGGCGCTATCGTGGCAATGTATGCAATGCCCAGTCGGGAGGATCTACTGAAAAAAGTCTGCTTGGATGCTGACAGTGCTATTGGCCTTCTGCCCGAGTGGCTTAAGACAACACAAATGGTTTTCGATCGAACGGAAAATTTGTACACACAATTCGATTTACACAGTTTACCTTAATTCACTAGATGAATTCTAAATAAGCTTTAAAAGTTTTAGACAAATGTTTACCAGTTTATTCTTTACCTACCCAATTATTTGAAAAAAGAAAAGACAATGTATTACTTTTGATGTGATGATATTTTTTTAATTATTCAACATTCCTTTAGTGCAAAGTGCTAGTTATAAAATGTGTAAATATTATGGCAAGCTATTCTTTTTCTTATACTATTCTATGATGGAATCGTCTTCTTAATAAATTCTATGAGCACGCTTTTTAGTTAAAATGCTTGTTGATGCTAATGTTAAATCAAAGTGTTTCGTTTTCAATGGAACATTGGAATCAATACTTCAACAGACATATAAACTGATTAAACAAATTATTCCAGTCGAATTGAAATACGAATCGGAAATCTTTGCGATCCGGCTGATAGGGTTATGCATACACAACACGACATCAACAAAGAGTATTAATATAAAATGTAATCGAAATATTCTCAACTTTGACCGGGAAAGTTAAAAAGGGGCTATCGTGTAAAAATTTCGATTTTCACTTTTTTAGTGATTTTCACAGAAAACAATGTAGGCCAGTCATTTTATGATTTTAGGTCGCAAAAAATAGCTCGGCTCTGGTTTTTTGGGATATGGTTAGGGCAGATACCAGAAGTGTACCACCAAGTTTGCAGCTTCGAAAAACCTGTGCTGTGCTTGACTAAAATTAAAGAAGGTTTTGTTAGCTTTAAAAATCCAGTAGACGACTTTCTTGTAGGAAGCACTTTTTGGAAATTACAAACCAAAATATGAAGAAAGTCCGAAAATTTTGAGGTTTTTTGAGGGTCACGGGGTTAGCACAGGTTTTTCGAAGTTGCAAACATGGTGGTACACTATTGGTATCTATGCTAGCAATATCTCAAAAAACCAGAGCCGAGCTATTTTTGCGACCTAACGCCTTATATTTCGGTTTATTGACTGGCCTAATGTGCTCTTTCCGATGGTGAAGACCGCAGTTGCGAAAACTTCAAAAATAAGTCAGAAAATCGATTTTCAAGTTCGCCATAAAATCTTCACAATCCAATGTGAAATTGAAATTTTGTGGATTTATGAATATCTTTTCAACCGCTAAAGCAAATTTACCCAAATTTTCAACACGTCTCACTCACTAAGTTAGAAGTAAAAATGAATACCGTAAATCTTATAAGTCTGCATGAGTTGAGGTAGGGAGCGGTATGAAAACAAAAAATGTTGTATCGAATACAAAGTTTTTAGTAAATTTAAGATTTATAAGTTTCGAAATTTTTTGAGATGTAGGCATGGTTGTATATAATATAAGTAATGATATGTCCTCAATACTTTACCGTTATAATTTATTATCAAATTAGTGGAATATAGTGGAATTCATTTAGAATTTCTAATAGAAAAAATCATCAAAGGCAATAATCTTCTGGGTGCTAGATTTTAAGCTAGGTCAACAATTAATTTTAATTTGAAAAAGGACCAGAAAGAACACAAAACTATCGTTAACGCGGAAAAGGCATGTGCGATATCATATCAAAGGAGACGTCGAGGACTTTGGAATCCGTTAATACATCTTATTCTTACGCGTATCAAAGATTAATTTCAGAATCTCTCATAATAACCATGTTTGTATTTGCAAAGCCATAATTTGACAAAAATACTAATCTGAAACGCATTTCTTAACTTTTTAGAATGTAAAGTAACTAAGAATAAAGAATATCGAGTGAAAATGTCCTTAATGGCCTTAAAAATGAATATCAAAGACGACGTCTAATTTATTTCATTCTTGATATATGCTTCTATCTCAGTGATCGAAACCGGATTAAATAGCATTTGAAGTATGTACATATACCTATACAATACAGTAATTTCTTTATGGACGATCTACGCCATCCAGGGTGCCTCAACGTGCCTCTCCTTTCCTGTCTATAAGTCACATGTGCCCACAGCGTTCCCCAGCGTATACGTCTCTGATTTCCGAATGCCATAGTCATGGTGGCAATGTCGGTAAAAACCGGTCACACAGTGTTAAAGCCGCTACAGACAGTGTATCTCATTTGGCTTGTATAATTGGACAGTACACATAACATAATTATGTAAAAAAAAAAATGGGCATTGTACAATTTTTGATTTTAATAGAAATATTCGGGCAATTCTAAAAATGCATTTTTTGTTATACAATGCAGATGGCTCATTTTTATACAAATTTATTTGTTTCCACCGAAAAATATCTATACCGGATAATAATAGTTATTCCGTTCAATAGAATTTGAAAAAAAAAAAAAATTGTTTTAGTTGTTAATTTAATTGAAAATTTTATTTTTTTTCCTCGGACTTTTTCTTAATAGTAAAAGAAATAGAAATGCTAAAAGGCATCCTTATAGAAAAATCCCAGTTTAGGACTGGAAGTAATTTTTTCGAGTTCTGTGTCGCCAGAACTTTGCTGCACTCAGGGCCGGTTTTAGGGTGGGGCGACCGGGGCGGTCGTTTTTTCCATAATGCATAACAACCAACAACCTTGATGTAAAAATATTACTTCCTTTTCAAGATTGAAGTCGGTTTGGTACATTTGCAGACTATGTTTTTTTTTTATTTATACGTATTATTCAGAAACTGGATGACTCCGTGCTTTATTCTTATATGCCGTTCGAAAACTAAGATACTACGCCAACTTCTGTCAACTTTGCAGATTTGCCACTACAATGTACCGTTACGAAATTCGGGTTTAATTTTGACATTAAAAATTGAAATTGACATTTTTGCAAAATTCAAAACGTCGTATCTCGGAAGATACGAAACCGTTCGAAATGTTCGATATGTCCTTTTATTGGAAATTTTGTGTACTTTCAGAAGAATGTGAAAAATATTGATTTGGCTAAAGTGGAAGCTAGAAAATAGGAGCTTTTAGAAAGAAGTCGTGCTTTTTGACAAGAATCACAAAAAAGGCAATTACTCCTTAACGGTAAAAGCTAGAGAAATAATTTTGGCGACATTTTTCCTAAAACATTCTGTAGAGTCTACCATTGGTCTATGGCTAACCAGTTGCGGGACACCCTGTATAATACCCTCGTGATAAAGTTCTTTTCACAGTGGGCAAAAGGAAGATCCTGACTAGAAATCGCAATCTAAAACAAAGCGTACATAATGCGAATGAAATATTCTTGATTCGAACTAGAATATATCGATATTCTGGTGCCCCCAAATGCCAAAAAATATTCAAAATCATTTCAATGACTTCTTCTAATCCGTCCCTATCGTTTGAAACCCATCTTGCCTATCCACAACCAATTTTCCAAAAAAATCCTTTTCAGGAGAGAAGATCCTTTCCGAAGATTTCAAAAATGTACAATTAGTATTTTGGGGCACTTGTCGCACCAAGTTTTGTATTTTCATATCCATATTGCTCATATTAAAATTCTTTAGCAAAAAAGGACCTTTTGTCCTTACGGGTATTGCCTGGGATTAGTATGCACTTTTAGATATAAAATGTCCTGCTGATAAATAACTACTTATGTTTTATTAAAATTAGCACACGAAGAGAATCAAGATAAGCAATTGAAAGGATTTGCATCGTTATCTGTACAGGATGATTTACTGTTATTCCAGTCACTGGTCAACATTGCAATCTCTGAAACATTTTTGTGGTCACCAATGGATCCTGCATATCAACAATAAAAAAATATAGCAAAGAAAGTCCTGAAGATATACTCGAACTTGTCGAAAAATTAATTTAAATTGATTACATTTTGATTTACTGTTATATTACCCGCTAATTACATTTCCGGTGACAGTATCCAAGTCATAGAAACTTTTGTCCCGGGACTTGGCTTCTCGGCATCACTTTACTTACTTAGCATCACACCATGGAAAAGCCAAAATCAGTAAATTTAACCCGATCGGAATGAAACCAATTGCATAATTATGTGCTAATTATGTGCTCTCCACTTTTCCAATAAAAAAATTTAGTGCTCCTCCCCCTTCCCCAGAATCACGGACATTCCATGGTTGTGCTAGCATCACACCATGGAAAAGCTAAAATCTGTAAATTTCACCCGATTGGAATGAAACAAATTGTATAATTATGTGCTAATTATGTGCTCTCCACTTTTCCAGTAAAAATTTTTTGTCCTCTCCCCCTTCCCCAGAATCAAGGACATTCCATGGTTGTGCTAGCATCACACCATGGAAAAGCTAAAATCTGTAAATTTCACCCGATCCACTTTTCCAATAAAAAAATTTTGTGCTCTTCCCCCTTCCCCAAAATCAAGGACATTCCTTGGTTGTGCTAGCATCACACCATGGAAAAGCCAAAATCTGTAAATTCCACCAGATTGGAATGAAACAAATTGCATAATTATGTGCTCTCCACTTTTCTAATAAAAACATTTTGTGCTCCTCCCCCTTCCCCAGAATCAAGGACATTCCATGGTTGTGCTAGCATCACACCATGGAAACCTAATGCTAGCACTAGCATTACATTTATCTTTAAAATGCCCACAAATACAGAGGGGTCTGGCCAGACCCTTTAGTACCTTATGTGACAATTCAAACATTAGTTTCTCCGAGGGTTAAATCTTGCTCAAATTGCAGAATATTTGAGAAATTTTAATGAATTCGAGCAAAAATTAACCCTAGTTTTCTGCACTTAAGGCATTAAAACTTTAGAAATAATGGAGTTAGAATAAAATGATGTAAGAAAGTAAAACAAAAAAAAAATTTATTACTTTGAGTTTGAAGCTCCGTAAAAAGCCAACCACTTATCGGATCGTTGTCGTCCCCATGGGTTGCGGGTCCTTTCTTCCATAGAATACCGTATGTGACGCCACTGTTACGACCTCAAGTCACCAGATTAATTTTAAGAAATTGTGCAGGCTCATCCTATATTAGGTAACTTATCTAATAATATCTGAGTACTATTGTCGACGTTCGTTAGATAATTGCAGCTAATGCAATGAAGAAGAAAAAGAAGGAAACGAAATATCTGAAAATAAAGGGGACAATTTGATTTTTTTATAGCAAGCAGTGGCGTAGGAAATTTAGTGTTTGGGGCTGTTATGGTTTAATACTTTTTGACTTTTTCATTGGTTGGAGAATTCAACCACAATGCACTCGAATACAGAGTATTTAAAATTTCGTATTTAAACGAATTTATACCACGCAACGCTTTGCAATCCCATTTAAATGTACTTTTTGCAATAATGTAAATTGTGATGCTGTTGGTATAAAGTTATGCAACAGGAACGTTGTTGATTAATTAATTTTAAGCATCTATTAATTTTGAAATTTCTTACTCATTGCCCCCATTTTTCCAACCCTACTACGAAGTTACAGCATCACGCTGCGCATGTGCATGATTTTGTTTACAATTAATTTTCTATATAAAATTCGTATGAGAAATGTCATCTTGCAGCTTCGATCAAGTTACCATAGAAAATATTTTGGTCCCGAAAAAAAGTCGCATATCCAGTGTATTTTGCGGTTATTTGCATTTCCTTTTAGATTTTCTTAGGGCCGGATGTACAATCATGGTTTAACTAATGGTTGTCAGTTAAACCGTCGACGGTTAAAAAATGTGTGCAAAAAGTTAAACAGCCGTTTAAACTACGAATTATCTTTATAGCTGGTTCACACTAAAATGAAATCATATTTGGTCTAAATTAAATCAGTCAAAACCGCAGTAGATGGGTTTGAATCGTATGTCACTAAATTCAAAATGTATTATAGAGTACACTTCAACTATTAAAGTTTCATTACAATATGGGACAACTGTTAATTAAATTTAGATTTCAATCAATTTCGTCAACAGTGTGAATCAGTGTGAAACAGTCGTTTAACTAAATTTCTCTCAATTGTAAACAACCAAGTTTCCATGGAAATATGTGTACGAATACAGTCGAACTTGCCTTAACGGACACTTCTACAATCCAAACATTTCTCATAAAAGGAAACTTTTATTTTCTCTAACGTTTTTTTTTTACATAGCATCCAAGGAAAATTAAGTTTTGAAGCCTGACACTCTCATAGCTGCAAACGTATACACTAAACAAGCTGGCAAAAAATGTACTTTTAAATTTTAAGAAGAATTGTATTTCAAAGAAAGCATTTCAAGGTTAATTGAAGAAAAAGTAATAGTCATATCCTAACTCAAAAGAAAGGAACCAAATCCAATTTCTGGCGGGGCAAAATTTAGATTTCATTCGGCCTTCCCTATTACTTGTGTTCCGATTCGGAACATCATTTTTGTAACATAGCTTTTTGGGTGCGATTTCAGCTCCACCTTAGTTTCTTTTCCTTCTGTTCTTACATAACTTGGTAGCTTCATAGGTTTAAAACTGGACCAGTAAAAAACGTCGCATACGAACATCGGCAACCCAATCGACTCCTCTCGTCCACTGATAATATCTATATTCTTTATATTTTAATGAGATAATAATCTGTCTTTTACAAGAACAAAACATTTTTTGAAAAAAAAAAATCAATTAGCGAACCTTTCGGAACTGTAAATATATATGTATATTTAAGAGCACGGTCGGTGACTTAATATTCCATTCCCCAATGCGGTGTTCGTTTATGCCAAGTTCGACTGTAGCGTAAACTGGCTGTCAGCTACACCACAAATCACGAAATAATGATTACGCGGTGTTCGGGTGAAGACATTTGGGACAGCATCAAAATCACTTATGAAAATTTTGAATCTGTCTTACGCAAATTAAAAGTATTAAAAGTAATTGACTTTTGTGAAATTCGTATCTTTTCACAGAAAATACTTCCAGCCGTCTTCGGTACAATTGCAGAAGTTTATGTGCGCTTCCTTCTTTTTTTATTATTTCATGAGTTAAATAGCAGTAGGCGTTGAAATTTGCAAAATAGAACTCGCTCAATCGTAAACAATATTAAGGTGACCATGGAAGTTGACTACAGTTTAAAATTGTTCAACCAATCAGCAGTCAGCACACACAAGTTAAACGCAGTTTAACGATTTCAGTGAGCGAGGTAGTGGCTGATTGGTTGAACAATCAGCTCGCTCAATCGTAAACAAGCAATATTTCCATGGAAACTTGTAGACGAAACAATATAAATTAATAGGCAAAGCAAAATATAAATATTTTCTGCTTCGGATTTTAATTAGAAGGCGAAACTAAACAAATAGTAGTATGAAATACTTTTTTAGGTTAATATTATTTTTATAATTATGACCTGTTTATTTTTCATTGCTCCAATTTCATGTTGGTATCTACTAATATTGAAAATTGCCAACTTTTGTTCAGATTTCTTGCTGCATTTTCTTTTCTTTGGACTAAGACGAAATAAGGAGTTTGATTTCACGGCTCGACCAAAATGATTAACTAAGAATACCTCCCGTACATAACAACCCATCAGGAGTTCTTTCAGTGCGTTTTATTAATCTACGCGTACTGTGGAATATCATGTCGTGATGCATAATGATGTATGGAAGGAAGAGACCTTAGTTTTTATCTGATTGAGCTGATTTTGGTGGCAAGTACATTGGCGACCTCCCAAGCACAGGCTTGTCAAATATTCGGTCATACGCGCCTGTAGCAAAAATTTCCACAAACTTTTATGTTAGGTTTTGTATGGCTGAAGCTATACGTCCGATAAAGCTCATAGATCGAATCTGGATTCCAGTTTTTCTGCCGAACAAGCCCTCACCTCCGTAGTTCCGCAAAATCTAACCCTGATCTGAATATGTCTACATCAAATTTCTGGTAAAGTTAATTATAAGGAACAGAGCTTCTGTTCTAAATAAATAAATATTACCTATTATCGCATATAACAGTATAAAAAATGGCTGCTATTTTTGATATGCTACTTTCAACTGAGCAGATAAACCTTATGAAAGTGGGATGGATTATGTCGGTTGTCGGGTCCTTACTTTCTATTTCTCTATTCAAAACTAACCCAACTTCGGGTAGCCACCTCATCAGCCAATTATGGAGTTCTTAGCTCCCGTAATGCGGTTAGGTAAAAAATAAATCATATCATATTAATATGATCACTCACTATATCGCCGCAAAGTCTCATGTATTGCAAAGTCTTATAAAATGGTCCTACGGCATCCTGTCAAGTTTTGAATTTGTCGACTTTTACAAATATCAATAAAATTTAAGATTAATCAAATCAAAGATATTTGCGAAGGAGACGAATTTGGAAAATTGACTCAGATGTGCCTAGATCGGGCCATTACATGTTGTTCACGTAGCAGTGAATGTTTGCATCGCCAAAAATGTTTCTCATGTGCGCTTCAAATAAAAAAACATGAAATAATTGATGTCTTATCGAAAAAAAATGTTTGGCCTGCCATCGCAAGCCAATAGTGTAACCCTGGTTAAAAATAAGTTGGACACCCCTGAGCACATAACTTTCAAAGAGAAAGTGGGAACTATTTAAAATACATCAATGTAAAGAAAATTTAATGATTTTGAAATAATTCCAAAACTTACAACCTTTCTCTCTTTTCCCCATATTGCGGACCCCCTACCGGTCAGAACTTTTTTTCAATAATTAGAGGGCCACCCCCAGCAAAAATTCAGAAATTCATTATCTTTGCAACCCGATGACTTTATTTCTGTTTATTTTTCTTTGGCTAAAACCCATGAGTTAAACGGCCAACGACGACCGTTTAATTTTTCACGTTAAACTGCAGTTTAAACGACCGCTTAACTGTTTGTCAATTTCCTTAAACGGAGTTTAGCTAAACCGACAACAGTCAGTTAAACCATGAATTTTCATTCCGGCCATTTTATTTTAAAATTAAAGATATTAATAGCTACTATCCGGAAATATCCAGTTGCTAATGGAAACTAACGATTTTTTTAAAAATTAAATTGCTGCTTAGCCAGGAATTTCAATTATCGCGTAGTGTATTTTTCCCCAGTTATTTAAACGGAGTTTAACATTAAACCACAGTTAACTAAACGGTGAGTTAAACCATGATTGTACATCCGGCCCTTATTCATTGAGCTAATGCTATTGATACGTCCAAGAACGCGCAATTGAAACAATCATATGCGAACTTGTATTATGTATAGGACTTCAAATAAAATTATCAATGTAATCCATCCTTTATACGAAAGTGCGTAGGCGGAATGATTCAGAAGGATATATCGCAGTTACCAACTACATATTACTAATATGTTTAGCCAATTGAACGAACGGATGACGAAAATAAATGGAAATCTCGAAATTTATTACCTCTGATTTGAAAAATTTGTTTAAAAAAGTTTTTTTTTTCGTCCAGATATCAAGTAAAAAAACAAGATTTGGTACGATAAGAAAAAATAGCGTTATTTGTTGAAATGGCTCCGCTATTCACATCTTTTGTAATCTTTTAAGCATTTTATTACGAATCTCGTGTGCGAAGTTTATATCAATTAATGAAAAATTAAGCTTTTCATAAATAATATGTCAATTTATTTAAGCTCATCTTCTTCTACAGTTTACGGGAAAAAGAGCTGATGAATTCCATTATAGTGAAGAGAGACGTAATTTTAAATAGAAAAACATAATTTAAGACCAAGGACACAAATTTATTCTTGACCGGAGGTAGGCATGATGGTTCTGTTCAGATACTGTCTAGTCTAGGCTAGGTAAGTTCAATCATATAACGATCTTCATGCAAATGTGTATGCTCCGCATTGTATTTTACATAAAATAAAACAATACAGGACAAAACAATAAAAAAGATTACCTCGCCGATTTGTGGATTACTTTCATTTATATTAATTTACCTACTGTTAAAGTACGAGTCATGAGCGCAATTGTACAAATACATAATATTGGCAGGTGAGTGAAAAGATTAATTTAGAGCTTTGTTATTATATTATATTTATGAGTAACTCTTACTCTCTTCAACTTGACATTGATCAGATTGAGATATTTTACGGGGAGGTGTGCCAACCTACAGACATTCATGGAAACCAAAATCTAATCTCTGTTCAATTCAGAAGTACCTCCATCAATAAAACATTATCAATACTTGATAAGGACCACACGTCACTCACATATTATCCAACAATAGGAATTTCCAAGGCGACACAGGCTCGCATTTACAGCAGTACAAACGTCAGTCATCATTCATCTAGCCATGGATTCGGAGATCTTACAGATTTGACTCGAGTTAGAGTGCTAGCGTGACCGGCGACCAACCCGACTAGTACTGTTTAGTTTTCAGCGCGCTTCGCGAATAGTTCAGCTCGTTAATATTCCGTTGTTAGCACAATTTATGTTAAACTTTTGTTTAAAAAAACATTTTGTTCTTTTTAGAATTCTATTAGCATTTAGTGTTGTTTACCAAAACACAGTGAGGTGAAGGTGTCATAATTTGGATATAAAAACGAGTGAAAAGCCCCAATGGACTGTAATTGAGATTATCGCTAATCTGCAAGTATGTGTTAGTTTACTACGAATAGTTAAAAAAAAACTGGTACCTAAAATAAAAGAAACAAGTTTGTCTACTTTATTGGACCAATGTCACGTTATTTTGTTATTGTTCATTGCGAACTCCAGGGGCGCCGGAACGAATTTTTTATTGAGGGGGCAAGATTTTTTTCTCAAATTCATATTAAAAACTATATACCGGACCTTTGCTCTAGCACATTAATGTCCTATGAAACGATACCAATTATTTGGTATTACCAACTAGTTATGAAACATATTAGAGAACAACAGAAGAACCCACCTTGAATAGTCTCCAAAATGAGAATAAGCCTTATGTTTCATTTGTTACCAATTTGGATCCCATTATAATTCCAAAGTGTTGAAGATTATCAACTTATAGTTTCGCATATAAAATTTAACATTACACGATTTTCCAAAGGTTGTTTTCCGGTTTCCTCGGGAAACGAATTCTTTCATGATTTTTGGCAGATCTAAATTCCCTGTGAAGATTCAGAATAATTATATGTATTTATCAGACGTTTTTGCATCATTCTTGAACGTAGACATATTTTAAGACGTCGCAAAGCTGTGAACAACCTTTCTGATTATGCTGCTGGAAACGTCAGCATTCTTGTTACTAGCTAGCCGTATTACCTCGCTGTATTCGATTTACTTCGAAAGTGATCAGCAATTTCGACGCAGCATCTAGGTTAATCTCCCGGCATGCGGCATATCCTTCAAAGGTTTTAACTGTGAGCGAAGAACATCCAAATCTTCAGCATGGCAGCCCAATCTTACTGTGAGACTCTCTTCCGCCGCGCGCCGGTACGGTTTTCTGACAAGGAGAATGAATCCGTTTTCGTTGCTCAACGTTCAATGGTTTCTCTCTTCGATTATTTTGGAAGTTGGGTTTGTCGTTAATTTGAGATGCTCTTGTTGACGAAGAAGAAATGAAAATGAAATGATCATGTACATACTCGTACGTTCATTGGATGGACTGCGAACTAGATACTCCATTATGGAAAAAAATATCCACTAAAATTATTGAATACTCGTATGTATAAAAAATATAAAGCAAATTATTCTTAATTTTTAATATAGTGCAAGTGCTATATGTAATACTAACTGCTCCCTTAGTCAGAATATTGAGGGGGCAGTTGCCTCCGCTGCCCCCCCCTGTTCCGGCGCCATTGGCGAACTCCACTGAATATATTACATCAATAAAAAACCGTCAATTAAGTCATCAGAGATAGATGATGTGCCTAATAATTATTTGCTTGGCGCGTGTTTACCTGATGGATTCCAAAGCATACAAGCATTTCCCCAGATCAGGCCTTCAGTGTGTAAATTAAGCTAAATAGGTACATCTTATCGAAATGTGACATATTGTTACGTTAAAATTGTTATGAGTCTGAACGTGACAATAAGTGGGAACAGTATGTTAATTATATGCATTGAAATATTTTTTTTTTATAACGAACATAAACACATTTGTACACATAGGTACTTATTTTGTTAGTATAGCACGTGGAGAACTGAATCGATCGGTATCTTTTAACTTTTTTTTATATAAAAATTTCAAAATTTATTTGCCACCATTTGTATTACCTATGTATTTATAATTATAACGACCATCACACATTGAACGGATATGAAGTTTATTTCCCCGGGTTTACATCTTCATTCTCCCGCTAAAGGAGTATTTTGATCCGATGAATAATCCTTAAATCATTTTCATTCGTATGCATGGGCGTAGCCAGGATTTCGGTCAGGGGAGGGGGGCAAGCCCAACATTTTTTCATCATCATGATTTTCTTAGGAGTTGAAATTTCCGGCCGCAGAAATATTGTTAGCAAATCAAGTAGTATCAAGTATCAGTAGCCTGGCTTGTGGTTGGATTGGTGCACAGGGTCATGGATTTCAGACTCACCGTGAACGAATTCATTTTATGGTGTTTTTCGAACTCACGACCTACGTGACGGACTATGATGTCGCTCAGATTGTAAACAGCAGTTTAGATCTTGGAAATTGGATGTCACTAACACGTGTGCGGCCCTAGTTTACTGGTGGACTGCCACGCATGTTATTTCTTTTTTTGTTGCTAATTTTAGAGTCAAATTTTAAAAATACCGGCGTACAGAGGGCTGGGCCCGCAATACGAGGGTTTTTTAGATTTTGGATACGTACATAGTGAATCATTTTGCACATATATTTTATAGGCAAGAAATGAAAATTATTAAAATATCAATGACATGCTTCTTGTAAATCTATTTTTGGATTGGTCTAAAAATAGATTTACTATGTATCATGGCTACACATATTAACTGAATTTATAAGCTGTTTTTTTCTTTCGCTTAGCAAAAGTCAACAGTTTTAGTATTTACCGTATACTTTGATTATAAAGGTAATGACGTATATAAGCTCATGCTAACCAATATTTGTCCAAAGTTTCATATCGGTACTTATAGCGGTTTAGGAAAACGGAGGTGATAAAGAAAGCTTAGCGTGAAACGCCCATAACTCTGTTATCGCTACTCCAAACTGAAAAAAAGCAACTGATCTGAAATGTACCCATCGAACTCTTTGACCTGAGTACCCATACGTCCATGTCCGATAAAAACAAAAAAGTAAAATTTTCGGGACACCCTGCTATCTTTGCCCTACCAACTTCTAAGTATTTCGTGCCAAAGACTGTTGCCATTCTACAGATTCCTACTAAATTTCATGACGATCGGTTAAGCCGTTCGTGAGTTATTTAGTGAACAAATTTTCAAATGTCCGGGACACCCTGTTATCTTTGCCGTACCAACTTTTAAGTATTTCGTGCCAAAGACTGCTACCATTCAACACATTCCTACCAAATTTCATGACGATCGGTTGAACCGTTCGCGAGTTATTTAGTGAACAGATAGACAGACAGACAGCGGACAAAATCGATTTCATAAGGGTTTTTTGAAAAATCTAAAAAACCCTAAAAATGAAGATGAGAATGATTTTCTTCTGCATTCTGATTACATTCAACTGGCCTCCAATATCTGCCTTTTAGAGCTTAGTTTGTCTATTTTCAGTGCAATTTTTGTATCTCGGACTGCATATTCCACTTGCGAAATCAGTTTGTTTCGTCTGTAACTTTCATCTTAGCAAAGTAGCATCGTCAGAATATTTATAAATCCTTAATTGATTGAAATATGGTTAACGGTTTTAATAAAATTTCTTCTAAATTTATGAAACTATTAACATTGGCTAAATTTTATTGCTGGTATAATTCAGTAGTCTGGCTGGTCTAGCGATTAGTGCGCGCACCCTCGGTGCACAGGGTCATGAGTTCGAATCTCACCGTGGATCATGGTGTTTTTCGAACTCAAGAGCTTGTGACGGAAATAGTCATTAACAATCGCAACATTTGATAATAACATCAACAACCGACCCGACATAACCTCACATACTTGAACTTGCCAACGGACATTTTCCATAGCTGTCGATGGATCATCTCGAGAGTGCGAGTGGAAATAGCTATCAACGACAGTGGACCATTTGAAATGTGAAATGTCAAAAGTTGACTCGGAGAGATAGCTATTTGTAACAATTGGAGTTTTGGAACAACGGAAAGTGAATATTAGTAACTATACTCCTCAAAACAAAATAAGGGCCACTAATAATTTTCTGATTATTTTTTTGTGGAAAAGGAAAATCATAGTTTTGTTGGTCTAATTTAATAAAACAATATGTTTTTCATTAAATCTAATGAATTTTATTGAATTTTGACCAAAAGTTACACTTTTTTTTTAGCATTTTTTCGGATTGCTTACTTTTTGCGGTCATGTAATCGTAAAAATAACAGTTAATTTGTATGTCTAATCTGTAAAAAAAATTGATTCTTTGTTTTTTTTTTAGTATCGAGTATGGCCTCCACTTTTTGATATGCAGTCTCGAAGCCTGGACGGAACGCTTTCAATAAGCCGATCGACGCTTTCTATTGATATCTCGTCCCAACACATTTTTAGCAATTGAATCAGCTGTTGCTGATTGTGTATGTCCGAGATGTTCTATCGGATTTAGGTCCGGACTGTTGGCAGGCCACTCCATGACCTCAATATTGACCTCCTCGAAAACAGACATTGTCGCCCGGGCAGTATGTGGTCGTGCATTATCCTGCATGAGGATAAAACCATCCAACGCCTGTTGTGAAAAAGGAATGATATGTGGCCTAACAATCCTTCCAATATAACTTTCGGACGTAATTGTCCCGTTATTTAGGATAACAAGGTTAGTTTTGCCTTGCAAGCTAATTCCGGCCCAGACCATCACACTGGGACCGTCTTGCCTCTCAATTTGATTAATGCAAGGATCCAAAAATGCTTCTCCGGTTCTCCGCCAGACTCTTATGCGTCGATCGTCACTAAAATTTTTTACTTTGCACTCATCCGAGAAGAGCACCTTGCGCCATTGTTGCATGTCCTATTGGATATGTCGACGAGCAAATCTTAAACGATTCGTACGATGCGTCCTGCCCTGTTCTGTTCTGGTAACACGTTTCCTTGACCACTGTTAGTGTTCGTGCAAACGATTTCTGATGGTTTGAGGGCTAACAATGGTCCCAGTCGTCCTTAATAGCCTACTTTGTAGTCCACGAGCTCTAATGGTACGATCCCGTCGCGCACAAAGTCTCACATATCGGTCTTCTGCGGTGGTGGTTATTCGAACTCGGCCTGAACCATGACGACGGGAAACATTCCCTGTCTCCTGGTAACGGTTCCAAAGATTTTAAATGGCTCTTCGCGGATACCCTGATTGCAGGGCCACAGAACGTTGCGAACGACCTTCCTCCGACATTTCTAAGGCTCTGGACGAAGCATTTAAATTTAAATTGCGCCGAATTGTTGGTATTTTGTATTTTACAGATTCCCCTTATCTTTAAAAGTGCAACAACTAATGTTGCATTTAAAGAATTTGGCGAAAACTAATTCTTAATCAAAATGAGAAATAAACAAAACTACCAAATGTATGACTCGTGACCCCAAAAGTACTGTTTAAGACAGTTCCGTTAAAGCTAATGTTAACGAATGATACTGTGATAACTCACATCACGTTCAGGTACAGAATGGCATTTTTGAAAAGAATTATCACACTAAAAATTCGCCAAAACACGTTGTTAAAGTCAACGGACATAAGTGGCCCTTATTTTGTTTTGAGGAGTATATTTTCACTCAAATCGTATAAATGGAACGTCCCCCAGGTAGCCCAAAACAACCTTGAGAGCGAATGTTCTTAGTTAGTTAGTCTGAGTTATATCAAGTCCGGCAAGAAAGAAAGGCTAAAAATAGACAAAAAAATTATCTGTCATGAGGTGTGAAACAAACGCATGTACCAGTAAAGTTTAATAAGTTAAAAGGAAAAAAATCTGTACTTGGGCTGAAATGGCCATACTTACAACATTTCACGTCTAGGTGATTTCCTCACCAAATATACGATTTCGGGGCCTTACAACTTTGTCCCTCAAATAAATCTCAGCCCAAGATGTTCTTTTACAATAACCTGAAGTTATAGTGCAACGTGGCAGATAACTTGCAAGTTCGGCTAATACTAAAAAATCTGGACCGAATTTCGTGACAAAACAATTTCACGAAAAGGCTTAATATTTTCCTCCTCAAAAAAGGATGCCTTAAGCAAATGTAACTCAAATAATCGTTGGCGATTGTTTTAAGCGTGCATAAGCCACCGACTTCTTGACGAGTTTTAGTAAATTTTTGAAATGAGTTCAACAGCTGGAATTTGTTTTGCCACACATTTTTTTAAATAAGTTTTGCGATCTGGCCACGGGCCGTGAGTTTGATAATGTCTGCTCTATGCGGTGGGTTGTGGGTCCGATACGAATGCGTATTATGCAAAAAACGCAAGGAGAAGAATAACATTCTGGTGTGTGGGGGAGGCAATGAATGAAAACCATAAACTAAACCGTATATCTATTCAATCAGCTTATTTTTTGATATCAAAGTGATGATTTTTTTTTGAGTACTCAAAAAACCCAAAACATCGATGTTTTTGGTTCGATGTTTTCTTACCATCGATGGTTTCGTCTCGATGTTTTTTCGATGGTAACCATCGATGTTTTTCTTACGATGCTCATCTCTAGTTGTCAGCCATACTAATTCCAAGTCGCATTGTTATAGTTGATTATACTACGATAAGAATATTTCTTATCATCTTCTGAATAATAAACTTGCGACCGGCCATGTCGAGTTTAGAAACTCGTTTCTCTATGAGTCTCTATATCACAGAGTTGCGACCGAACGATCACGGCCACTATTACTCTAAATTTTGACACAATTTGGTTTCAGGCAAAGGTTGCCGATGATGCTAAAAAGTAAAACTAATTTTCAAAGTTTCATAATGGGATTGATAGTTATGTTTCGGCTTCCGAAGGAAGAAATTTGCCCTGAATTTATAAAATGCGCTATTCTCAGCATCCCCTTTCACTCGACACACATCTTGACTATTTAACCTCTTTGCACAAAAAATGTCCTTTTTAGACCTAAGGATTGTCCGAAAAGGATTCAAAATGCTTCCATTAGTATTGTGGGGAGCTCCTCTAATAAAATCCTGAAACTTGATACCCAAGTTGCCTACATGCATCTCCCAGGTCGAGAAAAGGATGTTAGGTCCTGATTGACTTAAGCAACAGTATTGAGGTCTACCGTACTATGTATATTTTAACGACCAAAGATATTTAGATTCCTTAAAATTAAATATCACATACAGTGGCCGACAAAAGTCTACATACGACCCTAATTTTTGGTGCTTGGCGGGATCCATGGCCCTTGTTCAAAAAGTGGTCATGCAGTTTGGGAGGGGTACTAAAAGTCGTCTTTTAAAATCTCGACAGCCCAAGTCGAGATTTTTTTTGTTCTGAAAAATATTTTTGAAAATCTCGACTTTAGAATATCTCGACCGATGAACATATCGACAAATTATAATATCGAAAAATCTTGACAATCTCGACTAACTGAAAAAATGAACTCGTATATTACCATTTTGTTATCTTTTATCTATATACCTATGTATATATGTATGTATAAATAGAAAATATAGAAAAGTCGTCTTTTCAATAATTTTATTGTTTATTTTTATTAGATTTCTTTTAAAAAATACATTAAAAGTTTTAGGAATGTGAGTAAATACCAGACTGACAAAGCAAAGAAAATTAAATCTATAATTTTGACTATACTAATTCATTTATTTATTACAAAAATAAACGAAGAATAGTGCTAGATAAAAATAAATGTACAATATCAATACTACAAAACAACATTTGGTTTCATTTGTATTTAAATGAAATAAGTCATAGATGTGGTACTTAACGTTAACAACGTAAATAATTTTCAAATATCTGTGTTTTTAGAGTTTTATAGGAAAAAAAACATCTTTAAGGTATTACATTTTACTTCAATAACTTACAAAGATGACAAAATTAAAAGTTTCTTTAAATGCTTCAAAACCTATTGCCTATTTTGAGAATATTCTAGGAACTGTGTAAACTAACAATAAAAAACAATTGTTAACTACATACTTAATTCATTTTCTTTGATTTTAAGAAAGTTTTGGAATAAAATTTCCGCTTTACAGGATTAATTGGTGAAGATGCGTTACCAAATATTATTATCGAACGGATCTAATACTATGCACTCTCAGAGACGGAAAAAACATCTTCCTGTTTAAATGTGGCAAATACAAGTTATAATTTTATACTTTTCGAAGTGTTTTTCAAAGAGATGGTTTAACACTAACTTAATATGCGTTTTGAAAATAATGTTCGAATGCAATAACAAGGTATCTTAATTATTTAATCAGTATATTCTCAATCCATAGTAGTAACTCTAGTAGTAGTTTTATCATTATAGTAAACAAAACTACCAACAGAGAATTTAAAAGCACATCATCGTACCCAGGTAGCAAATGAAATTATTTACCGTTGATAATTATTGAAAATATTATATTTTCAATAAAAATCGAGATTTTCAATGTCGAGATTTTATAAAATCGATATTTTTATTAGTCGAGATAGCGACATAGTCGAGATCAGTCGAGATTTTATTAGTCGAGATTTTATTGGTCGAGATTCTAGTAGTCGAGGTATAGTACCCAACCCGTAATAATAATGGCTATCATAGCAGAGCGCCACGCAAAAAACCCCTTATAAGCGAAAAGAATCGCAAACTGCGCTTAGAATTTGCACAAAAGCACCGAAATAAAGGATTTGAGTTTTGGAAGAAGGTTCTTTTCACAGATGAGTCCAAGTATAATATATTTGGAAGTGACGGCAGAGCAAAAGTTTGGAGGAAGGAAAACACGGCATTGGACCCGAAAAATATTATTCCTACAGTCAAACATGGTGGTGGCAGTGTAATGGTTTGGGGAGCTGTCGCAGCATCGGGTGTCGGAAATTTAGTGTTTATCGATGGTATCATGGATCGTCATCTATATAAGGCCATATTGGAAGAAAATTTACGGGAGTCGGTCGATAAGTTGCAGCTCGGAGAAGGTTAGTTATTCCAACAAGACAACGATCCGAAACATACGGCTCAAATCGTGAAGGATTGGTTATTGTATTATGCTCCAAGGTACCTTAACACACCCCCACAAAGTCCGGATTTGAATGTTATCGAGCATGTTTGGGAACTCCTGCATCGAAAAATCCGAAAACACGATATTAGAAACGCTACAATTCTAAAAGAGAAGCTCGCTGAGGAGTGGAATCAAATAACTCCTAACGAGCTTGAAAATTTGGTCGCATCAATGCCAAGGCGCTTGCAGGCAGTTATAGATGCCAATGGAGGGCCAACAAAATATTAAAAGAGTTTTTTTTTCATTCATTTTTAATCACTTTTGTTCAAATCAAACATCACAATCGTACGTAGACTTTTGTCACTGGATTGTTTTAGTTTTTTATGAATATATAAGGAAGTTTAAGTTTGTAAAAAAATTTTTTTATACATGTTAATAAAATCAGATTATGAACAAGACTACATCATTACTTTTTCAAATAATACTGTTGGGCTCGTTATACAGGCAAAATATGGATCATATGTAGACTTTTGTCGGCCACTGTAAAGGCTGTAGTTACAGTTAAATATTGACATTTGCGTTCATTTAAACGGGGATCTACCGTTATTCTGTCACTCCAGAAGGCAGAAAATTCTTTAAAACTGATCACATACATTGCCCTAAACATCCCCTTTCGAACGACCCCCATCATACGCATACTCGACTTTGTCAACGCATCTACACGACTGACTGATATGTATTTTGGTTTTGATATTCAATATGGCAACTGAATGATTTGTCACCGGACTTTTTGACAACCTCTTGTTGCATTCATAAAGACAATTTTGCATCTTTTGCTCGTTTTTTTTGCCCGAAATAGTATAATTCTTGAATGGCCTAATTTAAACGCATAGAATACGACTTTGATAATTAACTTTAAGAAAACATCCAAAATGAAAGTTTTATTATGTAATTTTCAGGCTTCATTTGATAGCTAAAATGGTAAGTAGGCAAATGTGACTGTGACCACCGCCGTCTATATTAAGGCCGCAATGTAGACTCTTAAACGTCAAATCCGCAGATTGAATTGGATTGCATTGTTGTTGCCTCTCATCATGACATTGTTGTTGTTTGCCCGTGTCCGACGAACAATTTAATACGGATCCATGACGTCATTGTACAGCTGAGTTGCGGCTTTGATATATCTAGATGGCGTTGCTGTGACTCACTGTACATGGCAATTTAACCTTCCAGCGGGCGCGCATTTTTTGTGACATTACCGGGCGCGCGGCGGTAATTTACCGCCCTCGTTTTTTCCCCTCCATTTGCGCTCAACCGTACAACTTCCATTCTCACGACTATGTTAAATTGAAAGAAGAGCATGCCCCAAATAAGTTATCATCATAAAAAGTATTATTAGGCCAGTCAATAACCGATTTTAGGTCGCAAAAAATAGCTCGGGTCTGGTTTTTTGGGATATTGTTAGGATAGATACCAGAAGTGTACCACTAAGTTTGCAACTTCGAAAAACCTGTGCTAACCCCGTGACCCTCAAAAAAACCTCAAAATTTTCGGACTTTTTTCATATTTTTGTTTGTATCTTCTAAAAGGTGCTTCCTACAAGTAAGTCTTCCACTGCATTTTTAAAGCTAAGAAAATCTTCTTTAATTTGGGTGTAACTCCAGCTTTGTAGCTGCAAAGGATCCCAAGATACATTACTTTAAAAAATGTGATTTTTTGGTAAAAAAAAGTCCGAAATTGTATTTTAGGAGGTTTGTATGACAGCCCTATGACGTAATGTTCTGATTCCATCCATTCCTAGATATGTTTTGAGGCTTTACTAGGAACACATTCGGGAGAGGTTTGGTTAAGATTGGTTCATAAAGAAAAAAGTTTTTCTTAGAAGAACCTGATTATCAGGGGTTGGTTTGTATGACAGCCCTATGACCTAGTGTTCCGATTTCATCCGTTTCTAGATATGTTTTGAAGCTTTACTAAAAAACACATTTGGGGGACGGGTGGTTAAGATTGGTCCATAAAGAAAAAAGTTTTTCTTGGAACAACCTAATTTCCAGACGTTGGTTTGTATGACAGCCCTATAACGTAGTGTTCCGATTTCATCCGTTCCTAGATATTTTTTTAGGCTTAACCAGCAACACTTGGGTGAAGTTTTGTTAATATTGGTACATAAAGAAAAAAGTTTTTCTTAGAAGAACCTAATTTTCAGGGGCAGCCCTATGACCCCATGGTCTGATTCCATTCGTTCCGACATATATACAGCTAAGGAACTGGTTTATAACTTCATGTCACATGACTTTCTCTGTAAAATGCGTATTTAAGCCGATATTCAGCTCGGAATATGACTGAAATTACAATTTCGAACTTTTTTTCAAAAAACAATGTTTAAAGTGCTGTATCTTGGGACCCTTTGCGCCTACAAAGCTGGGGTTACACTCAAATTAAAGAAGATTTTCTTAGCTTTAACAGTGCAGTGGCCAACTTACTTGTCGGAAGCCCCTTTTAGAAATTACAAACAAAAATATGAAAAAAGTCCGAAAATTTTGAGGTTTTTTGAGGGTCATGGGGTTAGCACAGGTTTTTCGAAGTTGCAAACTTGGTGGTACACTTCTGGTATCTATCCTAACAATATACCAAAAAACCAGAGCCGAGCAATTTTTTGCGACCTAACGCCTTATTTTTCGGTTTATTGACTGGCCTATATCTGATGATGATGAACAATAAAACAAGTTCAGCAATTTTAGCGAAGCATGTCACTTCAGTGATATTATACAGAGCACACACATTTTGAGCACAACTATATATTGACCAAAATATAATATGTATAATCCCCGAACGTTTGATGACCGCTGGAAAGGTATGGAAGGTAAAATGTACCCAAAATTTTATTGTATCGTATCTATAACAGTATGACTTAAGAATACATACATACTTCTCCCACCTCGATCCGGCCAACGGGGGAAAAGCTATGCGTGTTTATATGATCAGGGCGGTAAAATACCTCCCGCGCGCCCGCTTGAAGGTTAATTTGTATCTCGTCTTCTTCTATCCATCTAGCGATAAAGTTTATTAGCTTATTACATTTCCTACCGTAAGTTTTCTTTCATAACGAATCCCTAAGTACTATGTTACATAATTTTCATTAATGACTATGTAAAAAAATAATAATCTCTGTTAATTAATTGTATACTTAAGCCGACCAAGTTTTTCATTATGCGAAATATGTGAAATTATTATTAGATGTACACCACATTCTCTTTCTCTCGCAACTATACATCAATCGAACAGCTGATAATCATGGTTAATTTACTACTGTAGTACTTACCTGTAATCAAATTGCTATTATCAAATTCAAAACAATGGAAAATATTCCGATACGTCGGCGTCGCGACATTGGGTAGAACATCATGTACTTGTACGTACATGCTTTTCCTATTCAAACACATGTCCCAAAAAGTGAGATAAACTAAACTTGCAATAACGATATTGATAAAACATACTCAAATAAATCATACTGGAGAGTGGGGAGATTTAGGGTCACCGGCATCGTTCTTGACTAATAGGGCTATCCGATGGGTGAAAAAAACGTTAATAAAATTTTCAGCACTTTTAACCCATTAGTGTCCTGTTTACGCTTTATCCCACAAAAACAAACAAACTGCATTGATTATCCACTGTGTCCACCCAATATACGAAACTGAGGTTGACTGGCAGATTACTTCCTTTTTCAGCTGATGAATTTTTCTTTGGCGGTAGCATTTCAAACTGTTTTTTTTGGATTTCATAATGCTTTTTAGTAGTCAATGGTGCCTCAAACATCACAAATTCATAAAACGTTATTTTTCAATATTCAATGTTAGCTGTTCAATGCTCAATATTAAATTTTAAATGGGTGACGTCATTTTGCTGTTGGACAGCAGCAGCATGCTGCCAATATGCATGATGCTGCTCTCGCCTGCGGCATTGCTGCTTTCTGTTCTATTTCAGGCATTAGTCGTTAACAGAGGAAAATGTCATTATACCCCGCAAAGATGAAAAATACCTCTGTAGGACTTATGGGAAAATGCCCAGATAAAAACCTATGTTTCGATATACACGATGTCCATGTCCCGCATTGGGTGGTCAATACTGAAAGGATTGATAGGACAGTTTGTTTGAGCAAAAACCCAGTGCCGGATTGCAAGCGAGGGGCTCGAGGCAAATGTTGAGCACGGGGCCTATTATTCGATTAACTAGTAAAGTGATTCTTAAATTAATATTTCTGGTTTATTAGTCATTTCTCAAGGGGTTGAAAAAAGCGTCTAGCAGCTAGCAAATATCAGCATTACAGCCTGGGAATACACGACGAATGTCCAATAAAGAATTGCTATTATGATATTTTGAGGTATGTACGATGTTTGGTAAGCCGATCACGATTTTGGATGAAAAATTAACATTTTCCTGTACAAAGTTAAAACATTTCACAAAAATTAGTAATTTACACCGAAATTCGCATCTATTTCGTAAAACCGAAATTTCCTTACCTTTAATGACAATGTGTTAGGAACGCCGATCGGTTTTACTGAAAGCCATATGAATCAGCGGCGGCTCGTGGCATTCAACCACAAGGAGGCAGCTGACATATTCAGTTGCTTTAAGAGTCCAATATGGCTTGAAGGTCTTTGGTAGCATAAGTAAAATATGAAGATATATTTTATTGAAAAAAAAACACACGCACACACACACACTATAAGAATTACGAATTTAAGGAATTTTAAAAAAAATTAAAAGCGAAAAACTACTTAAAAATAAAATCAATTCTTCTTTCCTTTTTTGTGGCAAAGTATTTAATAATATCGTCATACCAGCCGTTTTCTTTCTCCAAGTTCTTAACAAATTGCTTTTCAATACTTAGCAGAGATAAGTCGGATAATCGCGATTGACCAATGGTATTTCGGGAATAAGATTTGATACGTTTTAATGCTGAAAATGATCTCTCAGTGCTGACGGAAGTAGCGGGAATAGTCAAAACTAACTCAATCAATTTTGTAGTTTCTGGCATAATAGCACAAATTCCATTAATATGGAAAAATGTTAAAAGATCATTCACTGAACGACAATTTTCCCACATGGTTGAATCGGCATAAAGAACTATCAATTCACTTTTAAGCTTTTCCCGATTAAAGAAACGGCCATACGTGAACATCAAGCAGTCAAAAGAAGACTGTGGAAACATACTTGAAAAGGAGTTAAATTTAGATATGTCCATAAGTTTCAAAAATTCTAATTTATGGAATTCGTCAAATCGATTTCTCAACTGAGAAACTATGTTATCGACAATTTCGAAGTAGAGAATGCGATATTTTTGTTCAATATTTTGTACGCCATCATCGATTTTTCTTTTCCGACCAGAATGAGGCAAAGAAGAAGAATTTTCACATGCATATTTAAAATTTCGAATGAATTCTGCATCAGATCTTAATTTTTGCAAATTTTCAATTGTTACGTCTATCTGTTTTTGGCAAAAAAGAACATCTGAAGTTTTTGCCTGCAAAATATCCCACAGATGAGAAGTAAAATTGAAAATAGATTTGTAGACTGATAAAAGAAACACAAAATCAAAATCTTTGATAACATGAAGAAAGCCAACAGCTTCACGTACAGAATCTGAGTCGAAATTCGAGTCATTCGCAATCTGCTCGAAAACATTCTCGAATATAGTCAAATTTTCGGCGACAACATTAACTAAACGTGAATTAAAATTCCAACGAGTAGGAGCCGAAGATGGAATCCGTGGAGCTTTTAATGCATTTAAAACATCTGTGCGTTTAGTCGACTTTGAAAAAAAAGATCGAAATCCAGACAAATTACAAAAAAATATCCTAGCATAGGATATGCTACTGGCTCCTTTGCTTAAGGCCAAATTTAGCACATGCGCATAGCAATGAATGAAAATTGCTTGTGGAGCAACAGCTTTAACTTTGGCTTGCAAACCGTTAAGTTCTGAAGCCATTACGGCTGCTCCATCATATGTTTGTGCAACCAATTTCTCCTGGAAACTATATTCACCCATGACATTTTCTAAAAACGTGAATAAAGATGAAGCATCACGGCCAGAGCTAACGTCGAAAAAACCAAGGAAATGTTCGGCTAAGTTTCCACCGGATACAAACCGTAAAACAACAGAAAGTTGTGACTTACAAGAAACATCAGTAGTTTCATCAATTTCCCAGGCAAAAAAATTACAATTAAGAATTCGTTTTTTTATTTCACCCCTAACTTTAAAAGCGACAGATTCTATTAGTTCATTTTGAATGGTTTTAGATAACCCTGTAAACACTTTTGAATCTGTGCTTGATTTAAGAACTAAATCGTATTTGCTCCACATATCGAATATTTCACGATAGTTTCCCTTATTTACAGAAGTTTCTGTTTCATCGTGACCTCTGAAGGGCAAATCTTGGCGCGACAAAAGGGATGTTAAATCAATGAATCGTTTTAAAATTTCCCTATTCATTTTCACATTTTCGTTGTGTTTTTCTATTTGTCGTTGGTACCCTTCATTTACTTCAGTTTCAATTCGTTGAGACCCTAAAAGCTTCAAGCTTAACTGCGATCGAATGTGGTCCTGACTAATATCGTGACGAGAGAGAGCACGATGGAGGTTTTTCAAATCACAGAAACCTTGCTTTTGCCATACATCATTGCCGGAACTAGAAGGGAACAAGACGCAGGAGAAACAAAACAATTTCCCTATGACAAGACTTCCAGAAAGCCATTCAAATTTTTTATACCACTCCATGTTAAAAGAACGATTAATTTTTCCATCAGATCGGATAATCTTCAGCTCTGGAGTTGGTCTACCCTCTTCCTTAATTTGTAACTTTTCCTGATAGCTTCTCCGACTAAATGGGCTTACTAGTAAGCTGTCAATAATATTCATCGTGAATTATCAGGTTAAAGTTCAATCTACGAGTAAAAACTAATAAAATAGAAAAAGGAAGTACTTATCTTTTGGAAGCTAACTCTCTTTTACATACAATTTATACACACCGATTGCAGCATGCAAAACGCAACAATTCCCTTCAAAACGTTTTTATTTTAGATGGTGCCTTCTTACTGCAATCACTTCAGTTAATAATAACGAATGCACTTTACACAGACCTATCTAAGCAAGCAAGACGCAACTATCGACTTCAAAACCTATTTCAGGAATGATTTTTTATCTTACTGCTATCGATGCTATAGCTTTGCTTTTTTTTTGTTTTAAGGCCTAAACTAAAAAAATAAAACGAAAAATTTTGTAGACGAATCTGTTGAGCAGTACACCCGTTGAGGCAGTCCTCCGGTCGGTCATCTATGCTGGTGAAATGTAGCAACAACACAATAATATTCCAAACACAATCGTTTGGGACTATTGAGTTGAGGCTATCCTCCGGGTGGCTATGAAAATTACGAGTATAGAACACTATAGGCATATACTGAACGTAAAGTCGTCGTATAGCAGCGACGAACTCAACTCAACAGAAGACTAGCGTTAAGGCGCGAATCTGCCTCACGTTTATTTTCCGAATTGAGGCAGTCCTCCGACCGTTCGTTGTGAAAAGTATGAAGAGTAGAGATATTTTCGGCGATATCAGATCAACGATATGACGAATTCAGTGTTGATAAATACAATTCTGGAGGCTAGGATGATTCTGCCTCATTTCAACTTAAGTTAATCATTCTATGTTGTATTGTACTAAAGAGTGAAATAAATAGTTGAATTGAGGTAGCTTAGCTCTCTATAAATGAAGTAATGAATGAGTTTAGGTTGAATGAGATCATTGTTAAATGTTAAAAAGTTTACTATTTTTAAAGGAGGCACTGCCTCCCTTGCCTCCTCTGACGAGCCGCCTCTGATATGAATATTGCCAAAGACACTCTGAGACAGATACAGGACGCACATTCACATTCTAGCGAAACAAAAATCATAAGAGTGAGTAAGCGATTACTGATGATTTTGATGGGCAATAAATTTGCACATATCAATAGAATATAGAAATAACAATAAATTATATTCCTCTGACACAGTGGCGTGCCTCTCAAAGCATTATGAACGAGACCGAGGCTAATTTCGGGCGCGGGCGAACTTTGGATACCCTTCGTTCTCCTCGGGCTAAAAGTTTTTTTCGGGCGTACCTACAAATTGTATTTAATCCCCCTCAGTCTTTTCCTTCCGTCTTCACAAAAGTTCCGTTGCGTCGACAAAATAATGGGGTTCGGTTGGAATAAATATTTACTCAGAAAAAAGTACGATCCCATTTGTTTTGACCTTTTTTGTTGCTTTGATTGAGACACATTAATTTAAGGATTTGTGAAATTGGTGTAAAAAATGTTTCTTAGAAGAAACAAAATGAGGGTTGGGTTTGTATGGCAGCCCCATGACCCTATGGTTCGATTTGATCCATTCTTGCATATGTTTTTCTTCATAAATAGAAACAAATTTTCGTGTGAAATTTGGTTGAAATTGGTGCACAAATAAAAAAGTTTTTCTTATAAGACCCTAATTTGGGAGGTTAGGTTTGTATGGCAGCCCCACGACCCCATTATCCGATTTGAACCATTCTTACATATGATTTGTGTCATCAATAGAAATACATTTGTCTGAAATTCGGTTGAAATTGGTGCATAAATAAAAAAGTTTTTCTTAGAAGAACCTAATTTGGGGGGGTTAAGTTTGTATGGCAGCCCCATGACTCCGATTCAAACATACAAACTGCCTGCAGCAAAAAGAAGCATTTGTGCAAAATGTCAGCTTCATAGCTTTTAAATAGGCTGAGTGAAAAGCGTAGCAACAGGCAGACAGACGGACATGGCCGAATCGACTCCCCAAGACATGCTGATCATATACGTACATCCCTCTACAGGGGCGGCGCATAAGGGCCCGCAGGGCCCGCGTCGCGGGGGGCCCACGAGATTTAGGGGTCCAGAAGCTACATGAAAGATTCCTCGAACCACAAAAAAGCACGATTACGAAAAACAATACTCCGACGTAGATATTTTTTTGTACACAGGGAAATACACCATGGAAGTAAAAACAAATACTAAATTTATTGTTCCTCTTTCACCAGGTCCTTTAGATAAGCCTCTGTGGCCAAAAAAGTTCATATTGTCCTAACATTTTTGAAAGTTCATCAGACAATCCTCAGAGATCCTCAAATTTTCACAAAAAAAAAACTCTTCTATGGTTGGAAAAAGTTTCTCTATATTTTTATAATCATTAACAGTGCAAGGAAACTTAGTCTTCTTTTATAATTCACAGCTCGGAATTAGGGCATTTTTCATGAATAAATGTTTTCAATGAAAGCACATCATTTTGTGTTGTTGTTTTTGTGAAAAGATAAGTTAAGCTTTTAAAATTGTTCAGTTTAATTTACTCTAAATTTATCTAAAATGAAAAGTCCGATTTCGGCTCTATGAAGACCTTATAATTCTCCATTACGGAAAAAAATTGCTCCTGGTATGGTTGTGTTATTTTCCTTGCAAGTAACATATGGCCAAAATGATCCTTTAGGTCCAACTACAAATAAGCTATCTTTAAACATATTTGGAGATTGTTCCTTTTCTATAGGGTGTTTCACCAGAGTAAATTCAGATCCACTTAGTCATGAGCTGTGAAACACGAACAAAATAGTTCGCGAGTGGTACTAAACTAAGTCCAAACTTAGTACGGCTTGTATAGGTCGTTGAAGACTAAAATATTTTATCTTACTTGCGGTATATACAAATACACAAGCATTAGCTCTGCGGTGCTAAGGCCACATTTGATTTGAATGGAGTCTTGCCAATATTGCTGTATTGAATTTAATAATTAAGAACAAACGTTCTTAGAAATGAAGGATTCAAATTAGAGGAGACTTAAATTTAAAGGTATGTACTATGTCCACCGAGGAAAAAACTTACATTTAAGTCTCCATCGAAAAATATGTCGTGGAAACTTGCCTATTATTCAACCAATTTAAGATAAATGTGCACTCACGGCCTGATTGATTGTTGATGATACCTTTTCCTTGCGAATTAAAATGCAACTGCATTGTTTTCGTTAGCGAAATGGAGAATTTCGTGCGAAGTGAGTACCACCGAGTGAATTCGATTTCACGATCATCAACATTTTGACAGCATTTGCATGGATTTCACATGAATTCAATGAAATAAATTTAGATTTAATGAAATTATTTAATTGAAATATATTTGCTAAAAGCCTCTCATATCTATGAAAATACATTGGACTAATGATATTTTCATCATTTACATATTTTTATTTTATTTGAAAATAAATGAAAAAAAAACTATGAAACCATCATAGGTAAAGTGAATATTTTTCATTAAATCAATGAAATTTTTCATTAAATCAATGAAATTTTTCATTAAATCAATGTAATTTTTCATTACATATTAAAATAATGTAAAATGAATGAACTGAATTCATAGTAACCATGAAAGTATTCTTTGGCTGAAAATGAATGAAAAATTCACTGCATACACGAAAAATTGCATTACTATTATGTGTCATTTGGTTCAGTGTAGGGGGCCCACTCAAGAAGTTGGCGGGAGGGCCCCGAATGAAGTTGTTCCGCCACTGCCCCTCTAGAACCATTTTAAGCTCAACTTTCTTTGAATTAACTGTATAGTAATATTCGAAATGGCTCTGGCCTATTTTCTCAACTAAAGTTTGCTTTGATTTTCAGCCTACCTATGATTCTATGTAGTTGAAACAGCTACGAAGATATGGAAAATTTTTCTATTCGTCATTAGTTGAAACATCTACTATAATTGCAAATTCTATTAAATCATTTGTAAAGACAGCTATTCATTCTCTAAATTGTTAATAATGTTGGATAGCTAAATTGTGTTGAAGAAGAATTTTACTACTTCACGAAAATATGAACGATTGTTTGTAGTAAAATTTTATAGTTGAATAGTACAATCAACAACTTTTGTGGAAGAATTGACTAAACTTTTTCTCCTAATCTTGCGTGGTTAAATGAACGAATTTAATAGTATATTTAATAGACTATCTAAATTTAAGTTAACTACTTCACTTTAGATAAAAAGTCTAAACCATTTTTTTTCAGTGTAGAATATTCCCTTCCAGGGTATAAACGCTGAATAATAGTCAAATAATAGCATTTGTTTCATCCCGATGATCAGCGCGGTACCTGTAAGCGGTACGCACAACACAGACCACATGAATTGGCGCATTCGACGTGGTCTACCGCGGCGAAAATTATTTCATACATTCTGACGCGTACCGCTACCGCACCGCGCTGGTTTGGTATAAACTATTAACTTTCAATATGGATATCCTTGAGACAAGATGCGAGTATTTTGGCGGGATTGTATTTATATCAATCCTCTTTCCGGCTGACGACTTTTTCTTTGACGTAAACATTTTACAACACAGTTGTTTTTGTAAGATTTAAGCATACACATTAGACCTCGAAACCGAAATTCCCAGTTCATTTTAATGTTTTATGCCCAGAACAGATTCTGAACAGGACACACACCTGAAAACATGGTTTATCCTATGGGTTACCTCAAATTTTCGCCTGTTCTTCGTTAGAGTAGGTACTAACATCGTCAGTTCACGTGAAATCCATGCAAATACTGTCAAACTTTTGACGATCGTGAAATCGAATTCGCTTGGTAGTACTCACTTCACATGAAAGTCTCCACACCGGTTTTTGACATTTCGCCAGCGAAAATAATGCAGTTGCACTTTATTTCACAGTTAAAATATGTCATCGGCCATCAATCAGAACGCGAGTGTAAATTTTTCTTACATTGAGTGAATAAAAAGCAAGTCTCCACGGCACCGTTTTCACGGGAGACATATATGCAAGTTTTTCGCTCGGTGAACTGAGTACATACCTTTATCATGAATTTCTAGAGATTTCTCCAATGCTTCTCCGAGCTCCTGAGGTCTGCCAGCTAATACTCGTAATTCAACGGGTGTGTTCCCTCAACAATATCAACCTTTCTCAAGGCCTGTGTACTCAGACATGGAAGGTAACGGGCTAGTACATAATCTAGCTATTCACCGCTTCTACGTGGTACTCCTCTAGAAGAGGTCTTCCTTTAAGGGCTTGTTCCTTTCTAGAGCGGGTGCTAATTGTTTGTCGGAGAAAATAATCTCAATGCAAAGCAAGCTCGTTTCTTAACTGCTCGCAAACCATGAGAGTTAAGTCTCTGAAACTGCTGAGACATTCGTTAAGAATGACTTGACCTTGACTTGGACCTCCTACACCTCAGTATAACCGTTACCTTTCCTGTAATATCACTAAGTTCTGTATGGTTAAATGAAAGCTGTTGAAGCCTTTATTCCTCGTTTCTATCCTGTATTTTATATCATTAATCATTATTTACTAATTTATTTATTTATTTTTTAGTACAACTTTTTTTCTTATCTATTTTTCAGATGAAGTCCTAGCCCGAAAGATCAGTAAAGATATGGAGGTAAATATACTCGTTAATAAAAACTGTTATACTTGTTTTTAAGCCTACCTAATTATACCGTCAGTGCTCATTCCGCAATGCCCGGATCAAGTACTTCTCCCCAGTGTAACACTATTCCCAATACGGCTCCCGAGTTGGACGCATTTCAGTACTGAATGGGCCAAGACTGAAATAAGCGTTTCCGTAACCCCAAGTGAAATTTATTTATATACTAACAACGGCCGATTCGATTGGCTTTAGCAGCAGACCAGGGGTTATATTGGGGAAAATGAGTTCAGATTTGCTACCTCATCTATAGGTATAATTAGGTATTATAGAAAATGTGTGGCATAAAAACAAGGATCCGTTTTTTGCTAACAACTGTAGAAGAGGCATTTTTTTTAAATTGGCTTTATTAAAATCATTTTCATTTGTGTACCAGAACCAGGTTGTTAATATTGCTGCGAGCAAAGACAGCGGTTTAGAAGAAGAGGTGAGTGACATGAAATAAATTACGGATTTGAAAAATATTTAAATAATTATATTATTTTTACAATTGTTTAATAATAAATCGATAATTTACTTTTGATTACAGGCAGATGAAAAAAATTCCAATGGACATTTCCAATCATCTAATGATGAATTTACAAAGGTCGACAAGACAATTTTCGATATTATTTCCGCGAAAGCACGTAAACACAAGAAAATCATAAAACAAGTTTGTTTTGCTCTCCTCAACGTTTTAGTTGCGGTTTATTTTGGTTTTGCCACCAAGCAATTTATTGACTCAGGTAAGTTAAGGTTATGAAGGGTTATAAACAGTTATGTCGCCGTATTAGCTGTAAGTTGTCAAATGCCTTTGCAAAATGGCGGTTAGGGGATTAGAGCGGCAAACGGGTTTGCAGAATTGTTTTGTTCTATCTACTAAGCGGATAAATAGCACGGTAGAGCGTGCTGTTTATATCGACACCTTTGCAGCCTAGGTCCATTGTTGGACTGTGACACCATTTATATTTGTAATAATAGTATATATTTACGTAAATTTCAGAAAATGAGCCCGTATCTTACGAAGACGAGGACGGAAGATGCTGGGGAAGTTGTGGTATTCAATTTTGCCATGGCTATGGTATGCTCGTACTTCTACTATTTTTCATTTACTGGGGCCTAATCTATTACAATCTGTTCAAACCATATGTCGGGAAACGGCTGTATAAGTGGATAGTTCGATTCTCGAAGCGACGACTGAGATTCTTAGCCGAAAGCTGGTTAGTACAGTACTTAATCTTAACAGATAAACTCTTCTAACTTTAGCACGTTTGCTTCTCCTTTTTTTCAGGATAGTAAAAGCGATTTTATTGTTTCTAATTTTGGGCGGATTCGTGACGTATCTGTATTTTGAAACAAAAGACGAACCTGAACGACTAGCATCGTTGAGCGGACCAATTGTTTTCCTGGTTTTGGGTTACGTGTTTTCAGCCGACAGAAAATCAATCAAATGGCGTCCAGTTATTCTGGGTGTAATAGCCCAATTTTTACTTGGTGTGTTCTGTATCCGATGGGATGTTGGACGCAGTATTTTCCAATGTATCGGTAACAAGGTTGCCACGTTCCTATATTTCACCAACAATGGAAGTAGCTTTGTCTTCGGAAATGATTTTATTGATCAGCAACTATTTGCCTTTGCCATCTTGCCGATTATCTTCTTCTTTAGCTTCTTCGTTTCAATCTTGTACTATTTAAATGTGATGCAATGGGTGATCATGAAGTTGGGTTGGATAATTCAGACACTACTGGGCACCACTGTTTGCGAAAGTGTTATTGCTGCGGCCAATATATTTCTGGGAATGAGCGAAAGTCCTATGTTGATACAACCGTATCTTAAAATATTAACCCCATCCGAATTGCATGCAATCATGGCGTCAGGTTTTGCAACAGTGTCTGGAACTGTACTGGCAGCATACATGTCGTTTGGAGCAGATCCAGCGCTTTTGATTACGTCAAGCGTAATGGCGGCACCGGGTGCCTTGGCAATTTCAAAACTTTACTTCCCCGAAAATGAAGAGAGCAAGACGGCATCGAATAATATTGAAATCCAAAAATCGTAAGTACGAAATAATTCCTTCACAGTTTATTCGACCAAAAATTGTTGCTTTTCAGGGAGGACAGTTCTGTTTTGGATGCGGCTTCGAAAGGAGCCAACAATGGAATTCCAATTGTTTTGGGAATCATCGCTAACATAGTCGCCTTTGTGGCTTTCATTGCATTCCTCAATGGTATGGTCAGTTGGCTTGCCTATTTGGTCGGTCAAACTGACATCACATTTGAATGGCTCTTTGCAAAGCTCTTCATTCCGCTCAGTTGGCTTCTGGGAGTACCTTGGGAAGATTGCGACATTGTGGCAAAAGTCATTGCGTCGAAGACAATTATTAATGAATTCGTAGCTTACCAGCGTTTGGGCGAATATAAAAGGCTTGGCGCAATTTCGGTAAGTTTAAAAAACACGACCAAGAAATGAATAAAATTTCTCAAAAACCCGCTTTCTTTATTTTAGCCCAGAAGTGTCGGAATTGCAACTTTTGCTATCTGCGGTTTTGCCAACCCCAGCTCGTTGGGAATCCTAATTGGTAGTTTGGCAGCAATGGCGCCGCAACGTCGAAATGTTATAACTTCAGTGGCATTGCGTGCTTTTATTTGTGGATGTTTAGTATGCTTCATGTCAGCTAGTTTCTCGGGTAAAGTCTCGATTCTGGGAATTGAAGGACATTATTTATGACACCTTTTTATTACAGGATTATTAATTACTGAGGAGATGCTGGCAGGCATACAAAACCGAACGATGAGTTCAAATGATACAGAAGTATTATACTGATAATGTTAGATTTAACCAGAAAGATGAAGGTGGCATGAGTGTACTCTTCCATTTTGAAATCAAATTTTATTGTTTTTAAATATATGTGTTCTTAACCCTCGGACTGACACTGGGGTCTGGCCAGACCTTTTTCGTATTTGATACTAATTTTAACATGTTTCTGATTTAGCTATTAAGTTTAAATTCCCGGTAGCTTCCTAAAATATTGTTAGCTACAGATCTGCGCAACAACTAGATCGCGGTGAGTTCCACAAGGATAGTTATAAGGACATTTTGATGTACATGTCACATTCGTAACACATGGGTCTGGCCAGACCCACTCGTAATATGTGTGAAATACCAACTAATTTCTTATCGTATGTTGACATACAATACAATTTGTGTAGTATATTATAGAAACAATAGCAAATTTTGGTACCTACACATGAATGTCCTGGTAAAAAGGATATGATGAGTGACTACATGACGTCATATGAGATATAGGTAGGTAGGTAAAAGTGGTTGCTTAGGCCAGATACGGCCCAAAGCACAATTAGCGCAAGAGGCGCCGTTTTGATACCACAAAAAAAAAGTTGATCGATTTAGAGAATGGAGGTTACAAAAAGTTTAATTTCAAGAGTAGAGGGTCGCCTAAACCCACGCAGTACAATTCAGGAAGTAGCTCCCCTATTTTTGCCTTCGACGCATCCTCTAGGATACCAAAAAACGCACTACCAAACGTGCGATACCGGGATCTTGCGAGACAGAAAAGAAACAGGATAAACAAATATACTTTTTACATTCCTTTTTAAGAGTGTTTTTACATTCAAGGTATGCGGAGTAGACAGCAACATCCTGTCATCCAGAGTTATTCTAAGAACCCCAATCGTAGGTTGGTCGATGAGACGTTTTGACGAGGCGTCTTTTATAGAAACACTGTTGAATGTAGGTATAATTAACCAGTGGCGTGCGGTCCATAGATGCGGTGGATGCGCCGCATCCCTATAAATTTTATCTCTGTAATAATTCAAAACATTTTCCTCTTTCTAGAATTTTTCAGCTTTTGCTTTCAGCATAATTATATATTATAGCATATTCAAATTTTAAAGTAACCAATAGTTTTAAAAAATTTAATTCAATTTGAAAAATATTACTCTGAGTTTCGACATGATTCATTATTCTCGCATTTCAAGGAATACATAATTACTGGAGGGGTACTGCACGGATCTGTTCTTGGTCGACTTTTGTGGAGTATAATGTACAATGCTATATTGGAGCTCGTTATTTATTACGAAAGGAGTGACAGTGGTAGGTTTTGGTTTTTTGAGAACATAGGGGTTGCGAGGGACACATAGTTGGTCGAAATATACTCTAGCAAGGCGATTACAACAATAACCGTCTGATTAGAGCTCGCCGATCAGAAAACTGAAACAGTCCTGATCAGCAAACGCAGCAAGGAGTCAGAGTTGGAGAGGGTGTCATAACCTCTAAGCAAGCCGTCAGGTACCTGGGGGTCATTATTGACTCGATATTGTACTTTCGAGTATACTTAAAGTGTGTAGGCGATAAGGCGGTGACTGCCACTCTACCCAGAATGATGCTAAACATAGGTGGTCCGAGAACAAGTAGGAGGCTGCTATTCTCCAGGTTGGTAAATATATGGCTCGCCAGTGCACAACGATTCGTCTGTAACGCAAAACCCTTAAACGCTGTCTATCGTAGGTGTGCTGTGTGTATCGTGGCACATCACATGAGGCCGTTTACGTGGTAGCCGGAATGATGCCTTTGCTGATCCTAGTGGACGAGATCAGCAGGCTGTACAGCGAAGATGTACCCGAGGTGAAGAAACAAAGAAAGGCGAAGGTGGCGGATAAGGAGGCCTCATACTGGACGATGGACACAGACATAGCTATGTGAGTAGACAGACAACACAGATAATGTAACTTTCCCTAGTGATCTTTGCTAGTATCGGAAGACAACTTGGATTTCGTAAGCCGGGCAATTTGTGCAGCTTACATGGACCTACAGAGGGAGGAGCGTAGACGCAAGTCTGCTTCCCTCGTCAAAGGCTGATTAGCTAGAACTAGCCCTGTGATGCAATACTGAAAGGTGGTATAGTATGGTGACAACAGAGGTGCTTATGTGCTAACTGACATGATGGCGGGTCTTCGCTACTCAGCATGCAGTATCTTTTGGAGATTCTCATCTCTATAAGAAAAAAAAAAGTAGCCTCTGAGCATTTTGCTAAACCAGGCCCTTCCGTTCAACCTCCAACAGTATAGGGGAAGTGCGCCTCGTTTGCACTCAAACTAGCGCTGATGAACCTGGCAGTAGAGAAAAATTTCAATCGAACATTCTGTTTGCTCGAAACAACATTTCCGCCAAAATTAACGACAGCGATGGTCAGAGTCAACTAGCCTCGCCGCAACGAAGAATTTATGCTTAAAAAATTTCTGTCTTTTCTTTATATAAAAAAGAAACCTTGGTGTACGATATAAATATGCATATCTAAAACAAAAAAGGCTCAGATGGGCTCTTTTCTCAGAGCCGTAACCCTACGGTTAGTTTTGAATTTTCAGTAAAGAACACCATGTGTAATCTATCATTCATACACGACATGTCAGTCGATATACCTGTGTCATTTACAGTGGCGTAACAACTTGCCTCGGGGCCCTCCCGCTAACTTCTTGAGCGGGCCTCCCTGAAATAAGTCGAAATTTTTCTGTGAATGCTTATCAATATAGCAAGATTACTAACTATGTTATGCTTCTAAGTATTCTAAATTAAGCTTAAATAACACACCATTTTTATGGTGACTATAAGATGGTACGCCGTGACTATAAGATGATACGCCGCGCCGCGCCGATATTATGTAACACCTCTAAGGAGCCACCGGAGGCATGGCAAAGTATATTCTATAAATGATCAGGGTCGATCCCTGATTCCAATAAGTGTTTGTCTGTCTGTCGGTCTGTCCGACCGTGTGTCTGTGAGCTCGCGCGATAACCCGATATGAAATAATGAAGCTTACGTTTTGAGATTTTGGTGAGGTGTTTGTTTTGATACCTCTATCGATTTCTTATATAATATCAGATAGTTATGGGCATACTCTCTTGAGCCACTACCTCCCCTCTGAGTCAGCATACGAAATTCGTTACCGAGATGCGTTGCGTCGACAAAACAATATTTACTCAGAAAATTTTATTGGGGGACATTCCTGCGGGGGAAATCCAGAGATTGGCCTTCCACTGCAGGACCAACGGTAAAGGCCTGTTGCTAGGCTGTGACGTCAACGCCCACCATACACTCTGGGGTAGCACGGACACTAACAGAAGAGGTGAGTACCTACTTGAACTAATTACTTCACTTGACCTATGTATTCTCAACTGAGGATGTCAGCCTACATTTGTAACCAGAGTAAGGCAAGAAGTACTTGACATTACTCTGTGTAATAACTCCATAGCGGAACGAACGAGACCATCAGGGCAATTCTGTCCTCCTATGAAGAAAACTGCCCCGTGCGTGTCTTCAAAGAAAATAAGTGTGTTCCGTGGTGGAATCATGAGATAGCTTGCCTCAGGAAAAAAGTGAGGAAGCTGTTCAACAGGGCCAAGCGCAACGGGGACTGGGCTCTGTATAGATCCGCTCTCATGGAATACAACAAAAAGATCAGGGACGCTAAAAGGCAAAGTTGGGCTAACTTTTGCGACAGCGTCAACAATACCACCAAAGCAGCTAGACTGCACAAAATTATGGCAAAAAATGGTTGCAGCACTATTAGCACTCTGAAGGGTGCAAATGGGGACATAACGAGGGATGCCGAAAGCACAGGCATGCTGCTTTTAGCAACCCATTTCCCCAGCTGCAGACTGGACTATAACGTGAATGATGATCTGCCTGGGCAGCAGCAAAAGATATCTTCACGTATGGCAGGGTTAGGTGGGCAATTGGGACATTCGATCCATTTAAGTCGCCCAGCATGGATGGAATCTTTCCGGCGCTCCTACAAAGAGGCCAAAGCGAGCTGATACCATTCATGGTTAGTATCTATAGAAGTAGTTATGCTTTGGGAAATATTCCGACAGCCTGGAGATCAGTTAGGGTACACTGTGCAAAATATTCGGATAATTTTTTATACGAATAATTCTATTAAATGCTTGTATACAATTTCTTCTATAAAAGCTAACTAATCTCAATGAATAGAATTATTTAAAACCTGGACTAATATAAAATTTATACCTAAGCAGAATTAATTTATAATTTACAACGCTAGTCTGCATTAAATTTATAAGAATAAAGTATAAAAAATGAATTCTAAATCTTAACTCTATTCCTTTCATACGACATATTTTATAAAGATGAATTTTATTTGTCTTTTGTATTAATTTAAATACACCTTGAGTAATAAAATATGCGTCTATGCCAAATGAACACATTATGCAGTCGAATTGCAAACAACCCAGGTGCCATTTAAACAGTCATAGTATAATATATATACGGCTAGTGTATTGATTTTGATACGTCGTAGTGTATAAACTATTTCGATATTCGATAGTACATTACACTTATATACGAATAGAATTTATACATCTTAAATGATAGATTTTTATATGGACACAGTATAAACTTCATATGTAAAAGAATTAAATATTTCTATTTACGCACATATAGCTCCTATACAGTCAGAAAATAAAATGTTTCTATATATCACTCGTAAAGATTAATATGAGGTCGAATAGAATTTAATATCCACGCGACTTATTATTTTTATACGAAAAATTTATGGACTTATATGTATACGAAAATTAAGTCGGTTTCACTCCAAAATTTTACACAGTGTAGTCTTCATCCCCAAAGTGGGTAAAAGACGGGCGGACGATCCTAAGTCGTACCGCCCCATCAGCCTTACATCCTTTCTCATGAAAGCTATGGAAAAGATACTGGACTCTCACATCAGAGGCACACTTCTTAAGACACGGCCGCTGCACCCAAAACAATACGCCTACCAACCGGGTAAATACACGGAATCGGCACTTCAGAGCTTGGTAGAAGAGATCGAGGTAGCCATGTCCAATAAGGAAACAGCACTATGTGCATTCCTTGACATAGAAGGCGCCTTCGATAACACCTCCTTCAAATCCATAGAAACGGCACTACGAGCCAAAGGAGCCGACAATACGATCATTACCTGGGTGCAGCGTATGCTTTCGTCAAGAATTCTTTTTACCAGTATAGGCAATACTACCCTTTCTGCTTTAGCCACTCGTGGCTGCCCCCAAGGAGGGGTACTATCCCCCCTCCTGTGGTGTCTGGTAGTTGATGGATTGATGTGGAGACTTAGCTCAGCTAGGTTCTCCACACAGGGGTATGCGGATGACCTGGTTATCACGGTTAAAGGCAAATTCGAGGAGGTCCTACCGGATGTCCTGCAGAGTGCTCTGCATATAGTCCAGGAGTGGTGCACAGCAAACGGGCTGCGCGTCAATCCAACAAAGGCCGCCGTGACACCATTCAGTAAGAAAGGGAATCTCCAAACACTGGAGTGTCCCTCCATGTATAATGCACGGCTAACAATGCCGGAAACTGTCAAGTACTTGGGGGTCACACTTGACAAGAAACTGCTATGGAAAAAACATCTTAGTCTCGTAGCAGAGAAAGCAGTTAAGGCCTTGTGGATCAGCAGAAGCTATGCGGGGAAGGCATGGGGTATTAAGCCTTACATAGTTCTGTGGATCTACAAGACAATTGTTAGACCTATTGTGGAATATGGGGCGGTCGTGTGGTGGAGAAGAGCAACCACCATAGACGGAAGACGGTGTCTCGAGAAAGTTCAGAGGCTGGCCTGTCTTGCTGTCCTTGGGGCCTTCTTTTCGAGCCCCACTGCCGCCCTGGAGGTCCTGCTAAACTTGCCACCTCTCCACATACACATCGAGGCAGTGGCAAGGTTAGCTGTCATTAGGCTCGTAGAATGTGATGCGGCGTCTCCACTGAACTCAGTTCAACAAGGATGGTTAAGTAACAACAGATTACTGGATATGCCATCAGACCATCTGGTCAAAACTCTCCGTTTTGACCCTTCTTATAGTGCAGAGATATGGGAAAGGGTGGACTGGACTGACAGATTCAGATCACTCCACCCTAGCACCATCAAATTTTACACGGACGGCTCCAAGACCGATACAGGATCTGGAGCTGGAATTACCGGCCCGAACACTAATATCTTTATTCCTATGGGAATACATCCGACCGTGTTTCAGGCGGAAGTGCACGCAATCGAAGTGTGTGCAAGATTATGCCTTGACAAAGGTTACACTAACAGGAAAATAGCAATATTCACTGACAGCCAAGCAGCAATAAAAGCGCTGACGAGCTGTACTGTCACATCTAAGCTCGTGTGGGTTTGTCAGGAAATCCTCCAACAGGTGGGCAATCTCAACAACCTCACCCTTTTCTGGGTACCTGGGTACTCGGGGTTTTACGGCAATGAGAAGGCCGACGAGCTCGCAAGAAGAGCATCCACCACTCCCTTCTATGGCCCAGAACCTTACTGTGGGTTACCACTCTGCATCTGCAGAAATGTGATTAGTGAGTGGGGAAAAAGCCAAAGCCACCACACACTGGGAAGCTCTTCCAGGGCCTAGGCAATCAAAACTCTTTGTCGCTAACTACTCACCCAATCGTACCCTTGGTCTGATGAAATTGAGCAGAAACAGGGTTAGGATCATATGCGGGCTCCTTACGGGGCATTGCCGTTTAAACGGTCATTTAAAGCGCTTGCGCATTGTTACCGACGCCAGCTGTCGCTTCTGTGAGGCTGACGACGAAACTGCCTCTCACATCCTGTGTGAATGTGAGAGGCTAGCTAGGCGCCGATTGGAGTGTTTCGGTATCGCTTTTCCCTTGGAAGAGGATATCGCCACTATCAATATGGCCCAGCTGAATCGATTTATCGAAGGCAGTCGATTAGATGAGTTCATCTAATCGATAGTAGGGGCAATGGTACAATAGACCACCGGTCGCAGTGCCTAGGGCAACTCTTGTTGCCTGTGCCCTCAATAAATCTAATCTAATCTAAGCCTAGTACTGACACCGAGAGTGAAATTTTTGTGAAATGAATGAATGAATTGTGAAATTTTCCCGATGTTCAAAAAAGGGAAAGTTAACGACGCATCATGTTATCGTGGTATCTCGTTTGTAAATACAAAATTTTTACAACCTTGCTACAAATAAGGTTTGCTAAATAGCTAAAAGCGGAACAAATATTAATTGAAAACCAAGCTGGCCTCCGACAAGGCTATTCGACGAGTGATAATATTTTTATACTGTATAGCTGGGCACGCCTCTACCTGAGCGAAGAAAGGAGACTATACGCATTTTTCGTCGACTTCAATGCGGCATTTGATACGATTGATCGGTAAATGTTTTTTTATAAGCTGTACAATATCGGCATGTCATCGAAATTTGGACACATATTCGAAAGACTCTACCAAGATACGACGGCTGTGATATGGAATGGGAACGAACTCTCGACACCGTTTAGCACGAACGTTGGTGTCCGGCATGGCTGCAAGCTCAGTCCTGATGCGTTCTTAATTTTTATAAACGACATCTTAGATAATATGCCTGGTGGCGCAAGAGGTTTTGGTGTGTTGCTGAAAGGTCTATTATACGCTGACGACATAGTGTTCTTAGCGGAGTCACCTGGTGGCTTACAACAAATGATCGATCGCCTGGAAGGTTATTGCACCCAATGGAAGCTCACGGTAAATCTTGAGAAATCGAAGATAATAGTCTTCAAAAAGCGTTTCCGATTAGCATACGACGAAACGTGAACGCTGAATCAAAATTCGATTGAAGTAGTGAAGGAACACAAATATCTCGGGATATGGATCTCTAGCAACGTAAAAATGGAGCCGCTCTCAGCCAGAAGCTTAAGTAAGCTAAGTGGGATATAAACTGTGTGTGGAAAAACTGCTTCAACAATGCGCATATTTCACACACAGCTAAATACAATATATTTCAAGCAGTGTCAAATTCTATTCTGCTATACGGGGCCCAAGTTTGGGGAGCTAAGGAATATGAGGAAGTTGAAAGACAAAGATATTACCTAAAGCGTATTTTTCAATTACCAATGGCGACTCCGAATTATATGCTGTTGAGAGAAACTGGTCTTCACCCGCTTTTGATGGAGACGCTAAGCATGCATATCAACTACTTGAAGAAAATCACAGCAATGGATTCCGTCAGGCTGCCGAAGATAACAACGTTACAAGCAATACAAACGAATTCGCTATTTTACGATGACCTTATTACTATCGCAAACGGAATAGGGCTGCAATTTAATTGGGATGCTACAAGTGCGACCAGCTATAATCTGCGGAAACTTCTAAGCGACACTGAACTATTCGAACGTGAAAAGGTGGCGGAGCAAGCAAGATCAACTTAACACCGGGAAATATACGCGGTATTACTCCATGAGCTGAAGGAAACTACATACTTTTTAAACAAATGCTCTGTTAAGAAGATATCGCTGATATTCAAGGCTAGAGGTGAACTTCTGCCCCTAAACTATATTCCTCATAGAGTCGATTTGCCAATATCATGTACTATGTAATTTACAAACAAGGGAAGATACCCGACACTTTGTAGGCATTTGCCCCGTATGGAGGGAAATAAGGAAATCGTTCCTCGGCAAAAGCACATTAAATAGCTGTGAAACAGACGCTCTACTAAACGGATTGGACTGGGACGCCTTGTATGGATATTGTATAGTTGCATTGGGATACAGACAGCGAATAATAAGCGAAAGTTTCTAACAAATCATAAAAGTGGCTGAGAGAGCTGGGTAGATGAGCATGCAGAATCTGAAGTTGTGTTAACTTCATCACCCAGCTCTCTCTTTCCTCGTTCTGTATACCGCTCCATGGTTTCGCGTTGCTCGACCTGCGGTGTAGGCACATCGCCCGTTTTGGCGGTAATATCTCAGCATATTTCTACAGGCAGCTCTATCTTGGATCGTGTCATCGCCGAGACCGTTGTTGCTGCTCTCTCACTTAGCCACAATTAAATAAAAGCAATATAATATAAAACTGACTTTTATTGAGCTTACAAAATGTGAATTGGACAACTTTGAGCGTCCTAATATAATAACTCTAAGGCCTCCATTACACAGTCATATATTATCATAATAGATATTATAATATGCTTAAGCCTACTTGATTTCGTTTACTGGACGTTTCCTGGGTTTCCCAATTGGAATGATAGGATTTTGAAATGAAATAAAACACAAAAACATAAGTGAAAATTGTGCAGATTGTTTTTATTAGGTAGAATATTATATGCCATTTATGACTTAAACAATATATTGGATAAATGAGCGCCACGGCTCTTCTTGCAGACCTTAATTCGTTCAAGCCAATTTTCGATGACTCTGTGGATCATTTCGGGTCGAATGGCAGCAATAGTGTCTCGAATATTGACTTCGAGTGCATCAATTGTCGCAGGCTGATTAGCATAAACCTTGGATTTAACATACCCCCAGAGAAAATAATCCAGGGGCGTTAAATCACAAGATCTTGACAGCCTATTGAAAGGGCCATTTCGAGAAATAATCGAATCCCCGAACTTTCCGCGCAATAAATCCATCGTAACGGCTGCTGTGTGACAAGTTGCGCCTGTTGAAAGTAAAGGTCCTCTCCTTCAATTTTATCATATTCCGGAAAGAAATAATCGGATAACATCGCCCGATATCGCTCACCATTCACAGTTACGGTACGGCCTTCGGCGTTCCTAAAGATGAATGGCCCGATGATTCCACCATACCATAATCCGCACCATACCGTGATCTTTTCGGGATGTAATGGTGAAGAATTAATCACGTGGGGATTGGACGAGCACCAAAAGCGACAATTCTGCTTGTTAACGAAGCCGTTGAGCCAAAAGTGCGCCTCATCAGAAAAAATGATTTTTCGATGAAAATCCGGATCACTTTCAACCGCTTCAAGAGCACGATCAGCAAATTCCCGGCGCAAACGATGGTCATTTGGCTTTAGCTCTTGTGCCAATACCATCTTATACGGATGCAGGCCAAGATCCAATCGTAAAATACGCCAAGTGGTCATTCTGGAGAGACCGAGTGCCTGAGAACGGCGCGGCGTGGAACGGACAAATTTTCATTTTCAGCAACGTTGGCTTGAACGGCGGCTATAGCGGCTTCAGTTCGTGCACTACGACGTCGTTTCGAAGGCTTCTTGTCTAGTAGAGTAAATTCACTTTCCAATTTTGTCACTATTCGACGAATTGCTTGCTCAGTTGGAGCAGAATGACGGCCATGTTTTGCACGATAACACCTTTGAGTAGCCACAAAACTTCTCGAATTTTGATAAAATAATTGGATAATTTCCAACCGTTGGGGTAACGTGAAACGATCCATGGTGAAATGGCAAAACTTACTGATCACAGCTAACAGCAGCTGTCAAACGTCGTAGTTCAAATGTGTCCGCTAGAGGCGTTCAAAATCCTATCATTTCAATTGGGAAACCCTCTATTATCATAATAGATATTATAATATGTCTAAGGAGGTTTTCACACTTACGCCTGATTACGTAATCTGCGGCAAATTACGTAATCTGAGGCCTAATTAAGCTACAGATTACGTAATCTGACTACTGCAAATTAAGTACACAGAACTACTTTATTTTATTCACCATTCAGTCGAGGTGAATTTTAATACATTTTTAATGTCGGAATTGACACTTTTAATGCCAAAAGTGAATATTAATTAAATGTTTAATGTCAAACATTGGCAAATGGCAGTTCGCTTCACATAATTTAAGAAGCTTCGAGAATTTGTTTCAGCCCAAATTAAGGAAAACACCAATTTATGGTACGTATAATAATTATGATAATATAATTATATTTTATTTTAATTAATTTACTATACTCTAGATCCATGGATACTGGGAAAGAGTCCAAATTTGGCGCCCGTATGCAATCTCTGAAGAACAAAATTAATATTCGCATTGTGATCTCCTAATGAATAAGTGTAATAAATAAATTTCTTGTAAGCACATCACGGATTCCATTAATTCTACCTACGAACTTCTATTTCCTCTAGTTTAGGGGTAATATCTTTCTGTTCAAAGGCTTCGAGAATCAAGCGGTACATGTATTTTGGGAAGGCCCTTCGAATGGACTTAATGGTGAAAAATGATTCGATCCCTTTGAACATTTATTTACTATCATGGGGAGCGCCAATTTTGCCCAGTCCATAATTAATAACATAGTACATTTCTGAGAATTTGGTCGATATCTGGCGATTCCTATTAGTCTATATGGGTACTGTGGTTAGAGCTTCAAGCTGTCCACTACTGCGACCTGTGAGGAGCTCGAAGCAATGTTGAACACGTTAATTTAAATATGCGTACGGTGCGTCGTCGGCTGACTGAAAACATTGCGTTTGGTATACATTTACATTTGTATGTATGAACATAAAAACTAATTTTTTCCTGAAAACACATTACTTTATTTCATCTCAAGAGCTTAGTGGACAATTAAATACCTAGAAATAAACTAATAATGGCATTATATTAACGAAAAATGGAAAAACAAATTAGGAGGTTTTCACACTTGCAGCCAGATTACGTAATCTGTGCAAATTACTTAATTTGAGCTGTCAAATTCCATACATTTTTTAACTCACCACACCGCAGATTACGTAATCTGGCCAGATTAAGTGCAAGTGTGAAAACCTCCTTAGTTTGTACGCCGTCGTGAAAATTTAATATTATGTGATTGGCATATGTAGAACTAAAATAAATAAAATTTGTCAATGTCAAAATGAACAGATTAAGTAAAGTATAGTGTGAACACACTAAATTCACCACAGCTTGATTTCCTTGATTAAGTTCCGCAGATTACGTAATCTGGCTTAAGTGTGAAAACCTCCTTAGCCTATACTTGATTTCGTTTACTGGACATCTGGAAATTAAAACCGAATGAATCGAGTAGGCTTAAGGATATGACATACATATTTAACGCTCTAAAGTTTTTTAGCGGACTGCTGACTGTGGGCTCTGTGAAATCTGTCAATATTCCCATTAGTTCAAAATTCAAATGTGTTGGGACTCCCTCCTCGATCTTGCACACAGGAAATTCGGGAGATGTTACGCCACTGGACATTATTAGACCAAACCAGTTTGTCGGGTCTGTTTTCAAATAATAAATACAAAAGGAACTAATCGCGCATATCATACTCATACTCGTACAATATGCTAAAATATGAAGATGAAAAAATACAATTCGAGAATTGGGATGCATGCCTGCGAGATTCATTTCCATGCTACGTCGTACACACATGTGTAATTGTTCGAGCCCGCATGTCTGCTATTCAAATCTCTGTTTATGCAAATTACCGTACTCTGTACTGTTGCTCCGCTTGAACTCTCGACAATGTGCGAGGATCTGTTTTTAGCCATATGCGAAATCATTAACGTTCGCCTGGCAGTGTAGTGTAGTCCAGGCGTTATTTGAACCCAGTCGTGAAATCGGTTCCAACAGTGGTCGCAGTGGAACTTATTCAAAATGTTGCGGTTTCGAGTGTTTTTATTGAAAATGGTGCAGTTGGTGGTTTTATTGTTTTGTATTCTGCACCATGGCTTGGCGGCATCAATTGAGCCTTTGGACGTAAAAACGCAAGTGGTGAATTTGCACAATCCCGAAGAAATCAATACAATTTACAGAAGATTCAATTTGAGTGCGGATACATTGGTGAATGCTAGTCGACAATTTCCAAAAATTATGACGAATGTTTCTTTTGAAAATTCAAGTAACTTTTTGGATGTGAAGACATTGAGGTGAGTATTGAATTATAGTAACGATGCGTACTTCATTTAATCTCTGTTTACCTAAAACTACCAAAAAAGACAATTAAAAATTGTGAAGTTGTGCCAAATGACTAAAAGATAGTTCAGCCTGACCTTGCTCGATTCAGTCCAGGGTCCAATTTGGTTGCGAAAATTGGCCGCACTCACGTCTCACGAGGAGTTATAAAATTGTCGTTTTTAAAAGTCCTAATACCTACCTTTACTTGTAGGCCGGAAATTTTTGTGAAATATGTACTACCAGCCAAGTCCGCATTTTTACGATCTCAAGTACCGAAGTGCAGTGATTTTTTATTAAGTAGTCTAGCAGTAAAGCAGAAATGTACCATGATCATTGGCCAGGGAGGGGGGTGGTGGACTGCTCAAGCGACTCTAGGTGTATTCTATCAAGAGTACGGGTGCGATATGTAAAACTCAAAAAATGTAAATTCACTATTAATACTTTTGGATCTAGTTTGAAGCTCAAACTTCTGAGAAAGTGTCTAGGGTGTTATATTTATGTACAAAGGAAATTTTGTAGTTTGTTTCGTCCTCAAGAAGATTTTGCGGCAAGTATGAGACTTGTTTTCCAGATATGTACTTATTTGCAAAAAACTGTATTTTCACCTCTTTGTGACCCCCTCCACCTTAGCCCGACCGGCAAATCGGTGTAATTTTTACACGTACGTATATAATAACAATTTGAACAATTCGTGGTAAACGTCACACATTTAGTCTAAGAAGAGAAGCGAATACGATTTTTGATTGGCTCCCAGATTACGGGAAAAAAGTCCTCACCGATGGGGGTCCGTAACCTCTAAACCTTTCCATTTTTCGCGATTATCTCAAAAACGGTAAAAGATACATCAAAATGTACTAAGAACGAAATAAACTACATATATATAATACAACAGAATTGTATCGGTAAATTCGGCGATAGACTAAAAAAACATAGAATATTTTCATTTTAGACCTTTTTTAAAATCTCCCTAACTCTTGAAAAGCATAATTGCAAACTCAGCCGTGAAATTTTGTGTAAGTATTCACAATAAGTTCAAGATGATTCTTGGTGAAACATTGAGTTGCTGCTCCGATCAAGGACCCCCATTATCCCTCCATTTGAATTTGTCAAAACGGCATGTTCATAGCCCCCGCCACAAAATTGGAGCAGAAAGCTAAATTTTGGTTTATTACTAATAGGGGCCACCGATGGGGCTCAATGGGATAAAAACTAAGGGTACCTCCCATACAAACTGACCCAATACACCTTTGTTCTACAGTACCCATCGATTTATAAAATGGGTAGTGCGTAAACAAACTCCTGGTGCTTCACTTCGTACGAGGGACACTAAAAAGGTTTCTAGAAACCTTTCAAAATTTTCAAAAATGGCTTTATTGGTTTTAAAAAAATTCTCCATGAGCATCTATACACTTTAGCATGCGCTCAAACCAATTTTCCACTTCGATGGAGACACCTCCAAACCATGGCTTCTGAACGCTTCAACAGCTGCTTCGGGCGAAGAAAACCGTTCACCGCGTAATCTATTTTTAATAAATGGGAACAAAAAAAAAATCATTCGATCCCAAGTAATGTCTATAAGGCGGATGTCCGTCAATTCAATGTTTTGACCGGTTGTTTAACTAGTTTGAACTGATGTGTGAGAGCTCGCATTGTCATGATGAAGAATGATTCGTCTTCTCGTGTTCGTTTTGCTAATTTCCCGAATTGACCGTACAACGTTCCTCAAGTGGAACAATGGCCACAGGGCCAATTCGGCCGAAGAAACAGGACACCATTTGCCTCGCAGTGCTTCGTGCGCGAACAGCTTTTGTTGGATTGGGCTCGTCTTGGAACACCCACACGGTCGACGGCTGTTTAGTTTCCGGCTAATAGGCATACATCCGGTGATTCGGTGACACCGGTGGCGATTTTATTCACGTCATTTGAGGCACCGTTATGGTATGTTTTTTTTTTTTTAAATTTTTCTGCATCACCTCACGGTATGTCACATGCCGGTCTTGCGTAATCATTTCACGCACGGCATCCACGTTTTGCGGCACAATGGCTGCTTTTGGACGACCTTGAGGAAACTCGTCCTTGAGCGAATTACGCCCACGTTTGAACTCGTTAAACCAGTTATAAATTGTCGGATGAGTTGGTGCTTCATCCCCAAATGCAAAATGAAGCCGATCGAATCACTGTTCTTGTGATAATCCAACTTTGAAATCGTAGAAAATCGTTGCACGGAAATTTTCACGTATTAATTCCATTTTTTGCTACATTGGTTTTTATTAACTAACTGTAACTTACACGAGTATCATACATGTCATCAAAGTGTTCTGAGCAGGTATATATATAAAAAGGTCAAACTTTCTGGTGAAAATAACACATTTACTGAAAACGTACTAGAACATGCCTAATCTAAAAACTTTTTAGTAGCCTACATATGGAAGGTACTCTTAGTTTTTATCCGATTGAGCTGATTTTTGGTGGGTTGTGTATCGATGGCCCCCATTAACAATAAATCAAAATTTAGATTTCTGCTCCAATTTTTGGGGGAGTTATATGGACATGCAATTTTGCAAAATTCAAATTAGTAGTTAGTTTTCAGTAAAATCTTCAACTTAATGTGAATACTCACACAGCATTTCATGGCTGTACTTGCAATTTTTCAAGAGTTATGGAGCTTTTTGAAAAGGCCTAAAATGAAAATATTCGAATTAATTTTTTAGTCTAGCGCCGAATTTTCCAATACAATTCTAACGTAAGGTAATTTTATGTAGTTTATTTCGTTCTTAGGACATTTGGATGTAACGTTTACCGTTTTAGGGATAATCGCAAAAAAAAACAGAAAACATACCCCCCCCCCCCCGTTCACTCTTTTTTAAGGTTGCGGACTCCAATTGCTATTGCTGAGGACTTTTTTTCCTTAGTCTGGAGCAATTCCCAACCACCATGCCAAAATCCAGCGATGTAGGATTTTTGCCGTTCGATGGCCATATTTTGGCTTACTTTTCTTATACTCCAATCAACGGGGAGATTTTACCTTGCAAAAATTGGGGACTTCTCAAATTTTTGATATGTTATAAAGACAGGTGGGGTAAGTTAAAATCCAAGTTTGCGTCACTTCCCCCCCCCCCCCCCGTGCTCCCGCCGTTATCTTGAAAAAACTATCTAAAATCGGCTCTTTTATCAGTTTGCGGTCTATAAATCCTTCCCAGTCCATTTGAGCACGAAATGTGCCGAGACAATCTTGTAGAGCACAGAATTTCCTATAAATTTCATCTGACAAGTCTTACTCTACTCTAGTTATTGGTAGGTATACAATGCGTTTTTGTGAGTTTGAAATTGGCATGATTTTTGATATTTTCTCCATTTTCGTGGCGCTATAACTCTGTTAATTTGAATTGTAGAGTACAACATCTTAGATTAAATTTGTAGGAAATTTTGTCCTCTACAAAATTGTCTTGGCAGATTTTGTGCTCAAATGGACTGTAAAGAAGTTACAGGCCAAAAACTGATGAAAGGGGTTTTTTGAAGATAGCGGCGGGAGCACAGGGGGAAAAGTGACGCAAACTTGGATTTTAACTTACCCCACCTGTCTTTATAACATATCAAAAATTTGAGGAGTCCCCAATTTTTGCACGCTAACCCCTATTATTTCGTCTCTATTGATTGGAGTATTAGGCTTATTTGGATAATTTGATCCCAAAATTGTATAGTATGCAGATGAAAATTTTTTGATTTTGAATGTTTTTTTTGTTTATGTTCGCCGCTTCCTGCCCACTAACTCGTAAATGCAGATTTCATAATCCACACGAATATCGGAAATTTTCTCATAATATTTTAGTTCAGAATATAAATATCGGTAATTTGGGCTTTCCATATTGCAGACAATGTAATAAATCATTTTCTACATTTGGTATAAACAAATGTTGAATTGAAGCGTGCCACATGTGCATTAATTTTTCAAAATATTTATGTGGAATTTTTCGATTAGCAAAAGTTAATTGCATATGCAATGGCTACTAATAATTTACTTGCATTTGCAGTTGGTCTAAATTTTTAGAAATAAAATTTATACAGGGTGTCCGGAAACTGCTGGATAAACGATGATTTCTCAGTTGATTTCCAGCTAAAAAGTTGTACGGAACATACCCCCTATTCTCAACCCTTTAGCTGCTACAGAGAGAAGAGATTCTGCACCTGTAGGTCGTCTTCACCAAATAGTGATCGGAGCCGCAGTTGGCTCCTCGATAAAGGTACGTTGTCCTCGACGCGGCCGCACGACAGCGACTCGCTCATTCCATACAAAAACTCGTTCTTCTCTCATTTTAAAAACGAGTTTTTATATGGAATGAGCGAGTCGCTGTCGTGCAGTCGTGTCGAGGAAAATGTACCTTAAGATCGGACGTCTAAGATATTCGAGGCCAATCTCTTGCTGATAAGTACGTGGTCGATCTGGTTGACGGTATATTCATCTGGCGATTTCCAGGTCTGCTTACGGATGCGTAGAGGAGGGAAACATGTACAGCTTATGACCGAGTTTCTGCCGCTCTCGAAGTCGATAAGTCGCAGACCATTGTTGTTGTTTTCATCGTGGAGGCTATAACCTCCAGTAGTTCGCCTGTGTCTGCTTTCGTTTCCGGCTTTGGCATTTAAGGTTTGTGTTCTTAGAGACGACTCATGGGATCATCGCTCAGCGATCGTAGTTTTGCATCGAATTTCGAGCCGTATTTAATTTTTTTTTAATAGTTCTACTTTCCTAGTATCGACTATGGACTAAAGGAACATATCTGCATAGAAAATATACTCATATAGTGCTCAAAACCGATGGTTTAACTTCGATCGCTGAGCGATGATCCCATGAGTCGTCTCTACGAACACAAACCTGTAAGTTCCCTAGTAGCAACATCACGTCATTTAATGGAAGTAAGTCGAAGAGTGTTTCTAGGTGATAATAGAACTCGTCCTTAATCGCGTCTTCTTTTACTTCTGTAGGGGCATGCGCATTGATGAGCCAGAGATTAGCGATACCGTTCTTGATGCGGATCGCACATAGCCGCTCGTTTATGGGTTTGAAGCCGATAAAGTGTTCCGTGAGCTGCTTACTCATGCTGAAAGCTACTCCAAACTCCTTGTTACCCTCCTCTTTACCACTCGTAAAAATAGTGTGCGAATTACAGTCGCTAATTTCGCTTTTGAACCATTTTGTTTCCTGGATTGCAACTATCCTCAGCTTGTATTTTCCTACCTGATCCAGGAGGGCCCCCAGTCTATTCAGGGAGCGTACATTCCAGGATCCGAAAGAGTAGTCAGTTGTTCGTTTGCGGGGTCGTCATTTTTTTTCTATCTGGCCAATCCGAGGCTTTTGTTTCAGGTTTTTTGACTTGAAGTTTTTTTATTAGGATGAGTTGTCGGCACAGCGCTAAAGCCACGATAAGGTTTTACTCGTTGAAGAAAGGACATCATGGGGTACCTCGAAGATGCTGCTTTGGTGGTTGATTTAAAGTTTTCTATCACCTGACTGAAGAGGATATAGGAATCGGCCGGAGCCTTTGAACCTTTATCTTCCCCCTTACGGGAGAAGTCGCAATGTGCATGGCGATTGATAATCTAGTGCCATCGGTAAACCACATCATTCCAAAGAGAGACCTGCGTGCTGCACTTGAGCTACTTGTCTTAACATAATACCTAGACATTTTACCTCAGTATAGAAATCAAGCATCGTGTTGTCCAAATCAACCGGGCTAAGGTTAAAATTCAATTTCTGCATAAAAGGGACGAGTACCATTTTTTGAGGATAACGCTAACGCTAAGTCATTGTGAAGTAAATTTTGTGATGACTAGGGACCGGATTATATGCAACTTAAAAAGGCTGAAATAAGCATGCAAATATGCATAATAAACCTTTGAAATATGCAACTAAAATGACAAAATATGCAATATAAAATGAAAGAAAAGACTTATTATTCAGTCTTAATTAGCACTCTATAGCATGGAAAACACATTTTAGTTAGTTCCAGCCAAAGATTGGTTGTTTTTATAGTAATTAACGATTATACAGGGTTATTGGTTAAGTCGACCTATTCCCTGCAACACGTTATAATAGGGTCAAAATGCAACAAAATGAGGCCATAAATGTTAGGCCGATTTTCAATGGTCACTGAGATATATGAATTTTTATGTTTTTTTGAAATAACCTAGAATTTTGCCATTTAAAGTAAGAATTAAAAAAAACTACTAAGGTAATGGGCTTAAACTTATTTTTGGATTTTTGTCAACACTATAGCAGACATTTCTTAATCATTTAAAATTTCAAAAACCCATCACAATTCGAAATTTTTAATTTTTAATAAAAAAAAAATTTCTTAAATTTTTTTAAAGATATTTTTTAATGTAGTATTACAAAAAAAAACTATATGACATGGAGTCTGCAGACCACTGAAAATACATACGCGTGTTGTCAGCTTTCCGAAAAGGTGTCAATGTCAATACAAATATTTGAAATAATTGAAACTTGTTCGGGGACCATCATTTTGTTTGATAAAAAATGAAATAAATGTCATTAAATTCAAAATGCATCGTACGAGTACGTATAATGTACTGCTTCATTTCATTTTTTATCAGACGAAATGATGGTCCCCGAACAAGTTGCGGCTAGCTGTTTCAATTATTTCAAATATTTGTATTGACATTGACACCTTTTTGGAAAGCTGACAACACGCGTATGTTTTTTCAGTGGTCTGCAGACTCCATGTCATATAATTTTTTTTAGTAATACTACATTAAAAAATATCTTTAAAAAAATTTAAGAAATTTTTTTTTTATTTAAAATTAAAAATTTCGAATTGTGATGGGTTTTGAAAATTTAAAATGATTAAGAAATGTCTGCTATAGTGTTGACTAAAATCCAAAAATAAGTTTAAGCCCATTACCTTAGTAGTTTTTTTAATTCTTACTTTAAATGGCAAAATTCTAGGTTATTTCAAAAAAACATAAAAATTCATATATCTCAGTGACCATTGAAAATCGGCCTAACATTTATGGCCTCATTTTGTTGCATTTTGACCCTATTATAACGTGTTGCAGGGAATAGGTCGACTTAACCAATAACCCTGTATATTGTTCAAACTCAAGCAACAATTCGTTAGCTTTAAAGAAGCACTTCACACTGTAGCAATCATATAGTACCACGAAATCGATTTATCGTGTGACATCGCTTAAATAAATATTTTGATCCCATAAAACATCCTTAAAGCATTTTCCGGAAAGCTTCTATCATCATAATGGAATAAATTTAAAGATGGTGGTATAAGACTTCGATAAAACTGTCTCTAAACGGTAACCTAAAAAGATACTCCTTTAAATACTTCACTCCAACACATGGTTTATTGGATGATGCAGCACACACATGCAATATAGTCTCTCTAAGTTAACTCACACACATGCATTTATTCTTCTATAGCACAGTCGGTTTTATTTTTATAGTGTGACATTCGTATGGTCATCCAATAAATTTTTCACCGTAGTTTTATAGAAGGATGGACTTTCTGATTTTTGAATGAATTGAAACTTACGAAGTGCTCTGAAATATACCTAACAACTGAATAATGAGACTTTTTTTTTAGAGATGGCAACACCGATAAACTAATGGTAGTCCATCTTTGACTTACATACCATTTGAAGTTTCTATTCATAAGCTGGCAATGTCAGTATAAACATTTCGTGTTGATTGTTGACAACGCATTTACCGGACCATGGAAAGTTTCGAAAATTCACGAAAAAGAACAACATTTGCGGGAAGTTTTACTTGGACATTATTTTGCTAAGAAGACTGCAGCTCAGAGTCATCAATTGCTCGTGGAAGTTTACGGTGACGATGCTTTTTCGCGTGCACAGTTTTTTCGGTGGTTTCATCGGTTCAAAAATGATAATTTCGACATTACCGACGAAGAGCGACCTGGCCAGCCAAAAGAGATTGAAGACGAAGAATTGACGAAATTACTCGAAGAAGATTCGTGCCAAACGCAAAAAGAGTTCGCAATTTCGTTGGAAGTGACTCAGCAAGCCATATCGAAGCGGTTAAAATCACTGGGAATGATCCAAAAGCAAGGCCACTGGGTTCCGTACGAGTTGAAGCCAAGAAATGTTGAAAGGCGCTTTTGCATGTGCGAACAACAGCTTCAAAGGCAAATACGGAAGGGTTTTTTGCATCGTATTGTGACCGGCGATGAAAAGTGGATACATTATGATAACCCAAAGCGAAAGAAATCATGGGGACCGCCCGGGCACCAATCAACATCGACCGCGAAGCCAAATATTCATGGTTCCAAGCTTATGCTCTGCATTTGGTGGGACCAGCTCGGTGTTGTGTATTATGAGCTCCTAAAACCAAATGAAACCATTGACGGGCAGCGCTATCGACTGCAATTGATGCGTTTGAGTCGAGCATTGCGTCAAAAACGGCCACAATATGCTGAAAGGCACGACAAAATAATTCTTAAGCATGACAATGCTCGCCCTCATGTTGCGCGAGTCGTGAAAACGTACCTGGAAACAACCAAATGGGAAGTGCTACCCCACCCGCCGTATAGCCCCGACATTGCTCCATCTGATTACTATTTGTTCGCTTCGATGACTCATGCGTTGGCTGATCAGCACTTCACTTCATATGAGGATACTAAGAACTGGCTCGATTCATGGATAGCCTCGAAAACCCAAGATTTTTTTCCGCGACGGAATTCGTAGACTTCCCGAAAGATGGGAGAAAGTTATCGCTGCTGATAGCTAATATTTTGATTAATTTAGTTATATAAATAAATCTATGAATAAATGCCCAAAATTCCAAAAAAGTCTCATTATTAAGTTGTAGGCCTATGTACATAATTTCTTCAATAGAAATCAAAACCATCTACATATACAGCCAGGAACCAGGGGTGTGTGATTGTGTGCGTGGACTCTCGGTACGTAGTTGGCTTTGACTTTCATGCACGTTTGACAGTTCCACCATGGTAGAGCGCAGCAGCATAACTAACAGAATTGTGAGCATGTTAGAGAATCTGACTGCTTTTGTCATTTTCACTGTCGAATTGGCGGTGAAGTTAAAAGGTACGTTTGTTAGAAAATATTTTCATTCTACATTTTATTAAGATTTTGTGTTTTACAGATCATCATCATTGGAAAGCGCACTCCATAATATTATCTTTCACTTGACCACTAAAATTTTAATACCCGAACAATAAATATTACACAATGCGATACGGCGACATTCACGCACTCTCAATTTTTCTCACGCGCAAATGGATGTAAACAAAGCGGGTATCCATCATCTAAAAAACTAAATTATTCGACGAAAATTAACGGCATGGATAACATTTTTATTAAATAAATTTGAAAACATATTAGGCCACAACATACTCGAATTTTACTGTCGAAATCGCATATTATCCCGTGTTTTTCGCGTAAAAAAGGACGACCGACCGTATTCCGTCCATACAATCCCGTGTAAATTTTCGATTGACTCTGGCCTTTCGTGCCCTGTATGTGTATAAGTTTTCGTTGTACAGCCTGGCTGTATATGTAGATGGTTTTGATAGAAATCCTTGAAAACTTGCATTAAACACTTACTCATTGTAAAATAAGCTAAATGTTAAAATAGCCTATGTTTTTTGTAAATTGATAACGGATCCAGAGAGGCAACACAACAACAAACATCTACTTACTCATTGTTATCTTCGGAACCAATTAAGGTGATCTCTGCCGAGAAATTGACTGCATTTTATTGAGAAATGTGTGTATTTAATCAACGTCACCTGATTGATATAGGGTGCATTGCAGAAGATTCGATAAAGAATTGTCATAGAATCAACTAACCATTTGTAGTGTTTACGAGCAATGCTGACTATGAGGTTGGCTGAGTGGTAGCCTGTAGGACGGGCAATCAACAGACACGGGTTCGATGCTAGCTGCGGAAATTTTGTTTTTCATTTTTTTTTTGTTGCAAATTCGTTTAATGACAGCAAATAATGATATAAAGCAAATGACGTACGCCTTTTTTGAAGCATAATTTAGTGCTACAATAAGGTACTATTGGATTAAAAAACGGCGCCAAATGCCATTATTGGACTATTATTCAGTGGTTATACATTGTAAAACGCCCCTATTATTGTTAGAAGAGAGTATTTTACGAAGTATTATAGGAATGAAATTGTTACTTGGGAAATGCTCCGTAGTAAGACAAAAGACAAAATGTCTCCTGTCATTTAATTGTCTTATAATTTGAGAAGGAACGTTCAACATCAGCCGATGTCACTGGACAATATTTAAATTTAGGCGCCATATTAGCAGATTTTTTGCCAGGTAAAGTTTTGCCGGTACCGTTGATATAATTGTCAATTTCTCATATTTCTTCGTTTCCAGGGTTGTTATCAAGGATTTTGTGAAACTTTTCCTTGAGTTTTTCTGCGAATATAGCGGGTAGCTCAGCGTTCAATCTTTGTACACTTTTTAATAGTTTGATGGAGTTCTTTAACTAGGAGATGCTACATTCTCAAGGTTGGCATAGAATTGAGTACTCGCAGTTGATGGTAATGCTTTCTTTTTCTCTATTTTCAAATGTGCAAATCGAGAATTATACTAGAAAATATGCATTATCAAGATAATATGCAAAAACCCAGTAAAATGGGCAATGCAGTTATGCATTTGCATATAATCCGGTCTCTAGTGATGACATTATCCAAATCTGTTGGACGTTTTCAACGAATTGTTCAAATTGTTATTATAGTACAGTACAGATACGGTTGGACCTAAACATAAAAATAAAAATAAAAAAATTAACATTTTGCGGTAAGACTCGTCGTTTTCGAGATATATATTTCACCCCTTTCCGACTTCATCCCTAATTAACCCGACGGGAAAATCAGCGTTACTTTTAAATGAGTCTAGTCCTAGTGAGCAGTGGATTTGGCATCAAACCTTTACTCTACCTTTTATGTTTGGTTCTGGCCCTTTTTGGACTAATTGCTATTAATGTATTTATAGAGTTCTCGAGATCCAGGATAAAATCAGCATGGCGATGGCATCATCTGGAAACTTCTCAAGCGATTTGCCGTCTTATGAAATGGCTGCATATCCGACATGTACTCAGGTCAATTATACCATGTGGAAAAACGAGACAAATGTAACTGTTAAATTTTCACCATCACTTTTTGAGGCTGAACGACCAAATATGTATCTTCATACGGCTGTTCTCAGGTAATTAAAAATGGTGGGGACTTGTACAATTAAAACTACAAAAAAATCTAGAGTTAGAGTAGCCTAAGTTTCCTGGAGTGAGTATTTTTTTAAGATAATTATATTTTAGCCCAATTTTACTGTTATAAAAGACTTAAATCTGAAGAAACGTGTCAACCCTTGTATATTCCGAGGGTGGGGGCTTGAAAAAATTTACAGACTTTTCCCACACGTTCTTTAGCGTCACGTGTGTATATCATTTTGAACGTTTCTCATCTTTGTTTTTAATAATTTAGGATTTTTTGAAACTATTGGGAATCGTTGCCTGTTTTTAATAATATCAAGATTGCTGCTATATTTTCTTCTTGTTAGGTTACAGAAATTAAGTCCTGCCCCCGTCTCACATTTCAACCCAGTTTCAAGTTGCAGTGCTGAACCGCTTCTCTCTCAAGTTCGAGTTACCGTTTACACATTGCAAAATGCAAAGCGAAATAAACGCGGTAGACAATTACTTAAAGAAAATAATTCAAAAATATTCCGATGCGTTACTGTGTAAATCATTTCAGAGAAAAAAAGAAGAATCTGCAACACCCTAATGCTCAACACCACCTCAACAGGTTGGGTAGGCATTGACGTAAAGAAGGCCATTTATATTTGGGAGAAGGCAGAACAGCAAGCTAGACACGGACGTGGCAACTACAATGCCAATAATAGGTGGCAAGTATCGACGGGATCGTTGGTAATTGATGTCCATGATGAGGACGAGAGACAATTAAATGCTGGCAGCTTCTTTGCTCCACCACAATGTGAAGAGGCAGGTATGCATGCTGTATGACCAACCTGAAACTAACCAAGATGCCACTGATGGTGTTGCAGATTCTTGTGATTTGAATGTGTTTTTTTTAATCATTAACCCCCTCGTTTTTTAATTTTGAAAGTGTAACGAAATCCATAAAAACGTTTGTTTTTGTTAACTCAACTTGTATTACTCTATTGGGCACGAATATTAAAATGCAAATTGAACAGAATGCATGAAGTCCATAAAATTACTACCATTATGTTCAGAATTGACAGGCTATAGTAAAAGTTGTTTGTATGTAACTAACTGTAACATTAACTGTAATGGCGGGTATACAGACTATTAACAAATCCTGTACTCAATTAAAATTAATCCAAGCAAAACCCGGGATACTAGATCCAAACGAATGTCACTAAATTCAAAATGCATCGTAGAATGTACTTGCATTATTCAAATTGCAGTACAATATGGTACAATTGCTAATCAAATCTAGGATTTAGTAAATCCTGTCAGAAGTGTGAATTCCCTCTTTCTTAAGTGATGTTATTTAGCCATGCCATAATATTACCTTCTATTTTTTTATAGTTCCAACAATACCAACAAGCAAACGAAGACCGATTAACATTGAAATTGATATGGAAGAAGTGTCACGGTAAGTCAATATGGTGTACCAAAAAAGAACTCATTTTCACGTTTGTGTGTTTCTTGTTATTATTAATTCCAGATAAAAAAGACTGACCATCTCAGGGTATAGACAAACAATAAAGCATAATTTGTCATAAATACATAAATAAAAGCAGCTCAAGTAGTACCTGCGCTAATTTAACATGAATGTAATTGGACGATTTTGTTTTTAATAAATTTTATATTACGCATACATACGAGTACATGTATTTCATAAGTTCACTGTTTTTATAAATTTCCTTTTGAGTAAACTTAAATATGTAATTCATTTAGATTTATTAAACCCATGGCCGGCGCGTCGATGGGCGAAATTAGGCGCCCGCGTGTACGCATATTCTTCCATTCCCTAGCGAATCAGACATTCTAATTGGCTATGTCCACACCTGTGTGCCTTTCGTCTTCCCCATCGTCTTCAAGTTCCGTTTCCTCTTCTCAACATTGAACTTGTCATTGACTGCATCAAGTGAACAGAAGAGTTGAATGAAATCTGTCCACATTTGTTCATTATTTATCCTCAGATATTTGTCGAGACTGAGATGGGTTAGCACGCGTAAATAGCAGCTTTTTTCGTTAATATTATGAGCAGACGGTGTTTCCGGTAACTTCCCCAATACTAGTGTTCATTTTTCAACTTTGAAATTAAACTGTCAACACATTTTAGCACTTATCCAATTGTTTAGAAATGAAAACCCCATTTCCCCCTCCGATAAATTTTACTTTGCAATCCTTGCACACCTCAAATTGTAAATATGTATGATGAAAAGGAAAACGATAGCAAACCCGACTTGAGTGGGTTACAATTTTCCATCCGTTCTTCTTCGATTTCGACATATTCATATAGAATAACGTTTAAGAATGCCTTTCAATTGTCAAATTGACGAAGACTTAGGTTAGGTATGTGTTGCTCCCCCAAATTGTGATATCAGTTGCATATGCTGTTTCTACCACCGATTGCGGAAGTGCTTCTTGCCAAAAATTAAAATACGGAGAACGGTTCATGCGGAAAGCCTGACTTCATGAAAATTAGCGATAAACTCTACAGAAACAACAATGATACAACCAAATACTGAAATATGCGGACGAATTTGTAACTTCAGAGATGCGTGAAACCGACTTCTTGTTTGACGATACCATAAAAGCTAGTGCCTGCATTGCCTGGACCTGGACAAAACATTGTGATCCAGAAACAGCCATAGTAACACTCAATTCTAAAACGTCCAATGTGCTAAAAAATTAAAAATTTATTTATTTTATAAGTTCCATGCCGAGGTATTGTCAATGAATGAACATTTTAGTCCAGTCATATTAGCATTTCGAATAGAAAAAAATAGAGTAAAACTATTTTTTGTTGTTTTTGAATCAGTGGCCCCAGGAGTCTAAAACTCATTTTGCTAAAAAAAAAATGTTCAGCCATTGTAAATTAGAAACGTAAGTACTGAAGGAGGGAGCAAGTGACTCGCGAAATACTTGTACATACATATATGCATTATAAAAAATAAAGTTGTAGTAGGAACAAACGTTGATGATAAGTTGCGGGAAACACGGAAATTTTTCATTTGAGCGCGATTTTCTCCTTTGAGGGCCCTTGAAACAAGTAACAGAACCCTCGGATCGGTATTTTACTCAACGTCCCCTTTGATTTGTAGGGGTTGACGAGCGTAGCGAGCAGGGGGCGAACCCCCCTAGTAGATTCTAAAAAAAGGTAGTAACAACTTGAATTATTCGCGACTTAGGGAAGATACAGATGATAAGTTAAATTAATGAAATTTGAACATTTTCCATTCAAACGCGATTTATTCCGTTGAGGGTCCTTGAAACAGAAAACAAACACCGGATATGTAATGTACTTGGCGTCCCCTTTGATACGACACCCCACATGCCCACCTCTGATCAAGTTTTAATTATAGTGTCCTTTTTGGGACCTTTCCGATCAACGTTTTTCTTAGCAAAATGAGTTTTGGACTCCTGGCACCATACTGAATCGGAAACAACCAAAATTAGCCTTACTCTATTTTTTCTATTTGGAGGCCTAAATTGGGATATTTTGTAAGGGGGTAAACTAATGTAATTATTCGTAAATGGTTGGAATCCTCTCCTCAAGCTCAAGGCCTTAGAAGATTGCCACCTCAATGGGATTTTCCCAAAGCGCAATGGGTGTTAGGTGCGTTGGTGCGGCAGTACAATTGAAAAGGCGGTCCACGTTGTGCGGGCTGGCTCCACACGCTGGACAAATGTCTACAATGCGGTTGTCGATGCAGGACCAAAATGAATAATTTCTGGAACACCATCCAGAGCGAAGCTGGGACAAGGTGATTCCATTAAAGACTTAAGACATGATTCGGTCTAATGCAGTGGTGGTGCTGTGCATTTTCCTGAAGCGTGTTGGTGATTAGAGAGTTGTATGTGCGTCGCGAGAGTTTTGTGGATCAGAGATTCTAGCATCGAGCAGGTATTAATAGAAGGAGAGGCAACATCACTTAAAAAGTGTGCCGAAAGCGCAAATTCATGGAAAAGAAAAATACAATAACAAGACTGTTGAAGCAAAGCGATTTGACACAAGTAGAGTAACAGTACATCTCAATTCAAACAAAGTTCCATGCTTTGACAACCCACTATTAAATACAAAGAGAATGAAGAAGAAGAAGAATTCAACCAAGCGCACACGAATTTTTGACACAATTACTACTTTACTGTTAGATGCTTGCTCTCCCATGTATTAGATTCTCGGCACATTTTTGAGCTGTCACTTTGTATGGAATTCGTAACTTTCGCCCTCTCCTTATATTAATAACTGCTCAAAGGATTCTAGTATCTTTGCCGCAGAAGATAAAAGCGTAATCGGGCGGTAGGATTCTCCTAAGGAGTATTGTTTGACAGGTTTGGGTAAAAGAATGATGCAGCCTCTCTTCCAAATCTCTGGTATGATGAATGTTCGGAGTGAAAGGTTCATCGTTGCAGTGATATACTCTACGGCCGTTATGTTGAGGTGTTTGAGCATTATCATTGCATATCGTCCGGACCAAGCGCTTTTGAAGTTTAGGCGTTTTTTATGGCATTGGCGACTTGTGGTGGTGGTTTGAAGAGATTCATCTACCTTGGTGTTACGGATGGCTCGTGAAATTCTGTGCTTGAGTCTATCCAGGGGAGGGGGGTGTTGACAGGGTTGGGATGGAACTCGACGAACTGTTTGTTAAACAGATTGGCGCATTTCTTGTCGTCGGTAACTATTTTCACTCAGATCGTATAAATGGAACGCGCTCCAGGTGAATTAAATCTTCAACTAAATCTTCTTCTAAATGTACGTTATGCTTGAAATAGAAGGACCAACCTTTTATCTTAAATTTAATGGCAAGGCAAGTCTCCATGGTAATTTTTTTCCCGCGAGATATAAATGCAAGTTTTTTGCTTGGTAAAGATAGTAGGTATGAACTTACCTCTTAACAGAAAAATTACGTCACCCATTTAACATGCATTGTGCTGCTTTCGTCGCATGTGATGTTGGTTTGGTTCTGGTTCAAGCCGTAAATTCCACTAAACCTAAAAACCTTTTTTAAATAAGATAATCGACGAGTACATGTTTGGCAGTGGTTATCTTATGTTCTATTGCATTTTAGTATAAAAGAAAGAAATTTGAACTCCCTTTTTTTCTTTGGTAAGTTTCGTGTTCTTGTTTCCTGTTTTTTATTTAAGAATACAATTCAGAACATCCCAGCGGCACTTGTGCATGCATGCATCCTCGATGGATTTGTAAAGCGACCATTTACTTACCATTTCAAATTAACTGGCCGAAAAAAAATGTCTCACTTACCGAATGCATGAATGCTGTAATTTGGTAGGAAGCAGTGAAGTTGTAATTGATTCTTTCTGAAATTATATTTTTCTAAATTAAAAAATTAATGTGCGATGAGTCCGGCTCAATCTTCTTGAATTCCCCTAATCGTGTTAAGTGGCACCTGAATAGTGTGCTCTACCGAGACCACGCCACTAAAAACTAAGCCATTAAGAGTAAGAGGGGATTCTAAATTAAAAAATGAAAGCGATGAGTCCAGCTCAATCTTCTTGAATTCCCCTAATCGTGTTAAGTGGCAACTCAATCGTGTGCTCTACCGAGACCCCGCCACCAAAAACTAAGCCATTAAGAGTAAGAGGAGATTCACACTACTGACAGGATTTACTAAAACCACTCAATTATTCGAGTCGAAACCCGCCTTCTAGATTAAATAGTATGGTCCTTAAGTTGAAAATGCATCGTATAATGTACTTGCATTATTCAAATCGCTGCACAATATGGTACAACTGTTAAGCAAATCTAGGATTTAGTAAATCTTGTCGATAGTCTGAATCCCCTTTGTTGCATACGTTCTAAACACATTACAAAATAATGCAGAATGGAGTAGTTCCTCCTAATTCGTTTTACCACATAACGCTGAAGCTTTTGAGAAAACAATGTGGTCATCAATTCCACTCTTTCGTGCGAAATAAAAATATAAACTTTCGCGCGAGAAACTGGCTACTGGCCTTTAGGTTTAGAGCGACACTGAAGATGCCAATTTCCAATACAAAACTATAAAAACAACTTGTTTTATATGTTGATCCAACAAATTGTAATGTTCACGCTGATGTTCTGAGCCGCAACTTTTTCTCCCGAAATTAAAACGAAAAAGATAGGAGAACCCACCGATGAAGTGGTACTGAAAAAGTGAAAAGGGAGCACATGCAAATAGAAACATTCAGAATTAAAATTTTTATTTTATTCATCTAAATCGACAGACAGTAAATCATATCTTAACTAACGTAAAATGTCACTCATAAAGGCATTACCTGATTTCATAAAATTATTTAATTCAGGAGGCTTATTACTTTAAGTAAGAATAAAATAACAAAATTATCTATAGTAGCATCAAAAATTCAAATTTATTTTAAAAATATGAACGACTATGAATTCCAAAAGTAATAAGTATTCCCTTAAGGGTTTCCTTAATTATAAGTCAGGACTACGAATTCCGCCCTATATTTTGTATTATTTCAAACATCAAATTATCTTTCTATAATACCTATAAATAATAATATCCTTAAGTGGGGACTATGAGTTCCACCCTTCGTTTTAATAATTATATATATATATGGATTTATGTGTAAAATATGTTTTAAATTAAAAATACAACATGCAAATTATGGATAACCATTGCATTAATAACTGATTTGTGTATATTAATATTAAAATATAACAGAATTATGCAATGATTAATTAAATGTTGATTTGTGGGAAAGTAAATATATACATATTACGTTTATATTAAAATAATTACAGTTTATGTTCAATAAATAAATAAAATAATTAAAAATCGGTAACAATAGTTTATGTATTTAATATTTCTTCCGATTTAATTATAACTGCATATTCGTTCGTCTCTTAACTTCTAAGCATGTAAATGTACAAATATTACTTACTGCTACACATTTTCGGTTTAATGCATACGAGCGTTTAGTAAAATAACAAAAATTATTTCATTTTAGAATTTTTTGTATGTAATTTCGTTGAAGAACCCCGATAATCCGGACCACGGAAGTTCAAATTTTCAATAAGACCCAAATTTTCTTTGATTTTGAAAAATTAGTGAACTTTTTTGAGTGTTTTCTAACGTAATGTGCCCTAGATCTACAGAAACAGCTATTTAGATTGCGAAATAAATTATTATCGTTAGAAAATATTTTAACATAATTTAGCATGAGTGCGTTCCATTTATGCGATCTGAGTGAAAATAGTTACTCATCTTCACTCTCCGTGGTTCCGAAATTCCAATAGCTACAGATAGCTACCTCTACGCGTCGACTCTCGTTGTTTTATAATGCGAACTGTCACCGTCAGCTAATTTCGCTGGCACTCGGGAGATGAGCCAAAGATAGCTATCCAAGTGACAATTGACAATATGTTCGTTATTTGGAATCGGTTATGGACGAAACGACTTTTATAGTGGTTTCGCCCGGATTATTAATGCTGCTTCTACTTTGATTATTATGTTTTTTCAACAATTTGTGGATATAGCATTTTTTTAAAAACTATATTGTTTTCGCATGTATGGGTAGCGTGCGCTAATTGCAATGCGTTAGTAAAATTTCAGTAGTTGAATTAAATTTGAAGTTTTCTGGCATTTATTTATTTTTAGCACGAAAGCAGCCAAGCAGCTCAATGCATTATGCTTCATATAGATACAATGCAGCAACATAAGCAGCGGCCCATTGCATTTTAAATGGGTGACAGCAAACTATAAATAGCTTTTGTTACCATTTTTGTCACCCATTAAAATTGCATTATCATTGCTGCTGCTGTCGTTACATCCATTCTAATTCCAGCAAGCCATTTAAAATGCATTGTGCTGATTTCTTCGGCAGCATTCAACGCGTCTAATGTGATTCAACCATAAGTTTCAATTTTCAATAATTACGTGCATATTCTAATCAAAAAGTATGTACAAGGACCAAATAGAACCGGTTCAGTAAAATATACTCGTTATATGACTAATTGCTCAAAATTGAGGAAGTGACGATTTTGGTTTATCATGACCCTAGGAAACCCAACGGAAATACCTGTGAAGTGTCATTTTGGAAACAACCATTTTGCAAATTTAGCCTGTGAAAATTGTTTTAAGAATTGCAGATAACATGAGTGATGTGACTGTAACCGTTTCCAATTTCAACGATAAGGAAGTTGTCATTGTTGACGGCAATGGTAAGAATTTTCAAATATGTATGTTAATTCAAAAACATTAGTTTAGTTCTTTGCAGGAATGCTGAGGACACTTCCCATGAATAGCTCAATAGCGGAGCAATTGGGCATCCAATGGGAGGAGGAAGCTTCTGAAGAAGCGCACGAGGAAAATCTAGAGAAACGAGGTAAAAACAGTTGTTTTTTTTTTTTCATTTAAACATTAACATAATAAAAAAAAACCAACCGGAAAAAAAACATGGACGGGAGCCGAGATAAAATGCTTGCTGAAAATATATGGGGAAAATAAATCGAAAATTGATAGTACCATTTTTAAGAACGACGCGGTATGGACGATAATTGCCGAAGAAATGACGAAACATGGCCATACGAATACCTCGCACGCAGTGTAAATTCAAGTTTAACAGCCTTAAGAGAAAATACACGGCCGCCAAGGATAATAATAGGAAAAGCGGGGCAGGAAACATGGACTTCCGCTTCATGGATGAATTCGATAGTTTGTTCGAAAAAGAACATTTTATCGAGCCAGCGTCTATTGCAGAAAGTAGTAGGCCGGATATGTCTTTAGCGGGACCGTCATCACGCAACGAGCAAGATATTGATGACGACGATGAAGCAATCAGTAGGCCGAAAAAACGAAAAACACCGGCAGAAGTAATCGAAGTCGCATTAGAGAAAGGTGCCATTGAAAGAAAGGCAAGACACGAGGAAAGAAAAGCAGAAAAGGAGAAAGAAAGACAATTGCGGATACAGCAACACGATTAAATAGTTAACGCTATGAGAGAGGCTACGGAAGCCTATAAAGTGGCAATGGCCAATTTACTAAAAAAATTATAAGATGTAAACATGTACATATATTTTTAATTATTATTATTATAGTATAAAGCTTATTTCAAAATAAATACTCATTGTTTTTTTTTTACACATTTTTGTTGGAGATTGTGAATTAAACAAAATGTCAAATGTCAAAATGTTATAAAAAGAGTGCCCATAGACTCAGCGATTGATTGAACAATCAAAGCTCACTTCTGTAGAGAAAGCACATTTTCTGTGGAAAAGGCTGATTTTCTCTTGCGAATTCGGTAGTGGAACCTAAAAGATTAACTTTCTACGCAGAAATGAGCTTTGATTGTTCAATACATCGCTGAGTCTATGGGCACTCTTAGATGATTCACAATCGGAAGATATAAATATTTATAAAACTATAATTACACTTATAAACTGTTAACCATTAAATTTCGCAAGGAAGTGCCTCTCTCGCTCGTTGACCTTTCAGCTGGGGTGCAATTTGAATCGCATATTTCCGCCTGTGCACGGCCTTCCTCGATGTATTGATCAATACATTCTTCCGGAAATTTTAAGCAAATATTGTGCAAAACACAGCCAGCCATTATAAATAGTGGAATATCTTCCACTCGTTGCATGTCAACGTACTTCATCCTCCGCCATCTCCCGAAAAAAAGTGCAAAGCCGCGTTCGATAACTGAACGCATTTCGGAATGTACCGTGTTAAATTTTTTTTTTGAGCGTCCGATAAATTCCCGTAATCAATGAAAGGTGGGATACACCAACCCGTAAGAGGATAAGCTTTATCCCCCAAAATGACGGAATTTTCTGGGAATAGGCTTCTTGAATTTTGCTCCGCTTTTGCATACAACTCCGAATTTTTAAAGACTCTGGAGTCGTGGACAGAGCTGGGGTATCCCGCCATACAATCTAAGAATACCATTCTATGATCACAAACGGCTTGTAGTGTCATAGAATGAAATTTTTTTCGATTTGTATAACAATGGGCCTGATCTTTTGGTGCTTTCATTGCTACGTAAGTTCCGTCAACGGCACCACTCACATTTTTCAATTTTCCATTCTTACCAAAGGCTTTTTGTATGGTGACAACTTCATCCGTATCCATTTTATAACATATGGAGCCAATCGGTTGAGAGCTTTGATGGTTCTAAATACTGACCTCGATAAGGAAGATTTACTCATGTTAAACCTTTCACTAACAGATCTGGAAATGTTAAAAGTAGACAGAATTAGCTAACAAAATAACTGTTGCTCTTGTTTAGATCCAGAATGAATAAGATAACCTTTCCATGAAAATCTGATAGGAAAGTCCAGAATAAATCCGGAACGTGATTTGCACGAAAGACATCTTCCACATAAATGAGCCGTCATACACTATGCGACCCATCACAAGAATCGGTAATTTGTCTCAAAAACGGCAAACTGCATTACCATCAGATGGACCGCATAATGTATAGCGACTCTGTGGATGACACTGATATTATTTTTATTTTGCTGTTTTTCGTATATGTATTTGGTTTAATACCTGTAGCTCTCCGGTGTTTATTTATTTATTTATTTATTTAACAAAAAAAAAAAAACTGAACAGGTGGTAACCTAATAATACAGTTATTATAGAAGAACGATGTAATATAAAAGAAAGTAAATATATGAAAGTAAATTCGACAGAGTATAAAAAAAGAAAATAAGAAAAATTCATCCAATTCATCAGATTTAGTACTGTATCGAATCAGAACATAATTTCAATTGCATTATTTTTTTCAATAAGGAGACGTTTAAAAGCTTGGAAAGATGTGGGTATAGGACCAAGCTCCAACCTGTCGTAGTTCCGCATAATACGTAAAAGAGGCGAGTTAAAATATACAGAAATAACAGCAGAGGGAGGTTTAAAAACAGCGATAGAACGTGTTCTGTAACAGGAGTCGCGAAACCTGATGTCCTCGGAAAGACTTGACGATAGCAATCCTTGGCAAAGCTTGAAGAGAAAGCATTCGTCAAGGAATATTCTTCTCTTACGCAATGACGTCATTTGAAGAAGCACTAACCTTTCAGGATAGGACTCATATGGGAGGCCAAATTTAAATAAAAGGAATTTGGTGAACTTTCGTTGGTCAGTCTCCAGAGCGTCGGAGGAAGTCTGTGTAAAAGGAGACCAAACAACTGAGGCGTATTCAAGTACACTACGGACTAGCGAGATGAACAGGTTAGTGCACGTACGCAAGGAACGAAAATTGACAGAACACCGCAAGACAAATCCAGAGAGCTTTTCAGCTTTTTTTATTATAAATGTGTAATGGTCAGAGAATCTTAGTTTTGTGTCGAAAACAACACCAAGATCTGTTGCAGAAGAAGCACAATCCAGTAGAATGCCATTTATTTTGTAGGCAAACAAAAGAGGGAATTCTTTTAAAGAATAACTCATAAAAGAGCATTTATCGATGTTGAGGTGAAGCTCGTTTAATGTACACCAAGAATGTAGACTGTCTAAGTCACTTTGCAAGGCCAAACAATCATCAATACCAGATACAGTGGTGAAAAGTTTCAGGTCGTCAGCATAAAGCAAGGTAGGGCATTTGAGCAACGATGGTAAATCGTTGATAAAAAAAAAGGAAAAGAAGGGGACCGAGAATGGATCCCTGGGGAACTCCGGATGTTGGGGAAAACGAAGAAGACAGTAGACCTTTATATACCACTCGAGCTGAGCGTTCCGATAAATACGACCAAAGCCAAGACAGTAAGTGGGTAGAGAAGCCAAAGTGTAAAAGTTTTTCCAGCAAAATAGAGTGATTCACTCTATCAAATGCCTTGGAAAAGTCTGTGTATACCACATGAACGTCTCTATGATAATTAAATGATTTTGAGATGTAGTTCACTAATTCAACCAAGTTGGTGGTAGTTGACTTATTCTTGCAGAAACCATGTTGGTTCTGAACAATAAGATGTCTAAAGTAGTGGCTTATATAATTAAATACGATTCGCTCAAATACCTTGGAGAAAGACGTTAATAATGAAATCGGCCGATAGTTTGACGCAAGACAGGGATTATCCTTTTTTGGAATGGAGACGACATGAGAGGTCTTCCATTGTTGCGGAAAAATTCCTTCTTGTACACTCTTATTGAAAAGAATAGCAAGAGGAAAAACAATCGCACTGTTTGTCTGTTTCAAAAAAAAGTTCGGAATCCCATCGGGCCCTGGGGAGGAGTTTACGCTAAGCGATCTTATTATAAGATCAACATAGGAGGGCAAAATGAACGGGACCTGAAATGATATGTCTTGGTCAATAGAAAATGGCGAAGGATTAGAAGTTCTAATAAACGTGCTTGAAAAAAATTTAGCAAACAGCTCGCAGATATCCTCGTCTGTAGTAGCAGTAAGATCGCCAAAGGATAATCGCGAAGGGAGAGAATTCGAAGAGCGCGCGTTCCGGATGTACGACCAAAAAAGCTTGCTTTCTTGGTTATTGACACTATCCTCAATACTAAGAAAGTAGGCTGATCGCGCACTGTCAATAAGTTTTTTGGTTTTATTTCGGATGGCGCGAAAAATTAGTAGATCGGATGCAAGTTGGGACCTTTTAAAGCGCGCACGGGCACGACTTTTTCTCCGCAACATCTTAAAGATCAAAGGCGTAAACCAAATAGGACCCTTTCGTGTTTTAGAAATCCTTAATGGAACAAGTTCGTAGATTATATTATACAGTATATTATAAAATTTAGATACAGCCATGTCACAGCTCAGATTGTTTAAAATGTTACTCCAATCTACTGAATTTAATCGGAGATTTATGGCTGTATAATCAGCTTTTCTAAAATTAAGGCGACTAGGAAGATTTTTGTGAAGACAAAACTCGACAGGTATGGACAGATCAAGTTCGAGCGCAGGGTGGTGGGGATCCATTGGCAAGTAAACATCGCTTGCTCTAGATGAAGATAGACCGGACAAAGGTACATTACTTAACACGAGGTCTAGTGTACGCCCCATTGAGTTCGGACTAATGTTGAACTGTAGTAAGTTACAGAACTCCATAAAGTTTGAGAGACTCAAACATATTTGAGGCGATGAAGAGAAAAGTGGTTGCCCTGGAAGGTTCGGCCAGCCAACATGTGGAATATTGAAGTCACCGCAAATAATAATTTTTGTGTTTGGCTTCAAGATATTGATGATGTTTCCGTAATGCTTAAATATTCTGTCATAGACTTCTAAGGATGAGTTACAGGGAACGTAGATGCAGGAAATAAGAAAGCACAGATTCTTCGATATTGTTAAAGAGACGGTAACACAATCGAAAGGATCGTCGATTGTGCAAGAAATTAAGGAACATTCGATGTTACTTCGCAGCGCAATAAGAACTCCACCACCATCAAGCTTACCAAGGAGATCAAGGTTACGATCACAGCGAAAGATTTGATAATTGTCAAGGACCTCACCACTGCTGATATTGCTGTTAAGCCAGGTTTCGGCTAAGCAGATTATATCATGAGAAGCCGTAAGAGCAGATGAGTTGAGAGCTTGAAGTTTAGTCCTTACACCACGTACATTTTGATAATAAATTGAGAACTGTTTAATTATTTCGGATTTTTTGCTTTCCGCGGATGCGGAAAATTTCGATTTGTAAAATCTTTCAATAAAATACCAGATGGCCAAAACGTAGGTTCACATGGCTAGCTACCATATGGTGTTGTCAATATCCATATGGTAGCTAACAACTGCACTTCAATGTCTCGTTGAGGACGACCTAATTCAGAGATTCTCGCGTTTGCTTTCACCAAAGGAAGCAAAAACTCAAAAGCCGACCTAGACATTCTGAAGTTTTGAGCGAATTCAACGGCCGTATAATTGGCAACAACTTCTGAATAGAAGTTTCTTATGCGAATCGGCTTATGCTTGAATTCAGACATAGCAGCTGTAACCTCGGTCATGCGTTCATCTTCTGATTCAGAATCATCTGTTGAGTCATCATTATTTAAGTAGGGCTGTAAATTTAAAAACGAGTTATTATTTCTTTTGTAGATGTATTTTTCTTCATTTCATTTCCTTTTTTATTTAAAAAAAAGTTCATAGTCTCTTGTTATGTTACACCCTTCCCTAAGTGAATGAACAGAATATGCATTCGTGCCGAATCGTGTGCAATATGGAGACGGCACGGAAACAAAATTGTAATAAGCTTTACGGCACGGAGCGGAATGCAAGCGTTTAGACCTTCACGTTTTTCGTTTCTGAAACATGACTTCATTAACCGAAAATATAATATAGCAATAACATATATAGCTAATTTCTTCTGTAAATATGTAGTACATATCCTTAAATCTTCCCGGATATTTCTTTGTAACATTGAAATATTTATGTAGTTATTCTACACAAGAATAGAACAACACGACGAATTTGGATTAAATTATAGCCCAATTCGTGTCCATGAAGCATCTTGAAAGCTTCTAAAATTCTACACTATGGTTCCATTGTAATAAAAAACAAGTCTCTAATAAACGGACATTTCCACAAATAAAATTCGAAATTCTCGCATTACAGAATTGTATTTCGAGCAAAAAATTTTTAAATTACCGGAAAATCGATCTTTTCCGTAAAGCAAAATTCACTTTCCGGAAATCGCTGTACAAATCTTGTTTATCTCTTCGTGTAGGTGAAATTTTTTAGCGATTCAGGAGTTCAATTTATATATGTCGCGGCATTTAATCGTGCAGTTTTCTATTCTTTTAAAATATAAAAAAAAATACCTTTTGAAGAAAAAATGCAAGAACAAATCATTTTAGAATTCACAAAAAAATAGTGTTCTCGATCCCGAACCAAAAAAAAAATGGTATTGTAAAACACGGTTGAAATGAGACATCGTGGTCCGTTTTGTGGGCAGCATCGTGCTACCGCATTCTTAGGGTGCAATTACAATGTTTTGCGATTTCTGCGAAATGCAGAAAAAACTATCGGATTGTTAAAATCTACAATGACTTGGGTGTAATCTACATATTTTATCTTTATGCTAAAATACATAAAACACAGCATGCGACAACAACAAAATCAAAATGCTTAATCGGACCATGTATTTTAAATTTAGGTATGGAGCAGCATTACTATTCTGGTTGTAGGTGTAATCTGATTGGTGTAGTGGTTAGTGCGCGCACCTTCGGTGCACAGGGTCATGAGCTTGAGACTCACACCGTAAACGAATTTAGTTTATGGTGTTTTTCGAACTCACGACCCATGTGACGGACTATGATCTCGCAAAAATGATTAACAAGTACTCACTTATGGGGATAAATAACACTGCTGAACGTGCTGTTGATCTCAACACCTCGACAAAAAAGCAGTTAAGGTCTTGGAAATTGGATGTCACTAACACATCTGCGGCCGTTGTCCAATGTTGGACTGTTGCGCCTGTTATTTATTTTATTTGTAGAATTATGATATTCACATTTCATTTGTCTTGCGCGTTAGTTTGAAAATGACAGTCTACCAGCAAACATCGCAAGAATTCCTCACAGAATTTATTGAGAAATATCGGAACTACCCATGTTTGTAGCAAATTAAAAGTAAGGACTGCTTTGATCGAAATAAAAAAAAAACAACATATTCAGAGCTCGTCAAAAAAAAAAATAGTTTGACGACCGACAAAAACGTTGTGACGAAAAAGAACTCCTTCCGTACGATTTATAGAAGGGAACAGGGGTAAATCAAAATTTCCTTGAAATCCGGTGCTGGTGTGGATGATGTTTATAAACCTTCCATTTTCCTTCGATTTTCTGAGGAGGAAGAAGAATAAGGCATCTCAAAGGCCTGGTTGGTAGCAGTACAATGGACGATGAGAAAGAAGAAATAACACAAGATGTAAGTAAATTATTTTTATTAGTTTATTTATGTATATTCCAATGTGTATTTGTTGAAAAAAAAACACATGCCAGGAATCAGAAAATTCATATTATTTTGAGTAATTCATTGCAACACATAATATCCATATACAAAATCCCCAATCATAGAATCCCCGAACACCCGAAATATGCTGTTAAATTATGGTAAATGGATTGATAGTAGATGGTAAAAACTGGTAAATGGCTGGTAAGTGGTTGATGGAAGATGGTAAATGGTTGATGATAGATGGCAAATGGTAAATATAGTAGATACTAAATGGCCAAAAACAACAAAGTTGTAAAAGTTACTCCGCCAAAGAAAAATGCATTTGCCGCAAAAAGAATACATATCACTCCAATCCGCTGCTCATATCTAATTTTGTTTGCTGGATGTACTTTTGTTTTAAGTGTAAATGCTGGAGAAGTTTAAATGTACAGGACTACTTCTTAAAGTAATTTGGTGGGAGCTTTAACATTTTATTCAGTGCCACTTTGACGGCTCCCTCCAAATTACTTTAAGAAGTAGTCCTGTACATTTAAACTTCTCCAGCATTTATACCTAAAACAAAAGTACATCCAGCAAACAAAATTAGATATGAGCAGCGGATTGGAGTGATATGTATTCTTTTTGCGGCAGATGAATTTTTCTTTGGCGGGGTAACTTTTACAACTTTGTTGTTTTTGGTCAGATATCATATATTTTTGCATACTTAAATAGCCAACTAATATTTTTGTTTTGGGAAAAGTTTCAATAGGTTTTTTTTCAGCATATTCCATAAATTTAATATCATAAGTTATATTCACAGGGTCTTCTTTAAAATAAATAGATACTGCAAACGCAATTGCAAATACGCCACAAATGGCTGTTGCTGAGCTTTTTTAAAAATAATTTTGGGATGAAATGGGTACAGTTTATTAATATGTATTTTGTGCAAAATAGATTTGTGTTATCTTTGTGTTATGGCTCTGCTAACATTCTGTTAGTAATCTGTTAATTTTTTTTAACTCTGTTAATGCTCTATTAACGTTCTCTTAACACTCTATTATCTTTTCGTTAATGCTCTGTTAACGTTCTGTTAATGTTCTCTTAATTCTCTTTAATCATTCAGCTAACGCTCTGTAAACGGTCTGTTACTTTTCTTTTATTACTCGATTTACGTTCTGTTAACGTTCTGTTAATTTTCTGTTAACACTCTGTTAACGATCTGCTAACGCTCTGTTGTTGCCTTACCAACGCTTTGTTAACGTTCTGTTACTGATCTGTCTTAATGCTCCCCTGACCCAGTGCCCCAATGTCCTAATGCCCTAAGGTCTATTGTCACAGTGTCCTCATGTCCCAATGTTGTAATATCCCAGTGTCCCAATGTCCTAATATCCTAATGTGCCAACGTCCCAATATCCTGATGTCCCAGTGTCCCAATTTAGGTCCTATTGTCCCAATGTGCAAATATCACAGTGCCCCAATGGTTTAATGTCCGAATGTCCCACTACCCTAGTGTCCCAATGTCCCAGTATCGGAATATCCCAATGTCCCAGTCTCCCACCTAATGTCCTAATATCCAAATGTCTAACTGTCCTAATATCCCAAGGTCCTAATGCCCCAATTTCCTTTCCCAGTACCCCAATGTCCCAAATGTCCCAGTATCCTAATGTGATAATATCCCAATGTCCTAATGTACCAGTGGTCAGTGTCCCAATGTCGCAGTATACCAAGTGTCCCAAGGTCCCAATAGCCTAATGTCCTAATATCCCAGTGACCCAATGTCCCTGTATCTCAGTGCCCTAATGTCCCAGTATCCCAATGTTCCAATATCCCAATGTGCCAATATCCCAATGTTACAATGTCCCAATGTTCTTATAACCCGATGTCCCAGTGCCCCAATGTTCCCACGTCCCAGTTTCCCCAGTGTACCTAATGTCCCAATGTCCTAATGTGTTGATGTCCTAATATCCCAATGTCCTAATGACCCAAGACCCTAATGTTCACATGTTCTTATATCCCAGTGCCCCTATGTGCGAATATCCCGATGTCCCAATGTCACAACATTCCGATATCTCAGTGGTCCAATGCCCCTATGTACCAGTGTCCCAAGGTCATAATGTCCCAATGTCCTAATATCCCAGTGTCCTAATGTCCCAGTCTCCCAGTGTCCTAATGTCCCAATATCCCAATGTCTCATTGACCCAATATCCTGATGTCCCGATGCCCCAATATCCCGATGTCCCAATGCCCCAATATGCCGATGTCCCCACGTTCCTGTTTCCCCATTGTGCCTAATGCCCCAATGTCCTAATGTCCCAAGACCCTAATGTCCCAATTTCCTAATATCCCACTACCCCAAGATCCTAGTCTCCCAGTCTCCCGGTGTCCCAATATCCAAATGTCCCAATTCCGCAGTGTGTTTTAAAAAATGGTCAATGCGATGAGCCGATAGACGCAATTGTTGGAAATCTTTTGTTAACTTTACCTATTAATTTACCGTTATTCCATCCACTTATCTAAATGGAAGACATTGATTCTTTAGAAGGACCACCAGAGGATCATTCGTTCCAAATTTCATAAAAATCCCATCACGAAGAGAGACAGTAGAAGCAAGTCTTTCTGCAACTGTAGATTTCATTCCGAAATTGGGTTACTCACTTAAGTCTGTGAGGGTGAAAATTTCACCGTTTATTGCATAAATCTTACCCGTTATTGTGCCGATCGAAGATTTTATTTGGAAAGGTACTAGAACAGGATACGTGGAATATTTTGGTAAAAAAAATTTTGTTGGGGGCTGTTGCCTGGAAGGCTGTAGCCTGGTCAAACAAAAAAGCAAGTTGTCTCCGGTAATCATAGACTTGTTCGCATTCGTTTTTCTTTTTCCTTTGGCGGGCGAGACGCTCTCGCGTCTCTTGATTAAGAGGGGCGTAGATCGATACAAACTTATTTTTTTTTTTTTTTATTGACGCAAACCTAATGTTCGAGTACATTATATTGAATAAACGGTTTGCATATATCGTCCTAAACATATTGGGTTTCCTTTAACATCATCGATACATGTTCCCATCCTCATCCGAACGAATATTCGCGGAAAACTTAGTCGGCTTATTGCTGGAACCGAGTGTATATTTAATCGGCTGCAGCTTATCTGCTGTTGTTCTGAGTTACTTCAATGAGTTTGCTTATATCATGTTGTGTTTTTATTGAATAGTAGGGCTATTGCAATTACAATCTCTCTCTCTCTCTCTCGATTACCGTAACTCCTAGTGGAGCATGGTGCGTTGATGACTACCGTGTGTAGTACCGATTGTAGTTAAACATACTTGAGTTAATGATATTTGAGTTCAAGTATGTTTAACTTCGTCTAGTGACACACGGGTAAAAAATTCAATTACATTCGAACTGTCAAAGTGCATACGTACGGTAAATTTATTTTCGCAAAATTAGCCTAATTCGCAAAGAAATTTCTAAAATGTTTAAAGAATTCGTTTTATGCAGAAGAAAATCCCTTTAATTGAAGAAGATTTTTATATTAAAAAAGAAGCGTATTCGAAGGAACGTTGCCGGAAGGCAAATCCTTCTGAATTTATTGAGAAAAAAAACGAAAAATCGAAAAATTTTGAAACTTGTAATATATGAACATTTGTTATAATAAACTGTTTTATAATTTATAACTTTCAATTTCGTCGTTCTCGTTTCTGGGAAGATGAAGTCCCGACATATGACGATAACATGTTCAAGTCCAACTTCCGAATGACACGACAATCCTTTAAAAAGCTGGTGGATAAGCTCCAAATACTAGAGCGAAACAACATAAATATGCGGCTGGCGATTCCTTTAGATAAAAGGGTAGCAATTGCCGTGTATGCTCTTGGATCGTCAGCCGAATATAGAACTGTCGCAAGCCTTTTTGGAGTTGGAAGAACTACCGTTGGCGAACTTGATTTAGAATTTTGTGATCCGGTAAATTCAACTATTCAAAATTAATATATGAGCGCATATCCGCCAACTCAAGAAAAATTAGAAAAAATTGTCGCGGGATTTGCCAAAAAAGGTTTTCTGCAGTGTTATGGAGCAGCAGGTCATATTATAGGACCTCGGTGTTTCAGTCTTATTAGTATTCATTATCACCTTTTTACTTCAGATGGGACTCACTTTGAGGTAAATCCTCCAAAGGATGAAGCGAGTGATTACTACAACTATAAAGGGTGGCATTCCGTAATTTTATTCGCGGTTGTAGATTCGGAGTACGTGTTTTTTTATGAGTTTCCATTATACATATCTCTTAATGTGATTTTAACATTTATAGGGGAAGTTTCACATATATAAATGTGGGAGCTACTGGGCGTAATAATGATTCATACGTCTTCGAAAACAGCAAATTGAAGGTTATACATGAAACTGACCCTATTTTCCAACGCAACGGCATCTATATAAATGGTATAAAAATTCATGTAATGCTGATAGGAGACTCCGCTTTTCGACTTTTCCGTATAATGTTGAAGCCATATCCTTTCGACGTAAATGCAAGCGCCCAGAAAAAAGCATTCAATTACAGTAGAGCGTCGAGCGATTATCCGAACTAATGTCGACAAGGGTGGTTCGGATAAACGAAAGTTCGGTTAATCGAACTTCCATAGAAAAATTAGAAGAAAGCCCAAATGTAGAACTAAGCGAAAAACTGAAAACGAGCAAAACGACTAGAACTGAACCAAAATAAAAAATCCGTGGTAATTGAGCGATACAGACGAGAGTTGCTTCCTCCAGACTCTTGACTTTTCAATTTTTTCGATGTCTGTCATATGAAAAGAAGCTGAGTGCCCGGTTCGGTTAATCGACGTTCGGATAATCGACACTCTATTGTATTTACTATCCAAAAATAGAATAGTTATCGAAATTACATTTGGTCAATTAAAGGCACGATTCCGCAAATTAGGAAGAGGATTGGAAACTTGTGTTGAAAATGTTCATATATTAATAACAGCTTGTTGCTTGTTGCATAATTTTCTCTTAGACGAACGTGACTCTGTTCTTGATGTTTGGATGGAGGAAATGCACCAAGTAGCACTCACAAGAACACAGCCACAACACAATGAAAACCAACAGGACGATTGTACTGACGGTGTACTAATTCGAGACACGCTCGCTGCAAGTTTTAGTGGATAATAATAAATAACTCAACTTGTTTTTTATTGAACGAAATGTTTAATATGTTGAAATGTCATAATAAATAGATAACAATTTAACATCAAATATGTAGTAGATTCAATTAAACAAAAAAAAAATCAGTTTTTTGCCATTTTGGCTTGTATTTCCAGCCGCTGAAGTTTCAAACTTTTGTCCAAATAATCGGACATTTTCGCGAACCACTGTTTTTCGCGCTCATTTATTTCAACTAATAATTTGTTTGTATCTTTCATATCTTGTTCAATTAAGTCATTTAGTTTTTTGACTTCCTGGGCCGTATCATTATTCTTAGTTTTCTTTTTTTTTTAGCACGAGAGGGACCTGCAGCTGAGTCATCTGTTATTGTCGCATCTGACTCTAGCTCCACTATAGTTGGTGAACATGTTGAACTGGTTGATTGTGCGGATGACACGTTACGAAATCTAAATAAAAAATTGTAATTATTGCATCTTTCAATTTAATTGTATTTGCATTCTTACGTATTCGGAATCGATACTCTCATGCATAGTGGTAAGGTCATTGCATTTGAACATACCAATGACTTTATGTATTTCATCAAACAACCCCCATTCGCAAGGAGCGCCTCCGAAAGGTCCAATCTTCTTTTTCTCTACACTGTGAAGTTAAGACTGATGTTGGCCAGTAAAAATTACATTTAATTCATAGTAACTTACCGATACCTTTGAGTTAAATTATTGATTTTTACACGAATTTCATTAGCCGAAAATTGTGTTCCCAAGGACCTCAGTTTTACTGAGATCCTTTCAAACACATGGCTATTTCTTTTGGCCATTCTAAGATCATCAATATGTTTAGCCCATATTTCTATTAGGTTGCGAACATCCACACACATCCAAACGATACGTTTTTTAGAATCAGCTAATATAAAAAACATATTATTGAGCGATAATTTAAGCAGAAGTTGTTTTTACTTTTTTTCGAAATGAATCCGTCATTTTGAATTTGAATTAAACTGTCATTTCAAAAACAGCTGTTATTTCCAAATTTTTCCAATAATTTGAATTTAACGAGACCGGAGTATACGACGAGCAAACATAATCAAATATTAATGACGTTGAGTTAATGAGGTTTAAATTAAATTTTTCGAGTATCATCAAGTCAACGAGCACATGACATACGAATAAGTTAAACATAATCAAGAGTTAATTATGTTTCAACTGGTGTCGTCTGTCTAATTAATTTCGTCCTCTGAAAATTAGGCAAACGCTTATATAATGTATACATAGAAAAAAATCAACAGGAGATATGTATACCTCCTGTTGATTTTTTTCTTGATTTCATACAAAATAAAATAAATATGTTTTCAAGAAAATTCTGAATATGAATTTGGTAAAGTAATCTTACAAACTAAATTCTACATTTCTTTGTTAATTCATTTATTGGTAATAACAAAAAAAGCAATGCGTATTTCAAAAGACCAAGTCTCATTCTTTCATTTTAATTTATCTGAAAGAATTATCCAATAGTGTAACCATATGTATAATATAGAAAGAGAAATTTGAGAGAGACAAAAACAACTGTAAAAAAAAATTATTTACTTCGCTAATTTCCGTCTTCCCGTTCAAGTGTGAAATTCCAGTGTCTAGAACTTTGTGAGTCCCTCAAATCGTTTGATTTGTGAAATTTCGTGAAAAAAAATCTCAATCTTTTGGTGTGTGATCTTTTCGCGAATTTGGTGAAATTGTAAAATAAAATAAAGCCAGTGCTAACAATCCTTTTTGGTTTTAGTTTGTGATTGAAATTTACCATGGAGTCGTTGGTGTGTGGCATTTGCAAGGGCGTTTGTACGTTGAAATTACGCGAGACATTTAATAAGTCTTCCTTCAACGATAAAAAGGAAATCATATCAGTTGGCAGAGCGACTCCTAACTTAAATTTAACTCAGAAAAAAGGAAGTGTTACAAGAAACTTTAATGTAAAGTTCTATGACGCATAAGCATGGTTGGCTGCTTGCAAGCATAGAAACCGTATCTTTTGCTATCCTTGCGTTCTTTTTTCGAGTTTCAAAAATGTTTGGAGTCAGACAGGTGATGGCGGTTCAAAATTAATCGCCCAAACTTATGACGGGGCTTCTGTCTTGTCTTCTGATAAGAACGTTGTCCAATCTTTTGTTAGGGAGAAATGCCCCAATGTTTTGTTTGTTTGGTGTTCAGCACATGCTCTAAACTTTGTTCTTTCAAAGACTTTTGAACGAATTCCAAAAACAAATTTTTTTTTAATATCATTAAGTCTGTGTCAAACTTTTTCCATGGAATTACAAAGCGGTTATCCTATTATAATCAATTCGCGGAAATGAAAAAAAAAACTGCCACGTGTTTCTGAAACAAGATGGAGTTATCATTCACGAATTGTAAACGTTGTATTTAATGAGTACAGCAATTTGAATGAATTGTTTGAAACTATAGCAGACGATGTTGACAAATGGGATGGCGAAACACTTAATCAGGTTTCAACTTTTCTTTTTTATTTTCAAGAGTTCGATTTTGTGTTTTTACCTACAGTAGAACCTCTCTTAACCGGCCTCGGATAAACCGGTCCTCGGATTAACCGACCTATATCCCACTTAACGTTTCTTGTTCTTTTTGTTACCGAAAAATGACTAGCAGACTTTTCCTATATCCCACGGAACGTTTTTTTTTTCTTTTTGTTACCATGCCGTCACAGTCAGCATCAAAATCAAAAAGTAAAAAATATTAACATAAAAGATGTAATTTTTATGTTGGCAAGTGCCTTCGTCTACATTAATGAGAGCATGGAAAAAAATTTGGTCCAATTTAGAAAATCTAGTCGAGGGGAGTTACCATTCCGACAACGATGAAATATGAAAATGACAACCAGGCTATCTTACACGATCTGCAGTTGTTACCTGGTGAGCAGCAAATGGAATTTGCGGATGTGGAGGACTGGGTAACAAGTGATGAAGGACTCGAGAACGATTTTTTCAGTGACGAGGAAATAATTGGTATCGCCAGTAAGGATGACTGTGAATGCGGAGACGATGGAGAATTTACAAACATTGATGAGCCATCAAAAATAGCATTTGTAATCTATTTAGTTTTCAATAAAATGAGTTCCAACAGCGTTCTTTTTGCTTCTTTATGTATAACACTCTATGAAATTTGTATAGTATCTTGAAATATAGGTTATTGTCGAACCAAATTCAATTTTTCAAGAGAACCTCGGATAAGCCGGCCAAACTTCTAACCGGCCAGGGTGTGGGTCCCGACCAGGGGTGGAATTATGTATCTCGAATCACGAAACTTTTTCGAGTTTCGAGCAAAATTGGTATCATCAATATCGATATCGAGCTCGAAATATAGGAATGTACTAGTTTCGACATAACCCCGTACTACGTATCTCGATATCATCACATTTTGACAGTCGAAAAAAGTGAATAGTGGTCGAAAGCAATTAAGTATTCGAGTAGGATATTTGCGGCGTGTTTCCCAGGAAAAGAAAGTATTATTGTATTATTTAAAGTATATTTACATAGCATCTTTTTATAAACTCTCTCAAATTAGGGCAATGGAAGATTCAAAAATAAGTCAAGGCATAAACCGTAAGCAAGTCGAAATATTAACAAATTTCATGGCACTGCATGAGGGCTTGGCAAAAGGACATTTAAAGGCTGTTAACGCAAAGAAAACATCATCAAATTTATGGACGTCCTTGAAAACTTCACTTAACGAAAATGGGCCGCCAGTGCGGTCTGTAGTCGAATGGAAAAAAGTATACACATAACTTTTGAATGGTGTTAATGTTGAATTAACTTTTCGTAATTAGGTGTGGGCAGACTACAAATACAAAGTTAAAACTAAACTAAAATTTAACAAAGATAGTAAGAGGAAAACTGGTGGAGGACCTTTCCATGAAAAATGTTTAGATATTTTTGAAGAAAGCGTCGTCAAATCGGCTGGTTTAGAGGCTGCTGTTGAAGGGATTCCGTCGACTAAATCTTATGGATGTTTTATCGGAAATGCAGAAACTTATCCTGTCGCCGTTGAACAAGTAGAAATGACTGAGGAGTTTTTCAATGGAAACCTCAGTGAAATGAATGGGCATGAAATCGAGGCGGAATCAAGCGACACGCAAACTGTACCAAAAAAGACAGCTAAAGCCAACAAATTAGATTACATGCAACAATATATTGAAAAATTGACAGAGGCGAATAAAATACAAGCTGAAATTTTAGAGCAAAAGAAAAAAGAGACTGCATTCAGAGAAGAATTATTGGAACTAAAGAAAAAAAAATACTATCTTCAAAAAGAAAAAATTAAAGATAAACGCATGCACAGAATAGAGTCACTGAAATTAAGAAAAATGCTCATTGAAGCCAAAATAGAATCGAATCGACTGAAGGCATTACAATTAAGCAAAACGTAACTAGTTGAATTTTAAATTGTTACCTTTTTGTATCTTCAGACGGTTAGGATTTTTTTTGTCGTTATTATCTCATAAAAAAGATTGTTGATCATTATGACATGCATATTATTTATTATTTTGTTACGCTAAATGTTTGAGTTACAAAAATATGTGTTGATTTTTTTTTTGTAAAAATTTGAATGGTTTTACTAGAGAAGGTTTTACATTTTTTGCATACATATCTCAATTGCTAATCAAAGAATTTTTAATTCGATTGCGTATTTTTTCGCCTATGTTTGATTGTGCTCCCGAAGTTTCTTCCAAGTCGGGATTCAGATCGGAATGAGGGTTATACGTTTGAATTTCATTAAAAGGCACTTTGAATGATAGACATATATTATGTAAAGCTGCGCAGACATTCGCAATTGATGCCACTTTTTCTGGCGAATATCTCATTCGTCTTTCGTCTTGCAAGCAGCGCCAACGTCCTTTCCAAATCCCAATTGTTCGCTCCACAATACTCCTTCCTATGGAGTGCACTTTATTAAATATTTCCTCCCCAGTGTTCGAATCCGCTGTACGGTACGGCGTCAGCATCCAAGGGGCTAAGGGATAACCACTATCGCCTACAAAATGTCAAGATTAGATATTTTTTTTTCAAAAATTTAATATATTACCTAAAAGCCACGAAGTTCTGTCTCCATGTTCGAAATTCCTTTCAAAAAAGATTTTTTCCTCGCTTAATCCCCAGATGAATGAGTCGTGAGCTGCTCCTCCGTAACATGGGTTGATTGCCAAAATCCGATATGAATGGTCGCATATCTTTGAAAAATACAAGTATACACAAAGATTTTATACAAGATTGGAATTATAAATCTTACAATCATGACGTTAACGCTATGACATCCTTTCCTATTGAAATACATGTGTTCATTTTCATTAGGTTTGAGAATGAACACATGGGTGCCATCGATACAACCCACTACTCCCGGTATCTTATGTTTTGCGAAAAAATACGCTTTTGTTTGCGGGAAGTGCTCCGGGTTGACTCGTATCCACTCCTCGCACAATTGATTCTCCAATATATTGATCACTTCGTTTGTGATTTTGGAGACGGTTGATTGCGCCATGCCTAGCAAAAAATTATGTCCAACACCAAGTTGATAGGAGCCGCTTGCTAATAAATTAAGGGTGGCGGCTAATTTTAAAACCGGTGGAATTACAGTTCCTTTTGAGCCGCAGGGTATATTTATTTTATCCAAAACATACTTAAATGCTTCCCTGCTCAACCGAAAAATGTTTTTGGAATCTAAAAATAAACAATACACATTAAATAAATCGACAATTACAATCAATGTAGTTTCTACATACTCTTTTTCCCGCAAAGACAGAGGACTACTTTTGCCCCTCAGCGACCGACGAACAATCTTCATTTCGTACAACTCTTCCTCGTCGCTGCTACTTTCCATAAATAACATTTTAATGTTCACAAATTAACACAAAACTAAGCAAATTTTTGTTCGGTGACGTTTGCAGGAATGCAATCGACACAGAAAATCTAGTATATTTTTACTTTCATCTAGTATTCGTAAATTTTAAACTCGATCGAGATTGGTGATATCGGGACAAACTCGAATCGAGTTCAAATTAAGTCGAAACGAGTGACTCGATTCGAGATCAGGGTTGCCGTTTTCAGATTTCTAAGTGTAACATTTATCTAATGAAATTGTAACATTTATAGGTTGAGTGTAACAAATTTGAAGATATTTGTGTTGGTGAAATCAATGATTGCTCGCACAAATAGTGGAGAGTTATAAATAAAATCAAACGATTATGAAAATGGCTGACTATTTTTCCGAAAATGTTATCCATTCTGTTCCATAAATTCTATGTATATTGTGGCGAGTCCATGGATTTGACGAAAAATTCACGTGATAGTTGGACCCAGTATTTGTAAGGTATTATGAAACAAATTTTTTTTAAAGGTAATGTAGATAGCCAGCATTTCAGGGCACACCGCACAATAAAACTTTAATAATGAAATGGAAATCTCGCAATTAATCTTGGCGTCATAATACTACAGGCACGCACTGCAGTATAGAAGACACGATATGTCAAAATTTCCACAATTAGTTTAATTTCCAACCCACGATTTGATAACAGATTCAATACGAAAACAATTGTTTAGAAATATCGCAATTAATATTGACACTGATCTGCACAGAAGCGTAGTCTCCGAATTATTGAAGGGGCATCTAAGTCTTTATGTTCTCGCAAAACTAGGTGCTCCTTCCAGTACCTCAGACAATGCTTGAGCTTTAAAAATGAGTGTGAAAAAAGGCTCAGGACCCATAAGTGAAGATTTAGAACGTTGTATAGCATGTTGGTTCATCTGCTCTTTCGTGTCCATCAAAATACTATCAAACTACTCGCAAATCAATTTTACTTAAGCTATCACGTTCCTTCTCAAATGTTGATTTAAAATGAAATTTGGTGCCCATATAAAGCTTGCATTCCATTGCATTCATTTACTGAACTGACTCGAAGGCTTGGGGAAATTTAGCTGGTATAGTGTAATGCACACTGATCTTGAATCAAGGAAGGACCAGTAAAAACGGGTACTCAATCCAGGGGTGTCTAGATCAAAACCTGACCTGGGCCAACAAATGTGAGCGTCTTCAGAATTGAGCGGGCCCCGCAGGATAAAAATTATGAAAACACTTATAGACTCAAAAAAAGATGCCCAAATTTGGTGGATTGATTAACAACCTCTATTTGCTAAGTAATTAACTCAAATTTTGGACAGCTTATCAAAACCAGTCATCCAGAAATAACTTTAGGAGCCAAAATCATTCGGCGGACAATAATAAAGCTCGAACAAAAAGGTCGAGTACCTGAAAAATTTGAACATAAGTTATAACGCCACTGTGGCAAAGCCAAAAAATGCTTTCTTAATTAAATTTCGAGAGAAAACAATTTCACGATGGGCATTATATTTTCCTGCACAAAAGTACTTTGAAAAACCGCTAGCTTGCTAAAACAGAGAGTAGGATTTTTAAATACATAATTTAAGTTTGCATTAGCAATAGAATTTTTGACGAGTTTTAATGAATTTCTTAAACTTTAGCTCAACACCTCAATTTTTAATTTTTTAGAGACATTTACATTTTTTATTTTTACACAATGTGATACATACTGTGTTTCTCCGATCTGGCCGTGAGCCACACAAAAATGGGATGTGGGCCGCATGTGGGCCGCGGGAAACAAGTTTGACATGCCTGACTGAATCGATGGGTGATAGAATACTTCTTCATGTCACTTATAGTTGAATAATATTAAAATATAGTTTAATTCTCCACTCTCGCCAGATTGTAACAAAATTGGTCGGGGTGTAACATTGTAACAAGAAATTGGAATTTGTAACAAAATGTTACAATTGTAACACGAGTGGCAACGCTGTTCGAGATACGTAATTCCACTCCAGGCCGGCTAAGAGGGGTTCTACTGTATTTCACACGTTAAATTAAATTTTTGGAGAAACGGATATTCTTTATGAAATAATTCAGAAGAAAATGTTATGACAGCCAATATTTGTCTGTGTAAAAATAAATCAGTTTCAATGCGTCGATAGTTATAAAAAAAAAAAATAACTAAATAAAAATATATATGTTCAATGGAATAAATATTTCTGCACAGACTGTTTAATCTGTTTTAAATCTTGATGGTCACCCTACATCGAGACTCGACTTTAGAACATGAAACATTTGGACTTAGCTGTCAATTTGTCATGCTCATTCTCATAGTGTCACTCAACCAATCAAGGTGTTCTTGGCAGTCAGGTATTCTTTGTGTCTGAATTTTTTTTGTTCTTAATTTTATTTAGTCCTTTATTTAGGAATTTCTTCAATATCCTTGTTATATTGAGGTTAATACATTGTGTGGCCGAGTGAGTGCATTTAAAAGAAAATCAAAGAGTTACAGAAACAGTTAGTGGTTTTTTTTTGTTTCGTTCAACGTAACGTGGAAGATAGGCGAACGTGGCAACGGATGAATTTGATGGAAATTTTAGAAAACGACCTCTTTTCTTTCTATTGCCGTTGCACCTAGCTTTATATAAAAGTGTGCAATTGCCAAGAAACGCCCGTAAGTTTGTGCATATATGTACATATAAATAGTTTTATTGTTAATTGCAAACAAATAGTATTGTTACAGTATAGCGACGCATCAACGTGAGCCGCATGTACCGTTCCACAATTACCATCTAAAAGGTATAGTGACGCATCAACAGGATCCGCATGTACCGTTCCGTTACCCAACTGTAAAGTATCGTGATTTGCACGTATAGCTCCGCCGTAAACGGGTAAGCCTAGGATGGCTTGGCGGTAAGCGACAAAGTATTTATAACAGTGCGATTTTTTTTTAAAAGAAGCCGGAGTGCACACCAATGTGCACGCTTGCATTGTATGTGCCAGGACACAATTTGTTGTTGTTTTTTTTTTTTTTTGTGAAAAACTGCAACGCCGAAAGCAAGTAAGAAGATTTTGCAATTTTGATAAGGTCCCTGCACCTCGGCTCTCTTTTTTGTTTGTTTTGCCCTCTCCGTTATTGAGGGATTTATAAAATGAGGAAAGCCAACATCATTTTACGCCATTACCGGATTTATCTTTATATCACCTTGATATAAGTCACAAATTACTGAATTGATCTTTGTATAACCTTGCTATAATTATTCGTAGTTCCTTAGAATTTGCTTTAAAACATTAAGACTCTTCTTATAATCATACTTTGCATAACCTTGTAGATGTTACTCTGTAAGGACTCGAAAATTGCTTCTCGATAACATGATAATCCTCTTTATGAATATTATCCCAATCAATGTGCGCACAGGAGTTAGGAGTACATTAATTTGAATATGAATATTGTTTCTTTTAAAATACGATTTTCGGGCCCAATTAGATTAATTTAGATGGAAACAAAAAAAGCAAATGAAGTAAATTGAAATAATTGTTTTTTTTTTGTTTCATTCACAAGACTTTATATTGTTGGATGCAAATACTTAGATAGGGTTATTAAAAATGCTTTTACCAAGATAAACAGTCTTTTAGTCTTCAGCAAATTCCTCCAGCTTCTCTCCTGAATTATGTATAGCGTAGTGATTGACAATTATACGGGCGCAACAAGTAATAATGCGCATTAAACGCTAACTTAAGGTAAAGGCTTCATCATCATGTCATCGAGTTAATTATTATTTTTTTTTGGGCCTGACGTGTAACAAATACCGTATTCCGTGTTGTAATTCTTCGAACCCCAAAAATCTCGCGACAACTGAGCAGCTAATTTATACACGTCCTTTTTAAACAATTTATAATCTCGTTACAACTTAGGAATACGTAACAAAAACTTCGGATATTGGATACTGCTGTATTAAAATTAGAGAGTTCGAAATATTTTTGGAAAATTTCAGGGAAAATTTTGATACCCCATACCTATGAATCTGCGAAACAAATGCGCCGAACCTAAATCCAAAAGATCATCTGTACCAGATACAAAACTGCATTACAAACGTATATTTGTCGAGATCATTGATAATGTAAACAATGAATTACAAACCCGTTTCAAAGGTCTAAGACATTTAAAATTTGTGCAGTTGCTGGCTCCCGAAAATTTTGATAGTTATGCTAGTCAATTCTCAGATGCCCTTTTCAATACTTTCATTTCCCAATATAATTCATTTGAATTCAATATAGAACGGCTTAAAAATGAATTAAAATGTATTTACAAATCCCAAAATTTTAAAAATCTTGGCGCATTTAAATTCATTGAGCATTGTTGTGAAAACAACCTCCAATTATTTATTTTATTTTCGTTGCATTTGAAATATGTATAATAATTTGGTTAACATACACAAAAGAGGGAAATTAATAACTTAACATTTTATTTTATTTTTCATTTCGCCACAATTGCTAAAATGCTAAACGCAAATACTATCATGGAACGCATTTGCTTATGAATAAAAATATTAGTTCTGTTTTATTAGGTCGATTACAGGATAGCATTACTGATTACTTCCATACAAATTTGTTCTGTACTGAACGGTTGACTGTATGGAGCTATTATTTCTTTTATGTATCCTTATATTTTTGTAAGAGAAGTATACAGGGTGTCCGGAAACTGCCGCATAAACGCACCGGATTATGATTCCTCAGTTAATTTCCAGCAAAAAAGTTGTAAGGAACATACCCCCTCAGCTTAACCCTTTAGCTGCCACAGGCATTTAAAAATATTTGAAAAAATCATTTTCTTGTACAACTTAAAGCCTAATATCTCCACAGCTAGACCAGGTAGAATAGTGAAATAAAATGATTATTACAGCCAACAAATTTACCTGTAAAATGAAACTAACCACACTAAAATCGGATAAGAGGTTTGGTTTTTACAGAGCTTCAAAGTCAAATTCGCGTGATTTTACCCAAAAACAATCTTTTTTTCCATCTCAATTTCCTCCAACTTCTGCCAAGGTGAGGTGCTTGTACGATTCTTTTAAAAATTGGCGCCTAGTCTTACGATCATATCTTTCGTAAATCATTTTATTCTAGCTCCATTATTTCTAACAGTTTTAGTACCTTAAGTGTAGAAAACTAGGGTTAATTTTGGCTCGATTTCGACATATGTACTTTGAATAGATTTTACCAATTGCAGATCATTAGGGGCAGTGTGAATTGAATTCGAGCTAAAATTAACCCTAGTTTTCTACACTTAACGTATAAAAACTGTTAGAAGTAATGGAGCTAGATAAAAATGATGTGAGAAAGATATGATCGTAAGACTATGCGCCAATTTTTAAAAGAATCGTACAAGCACCTCACCTTGGCAGAAGTTGGAGAAAATTGAGATGGAAAAAAAGATTGTTTTTGGGTAAAATCACGCAAATTTGACTTTGAAGCTCTGTAAAAACCAAACCTCTTATCCGATTTTAGTGTGGTTAGTTTTATTTTACAGGTAAATTTGTTGGCTGTAATAATCATTTTATTTCACTTTTCTAGCTGGTCTAGCTTTGGAGATATTAGGCTTTAAGTTGTGCAAGAAAATGATTTTTTCAAAAATCTTCAAATGCCTGTGGCAGCTAAAGGGTTAAGCTGAGGGGGTATGTTCTGTACAAGTTTTTTGCTGGAAATCAACTGAGGAATCATAATCCGGTGCGTTTATGCGGCAGTTTCCGGACACCCTGTATAGTTGATTCCGAACGTCGCCGATGTTAAATTATCTTGTAGATTGTCACGTTCTTTATTTAAAATTATATGATCGATTTGACTTCCATTGCTCATAGTCCAGTACAATAGGTTCAAAATAGCCCCAAACCCAAACATCCAAAAAGAAAAGAAATTTCTGATGCCAAATTGTTGAATACACTGCCCAATATATGCAGAAGAAAGTTACATTAATTTGCGCCATGGGTTAAGGGGGGACGGGGTTGCAAAGGGGAGAAAATTCAGTTTTTTTGCAAATATCTGGAAAACTATGAATCTGACCTTAAAATAACCTGAAAACGAAACAAACTACACAAAATTACCTTTGCAATGATATATAACACTCTAGACGTTTTCTCGGAAAATTATACCCTAGACCCAAAAGTATATAGAGAATTTCCATTTTTTGAGTTTTACATTTCACACTGTAACTCTTGATAGAATAGACCTAGGGTGACAGGATCTTGTTCATTATATTACCAACAAAATTTACTTGATTTGAACCAAAAATTAAAGTGCTCCGACTATTGACGCCCCCCTCACTCCTCCTAACATTTTTCAAAAAAGCATGCCCGTAGCTTCTTTTCAAATTGAGCCAACTAGATCAAATTTGGTGGGATGCCTATTCTAAGCCCCATTATGCTCCTTACCAAAAATTATTACCATCTGATCAAAACTAAGGGTACCCCCCATACAAAGTGAGCCAAAATTCTAACAAATTTTACATTTTTTCGCTTCTAAATTTTATCTAAAATGGAAAAATAAAATTTATCTCTTAGAACGTCATTATAACAGTTAATTGTAGTCTTCTGAATGTATGTTCAAAAGTTTGCATCAAAGCGTACACTACAAGTATCAACAAATTGGGTTTGAAGGTCATTGGTACTAGTTCTAAGGCTATTTCCGAATATATCGAGGAACGTGTACTAGCAAACTTCAAACCCGATTTTTCGTACTTGTAAGGCACGCTCTGGTACAAACTTTTGAATATACATTTAGAAGACTACAATTAACTGTTATAATGACGTTCTAAGAGATAAATGTTATTTTTCCATTTTAGATAGAATTTAGAAGTGAAAAAATGTGAAATTTGTTAGAATTTTGTTTCACTTTGTATGGGGGGTACCCTTAGTTTTGATCGGGTGGTAATAATTTTTGGTAAGGAGCATAATGGGGCTTAGAATAGGCATCCTACCAAATTTGATCTGGTTGGCTCAATTTGAAAAGAAGCTACAGGCATGCTTTTTTGAAAAATATTAGGAAGAGTGAGGGGGGCGTCAATGGTCGGAGCACTTCAATTTTTGGTACAAACTAAATAAATTTTGTAAGTAATATAATGAACAAGATCCTGTCACCCTAGGTCTATTCTATCAAAAGTTACAGTGTGAAATGTAAAACTCAAAAAATGGAAATTCTCTATATACTTTTGGGTCTAGGGTATAACTTTCCGAGAAAACGTCTAGAGTGTTATATATCATTACAAAGGTAATTTTGTGTAATTTGTTACGTTCTCAGGACATTTTAACCCTGCATAACCAATGTTAGTCGTTTCGACTACCATTGATGTTTCCTTTGGCTACTGCTTTTTGCTCTTCCACTCAATAGTTGTGTCCTTTCACATCCTAGGAGGTGAATCAGTTAAGTATCGATATCATCAACAATAGACCTATTTGCAGCTTGAGTGACGAGGTGTGTATCGTTAAACCAAAGTACTGCAGGTCGAAACGACCAAATTTTGTACTGTGCAACTTATTTTGCTACAGTGATAAGGTCAAATGCCTTTAATAAGTAGGCAGTTCATCATCATCAATGTGGCACGATAGCCCGACGTCGGGCCTTGGCCGCCTGAATCGTTGACCTCCAATTGTCGCGGTTACGTGACCTCGTCCTCCAGTTTCGGAAGCCCAGCAGCTGGTGGGCGTCTTCACCTACGGAGTTCTCCCAGCGAGCTCTCGGTCGTCCACGCATCCTCGCTCCGTCGATTCGTTGTGCGTTCATCACTTTCTTTGGCATGCGATTATCGTCCATCCGTTGTACATGCCCCGCCCATTGCAAACGTTGAAGCTTCACGATTTTCGATACTTCCAGCTCATCGTACAATTGATACAACTCATGGTTGTACCGGATACGCCATTGGTCTCCCTCGCGAACGGCCCCGAAAATTCGCCGAAGGACCTTTCGTTCGAATCGGTCTAGCAAAATTTCGGAGGCTTGGGTGAGGGTCCATGTTTCGCAGCCATAACATAGCACGGGTCGGATGATCGTTTTGTACACGCGGAGCTTCGTGTTCCTGTGCGCAAGTTTCGAATTAATTATAGGGAGGACCGAGAAATATGTCTTATTGGCTAGTTGTATCCGTCGCTTAATTTCGTCGGTTTCGTTGGCGTCCTTTGATAAGTTACAACCCAGATAGTTGAAGTTGTCTACATACTCGATATTAAGGTCCCCCACTGTGATGCTTGAATTTGCTGGCGTCCTTGTTTTCGATTGCATCATGGCCTTTGTTTTGCTTTCGTTGATATGTAGTCCAACTTCCTTTGCGGCGTTATTGAGGTTATGCAGAAGGCTTTCTGCATCACCCAACCTTCGAGACATGATGTTGATATCGTCGGCGTACGCTACTAATTGAGTCGACTTGATGAGTAGCGTTCCGCTGCTGTCCATATTCATGGCTCGAATTACATACTCCAAAGCAAGGTTGAAGAGCGTCGGCGCCAGCCCGTCGCCCTGCTTGAGTCCAGTACGAGTTTCAAATAGGTCAGTGAGTCGATTCTGCACTCTGACCTGCCAGACGGTATTAGTCATCGTCATCCTTGTGAGTCGCACTAACTTTGCCGGTATACCAAAATTCAGCATAATGTTGTACAGTACACTTCGATCGATACTGTCGTATGCCTGCTTGAAGTCGACAAAGATTTGGTATACGTCGATGTTATATTCCCAGCACTTTTGGAGTAGTAGCTTCACTGTGAAAAGCTGATCGGTCGTTGATCGACCAGGTCTGAAGCCGCCTTGATACTCGCCAATGATTCGTTCTGCGTACGGATTAATTCTCTTTTCAAGAATTTTAGATAATATCTTATAGGCCGTACAAACTAATGATATGCCCCTGTAATTCTCACACTTCAGCTTGTCACCCTTTTTGTGGATTGGGCAGATTATGCTTTTGCGCCAATCTTCGGGGATTTCCTCGTCGTTCCATATTTTCAGCAGTAGCACATGTATAGCGTTGGTCAGGCACGTTCCACCATGCTTCAGCAGTTCTGCTGGGATCTCGTCAGCGCCGGGCGCTTTATTATTTTGAAGCGACTGTATGGCAAGACTCACCTCCTCTACTGTTGGGGGTAGAACGGGAGGGCCTGGTTCGGCTAACTGCTCAAGAGCTGGCTCCGCGGGGGATGTTGATGGTGCATTGAGGAGCTCTTCAAAATGCGAGGCCCATCGTTTGTTGACGCTTTCGATGTCGCTGATGATGTTACCATCCTTGTCCTTACATAGGTTTGTCCTGGGTTGATATCCGTTCTTAACATTATTTATAAGTTTGTACGCCTGTCTAATGTTCTTACTGGCTAATCTTTGGTTTATTTGCTGTAACTGCTCGTCAAAATGTTTGCGTTTCTTACGTCTAATTAACTTATTAGATACTCGCCGAAGCTCGTTATATCTTTCTTTCTTGGCTCGGGATGCGCGTTGTGTGTATTGGCGATAGGCTTCATTTTTCGCCTCAATCGAGGCCCTGCATTCGTCGTCGAACCAGTCTGCTCGTCTGCGCCGGCCTTTATAGCCCACGACCTCTTCTGCGACCCCCTTGATGCTGTCTTTGAGCTCCTCCCAGAACTCATGGATGCCTAAATTGTTGATGTCATCAAGCATGGGCGACAGTTTTTCCTCTAGTGCTGTTGTATACGCAGCCGCCGTGGCATCATCAATCAAATTGTCAACCTCGAAGATCTTGGCAGGGTTGATTCTCGTTAGGTGCACCGAAGAGATTCTGCACCTGTAGGTTGTCTTCACCAAATAGTGATCGCTGTCGCAGTTGGCTCCTCGATAGGATCGAACATCTAGGACATTAGAAGCCCATCTCTTGCTGATCAGTACGTGGTCCATCTGGTTCACGGTGTATTCATCTGGAGACTTCCAGGTCTGCTTGTGGATTCGTCGATGAGGGAAGCATGTAGAGCTTATTACCAGGTTTCTGCCGCTCGCGAAGTCGATAAGTCGCTGACCGTTGTTGTTGTTTTCGTCGTGGAGGCTATGACCTCCAGTAGTTCCCCTATGCCAGCTTTCATTTCCGACTTTGGCGTTAAAGTCTCCTAGCAGCAGCTTGACGTCGTTTGATGGAAGTGAGTCGAAGAGTGTTTCTAGGTCGTTGTAGAACTCGTCCTTAATCGCGTCTTCTTTTACTTCTGTAGGGGCATGCGCATTAATGAGCCAGAGATTAGCGAAACGGGTCTTAATGCGGATCGCACATAGCCGCTCGTTGATGGGTTTGAAGCCGATAACGTGGTGCTTGAGCTGCTTATTCACGATGAAAGCTACTCCAAACTCCTTGTTGCCCTCCTCTTTACCACTCGTAAAAATAGTGTGCGAATTGAGGTCGTTAATCTCGCTTTTGAGCCATTTAGTTTCCTGGATTGCAACTATGCTCAGCTTGTATTGTTCTACCTGATCCAGGAGGGCCCTTAAGGCCCCCGGTCTATTCAGGGAGCGTACATTCCAGGATCCGAAGGAGTAATCAGTTGTTCGTTTGCGGGGTCGTCGTTGTTTTGTATCCGTCCAATCCGAGGCTTTTGTTTCAGGTTTCTTGACTTGAAGTTTTTCTTAGGATGAGTTGTCGGCACATCGCTAAACCATGATAGGGTTTAATCGTTGAGTAAAGGCCATCATGGGCATGCCTCGAAGATGCTGCTTTAGTGGTTGACTTAAATGTTTTCTGTCACCTATCACGTTAAGTAACCTGAGACGCTGCAGATGATAATGCAGCACTCAGGCGCAGCGGTTACTCGGATAATGCGGGAAAGTAACGCCCCGTAGAGAGACATAGGAATTGGCCGAAGTCCTTTCCCCATGAAACTCCTCCTGCATAGCTAAGGGTCCGCAGTTATGCCACAACTGAAGAAGATATAGGAATTAGCCGAAGCCTTTCAACCTTTATCTCCCCCCTTACGGGGGAGGCAGTTAGTTTTCTTTAAAATAAAATAAAAAATCAAACACTGATACTTTTTGGTCTAACATTTAGTAAAAATAATGATGGTATTTCTAGTTTGAACCGCTTTTAATATATTTGATGCATCCCTAGGTTCAAAAAAAGAGTCTTAATATGGTGTTAGTCGAATTGACTAACATTGGTTACAATGTAGAAAAAATAACGTTGGTTAACTAGGGTTAAGGTCAGATTCATAGTTTTCCAGATATTTGCAAAAAACTGAATTTTCTCCCCTTTGCCACCCCTCCCCCCTTTATCCATGGCGCAAATTAGTGTAACTTTCTTCTGCATATATTGGGCAGTATATTCAACAATTTGGCATCAAAAATTTCTTTTCTTTTTGGATGTTTGGGTTTTGAGCTATATGTACTAGACTATCAGGGATGATTCAGACGCAATAGCTGAGTCGAAGTCTCCGGCCAATTGCATGATTACTTAAGACTACAAATCGATCTTAATTCAAACACGATAATCACTTCACAAACATCGACATACTTTCATATTTTTATGGATATTTTAGAAACCCGTTACACTTGACTTTTCGCTGCGTACCTGACACAAAAAAAGCTGTGCACGCCACTGCCCACAGTAGGGGCACACCTTGCGCCAATGCGAATGGATCCGTCATTGAGATTTTCGCTTTCATATTTCATTTCAAGAGAGAGGTCCGGAGATCGAATCTCGGCGTGGTCCAGGAAATATATAGTGCTTGCATGTTGCAAGCATATACACTCCCATGCAATGTAACGTTGACTCGAAGTAGCCTATAAACGGCCGAGTGAACGCACCCTGCCCCACAAGGGGTTACGGTACAGAGAGAGACCCTCATGATTTTTTCCAACAGAGTTATAATGGAAAATGAATGAGCATTGAGACGCAGTGTTGCCAATTTAGCCGTTTTCCGGCCAAATTTAGCCGGAAACCGTGCTGTTTAGCCGGAAGAAATTTATAATTCCGACCGGCCGGATTTTTAGCCGGAATTGATTTTCTTCGGCGGTTTTTCCGGCTAAAATTATTTTATGATATTTTTTTTTTACTTTGAAACTAGTTTTCAATATTTACAACCAAAATAATTAATTACCGTGACATTATTTCTACATACACTTATTGTCGTGTATTAGGGTAAGTACCTATTATGTCCACCGAGAGGAAAACTTGCATTTATGTCTCCTGGGAAAAATTTGCCGCGGAGACTTGCCTTTTTTCAATAAATTTACGGTAATGGGTTTTTACTAACCATCAATATGCTCAATAATTTACAAAATGGAAGACAGTTTCTTAAATAAAATTCTTTGCTGAGCAAGTCTTGGAGCATATGGGTACCCGAACATTTTTCCATTATTCGAAGTGTCAATTCTTTACCACAGATAAAGTAAGTACAAGGGTGAAAATCTTTTAGCACGATTGACGATTCATAGATATTGATAATATCGCCGAAACTTTGTAGTGTTCAACACCAACGTTGTGCAATTAGCTTGCCCAGTAAACTACAAAAATTGAATTTAAATGTGTATTCGGGGGCAACTAACCCCCTTCTTCGCTAAGTTGGTCCGAAATATAGACACACTTAAATTTAATTTTTGTAGTTTACTGGGCAAGCTACAAACCCAAAAAAACCTTGCACAACGTGTGAAGATTCATAGAACCTACACATTATCGTAGATGCATTACATTTTGTTTTTGGGTTTGTAGCAACAAATTTATCAAAAATCTATACCATTTCCCGGCCAAGCTCATAATTTTGGAACATCAATTTCGTATCTTTCGAGCATCAAATTCGTAATTGAATTTCAATTCAATTTCGTAACTAATAAAATAAAATTTGGAGGGCTCAAATTCGAAAATGAATAAAAAAAATGGTAAAATTTTAATCAAAATGTAAAATTATTAAGGTGCGATGATGGTAAGATATCCATACATAAATGCGGTTGCCCTTGCCCATAGTTACGCATTGGACGTTCCTTTCACGAATTTTATGTTCGAAAATTTCGAACCTATAGACTTCACCGAGAAATTGTACCTGTATAACAGTTTTGACTAGTTGAGCTATCTTACTCCGAACAAAATAAATGTTGCCTGTAATGCCATTGATTGTAGCATATATGTAATAAAACTAAGAAATCTGCATAAAGCATAGTTTACGGGTATTACCTACTCCAGAAAAGAAATAAAATTATTAAAATCTGTTTTTTACTATTTTTTTCGTAATGCGACTGTTTTGTATGATTTAGCCGGTTTTTTGGCCGTTTTTTCTGGCTGAAATTTATTTAGCCTGATTTTTAGCCGTTTTTGAAAAAATTATAGCCGGTTTTCCGTCTAAATTTAGCCGTTTTCTAAATTTCCAGTTGGAGACGTACTCTTGTTAGGTTTGTAAGTTAGTTTCGAGCCTATCTCTTCTTTCATTTAGGAAAGGATCTTGGTCATATGTGAGTGACCTAAGTCTCAAATTTGTTAATTCTGTCATTATGCAAAGAGCGAATAGCCACTACTAACCAACCACTAAAGCAGCATCTTCGAGGCATGCCCATGATGGCCTTTACTCAACGATTAAACCCTATCATGGTTTAGCGATGTGCCGACAACTCATCCTAAGAAAAACTTCAAGTCAAGAAACCTGAAACAAAAGCCTCGGATTGGACGGATACAAAACAACGACGACCCCGCAAACGAACAACTGATTACTCTTTCGGATCCTGGAATGTACGCTCCCTGAATAGACCGGGGGCCTTAAGGGCCCTCCTGGATCAGGTAGAACAATACAAGCTGAGCATAGTCGCAATCCAGGAAACTAAATGGCTCAAAAGCGAGATTAACGACCTCAATTCGCACACTATTTTTACGAGTGGTAAAGAGGAGGGCAACAAGGAGTTTGGAGTAGCTTTCATCGTGAATAAGCAGCTCAAGGACCACGTTATCGGCTTCAAACCCATCAATGAGCGGCTATGTGCGATCCGCGTTAAGACCCGTTTCGCTAATCTCTGGCTCATTAATGCGCATGCCCCTACAGAAGTAAAAGAAGACGCGATTAAGGACGAGTTCTACAACGACCTAGAAACACTCTTCGACTCACTTCCATCAAACGACGTCAAGCTGCTGCTAGGAGACTTTAACGCCAAAGTCGGAAACGAAAGCTGGCATAGGGGAACTACTGGAGGTCATAGCCTTCACGACGAAAACAACAACAACGGTCAGCGACTTATCGACTTCGCGAGCGGCAGAAACCTGGTAATAAGCTCTACATGCTTCCCTCATCGACGAATCCACAAGCAGACCTGGAAGTCTCCAGATGAATACACCGTGAACCAGATCGACCACATACTGACCAGCAAGAGATGGGCTTCTAATGTCCTAGATGTTCGATCCTATCGAGGAGCCAACTGCGACACCGATCACTATTTGGTGAAGACGACCTACAGGTGCAGAATCTCTTCGGTGCACCTAACGAGAATCAACCCTGCCAAGATCTTCGAGGTTGACAATTTGATTGATGATGCCACGGCGGCTGCGTATACAACAGCACTAGAGGAAAAACTGTCGCCCATGCTTGATGACATCAACAATTTAGGCATCCATGAGTTCTGGGAGGAGCTCAAAGACAGCATCAAGGGGGTCGCAGAAGAGGTCGTGGGCTATAAAGGCCGGCGCAGACGAGCAGACTGGTTCGACGACGAATGCAGGGCCTCGATTGAGGCGAAAAATGAAGCCTATCGCCAATACACACAACGCGCATCCCGAGCCAAGAAAGGAAGATATAACGAGCTTCGGCGAGTATCTAATAAGTTAATTAGACGTAAGAAACGCAAACATTTTGACGAGCAGTTACAGCAAATAAACCAAAGATTAGCCAGTAAGAACATTAGACAGGCGTACAAACTTATAAATAATGTTAAGAACGGATATCAACCCAGGACAAGCCTATGTAAGGACAAGGATGGTAACATCATCAGCGACATCGAAAGCGTCAACAAACGATGGGCCTCGCATTTTGAAGAGCTCCTCAATGCACCATCAACATCCCCCGCGGAGCCAGCTCTTGAGCAGTTAGCCGAACCAGGCCCTCCCGTTCTACCCCCCACAGTAGAGGAGGTGAGTCTTGCCATACAGTCGCTTCAAAATAATAAAGCGCCCGGCGCTGACGAGATCCCAGCAGAGCTGCTGAAGCATGGTGGAACGTGCCTGACCAACGCAATACATGTGCTACTGCTGAAAATATGGAACGACGAGGAAATCCCCGAAGATTGGCGCAAAAGCATAATCTGCCCAATCCACAAAAAGGGTGACAAGCTGAAGTGTGAGAATTACAGGGGCATATCATTAGTTTGTACGGCCTATAAGATTTTATCAAAAATTCTTGAAAAGAGAATCAATCCGTACGCAGAACGAATCATTGGCGAGTATCAAGGCGGCTTCAGACCTGGTCGATCAACGACCGATCAGCTTTTCACAGTGAAGCTACTACTCCAAAAGTGCTGGGAATATAACATCGACGTATACCAAATCTTTGTCGACTTCAAGCAGGCATACGACAATATCGATCGAAGTGTACTGTACAACATTATGCTGAATTTTGGTATACCGGCAAAGTTAGTGCGACTCACAAGGATGACGATGACTAATACCGTCTCGCAGGTCAGAGTGCAGAATCGACTCACTGACCTATTTGAAACTCGTACTGGACTTAAACAGGGCGACGGGCTGGCGCCGACGCTCTTCAACCTTGCTTTGGAGTATGTAATTCGAGCCATGAATATGGACAGCAGCGGAACGCTACTCATCAAGTCGACCCAATTAGTAGCGTACGCCGACGATATCAACATCATGTCTCGAAGGTTGGGTGATGCAGAAAGCCTTCTGCATAACCTCAATAACGCCGCAAAGGAATTTGGACTACATATCAACGAAAGCAAAACAAAGGCCATGATGCAATCGAAAACAAGGACGCCAGCAAACTCAAGCATCACAGTGGGGGACCTTAATATCGAGTATGTAGACAACTTCAACTATCTGGGTTGTAACTTATCAAAGGACGCCAACGAAACCGACGAAATTAAGCGACGGATACAACTAGCCAATAAGACATATTTCTCGGTCCTCCCTATAATTAGTTCGAAACTTGCGCACAGGAACACGAAGCTCCGCGTGTACAAAACGATCATCCGACCCGTGCTATGTTATGGCTGCGAAACATGGACCCTCACTCAAGCCTCCGAAATTTTGCTAGACCGATTCGAACGAAAGGTCCTTCGGCGAATTTTCGGGGCCGTTCGCGAGCGAGACCAATGGCGTATCCGGTACAACCATGAGTTGTATCAATTGTACGATGAGCTGGAAGTATCGAAAATCGTGAAGCTTCAACGTTTGCAATGGGCGGGGCATGTACAACGGATGGACGATAATCGCATGCCAAAGAAAGTGATGAACGCACAACGAATTGACGGAGCGAGGTTGCGTGGACGACCGAGAGCTCGCTGGGAGAACTCCGTAGGTGAAGACGCCCACCAGCTGCTGGGCTTCCGAAACTGGAGGACGAGGTCACGTAACCGCGACAATTGGAGGTCAACGATTCAGGCGGCCAAGGCCCGACGTCGGGCTATCGTGCCACATCGATGATGAATAGCTTTACTTTTTGTATGCAACATGGATGGGACGGAGAAATTCGTTTTTCCTATTGGAAAGGCAAAAAACCAACACTGGTTCAGAGGTGCAATATAAAGCTAAATTTTGAATCCAAAATTAATTCATTGAACCCGAAGCAAAACGTTATTTTATTTGTTGACAACGCACCATTTCACCAGCTGGAGAACATCGAAATTCGGATGCTTCCAGCAAACACGACAAGCATCACCTAGCCATTGGATGGGATTCGATAAAGAGCAACAAACCAAATTCTTATCATTATTAAATTGGCCGGCATGGTACTACTGTTCCCATGCCTATGGTAGTCGTTGGAGATGAAGCATTTCCGCTCTTGGAAAATCTAATGCGAGCGTACTCTGGAGGATCACTGGCACCAGGAGGGAGAGTTTTTAATAAATTTTTGTGAGAATGTTCGGAATGATGGCCTCACAATTTTGGTTTGTTACTTCACGTAAACATCATTTGGTTGTGCATTATCCTAGCGTTGTTCAAAAATTGGGACATCTAACATAGTTATGAGCAATGCGCTTTTAAGAAAAACACAGAGAGTTTAATATGCAAATGCAATAGCTTCTCGTAAAAATGTAATGATCAGTATGGCATACGAGTATAAGGCACAATTCCAATTCGCATCAGATTTATACAGCAAACGATTAGTAAACACGAATAAAACATTTTAGATGCCAAATTAGTGAATATGTTGATTTATCGTTTTTAAATATAAAAACTAATATATATCTAAACACATAATATTTAAAAGATGACCCGCAGGTCGGCATCATTAGAAATTACAACCCGAAAACTTAATTCGGACGCCAACATCAACAAAAGATTGGTCAGCAGAAAGACGAATATCGAGGGCCTAAAAAACAAGCACAGCAACAAAACAACATTGATAAACCGCAGAATCGAAAAGCATAAAAAAACACACCAACCTAGTAGTAAATTTTCAAATTTGTAGAAACTACTCAAATAAATAAATATCAAACCTACTACTTCGAAAATGCAAAAGTAGCATCTGCTACAATTCAAAAAGTAGGCGGTGCCACATGTGTCATAATTAGGCTGATTTCTCTGACGGTGTTGATTGATTTTGTTTGTGGTGTGCCTCGATTTTTATTAAAAAGGTAAGAATATTCAAGTATGTACATTTTGATTATTTAATTTTCCTTCGTAATTGTTTTCAGTGCCCGTCCACCATGGGATCATCGGAAATATCACTTGAAGATTGTGATTTGGCTATGGAGTCATAATTTCAGCCGACTTCTTCTAACCGCGTTACTGATATTCTTTTTAGCCAGGCGTTACTAAAATGTGGCGGGGCGTTACTGAAAAAAAGCCAAAACCCCAACATGAAAGCGCTTAAAAAGAAAGCTATCAGTGAAATGATCGATCCTTATTCAAAAAGGATTCGTAATTTCAGAGCAACAAATTATGAAAAAACTTAATAATATGAAGAATAGGGTCAAAGTTAAAATCGACCGAGAAAAAAACGGAAATAAAAAAATTAATTTAAATGAAGGCGTGTAACCTTCTTTACATATATTTGTACAATTTGTAACGAACCGATTTTGACACATAAGTGTCTATTTTTTGGAATTTAAGCATTTTCAGAAATATTGATGATTTCATTAATTTAAAATCATTAATATTTTTGAAAATCCCGCCAGATCCAAAAATGGACATCTATGTGTCGGAATCATTGAACAGTCAGAACAGCTGGACGAAAATGGTGGGATCGGGATGAGACACGGCCAACTTCGGGAAGTTGGGTGCGAGATGTCAAGAGTGTGACACGCGGGATTTGGAGTTGGCGGACGAAAAAAACAAGAGAATTTGGATTAGCGATGATGAGAAACGGAGGAAACACCCTTTTTTGCCGGAGGTACACGCGTTAAGGAGTTCGGAAAAGAAGAAAATTGAATTTAGGAGTCCGGTCGTGAGGCAGTATAGCTCCAAAGCAAGGAATAATTACGGAGATGAGACGGCGATTTCAAAGGAGCTAACGGCGAAAGCATGGCTCCCGATAAGCAAATAAGTGGTTGTGTGTTGTCGGTGTCTTTTTTTGTGAGTTATGTTATAGCTTTGTCGTGATCACCACCCCGAAAATCGTCTGGAGCTCTCACGTGTGATGAATTTTTGCAAGTCGGCGTGAAATGTAATTTATCCGTCAGGCAACAAGCTACCCCCTCCCCCTCTCCAGGGGCGAATTTTAATAAAAAAGGGAGACGCCCTACAATTTTCGATTCGGCCGCGGGCGCCTCAGGACGGGTGTTTTTATTTAAAATATAGTGGGTATAGTTTGGCCGGGACCCGACGCCATCCGGGTCTACGGAGCATTCATAAGATGGCACATGTGCGCGTCGGCTAATATTCGCGATATATACCCAATTGAGTTTGACAGTTCTGAAAAGTGAACAGTGAAAATTAATCGCGGAAATTAATCGCTTATTTTTTCATACAAAAAGCCCGAAAATTGAGTTGAAAACCTGTGTGCTTGGCGAGGTAATGACCAGAGCTCATTAAAACATAAAGTTTAATCGAAAAGTGACCGAACTACTTCAATAAAAGCACCAATAAATATTGAAGGTAAATGTCAAAACGATCGCATGCATTAACATCCCCTGAAAACTTCTCTGCGAGCAAAAAAACTAGCAAAATGTCCCCGGCCGATAAATTGGAGCTTACCCGGATGATCTCCGAAATAATTCGAGATGAACTAAAGGACGTTGCGAAGAAAAACGATATAGAGGAGTTGTTGACGCGTATTTCGGTTCTGGAAAAACACAACGAGCAATTGACAAACAACATCAATCGAATGCACATAATATGCGAAAAACAAGCACTACAGATTGAAAAACTCCAGAAAAATGCGCTTTCCAATAATTTAATTATTAAAATACCGGCTAGCACTAACAATATAAATGATACAATAAACGATCTTTGCATAAAAACACTTAAATGCTGCACCACCGCATTAGACGATCACCAAATACGCGAACTACCGGGGCCCACCACTCAATCGCGTAAATTCAAGGTTGCTCTGCGTGATCGAAACAAAGTGTTCAAGGCTCTGCAAAATGGTAAACTTTTGAAAAACACTAGTATCCAAATCCAAAAAGACCTGCCGTATGATGTGCGCCAAAAACGAAACAGCCTGCTTGGCCTACGAAAGCAAATCTCTGCAAAATGCCCCAACGTTAAAATATTCGTGAAAGATGATTTATTAATTATAAACAATAAAAAATTCACCTGGAATCTACAGCAAAACAGTGTGAGTTGTAATGGAAAAGATGCCACGGCGGAACTAGGCGCTCTTGTGGGCATTGCCCCAACTATGACAGCTGAGATACTGGCGAATGTAAACAAGCGGAACAATCATATGGACGTTGCCACTAAAACAGCTGATGTGAGAATCGCGTCACTACATGGGCAATAGGAAAGTGTTGCCGTCTGCGACAGTCAAATCAATGAATTAAAAATTCTAGCATATAATATTGCTGGATTCAAAAATAAAAATATTTTTAATAACTTTTACGAGTATATAAATTCATTTGATGTTATTATACTACTAGAGACCTTTGTGATGGAAAAGGATTTTGAATTATATGCGCCAAAATTTAGAAATTTTGAATTACAATGGATTTCTGCAAAAAGAAGGAGCGAAAGGGGAAGGCCGAGTGGAGGATTCGCATTTGGGTTTAAGAAAGAATTAAGAGACAAATGCACATTTGTGAATCTTGACGGTTGGAGCTACGTCTTATTTAAGTTTAGAGATAAGAAACTCATATTATTGCCCATATACATTAATTGTAATAACTGGAATGTTGAATACAATAAATTTATGGACATACTGAATAATCTGGCAAGCAATGATTTATTGATAATGGGAGATCTCAACGCCAGAATTGGAAATGAGCAACCAATAGCCAATCAGGTCGAGGAAATAAGCAGGCGCTCCAAAGACTGCACTTTAAATGCAAACGGTAAGAAAATACTGGAAATGATGGACTCCTTTGGACTGAGAGTCTTCAATGGGTGCACTAAGAACGACTTGGAAGGCGAATGCACATTTGTAGGACGTCAAGGTCATTCAGTTATTGACTTATGCCTGGCCGGAGGGGACTGGTTGCCTCTCATTACGGACTTCACGGTGTCAGAAAAACACTTCTCCGATCATCTCCCTATTATTACAACGATAGGGTTAGATTGCATCGGTCAGAATGTGAAAAAAATGAATTTATTGCCGAAGATTACGTGGCGAAAAGAATTCGCATTAGCCTACAAAGAAAATCTAAGCCGGCATATTGAACAAAACCCCAACCTAAACGTGACGCACTTACCGGAAATCATTAAAAAGAGCTATCCTGATACTCCTCGCAAAAAACACAGAAGCGGTTTCAAAAAGCCATGGTATGACTATCAGTGCGAGAAAAGTAGGAATCGATCGTTTGCATGCCTGCGACTCTTTAGAGTGCATAACAACTCGACTACGAGAAGCATGTATCTTGATGCTAATCGCAGATACAAACTATTATGTGCACAGAAAAAATGTAAATTCTATGAGCAGCAAGCAGAAAGTCTAAGCAAGTGCGTTAATCAGAAGGATTTTTGGAAAACGGCGAAGCTGGTAAACGGGAAAGATACATACAGTATTGGAACAGGCATTGATGTGGAACGGCTGAAAGCACACTTCATCGAAATCCTACAAATCGGCGACATGCAACGTTCAATACAGTTCGCAAGACCAAATTGGAAAAATCAATTATTGGATGCCTCAATAACGGTCGAAGAAGTCGAAACAGCACTATCGAAATGTAAAGATGGCAAAGCACCAGGAAGCGACAGGGTACCAGTAGAATTTTATAAATATGGACCCGAAAGTTTAAAGGAAACTCTTGCTAAAGAATTCAATCGAATCTTGGATACGGGCGACATCCCTCAAACATTCTGCGACTCAATTATCTTTCCGATATTCAAGAAAGGAGACGTAAATGACCCGGCATGTTATCGCGCGATCTCATTTATGAACGCCTCAGGCAAAATATTTACTACGCTGCTGCAGGGAAGACTGGCCAGGTGGTTGAGAGCTGAGAATATCATAAGAGAAAATCAGGCTGGATTCAGGCCAGAGTATTCAACGAATGACAACATTTTCATACTACGAAACTTTGCACGCCTATATTTAAACGACAGTAGAAAATTGTACGTCTTCTTTGTGGACTTCAAAGCAGCATTTGACACCGTAGATCGTCACGCACTATTCTACAAATTGTACAACAACGGTATGACGCTAAAGTTTGGGAAAATCTTCGAACATCTGTATAAACATACTACTGCGCAGATCTGGAATGGAACTGAGCTCTCCCTTTCATTCGTTACAAATGTTGGTGTTCGCCAGGGATGCAAACTTAGCCCGGATGCGTTTGCAATTTTCGTGAATGATATCCTGGACGATATGCCGGGTGGGGCAGAAGCCTTCGGAATTAAATTGAAAGGACTATTGTATGCAGATGATATGGTGTTCCTTGCTGAATCCCCGGAGGAGTTACAGCAAATGATCAACCATATACAAGTTTATTGCGATCAATGGAAACTAACGATAAACCTAGAAAAATCTAAAGTAATGATCTTTAAGAAGCGTTTTGTATTGGCATGCGATGAAAAGTGGACGTATCACGGGCATGATATCGAAGTGGTGAAGGAATACAAATATCTTGGCATCCTACTCCAAAGTAACCTGTCAATGGAAGCACACCTTAATCAACGTCTTAAAGAGGCTAAGTCAGCAATCAACAGTATTTGGAAAAACTGCTTCAACAACCCTGTGCTGTCGCATGAAGCGAAATTTAACATATTTCGAGCAGTATCAAGATCAGTGCTACTTTATGGTGCCCAAGTGTGGGGAGCAAAAGAATATGAAGTTGTCGAGAAGCTTCAAAGATATTATCTGAAAAGAGTATTCCACTTGCCAATGACTACGCCCAACTATATGCTCTTACAAGAAACTGGCCTCGGCCCGTTATTCATACAAACTTTAAAACTACACGTGAAATATCTCAATAAAATCGCAGCTATGAGTGACGAGCGATTGCTGAACCACGAGGTAGTAACGAGAGATGTTTTCTACTGTGATCTGCAGATGATAGCCGATCGCAACGAAATGCAATTCCATTGGGATGGGACGACGGAATCAGCGAATGAGCTCTTCAAATTAATAGGAATCACGAGACAAAGGTTAAGAGAGACAACGGCAGAGAGTGCATCGTCAACGCAGCATCGCGAAATATATGTTCGCCTAAATCATAACCTCGAGGACAGGACGTACTTTCTCAATCAATTCACTTCGAAGAAAATATCGATTATCTTTCGAGCAAGGGGAGAGCTACTACCGCTCAATTTTGTGCCGCATCGCCCAGATCTACCGCTGATTTGCAGCTTATGCAATATGAGGACGAGGGAAGACACACGACATTTCCTTGGAATATGTCCAATACTGAAGGAGACCCGGCGATCCTATTTTGAAAAGGATACATTGAGCGATGTGGAAATGGATGCAGTCCTAAATGGTGAACCTGATTGGGAGCGTTTATCTGGATTCTGCGAGGTAGCTCTAAGCTACAGACATAGGATCATCAATGAAAGTATTTAAAAATTGATTAACAACAACACGTTGAAGGGGTATGCCGGGTAGATGAACACGCTGAATATGGAGTGGTGTGAACTTCATCACTCGGCTCCCTTGAAACGTTAATACAGGAAATTTAAATGCATTCGTGAATACACTTAATTATATAGTTATGTTTAATTAACACATGAGAAAATAATCCACACAAATAATGAAATTACATAATTTTGAATTCAATAATAATATATAATAATACTAAAACACATTAATATACTAAAATACATTAATATACTAAAATATATTAATATACTAAAATATAATATAATAAAATATAGTTAATATACTAAAATATAATATAATAAAATATAGTTAATAAAGTCAAACCTATTCAGGCAGACGGCACATGCCACGCCATTATATTGTTTTCTATTACCAAACTATATGTATATTGTAACATTTTGAATATTTTTTTAATAAAACAACTTATCTATCTATCTATCATCTATCTATACCCAATTTTAACCCTCCTGTTGTGCTGTGGTGCCTTTTTGGCATGCGAGATCTCTTTTTTTTTGTATAAGGACAGGGGCAACGAGTGGCACAAACCCTACCCGTAACTCCCGAACTGAGCTACAGCAAGCGCATGCCGCTGCTCGCTCGTTGAGGAGCCCTATCTTCTTGCCTAACCTGTACGGTTGAAGAGGCATTGGCTCTGTCCCCTGGGCATCTTCGGATGGTCAAGTCCTTTCATTACAAATTTGATAGGTGGAAAAGCAAACCGACCCCAAAAAAAAGGGATTTTCAGAGTCTCCAACGACACGTGCTATTAAAGCCGCTGCAAATGTTTGAAGAGCAAAAAAACACTAGCTGATTTGCGTTCAGCTTTAAGTAGTTTAACAAATTATGCCACAAAAAAAATAAATTATTTGATAATACACATTGATTACACAGCTAGTATACGTCACCTGGGTATTGGAATGTATCACCCAATACCATGTCCAAACAGAGTAAATGATATTTTGTATACCATGATATATTCGTATGTAACGTTGATACTATCTCGTTTACTGTTTGGACATGGTATTGGGTGATAAATTGCAATACCAGGTGAAGTATACTAGCTATGTATCTTTAGTATAAGAAGGCGACAAATGCTTTACTTTGTTTATGTATATCCTCGAATTTACCTGAAATATAATGTTTGAATTAAAACCAGTTTTTCGAAAATGAAACGTTTTTTTTTTAACTGAATTAAGTAAAATAAATATTACATCATTGAAGGAAATTATGAGTTATTAATTGAATTAATAACTCATGAGAGAAGTTGGGCAATCGCATCCTGGCGTGCATCTCCTCTTTGCTTTTCACTTAAATTTTGGGGATCATCGTGTCTATTGTCGAGTTGATCCTGGAGCTCAATTTCAAAGCTAAAGTTTTCATCAACGTTGTGTGTAATATGAAACACGCTAATATCATGGATGGCACTCGGGAAGTTTTCATTCTAATTGTCGAACTCAGAATTGGAAATCCTTCACCACCTAAAATTATTGCGTCCGAACTGTTTTCCGCCATTACTTGACGAACGGCTGAGTTGCGCCATATGCGGGAGTCATGAACGGACCCTGGCCATGAACAATCTAAACTTGTAAATATTTTCTTGGCATTACAAGTAGCTTGCACATTAAATGATTTTAGGCCCTTTCTGTTCACAAATTCGTCCCCATATGCGGTGTCACGATAAGGACATGTGTGCAATCTACAGCCGCACCGCGATTGCATGTGGAAACTTTAATTTTTGCTGCCAAAGTGCTTGTGCCTCTTTCATTTCGGTTTCCGTTGTTGCAAATTTTATCCACTCCTCAGACCTCGCTATAATTTTTTCACATACTTCCCAAATAATTTTATTTGCTGTGGTTTGGTGAATTCCGATATCTTCACCAACACCAAACTTAAGAAATAATAATACAATTTGTAAGTTAGGTATACATTTTCAATTAAGAAAATATTTTTGCCAAACCTGAAAACCGGAATAACCAATATATCGGAGAAAAGTTCGCATGCATTGGGAATTCGTCAAACGACTGCCTCTGCTTTCACCATTATCGTCTCCCAAAAAATGATTGGCCAACCAATCTACATTTCTTTTTGTAAATCTATACAGAGATTTGTAATTATCGTCGCACGCTTCACGTCGTTTTAGGTATTTTTTCGTTTTACGCGGTTCACTTATGTTTACAAACATTTGTAAAGAAAATTGTTTGCCTTGTTTGATTACTACAAATCAATACCTGTTTTTAGTTTGCAAATTGTTACCTACATGAAAACTGTAGTAAAGCTACTTTTATTCATATGAAATCTACTAATGTTTCCCCTTTGTAGTATGTTTGAAAGTTGTAGTGCAGTAAACGTCATTTTAATCATAGCAACAATACTATGTATTGTATCTATGTTTACTCAAAAAAAAAGTAGTAAAGTGCAATTTACTATACTTTTTATTCATACGGGCCATTATCCCGCATACGGTAAGGTTTGTCACAATTGCAACAAACCAAATCCAAGTGTCGATATAAACAGATTGACACAATTGAAAATCCAACTTTATTTACTTAAACAATATGTCATAAATTAAACAATACCAAATGGAATGGATTAATTGTAATAAATGACCAAAACTATGTATGTATAAGCTAAGTTAGATTTGGGGCTTGTTATAATGCTATATCAACACGAAACCTAAAAAATATTGGTATAAATACGAAGATTGAAAATACAATGACAAAAGTAAGAATTAATGGTGCAAAGATTTTCAGTACCTTAGATGTAGACCATAGCAAATTGTATTGTCCGAGGATAGTTCTGATTTGGTAACTTTCAGTACGCCATACGTGTAGTAATATTGTAGTGAATTGTAGTAATATGACGTGAATGGCAACCCTAAGTTAAGTGAGAATGAACAATAAAAGTTTACATGTATGGCAACCCAAGTTAAAGTATAGTAATCAGTTCGATGATTCGCGCGAGTTTCCATATAAAACCTGTCAAAAAACTCGCGCGAGGCGAGAATAGCTCGCATCTAGGTATTTAGTTTTTCGGACGAGTACCCTATGCTCAAACCACTGTATGAACACAAAGTCTCCACATATTCTCGTGCGAATATAATGTCCTTGCATTTATTTTCGTGCGAGCGTGATAGGAAAAGACAAAAACTAAATTAAATGGAATTTATAAAAAGTCATTTTGGAGGATGTCTGATGATTAATAATGTTTATGTTCATCGGAGGAACTGAAAAATAAATGTCTTTTCAAAAACTGATAAGATGCAAGAATAGCGTGTGGGTGCTTCTTCAGAAGAATGGATCACTAGAGGAAAATAAGTCAAACAACATTTTTCAGCGAAATAAAAATGGTTTATATTTAATTATTATAAGACAAACAGAAAACATGGCTTTTTATGGCTTGCACTATTCTATTCTATATCTTATGATATATTAACGACATCACGTTATTAGCTCCATATGCCACATAGTTATGTACTTGATCGTCGTTGCCAGTCGTCAAATGTGAATGGACTGCTCTAGATTGGTTCACACGTATTTCCAGTCTTGCTCGCGCTTTTGCTCGACACGTTCGAAGGCTTCAAGGATGCAAGCTCTGGAAATTGTCAAGAAATTGATTAATATTAGAATTATCAATTGAATATTTTCTTTGAATTCAAAACCAACCTGAACAATTTCTGATGCAACATATGCACTAACATGATCATAGCATCCAAATATCGAATCTCAGTACCACGCCAAATACACTCCAGACTAGTGCAACCCTCGCGCGGAACGTAGGCTTCATCTTTGGTACAAACGGCAATAACCAATTGCAAGGATGGTTCGCTCCACACAGCATGTATGTATGTAAACACATTATGTACATAGTGTTGTATACCAGTCGCCTGCAATAAAAAAAATTTAAATTGTTAGTTTGCTGGTATAATTCAGAACACTAAAGGAAACAACTTACCTCTTCTAGAAGGTTTTAAAATATCCGCCACATTGAAGCAACATCAAAATTTACTCACGAGCGCATTTAGACTCTATTTTGGCGTAGATTTACATAAATTTGTCGTGAAATAGGCCAATTTAAAAGTCAGGATTGACAGAAAGTTAATTAATATAGAAATTTTTCAAGGCCAACTATATAGTCTCCAACTCTCCACTTTCGCGCGAGTTATAAATGCAAATATTCGCGCGAGAAACTGATTACTAGCCTTAAGTGAGAATGAACAATAAAGAGTCAGTCGTTGTGTGACCATAAACCAGTTCGGTTGTTTTAATTGTTTTCAGTTTTCGTTAGAGCTGTACAGTATTATAAATCAGAAGTGGTCGGGCTCACAGTGTATACAACTATAAACGAATGAGCGATTTTAAAAACGTTCCGCTAAAACAATTGAAAACCTTGTGTAGTCAATTTAAATTGCCGTGTAGTGGAACAAAAAATGTATTAGTACGACGGCTAGAAAGTGCGGGAATGGACGTGAAAAAGATGGCTTCAATTGCCAAACAAGACAATGTTCAAGTAAAAAGTGACGATGGGAGTGAAAACATTAGGAGTGCAGGAAGCGGCGGGGACGACGAAAGCGTAACGAGACAAGATAATACAAGCAACAACGTTTCAGACCAGGTAACGGAAAATGAGAATCGAAATAATAACGGCACAACGAAAATGCACACACACAACGAAGACAATGTGAACGAGAACGAGGAAAGCGTCGAGAGAGGTATTGACGATAAGACGACGACGATGACAACGACGGGTAGCGAGAGAAACGACAATGACAACCGAAGAGAAGACGAAAATGACAACGGCAAGATACAAGAAAACGATGTAACGACAAAGCAAAGAGATAGATTGGCGGGTGCGGGTGTATGAATTGGCGAGGACGATACGTGATGTGTTGATATATGGTGCGGCGATAGTGCCGCGGTGACGGAACATTGACGTGTTCATGAACTCGCATGCATGCATTTCAGATACATATGACCAATATCTACGGCGCGGCGACGAAGGGGTTAGGATGCTACAATATTGTGTTTGCAGCTAAAAATGAATTGGGATCAATAATAGAATGATTTGTATACGATATTTTACATTAGATTTTACAAAAATAAATAAAGTAAGAAAAAAAGATCTACAAAAAATGAAAATCAAATTTATGGAAATTGCAATTAGCACATCATATGTGACTTTAGCAGCGTATACAAGTGATTGATTTTTTTAACAGGTTTTCAGAAATTTTTTGGTGATTTTGGTCTTAAAAATTTACATAGGTTAGTATAATGTATAAATAAATTGTTGTGTCTACAAGAGATATGTTTTCACGTCTATCCAGTTTTCCAATTTTTCAACGTTTATACTTTTTAACAACCACGGGCTATATAAAGAGTTTTGATTATGATACATACATATGTATATGTATGCATGTACATATATTTCCTGGTTTGATTGCAGTTGCGAAAAATGAGCATTAACCATTAAATGAAGAGCTTTATCTTCTATTCAATTACCGCGTGTTTTGAAAAACATCCTTCTCAATTTATAATTTACGCATACGACACTTAGCAAAGTACATATGTATGTACTAACGTCCTTGGAGGAAAAGACTGGATAGCCGAGAAACTTTTTAGCAAACTTTGCAGGAAATTCCCAAACGAAACATTATTTACTTTTCATTACATATTTTGAAATATTTGTCCGGTTTTTATAAATTCCAATGAACTAGATTAGCATACAACAGTAATAATAGGTACAGGAATAATAATCTGAACTGTGAACAAATGTCGACCAAAATTGTTTACACTATGGACTATGGGAATCAGAATAAAAATTTGTAACGAAATAGAAATATGTACATACATATCTCCCTTAGTTTACAACGGATCGAAACCAAACTTCGACCATACGTTATTTAAGATGTCTACAACAAGTTGAAGAAAAACTAAGATAGCTATTACAGAACAAACAATAGATTAGTTATTGTGTGAATTTTACCAAAACAAGATCGGTTACCACTATGTGAAACACTCTGTTTATGAGTGCGATTAGTGGATGCGATGGGTGGAAAACAGATTGAGTAGAGATTCTTACCTCAACTTCGTTAGCCTCCCTCTTCTTGAACAGCATAGCCGAAAAATCAAGGGTAATTAATTATGTAGAATAAAATTTTCCAAAATCTTTACAAAATCATAGTCTGTCTGTTGGGCTACACCTGCCCTAATTCCGTCAAAGACGGTCCCAAGCCCGTTAAAGGAAGAGGGGGGTTTTGATGCTTCTGACTATAAAATAAACTATTTAAAAGCGTGTAGGACGCTACGTTTAATTAAGTAATATCTGCAAATTTAGTTAAGCTGAAATATCAAATACAATTTTAAACTCCCAATGCCTCAAACACGCAACCGGACCAGATTAAGTCGGTAAAAAAAAATGGTTTTTATTTATTATGTAACTCAACTAGCTTTCCATCACGGTGAGTTATGAAACTGACCTCAAAATTACATTTTTTCCTTATAATAATTGACGTATTTACCATTGTGCATTATAATATTAATTAATATGTGCATTTCTTTTGCGATTGATTAGCGCCATAAGGCGCAAATTTCTGAGAAAATATTTACATTTATTGTATACTTTCTTATACGGATTGATCAAAATAATAATTTGAATTGGTATTAAATGTATAAGTATTCACATTTTATAATTGAAATAGAAATAAATAAATAAAACATTTCACTCTGAAATTGCTCAAGTGTCACTATTTCAAATATATAAATTTCAAAGAAACGGAATTTTGCGATTTGGAGATATAGTGGTTAAAAAAATTAAATAATTCAGTGATATACATTCTCCGAAGTCGTGTTTCGAAAAAACATTTTTTTTTGGTTTTTATTATTTTTTATTTTATAGAATAACAATAATATTAGCAAAATACATGCTTATAATTTATTGTGACTCATCGTCGCTTTCCAAATCCAGCATACTTACATCAAAATTGGCAATGGGAAATGTTTCAGTAGAATCTAATTGGTTTATATATAAATTGACTTCTGCGCCTATATGATGCTGTTTCTTAATTTTTGGAATCCGCAGGGACGCTAGAAAAGGGCCCGAGTTTTCGCATTCGCATTAAATCCTTATTGGAACTGGTTCTGGAAGACTTACAAGGGTGAGACAATTGATTCCTTCTAACTTCCTTAGGCAGTGCCTCCAAGGCATCATCAGATAAATTTCCAATTGGCCAAATAGAAGGAATCAATTACCTCAACTCCGTGCACTAGAACCTTGTGCAAAGTTTTGGGCATGTAGTACCACGGGTTTAATTCTAAATATAACCCTTTGGTGTGAATTAGATGGTCCCAATTTTTTTCTCTATTGATGCTTTGACCGCCAGCACCCTTAAAATTATCGAAAAATTTGAATAAATTTGGCTGAATAAAAATGCAAATTACATTTAAAAAAAAGCAAAAATAATTGTAGCTACTCTAAATCCTGCGATGCGTACTTTTTAAATCTCACTTTGAAAGTTTTTTCGCATTATATGTATTTTTATTGATTTTTCCAATTAATAACAATTTATTATTATATTATTATAAATATTTTTTTCGTGATATGGCTTAAACTGGACTTCAGAAATAAAAATCCATTAAAAACCATATGCATTATGTAATTATATTTATATTTTTTATGTATTTTTGAATTAATCGAATTTTTAATAATAAAAATTAATTAAAATTATTTATAATATTTTTTTTGTTCGTGCTTGAATTTTATTATCTCCTCTATCGTAATAGTTTGTAAAAGCATAATATTATGTTAAAATTATCACTTTTAGTGACTTTAAAAATATCCCAGTTGCCATTTTCCAAGGAACTACCCAGCGAACATTCTGAATTCATACTGAAATCAAAGTGAATTCATTTCATGAACGTGAATTCACTTGAGCTTCATTTAGGCTTCAGTTTGATATCACATCGGATTCACCTACGTATGAAAATTTTTACGCCGAAATGAAATCATTTGGTGGATTCAGAATGAATTCAGTAGATGAATCCCAACTGAAACCATAGGGTGGTTTCAAAACGAATTCAGAATTTGAGTCCTAAATGAGATCATTAGGTGGCTTCAGAGTGAGTTCACTAGATGAAAGGCAAGTGAAATCATTAGGTGGTTTCAGTAAGAATTCATTACATGAGTTCAAAGTGAAATCACTGGGTGTTTTCAGAACGGATTCAGTAGATGATTTTAAATTCAAATGAATAGTAAGCTATGAAAAGGCTAGTTTTTAGTACATCATTGGGTTTGGAAAATTCACAATTTCAACATAACATCCTACAAATTTTAATAAAAGGCCGCAGCTTTTTGTTTTATTGTAATATTTTTTTTTTTCAATAAAAAACCAAATTTATTTTAATAATAAAGATTACACGAGAACTAAATTAAAAATGATGATGATTATTAAAAAAAAAAAACGGAAAAATAAATAAAATAATATAAATGGTAAATTTCAATTTCTGCCTCTTTGTCCTTTCTGAAATATATAAATTTATTATTACGCATAAAAATAAATATTATTACAATATTTTACCAGTGGCTCATTGGCATATTGGAAATGCCTTTTTATGTGCTTTCTATTAAAGCTTCTCTCGAGTTGGGCACGCTGCCATTCAAGCTCCTAAATATATGTAAATTAATTTTTTGAAACTGTATAAGGTATTTTCCACAAAAATAGCATAGTGTAGTCCAAAAGACTTGAGAAAAAAACGGTAGTATTCCATTTACTCCGAGGTAAATGTCGAATTTGAATGGCCTAGATTAGACACTTACCTTTTTAAAGTTGTTTTTAGTCAAATTGTTAAAAATGATTTTAAGTTTAACTTTACAGCACAGCTAATTATACTCAATTGACACTTTCATAAAAATTATTTAAAGTTTTCAATATAGCATTCCAACGATTGCTACGGGTATTATTATAGGTTTCAGTTGCCTTTCACTTCAGGAAGCCTAAGTGAAAGCATTTCCTGAAAGATATCTAAATACATTCAGTAACTATTCAGCTGCTGAAGATTAAGTGAATGCATTCACCTAGCTTTCATTTCCTGAAAGAAAAGTGAATACGTTCATTAATTGTTCACTAAGTGAAACTCAAGTGAAGTGTACATTCAGTATGTGATTTCAGATCGGTTTCACCTAGTGAATGTTCACTAAAATGTTGGCTGGGTAGTTCAGTAAAAATGTCAATTGCGTAAAAAAAGGCAAACCAATACTAGTTTAAATTAAAGTAGACACTTGTATCTTTCAGAAAATATCAACCACCCAAAACGTTTTGTGACGTTTTTTTTTTAAATCTCAATTTAAAGTTTTTTTTTCATATTTTAATGATTTTTTTTCCATTTTTTTTTTTCAATTAAAAGATTTTTAGAAAAAAAACTTATCTGAAGAGCTTTAGTGGAACATACTTATTTTAAAAAATATCATTATGGTTGCCAAAAACTTGCGAAAAGATCGGAAATCGAAGTTAAAGTACAACCTATTTTTTTTAATTTTTTATATTTTTCAACTTTAGTCCATAAAATTACTAAAAAAACGAAACAATAAAAAATTGTTTCTTACATATTCGGATACTCCAACATGTTCTCTTTGATATTGACTAACTTTGATTCCCGGGAAAAATAGTCAATTTTTTTATTTTTGCCTATGGAACGACGCACTGTGCGCCCGCACGCTCGCTCGCTACAAGAGCGCTTGGCTTTTTCAAGGCGCCCGCACGCTCGCTGTACAGGGTGGCTCGCTCGCTACAAGAGCGCCTGGTTTTTTCAAGGACGCCTGCTCACTTGGCTGTTTCAAGGCGCCCGCACGCACGCTCGCTCTACAGGGTGGCTCGCTCGCTACAAGAGCGCCTGGTTTTTCAAGGACGTCTTTTCCGAGGCCGCCCTTCATCGATATCATTCTGTCTGGAGGTAGCTGTTGGAGTAAGTTTTTTTCTTTCTTATTATATTTTTTTTTGTTCGGGAATTAGTCTAAGAATAGTGGATAATTAAAAGTGTCGGTTCCCGCGTGTTGTGAAAGATCTTTGATGACTACGAGAGATTGTTGATGAATTGAAATGAAATAAAACCATGTTAGTGTAAAGAGAAAAAAGTGTTTGCTTCTTGACGCCGGAGAAACGTTCCACTTCTCGGTTTGGTTTCAGATTTCTCGCGAGCGGCACTGTTGGTATTTTCCTTTTCCAAATGTTTTGTGACGACTTGGTTTTCTTTGGTTTTTCTATCAGCCCGGGGCTGACGCGTGAATTTCATTATGTGTGACGATTAAGAGGACAAAACGGCACGTGTAAGGACCCCGACCGAACTACCGGCAGCTGAGCTAGTGGCCAGCACGCGTCAAGTGTCGTTTTGGTGAATCTCCGTTCCGTGGCCTTCACGACCAAATAAAGTCTCCGTCCCTCTTCGAGCGAGGCTCACAGTGAAACTAAATAATCGTTACGCCCTTTAGCTGCCACATGCATTTGAAGATTTTTGAAAAAATAATTTTGTTATGATCTGATCTAACCCAATATAAAGGTCTGGTACTCCAATCATAGTAGCGAAAATTTGTACGAAAATTGGAATACTGTGGAGTCACTCACCGTACACTGAGAAAAAAATGTTTAGAACGTTTATCTAATGGGAAGTAGTTGACTTTTATTTAGATGGTTCTACTAAAGAAATAGCCATTTCCACTAATCTTTGCAGCAGAAAACACTATTAAATTCCTTCATTTAACCAGAGAAAAGTAGATAAAAACAAGTGGGTTATAAATAGTCAATTCTTTCACTATATGTGTTAAGTTAACCATTTGAATATACATTTTAACTACAATCAATCGTTCGGTTTTCACCGGAATAGCGATTTTTTTACGATAACCCAATTCAACTAAATATTGGTGAAAATTGACTACTTTTGTGGAAGTCCAAAAACTTTAAATAGAAAATTCTACTACTTCAATTAGCTAAATTCTATTACCTAAACACACATGTAGAAAAATCAACTAATCAAGTAGACCAAACAACCATTCTAATCATTCTCAACCGGTTTTTTGCGTGTTCATTCTCGAACAAAATGCAATCTTCCGTTCCGCGTACATTTCGCATCATTTTTAGTTGTGCGTATCTGTACACTGACTGTCGCAAACCAAATCAAAGAGTGTATTTTCGTGTTGGCGTTATACGAGATAAGACCTGTAGTAAAGTCCTGCAGTAATGTGCTTGCGATACAAGCATTTAACGCTGGCGGACATCAAATAAAGCAAATAATTCCCAAAGAAAAAATTGGGCTGAGGAAAGAAAATGTAAGTCTTAATCCTAATGTCATATCATTAACATTGTCTAATACTTATGATTTTTCCAGGGTTTTGGTACACCTTTAGCGGATACGCAGAAATATCATCGACATCTCGACATTGTTGAAGTTAGAACTTTAGTATTTTAATATAAATAATTTATGATTGTTATTATTATTATAAAAGATAAATAAAGACAAATAAAGATACTATATATCACAAAACCAGATGGGTAATTTTACTTTAGAATTGAATGATTTATGAATTTTTTTTGTTGGTTCTTCTATTGAAAGTAGTAAAACTTACTATATGACTAGAGTTTTCAATGATTCAAATATACTGATTTATAGAAAATAATTAACTATTTTTACTAATAAATTAATTAAGTTTTCCGAATTTATTAGATATTTTAATTAAAGAGGATTAGATAAATTAGCCATACCTTCGTAGCTATTTTAACTAAATAGAATCATAAGCTGAAAATCAATGACGAACTTTAGATGAATTCGACTATTTCTTTAGATAACCATTCTAATTTTTTTTCTCAGTGTAGTAAAAAAGCTAAAATTATTTCAGGACACAGTTTTTTTCGTATATGTATGAAAAAATTGCTATCTATTTTGCACCAAAATTTGCTGAAGAAATGGCTAATTTGAAGTGTAATAAATACAGAAATTGTTATTCTGAAATGCAACATTTGATAACCGTAAACGTATAAGCAATTTTGCAAAATGATCCCCCTCCTCTACGAAAAGCTATCTACGCCACTGCGCTCTACATACTGCAGGAGATTGTTTCGAAATCATCACAGAGAAAAAACAAAGGTTTCAGTAGTTGAGCGTGTTAGCGGACATTTGGCCTATGCAAACAAAGTGTGGTCAAGTGCAGATTGTCGAAACGAACGGGTGAAAAGTATGAAGGGAGTTGTACTATTTGAGGTAAAGAACATATCTAAAAGGTCCAAAGGTCATTAGGAGCAAAAGATATAAACACTTTTTGCCAAGTCTTCAACGTGTTAACACTGAAGTGATTAATTGATATCTGATTTTGATTGTGTTTTGTCTTTGTGGTTCTTTTATTTGTTTGTTAATAATCTTGGAATGTAGTCCAAAGTAAAGGGAAAACTCGATAAATACTTCGAAATCAAGCTTTGAACAATCAGCAGCAGAAACGTCAATTTCTCCAAGTAACAGAAGCTATGTAAACTTTACGATTACTCTGCCTAAGGACGAGTTCGAATCGATGCTTATAACAAAAAAGTACCATCGACGCGAGAAGGGCAACCGACAATCTGTTAGGGAGTATACAATTCTTAAAGGTGGGCAATGGCAGCACAAGATTAGTGAAAAAATTTGGGAAGCAACCAAAATCTCGTTTGGTTTTAATTTCGAGAACCACAGGATCTCCCGCAGCGGAGAACACGGCTACGCTAACGCCCATTGCAAATGTGGCGCTATTCTTAAATGCGAATTCGATAATTCAGCAGATAATGAACTACTTTCAAAAATTATCTGCACTTTTTTTTAGGGAGACGGGAAATGCGGCAAACGTTATTTGCGACGCCCCATCAGAGAAAAGATTGTGGAAAAATTAAAGAAAACTTCAGCAATGGCTTATCGGGTAGAAATGGCTGAAGAAACTATGACAATTGGTGATGAAACTGAACCACCACATCTGTTCAGTAAAGATGTTCTCCGCTCTGCAAAACGTTTACTTATATCAGAAGATTACTTAGACTTTGAAGTCGTTGTTGCTGTTGCAATTTGGAGCGTTACGGGACGTTATTCACAATATAGGTAAGTTTTAGTATTAGATATTTATAACCTTTAGATTAATGTACTCGTACTCATCCCAATTTTTTATCTGTAGGACTTAGCCCTTTCTACGTTCATTATTGGTCAAGCTATCAGCTTAATCTTTACAGAAAAACTGGGATTTCAGGGCGTAGCTGTGTCTATATTGATGCAACAGGGAGCATTATTCAAAAAATCAAGAGGCCCGATCGCTCTTCATCAAAGCACATTTTCATTTACAATTGCGTCATAAATGACCCAGAAACTGGCCTTTTTCTTCCTTGCCAAATGCTCTCAGAAAGCCATAATACTAATTCGATTCAATTTTGGCTTTCGGAATGGATTCGTTGTGGTGTTCCTTATCCGAAAGAAGTAGTGTGTGATTTCTCTAAAGCACTTCTAAGGGCAGCGGCGCTTTGCCTTACAGGACACTTGACAATTTTAAGTTATTCAAATGCATGCTACGGCACAGAAATGCCAACATGCTATTTAAGGATCGATGTTGCACATTTTATTAAAAAATATAGCAACTTTCTGAAAAAGTTATTATTTATCGATCCTTGGCCAATCGATTTTAAGTCGCGATATGCAAACAGCTGCAAATTGGTTGACAGCAATTTTCGCTATATCACAGAGCGAAATGGAAGGCATATCCGCCGAAAATGAACCCACTCCTTGTGATATAAGCAAATCCTTCGTTGCAAATGAATTGTGTAATACTATAGAATTCCAAGCAGACGACGAAGAACAGGATTTCCTCCCAATATTTGATGATATTGACGAGATTCCGAGCTCCTGGGACCATTGGACGCAGTCAATCAATGACAAGGTGCTGCAGAGAATTACCGTTGTCGGATCTCGCGAAAATGCGCACTACATGCAAGAAGTAACAAAGAAAATAATTGAAGATATAAAATATTTTCCCATGTGGTCATGCGTTCGTCGAGATCATTTTGGATACGGCAGAGTTCCAGGCAGCAGCGCTTCAGCTGAGGGAGAATTTAATATTTTGAAACAAATATTTAAAAAAAATGAAGCTTTAGGTGGTTTTCACACTTATACGCCAGATTACGTAATCTGCGGAACCTAATCAGGCAAATCAAGCTGTGTTGAATTCAGGGGCCCTATCATGTAATTCGAAACGAAAACGAAAGTGCCGACACTTTCGTATTCGATTCGAAAGCAATTTGGTATCATGTAACTCGTTCGTTTCGAGTAATTGGTATTGCCTCATGAATTAGGCCAAATTCCCTTCATGTACTAGAATGAATCGGCTAACGTAGTAGACCATGTCATATGACACAAAATCAAATTTAATGTTTTTGCGTTTCAGATTACTTTCTAGTGTTTCGGTATAAAAAAGAAGTTAAATTACATTATAAAATATAGCACTTTTGTCGTATTCAATTAAAAAAAGTGAAATCGTGACGGAAAAAAGACGGTAAATTGTTCGAGTCGCAATTGGGATTCGAACACGCGCTCGAATTTAGTGTATCGGGTCAGATGGGAGACAACGCGCCCCCCATCGTCACGACGAAAATTTAGGATGTGCGAACAAATCGATTAATTTCGTTAAAGCATTTAGTTTTTTGTATTGAAATAAATTGAAAATTCAAACGAAAAATGTAAAATTATATGTGCGTTTTTTAACTCTATGTAAATAAAGTGTACCTAAATATTCATATACGAAAACTTTTATTTTCAACAAAATCTTTAAATTTAATCTTTGCATTCTGAAAAGAAATCCATTTTTTTCTAAACCGAAGATGTTCAATTCATCTTTTCCTCCTTGGTAGCTTAAAAATTGCTCGACGATTCCGGGAATACAACATTTTTCTATTCGTCTTTACAAAATATATAAATGCATTATTTTAAGGAAAACTCATAGTCTTTGTCTTAGAAGTCCGTTACACTAGTTTGTGTGCTAAGGACTCAACCTTGGCTTAAAACAAAACACATAAGCGATTGCTTTTCGAGAGTACCCTACCTTTCGAAGGCATTTTCGATGCAATCGTCCATATTCTCGAACGCTTTCGAATTACATGATAGGGGATTTTCGATTCGTATGCTCGAAAGACGAAAGTCCTATTACTTTAGAATAGAAGCTATTCGTTTTCGAGTTACATGATACCACTTTAGCCATTTCGAAAGCAATTCCTTTCGAATCGAATTACATGATAGGGCCCCAGTGTTCACACTATCCCTACTTGATCAAGAATGAAGTCATTTTGACGTAAAAAAATATTTTTAGTGATAAATATGTCAAACGACATTTATACGTTTTAGAGGCGGACGAATTTATAATGTTCTTTTTTTATTTAATTAGTAAAAGTGTATTTATATTCAGTGTTTACCATAAATAAATTCATATGTTTAACAAATATTAAAAGATTTCCAATATTACGATTAACAGCGCATAGAGAAGTTACTCGAGTGATGTTTGAGAAATAGCCAGCCAGGAATAGCGCAGCGCATCAAACTTGATGAAGAAGTCGTACGTACCGCGAATCTACCTAAAACGACTGACTAAAAATTGCGACGACTAAAAATTGGGAAAAACGTCGAAGAAACAGTGACGACACAGCGAAAATGAATTGGCATCTGACGAGATGTGCGGCCGCGCATTACTGCTTGGACAGGACTCCCTAGCTGACCCACGTATTTCTAATTTTGAGTCGGTCCAATCCCACTTCATTGCATACATTATATACGAGGAACATTTTTTACAAATTAAAAATTAAATGAGCGAATGAGCGGAAACAAATTGCCCAATGCTTCGGCATGTTTTGCCATTCGAAGACCTGGCCTCGAAACACATCTCTGCGCTTTAGGATATTGCTTCAAAATGTATATTTCCGTTCCGTTAATCAGCCGTGTTCTTAACTGTTTGGACAGGATAAGATTTTTGACATGAAAAATGACATTTCATGCATTACAAATGACATTTATGACAGAAAAATTGATTAAAATTCAACACTTCAACCGCGTGGTGAATTAGATAAAGTCGTTCTGGCTACTTAATTTGCAATAGGCAGATTACGTAATCTGAAGCTTAATTAGGGCCCAGTTTACGTAATCTGGCGCAAATGTGAAAACCTCCTTACCTATGCGACCTGATGTTTTCATTTCAAAACATATGCATTTTTTAAACAGACGAGCGAAATTGGCGAACGTAATCTCTACAGATTTAAATATAAAGGAATCGTCTTCTATCGAGATAAGTTCGCCAATGCCCACATTATCGCCTGGAGAGTTTCCCGTTATTAGATCTTCCAATGTTACAGGTAACTTATATTTTTATTAATAATGAACTTATTTAAAAAATAAAATTAAAATGTCATCGTAATATTCTATAATAATATATAATAAATTCTATTTGTGTCACAAAATATATGCAAAAATAAATGAAATCGGACCATGGAGTCATGGGGCTGCCATACAAACCCAATGTCCCAAATTAGGTTCTTCAAAGAAAAACTTATTTATTTGTCCAGCAATTTCAATCAAACCTCATACAAATGTATTTCTATTGCTGCCACAAAATATACCTGAACACGGATGGAGAGGAGCCATGGGGTCATGGAGCTGGCGTATAAGCCCCCCTCCATTTTGTTTTTTCTAAGACACATGTTTTTTTCAACCTTTTATTGATGTGTCTTTATCCTGACGATATAAATTTAGAAACAAATGGGGTTGTACTATGGAACCATGTCCCCCGCTTCTTTCAATAAAGTTTTCTAATAGAATTTGGTTTATTTGCCCAATTATGCCAAGCGAACCTCACTCAAATATTGTTTTATCGGCGCCACGGAACTTTTACGAAAACGGAAGAAAAAGAATGGAAGCGGAGCAATTATCACAATTCATATGTACGCCACAAAAAAAAAAACGTTTAGCCCGAGGAGAGCGAAGGGTATCCAAATTTCGGCCGCGCCCGAAATTGGCCTCGTTTATATTAATGTGAAGTAAAAGACGACATCCATGACTATGGAAACAATCGTTAAAACCACTTTCGAAAGAATCCTGCTATCAGGTTCAAAGTGCAGGATAGTCAATTCGAAAACAATTTCTCTTTTTTTCACTGAGAAATATATATGATACTGCCGATTTCCGTTCCGTAACCTCCCTTATTACTCAATGCATGTTTTACCTATGATGTTTATTAGCGGTTCAGCTAATTTTGATTTTCTATCTGATAAAATTCAATTGAGATGTATGCTGGAAAGAGATTAGACGCGTTGAATGCTGCCGAAGTTTACTGCTGCTGTTCAACAGCAGAAAAAATGTCAGCCATTTAAAATGCATTTTGCTGCTTTTTTCGGCAGGATTTAACGCGTCTAATCTGCTTCAAGCAGTACTAGGCATACAGACAGCTCTCCTAAAAGAGTACCGAACCGGTTATCACTACGGTTATAGATGCTGTTGAAATTTCAGCTCTATTAGCATCCATTATTCTCCTGGGATATCTAAATTTACTTTTAAGCGTAATTTCATAGAAGCCCTTAGCTCGTCCTAGACTCCACATTTTTCATTTTTCTTCTCCCATACACTTCATTAATATCTCTTCATAATTTAGTAAATGAAATGCATGAATTGTTAATTTTGCAAATAAAATGTATATATGTAATTGTTATTTGTTTGGTTAAATAAATAAATTTATTTACATAAAACTGGGGGCCTATCATGTAATTCGAAACGAAAACGAAAGTCTCGGCGCTTTCGTATTCGATTCGAAAGCAATTTGGTATCATGTAACTCGTTCGTTTCGAGTAATTGGTATTGCCTCATGAATTAGACAAAATTCCCTTCATGTACTAGACTGAATCGACTAACGTAGTAGACCATGTCACATGATTCAAAGTCAAATTTAATATTTTTGTGTTTTAGATTATATTTTAGTGTTTCGGTGCGAAAAACAAGTTAAATTCGAATATAAAATATAGCATTTTTGTAGTATTCGGTTAAAAAAAGTGAAATAGTGACGGAGAAAAGACGTTAAATTGTTCGAGTCGCGATTGGGATTCGAACACACGCTCGAATTCAGTGTATCGGGTCAGACGGGAGAAAACGCGCCCCCCATCGTCACGACGAAAATTTAGGATGTGCGAACAAATTGTATAATTTTAATAAAGCAATTTTTGATGTAGATGCTATTTTTTAAACTGTGGATTTTTGTAAAATATAAAATAATGTATGTGTGTGTTAACTATATTCAATTCATCTTGTCCTCCTAGCTTGTCTAGTTTTAAAAAATAAACGAAAATTCCCGGAATACAACATTTTTCTATACGTGTTATAAATTCATTATTTTGAGGAAAACTTATAGTCTTTGTCTTAAGAAGTCCGTTACACTAATTTTTGTGGTAAACCTCAATCTTCGCTTAAAACAAAACATATAAACGTTTGCTTTTCGAGAGTACCCTACCTTTCGAATGAATTTTCGATAGAATAGTCCACATTCTCGCACGCTTTCGAATTACATGATAGGGGATTTTCGATTCGTATGGTCGAAAGACGAAAGTCCTATTGCTTTCGAATAGATGTTATTCGTTTTCGAGTTACATGATACCACTTTAGTCGTTTCGAAAGCAATTCCTTTCGAATCGAATTACATGATAGGGCCCCAGACTCTATTCATAAAACATTTCGTTCGGTTGATTTTTGAATAAATAATTTGTGCTTGAATGTCATCGAGTGCGTTTAACTTAATTTCAACATCTTTATTTTAAATTAACGAATCGAATTCACGATACACTTAACACTTGGGGCTAAATTAATAAATAAAAAATAAAAAAAAACAGTTTCTAAATATGTTATTACAGTTAGTGAATCGTATTTGCTGGAGGATAATAATGTCGTGGAGCAATCGGCCCCACTTAACGCTAATTGCTATGCTTAATCGTAACATGTAATACTCGTAGATACAAAATTATAATTAAATTCGTATTGGGCTTGCTTTGACAAATCCATTATATCGTGTTTACATAGAGTTTATTGAATTCTGGAGATATGTATTTACCATTATTTAACAATTTAATCCTACCTACCGTTTCACTATTTTAGTGAGTCTAAATTTACAGTAGTTCAACAAAGTCCTACCGGCTGATCAGCCTGGGATTTATTTAACTATTTTGAGGGATTCTAAATTTATCGTTTTTTAACAATTTAAAATCCTACCGACTGAGCCATTTAGGCATAATTTAAACATTTTAGGGGTCTATGTTTACCGTAATTTATTAATTTAAAATCCTACCCACCGGCTGAATCACTCAGGCTCAATTTAGTTATAGTTTATAGTTTAGTTATATATAGTGGTAGGGGGTCTAAATTTACTGTTGTCTAACAATTTAAAATCCTACCGACTGAGCCACTTGGGATTAATTTAACTATTGGGATTAATTTTAACTATTTTTAGGCGGTGTAAATTTACCGTTGTTTAACATTTTAAATCCTAACGTCTGACTTATGCTTAATTTACCTTTTTTTAGGAGTTATCAATTAATCCTTGTTTAACAATTTAAAATCATTTATTAATTTAAAATCCTACCTAAATCTGTTATTTTAGGGGGTCTAAATTTACTGTTGTCTAACAATTTAAAATCCTACCGACTGAGCCACTTGGGTTTAATTTAACTAGTTTTAGGCGGTCTAAATTTACCTTTGTTTAACATTTCAAATCCTAACGTCTGACTTATGCTTAATTTAACTGTTTTTAGGAGTTATCAATTAATCCTTGTTTAACAATTTAAAATCCTACCGACTGAGCCATTTAGGCATAATTTAAACATTTTAGGGGTCTAAGTTTACCGTTATTTATTAATTTAAAATCCTACCTAAATCTGTTATTTTAGGGGGTCTACATTTACTGTTGTCTAACAATTTAAAATCCTACCGACTGAGCCACTTGGGATTAATTTAACTATTTTTAGGCGGTCTAAATTTACCGTTGTTCAACATTTTAAAATCCTAACGTCTGACTTAGGCTTAATTAGTTGTTTAACAATTTAAATTCCTACCGACTGAGCCAATTAGGCTTCATTTTACTATTTTAGGGGATCTAAATTATAATAAGAATAGCCAATACGATTGTTATGTTGGTGTTGTTGCTATAGCTACAGTCAGACCGTGCTAGTTACTAGCTACTAGTGCATGCATACAAGAAATCTCCACGGTGACGATGACGTCAACAACGAAACAATGTCATATATATATGTTCAAAAGTAGACCATTTTATTTGTCATCGGAAAAGGGTGTATATCGACATTAAATTCAGTGTAAATATGTCGAATGGTAGGTTATTTGCTACAAATACCTTTGAGATTGGGAAATGCTAACAGGGTGTCCTAAACGAGGTGCAAAAGTAGATAATAATCAGCAATAAATTTAGTATGAATGTATCGAGTGGTAGGGTATTTTCTACGAATACCTTTGAGAATAAGAAATGTTAACAGGGTAGCCCAAACGTTGTGCAAAAGTAGATTGTAATCGGCAATAAATATAGTGTGAATATGTAAAATGATAGGGTATTTGCTACGAATACCTTTGATGTAAGGAAATGTTATCAGGGTGTCCCAAAAGAGGTGCTAAAGTAGATAATTTTATTTGTCATCGGAAACGGGGGGCTCGTATATCGACATGAAATTCAGTGTAAATATGTAGAATGGCAGGATATTTGCTACATATACCTTTGAGATTGGGAATTGGAACAGGGTGTCCTAAACGAGGTGCAAAAGTAGATAATAATCGGCAATAAATTTAGTATGAATGTGTAGAATGGTAGGATATTTGCTACGAATACCTTTGTAGTCGGGAAATGTTATCAGGGTCTCTCAAACGAGGTGCAAAAATGGTTGTCATAATCAGCATACCCAACGAACAATAGCTAACAACACAATACAAAAATTCGAAAAACCTGCGGTTACAGAAAATATTCACAAAAAGTGAATGTGTATGAAGGTGTATATCGCCCTTTTCCGATGACAAACAGAATAATCGACTTTCGCACCTCGTCTCGGACACCCTGTTACCATATCGTAATCTCAAAGACATTCGTAGCAATTACCCTACCATTCCAACAAAATTTATTCCCGATTATAATCAGCTTTCGCACCTTTTTTAGGACACCCTGTTGATATTTCGTAATCTCAAAGGAATTTGTAGCAAATAGCCCATTCTACATATTTACACTGAATTTCATGTCGATATACGTGCCGATCCACCCTTTTCCGATGACAAATAAAATAATCGACTTTCGCACCTCGTCTTGGACACCCTGTTACAATTTCGTAATCTCAAAGACATTCTAGGCAAATACCCTACAATTTTACACATTTACACTGAATTTCGTGTCGATCGGTTGAGCAGTTAATTCGAAATCCACCGAAAAATAATTGTAGCGTATATTCACTCGCTGGGTGAACATGTCCTATTCCACTAGTATCTAGGAAATGTGTCTATTGACTAGCTACTAGTAAAATTGCACAACAGTGTGTTGATTGTTTACGAAGTCGACACCGTAGTAATTTCTCGTTTGCAACTAACTCCTGTATATAGGGTGACTAGTTGCGCGTCTAGTTGCATCACACTTTCGGTGACGATGTCGTAACAACGCATAGTCACCCATTTACATGACACCGTTTTCGTTGTTTATTACATGTCGCCGCCTATGGTGATTTCTCGAATGCAACTTTACTAGTACTAGTAGCTCACCAAATGTGACTGTAGCTTATGCTATTCACTGGTGTATTTATGCTTCGGTCGCTTATGGAAACAACTGAAAATACATAGAAAGGAAAGTTTTAAAAAATCCAATCCGAAGATAATTATGAATTATTGCATACTTATATGAACGCATTTCCCGAATTAGTAATGAAGAAAACGACAAATAGTTGCCGAGGGCCCATTGTCAGAAGGGTCTGGCATTAGATTTTGCAAGCCGGTCGCCAGGAAGACACCTTTTAATAAAAACAGAAACAAAAATGTTTATATTTAAATAGAAACCTTATGATAAAGATAAAAAAACTTACCATACAAATTGAACTATGTATCCCGAAGCATTGTTCACAGCATCCGACTACGAGACAAAACATGAGCGGCAGGAAAACAAAATCCGAGTTTCCGCCATAAAATACTTCTTAGAATTGGAGTAAATTTCATGGGCGTAGCCAAGGGGAGGCAAAGAGGGACGCTCGAAGACGAGATTTATGCTCGTACTATTGGAGAGCTTTTGTGAATGATTTATCGCATAGTAAACATTTTGAAGTTTCTTTCTACAAAAAATTTCAGACCGATATATGTTACAGTAAGAAATCAGCGGCTCTCAAAGTGTAGAGAATTGATATGGCAGTTTTTGCACATTTTTCCATAATCAAGTTTCAATGAAAACTTTGTTTTATGATTTTATTTTCAATTTTTACGTTATAATAAAAATGTTAGCATAAAAAAAGGAAAAAAATGAAAAAAATTACCCTAACTGGATTCACATTGAGTTTTAACAACTACCTCCACGTGCCTCCAACGGTCTGTTTATGCTACAAAGAACCCCAGGCTACTACTGAATATAACCACCGCCGTCTATACAGGGTGTCCCGCATTGGGTGGTCAATACTGTACGGGTTGATAGCGCAACTTGTTTCAGCAAGAAAATTACCAAAACAATCGGATTTTTTTTTTACCGTTACCTTGTTATCGCTCTTTTTGTGAAAGTCATCAAAAATCGTGACTTGACACGCAAAATCGTAATTTGCAGCACTCCTGATGACTTAATCCAAGATTTGATTTCAGTTTCAGAAACTACATAAAATTTCACAAAAACTGAAGTTTTTCCTGTTGGCAACATTATCGGCACTTTCAAGATACAGTTACTCAAACTTAATAGAAATTTTAAAATAGATTTTTCATCGAAAATTCAAACAGTAATTTCATAACGGTGCTTTATACGTACAACTCTGCAAAGTTGATAAAAGTTGCTTCAACATGCTGGCTTTCCAACGGTATATCACTTTTCATATTTACATTGCGGGATTAAACGGTAAAAAAAAATCCGATTGTATTGGTAATTTTCTTGCTGAAACAAGTTGCGCTATCAACCCTTACAGTATTGACCACCCAATGCGGGACACCCTGTATATTAAGGCCGCAATGTAGAAAAATCGCCTACTAAATTTGCACTGTTTTGTTATTCCTTTTAATTACGTCATATGCTTGTTGTTGTTGTTTATTCGTGTAAATCCAAAATTTAATAGGCAAACTACGATGGCATGGAACAGCTGAGTTACGGCCTTGATGTATCTAGATGGCGTTGATATAACTGTACTACAATGTACCGAAAATTGTTAATCCCGATTTATCGTATTTTCTGCACAACACAGAACATAGACGGATTGACTTTCTTTGAAAAATTCCCAACAATTTATTTCACGCAAAACGATTTGGTCACACGACCGATGCTTAATACATTTGGGAGCGAATTGAAATGCTTACTCTACACGGACTGGAAAAGCTACGTTATTTTGTAATGTATGTATCCAACTTCATAGTTAACTTATGTACTAACTGATTAAAACTGTAAAATGATAAGACAGCTGATTTCGAATTTTCTAATGACAGTAGCCTGATAGATGGTCATTTGTTTACAATTAAAATAAATATTATTTCACACAACCCGCTTGGTACACCGTTGAACCTCCTTCAGGAAACTGCAGCGGAATGATAGGCTATCGGAATTAACCGTCCATATAATTCCTAACCATTTGTGTTCTTGTTCGTTCCCAAGCACGAACTCATTGTCGCTCTCCTTGTTGATCGCCAATATATCGTGTAACACCTTTGCGTTATTAGCTACCCACTTACGAAGGTGAAAACCACCCGATTTTAAAGATTGCGTCAGTTCATTTCCTTTGAGCTTAGCCGTCGCTAGGTCGTTAGCTCCCGATAGCACATCGTCAATATAAAAGTCGTCCTGTATAACGGCGGATGCGGTCGGTCATTTCCCCTTATTTTCCTCTGATAGCTGCTGCAAAGTTCGAATGGCAAGGAAGGGTGCACTAGTGACTCCAAATGTGACTGTGTTGAATTCGTAGTCCTGAATGGGATCCGAAGGGCCAAACCGCCACACTATGCGCTGATATTTACGGTCATCCTCATGCATCTGAATCTGCAAGTACATCTTTGCAATGTCAGCCACGAACGCATACTGATGAAGCCTCCATTTTAACAAAATAGAGCATAATGTCGTTTTGAATAGGTGGTCCAGTACATAGTACATCGTTTAATGATAAACCTGTCGATGATTTGCGGGACGCATCAAAAACAATTCTAGTATGCGTTTTTGTGCTCTCTTTATGAACCGCATGATGAGGTAGGTAAAAACGGTTGGTTGAGTCCTTAGGGTTCCTTACTAGGCTTAAATATCCGTGGTCGATATAATCCCGTTACCTTGTTATCGCTCTTTTTGTGAAAGTCATCAAAAATCGTGACTTGACACGCAAAATCGTAATTTGCAGCACTCCTGATGACTTAATCCAAGATTTGATTTCAGTTTCAGAAACTACATAAAATTTCACAAAAACTGAAGTTTTTCCTGTTGGCAACATTATCGGCACTTTCAAGATACAGTTACTCAAACTTAATAGAAATTTTAAAATAGATTTTTCATCGAAAATTCAAACAGTAATTTCATAACGGTGCTTTATACGTACAACTCTGCAAAGTTGATAAAAGTTGCTTCAACATGCTGGCTTTCCAACGGTATATCACTTTTCATATTTACATTGCGGGATTAAACGGTAAAAAAAAATCCGATTGTATTGGTAATTTTCTTGCTGAAACAAGTTGCGCTATCAACCCTTACAGTATTGACCACCCAATGCGGGACACCCTGTATATTAAGGCCGCAATGTAGAAAAATCGCCTACTAAATTTGCACTGTTTTGTTATTCCTTTTAATTACGTCATATGCTTGTTGTTGTTGTTTATTCGTGTAAATCCAAAATTTAATAGGCAAACTACGATGGCATGGAACAGCTGAGTTACGGCCTTGATGTATCTAGATGGCGTTGATATAACTGTACTACAATGTACCGAAAATTGTTAATCCCGATTTATCGTATTTTCTGCACAACACAGAACATAGACGGATTGACTTTCTTTGAAAAATTCCCAACAATTTATTTCACGCAAAACGATTTGGTCACACGACCGATGCTTAATACATTTGGGAGCGAATTGAAATGCTTACTCTACACGGACTGGAAAAGCTACGTTATTTTGTAATGTATGTATCCAACTTCATAGTTAACTTATGTACTAACTGATTAAAACTGTAAAATGATAAGACAGCTGATTTCGAATTTTCTAATGACAGTAGCCTGATAGATGGTCATTTGTTTACAATTAAAATAAATATTATTTCACACAACCCGCTTGGTACACCGTTGAACCTCCTTCAGGAAACTGCAGCGGAATGATAGGCTATCGGAATTAACCGTCCATATAATTCCTAACCATTTGTGTTCTTGTTCGTTCCCAAGCACGAACTCATTGTCGCTCTCCTTGTTGATCGCCAATATATCGTGTAACACCTTTGCGTTATTAGCTACCCACTTACGAAGGTGAAAACCACCCGATTTTAAAGATTGCGTCAGTTCATTTCCTTTGAGCTTAGCCGTCGCTAGGTCGTTAGCTCCCGATAGCACATCGTCAATATAAAAGTCGTCCTGTATAACGGCGGATGCGGTCGGTCATTTCCCCTTATTTTCCTCTGATAGCTGCTGCAAAGTTCGAATGGCAAGGAAGGGTGCACTAGTGACTCCAAATGTGACTGTGTTGAATTCGTAGTCCTGAATGGGATCCGAAGGGCCAAACCGCCACACTATGCGCTGATATTTACGGTCATCCTCATGCATCTGAATCTGCAAGTACATCTTTGCAATGTCAGCCACGAACGCATACTGATGAAGCCTCCATTTTAACAAAATAGAGCATAATGTCGTTTTGAATAGGTGGTCCAGTACATAGTACATCGTTTAATGATAAACCTGTCGATGATTTGCGGGACGCATCAAAAACAATTCTAGTATGCGTTTTTGTGCTCTCTTTATGAACCGCATGATGAGGTAGGTAAAAACGGTTGGTTGAGTCCTTAGGGTTCCTTACTAGGCTTAAATATCCGTGGTCGATATAATCCCGCATACAATCATTGTATTCTTTCTTCCGATTTGAGTCTCGTTTGAGTCGACGTTCCATATTAAGCAGGCACGCCTCCGCCGATCGCCTAGACTCGCCTAATTGTTGCTTCAGCTTATCCGATTTAAAGGGTAAACGTACCTCGAACTTGCCTGATTGACCCCTTCTTGTCGTAGTGCGATAAAATTCCTCGCATTGAACATCGTCCGGGTGTGGTTTAAGTGGTGCCGTTACAATTTCTTCGATTTTCCAAAACCTTTCTAGCAATTCGTTTATGGGTTGTTCCTCACTAACTTCCACCTTAAACGAGTGTTTTGTATCATCTGCTTTCTGAGCGGTCCCGGAAACAATCCAACCAAGCTTGGTCTCCTGAAGTAGGAGCCCACCGGACATCAACTTGAAGTTTTTTAGTAGCAGCCTCCCGTAGACGTCGGCTCCAATTATCAAGTCAATCCTTCCCGGAATATTAAAATTGATTCGAACACTCTGTAAGTTTTGTTAACACAATGGCTTGGAATCGTTCCTCCTCCTTGTTTAATGTTTGGATGGTCGTCTCCACGATTTCCTTAGCTTGAGTCCGGGAAGTCTTTCCAATGCCTATCACGCTTGCTTGATATAGCTTTTTCCTCAGGCCCAACATTTGGACCGCTTCCTCGGACAAGAAGGAGGCTTGGGATCCTTGATCAAATAACGCCCGTAGAGTCATTATGCCAGTCTCGCTGAGTAGGGTGAACCGTGCGGTTGCAAGCAATACATTAGTTGCAATCACGCTGCTTAACCAGTTTACCTAACTCGGTACAAATGGCTTAGCTGACGTGGATGCAAACGTTCCAGCTGGCGCCGCACTTGAGGTTGGAGTGTTTGTCTCGCGATGCAGCATTGTGTGGTGTGCACCCTTGCATTTGAGGCACCTTGCCTTACTTAGGCAGTTCATAGCCATATGTCCTGATCTGAGACAATTCAGGCACAGGCGGTTTCTTTTCACCGTAGTAAGCCGCTGTGGTTGTCTGGCGCCCTTGAAAACCGGGCACATGTGCAATTTGTGCGAATGTTCTTCATTCTACTCGAGTTTCAAGGTGATGAGCATGAATTTTTCTTGTTGCTACCTTGCTGCCAGTTGCCTCAAGCATCCGGAATCGCGCTGTCAAGAACTCCTGCAAATCCCCCAATACAAGTGCCTCCTTGGTGGCAGCTTGATTCTGCTCCCACAGGACTCGAGCCGCATGAGGCAATCGTTGAACAGCCAAAAATACGATAATTGACTGCCATAGGTTTTTTACGTTCATCTTGTCTAAAATACGGACAGACTCCATCGTTTTGTCAAGAAGCAGCTGCAAGGATGCTGCGGAGTCCGAAATGGGATCCGCTGTGGTTAACTGCTTCAAATGAAGATTTAAGAGCACCTTTGGATTGTCGTATCGTTCAAGCAGCGTGTTCCGCGCCAAATCCAAATTGTCCGCGGTTATGTCAAATGATTTTACTAGCTCAGCCGGCTCACCGTGTAAACTGCATTTAAGGTAGTGCAACTTTTCGACCTTGCTCAATGAAGGCTTTTCGTACACCATAGATGTGAATAACTCCTTAAAAGAGGTCCACTTAAAGTAATCGCCACCAAAGCTAGGCATTTCAATATGCGGCAAGCGAAAACTTTCTTTTGGAGTTGAGCTGGAGTCTTCGGTCGGGCGACTAGTCGTAGTTGTTACGGTGGTAGCAGTCAAGCACTCATCCACTTCTGCCAATAATTCCAATACTGTCTCGCTGCATCACTGCATCAGCAAAATACGAAATAGTTGCCAAGCTGCTAAGATCTTCTAATCCATCGAGAATAGGCTTATGGGTGGTAGCAAATCCATCATTGAGAGCTTCCAATGTTTTGGACAACCTCTGTAAGTAGCTTCCGGTTTTTCGGTCCTTCATGTAAAAGGTAGATTGGAAGAGTTTCAGCTGACCTAGCCGTTGTTGCTGCTCCCAGTAAAGCTTCTCCATTGCAAATGTTTAATGTGAAAAACAGATACGTACCGAATTTCAAAATGGACGGCAAGTTTCTTGTTCACAGAAATGAACGGATCGAATGTAATATAAGTCCCAGCAACAAATATAGGGCGTAGGGACGTTCCGATACTAGTAAATACAAGTAAAGTATCGATACTTTTGTTTCGATACCAACTACTTTCGTATCGAATACTTTTCTTTCGATACTAAACAGTATCGAAACGATTTTGATTCAAGTAACTACTGAGTACTTTTTCGAATTTTGCTGCCTGTAGTGGTAACACTTTCTAAAAGAAGTAAAATTGAAAATGTAAAGAAACCGCTGACAAACTACTTCTAGTAGAAGCGTTTCTTTCCCGATGGGAACTCACAGGTGCTGAATACGCCTATACGAACACTGTCTTCTCAAAAATTCATAGCGCACGACGGAAGTATTACAAGTCGTACTAATGCTGAATACCCCTACGGTACGCGATGGAGAAGGTGCGTGGTGTGACTCATGAATGAAAGGTTTTGTTGTTTTCCGCAGCGGCGAGGTTGGAATGCACACTGTATATCTCCAGGTGGGTTGCGGCTGCGGATGCATATACACACGTTGTGTATCTTGTGGTGTGGGTGGTTATGCAATGCATTGCAGATTTGCAGTTTGAGCCGACGCCGAGTTCTGATTGTTTTTTGTGTGATGCTGGTGCGTGAAATTCTAAGAGCATAAACAAACGTGAAAAGCTCGGTTCGATCATTTTGGAATTGTTTCTTCTAGTTTGTGTTGTGGAAAAATATGGCGCCACCAAAATCGGACATTTGGCGACATTTTTCAAAAATTGACAAGTCAACGGCAAAGTGTAATAGTTGCTTGAAATTATGGAAATATTGTGGCAATACATCAAACTTATTAAAGCACGCGGGCCAACATGGAATTACAAAAGAAAAGCAAATTAAGGAAACAGTTGCTAAAGCAAAAAAAGGTAAGCGAATAATTTTCAATATTGGCATTGCCAGTTGTTTGACAAAATCGGAAGTGTGTCTATATCTAATATTGTTTCAGTTCCAAAGATAAAACTTCAACCTCGTGCTCTACAAACCAGATGGAAATTGATGAACCCGAAAGCGATAGGCAACAGGTGGCCGTGGTAGAGCCTCAACCAGGAACATCTTCAGGAAATATGTTGCGCAGTTCGCTGCAAGAGGCTTTTAGCCGAGTTTCATCTAATAAAGGTAGCTAATTATTTTTGTTCCTAATTGATTGATTCATGATACTATGCGCTTATCTATTTCAGAGGGAGGTGTAAAATATAACCGGATAGTTCAAGCGTTGCTGTTTTTTATCTGCAAAGATATGCGCCCATTTCATGTTGTTGAAGGTTTCCTGCGTTTGATGAAAGAGATGGAGCCAAATTTCAAAGTTCCGGGGGTGAAATTTTTGAAAAGGAAGTTTGCAGAAAAATACTGTGCCAACGTATGCAGACAAAGGTTGTCTACAGTGGACAATATCTGTCTCACGGTAGATATTTGGACCGAAACTATGAATGAAGTGGGCTTCATGGGTGTTACAGCCCATTTTGAAAAGCAGAACGAAATGCGCGTTTATGTCCTTGCAACCCGGAAGTTGAGCGAAAGACATACTTCCGATTATATTGCGAAAAATATCCTATGGATGTTTTATGTGAATGGGACATACCCCTCACTAAAATCCGCGCAGTAGTTACAGATAATGCTAGTTCCATGCTACTAGCTGCTATCAACGCATCATTGGGGAAACAAAAACACATTCCCTGTTTTGCCCACACCATTAATTTGGTAGTTGAGGAGGCGTTGAAAGTATCCAGCGTAAAGTTAGCAATTACGAAAGTCCGCAACATTGTTCACTGGATTAATAATAGTGTAGTTCAGTCGGACAAGTTGCGAAAAATTCAAATGCGCAATAACGTTGCCGAAGGAGCAGTATTAAAACTCATTGCTGATGTAAAAACAAGATGAAACTCAAACAGTGCCAGTGAATCGGAAGACGACCTGTCTTCCTCAGCTGTAAGAGAGGAGTATGACTTCTGGAAGCATCATAAGGAGTTGGCACACGGTACCAAAAAAAAGATAACTCACCAGGCAGATGAAATTTCTCTTTATCTGTCGAACTCAGTAGTGTCACTCAAAAGCGATCCATTTGTTGAATGGGAAGATGTGAAACACGTGTACCCCAGCTTATTTAAATTAGCGCAGCAATATTTAACCGTCGTCGCGACATCGGTTCCCAGTGAGTTTTTATTTTCAAAAGCTGGAACAATAATGTCGCAGGCTAGAAATAGATTGTCGCCAAAATATTTGGAAAAATTTTATTTTTAGGAAATTTGGATAGTAAGGACTTCTTTAATTAATTACAAGAATTATAATTCTTGACAATCGGCCTAGCCTACTACTGTTTTAATACTTTGTGCCTTATTTAAATAATGTACATAATAGTTACACTTGAAATTTAGGATTAAGTTACTCTTTGAATAAATGTATAAGGAAATGAAATACATATGTATTGAATTTTGGTTTAGTTTTTATTAGCATAAATAAACGTCTTACACTCTAAAATATGCAATCTTTTAATAGACATACCAAATTACCGAACATGGAGAAAAATGCCGAGTACTCAAATGAGTACTGTTTTGGTATCGATCCTTTTGGGGTACTCATATGAGTAGTATCGATACTTTGGTTATGAGTAGTACTTATTTCATTGGTATCGATACTTTTGTTGTATCGGAACGTCCCTAAGCCAGGTAGCAACCTACCTCCATATAAGACAATAAAATAGTGCTGGTGATACGTATAAACAAAACCGTGCAAACAATGACAGTAATAAATAAATTAATATAAAACATATGAGGCACTTATTTCCAAAACTCGCTTCTTGCAATTTGGAAAATTTCAAAGTAGGTTTGGTTTTTTGCAAATAATTAAAGTCTGATTTTGCTTTTTCCCTAAAAATTTTACATAATAAACTTCTTACTGTTTGGAGAATATATTGAAAGACAAAACGATTTCAAGCATTTTTTCTTGACTTTACAATCAAACTTGAAACTTGGACATTGATATTTTTTTCGAAATGCAAGAAGCGAGTTTTGGAATTCAGTGCCAGATATAGAAAGTTGTATGGGCAAAGATTTTGACGATAAATACGAATCAAAAAGTGTTCACATGGTGATTCACAAACATCCAATAAAGAAACATTGTATAGTGATACAGTCATACATTGAGGTTAAAGTGATTGCAATTTGAAAATGTTCATCATCGAAACAAAATGGACTATAAAAAGCCACCGTCTTTAATGCTGACGGGCAACATAAGGGAATCGTGGAGATATTTTAAGCAATTGTTCGAAATTTACTTAATTGCCACAAAAACGGACAAGGAAGATCAGCGAGTACAAGTGGCGAGATTTCTCAGCTGTGCCGGCGAAGATGCTGTGTACGTATTTAATAATTTCGAGCTAGAAGAGGATGAGAAAAACAAAATCAGTACCGTTCTGGATAAATTTGAGGAATATTGCAATCCTCGAAAAAAATATAATTTACGAAAGATTCAAATGCTATACGCGGAAGCAAGCGGAAAATGAGCCATTCGATAATTTCATGTCAGAAATCGTGAAATTGGCAAAAAATTGTGACTTGGGAAGCACGCATGATGGTATGTGTCATAATTGTGAATTATATTATACTATGGCCCTACTAAAATTTAGTACTATTAAAAAATGTCATAAATAAATTGGTTCTCTTCCGCCTGTCATACCACAACTCACGGACGTGTTTTCTTTCTGCTGTTCATCGAAAATATAAAAGTGGCGACGAGGATCCCGAATTTTCAGTGGCATCGAGCACTGAAACAGTTACCATTTTGTATTAATTAATAGAATTTCGTTAATTCCTTTTCTTTCGTCGATTATTTAGTCTAAATTGACATTATGCCGGACGCAGATGTGGTAGCTGCATCAAATCATTTCACTATAGAAAAATGCCGTGAGTTCTTTAGTCGGTATGGGATTCCATCTGCTTTCGTAAGCGACAACGGAACTCAATTTACTTCCAGTAACTTTAAAAATTTTCTCCAGGCGAATGGTGTGACGCATAAATTGTCTGCACCCTATCACCCTGCAACCAATGGCCAATGTGAACGTTACGTTCAAACCATTAAAAATAAGCTGCGCACCGTTGATTATAACAAAGAGGATTTGCATAAATGCTTATGTAATATTTTACTAACTTATCTGAAAACGATTCATCCGGACCGGGAAATCTCCGTCTATGTTAGTATTTGGAAGACAAATCCGTTCACGGATTGACCTTATCCTTCCGTCTAAATTTGAAAATACTGATTCTCCTAGTAAGGACAACGTACGTCAACTAGATATTGGCAATCGTGTTTCAGCTCGAGACTACGTGGCCACTAACAAATGGAAGTTCGGTCATATCGTAGATAAAATGGGCAAACTACATTACTCTATCGAACTAGATGATGGTCGTATCTGTCTTTTTCAGAATATTGCAATCCTCGAAAAAATATAATTTACGAAAGATTCAAATGTTAAACGCGGAAGCAAGCGGAAAATGAGCCATTCGATAATTTCATGTCAGAAATCGTGAAATTGGCAAAAAATTGTGACTTCGAAAGCAGACAAGATGATATGGTACGTGACCGCATCGTATTAGGAGTATGCGATCAAAATCTTCAGTCGCAGCTTGTAAAAAATGATAGCCTGGATTTGGGGAAAGCCGTGGAAATGTGCAGAATTGCGGAAGTCACAATGGCGCATATGAAAGAAACGCAGGGGCGAAACCAACAAATTTTAAGTATCAATTCTAATTCACAAAAGTACAATAAATTTAATAATGTTAATTCCAGGTTTAAAAATGAAAATCTAAAGTTTCAGTGTAAGAAATGTGGAGGCAAGCATGGACTAAAGAGTTGTCCGGCATTTGGTAAAATCTGCAATAAATGCAAAAAAAAATGAATCCTTTCGCAGCCCAATGTAAAAGCAAGCCGTATAATCCAAAAATGTAAGTCACATAGTTTCAAAATTGAATAGTGATATAAGCCTAAATAAGTTTTATATTGATGGTATCAAACGAGTGGTTTGAAGATATTAAAGTAGAAAATATATTAGTTCGATTCAAACTAGACACGGAAGCTGAAGTTAATACTATACCAGTAGACATACATATGTGCAAAACTTAAACTTAATCCAACTCAAATTAAAAAAAACAGCTTGCGTACAAGTCCGCAACTCAGTGGGACATTTTCATGTTTTCAACAAATGCTAATGTACAGTAGGTACTGATGCAACCTCGAAATGATTTATATATTATTATATGGTTTCGATTTAACACGCTCCGTGGCTCAGTTGGTAAAGTCACACTCTATGATGCTAGTAATCTCGAGACACGAGATCGAATCTCGGCGTGTTAAGTGTGGATGGGAAATATTAATGCTTGCAACATTATATACACTCCGAGTATGCAATGAAACGTTGACTCAAAGTATAGCTACTAAAATGGCTGAGTCAACGCACCATGCCCCACAAGGAGTCGCGGTACACAAAGAGAGATATGGTTTCGATTTGGGGAAATTCTTGGAATCGATATAATGAAAAGGTAACTGATTACCTTTCTTTTGAAAATTTTATTAGCTAACGACTTTCGAAATCAATATGCACTGAATCATTAGGGGTCGTAATACTGAGTAATGGCCGATGGTGAGAAAAGTACGAGACGTAAGCTAACGTCATTCGTACATTCGATACGTTTCGCGTAAAGATTCCGTCGATGCACGTCATATTTCGCGTTGTCGGGACGTCCACCGAATTATTCAGCTGACAACCGAACGTTTCACTCATGAATTGACGGAATCGCAATCCCTCGTCCGAACGGAAGTCGATGTTGAAATCACCGCAGAGTACGATTGGTAAATCGTAGAGCTTTAGTTCGTCGATAAACAGAAACAGACCTTTCAGCTTGATCGAATACGACAGTAGGTAACGCTCAAAGAACTTGATCTTTTCGTTTACCGTTTGAGAGATACGTCGCTACGAGCAACACACGCTCGCCATCGATCGTCGTTTCCACTTTGCATATACATATCACCTACGTCCGTCGACATCACATTACATTCTTCGAGACCAGCTTTCTCCTTATTGCGGCTGTTCAAAGCGTCCGAATCCAATTTCCTCTCGTAAATTGTAACCGAACTTACCTTGAAATCCACTTGCGAAATCCCCGAAATTAAAATTAAAGGAACAATACTCATATATTTCGAAAATTGCGACTTAACCCTGAACGAAATAATTTATACATCAAAACAAACTACACATTTCGAACAAATCCAAATATATCCAAAATTCTTCAACAGAATCAATATTACCTCTCCCGACGTCAAAACCATCAAATTAAAAAATTTAGAAAAATACCAATTTTTGGAGAAACAATCATCGACGCCACCCTCCGAACCGCCACTCGCCAAGGATATATACATAACAACCGTACAAATACTCATAGTTTTGACCATCATGGCGGTAACTTACCTATGGATCCATCACCATCTGTAAAAACGATACATCCTACCAGTGCCGGATTATCCATAAGGCACATAAGGCACGTGCCTACAGGCCCCGTACTCACAGAGGCCCCTCAGTCACACCGACAGTGAACCCGTGGAGGCAGAAATTGATAAAGAAAATATCAATTTCGTTGAGTCAGGTGTCTGTACAGTCAGTGGAAAGTCTTTTGGAACCTGAAACTAGTACTGTTAGTATTTGTGCTAGTAAAGTTGAAATGCCGGCAGGTAACCAAATCATGACTGCGGGCTTGGGTGAATCCGAAGAAATGTGCCATATAACCAGTGCCGGATTATCCTTAAGGCACATAAGGCACGTGCCTAGAGGCCCCGCACTCACAGAGGCCGCGCACTCAAACTGACAGTGACCCCGCGAGATTTAACATTTTTTTATATAATAAATTAAAGTCTTTTGTTCTTTGATAAACTCTCGAAACGAAAAATTAAAACAAGCTAAGCCGAAGGTATGATACTCTTGATAGATCTAGCGCCATAATTTTATCCTTTCTGCATTGCCACTTTGATAATAGTAAAAATGAGTTGTAATCTGATTTTAGCTAAAATTGCGTATATGTACCATCGAACTTCTAGACAATGGAATACGCTTAGACCAATTGAAAAGAGTCTCAACATCTGTGTAAACTTTGTTGGTCTAAATTATAAATTATAACAATTCACTAGTTTAAATATCCGATCCGTGAAACTTGACAGTTCCAGCTGTTCAGGTATCGACATCGAAAGAAAATCGTTTGTGCATTGATTTGTGTGTTTGTGCTTCCTGCAAATGCAAGGACTCAGGAGAAATAAAGGAAAGAGTGGCGGGTTTGCGTCTTGACTAAGGACAAAAATTCGAGTGCTTTCCTAATGTAGCGATAGCCTTAAGGATGTATAACGATGTCTTGTTCTGTCGGTGAGGGAGAACGAAGTTTATTAAAGTTGGCAATAATTAAAAACGAAAAACGTTATGTAATGAAGCATAAAGTCGACTAAACGCCATAAGTATAATTAATCTTGAAAGTGGCATTGGCAAAACATTACATTTTATAGATATAATTCACAAGTTTGCAACTGAGAAAAAAACAAGAAAAGTCAACATTTAATTCAATAAGCTTTTGTACCACAATATATACTTTAAAATGCTTGCGAAATCAAACACATTTTTCTTATTTCGTAAACTATTTTATTTACGAAAGTATTTTTTACACAAACTTTAAAAATTTTATTAGAAGCCATTTAATTGATTTATGCCTAGGGGCCCCAAAGGGTTTTAATCCAGCACTGCATCCTACCCACGGTCATCGCTCCGGTCCAGGATCCTAAATTCATCTGGCCGTCGCTCACTAAGCGGGGAGGAGTTACGTTACCAACACCAGACGACAGAACATAAAAAACATCAAGGTGTCGGATGCATCCGACACATCCGTGAGATTGTGCATACACCGATATCTGATCTGTAGTCTACATTAGCATTAAAAAACATTGTATCCAACTCATTTAGAATCTTTGTGCATACATCTCAGATATCCGATCTGTAGTCTACATAAGCATTATAATTCATTTAGAATTTTAGATTTGAAATTGCAATAAATTCTTAAGTCAGTTCTTTGTTAACTTTTGAACAATAAAGTCGTTTGTAACTTATAAAAAATCTTTTTTTTTTGGAACTCAGAAGTACCGAGTTCTTAACTCGCGCAAGTTATATCTATTCCACGACGGACATCCATATTCCACGACGGACATCCACCCCGACCTAGATAGTAAGCAAAATATACATATTGCACTTTCATAATCAATATTTCACAATCAGTATTTCATAAATGCACAATTGCACAATTTCCTACCTAGCTTTCTTTATTGTAAAAATTTTAAGATTAGTTTAGTCGATTTTTGATACTAGAATAAAAGGTTTAAACAAGAGTATATTGTTTTTTTTTTTATTCCGTGAAAAGACTCTTCACGTAACTGGCGCAGTCGTGCAGATTTTTTTTATACGTGTGTGGTGTTAGTTAATCGCTCTACGGTTTATAGAAGTTGTGATATTAATCGTCGCCGTGTATCAATTGTAACTCGAAGGATAATCGAGTATAAAATCGTCTGCTCACCGTGTATCAATTGTGACTCGAAGCCCGAAGGATAATCGAGTTTAAAATCGTCTGCTCATTGTTAGTGCTGTGTGTCCCCCGAAGGTTCATCGAGGAAACCATCAGAATGCTGACAATAATCGCTACGTAAGTCAATAAAATTGTACTTCCTTTATTTCCATCCCTTATGCCTCATAAAAGTATAAGGAAAAGAATTAGACCTTACCCTAGAATAAGAAATTTACGAATAATACCCTTAACTAGTATATTAGAAAGTGATCGCGAATATACGAGTGCTTCAGGTGAATCGAGTGAATCGATCGACAATTGTTATCTACCCAATCGTTCTAGTGAAACGGATAATTCTGACGATACTCCGCGTGTGGTTGGTTTAATAGACGAAATGGCAAATAACGCGGAAGTTTTAAATTCATTGAGAATCCCTGACGCTGTCAAGGACTTGCCGAAGTTCAACGGCAATCCCCGATTGCTTCATGATTTTATAAAAAATATAGAAGAAATTATTTCAATCATTCCATCCGTGTCACATGGTTACGATCAAATGTTACTTCGCGCTATTCGAAACAAGATTGAGGGACCAGCCAACGAAGTACTGAATATGTACGGAACTTCTTTGGACTGGGCGGAAATTAAACAAAACCTTATACTACACTATAGGGACAAAAGAAATGAAACGTCTTTGATCAGAGACCGTCATACCCTAAATCAACACGGTAAAACTATCGAGAAGTTTTACAGTGAAATAATCGAAACCTTATCAACAATGATGAACCATGTACAAATAAGCGTAATCGCCGCAAAACGCGAATTATATACCGAAATGTGCCTTAATGCATTTTTAACGGGTCTCCAGGAGCCACTCGGTGCAACAATAAGATCAATGAAACCTAACTCTCTCGCTGTAGCGTTCTCATACTGCATAGAGGAACATACTACTTCTTATGCAAAGTACAATAATAAAAATATTCAGCGAAAGGTTCAGAATTCTGTTACCACACAGAAGACTCCCACACAACCCGTTAATCCACCAATTAATTTCTTTAGTAATTTCCGACAACCAATAATCTACCCAAAGCCAAGTTTTCAATTACCAAACATTTTTCAACAGAGATACCCGACAGCTCAGAACTTTAGTAATGACTTTAATAATCCGTTCAACCAAACAACCAATCTTCAATTTAACAGGTCGGTACTTCCAAAGCCTATTCCGATGGATAACAGCTCGGGCAATACTCATCTCCGGAATGCAAATAGCCAACAATCCCGACAACCAAAACCTTTCGATAGTAATTTTTCTAGACCTATCGGACCACCAAGCTTTAACTCTCCAAATAACAACTTCTTTAGGTCTACGGGACCACCGGGAGTTATTAGCCAAGAACTATTCAACGTTACAGATTATTACTTAATGAAACTTAACGAATTTAGTGCAAAATCATATACGAATAGAAAAAATAATGTAAAAAACATAGTAAACAAGAACATAGAAAAACTTAACAGAAACCGCGTAGAACCCCAGATATTAGAACCAAATAGAATAATCTTTCGGAAAGAGTATAGGAGAAACAAAATTATCCGGCGATTTAGCAAACACAAAGTTAGACAAGACAATAAAATTACTGTAACTACTAGTAAAAACCTGAGACTACACAAATCAAAAATTAAAAAAAGAAACGCAAATTTCAGGGTAATCATCATGACGCAAGGACAGACACTGGATATACACAGGACCTGACCAACAACCACGGCCTACTACCTCTACGACTGGGGACGAGCAGAATAATCAGGACTTATGAAAACTTAGTGCACATCGTCAACCTCGACAAATACGAACATGCTATACAGGGCATTGTAGAATCTCTTTCAAAATTCGACAGAACTGACGACTTAACGAACACATTTGAAATTACAAGATTAAAACTTAAAGAATTAACGCACAAACTACAAACGCTCAATAACCAAGATCCCGACCTAAAAGAGGCTTGATTAATGGACTTGGAT